>OY284486.1:68669227-71069227 GCA_958336395.1 Ctenicera cuprea | reverse complement strand
ACACCACTACAACCCTTAAGAATAACCTTACGTTAGTTTTAAGTCCAACTTATACCTTTATACTTATTCCGTTATTATAATTTTTATGTAATTTTGTATTCCATTTCTATTTTTATTTCATTATTTTGTAATTCCGTAACTTGCACTAGTTTGTTTGAATTCAATATATTTATTTTATCATTCCAAGCTATTATTTTAATTCCTTGCAGCAGTGTAGTATTAGTAGTTTAAGCAAAGTAAAGACTCTTAAGATTTAATAAAAAACAATAGGTTTTTTGAAGTGCTTGAAACTCTGAAAGATACTAAGTGTGCGCGTGTGTACGAGTCTGCCGCCGCGCGCCGCCTCCTGGTATCAACCATAACTTTAAACTTTTTGAACATTTTTGTGTACAATAACATTGTGTCTCTATAGGGCTATTACGGTAAAATATTTGAACACGATCTGTTTAGCTGTTTTTGAGTAATAATAAGCCGCTAAACTCAAAATTTTCATAATCGTAGCGCCCGCCATTTAAAAGCGAAAGTTTGGAATAAATACTTTGGATTTGCTCTAAAATCTTTTAATGGATTCCATTTTTAAATTTAGTTTTGGAAAAAACATGCTACCGAAAAAACATGTCTAACTTTCGCTTCCGGTTTCGAATATTTTATGAGCTTATCTCCTCGTTGAATTTTTGATATACCCCTACACTCCAAATCTTATCAAAATCGGACCATGCGTTTGGCAGTTATGAAGCGCACACACACTCATACCTACACACATGCACACCCATAGATAGGCATTTTTTAAAAACCACCTTTTTGGTTTCCTGGAGGTCCAAAACGTATATTTCCGTCAAAATCTCGAATTTGAAATTTTTCATGAGATAAATACTATATACTGTTCCCTATACTGAGAGGATTGAAAAATGCTACGGTAACCTTTGGCCTACTCTACGCTTTATAGAAAAAGAGGGAAAACATTTGATGATTTTAACTGCATCCTATTTTCTTTCTTTTACTTTATGCGATCCTGGCGTCGCGTCGTCAGTTTCAGTTTTAGGTTTACCTTGATCACATAACTCGGTTGTGGCGTTGTGCACTTCGTGCGCTACGTTCCCTAGACAGTATACGCAACCACAAAGACATGCCTTCTTTCAAGCGAAAAAGGGTAGCGCCACAATATTTTTTTTTGTTTTTTGGTATTTGTTTTCTAAAGCTTTTTGTGTTAGGAAACCGACCTGTTTATACAGCTTTAGCACCTTTGTCGTACTATCGAGTAATAGAAAAACATTGGAATTTTTTTCGTTTTTCTAAAATTGTATAGATCTTTAAGAGTATTTGTAAATGGCTGTACATTTTCAATATTTTTTATTTTGTGGTACTGTATTTTCATTTGAAACAGGTAATACATTCGTCGTTGCGCTTACTGTCTAGGGAACGTAGCACTCCTGCTACTAGACGCTAGTGTCTAAAATTAACAGCCGGTCCCACCAAGGTCAGCCTTTTTATTGATGCATTTCTATTACGCACGCATTCAATGAGCACTTTTTTAGCGATAACCGCCAAGTTCGCAGTGGCACAGATGGATATACGGGTGTGTTCGGGTGTACTCCCTTGTTACTGCATAAGCAGTTGTGTGGTCGAATCTATGTAGGGACCAAAATTTTTTTTTATTTTGTGGTTTTTAAACACTGTTGTTGCGTTTTGCTATTTACGCGAGGTTATTTGTTAATAGCAATTATATGTTTAAAGAAAAAATACGAAGACAAATTTGCATTCACTCACTGATTGACGTCAGGATCGGCGGTTAAGTTTAGAGACTAGCGTCTAGTGTTCCTGCTTACTGTAAGCATACTTTAGTTGAAGTGAGCGCGAATACATGATATTGAATTAATTTAGTAACGCATTTCCTATTTTATTTTCCAACCTACTTTAGCAGATTAAATTATTTGATACTGCACAGAATATCATCGTTTTTGCGATTGTCCCTCTGTAACGTTAGGTATCCCAAAATTAATATTTATTATTGCAACACTTATAAACGAATAAAAGCGACAGACAGTCCCCGACTTTTACAAATAAAACTAATAGGACAATTGTTGTAGGAAATTTAGAGCACTTTCATATAATATTTATATATCACTATTTCTTACGTAGCTCTACCCGGTTAGAAGATATTCACAAATAACTAATTATGGTGGCCATTGTTGAAGATGGCAGCCCGAGCTGACTCCTACGTATTAAGACCTCTACTATTTCAAATAGACGGTCGAACTTGAACTACCAAAATCCGTTTCTGCCTGATTGTTCTTCTTTAAAATAACCTAATTCTGCTGGGCTAACCGCAAAATATCAAATTTTAAAGACAAGAATTGTTTAATGCCAAAATTATTGCTTTTCTTATTGATTACTATTTCAATATTAATCTAATTAGGCTACATGTAGCATTTCTACCAAAATCAGTCACGCTAAACAAATTCGTAATTCTACTGAGGTAAGTGTAGATTTGCTATGTTCGTATTTTTCTGTCTTATTAGTGTTCCTGTTGAATATGTTACTTTCTTTTACTGTTTCACTTGTCTGGTCTATTGGTTGTTATAGATCAAGACGAGAATAACCTTTCACCTCCCAAAATCCGCGACAAAAGTAATTATTTTTCAGTACGTGAGAAACCATATATTTTTAATATTTTTAAAGCGTGAAGAAGAGCTATCAGTGGAACGTGAAGTTCACCGCAAACCCCATACTATTCCGTATTAAAATACTAATCCAGGCAGCTTTACTATTTGTCATCTGGGTTGCAGAGTCTACTCCATCTTTTGAGTAAACACAGAATATAACAATGACTATGTAAAGGTTAATTAAAATTTACTTGATTTTATAGTGACATTAATAAAACGATGGAAAATACGAATTGCTTTCTTATCTCTTTTTACCGTTATTTTGTATAGTTGTGCTCATACTTGCCTTTACAGTAGCAACCACCTCTTAACACATTGTTTTAGGGGTCAGTTTTAAAAAAATTGGTCTAATGATACCTAAGCTATACTAAAAATATTATTCCTTAAGCAACCAACGACAGCATTCATTTACAGCGACTTTCATTTTAAATGTTAAGGTTGGTGGAATGGCACCTCATTGTAAAGCTTATTTTGTTCCACTTCTGATACGCTAATTGTTTTCATTTTAAGTTTTATAAAAATGACGGTAGCACCAAAAATGTGCAGACATGCTCGGCAAGAACCCTGGTACCATCTGCACCGGTTTAAAAACAAATGTAGGTTCTCTTATTAATGGAAATTATCGTAAGTACAATGATTTTATGCATATTTATATTATATTTATATTATATTTATGCATCTACAACCATACTTCTGTAGTAACTATAAAAATGTCAAAAATACTTTTCTGTTTACATACCCACTACCGAGAAAATCTTAAATGCAGAAGTGGCCAACTCTGATAA
Source organism: Ctenicera cuprea (assembly GCA_958336395.1). Classification (NCBI taxonomy): domain Eukaryota; kingdom Metazoa; phylum Arthropoda; class Insecta; order Coleoptera; family Elateridae; genus Ctenicera; species Ctenicera cuprea. Next base: position 71,065,779 of record OY284486.1, on the reverse strand, counting down.
CGTGCGTTATCTAAACGGCCATTATTATTAGGCCCTTGTATAATTAATATTAAATTTCCCTGAATGGCGGAACTAGTTTCGCAAGTTTAATTCGAGTTCTCCAAAGGGTCTTGTCAGTATTTATCATCATCAGGAAATTCAAAAGGATAATATTGCTGCTAATAGTAATAAATATCTATAGTTTCTGTTGAGCTGAGTTGCTACAGTCAGAGCCAAAGATGTGTAGGATTTTTTTACATTGCAATTATAACACTCAACTTTAACATATAGTCCAAAACATTTATGTGAGTACCGAATTAGCTAGCAAAAATGAGTGGCGACGCAAGTCTCGTCTACCGTTCACTTAAGTCATTAAGACGGTTTGTATTTCGATCTCTGTTTAACCTACGCCCGAAAACTGACACGGCAATTGGTTTTACGCGTAATTCTTTATCCTTAAATTCCGTAGCGCACCGTTGCGTGCTGTTGCTGCTCCATATCTCTATGTCAGCAATTTTAAGTTAGTGTTTGCATCCATAAAATCAGTGAAAATTGACAAATAGGTTTTATAAAATCTAACAGATGTTAAATTCAAAACAAACATATTAAGAAAGATTTTATGAAAACTATTTATTTATTGAAATTCTTATCAGTGCTGTATTAACTAATGCTTATGCAAATACTGTTTAATAATGGTTAAATCATTAGCCAAAGATTGGCGGTGGACAAGTTTTCTAGGTAGATAGCTAGTAAATCAAAGGTTGGTAGTTCGAATCCACCTAGACTCAGCCGCCTCGAGTATTGATGTTTGTAAATGCCCTGGTGCGTGGGATTTCCGTGGTGGGGCATTTTAGACTCGTGTACGGCACTTAGTGTGCTGAGCCGGGAGGGGGGGGGGATGATCCCAGAGTTACGTTCGAAGCACCAGGACTCTCTTTAAAAAAATCTTTGGTTAAGCAAATATCATTATGTTGAGATAATAAATCGGGCAAACAAGGAAGCTGCGTCGTATTTATTATTTCAGGCAATTATTTCGTTGCATTAGCTAAACTGTGACGCTATTTTGTTACGTAGTCGGTGTACGTTGGCTTGTACGTACAATATCGTAGAAATGCTCGGGCGCCAGATTTCATAATAGAATTTGCTCCCCGAGCGGACTTCACTAGGCGAGGGCTTGTCTCTAGTAAAATTTATTTTTGGAGAACTTTCCTCTTCCCCCCCCCCCCCGCCCTATACCTTCCCCTTTGAGGAAGACTTCTTTCCAATCTGACTTCACTTTTGAGGAAGGTTTTTCCCAGACGGTTGTCACGGTTCCCTCGTACCTAGTTAAACGATCTGAATAACTGCAGTGAAGATAACAGTTTCCAGGACGCTAAATACTTTTACTTGCCGAAATCATTTGTGCTCTGCTCATGTAATAAGAATAGTTAAACAACTATAGCGTTAAACCATATATTGTTAAATCAAACAAAAGGTTAAACTACAGGAACTACTCCTAAAAATCATTAATCCACTAAAGCGCAAGGTATTACAAGCCAAGCAAAACAACATATAAACAAAAGCAACTACGATCAGTGGCGTAGCGGAAGGCCCCGCAGACCCCGCATTGCGGGGGGGCCCCGAGCCAAGGGGGCCCCTAATTTACGCAGCGGCCGAGATAAAGTAATTGTAAAATTGGGACCTCTTTAAAATTATCAGTGCCTTTAAAGTAGAAATGCAAAGAATACCGATATACGACAACTTGAAATTTGAGTGTTACACATTCTAAGAAATCGTCAGGTTGTGTTATCGAAAACAAAATAACACAGTCAGTCCAAACAAAGCTATAGTGTTCTCAACCGCCCATATATTTGTTTTGTTTCAGTTTTAGGTCACAGCAATAAATCGCATCTATGTTATTAAACATAACTTCAGAAATCAGAAATTTGAAGGGTCTTTATTTAACATTTAACTTGTTTAGTCTAACTGCATGTTAACTAGATGTAGGTCCCTCAGTCTGTAAGAAATCGTGTAGATGTGTGATTATTACTATTGTTTTATGAAAAGAAAGAGAATTTAGTAAATATTGCGGGTAGTTTTTAATTTTTAATTGTTTTTCGTGAATCTGCAATATGTCCAGTGCGGGAAAGAGGTTTTATGCAAGTGCTGCTCAAAAACGGAAGCTTCAAAAAGCAAAAAAAGGAATCTGCTAAAAAGAACATTAAAATAACATCGATGTTTGCGTCAGTACACGATTCTGAAAAACCAGGAACGTCCAAGGACAGCGATGCATCGACATCTTTCGAGAAAACTCAATCTGACGTTAGTTTAACTAATGTAGATGAAACTAAAGCTTCAAAGATTGATACCTTTAACGTAACGAAAGATACTCAATGTGAAGATGTTTTGGAGAAGACTATTGCAGATAAACTACCTGATCTGAACGATCCGTATCCAACAGATCGTGGTTATTATCCTAAGAATATTTTGAATTTCTACTTAAAGCGAAGTATTGTAAAAATTGGACCACGCAAACCTAAAGGTCCTTTTCTAAAAGATGAGAAAAACAGAAGCTTTTCTGCCACTTATTACATACAAAAAAGTGCAGCTGGACAGATAATTCCGCGGATTTGGCTTTGTTACTCAATGAAATTAAACTGTGCATATTATCAACCGTGTTGGCTATTTGCTGACCGAAAACATTGTTCCCAAGCTTGGATCGACGGAGTGAACGATTGGCAATGGCTTACAAAAAAAATAAAAGTTCATGAACTTTCGCAGAGCCATTTGCAGGCCTATATTGTCTACGACTCTTGAGAAAACGATTCCACAGTTGATGTGCTTCTGACTAATCAATGGAAACAAAAAGTTAATTTTTGGAAGGAAGTTTTGAAAAGAATAATTGATGTGACGATTACATTAACTTTGTGTAATTTAGCTTTTCGTGGACATCGTGAAAAACTAGGAGAACTACAAAGCGGTAATTTTTTCGCTATTATTGAACTTTTACCAAATATGACAGTGTTTTATCGAAACTTATTGATAAAAATAATATACTTAAAGTCAACTATTTGAGCCCGCAAATTCAAAATGAACTTCTTACTCTTCTGTCTAAAAATCTATTGAATAAAATTATTTCGAATATTAAACAAGCTACCTTCTACTCAATAATATTAGACACTACTCAAGATATTCGTAAACACGACCAGTTAAGTTTCATCATACGATATGTTTCTATACTGTATGATTCGAATGAGTTGCCAGTGGACTTAACAGTTACCGAGGGTTTTTTAGGTTTTATTCGGGTATCGGATCAGAATGCTAGTGGTTTAGAAGAGGAAATAGTTAAAACAATTGAAAGACATTCACTTTCATTTAAACATTGCAAAGGACAAGGATATGACGGGGCAAGTGTAATGAGTGGTGTTTATTCGGGAGTGCAGAAACGTATTCGGGATATTGAAAATAATGCAATTTACGTACATTGCGCCACACATAAACTCAATTTAGTGCTTAACGATTCCGTAAAAAATGTGCCAGCCGTTAGAAAGTTTTACGACTACATAGAGAAACTGTGTGTATTTTTCAGCGGAAGTATTAAGCGATGGGATCTACTAATGCAAGTTTTACAAAACGACTGTAGATTGGCACCAACATTGAAGAGACTGTGTCCGACTAGGTGGTCTTCTAGACACGATGCACTTTTTGCCGTTCGATATAACTTCTCTTCAGTACTAATAACTTTGGCAAAAATAATTTTAACATCGTCAAAAGCTGAAGAGCGGGGAGAAGCGGGTTCATTGCGGAAATATATGGAAACTTATGAATTCGCACTTTTAACGGTCGTGCAATCTAAAATTTTGGAAACTACCGATTTGATTTCAAAAACACTACAATCCCCTAAAGTCGATCTATCGTATGCTGCAAAAATGCTGAAAGATGCAGGAAAAATATTTACACAAATGAGGCAGAACTTTGCTGAAATTAAAAAGGAGGCATCAACATTGGTAGAAAAGTGGGGTATCAAAGCCGAATTTAAAAAGGAAAGACTAAAACTAGCGAAAAAAATTTTTGATGAACATTCTAAAGATGAACGGTTGACAGATCCCGAACTAGTTTTTAAAGTCAACGTATTTTATTCAAACCTGGATATACTCATAAGGCAATTGATTGACAGATTCTGTGGTATAAAGGAAGTTGTGCAGCGGTTTAATTGTTTGTTTCCAATGATACTATTTAAAATGGATGAGGATGAGCTCTATGCAGTCGCAAACAATCTTTTTACTCAATATCCTGAAGACATCTTATCAGATTTTCCTCGACAGCTAATATCACTAAAACATATCTTAAGAAAAGAAATCGCAGAAATAGAAAAGTTTTCGGTCATCGAATTTGCACAATTTTTAATAAAAGAAACACAAATCATTATTATCAAGCATTCGGGATGTATTGATTGCTTTAAAATTATTTATAACTATACCTGTGACTGTTGCAACCGGGGAACGAACATTTTCTAAATTAAAAATTATTAAAACTTATGTGAGAAATTCAATGGCACAGGAGCGCTTGTCTGCCTTAGCAGGCAACAAAGAAACTGGATCTAGATAAAATAATTGACGACTTCGCTAAGGAAAATATTCATCAAAAACGTTGTTTTCAATAGTAAAGGTAAGCGTAATTAATTACCTTTAGTTAATAAAGGGTCCCAAAAAAGTAATCTTGCGGGGGGGCCTCATAAATTTCAGCTACGCCACTGACTACGATAGTAATACGGGGCAAGCAAAATACGAAAGCAGTACGGTAGCGTTACAGTGGAAATATGGCAGCAATGCGGTAGCAGGTAAAATACGGTAGCAACCAACTAAGCAACACTGAGACGTTCTGGTGTAAACGTTACTAAATTTAAAGTTCAACGAGTAAAACACGTTTGTGGCGAGTTTGTGGAGAATATAAAAAAGAAAGAACTACTGCCTCGTGTCAAACATCCGCGACAGTCAGAAACCAAGAGAGAAGAAGATCTGCCTCGTGTCAAACCCTCGCGACAGACCAGTGTAAAAAAGAGAGAAGGAAGATCTGTCTCGTGTCAAACGCCCGATACAAAACACAAATACACAAAAAAAGATAAAAAGAGAGTCTGCTTTATGTCAAATATCCGCGATTAGACCAGAAATGAAGGGAAAGACAAACGGAATGAAATAACGGGTGATCAACACATTAATAAAGTGAATGCAAAAACCACAGAAGGGCTCAAGTATTACTCACTCAGTATACCTCCTACAATCGATTCCCTCGGCTGGTTCTCCCGGTGTTCGGTTGTAGACCTACACTGCAAACTTGAAGTTGAGAAGATAAACGGTGTCTACTACGGCATCAAATTTTGCTTTGATAGTCAACGCGCTTAGTGGCGTACTGAAATATTTATAAAGTCAATGCACGCCATAAATCCATTTTATGAGCGGGGAACTCCATCGTACAACTCGAGGTCACGCTTAAAATTAAATTTCATGCCCAGGTAAAATTCATTTCAATGCTTAAATAAAATACATTTCAAAAAAAATGGTTCTTAGAATGCATCACTAAGTTATATGCTTCGGCAAAATTTATTTAAAAATAAGGTACCTTTTGGTAAAATAAATTCTAAAATAATAAAATAATGCATTATTACAAAATACGCTGTATGTTTTAAATTAAACTTTTAAGTTAATTTTGTATTATTTGCAGTGAATGAATTAAAATACTGTTAATAACAATTTATACTAAACTTAACTTTCATTTTATTATGGACATTGACAAAAGTTATTAATTAACGACTATCAAGCAACCAAATTTATTTGCAGAAGCTGCCTACCGCACTGAATTCGTCACGCCACAGCACGTCGATTCAAGTACCTTGCAAATAATTATGTGCTAATTTGGTACTTACATAAAAGTTTTGGACATAGTAAAGTAATATAGAGAATGTCCCGCAATGTTGGCACGAAGACCTAGAATGTTAAGGTTTTTTCGAGTAGGTGAAACGTACGTTCAGTGATACCTACTGCGAGCATCCTCCACGCACCTGGTTGATATATTTGAACAAAAGCAAGTGTCACTCTGTACGTCAATACTAGTTAACTATTTATACAAAATTTGAAACAAGTATCTCAACTTATGGCGGAGATAATAATTCACACGTGGTTTGCAAACTGTGTCTCAAAAAGGTTGCTTTTCCGGACATGTTTTAATTGAAAGTTGAAATATCACTTACTAAAGTATTTATTCAGATATCGTTTTTAATGACAAAATAAAAATGGTATCATAAGTGTTGTCTCACCCTGTATTTACAGACAGTTGAACAGCTACGAAATAAGATATAAAGGAAATACGTACATTACAGGGATGTTGAAATATTTAATTACAAGCAATCATTCCGAACAACTAGACAAATCCTTTTTTTAAATTTCGTACTAAGGAACATTTTTCGGCTTTCAACTAGACTGGCGTATTGTTATGGCCATACCGTAAACTAATGTCAAAAGAGTGAACAACTAACGCAGCCGACTATGTCAAGAACATTAGGAGTAATGGAAGATGCTAGAGCTTTATGTCAAATGTTTTTGAAAATATTTGTATGTAATTATTTTTTATTAATGGAAAATTCAGGTTACGCGTTTCGTGCATGTTTTCAAATGTAACCAACCTTAATATTGCCGACTCATGTTTCAATTAATTGATTGCTAAATCTACTACGTAACCAGTCAAGGATGCATTTAGAGCAACCAGAAATGCAAGTTTAAAAGCTAACAGGTTTTTAACTAACTACAATGCACAGGATGTCTTACAAAGAATTAAAACTTATAGTAGATTACAGTAGAAAACACATTTGTGTGTTAAAGGGACCCTTAAGATGGCAGAAAATAATTATTGAAAATTTGGCAAAAAATTGTTTGAGCACTGCGATATAATAATGTTTGAGTACTGCAGAATAATAACGAAACTTTTAGTTCATCGACGTGCTATCACTAGCCGAAAGTGACAGTAATAATCGTTGATACACAAAAACTTTCTTATCAACTGCAAGGTATGTTTTACGTTTTTGCCCCATTGGATTTACATAACAAGCTACGTAACAACCTTGTAGATTTTAAATGCGTTTACATAATCTCAGCAGTTCTCAAACCAAATTTTAATTCATGTAACTCATTTACGAGTTTTATTTTTCTATTAAAATAATTAAAAGCTTTTTGAAAAATGAATGGTACATGACTCTGGATTCTACCTAAGACTAAGTAATCTATTAATGGTTAAAATATCTGTACCTATTTTTGATACAAGAACCTACAAAATTTCTAAAATTTATCTACATTAAAAAAGTTATTCAGAATTGAATAAAAAGTTAAGCATTATCTGATAGGAAACGGTTGCTTACGAATATTACTGCATAAATTGACATGGATATAATACAAGTATGAGGTATATTTGGTTACACAGGGTGAATGTTTCCCCATGTGATGTAGTAGTTCATAAGGCATAGTCGTATTGTCTTCGTATTGATTATGCTGACAAACAGAAATTTTACAATTAAGTATCTGCACAATACGCAGGAGAACAATAATACGGGAAATTAGGCGAACGTTGATGTCACAAGATCGGTACTAACATTTTATACGTTAACAAAATAATTTAGTTTATGAAGTTCTAGTTATAGCAACTACAACGTATGATCAAATACTTCTACATGCGCAGTTTAATTGAGTTCTATACTTGAAAGGACCGTAAAAATTCAGAGCAATTAAGGGGTGCTTAGAGGTAAAAAGAATTAGAGTTGTATAGAGATAACACAGGAACAAGTGGTAAAAACTTTTAGTCATACGAAATTTATTATTTATACGCAATATATAAATACTTACAAGAAAGTAGTTAAAATGTATCATAGGCTAGGCATTAACGCTTGCTTGCAGGGTAGGTGATGATCTGTATTGTACACAGCGCTTTTTATAAGTGTAGTAAAAAGGGCAAAACTCAATTTTTTATTTTTTGCGGAAAATATTGCGTAGGAATAAATAACACCAAAGGGCAGAAAATAGTTTCTGGGGGTACAAAACATGTATTTCCGTTAAAATTTCAATATCAAATATTTTCGCCATCACAATACATTCCCATGCTGAAAGTATATAATAATTGTTCGATATATATTTGTTCAATAACTGCTTTTAATTGTACGTAGTTTAAGGAGTGTCATGTTGCAGTAACATTTTATGACACTTTGTAAGACATTTTATAAGTATGACGGTGTTCTCTCCGCAGATTGCGTCTAAGTTCAGACATACAAAAATATATTTGCCGCTTGCCGACCGCTTGTTCACTCGTTGGCTTGTACATTGTAAATAAATACGGGCAATGAGCGAACAGAATTCAAATTACCCGAACATCTACTATAAATATGATTATCTATATACAGGGTGTTTAGTAAACATACGGCAAAAATTTAAGGGGTGATTCCTTGGGTTATTTTAAAAATATTTTGTCCTTTGAAGATTTTCGGAAAACAGCCGCTTTGTTTCAAAGATACGGAGTAAAGCTTCTTAATCTACAAGAATTGTTGCAAATGACTACCACCAGCTAGGATGCATGAATCCAATCTTCTCCTCATTGACTGCAGAACTTTCAAAAACACCAGGGTCGTTTCTTAATGAATTACACCCATCATAATTATCCGATTTCTCAATACTTCCACATTTTCCTCTGGAGCAGTGTAAACTAGTGACTTCAGATAGTCTCATAAGAAAAACTCCAAGGGGTTTAGGTCCGGGGTTCGAGCAGGTCATACGTGAGGTCCACCTCGACCAATACAGCGATCTAGATATGTTGCTAAAACTCACGAGCAACCACACTAAAATGCGCTGGTGCACCATCGTGCATAAACCACATTGCATTTCTCGCTGCCAATGGTATATCCTCTAGAAACTTAGTTAGCGATTGTTCCAAAAAGTTTCGATACACCTCGCCGGTAAGTCTTCCTGGTAGAAATACCGGTCCAAATCCACGGTTAAACCTATCGCCCTGTATCTTCGAAATAAAGCGGCTGTCCGAAAATCATCAAAGGACATAATATTCTTAAAGTAATCCAGAGAATCACCCCTTGAATTTTTGCCGTATGTTTGCTAAACACCCTGCATAGAGAATATTCTACCGGTCCACTGTAACAAAAAAATGTGTACCTTATATAATACAGCCGTAAATATAGGGGCTGTGGAAAGCGGGTGCTCTCAATACTAAAACTTGAGACAGGCGGAAGGGATCTGGATTTACTATATAGAAGATATATACGCTATGTGCGATCTACCATAATCATGGTACACCCAGTATATTACTGTAACTTAAATTTATTATAGAATTTTTTAAATAAAATCTTTTTTGCCGCCACCTACTTATGTAGTACAGCTAAAACTGTTTCTTGGAGACGGAGACGAAAATACTTTAAATGACAAGAGATATCATTTGTAAAGTTTGTTGCCCTAGTATTTTTGATTGCTGCACTACCATTTTTATATTTTTATCGTTAATAATAAATTTGAAATAAAATACATGTAGAATGCTGGAAAAATTACCAAACTTCAGAGCCTTGATCATCCTCTGAAATCCTTTTCTACATCTCTCCTGCAGTGGCGGCTCGTATGGTTAATCGAGTGATGCATCGCTTTACCTAATTGCATCGTTTCATATAATTTTATTTTAGTTTATTTTTATAGTTATAGTATAATAATATGGCTATCAACAAAAGTACAAAAAAAAATTTAATTAAGAAAGAAGAAATTTGGTTTCTTATTTCTTGCCACACGGGCGTTTCTGTGTTTTGTGCTTAGAGGCCGGTGCGATCGCAGATACCTGCTTAGCAGGTTCCGATCGCAACTTTGCCGGTTTGTTACTTTGCAACTTTTTCTCGCCGCACATAATAGAGGGCGTTACTAGTGTAATTACCCTTTAATGTTATAAATTTAATTGTTCAATAATAAATAAAAGTTTAGTTTTCGTAGCGCGATACACTAGCCATTACCGTACAACTAAGCTGATGTTGAAATGATGCGACCACAACTTCAACTTGTACACCGCATCTATCCAAAATGGAACAGAAAGCAGTTGTCATGGCAACATCGGATCGCATGCGGAACTACCAAGATGAGGCATTTAGAAGCTTTGCAGGATGCAAGTTTTCAGTGTCAGTTAGTCGGAGGTGTCAATGGATAGCTTTGTCTGGTAAACTGTAACTCGCGTTCGCGGTTTACGTGCAAATAAGTAAAATGTTTCCAGTAAACGACAGCATTTGTATCTTTTTTGCAACTCTTTTATCGAGGTTTAAAAAAGATTATCTAAAGGAACTTTTAAGAATATACCTACCTATGCCTTTGTAAAATGTTAATAAATTGGTAAACAATGACCGCAAACCAAACTGCAGAAATTTTAAAATTGTTTGGTACAAACAATATCAGTGGTTATCTCGCAATTATTATCTAAATATACTATTTTGTTGTCCGTGTACTCTTGTTAGTGTTAAAAGTTGGTCGTGGCATAAAATAAGTTTTGATGATTTCTAAACATGGTGCATGTTCTGTAAAACTCACCTAAAAACATATTTTCGCATGCCCTTCGCTTCCGGTGTACTATCAGGTTTTGGAAAACACTTCACTCATTTCTGAACCTACGAGCTGTTACTGCTCTCCTATACTGTCCTAGTGCTAGTCCTATATTGCCCTACTTACGCAAGTATCTGCTCAGCTCGGACGGACGTTGGTTCGCATTGACTTTGTAAGCACGCATTGACGTTATCGTTGACTGGACGGGGGAATCATATTATCTATGCTAGCTAACAGTGACTTGCAGTCTAAGAGAGAAGTTCAAATAGTTAAGTTGAGATCTACTAGAAACAATATTTTTAATTTAAAAGCATGATATTAATTTTGGAATGGAAGTGTTATTCACAACGAGGGTAAATAATGAAAACACGTTAGAAAATTGTACAGATGAAGACTGTGAAGTTATTCTATTTAGATTACCTAATTTTTTTGGCACCTTTTCATTGCTCACGTCTAAGCATTAAACTGAAGTATTTCTAATTGCCTTGAACATACAGCATGAAGGGTAAATTGCACAACAGTTTTCTAAAATTTCTACAGTTATCAACATCAAAATTTTATATATCTATTTGAAATTAGTTCTTTATATAGAAACTTGTTTGCTCAACGTAAATAAATATTTATCTGTATCTTAGCAAGTATGTCAAGAATGCAATAATACTTATTAGTAATGTAATAGGAAAGACATAAAAGTTCTTTATTGGAGAAAATCCCACAACTTTTTTTAAGAAAAACATATTACGAGATAAGTGAGCAGAAAAATAAATACTTATTTTTCCAGCCAAAGTAGATAACAAAAGCCAGTATTATATTTTAGAAATAATCAGACGAACACGTTTAGTCCAAATATAATAAAATGTTGGTATCCAGAATATTCTGGTAAACAACGGTATTTTATTGAGGCTCCTTATTTTGCCCGGTATTTTTAATTTCACCTTCGCTTTAAATGGCGAAGAAGCGGAAAATAAACCTTCTACAGTTTTAAGTATTTGTACGACGTTAGCAGATGTTCATTACAAAATAACTTTGGTTTAGTCTCTGGGGTGGAGCGACACGACGCGGCCGTAAGTCGAGCTTTGCCCGAGAGATTACAACTGTTTAATAATTACTTTGCATCTCTTTGAATACATAAGCTACGTGAAAAATACCAACGATATTTGTCATAAGCATTTTAGCAGTTTAGTGAAAGTACCACAAAGTGGTACATTAGAGTCAAAAATAAGCAACACAAAAAATAACTAAAAATACCAGGACCACTTACGAAACCGCTTTTTATTGAACAGAAAAATATTGTTTCACGGAAATCATGACCAGAACAGATGAATAGGCGACTGAAAGTATTTTTCAGAGTATGAACCACAAACAATGGCCATTTCAAGAGCAATTCAGAGAATTTACTTGACTTTTTATTTAAAATGTCCGCTTAAATATGGACTGTATTGTTGGGATTCCGTTCCATTCCTTTATATTCTCGTTGCTTTTATTTAATTTGAAGCACTGCCCAGCATTGTTATGAAGCTTCAGCCTTCGTCTGACTTCATACACATTCATTTCTATTCATTTCTAGCTTTATCTTGTTTATTACTGTCCGTCGAGAATATTTCAAACTGCATTAAATTGTGAAGCAACTACTTATTATTGTTTCGATGTAGCGTCGCACAATTTTAATTTGCATAAAAAGCACTTGTACATTTATCTTAGTACAAAAAGCTAAAAATTTAATTTAGCTTCGCGGTAACGGCTGCGTGTATAATGTAATACTGTAATTTGATAAAAAGGGCTGAAGGACTATTGTTTGCAAACTCCGTGGCATTCCTACTGAGCATAGCGAACTGTGAATTGAGGTTCCGCAAGTATAACGGAAATTAAATTATTAATTTAGTTAAAAAGTGCAGGATTATTAACTGCGGCGCTTATGCTAAAGAAGTTTTTCATAATTAACAATTTCCTTCCTAGGTTGTTTCAAACTTCCATTTCACAAAAAGAATCCTCATCCTTAGAAGCAACTTTACATTTATAGTTGTACAGTGCCTTTCTTATTTAAAATGAAAACAGCATTACGAGTTTCGACACTGCAGCAAAGAAACCGCCGCACAATTTGCCCGAGAAAATTGTATAAAATTACCATCCTTGTTTCCACATACCGGCACACTATTAAACCTCAAACCGCGTGTAAAACTCCGAGGTATTTCAAAATAAAACTTGGAACACGAAAAGTTCCAAGCTATTCAAATACCCACATTTAGTTTATGCTATTTTAATTTAGATGCCCCGATATGCGTGCAAGAGAGAGAAGAGCTGTACGGCGCGTTAAAGCAAGAGACCGTAATGTTAAAGTGTCAAGTGGACGCGAACCCCGCCATAGTGACCTTCCACTGGACTTTCAACAACTCCGGGGACTTAACCGAGGTTCCGGCCAGCAGGTTCACCAACGAACTCACTACTTCACGGCTCAATTACACCCCCGTGTCCGACATGGAGTATGGGACTCTTTCATGCTGGGGAAGTAACGAAGTCGGATATCAACGCAATCCATGCGTCTTCCAAGTGGTTGCTGCAGGTAAAGTTTCTGTTTCGATGTACAAGTTCTTTTAAAACTTCAACTAATATTACTTTAAATCACGAGATATAGACGAAGCTAATTTAAAAGTTTAAAAACATAAATCTTGGCGTAAGTTCCTGGATATATTTTCATAACTTTGCATTAGTTTGCAGCAAAGATTTTAATATAAGTGGTTTTTCGTAGTAGTAGTTGACCGAGTTCGCGTAGTCAAATTTTATATTCATACATAAAATATAAAACGCCGGAGGGATGCACTTTTATAGTTTAATGTTCCACCGAAAAAAATATTATGGAAATGCGCTTCAAATCTGTAGGTGAATCAAAAAGTATTTTTAATTGTTTCATTTATATTATATTAACAAAGAACGACTAATCGTACCATCAAAGCTACCAGTTTGAACTATATGCGATATAAAACGCAAACATGCACACTGTTAGTGTTTGGTGCTCCCACATATAATTGCATTATTGTTTTGAGGGCATTCTCCCTCTATATTCCAAACCCAACAATGTTGGGGTATTGTTAGTTGTAATAATTACAGCGTAGTTCAAATGGATAGCAACAAGTATAGCAATTCCATTTACAAAGACGCTATAGATCTGAGTAACCAGATTCATGCGATCATTAGCGAAACAGAGCGGACTGTTTAGTATTCGTTCAGGTCCTTCTGTGGCGTGACGAGCGCGACACAAATGAACTAATCGATCACAATTAAACGTGTGCGCTGTTTTTACGAATCGAGACACAAATCCTTGTCGAGCTTTGGGCTTTGCACAACCCGTGAATGGAATTCAAATTTTCGATTTTAAACGTTGACGTTGAACATCATACACGTGCTTAGTGCCAAACAAAATAAATTAGGACTCTTTTTTTTATTGTTGAGGAATAAATCAACTACATATTTAACTTAAAAGATTTTTGTGTTTTAAATTAAATATTTAAAGGGTTCAGAAGCTTTTTTACTCATAAACAAAAGAAAATTATACGTAGCGCTTGCACAAACAAAAAAATCAATCACCTAACATACTTAGCCTGTTTTGATCCTCGTTTCCATTTAATATTTATGACTGCTTAAAAGTTTCAGTGTTCGGTTAATAACCATTAACTATGTTTAAAAATTCAACGTAGCCCAAAATATGACGTACAAAGTTAAATGTCATACGTTGTGTATGTTATTTACCAATATTATTGAAACAAAGTAATTTAGATTTGAATACAATCTACACTGACATTTAGCTTAATTCCATATAACCTCTCCAACTTTATGTACTCGAATCCAGTGAATATCAAGGATCTCTCACGTAACAGAGTCTAGTCTGTTATAATCCTTATTATCGATTCTAGGGCGGCCGTTTCCGCTTTTGAACTGTACGGTGATCAACCAAACCTCGGATTCCCTCCAGGTTGAGTGCATGGAGAGCTTCGATGGAGGATTACCTCAGAGCTTTCTCATGGAGATAGTAGAACTACCATCATTAGAGTTGAGGCTCAACTCGACTACGTATAAAACTCCACCGATTTTCTATGCCGAAGGCTTGGAACCTGGCATTAGTTACAGGATTTTACTGTACGCCGTCAACGCCAAAGGACGTAGCGATCCCACCGTCATTGACGCTATCACATTCAAAGGAGTAGCTAAATACACAGGTAAGGCTACTCTTTTTACTTTGTGCGTTAAAAATTTCTCTCATCGACTGACGAGAACGAGTAAATTAGACCGTAATTATATAAGATATAAGGCTTACAAGTGCTGAAATTTAAAAATTGCTCTTTTGAAGGAAACAGCAAAGCGCTCAAAAGCGTAATATCATTTTACGGCAGCGACTTTTAAAAGATATAACAGCGAACAAAATTCATATCTCTCCGAGGCGGGCATATTGGGGTTTTCTAGTAAATTTGCATGTGACCTGGGTCCGATATAAAATCGCGACAGCGGCAGTGTTGGTGGTGGTCACCGTGTGAGCACGTTGTATTTTGTACAAACATCGGGGATGGTTTCGATAACATTGAGATTCAGCACAGGGCCGTTGCTCGGAGAGATAGTGGCTAACGGGCTAAAGGCCAAACAAGACCTTGTATCGAGAACAATCCCGAGCGAATCGCTCTAAGCCCACTTGTAACGCTAGGAATTGGCAAGAAAAGACTCAAAAACCAAAGACGACGACAAAAATGAATTATACATGAGTCTGAATAAAATATGGAAATGAAGAACGACACTGAGAGACGGTCGCGATACGCAGAAATGAGAATAAAGTGGGATATCAAGGGACGAGGCCGTAGAGCCGGCATAAGGCGCAGCGATAATGAATGTTGATTAATATAATCGAGGCTGGGATCCTGCGCCACGCTGCGGTTTTACTTATTTTTTTGCCGTTTTACTTTATTCGATTCGGGAACGTGCTCAATTGGCCCTTTAATCTGAGAAAACATACGCTTTCCACTTCATCTAAATTTTATTTTATTGCTACCGTAACCTCTGGTTTTATATTAAATATGGCGTATTATTTTATCGTCTATCGAGCAATAAAATTAATAGAAAATTTTATACACCGGAGCTTTTTGGAATACAAAGCTTTTATTAGAAAAAATTTACGATATGAAAAGTATCAGGGAAAATTAAATTTCATAGCAGTATTTTGACATAAAAAATACCCTTTTCAGGACCGTCGGCTGCTATGCCGGTAAGTCCACTCTTCCTTGGTCTCTTGGGAGCAGCTGGGATTCTAGCTGCCGGTGTTTGTTTAGTATTGGCAGCTCTGTGTAGAAGACATTACGCCAGACCATGTCATCGGGCAGATGGCGCTACAAAACACGTGCCCATGGAAGCGGTAATTGCCGCCGATGACCTTATAATCGACGGGTCCGTGACAGGTGTCCGGAGTCCGACTACTCCGGATACGGCACTTACCGAGTCGATCAGGAATGGCACTTCCGTTGAAGACACTGATCCCGATATTATTCGAAATCAATACGGTAAGTTTAAAAACTTTATCTATTTGTCCGTTCTTTTATAGGTTCTGTTTTTTACAGAACGGCGGTCAGGAATGGGATTCACGAAAGTTTACCAACCACCTGGTTCGCGGGAAGACGAGGAAAACGACGACGAAAACGAAGACTATGATTTTAAACACGTTGCCAAAGATACTCACATCCCAAATCAAACCGTAAGCTAGCAATCGCAGATTAGGTTGAATAACTATTTAGATAACAGATGCTTGTTGATCAGGTGTACCGGAGCCTACAGCGACCGACACGGACTCCTATGCCCGGAATGCAGAGCTCGCAAACCCTCACGCACAAGTACAGAGGGCCGGAGGTTGTTACGACTTCAAATCGCATACAAGAAAGTTGCATATAAATGTATTGTTTTTATTATGTATTATGTTAATGTATTTAAAATAATAAAATCGAATCGAATTTAGCGTTTTTATATTCGGATGAAGTAATAAAAGAGAGGGTCATAGTTTTACTGATTTGGCGTTGGTTAGGTGAAACATTTTAAACTGTAATAAAGAACACTAGTTAGACACAAACTTTTAATGCAATGGTATTGACCATTCCGTAATCATAGATTATCAAAGGCTTAATTTAGCGAACAAAACTACAACTGAACTAAGCTCAGTAAACTAAACAGCGTCAACTTTCCTACTATAGATACAATGTTCTAATCATACCAAAATAAACATTGGACGTGTTTAACAATTATGGTAGGAGATTCCTTTAATCAGTCTGTTTTTATACTGCCAGCGTTTTTAGCCTCATCTAACATGCACAGACAATCACAAACAACTATGACAAAATCGAAATTCGAACCCGGCACCGCTTGGTTGCTAAGTGGATACTTGTCTACTTAGCCACCGCGGTCCCTTAAAACCAATGAATACTTATGAATGTAGAATTGTAGAAGGTGATATTCACCATGTGGCAATTAAAAAAAACTCACATTACATTTAAAATTATTGATAAATATTTTGTGAAGCTGTTTCATTTTTTACAGTTGGCAAAAGTTGATGAGCACAAGCTGTTTTGGATTGGCCTAAACTCACATAATTAACACTGATTAGGAAAAAACGTACATACATTTAAAATCATTGGTTTAATTTAGTGCCAATTAAAGGAACTGTTTCATTTTTCATAGTTGACACAAGTAAGTAAGCACAAGCTTTTTTTAGGTGGGCCTGAACCCTCCCCCATCCATTTTTAGCTATATGCCTCGGACAAAAAAATTCAGTACAAACCATTCAAATTTGCACTTTTACACGCAAACTTGCGTACAAAAAGTTGTTACGCTTGCAAATTTAATGAAAGTTGTTTATAATAAAAATCCTTCAGACAAAAACTTTAATGCAACCAGGGAAATACAACCTTAAAGAAGTATAAGAAACTAACCCACCAAAAATAAATGTGTTGAATGTGCTGTTTTTGTTCCAAATTAAAAATAATCATTGTAATAATTAATGCACGGGACATTTTGATATCATTGATACAGTTCGAATTTAAAATTTAAATTTTTTTTAAATAAGATAGTGTACGTCTACACAGCAAGTTTTAATTTAAATAAAATTAAACAATTTAAAAAAATACTAAATCTTGTTACTATCAAGATAAATCAATCGGCATACAATTACTCCATGGTCACCTTTTTACAAAACTAGGTTAAAGTATTTACAACGTGTGGAGGCTGTTTTCCAACACGAGTTTATTAAAAATTACTTAAATAAAGTGCCATTATTGTTACATGAAAAATATAATTTGTAGATTCAAATTGATAAATTCACAAAACTAAGGTTCCCGTGTCGACTTTTTTAAAATATTTTAGAAGCTTTAGGAATGTTCCACTTCAGAAAAACAATTTTATATCACAACATTTTCCATGGAATTTTTCGCAATCAAGTCTATGTTTTTGAGCAAAAACGCGATGAAGTGAAATTATTTAAAAATAATATTAAATTAGGTCCGCAATAGAAAGTTTCCTGGTTTTAATTTGTTTTCATATTTTTTTCCTCTCCGCTTTTCAGATTTTATTCAATTCAGGGCGGTCGTATCCGCGATTTAAAAGCAAGAAGTTATGCAGTTACATTTTTATAATTTATTATAATATCCAAACACAATGCACATACACTCTATGATTTAACTTAAATTCTCAAAAGATTTCCACAGTTTGACATGAATACTCACATCTTTTTTCTTTCAAATTCGAAATATTACAGCAAAACAATTGGTGGTTAAAAATCAGCTAGATATTTATATTCTTTTGGTTTTTCATATTCATTATTTGGAAAACGTATCGGGTTTTTTAGGTTTGTGTACAAAATACACAAAATTAAATCTATTTCGATGTATTTTAAATTTTTTATGAATATGTAACATAAACCTACAAAGATATTACAAAATTATTAATTTTGAAAACATACACGATTTCACTATAATTTACCTAAAAGTGTAAAACTAGCAGATTTTATTTTAGTATTTTTTTTTAACTTTCGTGGCTTATTATTCTATACAAGGTAAGTACAAATTTTGTCTGTGTGCTACTATCACAAGTAATATAACTAGTAAACTCGATTTTCCGATAAACATGGGTTTATTGTTGACGAGTGCTTGTTCATACGATCTCCTTCTTATAGTTCCATACCCTATTCCGAGCGTTGGCTACCTCTCTCCTTTGTCTGTGTTTGGTGCGCGCCGATAGATATTTTGCACAGACAGATATAGGGGACCGACAGTTTAACGTGGGCTCCGAACCACAGGAAGTGCATGCACTTCTTCTCCAGAGAAGTTTTTCTGGGAAAAAATCTATCTCGCTGGTTTCCCGTTGCCTTGCGAGGGAGAACGACCGGGACGGGGATCGAACCCGGATCCGCTGCATTGGTAGCCCGCGCGCCTACCACTCAGCCACAGCTGCAATATAACTAGTAAACTCGATTTTCCTATAAACATGGGTTGATTGTTGACGAGTGCTTGTTCATACGATAATTATCTTAAATTATCAAAACACGAGTAATTATCTTAAATTAACTAGCTTAAGTTAAGTGTCAAATCAAATTTATCACAGAAAAATTGCGGCCACAATGTCATATCATATGTTCAAATAAAAAATACATAAGAGTTGGCCATGGAAAATATAATCACTGTCTTTGCATGCTTTAGAATTTAAACAAGCAACACATAATAATGTCATTTAGAATAATTAGGTTAAGTTTGCCATTTGTAGTGACACGGACAGAATGATGACAGTTAATGCATCAAGTAATTTTAGTTTCCATGGCCAACCATTATGTATTTTTTATTTGAAAATACGGTATAACTCAAATTAATTATGATGTATCTGATTATTTTCAATTACAGCGAATCTCATCGAAAATGGTCGTGTGTTGTAGTCTAGTTACCATCCTAATTTATCGCCCTTTTCTGTAACCGTTTTCTCGTGTTTTTTTTTAATTAAATAAACACCACTAGTAAGTTTTTATCAATAAATTGATGTAATTAGTTATTGATAAAGAAATTGAGCACTGTGATTGGTTAAATAGAATGTGTGTGATATAAACCACTACACGTTTTCTTTAATTAGCGCACTATAGTACCATGATTTTCTACTGTGATATTTGTTGATTTGTTTTCCACCCTTACTACGACCGCAATCAATTTTGCAACATCATCCCTTATTTCTCTCTGACTTTCATAATTTTTCCGATGTATATATCAGGAAGCGATTTTCATGTCCCAAACTCCGCTACTAAAATTTATTGCTGCTTTCCATAATTTCGAAGATTAAAACAAAAAGAATGGTGAAGAGCATGTGAAAGTTATCACTTATGTATCAGCATATATTTCTTTAGACTTATAGATTTACGTTTATTCTGTTTTATTTCTTTCATTGCGAATAACACACTGCAAACTTAAAAACTTGTCTCTAAAGGTTTTTACGTTTCACGAATTTCTTAAAATAGAAGTTCGTCTAAAATTGTTCCACAAATAAATTCTTTTGTGGTTTGCTCTTTTTGCTCTTCTGCTTTTAAAACATTTATCAGTTTTCCAAAGCATCGTCGACATTGGCGCAATGCTACTTTTTTATTCAACGTGATTTTCTAGTTATGGTTTGATCTCATAGGTAAACATCAAACGTTTGTGCTGAATAGTTTTCAAATTGCAATGCAAATCATATATCAAGCTCATGCAGAAACTTTCATAAAGCTTCAATCAGAAATATAAAAAATATTATACTTCTACAAGAAAAACTGAAAATGCTAAAACCTGAAATTCTTACAGTTTATATTTCAAAAATCCATAGTTTTTTTCCAACATTTTACAACTACTTCATTTGGCTTTAGAGTTACGATTTCTTAAACACAGAAACGGAAAACATGGTTTTCTTGGGAGACGCATAAAATATCATTGATTTCCAAGAAATCAATTTTGATGTTTCGAAATTTTGTAAAGCTGCAAATGAACGTTTATTTAGTAAAGTAAAAAATAATGCCCACTGAAAATTCCTTTAGTGCAACTTTGTTATACTAAAACGAAGTAAACAGCGTGGGCAGACGTTTAATGCTGACATGATTAATTCACTGACGTATAAAACTGTAGATTGATAGCATACTACACAGCTGATGTTACTTAATGCATAAGTTATAAGCTGTGAACAGTTTTTTTTCTAATAAAAAATTTAAAAAGTTGTTAAATAGCGCTGGCAGAACGACTGCAGTGCCCATGGTTTAAACATAAGATTTTACAGCTTAAAACTTGACGTAGAGCTCAGAAATTAACATTTACAACAAAATTAGACTAAAATCGTTCTGCATCCGCTATTTCGTAAATGGTCTTTAATTTCCTGCATTATGTAAGGTTGCAAAAATGACAAAACTTTGGTAACTTTTTCCACATTTTCCCTTTTAAAATTAAAACCATAGATTTTTCCGCTTTTTGGCATGCGTAATTATAATGCTCTTGTTTAATTATATATTAGGTGTCCGCACGAAAAGTTCGGGTGCGATTATCTTTGGTCCTTCAGTTACAAATTTGAAATTTTATGGTGTCAGTCAGTGCATAGAGGGGCGTAAGTCACTATAGTTATCCCGTCAGTACTACGCATCCAGTAACCCGCCACCCGCTGCCACTTTAAAATTTTAAATGGCGCACTACATTTTTTATGGCGGATTCAGAAAGAGAACAGCTTTTTTAGTATATTTACGTGAAAAAGGTGTGACGCTAGAGAGGAAAGTTTTTGAAATATTTCACTTTAAAGTTTAAAAATTTTATATTATCATTGATGTGGCTGGAGCCGGAGTATTGACGTGATAACTACAGTGATATTCTAAAATTTCGAATTTATAACTTGAAAGACACCACAGATTACCAAAATTACCAGAATCCAAACTTTTCGCGCTGTAACCCAGCATAAAATCGCCCGGTCGATATGTATATATATACATGGCCCTGTTCCTTATAATCCCCATTGATTTGTAAAAACAATCTCTTTAGCGAAAAAATTTGAATTTTATGATTTATTGGACACAGATTGCGTGGTATCAAAGAAAACCCGAGAAGACACAACCCATTGTTTAACCAAAAATTGAGACGAAAGGTTAAATTAACGCCGCTAAATATAATATTAATTTTTTCACCTAAAAATTAAGTTCTTACTCCCATTCTATAATTACTCATACGAAATTTAGCCTAAACAGACACTTTTTAATGCCTCCCGTTTATTAAATAGAAAGCCATAAAATTACAATTTTCACTTTCCCATACCTTCGGTATTTATTTCATGAAATTTTTCGAAATCAGGATTTTAACTGAAATGCACGTATTGGGTCTCAAGGCGCCCAAAACAGTGGTTTTATAAAAAATATTTAACCGAGGGCGAGCACACGATCTAAGAAAAGAACTTAAGCAAATCAAAAAAATTTTACGGAACTCTCTAGCTTCAAAATGGCGGCCGCTACGAATTTTGTGAATATCTCCAGTTTAACGTCCATTTATTCAAAAATACTTGTCTGTTCGGGATCAACTACAACATATTTCAGAACCTTTTGTGCGTAGTATATACGATAAAACAAAATTAATTTTAAAAATCTAAAAATAATCTCAATAGCGGTTCTCAACAAATTTGAAAATTAAAAAAAAAAGATTTTTGAAAACTAGGCACACCATTTCTTTACTCTTTGTGCCCGGCTGGGACCAAAAATTGGCTACAATTTATGTTTTTGTTTAAAGCTATAACTCCATTTTGGCGCTTTAGACGAATTTTTGAAAATTGATATTCGATACCCCTTTATTTATAACACGAGGTCCAAACATATTTTCATTAAACAGAATTAATCAGCATAATTAGTACAATCAACATCGCATGTTAATTTTTAGATACTTTTATACTTTACTGTTATTGGTACCGCTACCGCTAGAAAATGTATATTCCAAATATTTAAAATTTTCAAAATACTATATCTCAAAAACTGTCGGTGCTTAACTGTTCGATAAAGAACTAACACGTAAAATTTTCCTTCTTTCGTAGATTTACGCGCCAACGTAAAAATAACCATAAAAGTACAGATACTAATTATTGATTGGTTAAGATAAATAACAAAAGAAGCGAGAAAATCTGAGATACATAAAGTTATCAGCATAAACCCGTCGGAAGCACTTTAAGAATTTTACATCTTTAGAATATTGGCTATTAAATAACATTTTTCATTATAATTGAAAAAGTTTTACGTTGTGCTACGCTAATTGAAATGCCATAAAAAATGCGTAAGTAACCCTTCAGTAACGTATTCTGCATTTTTAAATAATAATCTTTGAATAATTAAATTGTATATCCGAAATCTCGAAACAAAGCATGCTTTATGAAAACATATCTTGTTTTATATATCTGATTCAATCGGGAAACCGCTGAATTGTTATTTGTTTTCCATCAGAACAATTATAGAAAGATATAAAACAGGAAATCAAAACGAGAAAGTTGTCCTTTAATCCTAGCAACGTTAAATCGAAAATTGAACAAAGTTTGAAGATCTTTTGCTATTATCCTTTAGAAGGTATTCGCGAAAGTTGTTAATAATTGTTGCTCTTTTGCCTTTGAAAAGCAGCTTTTAAAAATTTCAACATACTTGAAAAGCCTTTACAGATATTTTATTTTCAAAAGTTAACGATAGCACGGACTTATTCTAATTTGTTTAGCGTTCGGTACACAAATAAGGCAAACCTCCGTGGATATTTGTGTACATGTACAAGCAATTAAGTTTAGCTTCTTTTTTGGCATACATTCTGTTTAAATGTTGATTTTTAATAAAAGAATATCACTCAAATGTTCCAAGTATATTCAGAAACTTATCATTTTAGAGGCCAATTTTAATCAAATCTTTACATTTACATCTTCACATCAATGGCAATCCACATCTATTTATAGCCGGTTAGTTGTGTGTTCAATACAGATTATGTAGACAATGTCATGCACAATGTATGTGTTATGCCAGTCGAAGTCAATAACTAATTAAATTAATTTGTAGGTGATAAAATTACTAGTGAATTAAATTCTCATAAATAAAAAAAACCTTGTAGATTGTAACGAACATATTTTGCGCGTTAAAACTATTTTGGTTCATTTCAGGATTTTAACGCAGTTTAATACGTTGGCGTCTTCTCCCTCGTCAAAGAGCTCATTAGATCTCCCGCTCCGGGGTTATTGCAAATTCGTTTGTAATAATTCTGAAGGACCTTCAAGACCTTTGAATTTTGGTTTAATTCCGAAAGTTTAAGTGTACCGTCCACCCGTGATTTACAAATTTGTAAACGTTTGTAATATATCTCCCTACCGCCCGTCATAACCATTAAATTGGTATTCGATCTGAATATTGTAGCAATCGAAGTTTGTTAAATGTAAAATATAAAAATGAAAATCCTGAAATTGTTTAAAACAATGCTTACGGCGTTATCTTAACACATACCTCAGTGACATATCTCTGGGAACTGAGAGACGTACCGGAACCCCCCAAATAAATTACAACTCTCGTATAAAGTAGTTGTAATTTATTTTACCGTTTCTGAGTGGTTTATTGCAAATGTTGAAGTTTTATGATATTTTTGTATTAAAATTGGTAAACGTTTTTCACGTTACTGTATTTGCTTAACTGACATTTACCTACGGTTACCGAGCATAAGATAATGCAAGGAAAGTAACCAAAGAGTTTCGTTTATGTAAACACATTAAGATTTATTAAATATTAAATTTAAAATAATTGTTTTGTTTAAATTAAACGCTCTACTTTTTTCAGTATATTTTTTTTAATTAATAAAAACGCTGTTTCAAGCTCCAACACTCTACTTGATGGACAACTACTTAGTGCGGCAAGAAGAGGATAGGCAGCTAATAAGCGCAACAAGAAAATGAGAAAATGAGAATGCCAACTGGGAATTCGTGTATCCTTGGACGTGTTTAAATATAAGATAAATACGTCAATTTTTTATATTAAATTTATAAGCATCTTCTCTCTTTGTCGCATTCATTAACTGACTATCTCCCTCTTGTCTTGTCGCACTCAATAATGGCTCATGTTTCCAGTAAAATAGTAACAATGCGTATATTAATACAGCAAAAATAAGCAAGCCACTTCAATTTCAACTTCTTACGAAACTGTTGTAACTTGCACCTTAAAATAACGTTTCAAAGTTTCCAATCTACAACTTCACAGTCGGAAATTGTTACATTATAACCACAAATTTTTACGTTTTTGAATTACGAGGTAAATATATCCGCACTTTCTTAAAAAAAATCTTTATAATTATAACGTTCTAGCCTCAACATCTACCATAAGTTTTGAACACGTCTAACATGCCCAGTTAGATAGATGTGGGAGTTGTGACCCATCGTCCTCGCTTAGATTCGAAACGTCTTTGAAAATACAAGTGCAGTTTTAGAAAAAAAAACAATTTTTTCGCAGAATAAGTACTATTTGTAGAACAGAAAATAAAATTCGTTGGTCTGTGAGTAAAGGGAAAAGGCAGAAACGGCAATTCTGAATATTGCTGCACGCGTACGGACGACACAAACTTTAATCGACGCAACTATTTAAGTAGATACAATGCTGTAAGCCTGTAACCACCCATATTACGACAATGAAGAGTAAATCGAATAAAGCTAAGTAACGGATAAGGCGTGATTTCTATTTCTGGCTGATCGTTTTCAATTTGCTAATGGCTTGTGTAATAATTTATTCTCGGTGTTACGATCCAAAATACTGAAATAAAACGTCGAACCAATTTTAAGCTTATCAAAAATATATCCACACCTCTTACTGTCACTGAGATTACATTTCGGAAACCATGTTTCGCAATTAAATAAGAGAAGATAAGTTGTAATTTGAGTGTTGAAATTTCAAAGGGGCAAGTTATTAGCTGCTATTAAGAGATTACATCTATTCATTTTTCGTGTGAAGTTTTAATAGATTATTATAACGCGGTAAACTCAGTACATCAAACGGTTGTTAAATGCCGCTTAAGTGGATCATTTTAGAAGTGCCAACAGTACTACGTCTAATACACTCCTTTCCACTTCAAAAATTCAAAATGGCAAAGACAAGAAGCTCCCGTACAGAGTGCTTTAATAGAAATCTGCAAACTTCAAACGTGTATTGCTTAGGTAATGTTAAGCAAAATATGAGCATAACACTTCGCCTAATCTTTCCTATACTTAAAAAACTTCTACTTTTTATCCAAAATATCCAAAAGTATTTATGAAAAACAGAGTAGCCCCAACTTGAATCATTTTTTTAAATTTTGCAAAAGATTTTTCTGTATTAAAGAAAATTGGAGGCGATAAAGCAAATTAATCAGCCAAAAATTAGAAGGAAAGAGAAAATTTAACCCCCCTAAATATTGCCGTATAAAAAAATTAGTGAAAACAACGAAACAACAAAAACTTTGGCTTTCGGTTTTGGAGACTAATTAAAAATCCACATGAAAGTTCGACAATCGACTCTAGAGATCTAAAGGAACAGTCACATTTTTTGTGAGGCGGTTATTACAGCGTGAGCTTTACTCCGTCACGTCCTTCTTCCGGCCGAAGTTGAGATACGCTCAATCAGCGCGCTTGTCTAATTTAACGACGGTTCAATGAAAACAATCTACCAGTCATGACATCAGGCTACCAGTCTTAAGTGCCCACTGGTCGGGGGAGATTACCTAAATCTCTACTGATTCTGCAGAGCAGTGGCCGAGCTAAAACGCAGCTCACCCGTCGAATCGCATTTAGACGGCTCTAGGCTGCAAAGGCATACTACTGCCACCACGAGTCCCACGCCGACACCAAGACGGGAACTGTTATTTCACTGCGGGCTCGGCCTTGGTCCTCGTGGTACCAGTCAATAAAGTCACTGGTTAGACTTTTCGGAACAGCCTAATTGAGCTATTTGCAGTAAGTACCCAGCACTGGTCGACTACGCACCGCCCGGATTGGTCGGTAGCCAGTATGATTTTAGTGACCGGTACCTCAACAGCGTCAGGTGTGCAGATGCACAAGCACCCCGACATTTTGATGGTGGGCATGAGCAGGTAAACAAACGGATAAATTCGTCCGCCAAAAATTTGGTAGGAGGGAGGCATTTAACCACCCCCTCCTAAATATTACCGCATTTATAAATTATTTAGTAAATCTTATTCTACTACCACTCAAAAGCAATCAGCTTAAAAAGAAATCTTTTAACGCTAGCATTTGTTAAACGTAGATGCATCAATTTTAAATTTCCAAAAATTCGTCGGAGGCGCACAAAGAAGTTAGCTAACACATGAACCACACTGTAGCTCGTTTCCAGCTCTACGTCCCTACAGAATTAAAAACAAATCGTGTGGCCAGCTTTTATGCATTAATTTTTTTAAATGTCCAAATTTTGATTTTTTTTTTACTTCACTGCTATTACTTTTTGGTAAATTTTTGGGCACTGTAATATTTTATCTGAACAGGTCTATTACGATAAAAAATTTTATTTCCATCTGTTAACTCGTATATGAGTAATAGAGAGCGTTAAAGACAAAATCTTCAAAAAATTGTAGCGGCCGCCATTTTAAAGCTAGAATATTTAAAAAAAGTATTCGCTTTGTACTAAGACTTTCTATCTAATTCCGTTTTTATATTAATAGAAATTCTTTCCTGGGAAGAATGCTACTATAAAAACATGTCTAACATCAGGTTTCGGATTTTTATTTAAAGCTTTTTCCCCTGAGGAGTCATTCTCCAAAGCTCAATGAAATCGAACCATCCATTTGGGACCTATGGAACGCACAAAACCATACACCCACCCACAGGAAGACATTTTTTAAAAACCACGTTTTTGGGTTCCGTATTTCCGTCAAAATCTCGAAAATTTTCATAAAATCAATACTTTCTCATAGTGTAAGTATAGGGCAGTAAAAAGTTATGTTAACATGGGTACGATTCGAGAACGGTGCGTAGTTAAATGGCCGTTTAAAGGAAAATATAAAAGCAGTTCAGAAATAACGCTTTTTTCGCATTTTATAATGCGCCACAGCAATACATGTCATTGATAGTTGTTTTGTTTATCAAACTTTAAAATAGGCGTAAAGATCATTTATTAAAAAAGTTGTTACCTGACAACAGTGGCGGATTATAGCACAGGCGCATGAGGCGCGTGCCTGGGGCCTCAGCAAAGCGGGGGCCTCAGAATCGTTGAGTGCCTTAGGTTATCCTAAAAAACCAAAATTATTTTTTTTACCTAAGAATGTGTTTGTTTTTTTTAAATGGGAATGTGATTTTTTTTTTCTAGTACCTGAGAATATTTTTTGATTTCCCGATCTTAATTTTTTTGTGTTTATGTTTTTGTTGATTCCAAAAATAAAAGACGTTATGATTTTCTGCATTGTTCATTTGAGTGAACCATCCCATTCTTAGTAGGGTCAATAGGGGGCCTCCAGATCAGGTTGCGCTTGGGGCCCCACAAAATCAAGATCCGCCACTGCCTGACAAACGTAAGAAGTTTGCTTTGCTTGTGAGCACTTTTTATAGTTTAGAAATAATATAGACATATTTTTCAACAGAATTTATCTGCAATATCCTCTTTATTTTTACCGTATTGCGTCAGGCTATCTGCACATGCCTGGCCAGCACTATCCCCTGACTTAGGGCAATTGATTGCTTTTTGTGTACACATTAAGGCAATAGAACAAATGATTGAGACACACTACTGCAAACAGTTTTACATGCTTCAGTTGAAATACGAATTGCCCCTCAAATTCTGGTGAATGTGGCAAGGTCCTTATTCCACCGTGCTAAAATATGTAGTCTGGTCACAGGTGTACATTTTAATCAGTATTATTATTTTTTTCTTGTATTTATTTGGTATAGTTGTAACTCTTTAAAATAAAAACGTTATTTGTGAATAGTTTTTATCGTTTCCTTTACTTTTTCCGAATCGGACTATACTGTTAATCACATTTTTTTAAATAAATTAGTTCAGAAAAACACATTTGAAATTTAACAAATTTCCACTGCAGCGCCCTATGTTTGATCACTATATAGACCAAACAAAAAAACTTAATCAAGAAGGCGACAAAAAACAGCAATATCTTAGATTGATACATAATTTTCAACACTTCTCATTAATTTAAAAAAAATTGCATTAAAGATTCAATCAAAAACACACTTAATTACTGCCTTGTTGTTTAAGCCTTTTTTACGTACTCTGTACTTTAGAAATATATTGCACATTTGACAAATTGATATAATGCACGTTCCGAAAGACTACGCAGCGAAAATATTTTAAACTATTTTCAACATCGTGCACTGCGGTCTTACGAGCGTAAAGAAAATTGCCACACGTACCTAAAGCGACTTTAACATATGCTAGCTTTATGGTTGGGTTCTAAATTAGACCTATCGCAAGGCGGTGGAACTTGAACGAAAAATATGTTTTGGTCTAATAAGGTACGATAGATTCACAGGAAATTTAGCTCCATCTAGAGTAAAAGTAACGCCAAAACACA
Source organism: Ctenicera cuprea (assembly GCA_958336395.1). Taxonomy (NCBI): domain Eukaryota; kingdom Metazoa; phylum Arthropoda; class Insecta; order Coleoptera; family Elateridae; genus Ctenicera; species Ctenicera cuprea. The sequence continues at coordinate 71,036,651 of OY284486.1, read as the reverse complement.
TTTTTTCCTTAGAGATTAATAATTGAGTTCGAGTTGATTGGGAATAACTATTTTCGCCCGTAAATCTCTACAAGTGAAGGTGAAGAATGTAACTTTCACATTCATACTCCTTAAGATCGTATATCAAGAAAAACGAGTTTAAGCCAAATTTTATTTTTTGTCTCAAGTTTCTCTTTGATTTATTGGATAATTTTAATTCTGAACCTGTTTGACATTATCAGGTGGTAGTAAGCCTGTCACAGATTTTAAAATATTACCTTGTTTAATGATAGCCATTGCAAAACGATTATTTTTTAATGCATATTTACAAATCAATAGCTTTTTTTGTAAGGTACTCTGACGTAAATTGCGAATTGATAGTGCTTACTGGGAAATGCCATATTTATTTTACCACAGTTTTAAGCATTCTTGGATTGTCACAGAAACATTATCTGTCATCTGCACGAAGCAGTCGGCGCGAAAAAATTAAATAAGTGATGAACTGAAGTGTCACATTCAAAACAGACTATTAATCTTGGGAATATTAAAATGAACCCAGCTGTAAAAATAATATCCACGGCTCTATTCGCGAAACCACCTAAAGAGAATAGATCCATTGAATATAAAGCTGCGCGTTAAAATTATTCCCTTGTTGTACCTCCATGAATTAGGTAGTAAAAAGTTTAGAACACAAACATTAATTTATAAATGCTGCTGTGTTTATAATAGTCTTTAGACTGACTCAGTGTTTTATGCGTTTGCAAATCAAAACATTTAAACATCGAGTATTTAAAGAAATAACAATATTTGTATAAATTGTTGTAAAAATTAGCTTTTCTGATATTAAAAAGTAAAGTTGAACAAATGTAATTGGTAAATACAGCAAAAGAATGAGTGAGAAGTGAATATACTAAGACTGGGTTTATAAACGAATTTCCGTCCTTTCAGTCGCTTCGGCAGCAGCTCTCTGCTGAGGTATTCATCTAAGCCAGATTGGTCTTATCAGTTGGGGAAGCGTGTAATCAAATTCAATTCTAGCTCTGAACTGAAGACGCCAAGATGACATCGATAATCTGTACTTTTCTACATTCGAAAGACTTACGTAAACTACTTATCATTTCAGATGTAAATATTATAATATGGGGATCCTGGAGGCTTTGACATTTATTAACTTGCAGATGTTTGTATACTGATTTTTTTATAAAATAGACCATTGGGATACGAAGTTTACCAACAGCTATATTTCTCTAACCTTTCATTTTAAACGCCCTTAAGCAATAATTGGCGTAGTTTATAATTGGCGATTGTAATTTAAATTCATTTATTATGTTCTAGATTAAACCTTGGTTACAAGATGACGTCAAACTACCCTTTTCGTTTAATTTCCAGGGTATGTCTAAAATAGCACACAAAAGCACGCTACGTTATTCTCCTTGAAATGCTGAGAAGAAAAATATAATACCATTTTGTATTTTGTTTGCTTGCTTCAGAGATATTGATTTAGTTTCTTTAATTCTTGGCAAAAGCAGCAAAAATTATCACTTTCACATTGTTGAAGAACCAAGAGGACAGTCTTCATATGTTTGAAGTTTTTGCGCACGCCCTAGTTCGGAAGCAGAAGCTAGAAATGTTTTTCTTTCGTAGCTTTAAATTAACGGAAATGAGTTTTCAAAATCTGAAAAAGTAATTTAAGAAAAAACCTTGAGAAACATCCAATGCTTCTTTCCGAACTTTCCACCTTCAAAATGACGTGCCAGTTAATACGTTTCTTTTTAATTTTTGAACTTAATGCTTTCTTACTCAAAAACGAGTTGGGAGATCAGGATGGACTTTGGTAAAACAGAGGATCCAGGCAGACAATATTAGAGTAGTGGCAACATCTCATGATCCGCGAATTGCGCACCGCCGGAAGTGAGAAGGCTGTAGAAAAGGACGCCCAAACAGTGTTTTCGGCTCAACCTAAAAACATCAGTCTAGCATGTAGGCGCTAAATTTAAAATAGACTATGCGTTAAGGGTGTAATTTAACTCTTTAAATTTCACTAAATTAATGATAATATATTAAATAAACCACTTCCCCAAAAGAAAATGAAATGCATGAATGTAAATATTTTGAAATATTAAAGGCAAGTGTTTTCATTTAGCAAAAATCAGAACACTACAAAACAAATTATAGGTACATGAAGTCAAATTTAATGCAAATATCGTACAACACGATTACATAATTAAATATTATACATAAATTCAAATTGAATGCAAATACAATCCATATTAAAATGAAAGGAATGAATGTAAACAATTTTAAGTTAAATATCAATTCAAAGTGTCTTCAGATAATAAAAAGCAAAAATTATATATAATTATAATGGTTTACAACCTAAATCGTCTTCATCGTCAGAAGACCAATACAGTTCCGAGTCATCACTGCTGTCATGAACATTTATAATAAGTTCCTGCACATCATCTATTATATATTCCCTGGCAAGATATTCGTCCTCGATCTTCTTCACATGTGAACAAATGTTTGCCCATTCTTGCACACCAACAACATTAAATTTATCTTCTGCCAACTTCCTGACATCATCCATTTTAATCGTTGTATTATGGGCAGCCACATGATTTTTTACCAATGCCCATATTTTTTCTATGGGGTTGAGTTCCGGATATATATTTGGAAGCAATTTCTCTTGTAACCACTTCGAACAATTCTTGTTGTTCATGTCGTCATGATAGTCCCCAGTTTTAAGGCCCGATTTGAAAGTAAGTAAACCATTCGGAACAAAGCCTTCTTCAGCGCCAGCATGCACAATAATTAAACGTTGTCCTTTGGCAACTGGAGACTTCATACAGTTGCTTGATCCGTCATCCCAAGCTTTAGGTGCAGTGTGTGAACTATGCAAGTAGGTTTAATTACAGTATATAATATTCCTACCTTCGCTTCTGTATTGTTTTATTTTTCTCAAGTATTCAAGTCGCTTCGCTCGGATTTCTGTTTTCTCAATCAGCACTTGTCGATTATCTTGGCTTTTTTTTCAACGGAATCCTATTTTATGCACTAACTTCCAAAAAGAACGTATCTTTCCAGTAAAATTGATGCCTTCATCTTTCACTGCTTCAAATACAGCCTGCATCGTTGGTCTTCTTTTGTGAATATTTTCAAATCTATAAATAATTGTGCGTACAGTTTCTTCTTCGTACTGATCCAACGTAGACCTCGGACTGCCTTTATTGATGGTTTTCCTTGGGGAAGTAAATGTGCCACCATCTGGTTGTAGCCTGCCTTCCTTAACAATTCTTTTGACGGTGGCTGATCCAACGCCAGTTGCTTGCGACACCCTTTCGATCAAACTGCTTAAAGGAATAGTAAGTTCTTTGGCATCCTTTTCTTCCTTCATAAATTTATAAACGTTGTAAGTTATTTCACGGCCTTGACTGTGCACTGTTCGTTTGGCGTTGCTCATAATTACTAGTGATCTGTAAATAAACTTTAATTAGTAAAATGGCAAAACAGAATATTATTACATTAGATATGTAAAAATGGATTTCAACAAAGTAGAACTTGGTACCGCCAATAGAATATTATTGTTACTTACTGTACAACAGATAATGCTGCAAAGTTTTTAAATAACAAACTACTTTTGCAAAGAAAACGCTGTAAGTGAATTATAACCTAAAAACAGTTTTAATAAGTATTCCATAAAAATGTTAAATTTAGGTACTTCTACTTACAGCTACACAGTAAATAAACCGCTGCAGTCTTCAGAAACACTGTTTCTTCTAATAACACAGGGAAATTTAAATATAAACAACGGAAAAACTCGCACGCATAAAAACGACAACAAATATTTCCGCAACGATATTTTCAGGTTGGTCTTTAGAACAGTTCGTGACGTCAGTAGCATATTTTGGTTTTGCGCACGGATCATGAGATGTTGCAACTACTCTACCATGTAGAGAAAGCAAAAACTGTGACATAAAATGTATTTAAAATTTTTGAATGTTTTCCCAAAAAAAAGAAATATTGCAAAAAACTAGAAAACGAGCTAGGGGTGAGCTACAATAAATTGGGTTCGCGTTCAAGCCTGCTTATTAATTTCGCTGTGACGCCTTCTATGAATTTTTAAAAAACGTAGTTTTAATGCCTCTTTACTGAAAAATGATAAAATCCGGATGAAACTTTGTATTTTCAATGCTAATGCCATAAGAGTACAAAATTTTGAGAATTACGTGAACCATTACAAGTATTCGTAATCAGCCTTTACGTCCCACTGCTGGGCACCGGCACTCTTCTCTGCCACGTACTCTCCTTAGCGCTAAGGTGGAGTACGGGGGACCTACAGTTTAACGTCGAATCCGAACGACTAAATTCCAGATAAGGTTTCAGGCATTAAGACCCCACGGCTGCCTACACCGGATTGGGGTATGTGAGTGGCGGGTTGCGGCATAGATTGTTATTGCTGCATGGCTTCGGCGAAGAATCGAACCCTAGACCTTCAGCGTTAGAGACTGAGCGCCCAACCTCTGAGCTACCGCCACTCCATTACAAGTATTAAAACTATAATTTAAAAACCTTTTAAAATTTTGCCATTTTCAAAAAAAAATTAATAGAAAACTGGCCATATCATGTTTTAAAAAAATCCACAGGTTAATGTTAACGTTAATGAGTGACAATTATGTGCGTAATCAGCTCGCTAATTTCTCGGTGACGCTTTCTATGAATTTTTAAAAATCATAAAAAACGGGAAATGACAAAAAAATGGTTTAAGTTAAATTGCTTATGACTGATAGTAGAATGAGATTCACAACTTAATTTATAATTGAAACATCAATTAGGGTAGTTAATTATTTTTGTCATATCCAAACATTTCCGAACAAACTTGTTCTTTCGCTTTTGGATTTTTCCAACAAATCAAAAATTGATTTTTTTTCTATAAAAAAGTTGGTGTCTAAATACAATAAAACATGCTTACAGGCAAAGTGTATAAAATTAAATTGGCCAAAGCTGAATGCTTGGCGGGTTAGCAGTGCGAGATCAGTTTTATGAGCTCGCTGCGCTCAGAGACAATGCTAGCTAGTTAGTTGTAGCACAGCGCTTAATTACTTTTATAAATTTTAATTTTAGTTGCTTCTAAAAATGTGCAATATTGCACGGGCTTAAGTTTTCAAAAATTTTTAATACATTTTTTACATTTTGAAATTTTCGAAGTATCAAATTATTTAATTACTATCAAAATTTTTGAAATTGTAAAAACTTTTCAAATTTTTTGAATTTATCAAAGTTATTGAAATTTCCATCTTTGTGCAATTTTCAAAAAATTCACAATTTTGGAAACTTACAAACATTTTCTAAATTATCATACAATTGTCAAAAACGTAATTAATTTACAAAAGTTCAAAAATTTTCTAAATTTTCATATAACTCAAAAACGTAAAATATTTCAAAATTCAAGAATTACAAAAAATTTTCAAAATTAGGTTAACTTTTTTAAAAAAATTTCTAACATTTCAATAAATGCGGGGAAGCTAGGTCCCATTGTGATTGCCCGACAGCATGTTTTGATGCTACCAAGATTATAAACTGTAAATACGAATTTAAAGAAAACACTGCCTCTTATACGCCATTTTACACCCTGTATGTTAGCTATGCCTGATTTCGTTTTTGTATTTAAACCTTTAGTTTGTGTCGCAGTTTAAAGCCAAATTCGCGGATTATCATTACTTATTGTGTCGCCATACACGTCCTGTCTGTTGTATTATATTAATAACCAAATACATATCATACAAGCAACCTTAGAAATGTCAAACATTGCTATTTAGTAGTTCAAAAAAGTTGTTAGTTTTCTAGCAAACCTAATATAATACAGCAGCGAACAGTTAAAGACAATCCTTACCTATAGACGATTCCAATTTAAATTTTTAAAATATCCACAAATCCTTTGAATATTTTCAACGCAGTGCGTAATTGTTTGCCCCTGGTGTTTGCTTGTGTAACAGTAGATATTTTCAATTTAAACATAATTTAATCTCTGAAGACTGTAAATAAAAGTAGGTTCTACTCTCTCATTTAAAATTGATCTAAAATTAATTAAAGTCGCAAATTAATCTCTAATTAAAAATTCTTTCGAAACTTCGTTAGAGCATACATCGATTATCTTTCAATACACAATCTTAATTAGTTCTGACAGATATTTTAGAACTTTGTGGCAAGTTTTCTTAATAACAGAATATTAAAAATTCATTTTCCAAGTTGAACAACTTCTTAATTTTGCGGAGTACATTAAACAGTTGGTTGCTTTCCGGAACTTAGCGGAAATTTTTATAAAGAACTTCCAATTATCTTGAGCAGGTTTTTCATAATCTTTGTTCTTAATTATGTTTTCATTCCGTTTTTTCATTAAATCGATCTGTACTCACGACTAACAAAACGTCAGCAAAAAAAAAGAGTCTGTTGTCTTTTGTCAGGAAAAAATTAGGTATGTAACATATACTGTGTGAAAATTTATCTAATTTTTATTAATTGTTATTATCAAAAAATGTTTTTATTACCTGCGTAAAATTGAATATCGTGTTATTTGTTTTAGAAATATAGAAATACCACATCAAGCTTTTATTATCCTTATTACAAATTTATTGGTGTCTCACGCACATGTCGCGCTGTGTTTTTTTTTTGATTTGATATGGAACTTCGCAAAAAAATAAAAATGTTGAACTTTGTTCACGCACAAGCAGCCATCGCGAAAACAAAACATATAAGAGCGTCGGGGAAATAGCTTTTATTACATCACGTATGTAAATGGAATGATGGGAGCGAGGGTAAACCACTTATATACGAAAGAATCTACGTGAGCAATACGATCACCGGCTTATCTCACCGCGTTATAGCACGTAAAACTTGAAATCAATCGCAATCAAATAACGCCACGTACCTCTAGTTTTTATGTGCTTCATAAACGTTCAAGTTCCCATAGTATATTATCGTTGGCATCATGCATGTCACGGAAAGATCTAGCTCAGCTAAAAATTGTGAAGCATCTGCAGGAAAAAGAGCAACAAAATAATTCAGTATTACGATTTTTACATTTCTGAATTTAAGTTTATGCTAGAAGTTCTTTGTCTTACATTATACGTAAATTATCTGTGCATGGATAACGAAAAATGCAGCAGCTTTTTATGCACGCTAAGCCAAGTAGACCATGATTGATTTACTAAGAACACTTAGCAGAATCTACTCTATATCTTTTAAGCAATGAGAAACTACGATAGTAAACGGCAAAAAATTATAAAAGGAACGTAGAAATGTATTTAAAATATAGCGATTAATCCTGGAAAACGTCAAAACCACTTCCCACTTTATTCTTTGGAATTCTTCACATAATAAGAACGAAAACAAAAAACTTTGCCATTAGTCCATCAAGATACAAGGCTACAACAAAAAAACTAGCAAAGCGGCTACTTAAAATTCTTAATTAAATTGTTCATTGGAGAATAGTTTACTATATAAAAAAAATGGCGGACACTTCATCTAGATTTTTTCATATTGTAAACAATTATTATGTTTAATATTTACAAACATGTTTTATATCATACAAGCATAGTTGTGAGTTCTAGCATGAAAGTATGAACTTCAAAATACCTCTGAAGTGTGGCGTTTTGCTCTGTGGTAGTGCTGAACTCGTGTAACTTTGCAACAAAGCACTTGTTATAAGCAGAAATACGTGTACTGAACAAAATAGCATTTCGGTATTCGGCTACAGTGAGAAATGCATTGTATTTTGGTTACTTTTTAATAATTACGGTTTAGTTCTACTTGAAATTTCGGTTTCCGTTACCGATATTTTTTTTGTGCTCTTTTCAACTCTGCAGTCGATCAAATGCTGCGGTCATACGGTCCCTTATTTCACATGGAAAATACAACACAAACACCTATGGCCCTGGCAGAAATTTAATCCTCAAACATCCACATTACTAGCTCTTAGTCCATCAGACCGAGGCACAAGCCTACTAAGGTCGCCTCTTTGGTGCTTTTTAAATATAATACATCGAGTTTAAACCAAAAGAAATACAGTTTTAAATTTTTGTTGTTAAAAAAATAAAACAAAAAAACTCAGTTTTTTTTATATTATGGTTGAGTGTAGACCCTTACCTATCAGACCCCAAAATTTCTAGATTTTACTTAATCTAAAAGTGGCCTAGAATTTTCGGACATGTAAACACACACGCATGCGCTTTGTTTTATATGTATAAATTGTAAAAGCATTTTAATTTATATTGAGCAAAAACATTTAAAACTACAAAGTACCTTAAGCAAGCAACCATAAACGTGGTTATGTAATTACATGGTGCTATAAGCAGTCTGGTAGCTTAGTTGTAAAATGAGTATACGGAGTCAGCGGCTGCCAGAGCAAACCCAACAGGGATTAACTTTTTAAAATAAAAAAAAATAAATTAGCAATTATTTAGTATTGTGTACATAGTGTAATGCTACTGCTTATTCTCTTTGGAAAACATGTAGCGATAACTGCCAAAGTGCACACTTTCCGACTGTTGTGGCTTTAACATAGCAATTCGTAACTTAATTGTTGGGGCACTATTTAAAGCGTAACTAAATTTCAAAACTAAGTAAACTTATTAGGCAAGTCAATATATGGTTTGAACTAAAACAATAATGCAATAGATTTGAAACTTACGAGAATCGATAGCTCTAAGTGTCCTAAAGTACATATTAAAAATCCCCTAAAATCCCATTTTCGGAACCTTCTCAAAAACGCCCCCTTCCGCCTTCTCTCTGGTTTCAGGTAAGAAACAATGTATTTGATGTATAAATCAGTGTTTGCCATTAAAAATTGTATTATCAATCATTTTACGCCAGAATGGTTCCCTAAAAAGAATTTCGCACACTGTATTTCAACCGATCCCCCCCCCCCCCCCCCCCCCAGTTAGCAAGTGATTACTAGGCATTGTACTTTTGACGTTTTCAGTCATTTGCGACTATTGCGACAAAGGTGATTGTTTTTTGTGTTTTACTTTAAAAGGGAAAAGTGTTTTTTTTGTGGTAAATTGTTAAGTGAAGGAGTGGAAGTCACCCAGAGCAAGAACATTGAAAATTATCAAGTTAGCTGTTTAGGATCCTTGTCGAGTTTGTAGAACATTTGTGGATGCGTTTTTCCAGGATGTGGGGAAGTATGAAATTTGTAGGCAGAAGTTATTGATGGTTAAAAGGGCGTCGGTGGTTGGGCCAAAAAGATTTTTTAAAAGAAGAAATTTTAAGAACTGGGTCATCGGGTAGAGCGTTTAGGCAAAATTGGGTGATTGTGTTGGAGAATTCGTTTAGAAAGCGTTGATCATCACGGATTAAGTAGACGTTTTAAAAAGTTTGGGCGAAGCAGTTTGGTTTGTCTTGAAGGTTCTTTAGAATGGTGTTGTTAAAGCGAAGGTGATGTTAAGATTAGATTTTGCCTGTTAGGGTTGTGAAATTGTTCCAAAAAAATTTGCCGTTACGGTATTACAGGGATTGGCAGGTTTTGGTCTATTGGTTTAGTCGAAATTCGTTGATCTCGCATCGACTTTAAGCATTTAGTTTGTTGAAGTTGGTTTTGACAATAGGGAGACAAGTTTGGGAGTAGTTGTGGTAAGTTTGGCGTTTTGGTCGGATGAAGTTTAAAATACGTTGAGAAAGGAGAGTTCTATGTTTGAGAATGCGTTTAATAAGGATATGTCGCATTTTGGCCTGGCCAATGAGGAAAATAAGCTAAGTAATTGTTTGTCAATGGTTGCTGGGTCCTCTGTTGGGGCTATGTAGGAAAAGTTTTAAGAAATAATTTCTTGTAGTCGCTCCAGTTGGCATTGGGGTAGTCGAGGATTCTGACAACGTCGAGGTGGGCAGGTAAGAGAAGATTCGAAATGTACAGGAAATGGTTGTTCCGATAGAGGAATCTGGGTTTAAGAAAGGGGTTAATTGGTTTGTAGCGCAGGTTGTACAAAATTCTTGTTTACGCTTTATTTGTGGGATGAGAAAAAAATCAACATTTATCGTAACTAATACAATTTTTGACTTCAACGGGTTAGGAGTTGTGTTATTTACGATAAATTAAAATAAAAACTTCCACGAAGTAAAGCTTGAACTTAAAAATATTAAATAAAAATTTAGAACTGATGTTCATAACATTAACATCCGACGGAAGCTCATATGACGATTTACAATCCTAAAGTAACCATTTGTAAACGGTAATTTACCTATAATATTGGTTAAATGTATGATCTCTTTCCGTCATAAACAAAATCGGCAAGCTTACTTAAATTAAAAAAGACTGTACAAAACCTTTTAGTTTCAATCTAGGCTTTTTTTTGAGTTACTTAGACAACTTCTACACCTTTTTACACCTCCTTTTCGCCTTTCTTGTCTGTCTTAATTTTGCTTAACTCTCGCTTTCTTTTAGTATCTGTGTATTTCAATAATTTTTTCCGTACCTTTGTATTTTACTTCTGTGCTCAGTCTATTATTAAATATTAAAACTTTAATAATTTATTGCGGGTTAAGTAGAAGAGCATGGAGAGGATTAGATTTTTCCAATGTACTTCGCTCTTGGGGCATTTTAACACATGAATAATAACTATTTACTGTATTTTGTGATGGACACCAGTAAAGTTATTTATTGTTTATTGTTATTATTATTTACCTGAATTCTATTTTACTTCAAATATTTTTCCGTCAAGGACGAGAGCATCTTCACAATTGAACATATTGAAGCCGTGTTTTATTTTATTCCAACTATTATTCCGTGAACGGCAAGAAACACCTCCAGTTAAACTTATAAATTCTAAAAACTGCGTACGTAATATTTTAGTTTGATTTTTTACAACTACACAGAATTATTTCCGTAAAACTATTTATTTTTAACATCGAAGCAGTTAAAACGTAAACTAACCGATAAATATCAACCGAGTCGTTCGAAGGTTGTCTATAAATTAATTAATCACGCCGAAAAATCCAGAAAATTCCGTTCACCGGAAAATTATTTTTAGCAATAACGTCACAACTTTGTTTCACTGAAAATGCCAAAGCCGTACAAGTTACTGGTAGCACATATTTTCGTACAATCTGAAAATCGATTGTACAAAAATCAGTCAATTTAAGGATATAGTTGAATTATTTGCTTGGTATAAATCACCGAAGGTTTTCAAAAAATTTCAGAATAACCACTAACAATAAGCTGGAAAAACGACGCATTGTACAAAATTGACATGTAACCTATGTATAATATATTTTATTTACAAACATTGCACCAATTTCCAGAATCGATTGACTTATTTCATGTGTTAACCATTTTACGTTGCAGATAATAAATATTAGCAACTATTTTAAACTTTTTACATTTTTCCAGACCCTGATCGTGGTTATGGGCATCTGTAAATAGGGAATCCAGTGGTGCATCCTTATAAAAATTAGCATTTTTAGTTAGTAGTTGTGAATCAATATTTTAAATAATTTAATAACGTTATTTCAACAAATAAACTTAGATATCTTAAAAATTGTTGTAATGGGGTAATAAATATTTCATATAGTTCTTAATTTACAGTATTCTGTTTGTTTTCACCGAATCCTGGCTTCTGAGCTACCCAGGGTAGTCCAACCATCAGTTCAATAATCGTCTGAAACGGCAAAACACAGGAGCATTGTAGATGTGAAGACTGCAAAGCTTTGCTTGGTACGTGCACCAGAACATCCGCTATCTTACACAGTTTTTCACTTTCATTTATACAAATTAGACTCCATTCGCTTTAGATCTGAATTGTCAAACCTGACGTTTGTTGTTAGCATTGTGTTTATGTTAATTAGTTATTTGTTTAATCTTGTGATAAAACTGTCAAAACTCAATTTGTGGGAGCCAAAATTCCGTCCGAGCTTGCCCTATTTAAAGGAGTAAATTCCGGTTCAGAGCTGGATTGTAAGATCCAGAGAAATACGTCAATAAAATGCATGGCCATTTATTTGATAAACTATGTTAATACAGATGTACGCAAATAACACCACAATAATCAGTAAAAGCGTAGAACTAATCATAAGAATATACCCGTTCTTACAAGAAAAAGAGAAGCACTTGTAAGCTTGAGCCTTTGCTTACCTTTTCGTTCGCAACTAAGCCCTGATAACCTATGACCAGATTAATTTCGTTAGTGAGAGGTAACTCGGCGCGTGCGATGTGTGCGTCTGGGTTCGGTGCAATGTGCGTCTGGGTTATGTGCGTAACAGGCAGAGAAAGTAGGGTATTAAAAATTTTTAATTTTAGGTTCTTGAATCAGCGGCAACGTTTTAATTGTACTTCACTTATTTGTTAGCAATAAATAACAAAACATAACTTATGCTATATTTTTGACTCGAGTGACCTACAGCTTGTGCAAAGTACACGCGCGTATGCGCAGGCAAACTCATAAATTTTCTTTTCCAAAATCACATTTTTTAGGCGCGTTTTAGCTATTCGAAGCAACCCTTCTTAGAGATTTGTGAAAATTGTTTTGAAGTATCACATATAATTTAAAATACGCAAAGCTTTGTAAATGGTGGCTCTTTCGAATTTAGTACACGCACTTATAATCTATCAGCTACTCAAATTTATTTATTGCGCCAATTAACGCACCCGCGGTTGAGGGTTGTCAAATAAATCACATTTTTCCCTTCTTTTTTGTAACGGCACCATATTCTAAAAAAAGTTGAATATCTGAAACAAACCGACGGGGTTACTAGGGATATAACAAACATCTAGTCGACGTGCTGAATCCACTCAATCCCTTCTATTTTTGTTGAAAATCTGGTCGGATTTTCTAGAAAATTTGAATGACTCGAACTTTTTCAGTTATGCAATAATAACCGTATGCAAAGGGAACCGTGTTTTTGAATTGTTTAAGAAATATTTTCAACAAAAACAAAGACGATTCAAAAATTTAAATATATACGAGATTGTTAATGTGATATTAAGTGCAATATGTAAATAATATCAAAATTGATTTGTAAATTCAAATTTTCCACCCTCTAAAAGTTGTTTGTGAAAGGTGGAAAAATATAAAACTAAAATAAGAATAAATAAATGAAGAAAACGTTATACAATATCAATATGGGAAGTGCTAAAGTAGCAAAATCTTTAACTTTAGATCTAAATCCGCAAAATTGTCCGAAGAGTGTCATCATGTTGAGCTTAATATGAGTTGTCGGAATTGTGAGAATGCCTGGATTGCTCCATCCTATTATAGTGCTTCGAAAGTTTTAAAACAAGACTCATGCTTCACAATAAAACGCAACAAGACACTGAAAAGTTTAAAGTAGACCCAAAATGGATGCTATAAAAACTAAATTTTATACTGTAATAAAAAAATACATCTACCAGCTGTAGCGCCGTGGTTCAACAGTATGCGTATCAGATTTTGAACGTAAAAGAGGCAAGTTTGACTCCCTTGAACTGCACTGACAAAAAGCCAACTTTTGAATAAGATATGAAACTAAATCGTGTATGATAGTAATATTTGAACGCTAAAGATCCGTACTCCATACTGTAAGGTTCGGCTAAATATCCAGGTGTAGTGGGATAACCTCTGGCGTCAGAGATTAGCATCAGCAGCGGAAGGACTGTAACAAGATAAAAATAATAAAAAGTGTATACTAGGTGTCCACTCTTATACGTGAACATAGGAAAACGCGTGCAATTTCCTGCAGATACAATTATTTAATAATTGTATAAATAATGATTTACTTAAAACGGTGGTGTCATTAAATAATTATAACAGTTGTTTGTATGAAGTATCAGTTCAAACTGTTGTGTACAATACAATAAAATACATTATTTATTAATTACAGCAATGTTGTGTACAGGGTAGGGCATTTTCGATGCCCACACGGGTTATTTTAGTATTCGCCGAAATTCAGGTAAACGAGCTGTAACAAATAAGGTCTACACCTATACTTTTAAAATTGACACTTATCATATTTTTAATTTTATAGGAGCATACTACATGTCACCCAAACCGTTTAAATAATACAAACAGGTGTCATGTAAACATAATACTTGAGACACTTTGAGACTCTATTATTTGTTTCAGTTGCTGGCTGTAATCAGAGAAAGCTTTAAAGCAAAAGACGTCTCGTTTGAACAATAGCTTGGTATGTGTAATTTAGTCATGCATCGTTGGAATGTGCGCTTCGGTCTACGAACCAAGTTTCACAAGTTTCAGAGAAAAATGTAATATAAACACGTCGTATGCTAAGACATTACCGTAAACCTTGCTCTATGGTTATAAACTGACAATTGTGTCGAATTTTGTGAGAAAAGAAAACCTTTTTTTGACTTTTTAGAAAATTAATCTTTGATTTAGGCAAAAAGAGCAAAATCAACCCCCCCTTGATATAATTGCTGCATCCTGAAATTAAGTTGTGAATCTCATGCTTCTGCCATGAGCAATTTACCTTATACAAAAATGTTTTAACGTTTTTCGCCTATTAAATAAATACAGTGAATTCCAATAGAGGTGGAACATCGAGGATAAACATATAAAAACTTAATTGTTGTATATAATGTACCTAGAAGAATTTAAATGATTTCAGTAATCCAAAATAAAAGTACATTTTCTACATCACCTGATGGCAATTTAGTTAAAAATTTAATACTATTAATGCATTCAATAAGTTATTTAATAACGAGCACGCCTGTAGTGCATTGATATTATCGTTTGCCAAATAAACCTTTAAATGTCTTGGTTGCGTACAGGTAAATTTTCTGTTTGGTAATCTAAAAAGTATTAGTTCAAACTTTGATGATGTCTGCGTTTATAAATTTTCTGTATTGTGAAAAAACAATCAGGTTTATATTGTTTTATTTAAAAATAAAATTCTTATTTTTGAATGCTGTATCACTACAATTTATAACAAGCCGCAGTTTACCAAAACTAATCGGATGAAACATAAAAAGTTAACGATAAACTTTTTACAGCTAAAAAGTAAGTAGGTACACTAACTAAAATTGTACTACTATTTTACAATTCAACTTAAAATAAACATTTGATTTGAGTCTAACACCAAAATCATTTAAATTCTACTTAATATTGAAAACAATGTATAGCCGAGTAGATTTTTAAAACTGCGGTTTGTTAGATACTGGAATTATATAGCATTCAAAAATAAGAGTTATTTATTATTAAATAAAATAACATAAACCGATTGTCTTTTTATAGTAATAAAAAACGCAGACCTCACCAAGGTTTGAACTCATAACCTCTTGTTTTACAACTTTTACAAAAGCAGAACTTTAATTGTGCGCCACTAAGACCACGGATTATACCGCTACCGATGAAGTTAATGCACTATGCACAAATTGCCATCAGGTGATGTAAAAATATCATCTTTCTACTTAGGACGATTGCAAGAATTAAAATTTTTCTAAGGCCATAATATACAACTAATTTAACTTTTACGTGTTAAACTGCCATTTCCGTTCTTAATTAGAATTTATTGTATATAAAATGAATTTTATATTAAAAAAAATATTCAACAAAAGGGAAAATTTTAAGTTTTTGAAATTCTTAGAAGACGTCACAGAAAAATCAACTTGTGACGGAAACCTGACTATAGCTGATTTCAAGCTCTGTGAGCCTACAAAATTTAAAACGATAGCGTGTCGTCACCTTGTGAACAATTACAGCAATTAAACTCCAGGCCGATCTGGGCAATCGTATTTGACTAACAAGGCGTTAAAGTCAAGATTTTTAAAAACTTGTAGCGATTTCCAGTCTGAAGCTAGAGAGTTTAGAAAATAGAATTTTATTTATATGTATATCGTCTATAGTTTAATAATGTATATCTCCTTTATCTTGTGCTAAAAATGATTATCATGAAAATAATTAGGGATAAATTTCCAAAGTTACAACATGAGTTTATAGAGTCATATCTTTTTATTTTATTCTTCTACACGTGGATATTAAAAGATTTGTTGGAAGACCCGGTATTTCTAATCAGTTGAAAAAATTTCGAATGCAAAACCTCAAACTCTAAATAGGAAAATTACAATTAAAAGTTTTCTTTATTTATAGGAAATCACACATCCGAAAGAATAATTCTGGTCGTCTGAGCGAAATGAATTTTGCCTGCCTCGAAAACAAATGAGCCATGTATGTTTCGACATTTGATACTCCGTGGGGATAGCTTTGGACTTTGGGATCAAAAGTTCAGCTACACAGAAAGGATAATAATAATAATTCGTGTTGGGTGTGGTGCTACGCCCTGAAGCTTTAAGCTTATTGTGCCCCAAAGATTCTTTTACTCCATCAGTCCAGTATTCCTGATAAAGTTCAGGATCCTGTTGATGGGTGCTTCCGCTATTTCATCGGGTTCCGCAAATTGCACCCCGAAGTGCATATGCCTTTTATCTCCTAAAGCAGGGCATTCACCTAAGATGTGAATTGGTGTTTCATCTTCTTCACCACACAATCGGCAGGTGGGGTCTTCTTCCACTCCCATTAGATTGAGGTGTCTTCTGAGGCCACAATGTCCTGTTAGTAGTCCTATTATTGGCCTCATTTGTTTCCTGCTCAGTTGCAGAATTTCCTTTGTTTTATTTCTGGATGGTCTGCTTATAAGCATCCGGGATTGCCTGTGTCCAGGAATGTCATTCCAATGAATACAGTGTTGTCTGTGTAGCCAGTCCTTTACCGTCCCCTTTGCGGTCTGATATGATATCCCGCATGTGGGTTCGGGGCCGACTATAGGTTGTTCCGCTCCCAATTTCGCCAATTGGTCGGCTTTTTCGTTTCCGTCGAAGCCCTCATGTCCCGGCACCCACTCCAGAATTACTCTGTTGTGTCCTGCCAGTGTCACAAGTGACTCGACGCATTCTAAAACCACTCTGGAGTGTATCGTAACCCCCTCCAAAGCTGTTAGTGCCGCTTGGCTATCGGACATGATGTAGATTTGTCTATTTGCATATCCTCTCTCCACCATTGTCTGTGCACACGTTGTAATAGCTAGTATCTCAGCCAGAAACACGGTAGTGAGGTTGCCCAGGTTAATGCTAATGCTATCCCCTGTGTCTGCCTCAAAGATTCCCGCTCCCGAGCTGGTTGCCGTTTTGGATCCATCCGTATACCAGATCGATCCTCCTCGGCTCTACACAGAAAGGATAATCCAATACAAAATTTAACAATAATGAATAGTGTTTCACAAGACAAGATTTCTTGTCTTGCGCGACTATTTCTTGTCTTGTCTTGCAAAACAAGACAAGAAACTTAAATAACTCTTGTCTTGCTCCAGTCTTGCAACACCAAAATCTTGTCTTGCTAGCAAGACTCTTGCATTTTCTTGTCTTGCATGTTTTCTGTTACAATATGTCGGGACTTCCCCGTTTCTTAAAAGATTTGCAACTCGGGGATTCACTTGTTTGGCACCCCGACTGTTGTACTGTCACGGAAATCAGAGTGTACTTTGCAGCGCGTGATGAATAGCAGTGAAATCATTTCCAATGCATGAAATAAGTAATTTTTGCAAAAACCTAAACTATGATAATTAGGCATACTGCAACGACACTTACTTACACAGGTTGATTATAAATAAATAAAGGGTCAGTTGACTTGCTTATTTATTATTGGCGACAGAAAAAATGTATATACACATGCTATACAGGTTACGGCGACGAGTATTTTGAAAATATAAAACAAAATGGTCGACTTCCGGTTTATGCGAAAGCGACCATATTTTTTAAATAGAACACCTTGTATTTTTAGGCTAACTTGATTGTACAAAAATTCTGTTTAAAAGCTATATTACAACTCTGAACGTAAAGCTAATAATACGCCACATATTTTAATTTAAAGCTACGTACGTAACTAATGTTAATGATTATAAATCAAGTGATTTTAAAAAGCTGTTAGTAAGAAAATGATAAAAGCAATAAACAAACGTGCAATTCATGTTAGTTAGACATGAGTTGTTAGTTATATTTTAAGAATCTCGAAATGAAAAATCCATAGTAGTTACGTAAGGTGGCCTCGGTTGACAGCTAAAAGCGCGTTGATTAGCAAACTAAAAGAAATGTGCCTTAGTTTATCCAAAAAATTTAATGTGATAGATGCTGTGCGTTTCTTTATCCCTTTTATTATTTTCTTAACAACAGCTTCCTATGATCAATTGCAATCATTACCATTGGTTACATACGTTACTTGAAATCAAAATATCTCATTTGTTGTTAACTTTAGGCCCACAGTTGTGTTATAGTTTCTTAAACAGAATTTATCATAAAATTTAACTGCGGAATTAGCCTAAAAAATACAGGATGTTCCATTTAAGAAAATAAAAGCTCACGCGTAAACCAGAAGTCGGCGATTTTGTTGTGTATGCCCAAAATACTCGTCGCCAACTGTATAACTTTTATTTAATAGTTTTTTCTACCGCCGATAATAAATAAGCAAATTAACTGGTCTTGCATTTATAATCAACCTGTATATGCATGAAGTACCCATTACATCAAGCTAAAAGGAGTTTTTCTTTTCCTTTAAATAGGCAAGTAAACCATATTATTTGGTCCATATCCACACCAAAAAAGTCTGTTAATCAATAGTTTAAACATATTGCTCGCTCTTTGGATACCTGAATTATAACAGCAGTGCAAGAAAGCCAGATATGCAAGGAAATGCAAGAAATCTTGTCTTTCTTGCACTTTTATTGCAAACAAATTTCTTGTCTTGTCTTGCAACTCTGATTATAACTCTTGTCTTGCTCTTGTCTTCCATTTTGTGCAAGAGCAAGAGAAGAACAAGAAAAATGCAAGACTCTCGTGAAACACTATTAATGAGCATACCCTATCCCCATCCTACCCCATCATTATTCTTTCTCGTGAAGCGTAGCGCAGAGTAGCCTAAACGTCTTGTGGCATCAAATTTTTTGTGTAAACAATAATAGTTGTCCACGTGTTTTAGTGTTTTCTGAATGTCAAGTAGTCTTTTTTAAGACTCTACAGTGTCTATTTGTTTCTGAAGTTTACTAATCAAAATTATTTAAATTTGGCAACTTTTAAAATAATCATTGTGTTTAGGTTTCACTTTTCCTCAAAATGTAGAATATTATATTTATATGAATATGTTAGTGAATTATAGTAAGAATCGACAAGTATATGAATTAACAGAGAGCTGCGTACCGACAGTTCTTTTATTCGGAGTTTAGAGGTGACACCTATGGAAAAATAGATAAAAGCTGCTAATTGCTATTGCTATCAAGGTCATATACAATCCAACATAATGTTTATATGAAGAAATCATAGTTAAAGACTGGTGTAGATCCCTTATTAATACAAGGGATGTTCTACAGAAACGCTCTCTTATTCTTTCTTGTTGATTTAGGCAGGTTCTCTTGTACCTTTGGGTGACGAGGTTTGGCGTCTAGACTGTAAAGGGTATACAGACACAGACAGACAGATATCGACATGTGTAGAATACTAAACTAGATTTTTTTTGGAGCGCGTCTATTTTGAAACAAAGCACCCCTACCCCCCCTTCTTTTTTTGCGAACCAACCTTATTTTCTTGCGGATTCATCTTATTGCAATTACCAATCTTTAAACCAAATTTGGTTTTTCTGCGTTAAGGCGTCTGGACTATAAACTGTATACAGACACACAAACAGACAGACACACCCAGACCCGTTTATTAGTCAAAATGTTTAAGTTAAAAATGTTTGGCATAAAAGTACCGTTTTTTTGAGCATAACTTTAATATCGGACACTAAAATCAAAGCGAAAAAACTTCGCTGAATGAACGCGTTCGCTCCAAATCCAACCTGCGGTCACAATACCTTCCTCTATAGCTATAATTCGTATAGCGCGGGAGGTAAAAGGTTAACGTTTAAATATTATTTCTTTCTTAGATTGTCACCATACGAGGGTTACTTTTATAACTGAAAATTTAATTTGCACCTTGAATGCAAATACAATTTGAAATGATATGCATTTATGTGAAATTATGCACTGTTGATTCAGTCCGTGTAAGCTTTGCTAAATTTTATGCAAAATAAATATATCTCTATAGGTGCAACAATCATAATTGGACCTATATGGACCTATATGTAAATAGTTACACTTAATTATGATTACATAAAACCAGTTAAGTTATTAAATGCAAAGTTAGTATGCATTGTATATTTTGAGATGTACATCATGTACTTGTTTTACTTTAGCTAAACAAATAAATATTGAAGGCGCTTTCTCCGAGCCTTAAAATAAAATGTAGGGTTGGGAAAGTTACAGCTTCTCCATCCAAAAGCAACAATGGAGAATAGGAGTATGCCGAAACGGTAACGTAGTCAAAACATTGCCGCAAAACGCACCTCCTCCCACTGAAATAACTTCAGTGTCACGTATCTGTCTGCGAATGTCACTGTGATATATTTTTCAGAGAACTGCGTAAAAGAAGAAAAAGGGAATAGGAAAGAAAGAATGCCATGTCTTAGAACGTCGTCGTTATTTGATGTACTGTTGTTCTGTCAGTCAAAACAATAAGTGAACAAACACAATTACACGGGTGCGTTGGTCATTTCATCATGTATTATGCGATTATAGGGGTTGGTAGGCGGTTCGAGCTTGTGGCCGGACACACGAGCAAAGGAATGATCGCATTACGCGGGCCCTTGCCTACCGTAGCTTTACTTAGCTCAACATTGCGCCTTTGTCCCTGGTGTAGCATGCACTGGACGTAGCCGATTAGGATGCCCTAAAGTTCTGCACAATCACCAGAGGTGGTACTCAAGGGTGAATGGGGAATTTCTCCTCTATAAACTTTTACTACACGGGAAGTGTTATAATCCCTTGCAGTTTGGATCTGAACTAAACAATTACATTCCTATTTAAAATTTACGTTATAAACATTAAGAATCAAAAAAAATTTTTTACAACTTGAAACAGTTTTTTTGTTATGATTGTAAACGTACTTGTTGATTAAAAAACTGTAAAAAGCAGACCGTATGCTAAAAACCTTTTTCTTTGTAAATTTCCCTCGGTTTTACCCGGTGGTGAAAAATGAATCTCTGAATCAAGATGGAAAATCTCGATGAACAGATATTTTGGGAAAGTAATGTACGCCTCTGTAGAGAAGCTTATGACCCTTTGCCATTAGTAACCTGTCGAGTTTATTCGCTGGCCGGCCAACTTAATCTCATACATTTATATTCTAATTTATTTATGTCGCTTCTGAACAATAGGCGTCCCGAGAAAAGTCTACCATCACAATGCGCAGCTTTGCAAACCACGAGCTTGACCTCAAATCACCCTAATTTATCTGTAAATCGCGTGCCCCCATCTCACTTCTACACTCAAATTGGTTGTGAAGGCATAAGAGAAAGTTGCATTAGTTTAAAGGGAAACTTTTCACTCATTTTAATTTTATATTAGCACGTAAATCTGAAAACTCGGTTTTTCACTTGTAATTTAAGTTCTTTAGTTGTTTTATTGCGGTTTTATAATTTTGCATTAATAAATTAAGTGCGATTACTCTCACCCTTTGTTTTCATTCGTTGGATTACCAGAGCTCCGGCTATAAAGATACCATAATACAAGCACCAAGAAAATGTTAGAGACTACAAAATCCACCAAACGAAATTTCGAACTAGAGGTATAACAAGTCGCCTCATTAAAGAACATTCAGTTTTGCTGATAGTTAGTAACTCATACAATGCCTAATTCATTAGAAAATAATTGGAGTGTCGTAACTTATTGTTAGCAATGATGGCGAAATGCGATAGAACACGAACCTCAAGTAACTTCGTTGGCACTCAGGTATGATAGTAAAGCTTTTTAGGTTTCATTGCAAAATTTTAATACAGAGATGAAAAATCAGCACAATATCCCTAATAATTTTTTAGCAATGCGTATAACTTCTTAATTAAATTCGTGCTCAAAGTGACCTGATATCACCGCCGTGTGGTCGTCTAATTTACTAATGACATTAATAAGTTAAAAAAAATTAAAAAAATAAATATTTTTTCGTATAGATTTAATCATAGAATTTTGCATTTCTATCCAGATTTCCAATAACCACTATGGTAAAGTGGCGTTTTCAAAAACTCATTAAGTTATAAAACAAAACCAACAATTTTCTGTTTTAAAGTTGATGTTTGATATTCTGACACGAGGTCGTAAATACCAGAATATCTGTTCTTTTTCGTTTATATAAGACGCAGTTTTGTTGAAAGCCTTTCCTAATTTTTATAAGAGATTTACGAATTGTAGTCACGTGACCGGATTTCCACAAAGCTATGTGTGTCTACGTATTTCCACTTACAGTGGCAGGCGGAAATATAACAGTTACGATCAATTTTACGGGTTTTGTTTGTTATTACAACTAGGAATTATTACAGTCTGAATTTTTAAAGCTGCTTCTTATGTGTCGGTTAATGTGTAATTAAACTAGATATGGCATAAATTAGTATAGATTGTATAATAAGATACTTTTACTTCGTTTTTTTGTTGTCTTTAAACTGATTTTGTATAACTTTTTCACGCCCGAAAGATCATCGCTGTAATCGGATTCTACAAATGTCTACATTACATATTTTTATAAAAATATGGAATAAACAGAACAAAACAGAACCTTTGCTTCCTGTTTCACGATCCAGTTGTTAAAAGTAACCAGTTCATTCCTACCCTGCTTGAATACTTTACACATCTTTGTATTTCATTAAAGGCGGTTTGTACAAAATAATAGTTGTTTTTAATCTAACCAACCAATAGGCAAGAGCGTTACCGAAGGCTCTTATAATGATTATCGGTTAACCGGTTAGCAGTTGTCAAAACCATGATTTACAGTTTGTCAAAAACAAGTTTTTGTCAAATTGGAACCCTCGGTTTTAATCAGCGCAACAGGTTATCTGCCATGACCGATTACACCAGTCATAACTAGAGTTGGGCAAATATGCTGTAAAAATAGTGCATATATGCACCAACATATGTCGCATAAAACCGTCAATATATGCACTAAAATATGCCGCATAAAACCTTCAATATATGCAAGAATATGCAGTAAACTTTTGCGATATGCACTAAAAAAATTAGTTTGTTTATTTAGTGCCTAATATGAAAATCTGATGTTTATTTGAATTTGCAGTTTAATACTAGTAATTACTATATGAGTTAAAGCACGTTTTGCATCAAATGTAATTCGTCGTTGAAAGAAAAAGATAAATACAATTAATGATTTTCATTATTTTTAGTTACAAACACTCAACATTCAAAAAATCAAAAGGGCTAGTCAAGCACTAAAATTATAAATAACTATTTCTAAGAATAAGTAGAAGAAAAATTTCCAAATATTATTTTCAAAGAAATTTGTACCTAAGGAATAAGACCTACCCAAATAATACAACCTTTGTCAGTTAATCCTTTATTTCCTCTACCCCTACTTGAAAATTTAGAAAGTGCAAGTCTAGGGTTCATGTGGTTTCACTAGAAGAAATTGTGCAATTTCTTCTAAGAACTAGGAATATTTTATTTGATAATTTATTTGAAATTTCATTTTTTTGCTAGAATATGCATTTTCATGCCTTTAAAAACTAAAATATGCACTAATATATGCCGTATGCCGTAAAGTTGTAATATATGCCAAATATGCAAAATAAAATTTACTTTTTATGACTCTAAACATCACGAAAAATTAACATTTTATGATCCATAGGAAAAAAAGATGCAAATATGCATTTGCCCAACTCTAGTCATAACTCATGATCGATTATCGGTCACTGATCATAAGTGAATGCTAGTTTTGAGCGGATATTGTCCGAATATAAATCATATCCATTATTGGTCAAGACCGATCATCGATCACAATCGGTAACCAACAACAAATGATGACGTTGTTATTTGTAATTAATTAGGAGTATGCCCCGCAATCATACATAAATAACCGGTCATACCGCCAGACCGACTATGATACGGTTTCTGTTCATATCTTCTTCTGAATTAAGGCCGTCAACATTTATTCATTAACCGATTATAAGCACTGTTAAAAATAGCGGATTTAAATTTATCAAATACCGTGGATGACGGATTATGACCGGTTATTAAAAACCGTGGTTTTCACCAGCACGACCGGTTATCGCTCACGACAGATTACCAGTCTTAATTCATAACCGATTTTCGGTTACCGGCCGTAACGGATTGCCGGTTATGACCTAATATTGGCCCATCATAAATCATATCGATAGTTTGCCATGACAGATTATCGATTATCGGTTACAAGTGGTAACCAATAATAAATAATGACATTGTTTTGTTTTTATAATGGATTATTTTAATGCCCCACAATCATAATATTAACAACCAGGCAACGCCAGACTGTATTTATGTTTGGATTTCTGTTCATCCTCGAAATCTGGAAACAGCTAAATCTGTACGCTACGCAGCATTTCTTAAGCGTATAAGCGTTGTAGTAAACTAAAAAATGTTAGCGTTGCAAGAATGTTTAAATACATCGGTATTTTATGTTTCTATTCCTTAAAACCAATCATTTTCCTAAAATAGAATTTTTTTTAAACAACTAATAAATTGTTTATCCTTTTTTATGCTTTATCCTTTGATTTCTTAACTGTATAAAATTTCATGTGTAAACGTAATTATCTCACACCGCTCTAATTAGTATAACAGAAACCGACAACTGGTCATAAATGATAACTGCTCATAACCGATAGCCGGTAATACCTTATAACCGGCCTTAATCATAATAACCGGTAACGACAAACACTCGTATTAAGCTGGTTACAAAAATCGATGAAGTTCGTTTTTTCCAGGAATCCGTTATGATTTCGAGTAGTCAACTGGATATTATAAAAATTTTGAAAATGGACAGCTTTAGATGCCAAATCTCGGAAAAAGCTAACGCAGTATTTCTTAAAACATGAGCTTTGTGCTAGACTAAAAAATGGTAAAATACGTCGTCTTTTTTGTTACCATTCCTTAAAACAAATCATTTTTCTTAAAGTAGAATTTTTCCATTTAAAAAAAAATAATAGTATTGGGTGCGTTGATTCCTTAACTAAGTAAAATTGCGTCTATAACCGTAATTATCGTATACCGCTCCAATTAGTATAAGAGAAATCGATAACCGGTCTTAAGTGATAACTGCTCATAACCGATAACCGGTCTATTACTCTATAACCGATCATAATCGAAATAACCGGTCATAATATTCTGGTTACAAAAGCCGTGGCTAGGTTTTTTAGAAACCGGTTATGATTTCTAGTAATCAACCGGTTATTATGCAAAATTTTGAAAATTGACAGGTTTAGATGCCAAATCTCGAAACAAGTCAAAGTTGGATACGAATTACGCTGGTTGTAAAGATCGGGCACACAAGTTCTAAATTTCGTGGTGAAGCTTCCTATTATTAGAACAGTATTAAAGCCATTAATTTATTGGTTCGAGTTCTCTTTTCAGCAGTGGCAATTGTCGATTTTTCTGAAATTGCAAGTTTAGAATTTGTAAGACCCAGGAAATAAATTGCTCGAACTGTTGAATAATTTATTAAATTATTTTAAAGTTCATTGTTCTCAATTCTAACTTTATCATGAATACAGACTCTTCCTAATTCTTACGTATTTAAAATCAAAAGGCTAAAGGCTAAGCTAAAGCAGCATACATAGTGCAATAGCTAAGTACGTAAATATTTTCCACCGCGACGTTTTAAAGTGTTTTCTTTTAATTAAATAAAGTGCTACTAAAGAGCAGTAGAAAAACATTTTGATTTTTTTAGTATTTTTCAAGAATGCATTGATTTTGTTTAAACTGTAGCTTCCAAGATATTAACTAATACTACGTTTTGAAAACCAAAGAACTCAAAATACAGCTAGAAGATGTAGGTTCGTCCGTTTACTTACATCGCCCGAACGGTTAGCACGATAACGAATTTTTTGAATTTATTAAAACAAAATTTTTTAATTTCGACAGTTTTAAAAACATTATTACTCGAAAACCAAAAACACGATTTTTTTTTAAATTTTGAAAGCTCATGAATCTAAAATTAAGCTACAATTTAGTTTGACGCCTTCTGTGAATTTTTAAATATTTGAGTTTTAGGGTCACAAGTTATTTTTGGAACTGCTTAAATTGTAAAGTGAAAAAAATATTATAATTTTAACAGATTCGAAAACATACTGCGCATAAACTGGCCACACAATTTTTTTTTAAATTTTGTACACATAAAGCTACAATTTGGTTCGTGTCCCAGTCCGCTAACTTTTTTGTGATACCTATGAATTTTTGAAAATCGTAAACTACTACCCCGTTGTTTAATAAACAAGGGCAATAGAAAAAATAGTTTAAGCCTGGGGCGTAGACTTAATTTTTCCCTCCCACCCAATTTTTGGTAGACGAACTTGTCCTTTCGTTTTTGAGTTCTTAATTCTAAAAAACTTTTATTAAAAAAATCGATTTTGTTTGGAAAAAACTTCAGCGTACTACCAGCTACCTGATGACTTTTCCTTTACTATTCTCTCTTTGTAGTCAGTAGTTAAATAAATTTTACTAAGTGTATGATGATGATATTATACCGTGCAAGGCAGCTTTTTTTAACATTAAAGGGGAATTACTCTAGTAACGCCCTCTATTATGTGCGGCGAGGAAAAGTTGCAAAGCAACAAACCGGCAAAGTTGCGATCGGAACCTGCTAAGCAGGTATTTGCGATCGCACCGGCCTCTAGGCACAAAACACAGAAACGCCCGTGTGGCAAGAAATAAGAAAGAAGAGATTTGGTTTCAATTATGGCTAGAATAGACCACTACATGTTTCGTTCTTATTTGAACTCATCAGGTGGACATAAACCAACTCTTCTTTCTTATTTCTTGCCACACGGGCGTTTCTGTGTTTTGTGCTTAGAGGCCGGTGCGATCGCAGATACCTGCTTAGCAGGTTCCGATGGCAACCGGTTTGTTGCTTTGCAACTTTTCCTCGCCGCACATAATAGAGGGCGTTACTAGTGTAATTCCCCTTTAATGTTATACTTTCTGACATATATATGCTTGTTTGCTTTTGGTTTCAATTATGGTTAGAATTATGTCCACCTAATGAGTTCAAATAAGAACGAAACATGTAGTGGTCTATTCTAGCCATAATTGAAACCAAATCTTCTTCTTTCTTATTTCTTGCCACACTGGCGTTTCTGTGTTTTGTGCTTAGAGGCCGGTGCGATCGCAGATACCTGCTTAGCAGGTTCCGATCGCAACTTTGCCGGTTTGTTGCTTTGCAACTTTTCCTCGCCGCACATAATAGAGGGCTTTACTAGTGTAATTTTCCTTTAATGTTATACTTTCTGGCATATATCTGCTTGTTTGCTTTTGGTTTCAATTATGGTTACAATTATGTCCACCTGATGAGTTCAAATAAGAACGAAACATGTAGTGGTCTATTCTAGCCATAATTGAAACCAAATCTCTTCTTTCTTAGCTTTTTTTTTTATTTTATACATTATAATCGTTTTCAGATTTTAATAAAATACGAAACGGAAGCTTTACTTTTTCAAAGAACGTAAAATTTAGTTGAACAACCTACTTATCCCTATTAGCGAACGTACACGTGAATCGATAAATTCCCGCCATATCTTAACATGGCTACTGTATTTTAATATTTTTTTGTTCGAGAGAATTGTAGACACTGATGGAGCTACAACCCACAATTTTCAGCAATAAGAATCGCAGAAAGTTGTGGAGTCAAGAGGAGAGACAGACAGTAATGCGAAAAAGGTTACGAACTTCTTTATTTCGCTGCGGAAAAAAACATACGATAACAACTTAGCTGAAATCCACGTAACTTATTTAGTTTTCTGAATTATTTATAAGCAGTCTTTGTACAAAGCCATGTAAATGGTTGTTAAATCAGGAAACATTTGTTTATGTATTAGAATCGACAATTTGTTAGCAGACAACAGCTTTGGCTTAAATAAAAAAAAAGAGCTTGGTTTTTCCAAAGCTGCAGTACATTTGTACATGAACATGATTTTTATTATCTCCGCTGACTTTCAAAAACTCAATAATTTATCTTTTTTTATTTGTAAAGTGGTTGTTGTGTAAAGAGTATCGTATATTATGCAGGGTCACCATATTTCGTGCTGCTGTAATATTGGGGTAGGGTAGGGAAAGAATTTGAAGCATGCTGTGAGAGTTTACGAATATTTTGTAGCTTACTAAAATAACATGGATATCGGTTGTGTATATTTATTATAATAAACCGTTATACTTCCATTATTATTTTTAAATTCACAAGTGGTCTGGATTATGTCACGAGTAAAATATTGAATTGCCAAATTAAAGTTATGTTTAAAACTATCAAATAAAACAAGTAGTTTGCTTAAATGTTATCGTGACATAATTTTGAACGTCAAAATTAAATGAGTTAAGCTTTTCTATTGGCTGATACAGGTAAATGCACTATACAGGTTAGAACTTGCATATAATATTATAAAGCGTAGAGATAATTTAATAAATTTGATACGTCTCCCCAATAGCAGTTCAGAAAGCTAACGAGGAAGCTAATTATATGAGAGGAGACAGTTAAATGACAGTTTTTTTCTGCAATTTTTTGTCACACTTGCAGTAAAACTTTAGGCCCCACTGCTGAGCTCCGGGACTCTTCTTTGCCACGTACTCTCTCTCAGCGCTAAGGTTGAGTATTAGAAGACCTACAGTATAACGTAGAATCCGAACGACTAATTAAGGTTTAAGGCATTACGATTTCACGACTGCCTACGTCGGATTAGGGAATGTGAGTGGCGAGTTGCAGCATAGGTTTTCATTGCTGCATAGCTACGGCGGGGAATCGAACCCCGGACCTTTAGCGTTAGAGGCCACGCGCTCAACCTCTAAGCTACCGCCACGGTGTCTGCTTTATTACTTGAGTAGAAATAGTGTTGTTTGTATTTCCTAAGCATCGTTGTGACTATACAGAAAATTTAAATGAGAAATAGTAAACTGAAAAACGAGCTCCTAAGAATTTTATAATATGTCTATTATAATGTGGCTATAAAGTATAGAACAAATTCGGTATCTTTGTGACGTCATCCGTGTTTGAGATACGACGTCATTAAAAACTTTTTAATAGATACCTATATTGTTTGTGTATTTTATATAGCGTTTAATTATTTACATTTCTATAAAAAATTATCTAAGCTACAATTCAGATGCTGAGAAAAATCCAGCTCAAAAGACTAACAAAAGCTTTCATGCTAATAAATTAAAAATAATTTCTCGCACTTTATGTCGTATGCGTCCCTTCAAATATTCCAAATTATCAGGTTTATCCTGATAAATTTTATTTTATGCAACTCCATAAGAAATAATCAAGTGGGGTCAGATTTGGAGATCTGACAGGCCACTCTTTTCGTCTGTGTCGACCAATTTATGGGCGAAAGCTTTCGTCGGGTATCAACATCTACAATAGCAGCATAATGTGGTGGAGCTCCTTCGTGCTAATATCAGAGGTTAGTAGTGGACAAGTCACAATAGTGATGGTCATTAATTTGCACATTTATTGTAATAACTTTATTGTATTGGTAATTTAAATTTGCTTTAAATTAAAAATTTTGTTTGTTTAAAAAATGTTTATAAAATCATGTTTCAAACCCGGCAAAATAACAAGCAAGCGTATTGCGCAAAATTTTAAATCGATTTAAGTGCCCGAAAATGTGTATTTTCAAAGATACAGAATTTGTCCCATACTTTACGACCACATTTAAATGAATAGGTATGTAGCAAGTACAAATAATAAAATTAACCTTCTAACTGAAAACATTTTATGAATTTACTGTCACATGAAAACAATGTTTACTTTCATAAAGGTTGGTTTGAAATGAAATATCTTAATATATTTTACTTAAACTTTGCTGTGAACTTGTCAAATATGACAACCTAAAGGTAATATTCTGATTTTGATTTTACACTCAACACGTTTTGTGCTTTTAATATAATCGCTTTTTGGCGAAAACGCACAATTTAATAAAAATATGGTTCCGAAGCGAAATGAAAAATTCGACGTGTCTCTGCCATTCGTCAAACATGTAGGTAGTCAAGGAGCGCTAGTTACGTCACTGCCTTTATGCATCACGACGCACAATATCAAATTGTTATTACACAAAGCCCGTCCACAACCACTAGGACAGAATCTTCTAAAATAATAAAAACGGTTTCAATTTTTGCTACTAGTAGTTATGCCGTAAAAATTACAGGTAACTAAAATTATACGTTTGCCACAATTTTTTCAAAAAGTTTTACAAACAGTACTCTTCTACATAGTCACAAACAGTATTTTACAGTATTTACAGAAAGCTGCTGACAGTAATCCAATACAAATCCGCGTTACAGAAGCTTATAGCCATCTACAACGCCTGCGGACTAGTTTCAGTTATTCAGGCTCTAAATATTACGTAATATGTGACAAGCTGCTTTGGAACTATAAGAAGAAAACAGTACTGCAAATCAAAAAGCTCGTAAAATGTGCAATACAGTTTACTACTAAATCGTTGCAGTTCAAAATTCTATTTGTTTGGCTCTTAGCCGATACGTGGCGCTGCTAACGTATCAAAAGCTTCCTATAAAAGCTCCAAAATTATAACAAACTTAACAAACAGATGTCTAAACCAGCATCTAAAGGTAGCTTTATCCATTTTTTAGTTCGTATAATCCTCAGTTTATCTTGAATTTTTTAGGTATTACGTACAATTTCATGAATTCTAAACCAATTTTTTGGTATATTTTTTGTTATTTTATTGTTATATATTTTTTACCTATTAAATAACAACAATTGAAAAATAAAGCGATGTACCAACGTTAATTTAGTTATAAAAGATTTAGAACCATGTTATTAACTTATAGTTTGTTGTTTTTCAAAATTACACCAACAAAACATTTTTCAATTTTAGCTGTGTCTAAAGTAAGTAAACATCACGTCCTGTTTATAATCACCAGTTTTATATTAAAAATGATGTTCTTTTGTCGTTTATGACATATTGTAACTTCGTGGATAATCTCTGGAAAGTTTCCAGTATCTAGAAACTTTTGTCGACAGCGCAACTTGGAAATTAAAGTAAATTTTCTTATTCAATTCTTAAATGATAAAACTTAGATTGAATTTCAAGCATGGGGGTATTTGTCTATGTAATCGATTATGCAGAAACGCTTTCTAAACAAGAAGCATATAGATACGTACTTAACTTTATTTTTCACTTGTTTGGGAAGCCTAACTTGGTAAATATCAATATTGATATTTAATTTATTTTTTCTACATTATGATTGTTTTCTTTAAAAACATAGCATTAATCAACCAGGCGGTAAACGCCAAGCATAATGTAAATAATAATTTATTTTTTTATACTTCAAAGTATTTTAATATTGAAAACTTGAAAGGGCAAGGGTAAACGTAACAAACCAAAAATTTCCGCTCTGCCGCTCTTGCTAGGTAGGTAAATGCAAAGAAATATAGTTTTGATTTGTTGTCACCGACATGAAAAATATTTAAACAATTTCATCAGTCATTAAAATTGCCAGTGTTTTGAATGATGTCTTGTCGTGTTAAATATTTCGACTTTTTAACACAGGCAAACATACTCCACAATCTATTGTTAGATAGTTAAACAAAATTAAGCTCTTCTCGTTTCGCACCCGCAAATGCAGTCCACACATATTTTGTGTTAAATTTTCACACATACGCGTTATTTTTTTCTACTGGCAGATCGAATAAATAGTAATTTAAAACAAGTGTGGGTGCATATTTGTTTATGTAAACCTTTATTTCGTAAGTAAACCGCTACAAATTCTATTGTAAACTTAAAACATTAATTGTAAATTCATTACAACCCAACAGCGTGAAGGGTACGCTTTATTAAAGCTGAGTACTATTGCAATGAAAGCTTGCCATACAGAAGGAATGTTTGTTAATACGATAATATAAACATACGATAGGAACGGCAGCCGTCCAGCTTTAATAAGCTCCTTTATTTCTGACCCCCACTGTTATAGCACAAATCTAAATCTTGCTAACTATAGGACCGCCTACGTTACCCACCATACGAGCCGCCATTGAAGTAAACTTACAAATTTAAAAGATAACGAAACGCAAATTTTTTGAGACAAAATTCCTTAGAATTTATGAAAATTAAAACGGTAGGATAAATTTGTCTCCCAAATATTTGGTAAGTGGGGAGAAATTAATTCCAATACATATTGCTGCCCATAAAAATTAGTTTTAAATCTTATTCTACGATTACTCATAAGCAATTTATCTTAAATCGAAACTAGTGAGACCCCAGCGCACAATCCACTGACAGACTTGCGTTGGGCGACCCGTCTAAATGCGTCACGTGATGCATTAGTTCCAATAATGAGACGCGGCGGTTTTGTAGATGGCGCCCCAAGTGACGCGCGTCTAGCCGACCTTCATATATATTATAAAGCTTTAGTAACTTTTGAGCAATATATTTTTGAAAATGACTAAATTTTAATATTTTTTCAACTCGTAGCTTTTATAAGTAGTTCTAAAAGTTCTTGTATCTTGTAACATTGTGCACTTTTAGGGCATCTCTAGCATCAAATTTCATTCCGATTTAATTACTCAGTTTTGAGTAAATTGGCGTTAAAACCCAAATTTTCGAAAATCATAGTAGACGTGACATAAAAACTAGCGTGGTGGTATGTAAACCAAGTTGTAACTTATTTACAGAGTTAAAAAATAAATTGTAAGGGCAGGTGTTGTGCAATTTTCTTTTAAAAATCTCCAACATTTTGAAAATATTTTTCGCTTCATAGTTTTTTTAAATTATTTGTGCACAGTAGCTTTGTGTATAGAGTATTTAAACCCGATTTTCAACTTTTTTTTGAGTAACCCCCAAAATACAAAATTTTCAAGAACTCGTCATTTTGAAGCTAGTTAGTTCGGAAAAAAGCGTTGAATTTGACCTAAAGTCTTCTAAAAGATTCCCGATTTAGATTTAAAAAACTCGTTTTTAATTTAAATGCTAAAATATAGAGACAACACACCTAGCCACGCACGCATTACAATTTTTAAAACCATTTTTCGAGTTCCCTATGGTACAAAACATGCACTTTCATCAAAATCTCTAATTCGAAAATTTGCTTGAAATCAATACTTCATTCTGTCCCTATAATGAAAGTATAGAAAATTAAAATTGTAAAAGAAGATGTCTTAATTTGTCCAGAACCCGCATAACCGTCAGATTGTTTCATCAAGCACAAACCTATACAACAATTAAAAAAATTTGATTGACAAATGGTTATTTCTCATAAAATTTTCCCTTTTAAATAGTGTTGTGTTTGTTTGTCACGCGGATTGCTAGCCGTTTGGCATCAATCAATTCACGTCGTCGTTCTAGCACGTTTATGATTATATTTATTACACCTATGCATTTACGTAGAAAAAAGTAATATTACAACAGAATTTTTCATATCAACTGAACTAGTAAATAATGTAAATAAAAAATAAAAATTGTGACATGATTTGTGTTTTAGGTACGTAGCTATAGTTTTGGGGAATTCAACGAATTGACATGACGTGTACGGCACAAGTTTTTGAAGACTCCAAAAATCGTTGTCTCTATGATTTTTATCTTCCTCGCCGGTTAGGTAGTATACCTAAGAGGATAGTATTGAATAAACTAAGTAAATCGATCCTGAGGTTTTAAGCAATAAACACGATTTAACCCCAGGGTGTATGCATGTGGAAGCGAGCACACGCGTGGTGTTCATGTACGTCACATTCTAAACGTCTTATTGTAGGGACAACAAACTAATGTCAAAAACTTCGTAACAAAATTCACATGAAACAACCACATAATGAGATTGGTCCGACAAAAATTA
Organism: Ctenicera cuprea; assembly: GCA_958336395.1. Taxonomy (NCBI): domain Eukaryota; kingdom Metazoa; phylum Arthropoda; class Insecta; order Coleoptera; family Elateridae; genus Ctenicera; species Ctenicera cuprea. The sequence continues at coordinate 71,002,808 of OY284486.1, read as the reverse complement.
AAAGAGACGCAGCGGAAGATATCCCTTCTTGAAGTTATCGAATTTTAGGAATAATCTCCGATTCGCATTTTACAACGAAAAATTGGTGTATTTACATAACCATATTCTAAAACTATTAAATTCGTACTCAAAAATTGGTATGCAAATATGAAATATTTAGAAAAATGATACTCTGCAATAAACAATTAAATGTTATCAATATTAATATACTGTGATGCCAAAAGTCTGCACCATATGGGAAACGTTTTTAACCGAATCTCTATCTCTTATCGTTTACGAGATCCCTATCCTTATCTCCCTACTCCTTATCTTGGACGATATTGTGGCGATATCAAAATTTCATTGTTATTTTTAAAATCAAAAACCATTTAAATTTGATCAATGAATTCAATCGATAAACCATAGTTAAATAAAACCATTAATAGTTTAAAAAGTAGGGGAGAGTGTTCCACAATAAGACAAGATCCATAGTGATACACTCCTATTAAATTGAAATTCATCTTTTTTTAAATTTTGTGTTTGAACGGTTGTAGCTTTGTGACGTACCGGTCAAAATTAAAAGAGTATTTTGTGTGAAGTAAGGTGTTAAGTCTACTATATTTTATGAAAACATTCTAAAATATGTTTTTTATTATACCTGAATCATAATCTCTGTTTTTGAAACTGAAAAACGTGCAAAATCGGGCGTTTAAAGCACTAGGGCTTTAAAGTTGCCTAGGTAACAACAAATTCACATACAAATTTTGAACAATGATAAATACACAGGTAATCAGAACTAATCTTTATTTACTTAAATGAATATGAAACGTACAATTGGTGTTGTTTGAAATTCGTAAACCAGAAGCTTTAATCAGCTCATTGTTAGCTGAAGAATCGCTGTTCAGCTTGTTCGGCTAACATTCTAATCTCGGATAAAATATCCATGTTTTCGTTCATTTTGTAATTCACGAACACAACGTCGAAACCAACTTCACAAATCAACAAATTTATAATACATATACATAGCAACGAAACAACAACAATTGGTAACCGTTTCTATATCAACGATTAATGACAGACTACTTCGAAAAAGGGATTTCAATTTCCTTTTTTTGTTATAATTTTCAGATTGTAGTGCAGGTATAATAAAAAATAGCGTATAATACACGTGTATAAGAGCTTTTAAAGCACTGCTCCGTTAAAAGGCACTCGGCTTTGCCTCGTGCTTTAAAGGCTTGCTTATACACTTTTATTATAATATACTATTGAATAGTAATAAATAAATGAGTGCTTAAATAAATGTTAATTTAAGAATAAGTTAAATTACACAATTTCTTTAAAATTTACAGGGTTAACGGGTTCTAACGGTGACACATATATTATTTATACGTTATAGCTTTTAGAACTTTAGTATAGAAAGGTAAAGCACTTTAGCATTACAAATTGTTGAAAACTACTGTTTTGGTGAAATATATTCATTAAAAAGGATGCACAATGGATTTTTAAATGTATTGACGAGCATACTATAGCATAGTATTTTTATTGAAGGTTCTAACATAAACAAGAAAATTTTAATTAATAATTTTCAAAATTGCTGTTGTGACAATTGAAAGTAGAAAATTAGGAAAGAGGACAATAATGTTAAGTAAAAAAAAGACGGGGACGTATGCGAGCAAAGGTTCGAGGCGTTGATGCGAAAGTTTGTCATTGAAACAAACTTTGTTTCATGTGCAAATTAATTTTAATTAATTAGTTTTCAAAACCGTATTACACTTCAAGTTGAAAACTGTTATGAATAACTTTTCGAATTTTTGTGAAAGCTACGAACAACGTTCAGCGGAAATAACAGCAGTTGTAGATAACTTTAATGCTGATTCTGATTATTAACTAACACTACAGCTACTATTTAACGTATTACGTTTTTTACCAGAGGCAAGGTTTTGCTTAATGTTTAAACACAATACTAAGTGTTTTGATCTTCCACTTGAAATCTGAGCTAAGAAAGTTTAGTACAAAAGTATCTGTCATTAGAGTTTTGTTTCTTGAATATTTACCAGATTTAATATAACTTTAAGAGAAACTCATATAATTCAATTTAATAAACCCAAATGCATGAAAAATCCTGTTTATAAGCTTACAATAATCAATAGTACCTAACAAATCTTGTTAACCGTGTACTTTTTCTTATGAAGCTAAAGTGGGTGCTATAAATCACACTTCTCTACATATACATCAGTTGGCCTAGCAATAACAGATGTTGCTGAACTCAATTCGATAACAATTAACGGCGTTTCATAAAAAACGGAAGATTGATATTCATACACTTACAACTAACATAAATAATAAAAATAGTACATTATACAGGGTGAGATGTAACAGTAAGAACCTACACAGCACGAATTCTAACAGAACAAGCAAAATATTATAGTAAATATTGGTGTTATAACGCTTCCTAGCAGAGATATACAGAGGATTTGTCTTAAGTAATGGCAAGACTATTAATACCGCCGCGGCCGTAAGCTACGGCGAGTTTATTTATCTCCAAGTAAATTTAATAACAGGGTAATTTTCATGGTAACTATTGTTAGTACGATTGGTATTCAGTTGTTTATATTAATATTACAACACGCTAATAATATTTAGTCTAATCAAAATTTCAGTGGACGAATACAAGGATATCCGGTTCGTCGCGCAGACGTTCTGTATTGACTGAAATAGTCTTCATTTGGAAAATTTGCTGTAAAATATTATTTAATATTATTTAAGAAAAGTAAGCCTACTATTTTCTGTTATATCTATCTTAGGAAGCGTTGTACCAACAATATTTATCAAAATATTTGTCTTGTTTTGACCTCACGATATAGTGCTCTATACATCTGACATCTGTATATTAAGCAGTCTTGCAGTATTAAATAAAATCTTACATACATAAAGGTCTTCAAGAACAAGGTTAATTATTAATTGCCATGAAAAAGAAACAAACTTTTCATAAACGTTTACATTGTATATAATTAAAAGTACGAGTAAACACTAAAATTAAAAAACTTCTCGTAGTGTGCTTGAAAATTAAATTGTTTTAAAAATACAGTTTTCATTTGTAACTTGTATTTTAATATAAGCATAGAAAACCCCAATGAATTCTTTTTAATAAACTACCGGAACTTGTATTTGAATATTTATACATACATTTACGTAGAAATTATACAGTAACATCAACAAACTAGCGTCACGAAGCCCTCTCGCGGCTTCTTCTACTTCTTACGACGTTACGGAAAGCCGCAGTACTCAGGCTTAATTAACCCATTGTACATCCAGCGCATGTTCAAGGGTAATCTTTATTCAGCCCAGTATTCAGCACAAAAGCTAGCGTCTTACTGATGAAGATATCCTGTAATTTCTCTGACACCAGAAAAAAGTAGCCGAGGTGTCTGTGCCTCAGTGCCCAGTGAAGTGAAGATTTCTTCAATTTGTCCATAAAACCCACACGTAAGGTCATTGACAACCCTCATAGTGTTAAAGTGTTTATTAAAAGAACCATGGCCAGTCTGGAAACCTACCACGATTCTAATGTGTTTCCTGCTTAAGCGGAGGAATTAATTGAAACGCCCTGGTTAAGTTTCTCGAATGAGACACTTCGACTGGCGCAATCCTGGATGCAAGGTCTAGTTTACTAAACTGTAAACGAGTGCAGTTCTCAATCTAGTATCTTACAATGGCCCTCGAGAGTCCGAAAGCCAACTCCAGACCAAAGATGGTCTGCTGAAAACCCTTTCTGGCCAAGGCACTAGCTACCTCGTTCCCACTAATTTTCTGTGCCCAGAAACCTAAAGCAGTTAGACTTAATTGTGTTAGCAAGTCTACTTCCGTTTGACCAGCGTTGATTTGATTATGACGGAAGTAAAGGTCTTGAAAGCCGCTTGGCTTTCTAAACATATGCAGATACGTTTGTTGGAGTAACTCCGACGGAAGTTCTCCTAAGCTTAGGCTAGGATGACAAAAATCTCTTCCTGGAATACTGTGGCGAGCCTGCCAACGACAAACACCATTTTGCACTAGGATTATCGTTGTAAGTCCCTGCATTAGAACCTTCTCTAGTCCTCGATCCGCCTGTGAACCAAACTAAATCCGAAGGTTGTAGAAGGTCCTCAATTTTGGTCCAGTTTTCCCAGCTAGGAATGACAATGAGTATAAGTAAGCACTGTCCCCGTTTTTTTAGGTAAAATTAAAATATTTTCGTTAAAAACCCAAGCTAACACTCTAACCGAAACAATAGGAATGTTGTATTACTTGATAATAAAAATATTCTATGTGTTCAAGAAAGATATTCATACGGCTTGAACCCGGAAAACAAACTCATGTCAAAACCTAATTCATACAGTCGCAAACTGTCATTTAAAAATATTTTTTTACGTTACAGTTTGTTACTATATTAATTAATTAATCGACAACAACTTTCTTCTCCTTGGCCAAACCTTTTACTTCTATACTTTAAATAGAGGTAACATTGTTTTCTCTGTGCCGTCTGCTATGCATTTTTTTACATCGGAAATCCATGCCTTTTTATTTATTAACTAACGGCAGACAAAAAGTAATTTATGTTTTAGCCAAACTTAATTTGTAGGTGCAGCAATGCTTAGGGTGGTTAATTTTTTCCTGCCCACCAACTTTAAGCTGACGAATTTGTCTTTCCGTGTTTTTTTTTAATTTATGAGATTTTTTCCAAAACTTAAAAAAGCGTTTTTTTCTTATAACAACTGTTTCCAACTAATTTATACAGCTAAAAATGGCACGAATAATGTAGCAGAGCGCGCAACCTCATAGAAAGTGGTCAAACAGGATATAGCTAGCAACCTCTACTAGGTATTTCCGCTATCGAAGATATTGTCACGATATGGATATTAGTTATCCTAAAGAGCTAAATAATTTATTAGTGCTTTAAGACAACTAATTTCTACGTCGTGACACTTCCTCTCCCGCAAATCACCAAATATTACGTAATGGGTTGGTTTGATCACGTTATGAATTTAATCAAACCAACCCATAACGTAATATTCGGTGGAGGCGCCGGGCACGATGGGTCACGGTGTGGAAATTAGTTATCCTAAAGAACTCAACAAGTTGTTTGTTCTTCCAAGGAATAATACAAATTAACACAATTGCACAAAGTAAGTTGATATTTATCTCAAAATTTAGAAGTAAACATGACTAAGTTTGAATGCAAGTGCATATATGTAGTTAGACTCATAAATTATTTAAAGATTGAACAATAAATCAACCCGGAGGAAAGGTGTATAAATACTTCCCTCGCAGACTATTAGTCTTCTTCAGTCGTCAGTCTTCAAGTCTCTACATTGTTACGCTTCCTTCAAACCTGTAAGTTTTAAGTTAGAGGCAATAATACACAAAAATAAGTAACTCTGATTGACACATAATAATCGTATACAGAAGGATAAAAATACATTTAACTGCAATCGCCTATGAAAGAAGACCGGCATGTCGATGATTTGTTTGCAAACCGTGGAGCTATTATCGTAATTCCGCAGTTTATTGTTTTATCGTAATTGCTAATACTATATTTGTTTTACTACTGTGCATGATAACTGCCAGTTAGAAAACTTGACCCAGTTAACTCACATAAAGCAAAACAATAACGATAACTTAGTTTAGAGGTAAAGCGCATGGGTTGTAATCTGGCGGCCTTAGTTTAAATTACTTAGCAAACTGCATTTTCTTATAAATGGGTAACATTTTCAAATGTATGTGACTTTTAATTGTTTTCTTACATATGTCGTTTTAATTGTTTAGTGTTTTAAGTTAGTTATCTTTATTTTCAATACAACAAAAATAAAAATAAGTTATAAAAATGAGGTAAGTTAAGATGGCAGTAAAAGATATAAAACCAATTAACAAAAGTACATCTCTGCCACTGGATTTGAACTGGAACCGGCAGATTACAAGCAGACGCAACAATTTTTAAAGTGCAGGCAAGTCCAAGCGAATGCTTTGCTTGTTTTTCCATCATGTGTTACATGAATTTAATTACAAATTCGGTAAAAATTAAAAAAGTATCAACTTTTCGCGGTTTGATCATAGATCATTTGCCCAAGTAGACGGCCAATTAAGAACTTAATTTTACCCAAGCAACATTATGTTCCATGTTACTTAATAACTACACAAATCGAGAAATGAAAAAATTGGAATAACAGGTTTCAGTTTTTAAAGTGCTATAAGTAGTTTACTTACTGCTTTTAAGCACGACTGCAGGCAAAATAGTTGCATTGGTAATAACTACTTTCACGGCCAAGAATACAAAACGCACATATCACGTGTTTGCAAATGTAACGAAAATAAACAATAATAACTACATTAAAACATTACGTTTGCATTTGCAAACCACAAAAAGGTAACATGAAATTATTTAGTTTTAAGTGCGCGTTTTTGCTATAAATTTTATCGAGGTATAAATTAAATTACGTAACTTTAAATTTTCACAGCCAACCTTCAGTTTTTTTGTTTCCTTTTTTGTTTGTTGCTCATATTATATTTAATATTTTGAACCACTTTCTGGTTATGTTATTTTGTACACACTTTTTCACTGACAAGCTTCAGTAATTCATGTCATACCCTTTTATTTTAATTGCGACCCTAAATTTGAAAAGTTTCTACTTCGTACGTTTTAGTTGTTAAATTGCATCGCAAATTTTTGGTGGAAGCTACATTACTGAATAAAATTAGTCGAGTTAGAGTGTGAAATTAAATTAGATATTGTTTTGCTTATATTGAATTATTTCTGTGTAGCTTTCTATGTGAGTGGGTGTCATGTCAAGTGAAGAGCAGCTGTAGGGTGCGTTATTATATATGCGGTTTGATCGGTGTCGCAATCAGGGTTTATTTCATTAGCTATACCCTTGTTAATTAGAACCCCTGTATAACGAGGTGAGCTCCCGAACCACATAGTCCCTAATTACAGGTATGAAGATGTAGGGTTACTGCCAAGTATATGAGAATACCGCCCAACAACGTACTAATTGATTTAGTCTGAATTTGTTATATTAAACACATTGTGCAAATTTAGTTATTATAGCGAACACCAAAAGCGCAAAAACTAAACTGTTCTTTGGACAGATTAAATCTCCACGGCTTCTCGAGTAAAAGCAGAAAAGAGATGTATCATTATCCGTAACTACAGCGAAACTGGGACTGAAAGAAGTAACACGAACGTCATTAATCCAGATTCAGGTACGTACATCTCGCATTTTGCGCTACTTCATCATTATAACGATCACACTGGCGTGCAATAAACCTGAATAATTATCGCAACAGCTACATTTAGGCATGCGATATATATGGAACGTTCAATAATTGGAACATTATATCACGATCGATCAGACAGGCACGTAAAACCTTCATGGGGTGAGGAAGAACAATAGGACGAAAACGAAAAGTATCCAAGGACGTCTGAAGTATATAATAGAAAGGTCAATTGTGACTGAATAATATTTAATGTATACTAATAAAAGGCCTTCCAACTGCCACATGTTTTCCGTATAATAAATGATTTAATGTTAAGTATAGTTTTTGACTAACCACAAATAACGATGGAAGAATTTCAGGACAGAGAGCAATAAATTTAGATGGGAGAGTACACAAGGCTACAATCTTACTAAACAGTTTTAATGACCGTCTTATCTAGAATCTAATCTTAGTCTACCGCCTTGGTCATGTCACGGGTTCCTAACATAGATGTAAATGCAAATGGGGGTCGCAGTGACACTAAAGGTCCTAGCTACGTCCCGATATCCCGCCGGGCGGACAGATGATGGGTCTCTTTTGTTGCTACCAGCAGCCGTAGTTGACAGAAAACACGCCCTTACACTGAAAATGAGAAACCTTCGACCACCACAGGTGAATTGTAACTTACTCAACTGCATTACATGTGCTAGAGTAAGATGAACAGCTGTTATTTTTTGGTAATTAAATAATTCACTGTACACATCTGTATACATGTTACATTTCACTTCATATTTTTTTTTACAAACAACAACTAAAAACTCCACTTCTGTGTTTTGTTTTAATTATACACAATATTAATATTTCAGTTACCATTACGTTCGCGAATTCGATGCGTTACATTAATTTATTCCAAACCGGCAACTTTGTTTTGTATTAATTAGAAAACTCGGCTCTCATCAATATCGCTTTAACCTACACATACGAGTCAGTCGATAACAATAGTGCCAATAATATTATTTTGGTCTTGTTTATTGACCCCTATTGTAGGTTTCCCAGGTAACAAGTGGATAATGTGTCTCAGAATCATAGCCTTATTAATTTTTCCGAAATTCGAAATTAAAGGTAGTGATTTCATGAAAATAGCCGGTTTCTAGATTTAACACAAAAATGTATTACGAGAATTGTGCAATTAAATACAATTTATTTTTTTGAGAAAGAGTTGACAGATCGACGTAAACTTTTATGTAGTAAAAGTCCTAAGGGGTCACAATCTTTCCGTGGAAAGATATTTCCAAAATCATAAATGCCCTGATTTCCTTTGAACTCTGTCCGATTATTGAAATTTGTAAGTTATTGGAGCGTAAATTAATAAATTAGGGACAATAACAAAATTCGCGTTTAGCCTACATTGTACATTAGTGAGAGTATAACAAGATTGCTATCCCAAGTAGCACAAAATATTGCTATTATATGAATCCAATATCATTATAATATTTGTGAACTTTAAATATTATTATAATATAACATATATTAAACTAATATTTAAACTTGCTGTATAGCAAATATTTGTTAGTAATATTAAGTCATCGTTAATAGAATATTTTTCCACAATATTATCAACCAAAGTTGTAGAAAATATTATCTAAATATTACGCGCTGCTGTATGACAAATATTAGTTTCAAATGTCAGAGAAATATTACTTACATCTTTTTTCAAAATATTACTACGATAAGGTAAACCAAATATTGTTTAAATATTAATAACCAATATGAAATTAATATTAAAAGGCAATATTTAAGCAATATCACACAGACGTTTTTGGATAATATTACGGTGTTGAGATTTACAAAATGTTATTTAAATATTACTACATAATATTTAACCAACATTTGCAGGTAATATTGAAAAAACATATCGTTTACATTTTCAGATAATATTAGGCTGTTGATATTTACAAAATATTATTTATATATTATTACATAATATTTAACCAATATTTGCAGGTAATATTGAAAAAACATAACTTTGACATTTTTAGATAATATTAAGCTGTCAAGATTTACAAAATGTTATTTAAATATTATTAGATAATATTTAACTAATATTTGCAGGTAATATTGAAAAAACATAACTTTGACATGATAGACAATATTATTCAGTTTAGATTTGCAAAATGTTATTTAAATATTATTACATAATATTTGACCAATGTTTACAAGTAATATTGAAAAAACATAACTTTTACATGTTCAGATAATATTATTCAGTTCAGATTTCCAAAATGTTATTTAGATATTGTTGCATAATATTTAACCGATATTTGCAGATAATATTGACAAAACATAACTTTGACATTTTCAGATAATATTACGCTGTTGAGATTTACAAAATGTTTTTTAAATATTAATACATAAAATTTAACCAATATTTGCAGGTAACATTTTAATTTTTGGAATGAGGGTAAATATCCTCATTCCAAAAATTAAAATGATGAATTAAAATACAAAAGGGTCAGTTCCTCATTTTAATCTATAATTTCTTGCATCGTGCTTTCGTGCAGTGTATGTACTTGGTGTACTGGTTTTAGAATCTTGATTTAAAAATAAAAATAATACAAATATATTTTATATTTTGGATTTTTTTCCCATGGCTAATTTTTCCTCTGGATTTTTTGCCTTGAACTGTTTTGCTGAAATTTTTCGTAGATGTTTTCCTTTGATTATTTAAACTAGACTCTAAAAATTTAAGTTAATTCTACCGTATTAATTTCATAGTTTTGTCATTTTGGGGGAAATTTATTTCAGGAATACTACTGGGTGGTAGTAATTTTATAAAAAATCTGTTTTTGTACTGGTAATACGAAAGGTAGTTATAAAAGAGATATTTGTCGGCTACTTTTCAAAGCATCGATGTCGGTTTTATGTATATTTCCGAGTAATCCTGGTGTATTTACTTTTCTGCTACTGGATGGTTTGCTTTTAGAAAAGATGAGGTTAATATTTGTTAAAATATTATGCTTATTTTTGTTAAATATTACTAAAAAATATTAGTTGTATATTAGGCTGCTATATGCGTGCAGAGAAACAGTAATAAAAAAAATATTTAAGATAAAGTATGATTCAAATACAATCGCCTAGCAATATCCCTGGCAACGTGCCGCCTACCTGAGCAGAAAAAAGGCTTTTACTTTTGAAAATGATTCTAGGAAATTTCAGTTTTGGCCACAAAGTACCTGTTTACTCCCTACCTTTTGCGGGTGGTGAGTTAATCTACGGGGCTATGTTTCTGTGAATTTTGTGAATAACTTACAAGTGAGCCATTGCTGCAAATAGGTAACTAGCGAGCATAGTTCCTTCCCATAAGTGATAATTTTTCTCGTTAGCGTTACATCTTTAAATAAGGTAAGTTAAGCTTACATTTTTTTGGAGGTTTGAGGTATTTATTTATATTTATATTTATAGGTCGAGATTCTCCATTTTGCAGGCCGTGAAAGCGCACATATTCCTACAAATGACCAAGTTATTGGCCAACAAAATGGCTTTGTGATATTCCAGAATTTGCAATACGGGAAATTGCCATTTTGCCATTTGCGCATTTTTAAAGCTATTGTTTGTAAGTATTTTGTTAGATTTTCTTAATCTGTTAACTAAAACAGCTTGTAGTTTTAGCTGTTACACGCAGACGTTTTGTAAGCACATCCGACACGAAAATGAAAAAGTCAGTGTAGGCATTCCTGGCCACTTCCAAAAAGGTTGGTCTCATTTATTCGTAAGTTATTCAGAATTTCTTTACTTACGTGTACATTCCTGACCCAAGTTCATTTTTTTCCCTATGAATGTCGGAATGTAAGAATGTGTCACGTAACTTTGTGAAACCATGCCCGAAAATAAACTAATTAATAGTTAATACTCGCGTACACAGTTAACTATATGTTATATTTTAACTTTCAGAGACACCACCGTTACGGACAGAGGCACGGGGAGATATATGACAATTAATTGTAAATCTATATATAATGTAAAAAATGTATGTATAATAAACTACCAGGAAGGACGTTTTTGTGTTTTATCATTGTGTGTACTTCTACATCGGATTGAACTATATTTTGGACAAATAGAGTATAAATATTTTGAAAAACTGTTAAAAATATTGGTTTAATGAATTTAGATAACATTATTTAAATATTTTAAAACTACATTGTGGAAATATTGTATGTAGTATGTTACGTTAACATAAAAAAATATTAATGTAACATTATTTAAATATTATTTTTATATTACCGTAACATGTTACACACAATATGTCCACAATGTAGTTTTACAATATTTAACAATATTTTCAAAATTCATTAAACAACTACTTTTGACAAATATCATATATTTATTTAAAAAAATATTAAGACAACATTTTGAACAAATATTGTATACATCTTTGAATAAATATTATAGAAATGTCTTTTTTTAATATTACCGTAATATATAAAAAAATGTTACATACAATATTTCTCCAATGTAATTTTCAAATATTTAAATAATATTTTGAAACCATTAAATAAATATTTTTGACAAATATCATATATATATTAAAAAAAAATATTAAAACAATATTGTGAAGAAATATTGTATACATCTTTAAATAAATATTATAGAAATGTTTCCTTTTAATATTAACGTAATATAAAAAAATGTTACATACAATATTTCCACAATGTAGTTTTGAAATATTAAAATAATATTTTCAAACGCCATTAAACAAATATCATATAAATATTTTAAAAAAATATTAAGAAAATATTTTGAACAAATATTGTATACATCTTTAAATAAATATTACAGAAATGTTTTCTTTTAATATTAACGTAATATAAAAAAATGTTACATACAATATTTCCACAATGTAGTTTTAAAATATTTTAATAATATTTTCAGAAACCATTAAACAAATATTTTTGACAAACATCATATATATATATATATATATATATTTTTTAAATATTTAGCCAACGTTTAGGTCAAATATTGTAAACATCTTTAAAATTAATGTTTTAGAAATGTTTCTTTTGAATATTAACGTAATATAGAAAAGTGTTACATTTAACATTTCTACAATGTAGTTTTGAAATATTTAAATAATATTTTGTGCTACTGGGGATACTATTGCATTTGATATATTTTAATCTCAAACAATATATTTCCAAAAAACAACGATTTTTAGATTTATTATTTCGATAAAGAGTTTTTTGCTTGTAATTTGTAAGTGCATTGATATGGGCCTCCCAAAGTTAAACGATAGAAACAAAAAATCGCAGACCGAGGCAGCCGAGCTACCAGCCTATACAGCACAAGGATGATAGATATTGCAGATGTCAATATAACATCCATTTAAGATACCGGGGACATTCTATAGACATGCATACATAGTCCGTTGTTTAACTCGGAACGTCCCTAGGACATCCTCAAAGGACGTCTATAAGATATCCTAAATGAATATTCATAGGACTTCTTCAGTGGATATTCACAGGATATACTGAATGGATATCATTCAGATTTCTTTTTTACAAGAAATATATTAATAATAATAGTTATAATAATAATAATAATACAACAGATATTTATCATATTTTACATTTTCCGATTAATGAATTTGATCAGTACAATATAGTAATTGGTTGAAGCTATTACTTTCTAAATAGGCTCTTTTTATAGCCCACAGCAACCTAGTTTTAGTGCACTCCTTCGTTGTAGCATTCTGCATATCGTCAATCTAGCTGAAAACGATGTTTTTAACCAAAATCATGATCAAAGAATCAAAGATGGGTATATTTTATTAAGACTGAACAGTAGTTTTGTTTAGAAATTTTCGATTTATTAAGAAAAATACGTTTGCCACAAACAATAACAAAAGGAAGTTATTTTTTATAATCCATAATTAAATCCGAAATTTTACATGTCTACCTAACCTTGTACTTAATTGCAACAATAAAAAGAATAAATTATAAATAATGTAGCGTCTAACACTTCAAACTGTTACACCAATCAAAATCACAGTTACTAAACACCACGACACAAGACATTGAAGAAGGCTGAGGTAACTGCGCATGAACTACGTAGGTGATCGGGCATAAGCAACCACATTTTACGATTACCGCGATTACTAACAAATTTAAAAAAATTATTATTTTTGTACACATAATGTTTTATACACTTTCCTGCTAATTTGCATTTCTAATTTTTTTTAAGTCTATTATTTACTGTTGCTATAAAAATAAAATCAAAATATTAAATGCTTACACAACCGGACGTAAAATAAAATCCTATAAAACGTTCTTATGAGATGTCTTATGCAAATGTTGAATGGACCTGAAATGGATGTCCACAGGATATCATGAGCTGACTGGGAGAAGTATCCTGATCTTAGGTTAAAACTTTAAAGACGTTAAAGACGTATGTTTACATAGAACCTAATTACTGATGAAGTTTGGAAACGAGGACAATATTTTTTTTAAATAATCACAAATCCATATTTTAAAAACTTAGTAACGGAAAATTTAATAACATCAATAAGTGAAAACAAGTATTACACAAATTGATCAATTCTGCCAACAAACCGATAAAGCTAGTTTAGAAGTTCTATTTTTAGCATACTCACATTTGAAATTTTATTTTAAACAAATCCTACTAAACCTTTTGTAGTTTATTATCAGAACTCGCCGAGCACTGAGAAATTCATTAAATGCGATGATAAAGCTATAAATTACATATACGTAATAAATTTATAAAATACACAAAATACTTTGAAAAAAAAAGCGTTTACTAAATTCACTTAGAAGGAAAGTTCATGGAACAAGAGAATTAACTTGTAAATATTTCAAAGGGGACAGTATTTTTTCTTCCTTATATACCGTCGTTTACAGCAAAAATAGCACATTAAAGCTTTTTGTGCTCGAAAATCTCAAGCTTTTTATAAAATACTTCTTTATATAATTTCAAAAGACAACTTTAAACTGAGCTCGTTTGATTGAAAACACAATCGTATTTTCAAGAAAATTAGTTTTTAAGCTTGTATAATTTATCAAAGACATTTAGAAAAAGAAACCGTGTTTGTTTTCATCACAAACATCATTTACTTTGTTTATTAAAAATATTTTAGAGAAATTTTTGATTATCTAGATTAATATGAACTACCAATAAATCTCACTAGCTCTACTCTTTCCTGTTTTAATTAAAAAAAAACACAATATAATTTTCAGATTATAAGTGGGTTAGGCGAGACCAGGCGGGACCTAATTCATTTCAAACGCTCAGGACGAAACACATACATCAAGCAATATACAAGGAGTAAACGTCACTACATATAAGGCAAGCAATCAATCCATCTCCTTCGAAAACCAGCGATGACAACAACAAGACTTGGTCTGGGAGGTAAATTTGCGACACTAAAAGGATTCGTTTCGCACTATTTGTCCTTCTTAAAGGAAGCTTGAAGCGGCCGCTAGCGGGGCGTTAAAGAAAGACAACTTAAGCAGACAGTGGCCCACTTTGGTTGTATGGATTCGAAAAAATGATATGAGGTATTAGTCTGACCTTTTTACCAAAGCCTTGCGCCAAAACCAAAGCAATAGAGTGGTGGACGGCCACGCTCTGATAATTATACGTTTCGTGGGTGGCCGCGAGCCGGCAAGTTCCATCGGCTCTTCTGCAGGATAATTGATTACACGACGAGAACTCGTCCACGACGTTTTCTTGTTTTCTTATATTCCTTTTTACCCACTTGGAACATCATTTCAGATACTGCACCGCTGATAAGTATAAATAGTGGCTTCTACAAATTGATTTTGGGAGGTGCTTCAAAATCGATTATGTACTCCGTCCTCGTGTTTTTATACCGCAGCCCACAATTCTTAAATTATACCACAACGAATCGAGCTTCCCCAACTTTGATTGGTGGTCGGTAAAAGTTCATCTTTTGAAAATTGTCGAGTTCATAAGTAATTGCTTTAAAGAAACTCTTTTTCTAAATTTACCGTTGTAATAAACAAAAAAAAAACGATTTTACGTCCAGTTTACCAAATATAAAGAGCCACATTATAGGGTATTTGTGCAGCTGGAAGTTAGTAAATCTCAAATATTAATTCCAAATATCCCGAAACTTTTCATTGGGGATTTGAAACGAGAGTTGAATTATTCCAATTATAACCACAATCTCGGAATACGGAAACAACAAGAAACATTTAAAAGTAAATTTGAACAAAGCAAAACTTTATACCGCTTCACCAAGACCAAACGCAGAAAAATTAAAATACTTTACAGAGCGTGTAATCCATTTCGATTGAAAATACAGTAACGTTCAATGAATTTTAAATCTCCGCATACTTGGAGGAACTTATAAAGCGGCGGCAAGGAGACAAGCCATAGCTCAACTTGGTAGCCGAAGACCGGCGAACAACATTCGTTAATGAACATCAATATATACAATTATGCAAATGGATGCAAAGCCGGCGTTTTCGCGAACCGCCTCCTGGATTTGAATTCATTAAAGGAACAATAGGAAGACAGATAAGAAGGTTGCGAGTTCCGGTCTGTAGGAAGTGCAACTTATAATAGCAAGAGGTTGCTACTGTTTCTAATAATTATCTATGATATTAGCCATAACATTTTCACCCTCATAAAGGTTTCCGTAAGCGTCTAACCAAATATACTACTTAAGTATACAAATTATTTAATTTAAGTTTAATCGACGTGTTTATTTCCCCGTAACCGAGATACATTTTCAACTAATAAAAAAAAACATAACTTTATTTTGACAAATTTACTTCGACATCTTAATTTTGTCTTATCAAATTTAAATAATTAATTTTTCACAACTGTTCAATTTCTGACTGGAAAGACCAAGAAAATTAACATTAATTATTTTTAAATATTTGTAGTTTGCAATGTAACTTGTATTTATTATAAACGTGTGTAAATATACGTTTTATTAAAGAAGCAAATTACACCTCGATGTATTAAATATTAGACAACTTTGAAATTTAAACGTTGCGTATACCTAAGAATGTATGAAAATTGCTACGCTTGAATTATAAGGGTGATCTAGGGCCGCGCAGGGGTCTGGAATGTATGTATAAAGGCACCAATAAAGTTAAAAAAAGGGGCGGTTGACGAAATATGAGAGACGCAGGTCAGTCTTAAGTAAGTCTGAGTGATAAATATAGGGGTGCGCGACTGAAATTTAAGCGTGTTGCTAGTGTGCAAATTACAATGTTGCGTTTAGTTGACTTTAGCTACTGTTGATAACCCATTATTTATGCAATCGTTGGGTGTTAATATTTATTATTGTTGAGATGTTATTGTTGCTTTTGTGCTGATATTATTGTTGGTGTTGCTGTTTGTTGTTGTTGTTAAACACGTAGAAACAAGTGCTTGTATTCTTGGGATCTCGTAATTAGGCTTAACTACTGAGGTCCTTCGACCGGGTTATTTAATAAAAAATGAGCCAGTGACCCCAAAACATATGCCATGAGGAGACCGGCAGAGACCTAGTATTCCACTTGTTTTCAACATTGCCAAAGGGTAAAACTTCATTGATTGGTTTAACAGTCGGTTAACCGGTATCTGGCGTGATAAGCGTCCTCTTACAATGATTTGATGCACTAAAGATAAGTATACTCAAAGGATTAACTACTAGAAGCTGATTACGATTAACAGTAGAGGAAATACCTCCCTTGAGAGTATCATATATTGATAATGCCTGGCTAATGTAGTAATGTATATTTGCTTTGTGTTTCAAGTTAATACTGGTGATGGAGAGCAGTTACGTATTTCATCCTTGTGTTTACGTTAATCGGTTTTTACTCATCTTATACGTATACCATTAGTCTGCGGTATACCGAGTATCTAATTTTTAATGTGATCACGAATCTCGTCTCCATTTTCAAGACGAGTCATGACAATATCGAGAAATGTTTAGTGCCGTTAGTTTATTATTCTAGAAAAAAATAAGCCTCGATGTTCCGCGACATGAGATCGAGTAAAATCTCCCGTCGTAACAGAAACAATGTCACGATTCTTGCCTTGAAATGAGAAACTCTCGTCTTGCTACGAAAACTTGAGACAAGAACAAATAGTAATATCAATTTCAATTTTCGACAAAAAACGTGGTAACATCGAGATATATCTCGTTTCGATGGTAGTATTGCCAAATATCTTCTTACGAAATTTGAGAAAGTTTTAGTGTCATTATTTTCTCTAAATGGCTAACTATCGCATCGTCTTGAAAATTTGAGACGAAAGATTTTAGTAGTTTATACTCAAGGTATACAGTAGACAAGAATAAGAGAAATCTCATCTAAACGTACCAGCAATTTTACAAGTTTCGACTCAAATAAATCGAAAAATTGTGTCGACGGTAGTATTGTAAAGAGTCTCGTGCCAGAAGCCCAGCGGAGATAAAAGAAATCTCGTCTTAACACAAATATTGTCACGATTCTCGTCTTGAAACGAGAAACTCTCATTTAGTTTCGAAAACTCGGGACTAAAAAATACTATCCTTGAATTCAATTTCCGAGAAGGGACGTGATGACATAGAAAAATATAACATCTCGGTAGTAATATTGCCAAACTTCTTACAATAATCGAGAAATATTCCGCGTAAATATTAAGCGATACAGTATGAAATAAAATGTTGTACGTCACACGGCCGTGAGATGATCTTACAATACTCGTCCCGAAATTCCAAATTCGGCTCCTTTGTCGCCTCATCCGGAAACATCTCGACTCGTTACTGTAATAAGTCATCTCCCGGCCTTATAACGCAAATAACTATTTCTACTCATATATGCGAAAATAGCAATTTTTCCACAGCTTACTCTACATGAAAGTGGTATTTTTTAACTCTAGAGATGAAAATATTTTCACATCTAGAGATGAAAATAAGAATGACAAATTTAATGGAAAGAATGCATTTATTTCTATGGAAACGACTTTACAAACAGTAATTTCAGTAATTTGCATTGTGACAGTTCGTTTTGAATTAAATTGAACTTGAAAGTTTTGAACTTGAAACTGCAATATCGTAGAAAAAATACCATTTCCTACTCGAGATGAAACACGCTTTTTTCATATCTTGTTGCAAAATATACTAATTCGCGTCTAGAGATCAGAGAACTATTTATGGTAGTGTTGTCGTGTCTTGTCTAGAAAAATTTGATAGTACTCTCTTATCTTGATGGTCTGCTACAAAGCCAAACGAGTTTACTTAAAATCTTGACTTAACACAAATGTTGTCGCGATTCTCGTGTCGAAATGACCAACACCAGGCTCGATTCGTTTTGAAATCTGAAGACAGGTATAAATGGTGTTTCCGAATTCAATTTTTGACACGGGACGTAACGATATCCAGAAATATCTCATCTTGGCAGTTGAATTGCACGAAAGTCTTACGAAATTTGAGAAATATTTGGCTTAGACACTAGTAGTGTTACAGTTATTGCTATCTCGTCTCGACAGTTTCAGACAAAAAAGACTGGTACTGCGTTCTAAAAATTTTTACACTATACAAGAACTAACTATAACCATCTTTGTCTCAAAATAGCTTTTTCTAGGTAGTAATTCAAACTTTTTTAATCTAGATGCTACTAATCACTATTTTTCTGGTCTCAAAATGGCACCTAAAATTTAAAAACCAGTAAAGTTTTTTTTTCGTCTTGATTTTTTGACACAAGACGAGACGAGATTCAGAAATATCTCAAATCGACAGCAATACTACTAGTAATTTCGTTTTAAACTATCGTCTTGAAACTTCGAAACTAGAAAAAAACAGTACTTTCGTTAGGAATTTTCTACAGGAGACAACACGATATTCAGAAATATCTCCCTCACACCTTCGGTGTACCACGATTTTTTTTCTCGAAATGACTCACCTTCAATCGTGTCGCTAATTCGAAGCAAGAAATGTTATGCTACTTTCGTACCAAATTTTCTTTCTTAAAAGAAAATGGTAAAAGAAGCGTAATGACTGTTGATTGTATAATTCACCTCGTATCGGTTACAAGCTTAGAGAAAATATTTTAAGTAACAAAGTTCCATACTTTTTGAGTTGTTTAAATTGTACAGTTTTTGCAGTAACACCTTGTATAGAATAAATCATTATTGAGTATACATAGCACTGCGAATATGCGTGACAACGAATTATATTTGTAACAAATAAAGTTAAAAGTGTAAATTTTCAAACATTTGCAGGAAGCAATCAGGTTAAAATCAATAGGTTTAAACCAAAGCTTCTCCACAAAAGGGTAATACATCATCCCATTGCGAAGCAATAGTTGTAATGTAAAACGTATTTGGTTTTAACAAACGAATGCGGTATCTTGAAAATGTTCGGAATAAGAGAACATATTGTTAACACATCTTTAGTGTTAGTTAGTTACATTTCTAGTGTAATATCAAGTGTGGCATTCGTGTCTCTGTACTTCACTTGAATAAAGTTGTTGTAGTCACAAACTGAGCTCTGCTAATTATTTTCTAACGCTTTAAGCACTTGCTTTTTATATTTCATCAGGTTATGAGCCCAGAATAGTGCTCTGATAAGTGTTCAGATAAGTAGGAAATAAACATTAAGTGATTTCGTGAAAGATTTAGTTTGTAAATCGAAGTGAAAATTTGTGACAGGTGACATTCCATTTTTTTTGTCAAAAAAAAACATGGCGTCAAGCAGCTTGAGTTTTTTACCTTCGATTGAGAAGTTACAAGGTAGAGAAAATTACAACACCTGGCAGTTTGCGGTACAAACATATTTACAACATGAGGAATTGTGGGACTGTATAATCGGCACTGAAAAGGATGAGAAGAAAATTGTAGAACCAAAAACCAAAATCATTTTACTTGTCGATCCCATCAATTATGTGCATATTCAGAGTGATAAAACAGCCAAAGAAGTTTGGGACAGCTTGAAGAATGCCTTCGAGGACTCGGGTTTAACCAGAAAAGTGGGCTTACTTAGATTGTTAATAACAACACGTCTTGAAAACTGTGATAGTGTGGAAGAGTATGTTAACAAAATAGTTACCACATCACATAAACTAAGGAGAATCGGTTTTGATATCAGTGAGGAGTGGATTGGAACTCTGTTACTAGCAGGTTTGTCCGAAGACTACAGACCAATGATTATGGGTATAGAAAGCTCTGGTACCAAAATCACAGGAGATGCTATTAAAACAAAGTTGCTCCAAGATGTTACAATTACAAAATCGAGTGAGGGTGCTTTCTTTAGTAAAAATTTCAAAAAGCATTCACAGAAAGGAAAAGGACCACGTTGTTCTAGTTGTAATCAGTATGGCCACAAGGCAGGTGAATGCCCCAAGAAAAATAACAAGCAGCAGGCGGACAGCAGTAAAAGGAATTCGCACACTTTTTTCTGCACCGGCTTTGCAGCAAGTAAATCTAATCATGAAGATTGGTACATTGACTCGGGCGCATCGATGCATATGACTATGCGAAAAGACTGGCTTGAAAATGCAGCTAACCCAGAAATTAAAGAAATCATGGTATCGAATGATTCGAGGATTCAAGTAACAGCGATAGGTACCGTTCAAGTAAAAGTAAATTGTAAAGGAAATGTTAATACTATTCCAGTAAAAAACGTATTACATGTTCCGAATTTATCAACCAATTTATTGTCAGTAAGTCAAATAGTAAAAAATGGCCACCGTGTAAATTTTGATGCAACTGGATGTAAAATATTTTATGGCAATAACTTAGTGGCAACTGGAATATTGGTAAATAATATGTTTAAATTAGACAAACATGAAAATTTGGCTCTAATGACATCTGTAAAAACTGATAGTTATCTGTGGCATCGCAGACTTGCTCATATCAATTTTAAAGATCTGCTTAAAATGAAAAATGGTATTGTATCAGGAGTTGATTTTTCCAATAATGAAACTGTTCATACTTGCATACCATGCTTAATAGGCAAACACTGTAGATCTCCATTCAATAATGTTGGTACACGAGCTACAGAACAGAACAGTTCATTCGCACTTGTGCGGGCCGATGGAAACTAGTTCTATTGGTGGAGCCAAATACTTTCTTACTCTAATTGATGATTTTTCTCGAAAAGTATTTGTATATTATTTAAAATCCAAAACTGAAGTTAAGGAAGCCTTTGTAGGTTTTAAAAACTTAGCAGAAAACCAAACCGGAAATCGAATTAAAATTTTACGCACCGATAATGGCGGGGAGTATTGCAACAGAGACCTTGCTGCAGTGCTACGTAAATCAGGGATTCGACATCAAACTAGCAATCCTTACACACCGGAACAAAATAGTATGGCTGAGCGAATGAATCGCACTCTGGTAGAAAAAGCTAAGTTCGATGCAGAACTAAAAACAGAATTTTGGGCAGAGGCAGTTTCAACAGCAGCCTACATAATCATCAGATCACCTTGTCGAGGACTGGACAGTCAACAAAAACCGCCTGAAGAAATATGGATAGGTAAGAGGCCAGACTTAAGCCATCTAAAAGTTGTTGGTTGTAAGACCATGGTCCATATATCGAAGCAGCAACGTCGCAAATGGGACCTCAAATCAGAAGCTTTAATCTTGTGGTGTCATTCTAGGTTCATTAACACTGCAAGTTGGAAAATAAAATAACTAAAACATGTAAATATAATATAATACCATCCAAATTTGCAAATTTAAATCTCAACGTACTATAATAGGGCTATTACGTATATCTTATTTTTTTTCTAACATATGCAGTTTTGCTACCGTTTGTAAAACGGAGACAAACTGTTAGATGAAACAACTGGCTTTTATGATAAATTGTCCCAATTTTTATGTTTCTTTAAATAACATGTCAAAGTATACATTTAATAGAGGAAAGCCTCTTGTAAACTAATTGATACAAAGCGAGAACGTGGAAAAATACAACGCAGGTGAATATTTAACGTATTGATTATATAACAGACTAGTTTTAGCGTGATTGTGTCGAAGTGGAACCCAGGCGTTGTGTTAATTATTAATTGCCAGTCAAACGTTATCAAACCATCAAGGTTAATGAGCTTAAAATATCTTTATTGAGAATACAAGTTTAAGATTTCTCGGAATACGTTGTTACTGTGTTGTATAATATAATAAGTTGATTTAAGCTAAACAGTACATTAAAGCTTGATGCTACGAACTTAGTTACCTACACTGTATTAATAGAGGTGAAAATGTACTGACCCTGCTGAATATTAGAGCCCCTAAATTAAGCTTTGAATTTTATTGTACAGTTCACGGAATGTAATTTAGTTTAAACATACTCGTACAATATTGTAGCTCATCGTTTAAGTTAGCTAGTTTGTTGATGATAAAACAAGAAAGTATTGTAATGCAATTAAACGATTAGGGAAGCTCTAGTCTAGATGATAAGCATTTTTCAGTTTTGTCAACTTGTTAAAATTAAAAAATAATTTAGACAGTTTCCGAAAATGTTGTTTTATTATTTCAGAATTTAGAAAACCTCTCTTTTTGATACACAACTTTTCTTCTTGGAGCTGCATTGTTAATAATACACACACGAGTTCTGTTTAATGTGGCGTCACCTGCCTTTTCGCTCAATCCGCTACGGCTATCAATGACAACGAATTGAGATACGCTCAACGAGCGCGCGTGCACCGGATGAGACAAGAACAAGCTACCAGTACGACATTAGGATGCGAGCCCTAGTGCCCACTAGTTAGGAGATATTGTTCTACAGATTAGTACCTAGATGAAACACAATTTATCTGTCGCACCAAGACGAACCTTGTCTGCACAGCTTACCATTGCCACCACGATGAGCCTTCCCGACAATTAGTCGTAGTCCCAGTGCATGTCGATGACGGATCCCTAGAAAGTTAGTAGTCGGTTTAACTATATTGGCAACTTAACGATGTCAGGGATGCAAGCCCCTGGGTCAACACGTTATGCGCGTGAGCAGGCGAAGCAAAAGCACATTTCTAGTACTTGGTCCCTAATGCCAGCAGACAAGCCAGCGTTTCTTGGACTTTATTTTCACCTGCCTATCACTGGCTGTCAAGCACCCACTGTATTTGCCCAGGCAAGTTTCTACGTCAGCAATGTAAGCCACTGGGATGACACTTTGATTATGGGCGTGAGCAGCCAAAGCGAAACCGCACACCTACTACTTAGGTCGCTAATGTTAGCAGATACGCGAGTCTCTCTTAGACGTTACTTTTACCTGCCTATTGTTGGACGTTAACCCCCCAGTATATTGGCTAGGCAAACTTCTACGTCGGATATATAACACTCTGGGATAACACTTTGATTATGGGCGTAAGCAGGCAAGGCCAAACGCACACCTAGTACTTAGGTCTCTGCCCCAACAAGCACGTCAGTCTTTCCTGGACGTTACTTCCACTTTACTATCGCTAGACTTCTACCACCCAATATGTTGCCTAGGCAAATTTAAACGACAGAAATGTAAGCTTGCGAGTCGATACCTTAGCTATCAGCGTGGGCAGGCGAAGCAAAGCTGCACTCTTAGTACCTAGGCTAAAGCCAGCTGACGTGCTAGTCTTTCCTATACGTTACTTTCACCTGCTTATCGCTAGCCTTCAACCACTCAGTATAGTGCTTAACCAGTTTTTTACGCTAGGCATGTAAGTTTCTGAGATAACACTTTGTTTATGGGCGTAAGCAGGCAAAGATAAACCGCATTATTAGTACCTAGGTTTTAATGCCAGCCGACACGCCAGTTTTTTCTAGACGTTATTTTCACCTACTTATCGCTGTCCTTTAGCCACCCAGTATAGTATAGTATAGTGTCTAAGCAATTTTTGACGTCAAGAATGTAAGCCACTGGTATAACACTTTGAGTATGGGCGTATGCAGGCGAAGCAAAATTGCATTTCTAGTATCTGGCTTCCTAATGCCAGCACACGCCAGCCTATCCTGAACGTTACTATTACCTGCCTATTTTTAGCCGTTAACCACCCAGTATATTGTATAGGTTAATTTCTACATTAGGAATGTAAGCCTTTAGGAAGACACTTTAAATTTGGGCGTAAGCAGGTGAAGCGAAACCACACTCATAAATGCATAAGTCCCTAATGCTTGCAGACACGCCGCTCTTTCCTGGACCTGATTTCACCTGATTATCGCTGGTCTTCAACCACCCACTATGTTTCCTATGTAAATTTATACTTTGTTGCGTCTCCCAAATTTAGTGACTGAAAAGCAAACCAACTTAATGCCTTAGCTAAGAAGTGGAAAATATCCACGCTCAAAGCAAAGCGGTACCGCTTAGGTAACTTGTGAACACTGTGTTTACTCTTCGCCGAGGTAAGACCCTTCCCTTTGCTGCTGCTGTGGTCACACTCACTCTTATTTAGGCTAGGAAATACCTCGCTGCTGGTCACAACTAGCGAGAATAGCTGTTTTTATAAAAATACGTGATCAGTTCTGTATGACAAATCAGTCTGCGATTGGCGGAAGGATTAGGATTTTTAGGTATTTGAGTAGATTCGCCAATTATCGCCGTGAGATAGCAGAAAATTGGGCAAGTGTAACATTCGTGTTTGGACACTCAAATGCTGATCAACCGTTTCGTTTAACGTCTGTAAGCTTTCCCACGCCAGGAGAAAGGTCTACACAAACCGGAGTACTGTAAAGTAGGTAACTTGTCTTTCGCAAAATGAATGCAATTTGAAAGAGTTTGAAAACAGTGTTTATTCATTGTGCTTGGTCATTTAGGTAATCTGCTGATGCGATTGGTGGAATTCAAAAACGAAAATGCCATTGACAACGACCGCGAAAACCTACAACTTAGTTTTATTATAATTTGAAAAACATATTTATACTAAGATTTTTTACCTTTCTCGAGTATTTATGACAACATATTTTTTTTAAATTAGTGATCTTTCAACTCAGTTTTAGTGAACAGAAGCGTAATTCAACAGCTCGATATTTGGCGGAAAAAAACATTGGATGTGTTATAACGTTGTCTATCGCAATCGGTTCTTTTATATAACTAGACATATTAAATTCTTTTCAAAAGCGAACCAACCATTCTGAAGATATGCAAGTGAGTAACCATCGAACGCATACAAGAATGTTATTGTTGTATTTATTTTATTCAAATTGAACACATAGTAATCGATCAAAGCGTGTTATTTTCTAGACCGCTTTAATGGCAAACAATTTAGGATTTATTTCTCTTTGTAAAGTCCCTATATGTCAACTAAATAACCTAACCGGCAATTCTCTTAACATGAACAAATACCAGTGCATAATTCATTAGAAACACATGTCTGATGTGTATGGAGTTGTGATAACACGAACTCCGAATATGTTCAACCAGAACTGTTACCATAATTAACAATAAAATAACTCAGCAGAGGCACACAAATCATGGCACATTACTCCAGTGAGGCAGCGGAAGTTGATCGTGGATTTCGAACTTGCGAATGTCCGGCGAAATTGTTAAATTGTAAGGTATTTCTTGTGCAAACACGCGGGCCAGCAAACAATGTTATCCAAGCAAACTTCACTGGTATTCGGGGTGTTTTTGTTTAAAATTGCAGAGTCGGTTGAAAGCTAACCAAAAAAGGTTTTACAAATATTTCACTTTGCCTTGAGTTTAATATTAAGGTAAGCACTACAGCAATTAAACTATAATAGGAATCCTTTACAAATTATCTTCGGTTATTTTACACGAGAAAATATTTCAGTGTAAATTTGAGCAGAGTAGCGGTTTCGACAGAATCGCGCCCTATAATTAAAATAATAATAAAACGCCCGAAGCAAGAATTTGATGAAGCTTAATAACACGTTGGTTTTGAAAGAATGTAAAAATAATGAATATAAACAAACACTAAGAAGGCGTTAAGGTAGTGCTTGCTGTCAAATTTCTAACAACTGGTTTTTGGTTGTCATAAAAGCTAAAAGTTAAAAGTTTAAAGAGGAAATAAATCATTGAATGAGATGTTCAACGAATTTGATAAACATTTAAGTACCTCATAAAACTTTCAACAGATTAAAACAGGAAAATGGAAATTAGAGATTTATAAGCGGTGCTGCGCACCTAGTTCTGTTACAACCGTTGTCGGGTATAAAATGTTATACCGTACACTTTGTAATCGAATTTCTATGGCAACAGATAATCAAAAAGACTTAAATTTTTAAACATGAGAACAAATCAGCCCTGAATCAAGTCGTTATTAGAAATTAAATTATGAAAAACTTTGAAATAAATGCACAAAAAATTTAAATATGATGCTGCAGCATAACACAAGTATGTGGTGGATTGACGTAATGCAAAAAGAGGTAGAACGTAAAAAGTTTATAAAAACTTATTTTTAATGGTAATACGTTTGTGCTCAGGTTTAGGCAACGTTAAAAAAATAATCTGCTTACTGTAGTCACATTTTTACAAGCGCAGTACACTTACGCACACATTTAAATTGTGATCTACGAGGGTTCACTTTTAGTGCCGATATTAAACGTTAACAGTAGATGCAATCCAAGATATATATGTAAATAAATAATTTAATATCCCAGTAATGTCAAATTTTAGAAACCCTTGATTAAATATCTAGGGGTCATCGTGGGTGCTAGGCTACCCTGGAGAGAACATGTCAACAGACAAACACAAAGAGCCAATACAATCCCTGAGTTTGTAAGCAAACCTTCAGAAAAACCTAAGGAATAAATCCCATTGTCACTATATTGATGTACTAGTTAGACCAATTGGTCGCGTATGCGTTAGTGTGTTGACCTGCAGCTCAACGTCTATACATCCACCTACTCCTAACTCATCTTCAAAGATTAGCTTGTTTAGGAGTCACGAGAACGATGCGCAAGCCGCGCCAGTTACCGAGGCTCTGGGAGCACTTTTCGACCATCTTACGTGCTGAAGTATAACGACCAGAAGAAAGACGAAGAAAAGTTCTTCGGAGCGAAAAGCGACTGAATGCCATGTTAAATTTTTCTTCACCCAATTATTACGTATTGTCATCTTTAACAGGAGAGACTGGACCCGAGTTATAGATTTTCTTAAGCCTGCTAATTTTTATCTTGTTTACAGAAAGACCAAGAACGGTAAAAAGTTCCGGTGTAGGGCTTTATGGCCATGGTTTATGACTTGCCATAATTTTCCAAGCAGATTTTTGTGGTAGCCTAACAAGTGTTTAGGTGAACCTCCGTAGGGGATATTTGTCCGAGTTTATCTATTGCTATGATATTTAGAGGTGTTTGATTTGACTGGGGTATTGTGGTTGCTGGAAGGCAATTTTTGGAATGCTTGCTGCAGTTCAATTTACATTTGGAGATTTATGAAGATTTGTAATATTTTAATATTCTAACTTATAAACTCAGGGTTGTGTATTTTTGCTAGAATTCCTGTTATAAATTCTAATAATTGTTATTTTTCATATGGTTTGTTTTTACTGAAAGAAAAGACAAACACAACAGATTGATACGAAGACTATTTATGTTAATTGTAATTATAATTTAATTCAGAATTGTTAAAAAGGTTTAGTTTATAAAAAGTTTTAGAGTTACTTGATTTGTGCGTCGACTAATGTCAGTTAGGATGTCAGTGTCATTGTGACAAATATATAAAAGGATACTCTTGGACATGAGGTTTATGTGTTTGTTTTATAAAAATAAAAATCAAAGAAGCAAGACAAAAGATATAAAGAAATTTGTTTAATTAGTTACGGGTCTTTGAAAAAAAAGACAGAGAATTTGATATCCTCTGGATGAAAACAGAAAGAACGAGTTTAAAACGTAATGTAAACTGATGTTTAATAGATCAGAAGAAAATATAGATGATTATCTACGAATTGTAAAAAGTACAGAAGTATTATAAGTAAAAGGCGATCGAGGAAGTTTCTTCGTTTTGTGATAGTGGTAAAAATAAATTGGAAAGAATATAAAACAGAGATACAAGAAGATTCGGATTAAGGGCGAGTATTATTTGTTGCTCGAGAGGCCAACAGAACGAAATAGAGGTTGGACACTCAGCGTTTTGCAAGAGCGAGGAATGTCATAATAAGAAGACGCTAAGTTAAGTGTTCTAATTTAATAAAAAAAAAGACGATAGTAATTAATAAAAATTCATTTAATTTTCGGAAAACACATTTTGAAATTCTTTTAATAAATAAAAATTTATTTTGCAAAGTTGATATCGTTGTGTGTGTTTATTTCTATTTAAAATTAATTAAAATAACTTATTTACAAGCTAATAACGACCCTGAGAAAATTAGAAGAGTCTCATAGCAAGTTTAAATTTAATTGCGTGAATTGCAGACAGTTTTAGGGATTGTATTCTAGTAGTCACAAGACCAAGCATATCATTGCACTATATATGTACTGAACACAAGCGGCCCTCAAAGCTCTTAGATCTGCCATGGCCAAATCACTACTGGTCATGAGTTGCCGTCAAGCCCTAAGCAGACTTCGATTATATAAATAGGTCAAGCTGCCACAGTAATTTTTCAGTAAAAACGAGGAAGCTGATGCGTTGGTCTGGAGCCTGCCCTGGCGTTCCCCAGGTAAGGCAGTAAATGCAAAACTGGGTCGTCTTAGTTAAAAATCTGTTAAACCGCCAGTCAAAGCTGTTCTTTCGAGAATCTTCCCGGGGCTTTTAGAACAAACCCTCCGCTGAAGTAGAAAACATATTAAGATTTTTGTAGGTTTTTGGACTGGCCATGGTCTATTTAACAAACATCTTAACAATGTGAGAGTAGTCAGTGTAGATTTTCTAGAGGAGAGAAGAAATCTTCCCTCTATTTTCTCTCCCATTTCCACAAACCACGGGTACTACAGAAGCACAAACACTTCGGCATTCCTTTTAACTGCGGGATACCTCCTCCATCAGCATGAGACTATATCAGTTGATATCTAAATGGCAAAAATTTTGAGAATGTTGATTGTGAAACATTTTAAGTTATGCAAAATTTTTGTCAAAATGTTGATATACGGATATGTCCCGTTACCCTTTTCTGGTAATAGTCGAAAAGATTGCAAAGGCAAGATACAGCATTTTCCAATTTAAATTAAATTTTTCTTTACATATTAGTAGGTATGTCCAAAACTTTTATGTAGCTAGCGGTTTAGCGCATATTTGCAATCGACGTGCCGTGTCGTGTCGTGAATGTCTAACGACCTTCAGTAGCACAAGCAACTTCTACAAATACATTCGGTTGTTTGATAGTCGTTATTTTATAAACTTTTATGTCGTCTATATTTTTTATCGCGATAACTTGTAAGTCAAGTTCTGCAAATAGTGATGTTAGCAGTGTTTTAATTCATTTACTACAACTAATAGAAAATGAGTTTAAAAGGATAACTAAAGACATACAACGTAACGTATTTTTGTCTGGTTACTTAAGTAGTTTTCTTGAATATTTAGCTATTGTAATGAGATATTTGACTTAAATAATAAACACGACGCAGCTTCATTAATTGCCTGTATTATACAAACATAACGATAAAAAGGTAGAGAACATTCACTGGTTTAAAACCAATGAAATGTGTATGTCACTGTCTGCACAATCACACCGCGTTTTAATAATCATGGCTTTTATATCGTAGATAGAATTTTACATCAAATGTAATGAATTAGAACCGTGTCCAAAAATTTTGCCAAACAAAATATATATTAAACAGCAAAAAATTTCACTTCAATTTGTAAACAGTGCGTTTAAAAACTTTATATTTTTTGTAATAATACAGATTTCCTATTCACAACACAAAACTTGTTTCTGGTGAGTATAACAAAACGTAAATTACATATTTTTCTAATTATATACGTACGATAATTTTAAATTCTGTTTTAACCTTTATATTTACAAAATTATGGAGTTTTATTTCAATGACTGCATTTGTAATTGTTGAAAATATATACGAAAATGAAGTCTCTTTAACAACCAATATTTACGAATATACTTTGAAAGTTTAATTAAATAAATAGGGTTTATGAAATTATTGAAACTGCTCTTAATATGTTTGTTCTGCATTTAACATCTAATAAATTTAACAAACCCACTTGTCACTGGTTTTATGATTGCAAATTCTAACTCAAAATTGCTGACATGGAGAAGCAACAGCATAAAACGGTGCGCTTCTTAATTTAAGGATAAAGAATACCGCATAAATCTCATTGCCGTCTCGGTTTTCGGGTGTAAGTTAAACAGAGATCGGAATTCAAACAGTATTAATGACTTACTACAAAATGCAACTACTGTGCTAAGTGAAAGGTAGATGAGACGTGCGTCGCCACTCATTTTCGTTAGAAATTTCGGTAGCCACATACAAGTTTGAAACAGACTATATTCTATTATCTGGAGTCGGTGATAAATTTCATAAGCAAAAATGAACTCTCGCTAACTAAACTTAAATATAAATAAATATTACAGAAGCTGAGCACACTATAATATGAATTACCCGTCATATTAGGATCACTGACCTTAAATATAGTACAATACTATAATCAAGACCTGCAAATGCTTTCAAGTGTAATCTTGACAAATTTAAACAAATTTTTTTCTTTTTGTTAAAACGGTATAACCTAGATTGCTATTAATTCCATTACTACCGTGCAAAAAACTCGGTTTTCGCTTTCATTACTATTTTATAAAAGCAATTTTTTAAATGTTTTTGTCTCTGCTTTTAATAATGTATTTCCACATATTCAAAAGCTACAGCAAACAGGTAAAACAAGCTTTTGTCATCTACACATCAGTGCACATCGTTTGTCTTTGTAGCTCACTTCGAGGATCTCACAATTTGAACTATTTGAATTGTTTCCCAACCGTAGCCGATAATATTGTGTGTTGAACAATCTTAATAGGAATGGTACTTGACTGTTGCTATCATTGATTGCTGTAGTTCAAAATTACTCAATTATATAGTTTGCCAATATTGTTCTAGGAAAAAAATTGTCGTATTATGCTTAAACTGTTAAGTTGGAGTGGAATTGTGCAAGGGCATTATAAATTGTATGTTACTGCAGCCATTTTTATGGAATTGATTTCATAAACACATTTGATTTTGAAACTTTTAGAAAAAAATACGCTTTAAGACTTAAAGAATGTTAAGCTTTTAATTGGTAGCAACTGATTTAAAAAATTTAATCTCTTTTAAGTTGTCGATTTAGGTCGCAATTGCTGTTGCTATGGGAAAAACTCGATATGATGACGAACCTAGTTTAAATTGTAATTGGGAAACCGGCCCTCAAAGTGTGTGTAATAAACTGGAAAGCCAATTTCTGAATAGTATCCAATTATATTATAAGTATATTATCAATGTTCTGTCGAACCATAAAATACGATTTTAATATAAAACCAGCGGAACCCGTAAGCTATGCTTCACGCCTTTTTGTATATTTTTCTAATTCAGAAATAAACTAGTTAAATAGTTAGTGTAACGAACCGCTCATCGATATCCTAGTTTTATGAATTGTATGGGGATTACTGTAGATCTACATAATAAATTAGGATGCCTTCGACCTGCCTTAACATGAGAGGAATGTTTCTGCTGCTTAGATTATGCACCCTAAGCAGCGCAGTTTTTTCAAAACTACTAAAAACACCGTAGGGCGTAGCCCACGGGTACAATTAGTTCTTCCCTAAATGCGAGCTTGTAGTGCAAACGCAGCAGTTTGTTCTTAGCGCACTTGTTACTGTAACTCGAGCTCCCAATATTTTAGACAAGTTTAGTTTTTCTTTGTGAATTCCTAGCCTATGTATTTTTAAACATGGGCGTCACCTTGTCTGCACACGACAAACAAAATCACAAGGTTTAAGCCGCATTTATTTTACAAATGTGAAAACAAATATCGCTTGTAAAATAATTGTTTAATATTTGTTTATTCAATTACTGCTTTTACTTGTACATATTTCTGGATATAATATATCGTCTAGCATCCTTCGCGGCATTATGTCCGATAGTTTTGCAGAGCGCTTTGTTCATGGCAAACTGGATGGAAAGTAATTTTTCGGGCCAGTGGTCATAGGCTGTGTACTAGGATGGTCAGTTGTGGCTTGAGGTCTCTCTTTATTCTGTCCACTAAGTTACCAGCTAGGGTCTTTACTATCTATGTCAAGGTTCCTCGAAGCAATCGATGCTTGTTTTGATCTCGGAACCTTTTAATTGTTCCTGCAGTATGTGGTTTGGCGTAACAGCTTGGGAAGTCAATGGTGACTCGGCACCAGTTTTCGACAGAGTGGAAGCAAGGTGGCCTGGGTAGGGTTTCAGGCACGACGTTTATCTTCGCCAGGGTGTACTAATAAGTTATGTTGTAGAACTGCAGTGCCAAAGCCCATTGCGCAAGGCGTCCTGTGAGTGACTTCAACGTCCTCAACGGTTAAATTAAAAAATATATATATTTTATTTAACATTACAGGTAGTGGATCACCAAATATTAAACACGTTTTACTTCTTTTGAAATAGAAAGATCTTATTTACTTTAAAAAATATGCTAACCGACAATACTCATTAATAACAAAAGAAACCGACATAGCCGGTATCAAGTACGTATTGAGAAAGGAGGAGAGTAAAACGGCTGGTTCTTCGCACTAGAGAGTGTTGCTGATGTCGATAGGCAACATTTATAAATTCTTGTAAACGCCAATTGAGACAAAACTATTCAGATAGACTAGCAAATCCTATTTAAATATAAAATATAGAAACTGGAATATCTCGTAAAGAGAAGCAACCGAACATAAAATCATGTCTTCCAGGTAAAGCCGTGGTGCTAGCAACTTACCTCTTGTAAAAACATTTACAAAGCTAAAAATTCTAGTAGTAAAGATCCGGATTGTCCAAATAGTAGAGATAACGCAAACAATAACAGAATATGATTCTTAGTAAATGGAATACAAAAAAATTACGAACAAAAGAAACTGAAGCGTTAAGTGAAGTACTGCGGCTCAAGACAGATATTACAGTTACAACAAAAAAAGGAAAGAGCAGTAAAGACACCAAAGACACTAAAGACTTTCTTCATATTTATAGCGATGCCAATAAAGATCAATGAGCAAAGCAGATGTATCAGTCTTTATGAAAAAAAACAATTATCAAGGTATGTGAAAAGCTAAGAACAGATAAGTGAAAAACCGATACGAATAAATATGAGTAAAAAACGTTATGACACAGTGATAGTGGGAGTCTACGCTCCAACAGACATCAAAGAGGAAGGCTATGAAAGCGGAATTCTATAAAGCCTTTGAGAAATTACTAGAAAACATGAGCAAAAGAAAAGAATTAATTCTGATAGGAGATTTCAACGCGTGGAATAGTTTTAGTATAAAACGACGGCTCTAAGCATTCCGCTAATCACTCACCCAAGCATACCTTGTAAATTTACTAGACTGGTTACAATATGACACTGCGGTGGTCTAGCAGACATTAACACATACGAATATAAGCTTTATGTAATAAAGGCGTGCAGACCTGGCTTATTGCAGTGGGGGCCCGCCCCAGTATAAGTTGAGACAAGTGGAAGGTATCCGGATTTAACGTATAGATCTCCGCCATAAAATGAGATATTTCAATTAAATTTTGTATGCATATTGTACTTATAATGACTTACATTTCTGATTGTGTTTGTTTGACTCCACTAATCAGGTGCGTCTATGTGGCTTGTAAAATTTAAAAACAAACTGGTTGTTCCAATTTTTAATTGAAAACTTTTTTCGCAGTGATTTTGCTTATTTCTCTTATACTTTATCATAAGTCTCTGGCTTACAACTAATAGTTTCAATACAGAAAATTAAGAAATTACTCTATGGCTTCCCCTGCCTGTGGAAAAAATTACCTTAGGTAGGGGCATTAAGTGAAACCGAACGTAAGTAATTTTTATTTATGTTCAATCGTGCATTTTCCAAATAGAACTGTATATTTTAAGTGGGTGTTAAAATGCTCCTTTCAGTAGTAATAACTTTTACGTGACATTATGTCATAAATTATGAAAATAGTAAATTACGCAACCATTAAACGTCAAAGGAATGAACAATTTAGGGCAAACCAAAATAATAGTTTTAACTGCCCATTTTGACTGTTTAATCTACACCGAAACTACTAATTACAGTACTATATTTTGCATATATTTTAGAAATTTAGTTATATTATACTGTTGAGTGTCTCATGACGCATTAAAAATGTAAATGAAATCTCTTCCACACTAGGGACTATAAAGATTGCCTTATAATTACTTTTCAACCGGGCAAATTAACTGAAATTACAGGTATCGCTTTGGTTGCATGGATCTCATTTCCCTCCACTGTAATAATTCATCGGTTTAACACCTACGCTGATCGATATTAACTTAAATGTTGTCTTATGCATTATGCATCAACTAAAGATAAGTTCGTTTATAGAAAGGCTCAAAGATTTGTGGAACTTATCTCAGAATTTATGGTTGAATAATTGTTGTTCGCCTTTCCGATTCCGTTTCGCCAAATTATTACCTTTGCGCTCCTTAAGTTGTCTGAAAGCGCAGAAGAAGCACAAGACGATAATTTAAATAGGAAAATTATACATTACTCAAATAATATTAAGAAATTTACGTGGGCTAACTTGCGATTGGTTTACGATCTTGGAATCATGTAACGCCTCGTAATTTCAAGCAACAAATAGAGACACCAAAATTTTGCCCGCAGCTTAATGTGTAGGTACATCGTATATCGGTGTAATCGCCAGATACTATCTTCGTTTTAAATTAAAATATATGGGCAACTGTATTCAATTCAGGGTTGCCCACACATTTAACGTGATTGGTAGAGACCGTGCATTAAAAACAGATTTGTAACTTCCGAATATATTTCCACGTTTGTTGGAAATTTATTTAAATAATAATTAATGCTGTGTTTTTTATAGGAACTTATTACACAATCTTTGAATATTTGATTACGATGTAGAATACACATTTTAGAAATTCCATACGCCAACCTATTTACTCCGGCGAGACAGGTCGATATATCTTAATATTACACAATACCATGGTGCGTGCAAATCGAAAGGAGTGTAGGTACACGAAGCCCTAGAAAACAGAAATCCACGTAATAAAGTTTGTTTTCAAAGACCCTTAGGCTTAAATAACGTTGTGTTATGGAGGCAACCAAGCTAATGCACGTATTTCCCGTGGCAGTTTCTGATATTCAGTTATTCGTATTATTTCCGCTTCTACCAAAATTGCTTCAACAAAAATACAGTCATTAATATTTATAACACGAAAATTTACCAAGTCACCGAGAAGGCGCAGCAAACGTCGTAAGTAATTTTATTTAATTTTTAAAATCAGGACAAAAGTTAAACGTACAATATTTGAGTTAGTAAAGCAGAAAAGCAGTCGTTATTGAAAACAAACAATTAGAAAATTCCAAACAAATATTCTGTTTCACTAACTTAAAATTAAATATGAATTAATCATATATACTTATTGTTCTGATACAGCAGAAAGACGATGTTAACGAGCGAAACGTGACTTTTCTTCACAGCGTGTTACAATGTTTGCTGTTAAACTGCACAAAAAGAAAATTGGCACACTCACGAAATACACATATTTTTGGTTTTCTTTTTATTTTCTCATACTTCCAGTATGGGAATATTTTGTAATCGTGAAGTGTTTGCATTCAAATTCGTCGGTACAAAAAGTGGTAATTATTGAAAAGAGCAGCTTGGTAAAAACCCCACAAAATAAGATGAGTGAGAATGGAGAAGCGCTTAGGTCACACGCGAAAAGAAATTTGTTCCAAAAAGTACATTTGAAAAAGTTAGAGAGAGATGGGAAAAGCTTATTTAATTCTTACAAAAACTATTGTTTGTGCGTTGAGATGAACATTTTGGCTGCTAAGCAGCCATCTTTAGTGAACTAAAAACGTAAAAAACAAAAAACTACTCTAAAGAGGAAAAGCCCAAAAAAGCAGAAAAGTTACGCCTCGTGATATCATCATCATGTCGTCATTTAAGATTAAGATTTAAAAAGATATGAATATTTCAAAAAATCCTGAAAAATGCACAGTACGCTAGAAGGAGGCTGTTAGGGCACACCTCAAGATTAACGTTGCGGCACCTAGCGTAAGCCCAGTTCTCCACGCCCGTTTTCAGACCGGATAATCTTACACTCAATTTGCGCGCTTGTTTAAATTAACGACGGTTCAATGGCAATTATATGAAAATAAACTGCGAGCTCTAAATCCCCACTGGTTGGGGGGATTATCTAAATTTCTACTTATTGTGCAGATTAGGATTGAAGCTGAAACTTAGCAAACCCATCGAGAAGCATCCAAAAGCCCTAGCCTGGCACAGGTTTACCACTGCCACCAGGAGTCCTACGCCGTGACGGTCGGGGGCTGCTATTCCACCTCGGGCTGGCACCTGGTTTCCGTGAACCATCACTAAGGTCACTAGCAGTTTAGTTTACGCACGGTACCCAGAACTGCTCAAGTTCGCACCGCTCATATAGGTTTTTTCTTAGTGACCGATACTCCAACAGCGCTGGGTGTGTAAGCGCACAAGCCCCAAGCTTCCTGCATGGCACTTTAATAGTGGGCGTGACCAAGCAAACTGCACCTCACTGCTATAGCCCGGATCCCTAATAGCAGCAGCCACGCTACTTCTACCTAGAACTCACTTTCACCTGTCTAAATCGTGGGCATCCAACTACCCAGTTAAGCGCTTGGGCAAATTTCTAGCTTGTAGGGTCTTCCAGGCGTAGTGAGTGGGACGCAGCAACATTCATAGCCACCACCAGACAGCGGGGTCTGTAGCCAATCTGATCAGAGTGAAACGTACTTTCGCAGCAGCGGGTGAGCAAAAGCATAAGCCTCCTGTGTCGCACTTTTATAGTGGGCGTGAGCAAACAAAGTGTACCCCACTCCTAGTGTCCAGATTTACCTGCCTAAATTGTCGGCAGCCGACCACCCAGTTAGACGCCTGGACGAATTTCTAACCTGTTGTAGGATCACCCAGACGTAGTGACTGGAACAGTTTACATCGTGAAATTACGAAACCAGTTCTTCATGGTCCCAATTAAAATAAATATTCCACCTCTCAGAGTAGAGGTTCACGTACAAAATTGAAAACACAGTTACAATGCCGACCCCCACCCCCACAAAAAATGTCATTGTTTACGCCTCACACCCAAGTGATGGTTTTTGGCCGTCCCGGCCGGAGAATGCACGGAAGTTGGTATGTAGTTGTTAAAATGTGCATACGCGGACATTACTTCCCAACTCCTGTAACGTCAGCAGACACTTGTGAAACGGGTTCGCATTACTCTTAAATGTTATAAAACACTACATTCCGGCATTATTTGCAGTTGTGCCTTTTAAGCAAAACCTTTTATTCGCAAATAGCATACAACGCAATAGGCCTGCAGCTGGTTAGCAGTGCCTAATAAATATGTCTATAAAAAAATGCAGCAATTTCGAATATTTTTAAAAGCCACTGCTCAAAAACTGGCACAGTATATATTTTTTAAATTTTATACTCTAACAGAGCTGGAAAAGAACTACAATTTGGTTAAAATCCCAATCCGGTAATGTATCTGTGACGCCTTCTATGAATTGTTTTAAAATCTCACATTTATGCGGTTTTCGCGAGTCACACTAGACTAAGATTATAATTCTAATCTTTACCTAATGCAGCCTTTAGAGGATTTTTGTTTACGAAATTTCAAACTTTACACAAATTGCAATAACTCTTCAAATTTCTTAAATTTTTCAAACATAATTTTTCAAGTTACGTAATTTTTCAAAATTTGAAAGCATTCAAAAATTTTTAAATTTTTAATCTTGTTAGTTATTTTTAAAAATTTATAAAAAATATTCTTAAACATGGTATAAAATGTATATGAAGTATTTCGAGAATATTGGGAGTTTTCTTAAATTTCATAAAATCGTCAAAAGATTCGAAATATTTTAAAATTTTTCAAAAATTTCAATTGATGCCAGTAAGGTCCCGTGGCGGTTGCTCGACAATGTTTTTTAAATGACCACATCAAGCATCTAACTCTTAGCATGTACATACGCTTATATGATGTAAAATATTGTTTGAAAACAGTTACCTTATTATTTTTAAGATATGGTAACAGACCAGGCAAAGTGCTTTGCCGAGTTTTTAAAGAAACTTTGCTGTATTAGTTGGATACAATACTCAGCTACTTACGATACTTTTACATCTCCTTAAATACTTTTCCGGTTGATAGAACGTCTCTAACGAGAAACCTAACGGTGTTACAATTCAAGTCTTCGTAGAACGATAACTCAATTAATCTGCTACACATAAAGCAAACTCTTTCACAAATGATTCCCTATTCATTGTTTACAACTGAATTTTATCATAACCAATTACCGCGAACAATTTATTCGAACAATACATTTATTATTTGTAATTTAGTGCCTCGGGGGCAAATATGACTTGTAGAGATAAATAGCGCTGCTTCGACGAGAATCGATTTTAGGCTTTTATTTAAATAAGCTAAAACGAAAGCAAACCATTTATGGAAATCGCAGTTTTGCTACTAAAACACAGTCGGGTAAAATTTTATTTGAACCCTTGGCAAGCAGTAAGTTTTCATTTTAATTATTCAAGGCAGCGTCTTTTGCTCTCAACATATCAAGTAATGCTGTTTGGTGCAGGTTTTACTAACTTAGTTAACTTCTTGTTGAGATAGGTAGTAAACTCAGGAAAATAAAATAAAATAGAGTGTGAATGTTGAGTAGGTAGGTACATATGGTGTGGATTGAGAGATGTTTGGATGTACAATGTTGGTTTCATTTAAGGAGAAAATGTAGTAAACTCTATAACTTCAAGTGGCAGAAATTTTTTTAATTCGTAGTTAATGTCTTTTACGTCAAAACCGAGTGGACTGATCGATATATTTCTTGGCTTTTAATAACGTCCAAAAGCCATTATACAAAAGTATTGGCAAAAAAGCTAAAATGTGGACTTTGAGTGGACTTTCTCATACTAGATAATAATACTTACCGTATTTGCAGAAGTGTAAATTTTATAATTAAACGTTGTACATTTCACCGACTGTTACATTTTGAATAATACAAGCTACATAGATAACCCTCCATTCCAACGATACTTCAATTACTTTATTACAGCTGTTAGTTCGTGACGCCAGCAATAACGATGTTGAGCCTTGTGATCCTGTCCAAGTTCAAAACTTTTTGTTGGCGAGATATTTTTTTTTAATTAGAAATAGTTCGAATTTACATTTTCTGCAGTAGCCAGCCAAATTCTAAATTCGTCAGCTAAAAAAATATAGAAAGAGGGAGACGTGTAGCGCCACTAAATATAAAATTTTCTAACAACTCACATTATATTTTAGTTCTACTAGTCAAGATCAGTAAGTCTTCTTAAGCAGAAGTTATTTAATGTTTAATAAATAAAGAAAACAAATTTTTGATTTTAAAAGATTCGTAGAACATGCTACAGTGAGATAATGGTTATCAACAAAAAACAAAATGTTCGCTTCTATAAGACTACAAAGTTTTAAAAAAAAGTATAACCAGTTTCTGAAAAATATTATTTAAAAAATTTCTGATATTTGGAGTTTCTTACAGTAGCCCCACCAAGTATCTAAGTTTCTAAACACTATCATTAGATTTTATCTCTACTAGTCATAATGACCAGCGAGGTAAATTTTTTCCCAGGAAAACCTCTCTGGAGAAGAAATGCATGCACTTCCTGTGGTTCGGAGCCCACGTTAAACTGTAGGTCCCCTATGTCTGTCTGTGCAAATTATCTATCGCCGCGCACCAAACACAGACATAGGAGAGAGGTAGCCAACACCCTGAATAGGGTATGGCACTATAAGAAGAAGTCATGATGAGCAATTCTGCGGAAGAAAATATTTTTTGTCGAACCCTGTTTAATAACAAAGGCACCCATTTTAGATTTTCAAAAATTCATAGAAGGCGCCACTGTCAAATTGTATCTTTTAGCAAACAACCAAGTTGTAGCCAATCTTCGGTTCTAGCAGCCTACTAGATTTAAAAATCTTATGGGCAGTTTTTGAAAAATATTTTTTTTTAATTTTCACATTTTCGGAAGCGACCGTTTTCAGATTTTCGGTTGAAGTTGAGATTTTCAAAAAATTGTAGCAGCCGCCATATAAAAGCTAGAAGGTTTGGTGAAAAAGTTTTCGACTTGCCTTATAAACTCTTTTCTTAGATCCTGTGCTCAAATAACCAACATTTAATTTTGGGAAAAAGTGCTATCAAAGAAACAGGTTTGACTTCCGCTTGCGGTTTGGACTTTTTTCGAAAAGCTTAACTACAATTACAGTTTTTGATATATCTCTTATTTCAAATTTCATTAAAATCGGTCAAGTGCTTTCTCCTTTACAGGCGTCACAAGCACACCCACTCACCCATAGGTAGACATTTTTCAAACGCCACTTTTTTGGGATCCGTCAGCGCCAAAACATGTATTTCCGTTAAAACGTAGATTTCGAAAACTTTCATAAAATTAATACTTTCCTATACCAAAGGTATGGAAAAGTAAGAATAGAAATCCTGTCACATTGAGGGGTTTCAAAGTTTTAAATAATAACAAAAAATAGCAACAGGTGGTTTCGAATTAGGTATCTAATTATTTTGAAAGACTATTCGCAGTCGTTTCCATGTGACTGTATTTTATAAATATTATTGCTTGCTTGAAATCTTAATGTAAAAATTATTGGGTTGTTTATAATCAATAGTTTTCAGAATGAATATTTAAAATGAAATATGAGAGAGTGTTATATTTCAAATACATTTTTCCTAACAGACGCACGTCGGTATTATTTTTGTTATTTATAAGCCTTTTTACCGCTACTCTAAACAAACAGTTTTTAATAACGAAGCAGTACCGCTCTATGTATTTTAAAATAGGTAAATAAATATTCATATAATAATAAAATGTACAAATTAATAAAATTACGGGTTTGAGGTAGAAATTAAATAAATTCATGATTTAATCTTTAATGTGCGCTATAAACGTTATATGTATTGAAAGATTCCCTTGAAAAATCATAATATTAAAGGCTTTGCAGAATGGAGATCCGGAATTATGGTGATTAAGATTATAGCATGTGTGCCATTAGAACCCATAGAAAGGGAAGGTAAAAGTATCGTTTAGGTGACAGCTATTCGAGAAGCATGGTGTGCGCTGAATCCAAATTATAAAGTAATTTTCTCGTTGAAAAGAAAACTCCATGCGTAGCAAAATAAGAAGGGGTCACAGGTGGGATCCAGCGTAAGCGTTATCTTATTGATAATCAGTAGGCCGGCTGAAAAGGTCTTAGGCTAAGAAATACGGAGGGCGCCGGAAAATAGAAGTGTCATTTCCTTTAGCGGAATGTTAGGGACATAAAGACGCGCCTTAAGCTAAGTAACTGCGAAGCAATGCGCTCCAATTTCCTCACTGAATAGGATAATGTGGAATATGGTGAGGTTTACTTAGCTCTAGAAGGAAGAGACCCGGAGCCCCGGGACATGTCTGATACTGGATTCTGCGGCCGTTGCCGCATTTGCCACTTCATTCCCTCCGTGCCGGATTATCTCCGGATCTAGACATCGGGTAATTTAGCATCTCACAAATACGGCCACCTTCAAGGATTATGCAATATTTAAGGAACACACTTTTCTACTTTAATCAGCATTTCT
The DNA here is from genome assembly GCA_958336395.1 of Ctenicera cuprea. Classification (NCBI taxonomy): domain Eukaryota; kingdom Metazoa; phylum Arthropoda; class Insecta; order Coleoptera; family Elateridae; genus Ctenicera; species Ctenicera cuprea. The sequence continues at coordinate 70,960,944 of OY284486.1, read as the reverse complement.
GAATTAAGTGCTAACAATTACTTCTCCAATTTCTTCACCTCCCATAGACTACTATCACAACAAAAACAACTGAAAGGCAATATTTTCGTAGATGTTGACAATACTGCTACATCGTGATATTAGCAGAAAGTAATAAAAACTTTTTCTAATAATGAAATATAAGTATAAGGAGCTACAAACTGTTAGCGATAAAAGTTGATGGCTTCTAAGCCGACCTACGCAGAAGCTTACACATTCTATTATGGAGATAACAAAATATCAAAAACAATAAAGCAAGCTTTCGAACCTTCCGACGGACACTAACGATATGAAAAAAGTTACGAGAGGAGTTTCTTATTTTTTATGAGCGCAAAACAGAGAAATAAGAAATAAAAAGCCGGTTTATATGACCTAGAAAAGTTTACTAAAAACTTTACACGACTTTATTGCCGATTGGATTCCAATATCCATACAGATGGTTTTCTGTGAGTAAAATGGAAAATGTTTCCGAAACATTTGCGTGTAGACACGTGATTAAAATTCATAATAAAAAAATTTTCGTATGAGATTACTTTACATAACTAACAACCCTCATTTTTAGAAACGGCTTTTTAAGAATCTCCGTAAACCAATATAATAGAGCCATAGGCTCAAGTAGGGCAGTCAGGGATATTCGATATCTAGAATTACGAAAACGATGCCCCTTCATTGAAGATTCTAGGCATCTTTAATCTCCGTTTAGAAGAAGTTAGATCCCATGTGGGAAGCGTTATGTAAATTCGAGGTTGGACCAAATTTTAGTATTTAAATCAATAATGTCTTACTTAGTATACCTGCATACCTTTGCAACAATTTGCATTATAACCAGAAATTTATTATACTTACATCAAAAGTATAGAATGTTGCAATTGTCAGGTTATTGAACAAAATTTCTTGGTGGTCTGTATTAAATCCGCATACTTTTCCAATTTAATAAACAGGACAGAATCGTAGTGGGTGCCGTTTGAATGTTATAAAGTTTGGAAAAATAAATTTTTCCTTAAGTCTTCTATCACAAGCAGCTTCCATATTTTGCAAATTCAATTTTTGAAAAGTTTGTACCACAAATATGCGCTTAATTATGCTTCTAGTATCGGGTATTTTTAATACTTATTTCCCCGATGAACTTTTGAAATGCTACCGCATTTTGAATTTCATTAAAATTTAACCACTCGTTTTCGGAGATACCAGGGAAGAGACGAATGTACGTACCCACTCAAATCTTTAATATTTAACTAGTTCCCTAGTATTTCACACGAAATGTTTAAGAGAAAATGCAAGCCTCTATTTTCAATTATCAACACTCACGGTATTAATAATAATCGCACTTGTTTATTTCACTTTTAATAATAAATCCATACATCCATATCCATATATATATAAAAGCTCAAAGGTTTTTTTTCTGCGGTTCCTCCAGCGGCTACCGCTTCGCCAATTTGGACCATTTTTTTTAATGAAAGGTCTCTATCCTTAGATGGAACGTGAAACATTTTTATATTTTTATTCTACTTCGATTTTTCAATAATAATTATTTTAATTTATAATATATATGAAAGTCTGCTAGACGCGCTTCACTTGAGGCGACATCTACACTAACGTCGCGTCTCCCTTATGGAACTAATGCATCACGTGACTTATCATTTAGCCGGTTCTGTCAACGCCCAGTCTGTCAGTGCATTGTGCGCTGGGGTAACACTAGTATTGTTTATTAGTTAAACAATACGCAATTTACAAAGTCTTTGTTTAAGAAAATAACCTATTACAAAAAATTAAAATTTGTAGTTTTGAAAAACAGAAACGCTGAATCCTAGTCACGCCATAAAAATAAATAATACTTCCTTGCAGGGTTTTTCAATCTTGAAAATGTATACTTTTTGGTGTCATTTGACAGCTTTAACTATTATAATAATTTCATTCTGATCGTAGTTGCACCAGGTTCGGCTTTCTTGTTTCCTGTCCAGTTTTACGTTATAGTCAATTTGAGCCAACGAAGTATCACGTAGGTTGGTCCTTAAAATAGGTGATGTGCAGCAAAAACAAATAAATACAAAGTTCTTTTTGTTTCTATATTAAATCGATACTATACTGTATCTCAGAGCTGCAAACTTGTAAATGACGCCGTCATAAAATGGCTATTATTGAAAAGGTCATGTAGCAGTTCTTTCTAAATAGAAACAAACAATTCCCTTCCATGCAACGCGTCGTGCCCAACTGAAGTAGTTGCGAGCGAATCTAACAGTTCTGCACACGAAGTAGTCTAGTATAGCTCGATGTGGCAGCGTGACGTCATAGTTACCATTATAACGGGGCTTATAACTGCAGCGGGTTGCGTCACGCCAGCTGGGCTCTTCGGTTTGGTTCAAAACACTGTATGGGTTACCACAATCGAAATACAAGCGCTTTATAAATAGCGTTTCCACGCTCTGTATGCATTCAGTTTTATAGTCAAATGTGCGTTTATACACTAGTTAAATTTCCAAATTAAAAAAAACAATTCCGCGGTCGTTTCAAAATTTGGCTTAAAATTCCTGAAAAACTGAAGATGAAGAAAAGTCGCTTTTTAAGAAAATGTGTACACTTTTACGGTTCTTGCATACATCGTGTAAATTTTAATTACTTCTTCTTTCTAAACAATGTTGTTAGTCTAGGCGATCTATGCAAAATTATGTATAAAAACAGGTACATGTTTAGGTAAAAATACAAAAATAAAGTTGTATTCGCTCTTAGCGAGCGAAACGACGATCAGAAACAGCTGTACTGAATTTCAGAGCAAAATGTGTTTTCCTATACACGTCTACAATCTACAGTTATTAACATCAGCATGTGCAATTGCATTGTAATGTAATTTGATAGTTTGAGAAATGTAAATAAAAAAATAAAAAAACCGAATAAAAAAAACAGAAATACTAGCTTTTCTTAAATTTCTCGAAAAGTAAAAGAGTTACCCTAAATTTAAAACTTGTCTTAATACTACATAAAATTATGCAAAACTTTCCTTATTTAACCGATTTGTATCTCTTACTGTTTTTGAAATCGCCATGTTGAGATTCGAATTTAGAACACACTGTATATACGGGATTTTCGCGAATTGACTAAACAGAAGGTACAGAAAACAGTTTATAACTACAACAGTGGCACCTTTTACTTTCTCATACTTCTTCTGCTATTATGGAAAGTTATGATTTCATGCAAAATTTTCGAATCTCAGATTGTAAAGATAGAACACATTTTAGGATTCAAGGAACCCAAAACCCCTTTACCGTTTTTATCAAAATTGGTATGTTGACGTTATCTGGTTGCAGGTAGTTATCTGCAAGATTTTTAACAGAACGGAATGGTACCAGAAACGGAAATTAAACACGTTCCCTTGTTATATATTTTTTAAGGCTCCCACGGTTGGTCCAAGTGTCAATATTTCAATATACTTTCGGCTTAGACCGCGTCGTCATTTGGGAATTACACTTTTGATATCAACAAACGCGCTTTCCGGCAGTTATTAGCTTCAGTTAAAAAAAAACTCTTCAAATAAACTACTAATAACGATGTTTTGTCCGAAGTCCGCAGCCTAATATCTAGCACCTTACGTTAGTAGGTACCCAAAGCCGGGCTTCGTCGAACAAGTGGGGCGAAAAGTACGAGCGACGTGCTTCGTCCGTTTTTTTTGTTACATTTGAATCTTCTCAAAATTGGTCAAAATAAGTATTGGAGCAAACAGGGGGAAATTACAATCTAGTCAATATAGGAAAACTCTATAGGACGTGTTTAAATAAGTAATGTGTAATGTGCTTAGTTGTTTTTAGCAAAATGTTATAAACTGGTCAGTTTTAGCTACAACTGCTCATTATATTTCGTTGCATAATCAAATAAAGTATTTTGTTATTTGATACAAAATTACTGAAAACTGCAGTAACCTTAGCAGCAGCTATAAATTGTCTACAAAATTAACTCCTATTTTTTCCAACAACCCGTTAATTCAAGTTGTAAGTAATAAGAAACTTAAAAGTTTTATCTACGCAGCTGCAGAGGACCATAAAGTGCTGAATTGGAGTTGCTTTCTATTGACCATTTCTAGGTTATATTTACAACAGATTATTCAGTATTGATAATTTGACTACAACTCGTGTATCATTAAGTTGACTAGCGGATTTAGCAGTTTAGCAGGCAAATCTGCATTATTAGCGTCGTAACTTATGCAGTGTACAAACAATTATGTAAAGGATGTCCAGTAAATAAAGGAACAAATTTATATAAAATTTTATAATATTTCTGGCTGTCACCTGACTTTAACTGCGCTTCATTTTGACGTTCAATATTTTGACTTGACAGCCTACTAAACGCCAATTCAAATGGTGTATCACTACAATACAAATTCCAACTAGAACTACTTACAGAATGATTTTGAATTTCTTCCTCTATTTACTAGACATCCTTTATATTACCGTAATTTACTACGTAAAAGCAACACAAATTAAAAACAAAAAAAATAATTTTTGGTTGGCAGTTTTGTAAATCATATCTTTGCTTTCTTTGAAATACACAAAATGGTTAATCACTACGTCATTAGCATTGTCGGTGTTTTAAATCATGTGTTTTATTTTTCCACTTAAACAACGTAAATCTCTAACACAGGTTGCTATGCAGGAAAATACGCACACGACAATCCATTGTTTGACAAGTAAAACAAAGTAAAGCGCTTTTCATCTTACAAAGAGATTTTTTTTTAAATTTCTAGTTGAATCCAAACTTTTACTTAAGTGTAATAAAATATCTTTACACGGAAAATTGCTATCAATAAATTTAAATACTACTTCCACATACAGGGTTTCCCAAGAAAGTTATGCAAAATGCATGGAAAATTATATTTTTTTAGATTTTCTGTCCTTAGCATACTTTAGCTAAAAATTTAAACTGTTATTAGTGCCGAGTAGTCAAAAAACGACAATTATTATATTTAAAATTTTGCAGAAATCTAAGTAAGATCTAATAAATTCAAGATGTGCTTTTTAATCCGAGAGTAACAATAATATTTTCTGATGTTTCTGTAGCAACATGTTTAAGGCAGCTGTTTTCATGCAGAAAATCCGGGCTCTAGTCCTGGGCAAAACAACCTTTGTTTAAAGTTGGTTTTGTTATTTATTTATTTTTTATGCCAGTTCTACAATAAAATGCTGAAAGACCCGATTTGTAAGACAGTTGTAATTTTAACAAGTCAGGTAATAAAGTAATTAAATTGATACCTATTTCATTATCATACATCATCTTTTTAGTTTTCATTATAATAACATAATTAAACACTAAAATTTGAAAAGATAAAAACAGTTAATTAATAATAAATAACAAATAAAATTCCATAGTCCATGTAATAATGATGATTTCGTATGTTAGTCGGAAATTGTTTTCTTTTAATTTTAAATTAGTTTAAATAGCAAATCAGTACCCAAGGGCAATAAAATAATTCTAGGTCTTCTTTTTCTTATTCCATACCCTATTCAGGGCGTTGGCTACCTCTCTCCCATGTTTGTGATTGGTGCGCGGCGATAGATGTTTTGCACAGACAGACATAGGGGACCTACAGTTTAACGCGGGCTCCGAACCACAGGAAGTGCATGCACTTCTACTCTAGAGAGGTTTTTCCTGGGGAAAAATCCACCTCGCTGGTTTCCCGTTGCCTTGCGAGGGAGAACGACCGGGCCGGGAATCGAACCCGGATCCGCTGCATTGGTAGCGCGTGCGCTTACCACTGAGCTACGACCGGTCTAGGTAGGAAAATAAAGTTTCCAGATATCTGCTCTGTTAAAATCTCAGCTTCACTTAAATATGTAAACATTTACAGGTACTCTTCCAAAAAGTACATATACCAGTACATACGAATATGCGCCTTATCTAATTCTAATACAAAAGTTGAGACAAGTAGAAAAGATCCGGATTTATTATATAGAAGAAAAATATAGATTGTATCTCCGAAAAGAGTAGTTGTTGGACCCGCGTCTATCAGGTTTTTTTGCTTAATTTTATGTGTAAAACTTGCAGAAACAACACAAGAGCACAAGTTTTCTCTTTTGTAGATCAACGTGGCGGCATCTGCCTTCACGGTTCTATCTGACTTACGTCAGCGCAGGACTGTGCACTGGCCAGTGTAGGTCGGTAGTAGGTCTGAATAGTGACAGAGACCCGCTATCCCACAAGAGCCTCCCTGCCATACAGTATATTGCAAAGGCAAATTTATAACCCGTTGGGTCTCCTACCCATAATAAGTGAGACGCGAGCATATTTATTGCCTCGGCTAGGGAGCGGGTGCCTACCGTTCCAGAGCGAACATCTCACCCTCAGATATTAAAACCCATCCATATTGCTAGCAACGTTCAACATGGTGAAATCACTTAACCTAGTACTCCGTGGTCCCAATTAAGAAGACCTTGAATCCTCTCTTTACCCCGATTCTAAGAAGGTGGCTGTTCCAAGTTGAATTCGTCGAAGCTACCGCCGCCATGCCTACAAGCACGACACACGCGTTGCTGCCATGTGAAACTTGCATGTAAATTAACAAAAAAATTTCGGAACTATTAAGTCTAAATCGTCAAAAAAATTATAGCGACCGCGATTTTAAAATGAAAGTGTTTGGAACAACACATTTAATAATAATGTCTTTGCTTCTTCTATCAGATCTCGCAAATAGTTCTTTTTACAAAAGAAACACATGTCTAACTTCCGTTCTAGGTTTCGGATTTGTTTAAATCTTATTTTTCACGTTTTGGGTTTCATCATTTTAATTCGGGATATCTGATAAAACTACTCGCCTGTACACGATTATACCCAGAAACACGTATTTCCAAAACAAATATTAGTTTTGTTTAAGCCCTTAAATATTGTTGTTTTTTTGTTGCAAACCCTAAACCGGAAATTTCTATTAAAGCAATGATTTCGTACACTGCAAGTACATGGGAAAATAAACTGTTAAACGCTGAGGTATTAAACTGTATCTTATATAAATTTGCAGTTCTTTATTGCTGATTGTTAATAAATTTCTCGTTAAATCATGACATGCGCTAAAATGCTCAAAATTAAATATCAGAAAATTTAAAAACAGGCACAATAAACTTTTTAATATAGACCTTGAAATGTATAATACAATTTGTAATCGTAGCCGTGTACCTAATAATTTTCCACTTAAACGTTGTACATCCACAACCAAATCCAAGTAAATTGCTATGATAGGGTACAATAAACCGAGGTTTGTACTACAGAGAGACGAGTAATGATTTACATTTCAATCAGTTACTATTAAATTAGGATACAGGGGATCGGCTCTTGTTCCATTTGTGACGTGAATTCCAATTTTTGGTTTTGATAACAAGTACCGACACGTGGATACTACATATCTATCACACAAAATAATATAATAATGAGAAAACTGGCTTGCAAAATGCAAGGACTAATTTAATGAACTATAGTTCTAATTAATTAGCGCTGCAGACGCGTCACCAGCATTTGTCTTTCAGCGCTTTCTAAATTGATGCTAATAATTAATAAAACAAATGATGACTCTCAGCGAAGGCGTGCTTATTATTAATAAAATGGGTTCTCATAGCTGGGTAAATTGCACTAAGGGCTGTCATTTGCTTAAAAGACACGAAAGATATTCTCTCAGAAACGGCCACCTACCATCATTCGAATGCAGCGGACGCCAAACAAAATAAAATGTGCCGTTGAACTCCTTTCCTTAATGTTAAAAAAACACGTATAGGTTTCGGACCATTTACATGCGATAAAAGTACGTTTTAACCTATTTGTGCGGTCTAAGTGTTAAAAGCAAATTACGATGTTTGAGTAGCCGAATTCCCCTTCAAACCACATCAAACGAAACGAGACACAACCCTTAACCATAAAACTTTTAAATAGAGGTTTATTTTTAGTTTTCCGCGGAAGTTGTTCAGAGCTGAATTTTCTAAATTATGAACTTAGACGTTGCCGGGCTAATTTCCGGTCACAAAAAGTTGGAAATAACATTTTATTTTAACTCTAACTACGGTTTCACGTTGCTTTAAGTTACAGCGTTTCCCTTTTAATACCTTTAAGATTTTACTAGAAACTTCTACGTTAATTATAATTTGTTAATAATTATAATTTTACAGTGTTTTTCTTTTGGTTTTCCTCTTTTGTCAATTGTATTTCACTAATTCGCAAAACTATTTCCTATTCCTGTCAAACAATTTCCTTTTTTGGCAGAAGCGTTTCCTTATTTGTCAAATCAATTTCACATTATTATTAAATCATAATGAATGCTGAAAGAAGACAAAGCACCAAAATCTCCAACGAGGTACGTACTCTTATTATCAGAGCAATGAACGATGGTAGTTCGGCACTCCAAATAGGACGGCAATTTAATGTTTTGCCAGACAGTGTAAGAAAAATTTACCGGGCGTACAAAATAACCAACGAGGTGAATAAGAGAAGTGTTGGGCAACGCCCTAAAAAATTTACTCAAGAGGAGCAAGAAGAAATCTGTAATTTAATTGGCGAGGATTGCACCACGACACTAAAACAAATAAAAACCAAGTTGTTGGAGCAAAATCCACAACTAGAGGTAAGCTTATCGACCATTGACAGAGCGATAAATGAATTTCACTATTCTGTAAAACGCATTTCCTTTGTGCCAGAAAGGCGTAACACCCCAGATACTATCTAAAGTAGGTTTGACTATGCTGTTCAATATAACAGAATAATAATTGACAGAGAATAAATATTTTTCATTGATGAATTTGGAATTCAAGTGAATTCTAAAAGATCATCATATGGAAGATCATAGAAAAATAATAGAGCCAACAAAGTCAAGGCCCAATTAAGAGGCCGTTAATTATTCGATTGCTGCTGCAATGTGTATTAATTCATTATATTTATTCATCGTTCAAGATAGGCCATACAATGTAGAACACTTTGTAGAATTCTTGACAACTTTAATTGGCCACTTAGGCGAAGATCATATGAGGAGCAGACTTTCATAATGCATTTTGTCCATTTACAAGAATTTTCAGGAATTGAAGAAAACTACTAGCTGGTTAAGATATATTTGTAATGGAAAAACTGACTATGCTAAAAATGTTAAAACATATGTTTGTATTAATGGCAAATTTCTAATCATAGGTTGTTTTAAGTTTCCATGGAAGCGCAATAAGTTTAATGGACAAACTGCAATTTGATTGTCAACTTGGGACTAACTGCATTTTGTTTGTTCCTTGGTAGTTATTTTGCTGAAATTCAATGAAAGAAACATTTTTTGAATACTTTTGTTGATAAACATACATTACACTTTAATGCAAAAAACAAAATTCATATCATATCCTTTTCATCGTCCATACACTCGCAAGTAAGGTTGACTGTACTGTTGTAGTTTTCATCTTCATTACTATCAACTTCAATTTCCATTCCTTGTTCATTCGGAAAAATTGGTTCTAACCACTTCAGTTCTGGATCCTCACGCCAGTTACTTCCAGATAGACTAACTAATAGTTTAAGCAGACTAGATAGTTTCTTTGTTTTAATTTGTTTTACAAGAGGTAGTTTTGGTAAGTCCATTTTATTGCGGTTGGTGCGTTTTTTTAATTGCAGATTTCTTGGAAGGGTCATCATTTCTATAGAATATCTCTGGTTTTACAAAAATGTGATCACGGTTATTGTTATTTTTGGATCTATGTATAATGATGCGTTTGGTTTCCCTTATTCCGATAAGCTTCTTGAACCATAACTCAGCGTGCTTAATATTATAGATTAACCAGTCCGTACCTAACTTTCTAACTTCTCCAACCGTAGAATAGATTTCCCAGTATTGTTCTGGTGTTTTTATAACACTACGAGATCTAAGAACTCTTTCTATTCGGCCAAAAATCCTATCGGCAAGCAGATAGGAATGTCCCCTAACAGGAAAAATGAGTTTTACAGATTTGATTGATTTTGGGGCATTATTATGTAGCCATAATATAATCATGTGTATAATGTGACTATTTTTATTTTGGCCCGAGCAACCATCAGAAAATAGTCTCACCTCTTCTATATCTGGTGAAAACTCAATTTGATTTAGAAAATCACTAACAGCTAAACCTATTTCATTGGATCCCCTGCCGGCTTGATTTTCTAGCCAAGAATAAAATATTGGATTTTTACATTGAGTGTCTGTTACACATAATGCGTAAAATGAGAGTTGTTGGGAATAAAAAGCTTCTTGGATGGGCACTTTTGGCAATACTTGAACTTGTTGAAGGTCAAAGCAATAAGAAACAGTTTTTTTCTGGTTTCTCCTTCATAATTGCATAAAATTGTTTTGCTCGGATTTTATGCAGCCGTAAGTCAGTACTAAGCCTGTTGATTTTGTTGCGATTATTACAAACACCTATTTCTGTAGAGTGTCTGACGCAATAACTACAAACGTCGGTGGCTGGACAACCAAAGCCTATGTTGAAATATTTGTAATTAACCTTGAAACTTTTTTCTTCTTCTCCAATACTTTGATTATAAAGCCTCAGTAGAATTGCAATATTGTATTCAGAGGATAAATAAATTCTCCTAGATTTTCCCCTGCCATAGTGACTTTCGCGTCCCTTCAACTTACTAATAAATTCTTTCACTTTCTTGCATTTTTGTAAATTTCTAGCTGACTGTCTATTCCCACCTCGGTGTTTCAATAATATCTGTCCCAGCTTTGACCTGTTTGGCGATAGTGCTTACTCTCCTTTGAGTAATACTATACACAGCCAAGAAAAACTTTTGACATACTTCTACAAGCGTTTGGTTAAGCCACATCTGAAAAAAAAATAAATTAAACTTCAAAACCTCGTACACAGTATAGAAGTTTCCACCTGATATTGTATAGTCATCTCATGTGATTTTCCATTTTCTTTCCGGGATCTACTCCTTTTTGGTAACCCAATCTTAATTAATTGAGCAATTCTTTCATTTTGCTTAATTCTGTTAGGAAATTTGAAAAACATCGAACGGCACTTTTGTACTTCTACCATGGTAATATTGCGGCATTCGAAATTTCCACGTTTGTGATTACATGGCAAAACAAAGTTTTCCAAGTTTGGGTCATGGTTAGAGTACCCAATTGTTAATAATTATTATAGTACTTATAGAATGTTCATTAATTTCAATGTTTTAGGACCATAAAATTTGAAATTTAGTACAAAATTTCCAACCTAACCTACAAATCTACAAGGAATATTAACAAAAATACCTAACTTCCTTCTTTCTTTGGGACTAGTCACACTTTTTTGTCTTTTACGACTACCACGATTACTGTCACCCACTATATGCTCTCCTCCGCTCATTTCCATTAATAATTCCTCGTTAATAATAATTAACGAACTTGCTTAACTTACTTACTTTTAAGAGAAACTAGCAACTAAAGTGCACGGACAAACAAAACGCCCACACAGCAAAAGTTGACTACAATTGTAGCAATGTTACTATCTTTTAACTATTCGTTTACGATTCGGTAATAGTTACTAAATTGCAAGGAAAGTTGTGACATCCCTAACTATTAAGTTACTATATGTAGTTACAACATAGTCAAGAAATAGTAAGTTTTTGCTGTGTGGGCGCAGTGTGTCCGTGGGTTCTGGACAAAATGCATCTTGATTGTCATTTCTTGTTGGACAAACAGCACTCTGAATGTCCAGGAGGTTTTCAAATATTATTTTGTACTGTATAAACTGCATTTTGAACGTCTATACATATATAAAAAAGTTAGCCCTTTGAATGTAGAATGAGGCGCCACCTATAACTCAAAAGTCGAAAAACTGGACACAATGCATTATGAAAGTCTGCTCCTCATATACGAGGCGCATATTTTGTAATGGACAAAGTGAGATTTCATAGAACGGACGAAATTCAACAACTGATAAGAGCTCATGGACATGTTCCAGTATTTCTGCAACATACAGTCCTTTTTTAAATCCCATTAAAGAGCTGTTTAACCAATGGAAAAATAACATAAAGAGAAGTCAGCCCACGGATGAGAACAACTCTATACTCAAATTCATAATGCTTCTGAAGCTATAACGCAAGAACATTGCCAAAATTATGTTCGACATATGGAGGCATATTTGAGAGATTGCCTCAACAGAACTGAAATTTTGAACTAATTTTAAAACATTTTTTTATAAGTATTGTGTTACTATTATTATACAGTGAGATCGAAAATGATTGAACGTGCCGCTTCATACTGATTTGATCTTGTCCGCTTACTACTTAATGTGATCTTGACTAATTCCACTGGCGTGTAATGGTAATTTAAATAGCGCGGGAAATTTAAAAATGGGTGGCGTGTTCTTTATATGAATGTTGGTGCATCATTTTTTTTAGCGAAATAATTACTGTTAGGGACTTTTAAAGACTTTTCTTGTTGTAAATTACGATTTATGTTAGTAAATTTGAATATTCCAAAAGTTAACCTATAGGTTAAAAAACAAGACAATTTAATAACATAATTTAACAACACAATTTAATTAATAAAAAACACATTTTTCTTGATTGCTGCTTACAATAATTGCTCAATTTAACAATTTAATAACAGTTTAAATTAATAAAAAACACAGTTTTCAATAACACAATTTAAATAAATACAAAAACCAAATTCTTTGTAAGATAGTTGTTACAATAACTGCTCGAATTGCCCTCCATCATTGTCTAAACAAATATTGACCCTGCGCTTCATATTTTAAAAAACGGCTACTAACTGTCTCGGTGTGATTTCATTCACGGCATTTACTATGGCCTCTTGTAACTCCTCAATTGTGTGTAAACGATTTGCATATACAACATTCTTAAGATGGCCAAACATAAAGTAGTCGAGAGGTGCTAAGTCGGGCGATCGCGGTGCCCAAAGACCACTACTTATTATTCGTTCATCAAAGAATTCCCTTAAAAAGTTCAACATTGCACCTGCTGTGTGAGCTGTTGCACCATCTTACTGGAAGAACCCATGCTGCAGTTAGTCATCGTGGAGTTGATCAATAAACGGTCTTAAAAGTAGTCGTTGATAATTGTTAGCATTGATGTTTTCATTAAAAAAAATAGGGCCAATTATTCTTCTTCTCGACATTGCAATCCAAACCCCAATTTTAAGGGATGCAATGAGGTCTCCCGATATAAATGGGGATTTTCAGTTGACCACGTACGATAATTTTGCGAGTTTACGTAGCCACTCAAATGAAACCAGGCATCATCACTGAAAAATGTTATATCCAAAATGTCATCATTGTTGAAGTTTTCATTAAACCATGTACAGTATTGTCGACGCTTTCCAAAATCTGCTGGTAGCAACTCTTGCACCACCGACACTTTGTACGAGTGCATATGAAGTATTTTTTTGCAAGCCTTCTGACACGATCCGTATGAAAGACCTGAAACTAACATAGATAAATCAAATACAAAAACAACATTATGCTCATTACCTGTTTGAGCAGATAAACATCTTAACGATTTGTTGGTACTTGCATCCATTCGCTGCTGAATATCATGTACAGTGTCTTCGGTAAGTACAGATGACCTGCCCGTAGACTTTCCTTTGCAGACGCTGCCTGTTTCGTGGTACCGTTGAATAATACGACGAACGTGTTGACTAAAAATTTCATAGTCAACTGCATCGTTGGGAAAATGCTCTTGGAACTGATTGAAACAGGAGGGATAAGAGTACTGCCAAACACCATTTTGGTCACGTTGCGTTCTCCGGATCTAAAGTACGCTTCCAAAATAAATTTATCATGCTCTATTGTAAACACCATATTAACCTAAAAGTACACACCTGTTATCATCCTCATTTAAAATAAACTTTGTAATTTTATTGTCTTACCTAATAAAGAGAACGAATACAAACTTTGAGTTTTGAAAAAAACTGTTATAACGTGGGGATTACAAAAACGAGAACAATAACACAAAAGAAAACAATAACTGTTATTATTACGACATTTGACAGGTAAAATGCGCGTACGCTAATGGATTCCAGGGATGTAAGTATTGATAAACAACAGGTTTGCGGACACATCGAAACGCATTTTTGATAATAATGGGACCAGATTGTGGTCAGGTGACCTTCACTCATTTTCGATCACATTGTAGTTAGTATTGTTGTTATCCTCTTATTTTTCTGATAAAATTGTGTCTTCAACTGTTTGTGTTCTTGTTTATTTAAATTTTAAAAAAGGAAGAAACTCATTTGCAATAACGCGAAAGAGTTTTCATAAATAGTGAATTAAATTTGACATATTATTGTCAAAGTGACGTAAATATGAAATACTTTTGAGAAATAGTGAAATACAATTGACAAAAGAGGAAAACCGAAAGAAAAACACTGTATTATAACTTCTAACCTAAATAACATATTTGTTAAAATCATTTCACAGTTGTGCGTAATAAACTATTGTAAAAACATTCCTAAACGAACGCCAAATAAGCTTCCTTTGCCCAGCATCAAATAATTACACCTTATCAAACACTACGTCACACTTATAACCTCGTTAGTAATTAGATGCTTAAAAATAACTAACGAGATTTGAACAAGTGAGCTTCATTAACACGTTCTTGTAGACAGTTTAAGATTAACAAACAACCTCAGGTGTTAGCTATTAAGTAAAAAGCAAAATAATAAACTAGAAATTTCTGAGATACCGCAACGAATTAATCATAATCTCAATAAATTACCATGCAGTATGGGCAGAAATTTTAAACAATGGAGATTGGGTTTGATAACTAGTCTTACAATCATTTGTATTTTTCGTAATTAAAAGCTCATCAGTTATAATTTTTAAATTGCTGGAACTTACAACGAGATCTTTCATTATAAGGAATTATGATGAAATTAATCGATACTAATCTATGATTACTGGCCTCATATCAAGCAGAACAATTTATGGTCCTGCATTCCAATTTTAAAGCATGAAAGATATTTCATTAACATGAGTAGCACTTAAATTGAAATATTCTTGCAGTAGACGTAATGCCATAAATATAGCCAGAGATGCATCCTTAAGCGAAGGTCATGTTTAATAACGTCTCTACATTAATATTAACCATAACGATGCTCTTACATAGCAATTTAAAATAATTAATCATTTTCTATCAGTTCCCATTTTGCGAGATCCACCAGTGATACGACAGTGGGCCATTTCTTTATGTTGTTCGACTGAATTTATGTCAAGTCCAATTTCTCTATTAACAAATTAAAAAGAATTTTAATGTTAGTAAACAAGTCAAACTTTTAGTTTGACTTGTGATTTATTTTCCAGCATGATTCTATATTAGCATCACAATGCTTATAGCCTTATAACAAAGCGATACATTCTGCTAATTTTATTTTAACGTTGGCAATTTTATTTAAACAAAATACAACGTAGAAACGTTTTGTTACAATTTTCACTTAGGTTACATTTTTTTGTTTTCAATTTGGATTATAGGGCTTATAGAAACTAACATATTATTTTCCGTAAAACCATATTCCCCTTTTTATACAAAAAATTGTTTCTCCGGTTGCGTACGTCATCGAAGTAAAAAACAGTATTTGGAAGTTAATTTTTGCCGGCAGAATTAACATAAGTTCGTGGAGACGAGAAACCGAGACGGAAATACAATACGAAACGGAAACTGTGCGCACTGAATGCGCATTGGTAATATTGCTCCGAGCTTGCTTGCTTTTTAGCAGTCCGACGCGGGAAGTTAATTGGTTATTTAAAAACGCTAACGCTGATTGTTAAAACTTTAATCAGTTTGATAGACTATTTGAAGTACTTTATTAGGTTTGCTAGAATTTTCAACTATTTTAAAAATTAAGAAAAAAAAACGATACTTTTTAATATCAACAACGCGTTTTCCGGCATTTACGTGATTTTAACTACGCCTATCAATTAGCTATAGTTAAAAATCATATTTTTCATTTTTTGCATATCTTCGATAACTTTCTAAATAAAGCTATTGTGGCAATTTTTGTTCGACATCCGAAGGGGAATTTGTAATCCACCGATGGGCGGTTACCTTGCTTTCGTGCAGTACTCGCTGCTTTCCTGTGTACGAAAATCAACTGAACAGGCTATCGCAAACTTAAATTACCGCTGCTTGTTTTTTTCTAAAACTAATGCTCGGGGAACTGTACAACGTTATGACTACTAAAAATTACACGTTTGCAAATACGATAAGTATTAATATCTAGTATGGGAAAGTATACCCAAAATCCACACTTCAGCTTTTTTTAATTTTTTAGCTGATATCGTAGAGTTGGGCAAATGCATATTTGCATCTTTTTTCCTATTGATCATAAAATGTTAATTTTTCGTATATACACGTTTCGTGATGTAAAGTGTAATTGTCCAGTCTATACCCTGAAAATGCCTAAAGTTGCTAGTTCAAAAATCGATTTAATTAAGAAGTGGTTAAAGCCGTATACATGTTTTAAATACGATGGAAGTGTTGTGTTGTGCGTCATCTGTGAAAAAGAGGTATTTATCCGTTTACTTTAATTTTGAATTAAAAAAACTGTTTACTCTGTTTAAAGTTAAAAAACTTCAAACAAGCCAAAACAGCGAGTTAAAAATTTAATACTAATTTGTTATTTTATTTTGTAATTAAGCAAACAATTTAAGAATAAAATTAGAAAGTTTTTTTTGGGATATTGCAAAGGATATGGCACAGGCCACAGGGCACATTCAATTATTTTCCTTTGTGTAAGCTGTAGTAAATTGTACTTAAATATTGTTTTTACAGATAAACGTTAATAAAAAGTTTCAACTTGATCAGCACGTAGCCACCGGTCCGCATCAAAAAAGAAAAAATAATACAAAGGAGCCAAAACAACAATTATTGCTGAACTGCTTAAATAAGAATGTCAACAATTTCAACGACGATTTGTGTAGAATGATGGTTTCATGCAACATTCCATTAAATAACATGGACGCTACCGAATTTAGAAATTTCTTAAAAAAATATACAAAACAAAACGTCGTTTCCCGGAGAACAGCTTCCAGAACGTGCATTCCAAAATTATACGAAGAAAATCTTCAAAAAATAAGAAACGTTGTTTCGAATAATTGTATTTGGTTTAGTGTTGACGAACCCACCGATGCTAAAGGAAGATATAATTATAGCGAATTTTATTGTAGGTGTTTTAAACAGCAGTCCTTCTTCCAGTTATTTAATTGCTGTTAAACAACTAGAAAAAACCAACAATTTGACAATTTCACGTTTTGTCAATGAAACCCTTTCGTTACTTTATTTGCCAAATCAAATACCACCAGAAAGGATTTTATACATGGTGACCGATGGTGCCGCATACATGGTAAAAGCAGGTCAAAATTTAAAAATCTTTTTCCCAAATTTAATTCATGTAACTTGTTTGGCCCATGCGTTGAATAGCGTGGCCGAAGTGGTTAGAACTGAGTTTCCTTTAGTCAATAAATTAATTAATAACGGAAAAAAGGTATTTTTAAAATCACCACTTCACGTCGAAGTTTACAAAGACTTGCTTAAAGATGTGCCCTTACCTCCACAACCAATTCTCACCAGGTGGGGAACGTGTATAGAAGCCGCTCTATTTTATTGTGAAAATTACAGTAAATTTAAAAATGTTGTTAACACCTTTGATTCAACTTCTGCTCAGTCTATAGCAGATTGTCAAGATATTTTAAAGAGTCCGGAATTGCAACCTCAGTTGTCCTACATAAAGGCTCATTTTTCGGAAATTCCTAGCATCATTAATAAATTAGAAACACAAAACCTGCTTCTCACTAAATCTTTAGAATTAATCGAAAAATATCATTCAATTTTGAATAAAAATAAAAATGAAATATGCAAAAAAGTTAGCAACAAAATGGACGATTTAATTCAGAAAAACAGCGGACTTTCAACTCTGAATTCCATAAAAAATATTTTAAATGGAGATTTCTTAAGCAATGGCCACAATGACGAAATGTTTTGCAATTAAAAATTCACATTTATTTAAACATTGTCCAGTAACTTCTTGTGATGTAGAAAGAAGTTTTTCCAGCTACAAAAATATATTGAAGATAAGCGGCAAAATTTTCTCGTTGACACCATTGAAAAGCATATGATTATTTATTGTAATAAATAGGTTGTGTTATTTATTGATTTTACTTCTACCTGTATTTTTGTATATACAAATAAAAAATGCAGTTTTAACTGAAAATAATAATGCATTTCTATATTATGTAAGCCCTTTTGATTTTTTGAATGTTATGAGTGTTTGTAACTAAAAATAATGAAAATCATTAATTGTATTTATCTTTTTCTTTCAACGAAAAATTACATTTGATGCAAAACGTGCTTTAACTCTTATGTATACATAATTACTAGTATTAAACTGCAGATTCAAATAAACATCAGATTTTCATATTAGGTACTAAATAAACAAACTAATTTTTTTAGTGCATATCGCAAAAGGTTACTGCAAATTCTTGCATATATTAAAGGTTTTATGCGGCATATTTTAGTGCATATATTGGCGGTTTTATTTGACATATGTTGGTGCATATATGCACTATCTTTACAGCATATTTGCCCAACTCTACGTGATATGTATCTTTCACATAACTACGAACAACTTCTGCAACTCAATATTAGTGTAGCAATAACAAAAACCGAGTACTATGGTGGAGGACTCATAGTGATGAAGAAGTTGTGCGCAAAAAAAAAACTTAGTTGGTAATTAAAATAGGTACCTTTTAAATCGTAACTAAAAAAATACTTCTCAGACCAAATATTATCAAATAAAAGTACATAACATATAGCTGTAAAATATTTTCAAACCCCCTCTTGTCACTCCTAGATGAAACACAAGTTTAAAATGTTATGTTGTGTTATTTCTTTTAACACAATTGTAACACCATGTAACTCCATCAATCAGAATAACGAATGCATTTTTCATCTAAGAGAAATAGTATACTACACTATTAGGTTGGTAAGTGCATCATAACAGAATCGAGGAAAAGTTTGAAAAATCGAGACCCGAAGAGTCGAGTGTAGAGTATAAAGGCGCGTTTAGACTAGAACGGCCACGCACACGCACGGGCTGAGCCTTGATAAATGCTCAAGTGTAAACGTCTGTGGGCGAACATGCGTGAGCATGCGTAACCAATTAACTTGTGCGCGCACAGCCACGAACGCGAGCCGATTGTTGTCGGTTTCTTGGCGCTGCTCAAAGGAACAACGTGCGTCGTGAATGCTCAGTTCGAACGTGTTTGTGGTTACTTTAACATCGTTGTGCGTCGACGGTCTTTAATTAGCATTATTTATTATTTTATTAAATATGGATTGGAGTGGTGATAATTGTCTTCAATTGATAGAAGAATATCGGAAATTTGAGATACTTTGGAATCCACCAACGCCTTTTTACCCTTCTTTTTTTAGATATTTCTTTTTTTTTAAATTAAAGAATACATAACAATAAACACTGCACTCGCAGTTTCCACAGACATTTTGGCACTGATCGTTTGTTTTATTACTGATTTGTCGTATACTATTAACGCACACTGACGCACAAGCAGAGCACTGAAAACAAGAACTCATGCGCCGTTGTGCGCGGGATCGTTAAAAACCAAAATGATGCAACGAATGGCAACGCACGCTGTTCGCGCACGTTCGCGCACGTGCGTGTGCGTGGCGGTTCTAGTCTAAACGCGCCTTTACGTTTTTCGCACAATCGTATTTACAAAATAAGGGGGTCAAGAAAGTTAGTAAATACATGAGCCATCTGTTGGTGAAAACTATTACTGAATACTTACAGCATTAGTCCTGTTATGAAATAGAACAACACTGTTTTTTCTTTGTTTCTAGCCAGACTAGCCACAGAGTCGTATATTTAATTTACAGCATGTGTCAACAGTGACAATAAATACATACAACACGATTGTGCGAAAAACGCTATTTGCTGCTTTATAATGTGATATTGTGCCAGCGATATGTGTTCTTTAAAGTAACAGTGAACAATTAAGAAAAATGTCTTGCCAGTGGAAACAGCGCCATCAACATGAATTAGTAAAAAAAATTATTATACAGGACTTAAACGATTAATTAAGTTTAAAAATATTTGGATACTAATGCAATAACTCAGCTTTAAATAGCCACTTTGACATACTATGTAGCGTTACAAGCGTAAATACCAAAATTCTATTTTTGTAACATTATAGAAATACCTATCTCATAATACCATGTTAATTAACATGAAATAGATCAAATAGATCACTGCAATTATATTTAAAAAAATTGTTTGATTATGTGTAATTAATCTGTTAATACTGTATAGGCGACACTTGAAAAACGGAAATGTGCGTTTTTTCGTGTTTTTATATCAAATTCACAATTAGTAATTGGTTAGGGGGGTAAAGCAGACCTTTCATAAGCGTAAAAAATAATAAAACCTCAGAAAGCTGAACAAATTCAGATTGCAAAAATCATGCCGTTCAATGTTCAGGCATTTTTGCGACTTATCGAATTCAACACGGCACATTCAAAAACTTTCATAAAAAACAGGCCATTTTAAACTTATAATACTATTAAAATTAAAAAATGTTTGAATTCAAATTCTAAATATTTACAATATTTTAAAAAATGAAGCAGTACGCTTTTCAGTTAAGTCATATAGGACATATCCACGTTCTGAACTGAAAATTGTGTAAAAAAATTTTGTAAACCATATAACGTTGAATTCAAAAAAATTAATTTTCCACATGTTGAACTTTTTATAATGGTTTTGACACAGTAGCGAAGCTAAGTGATACAGTCCAAGGATAGGAAAACACAAACGACAAACGACAAAAACGACAAACTTCGAAAATGTATTTCTCAATTTTCGTTTTGTTTCATATTTTTAAATTTCTAAAGTAATGTCTTAGACATCAAAAACCACAAATTATAAAAGTTATACAGCAAATTAAGAGTGCTTTCAAAACCCATTCAGTTAAAACTCATTCGCAGTTCATTTTATTGAATTTAAAAACACAACTGGTCAGGGCGATTTATAATTTTTTTCGTTTTTTAAGGTATGGGTTTTCAAATTTGAAAACCATGTTTTAAATAGTACAATACACACTAAGGGAGAGAAACGTCTTATTTTTTCTGAGGTGTAATTTGAAGCCCGAGGGCCATAAATACATCGAGGAAAAAGTGGGGGTCTCTCCCGAGGTGTATATACTATTTTTTCCACGATCGGGAGTAGAAACACTTAATTTGATAAATAAAAAATTATAATAAATCGGAGCGAAATTACAATAATTAGAAGCCTTTGGGATGTTTCCATGCCACGTACCATGACAACAGACATTTGTTTACAAAAATAAATATGAAATTAAATAAAAACTCCCCTAGGGAAATTGTTGTCTTATTTCGTCCCTAGAGAGTAAATGCTTTACTTCTGTCACAGTTTTAATGCCATAGAAACCGACTTCTAGTCCCGGCCGTGGAAAAATTATATTACATATTAATTTCAAAAAAGTCTTGAAAACGAAATATTTAAACATAAAATTTTATGTTAATATAAATATTAGCATTCCTTATCATAACAATAACAATATTCGCTGAACTGCCGTAAAGAATTAAAAATCACTTACATTGCGATGTCAGGGTCCTTAAAACGCCTTCCGCGATGTGGAACCTACCTGCAGTAAGTCGGCGTTGGCTATTTCCAAATTTCACTCCCATTTCAGTATAGTCTCTGTTGTCTAGCCGATTATTAGGCTGTTTAATTCAGCTTCTCGTTAATCCTTCCCGTATAACCAAATCTATAAAGATGTCCTAGGCGATAGAGATATTTAAAGATGCGGTAAAGATTACGTGATACAGGTGTAATATGTATTGGAGCTGTACTTTAGCCTATACCTTAACTGTATAGATTAAATATTTACCTCATCTATATGATATCTATACTTGTTTCCAGTACAGTTTTATCTTTATCACATCTGTATCACATCTTATTCTATGCTATACCGCACCGGTACTTCAAGCAGGGATTTTATCTTTATCGGATCTGTAGAAAATATATACTGATTGTCTTTACAGTTGTACCTTTAACAAATCTCTACAATATCTTCATGCAGGCTGTATCGCACCTGTAGCGCAATTACCGATTTTGTCTTTATCGAATCTGTGCTAAATATATACTGCCTGTCTTTACAGTTTTATCTTAAGCCTAAAACCGCTGTGTATAGCGTCAATCTAAACACTATCTTTATTTGTAGGCCTTGTGTATAAAAACGTTAAAAATGGCGCATCAACAAGATCAAGAATTTAAAGTTTACGAATTTGATGGAACCTTGGAGATTTGTGTGCTTCCTACAATTATAATAATAATTTATGACATAATCATTAACCAAGGCTGCTGTCTCCAATGTGGAGTTATTTTCGATAGGGGGATCATTTACCACAATATCTATAAACCACAAGTAAATAAAATGATAACCTTCATCATAAACTGTTATTACACCTATAACCAATACTATACCTTTTGATGTGCCTACAGCAGAGAGCATTTTCTCAGTTTTGCTGTACTTATAACGTCCAAACGCGGATTTACGGGGGGTGGGGTAGTAGGGGTAATTACCCCCCCCCCCAGGCCAAAAAAATCACCTAAAGCACTAAAAGTAAAGTGTTTTTGAACATGTAATTGGAAAAATTTTGTAAATAAATATATTTCATCGGCTAAAAGTTTTCCAGCGAAACACAATAAGAATGGCTCAATTGCAAAGAAACTTTCTTAACGGGAAAACCTAAAACCAAGCCGGACGTTAAACAATGCATGGCTTAAGATTAGCTGTAAACCTTTATGGGGGTTTATAAACAGACCTGTTTGGAAAGTCTACTCACCAAAAAGATAAAGATATTTAAAGCTTATCCCAGCGCCAGCAGTACAAAGTACGAACCGACATCAACATGGACATATTACGTGATATTTTTTTCTTGAAATTACAATTCTGACCTCAGCAATGGCGAGAAATTCAGAAATAATGTACTTTAAAATAGTTGGTGGTAAAATAATACAAAGACATCAATTATTTCGAAGTAAGATTCTCGAAATGTCTGAACCTACTAAAACTGTTTTATATTTTATCCCCTATAATTTTTCACTGTTTATTTTTCTTAATACTTTACTCTATCAAAATAATCTGTTTTCACGTGTTTCTTGAAATTTTAATACTATATATAATCTAACGTCGTTTATATCTGCTTTTTTCCACTTCGCTTGTATGCACTGCACTACGTAGTTATCTTTTTTTTTGTTTCGGCATCAGTTTATTAAAAACTTAGCAAAGCTACAAACGATACACTTTACCAACTATTTATAAAATGATTTTACTCTACATTAAAATTAATGTAAAAAACAAAATTAGAAAATGAGAAACATGAAACACATTTAACTTTAAAAATTTCAAGAGCCCACAAAAATGTCTAACTTTATTATTAAGCGTCCAATGCGTTTTCTACGTAGTCCCTGTTAATCACGTTTTATCCAAGCATACTATACGCCCTTAACGAGATATTATGCAACGTCACTATAAATTTTACTGCAAAAAAAACGGTTTAACCCTAACTGTAATTCTTGGTAGTACATTTGTATCATATTGTCCATCATAACCTTTTGTACTACTCTTAAAACATTTAGCGGTCGAATCTTATAAGAGGCGAGATTAGCTCAGGGTGCAAGGAGACCGACTCACAAACCAAAGATGGCCAGTTCGATTCCCCGCTAAGGTAAAGTATGCAGCGCATTTTTAAAATTAAAAATCTATCAATAAATACATTAGTGTAAATGAAATTAGCTAAAAAAATACAGAGGGGTTGTATAAAATATTATAAAAGAAAACATATCCGCGTAAAAAAATATCTTTTTTTATCTAAAATTAATTGCTTGAATTATCTATACCGCACCTTAATTTGGACGATACAGCATCGGAATAGTATCTTTAAAAACCTATATCGTATCTTTACAGTACCTTCATGTGCTCTATACGCAATCTTAACTGCATCTGTACTTTAACTATATGTTGTCTGTACAGGAGCTTTACATCTTATATACAGAGTTAGTAAAGACAACTATACCCAATCGATATGTAATCTCTATCGTCGCGCTATCCATAGGGTACAGAAAGCCTGTATCGACTAAAGATTTAAATACAGGTTCGATATAGGTTCTGTATTGTGTGGTTATACGGGTTATCCTCGAACCTAGGCCATAAAATTTCTTAAAAACCAACTCCAAATTCGGTGGTCAAGCATCTTAGCACACAGAACTACACCGACTTCATGAACATCTAAAAATTTAAGCAAAAAATCAAAATTCAACATTACACCAAATTAGTAAAAATAAAAACAATATTTGAGAAAAATTTAAAACTACTACTTTCAATGTCATTTAGATAAATATTTAACAAACAGTGTTAAATGTGAATAAACTTAAAGGCCAATATTAAATCTAAATTTTGAAAATAATTAATTAAATCTATAATCACATAGAGCGGCCGTAGCTCAGTGGTAAGCGCGCAGGCTACCAATGCAGCGGTTCCGGGTTCAATCCCCGGCCCGGTCGTTCTCCCTCACAAGGCAATGGGGAACAAGCGAGGTGGGTTTTTCTTCAGAAAAACCTCTCTGGGAAAGAAGTGCATGCACTTCCTGTGGTTCGGAGCCCACGTTAAACTGTAGGTCCCCTATGTCTGTCTGTGCAAATTATCTATCGCCGCGCACCAAACACAGACATAGGAGAGAGGTGGCCAACGCCCTGAATAGGGTACGGCCCTATAAGAAAAAATATCACCCCGTAAATGAAGGTGTTTCTTAAAAAAGTGTAAAGTAAAAAAAAAATACATTTAAAGAAGTGTTGCATACTGTCGTAGTAATCTGTTAAAATTTGATTTGTAAACGTGTCTAGACAAAAACAAATTCACATTAGAGACTGATTGATGCTCTTATGATAATAAAAAGTGTTTAGGTTAACTAGTTTATACAAATTAAAATTGTTTAACCAAACACAGTTTTAGTTGTGAATAAA
Source organism: Ctenicera cuprea (assembly GCA_958336395.1). Classification (NCBI taxonomy): domain Eukaryota; kingdom Metazoa; phylum Arthropoda; class Insecta; order Coleoptera; family Elateridae; genus Ctenicera; species Ctenicera cuprea. Next base: position 70,935,893 of record OY284486.1, on the reverse strand, counting down.
CTTGTTAATTAGAACATAGTTTCAGTTTATGTAATGCAGCGACTATTCATTTCTGGCAGGACAACACTGCAAAACAAATTTAATTTATACGTCAGTGTTTGTAACATTCATTTAAACGCGGTACCTACGGGTAATAATTTCAGTTTGTTATTAAAATACTAAATACATTTAATTTGGGGTAGTAAAAAAGGTAATATTTATATAATCCACATTTATTCTCTATTTCCATAAATACTAATAAAAAATTAAAATTTATTTTTTAATTTGTGTTAAATTCGGTATTTTATTTAAATAGCAGAAAACAAAGAAAACTGTTTTATTATGAAATTGTTGGAATCTGTTCTGTTTGAACATTTGCTGTTTATTTACTTAATTTTGTATTGATATATAGTTGTTTGAAAGTTAAAACAAATCGAAAGCGTAAATTATAAAATTGCCAAAAAATTCCTTAATTATGGAGAATAAACTGCTTTCGGATTCTGAAAAGTGCTACAAGCAATCCACACTGCAAAGTGGTACAAGTACTTATCATCCTTATTTAGGTTTATTCGCATTTCAAAATAAAAATACAATTTTCAAACAATAGCTTTAAATTGAAGAAAGCTAATAGAATGTAAAATTCTGACAAAATTGAGAAATGGGAGAGACATAAATATTTCTTTGTCTGGAAAACAGGTTTGAACCTTATTCAACTAAACTATCATTATTAAATAATCTGGCTTAAACGTCAATTTCTTTCTTGTACTCATTTATACACATTCCTCTGCTTTAGTTACGGAAATGTGATATTGCGAAAATTTAAAGAAATATACGGTTTTTGTTTTCTAGGTACCAAACATGGTGTTGTTTGAAAAATGTGTGTTTGTATTACGTGTTTGACGCATTGGAATATTAGAGGCTACTGAACCGACTTTAATGAAATTTGGATATTACTTAGCTGTAATGATAGTTTATCACGAAAACATTTTTAAAAATATCAGTAACTAGAAACGGCATTTTTTGGCAAATTTGTTCATATAAATTTTATGGAAAATAAGATTGCAGGTAAATATTCACAACATATTGCTAAATTATATCTTGATAAACTAAATGCTTTTGTTCTAGACGCACAACTTTCAAATTGGTATTTACTAAAAATTTAGTGGTCTGAATAATGTTAAATGGATTTATAATAATTATAATCACAGTTTTTTGATGAAAAAATAATATGATAAGCATAAGCGTAACAATGACGATGAATTTCCATGTTATAAGGAAACTTCAAGAAAGCAACAAAAAAATGATAAAAACTTTACTTTTACTTAATTTTCGAAGTTGAAACAAATTAAAAATTACCTAGCAAGTTAAGAGATAACAAAGATTGACAAATCAAGAAATTATGTCAATAGGAAATGCTTTCCAAAACATACTTCCATGTAACCGCCAAACTGCTTCAAAAAAATAGAGACCGAAGAAGGTTCTTTACTTCAGTATGAACGCGCTTAGAAAAGAACCTTAGATTCATGTCGATAACCGATGGGTGCAAGCCCAATCTTCTACCAAATTATGAAATATAGTTTAGATATTAACAAATAAATCTGGTTTGTAATTAACAAATACTGAACAAATTATTTTAAATTTTGAAAAATTCTTAATTTTTTCAATTTTCAAAAACCTCAACAGTTTTCAATATTTTCAAAATTTTTGAATTTTTAATAATTTTCTATAGTATTCAAACTTTTTCAAATATTATTAAAAATAGCCTATAATTGTTAAATTTTCGAAAAACAACAGGTACAAATAAATATATTTGAAATCTTTCGAAATTTTGAAAATATTCTAAACATCCATCGAATGGTCTAAATTTTGTAAGGTCGCTTACCTTAAACTTCCGATCCTGTACAAAGAACTTAAATTTTGTAAATGTTTATTGTTTGATTGCCGGCTAGCTTAATTGAGCTTATATGAGACCCCATGACACCTAGGGCGATTCGAGTATTCGAACACATAAAATGAACCCTTAATAACAAATTGCTAAACAAATACACCTGTACTGTCCTTCATATGCCAGCCCTTAGGATAATGACTTACTTTTTGGAACCTACCTGCAGAGTATGACCTGTTTTCCAGTAATTAACTGGTTATTAGTAAACATAACAATTAGCAACCAGAAGCATTACATTGCAACACATTTATTCAAAGAGACAAGAAATATTAAACAAAGTTGTCAGTTTAAATACCCTATCTGCCCTGTTTTATCTAAAGAAAATTCGTAAGACATGCTTTTTAATATGTAATGAAACATCTTAATACCTATTTCAATTCACATATATTAAAAACTGTGAAAGTTCAGTACCTTATATATGACACGAGCCGCCCGTAGTCGTACCCCGAGAGCTGCTCTCTTGACGGCTGGCGAACGCCCGCTGTAGCAGGGATTTTTAACTGTCCCTTGTTCGTCCGTTGACTTTTCCAAATTTCTACCGTCTTCGGTCTTAATAGACAATATTTTAGCTTTGATTTTATACGTAGTAATTGCAGGGAAAGCTGGAAGCCGTAGTTTCGGTGACACTTTGACTATTTGCAACTGGGTGGTGCAAATTTAAATCACTAGCACCCACGATGTTATCACTTTTAAATAGTGATAATAACTTTACTACTTATTAGCAATTGTACGCCAGAAATCGTCCAATTGCCTGGATTAGTGGTTGTTTACGTGTTGCCCCTTCTAACATCAACCTGCAACTCTCTGTCTGTCTGCATTTTCCTTTCCAACATGTCTAGACTTGAAGAATTGGCGGTCTCGATCCTTATTGGTGCATTCTTTGTGTTATCTATTATGATCCCCGTACACACATTCAAATAGGCGGCTGTTTACTTCACAACAATAACACAATTACAAATATAATATGACATATAATAAAACTTGCTTCTGATTAATTATAATTAATGCAAGATGCAACAACCAAAAAAAAATAAAAATAAAGACAGCAGAATCCGTCCCGTTACAATTTTCAAAAAATTTAAAAAGTTTAAATAAATGCGAGAAAGGTTCCGTAGCGGTTGTCCAACAGTTTTTTTTGGGACAAAATACTGGTGTATTTAAAAAAAGTTTTATGTTAACAATTTCATTTTAATTTTTATTTAAACAACTATAAATTATTGTTTAAAAACCGTAATAGGTAATTCGTTTTATTACTAATTAGTACTTACTTGTTATGCGTTATTTCTAAGTTTTCTGAATCCATGGCTAATACATAAATAAGTACGAAATATAAAAAGGTTTTATCTCATCCTGAAGAAGAAAACTGTTTAATGGGGGGTTTTACAGTTGTAGCGTAAGCTGAAGTTTAAAGATTTAAGCTCAAAGTGTGAGTTTAATTTTTTTTCAGTATGAGCTTATGGCTTAAACCGTTTCAAAATCGAGTTTAAGATAAGCCTAACTCGGAGACCGCTTCAGCCGCGTCAAGAAATTTAATTTCTAATTTCGTTTGTCTTCTGCTAATTAAATATTGCGGGGTATTTTGTGTTTTTAATAAAATGCAATTATTCATGTAATTCATATTGATTTGGACGATGAAGATAAAGACATTTTAAACTTTATTCATGTCTTAGAGCGTCCTAGAGTTTTATATGTACACTGTGTCCATAAAGTAACCCCCCCCCCTCCCCCAACTAACTTTTGAACGACTTGATAGTTTTCTACAAAATTTGGTTTGCTGGAATGGGAAATTAAATACTATTTTTCAGACCATATTAAAATTTTGTATCGTCCAAAATGACGACTGGGCGCCATTTTGAATTTTTTTTTAATTTAAAGGGGGGTCGAGTGACACCTCATTGGAAAGGTCTTTTAATTCTACGTCTGATCCTAAAGTTTCAAAGAAAAATATTAAGCCATAACAAAATGACAATGTTTGAAGATAAAGAAGTCTATTTAAAAAAACTAAGAATTGAAGCTTAAATTAATTAAATTAAGTGTTCGACATGTTTACTATTCACTTCTTGGCACATAAAATGTCGGTTAGGAAATTCCTGCCTTACATTTTCATAAGTTTCTGGAGTGATAATTCTGCAAATTTCTGTAATGCGTTGCTCCAGTTCTTCAATTGTTTCTGGACGGGTTCTGTACACTTTCGATTTCAGATATTCCCATACAAAAAATCTAAGAAAGTTGAATCTGGGGAGTGAGCCGGCTATTCTACAGGCCCCCGGCTAACAATCGATCTGCCAAAAAAATGTCCGTTGAGAAAGGCCTATAATAATGAGGCGGCGCACCGTCTTGTTGGAACATAACGTTTTCAATATTATTTCAAGCCACCTGAGATATTTCTGGGAAAATTTAGTCCTGCAAATGAAAAAGTGGACTACTGGATAAGGAAATCAAGACAATTTTGAACTGAGTTAGTCCATTGGTTTACAATCCGCCATTTTGTTATGGTTCAATATTTTTCTTTGAAATTCTAGGATCAAACGCAGAACTAAAAAACCTTTCAAATGAGGGGTCACTCGACCCTGGATAAAAAAAATCAAAACAATTTTGCATTGAGTGAGTCCATTTGTTTAAAATTTAAGAAGAATTAAAAGACGTTTCAAATGAGGTGTCACTCGACCCCCCTTTCTATTTACAAGAAAATTTCAAAATGGCGCCCAGTCGCCATTTTGGATGATACAAAATTTTAGTATGGTCTGAAATATAGTATTTAATTTCCTATTACAGCACACCAAATTTTGTAGAAAAATATTAAGTCGTTCAAAAGTTAGTTGGGGGGGGGTTACTTTATGGACACACTGTATAAGGTTTATTTAGCAAGCACTACTCTAAATTTATTCTATAAAAAATTGAGAGCCAAATTAGGCACCAAACTAATCTGGTTAAGTTAGTCAAATTAGATTGGAAAAATGATTCACAATCTCATAAGTGGTGTGATGTTATCAATAGTTAGAATAAAATACGTAGCTTTCACGAGTGTATACATATAGTCCGGACTTCTAGTCTAGTATTTAGTCAGTATTTTAATTATGCGGCAATCAATAAATAATCATTTCTGGAACAATTTTTTAAATATATAGTTGGCACATATATTAAATTGTAAACAAATTATGTACGAGCTTAGAATGGTAACACATCCATATTGTGTTGTTTGGCAGATTGTAAATAAAGAGAAACCATAAAAGAAAACGGCGACTCAGTTTAGAAAATTTTAAAATCGCTAGGCAACGGCGTCCTTAAATAATATAATTCGCTGTCTGAAAATGTTTGTTGGTAACAAATAATATGCTCAAAAACTCACAGGACTTACTATTATCCTTACAAGTTACAATTTTTCTGAAATTGGCATTTTGATACATGTTCGCGATAAGAAATATGGCAAATCAAAGATGACGGAGTAGGATAAACTTTAAAAAATGTATCTTAGTTTTTTTTACTTGTTTTCAAAAACCAATAGACTAAAATGACCAAATTATAGTAAACTGTTATTTAAAAATTGTTAATTTTGTAAAACAGCACAACTTCATGGAAACCAACACAAAAAAAAGAATTTCATTTCATATTGTTTTTAATTCACTTCCTTTTTACGGAAAAAGTATATTCGCAAGTGGATTTTTACTTTCCTATACTTTCAGTATAGGGAAGTATTGATTTCATGCAAAATTTCAAAGTTGTAATTTTAACGGAAATAGTCAGGGGGGGGGGGTCCATGGACCCCAAAAAAGGAATTTTTAAAAAATGTCTGTCTGTGTGTTACGCTCCATATCTCCGGAACGGCCGGACCGATTTTGATGTGCTTTGGAATGAGGGGATATATCAAAAATTCACCGACAAAATAAGCTTTAAAAAAAAAACCGAAGCCGGAAGCGGAAGTTAGACATGTTTTTTTTGGTAGCATTTTTTTCAGAAACTGAATTTTGGAAATGTTAATAGTGGAGATTAAAGAAGGCCTTAGGACAAATCAAACGATTTTTTACCGAACTCTCTAGCTTTCAAATGGCGGCCGCCATTAAATTGCAATATTTAGTATGCAACCGACAGAATTTGTCATATCTAATTAAATCTTGTGGGTGTGATTAAATCCATACTTCTTACATATACATACTTTTCTCTAGCACTAACTATTACGGAGATACGGATCGTTTCGTTACAGTAACGTCGCGCCAACGTTGCGACCATTCTTTAGCACTGTAAAGAAGCTTCAACATAATAAGAGGCATTGCACGATGCAACATTACGGATCAAACTAAATTTAAACAAATCACGAATTATGAAACATATTTTAACATAATAAGTGGCATTGCAAAATGCAAAATTAGGAACTAAATTCAAACAAATGGCGAACTACGAAACAAATAAATATTGACTGCTTAACTGAACACATAAATTTGATTATTTTAGACATTTGTAGTGTTCCCTCTCAATTATCGTTTTTAACTACCTTTTGTTCCTGTAATGTATCATAGATTTATTTTTAGTACTTAATCAAACACCTAATATGATTTTGAAAGTTTTTTTTCCAACACTTTAATAACTTTATGTTCAATATCTATGGTAGAATACCGTCCCACAGTCCGTGTCCGCAAATTTCTAGATTTTTAGAAGTATTCTAAATTTCAGTAAAATCGTCAAAAGTCTAGAAATATTTTTAAAATTATCAAAAGTTTCAGTAGAAAAGCAAGGAAGATGCAGTTACCGACAGCTTCTTATGATTGATGCTGCTGGTTCTGGCCCAGTGATCTCTCATAGTTGTGCATTTGAGATACGATTTAGCCAGTAAATTTTCATGATCCTAGGTAGGCATTTTTACTTTCCTATACTTTCAGTATAGGGAACTATTGATTTCATGCAAAGTTTCAAAGTTGAGATTTTAACGGAAATAGTCGGGGGGGGGGGGGGCATGGACCCCAAAAAAGTAATTTTTAAAAAATGTCTGTGGGTGGGTGGGTCTGTTACGCTCCATATCTCCGGAACGGCTGGACCTATTTTGATGTGCTTTGGAATGAGGGGGTATATCAAAACTTCACCGACAAAATAAGCTTTTAAAAAAACCGAAACCAGAAGCGGAAGTTAAACATGTTTTTTTGGTAGCATTTTTTTCAGAAACTGAATTTTGGAAATTTTAATTTTTTACCGAACTCTCTAGCTTTAAAATGGCGGCCGCTACGAATTTTTGTACATTTCGACTTTAACGCCCATTTACTCAAAAACCAGTTATCTGATTGCAATCAACTACATCTTGTTTGGTAGCCCTTCAAGGGTACTATACCATGAAATATAATTAATTTTAAAAATATTAAAACGATCCCAATAACATCACTCCAAAATTTTTCAAAAAAATATTTCTAAAAAACTGCCCGCACGTTTTTGTTTATACTTTTTAATCTGATAGAGCTGGGAATCTTCTACAATTTGTTTTTTCGCGAATTGCTATAATTTCTTTGTGACGCCCTCTGTGAATTTTTGAAAATTAGTACCCTTTGATTTATTTAACGGGGGACAATAAAATATTTCTGTTATGCCAATATAGCTCATCATTGATAGCAAAATCCGAATATCATAATATTTTTTTGATACTTTAATATTTAGGGGGCTACTGTTCCCCCTCCCCCCCAAAATTTTCGCTACAAAATTAAAAAATTGATTTCTTCTTTTGTTTGCTCTAGGAGAATGTTTTTACAAAAAATCAAAAAATCGAATTTTTTGCCCCTTAGTAATCTTTTTGTCTTGTGAAGAATTTCACATACTTTCTACAGCAGTTGTATTCTGGTACTAGTCGTTTAATGTTCAGTGTAGGCTAACTTTTTTATTTTAATAGATAGACTCGCAAACCCAAGAGCAAAGTTGTAGGGCAAATTCTTCTCGATTGTATTTAAGAAAAAAACTTGAGTTTCCAATTTTAATATGGCGGCCACGGTAAAAAATAGTTTTTTTTTAAATGGAAACATGGCATTTTGGCTTTAAAATCAGAAAGGTTTTGAAATTCTAAATACAAATTAATAAGAGTAATTTCTTGCTAAAAGTAATACTTCTCGAGTTATTAATATATTTTCAAATATCAATTTTTGCGCTTCCGTTGATTCAGTCCGAATATTTTACCCAACCTTATGCTTGCAGCGCAGCGGTCGGTCTTTCTTCAACCGCTTCAAGATATTACAACTTATAAGAACTATTTACTTTAACTAGTCGTGTCTAGACAGGTGTATATCGAAAGTGTTGGAAAATATAAAACAATGTATTTAAATGTATCGGAAAGTCCAGGCGAAGTGTTTCGCTCATTTTTTTGTAATAAGTTTTGTACATTTTAATAAGGTATTCAATAATTCTCCCAATTTTATATTTCTTTAAATAAATACTTATTTTATGAGCAATAATCTGCCTGGGTGAAAATGCATGTATTCGTTTATGTTCTCAATTCCGCTACACTTTTCTCTGTTAAAACGCATATGTCTATTTTTATTTTATCTATTTCTTGGAATACTTCTCTTTGTTTTGTTCGTTGGCCCTGAACGTAGCAAAATTCAAAAACCGTTTTCCTGCCTCAAGTCGTCTATTGTTTCCGTCTTTTTTCCGAGGCTGATTGTCGAGAATTTTAGCGATTTATTAGATTTATTAGTTTTATGAATGATGAGTTGCTGGCCCAACGCTTCAACTCCCACCTGGTAAACCAGAAACTTTAATTTCGGGGTGCAACTAAGAGATCTGTCTTCTCTTTCTATGCAGATAACTTCCACTTGCTCCACCGTTAGAATTTGGCGCCCTCTTCCGCTGTTGTGACCGTTGGTTATCTTTTTCGTAAACTTGAGTAAGAGCCCTTACCAGGTGCTATCAGCCGAATCAGCTGAAACCTGGTGTTTTAACGAGGATGTTACTCCCCCCTCCTCCTTTTACATCTCGGCTTAAAACAGGCAATGACGGAGTTTTATTATTTTTTTTCTTCTTAGTTCTTTAATAAACACCAGTGTCGCCGCAATACGAAACTGAAGGTATTTCTCGTATTAATTTCGAGTAGAAAATGTCCATCTCGTCCCGTCTTCTTGGGTGTACTTTTTTGATACTGTGAGCCAAGTCTGCGTAAAATTTTCAACTGGTTTTGACGCCTTCATGAATAAGACCTCCTAACGAGAAATTGTGTTACACGGTACAGTTGACATTTACACCGACTATGATGAATTACAAGTGGATGGTTTTCATGAAAACGATTATGAATTGTTTCGTGTTTAGAATAAAGTACCTTCACTAATGTTTGGGATTGAAATACCTTGTAAAATAACCATAAAATTTTTAACACCTAATCATCGAGACGCCGCCGTCTCGCCCCCCTTTGTCTTGTCTCGGTACGATCCGTCTGGTCTCGAAAGCCGAGATAAGAGTGACTCGAGAAAAGATAAGGTGAGACGAGATGACATATTTATCTTGCCTCTGCGGCATCACCAATAAACACCAAAAGTTAAAAGATGTAACGTAACGTAATCAGACTTTACGTCCCACTGCTGGGCACCGGCACTCTTCTCTGCCACGTACTCTCCTTAGCGCTAAGGTGGAGTACGGGGGACCTACAGTTTAACGTCGAATCCGAACGACTAAATTTCAGGCATTAAGACCCCACGGCTGCCTACACCGGATTGGGGAATGTGAGTGGCGGGTTGCGGCATTGATTTTTATTGCTGCATGGCTTCGGCGGGGAATCGAACCCTAGACCTTCAGCGTTAGAGACTGAGCGCCCAGCCTCTGAGCTACCGCCACTCTTAAAAGATGTACATTTAGATGATTCCGTTTCGGAGAAATTAAATGATATCAAATATTTACGGATACCTTCCGCTTCGAATTTAGTATTCTTCTAAAAGCCTCCTTTCTCTTTAAAATTTTGATTAACACCCACATTGGGAACTTTATCAAAGTTAAACAGTAAAGGACGCATACAACTGTCAACCACAATTAAAAGAATACAATTTTAATTTTTTTTTAGTATTTAATAGTTAATATTTTCCTACACTGGAAGCATTTCCTATATTTCGTTACTTTTTACAGTTTGTGAACTATATTCGCCTTAGTTGGTTGTTCTTCAATATTTACCGGTTTGTTTCCTACTTCGTAATAAAATTTAATCAAGTTTCTATAGGAGTAAATATACACCCTTTAATTACACATATACAAATTCATAGTGTTCAAGATACACAAACTACAGCATTAATACGGAAGGTTAACGGCAGATATTAAGTTTCATGAGTGCTCAGAGCGCAAAATTAACTAATTTCTCTTAAGACACGGAGCACTGTGGGAAACTAACAATGTATATCACCCAGCAGGCTTATTTTCTATACAATGAGACAGGCATTGTATTAGATCATGCCGTTGTAAATTATTTACAGATGTATTCTTAGAGTTTCGCACAAAATACGAAATCTAATTTTTGATAAATTATCCTGATGATGATATTGTTGTATCTCAACGCTCTGTGTAATTCAAGTGTGGCAAGTATTAAAGTACAGAAACTTCTTAAGTATTTCTTGATTATGCATTGCCTTCACTATGTAATAACAATATTGGTCTTAACTTGCTACCAAGATGCAAAATGCTCGAAATGAAGTAACATCGATCCACAAAGGCTGAAACAAGAATACTTATTGGTCAGAATAGTAAAATGCTAATTCATAGTTATCATATTCCTTACATTTAAAATTCTTCGCAAAATACTTCAATGATTTGCATGTTAACATCCCTTTTATTTCTAATGCATCACGCGTGTGTTTAGAAAGATATGTTACCATAAACCCTTACGTAAAGTAAATAGTTTTCTCAATACAAATATTTAATATCTTTGAAGCTATTAAAACAGAGCCAACTACCCCTATTTAGTAGTCTATTGCTAACTTCCAACGGTGACTTCAACTCCCAGAGGGAACATTAAAAATTTTAATTCGTCGACCCCGAGCCACGGTACACGCCGATACTAGATCGTAGAGTATGTGAAGGTTTTATATCAAAGCAAAGTATGATTAAGGACTTTACATGTGACACTTCCAATTTAATAGCACAAAATGCACGAAACAGTATTCCCATTGATGATAGAATACGACACTAACAGAATTACGCCACCGTCACACCAAAGCAAAACTTATTTCTAATTACTGGGAAGCCTTTACGCCCCCATTGCCTTTACAAGAATGAGTAATTAGTTCCATTGATTTGCCATCGGAGTTTTAGGGTAAAGCAAAAGTAAATAATTGATTGTTTTGTTTTGATATACTATATCTACGTATTTCTTGCTTTATTACTTCCCATACTTTGTATTTAAAGATTGTTATTTCAAATATGCTTAATATGTCAGTTTCGTAGAAACATTTCCATAAAGTATGCAAGAAATAATTGACACGAAAGTGGATTTCAACAGTTTTTTTTTTTATATTTTAGCTGTTACAAATTTTTTTTATTATTGTTTTATTAAAGACTATTTACAATCTACTCTACATGCAGTATTAAGTAAAACACAATAATAATGTACTTCCTACCACAGCTAGGTTGTACCCGCGTAATTTTGTATTCGGGTACAGTGCCCGGATACTTTTTCAGTACCCGACAGCTATAACTGAATAATTTAACATTTTTACCCTTGGAGCATAATTCTAAAAGTACTTTTACCCGAGTACAATGTTCAAATACTCAATTATTATGAACAGTACCCGGGTATTGTAAATAGTACCGGGTATTATGAACAGTACCCGGGTATTATGAACAGTACCCGGGTATTATGAAAGCTGTTAGCTGTTAGCTGTTATCCGTTAGCTGTTAGCTGTTAGCTGTTAGCTGTTAGCTGTTAGCCGTTAGCCGTTAGCCGTTAGCCGTTAGCCGTTAGCCGTTAGCCGTTAGCCGTTAGCCGTTAGCCGTTAGCCGTTAGCCGTTAGCCGTTAGCCGTTAGCCGTTAGCCGTTAGCCGTTAGCCGTTAGCCGTTAGCCGTTAGCCGTTAGCCGTTAGCCGTTAGCCGTTAGCCGTTAGCCGTTAGCCGTTAGCCGTTAGCCGTTAGCCGTTAGCCGTTAGCCGTTAGCCGTTAGCCGTTAGCCGTTAGCCGTTAGCCGTTAGCCGTTAGCCGTTAGCCGTTAGCCGTTAGCCGTTAGCCGTTAGCCGTTAGCCGTTAGCCGTTAGCCGTTAGCCGTTAGCCGTTAGCCGTTAGCCGTTAGCCGTTAGCCGTTAGCCGTTAGCCGTTAGCCGTTAGCCGTTAGCCGTTAGCCGTTAGCCGTTAGCCGTTAGCCGTTAGCCGTTAGCCGCTAGCCGTTAGCCGTTAGCCGTTAGCCGTTAGCCGTTAGCCGTTAGCCGTTAGCCGTTAGCCGTTAGCCGTTAGCCGTTAGCCGTTAGCCGTTAGCCGTTAGCCGTTAGCCGTTAGCCGTTAGCCGTTAGCCGTTAGCCGTTAGCCGTTAGCCGTTAGCCGTTAGCCGTTAGCCGTTAGCCGTTAGCCGTTAGCCGTTAGCCGTTAGCCGTTAGCCGTTAGCCGTTAGCCGTTAGCCGTTAGCCGTTAGCCGTTAGCCGTTAGCCGTTAGCCGTTAGCCGTTAGCCGTTAGCCGTTAGCCGTTAGCCGTTAGCCGTTAGCTGTTAGCTGTTAGCTGTTAGCTGTTAGCTGTTAGCTGTTAGCTGTTAGCTGTTAGCTGTTAGCTGTTAGCTGTTAGCTGTTAGCTGTTAGCTGTTAGCTGTTAGCTGTTAGCTGTTAGCTGTTAGCTGTTAGCTGTTAGCTGTTAGCTGTTAGCTGTTAGCTGTTAGCTGTTAGCTGTTAGCTGTTAGCTGTTAGCTGTTAGCTGTTAGCTGTTAGCTGTTAGCTGTTAGCTGTTAGCTGTTAGCTGTTAGCTGTTATCTGTTAGCTGTTATCTGTCAGCTGTTAGCTGGTAGCTGTTAGCTACTATTATGAACAGTACCCGTGTATTGTGAACAGTACCCGGCTATTATAAACAATACCTGGTTACTTCTGAAATTAACAGACAAGTCACCACCGACTGCTTATGTTGGCGATTTTCCGTAGTGAGACCATTGTTTTTGGTCATTCGGACCGAAAGTAAGCAAATCATTGTAACAGCTATGCTAGGTTATGTGATTTTCCGGTACCAATTTAGCAATTTTTCGTGTAACGTCGTTCCTTGCTCCCTGTTTTCAATGAAATTGTATGCAGTTGCTTAAAGTGTAGTACAGACGTGTCGTATAAATTTAATAAAATCGAAGCCAACAGATTCAAAGTTTAATTATTAATGAGATAAATACAATGTTTCTGAAATGTATTCTCTCATAATGTTGATAATAGTATGTAACTACATTCTATTGGCCTATAAAACTAAGTATATTATGTGCAGGTACTTTGTAGTCCCAACAAATGTTCTACATCTTGAATATAACTGCAGGTTTTTTGTAGTTTTTGCTTTCATATCAATTCTCCAGTTTCAAAACTACTCGTACCCGATATCCGAAAAACTCACTATGGTACTTGTGCCCATACCCGATACTCGAAAGGAATGTATGTAGTATGTACCTGTTCCCACAAACCCGGGTACTTCGTTGCTGTAACCAAACCCAGCTCTGCTTCCTACCACTATAATAAAACATTTATAACCACTTTTGTAGGTGTAATTAGTGGCGACAATTAAAATTGCTAAGTCTAAGATTTTAACACCAAGAGCAAACAGACAACTACTGCTTTGTTACAACGTTTTTCGTTTCGCCTATTTGCGACATTACTTCTGCACTTGGCTGTACAAATGGACCTTCGTATGCAATCAGTCACCGAGTATAAAATAAAATCAAAGTGTAATATTTTTGTTTTATGCTGTCTATAACAATGTACCCATTATTCTCCAAGATATTACTTATCGCCAGAATACCCACTTATGATCTTTCGAAATTATTCTTGTAGGTTATTGCTTTACAGCAGGCAGAAGGCTGGAGTAGGTTTTTGTGAGAACAGCAGTTGGGGTCGGCCGCCAGCTGTGACAGCCGCCTCCATTCGAAGATTCTGTGAAAGGGACTATTTACATGCTAAAAGAAAAAATGAAAGGGCATCGATATCACCTTCATCATCATAGATTTAGATTTTACAATCCGCGGAAAACCATGCATCAAGCCCAAACCAGGATTTGAAGTTATTAGCCATTTTTGGGGGTGATTCTATAATAAAAATTACATTACGACCGTATAATGCAGTGTGAAATGCAATTTTCCGGGTACTTTCTTTATCCAGTAAAAATTTCACAAACAGAAAAGTAACACGAACGCGAAAAAGAAAATAATCACACATGAAAAAGTTTCTTTATGCAAATGAAATCCTCTCTATTACGACTCGCGAACTTTGTGTTTGTAATCTCCATTCCGAGGGAAAAAAGATATAAAAACTACAAAACAGTGGAAAAAGTTCCGGCATTACAAGTACATATTTTAACGCTGTATTCATTAGGAAACATTTTCTTCTTTATAATTTACTTAAAAGAGAGTCCCAGTTGACGGTGTTTAAGCTTAGAAATTATCACTGAAAGAAAAATGGATGTTTGTATAAACTGAATGCCTTTCTGTAAATCTACAGCGCAAAGAAATTTCAAAAAAAGATTTGCACAAGTTCAGTATTTCGAATCATTATTGATCAATTTAAATGAACAATATTTAAATTGCCCTATTTAACAATTTATTGTCAAATTTTCCAAATTAGCTAGAAAATATTCACTCAATCATCTCTCCCCAAGGAAGTTATGTGATTCAATAAGTCCACGCGGCAATCTCTAAACTTTTTGCTCCCGGCAACTCATCTTACCATCTCACAGTTGGCACCCAATTTGAAACTGTGTTCCGAAGAATCATTCTTTCAACTTTTTACAAGGCTCAGTATGAAATTTCAGGATATTTTTATCGTCGACTTATGAAACTACCTCTTGGAATCGGAAAAGTGCCTGCAAAATATTCGTTTGTGAAAGATTTCTTATATTGCTCGAATTCCGACATGATCCGATTTTACGAGAAAACTTCAAAACATAAATTGAAATATAATAACGACCCGAATTTGTGTGATCGGCTCTTTTTATACGAAATTAAAATAAACATTAACAGCGGTTTGGTATCGCCTTGACAACGAAACAGGATCCTTAAAAATGCATTTCAATCCATATAGCGTCTTGTTCCATCTAGTACTAGTTGAGAAATGCAAGGCGGTGTTAATGTATTTTCAATGTGTATGTAAATGTGGAACGACGTCCTAGCTGTAAAGTTGGAATAATAAATTTCCAATTTTGTTAGGAAAAAAATAGTTGTTCCGTTGTGCCTTGTTAGATTTGTTCAGTGTTCTTGATTTATGAATCAAGCTTATATTTAGCTGTTATTTTCAGTAATTGTGAAAACAGCTGGGGAATTATTTAGTTTCATCATCATTAATTTTTAAAATAAACCAAAAAAAAACTAGAGTTAGATCAAGCATTAAAAACATTAAGGAACAAAATAGCAGAATCGCACACAATACCGACGTGGTTAAAATTCGGGAAGCGTAATTTCTGTTATATTATTTCTGAGCTTATATTTATTGCCGCTCCACTATATTTCGTTATTTTTTCGTGCCAGATTTATAACAAATATCTAATAAGTTACTCCCTGTAGCTCGGGGTCGGTCATATATCATATGAAGCATACGAGTAGCGTATGGTGCTGTCTTAGGGCGGCGTTCTTCCAGAGGGCAAATAAACTTGTTTGCTTTTTACCTTGGATATTGCTTCTGGGTTTCGGAGCTTTACCACAATATAATGCGCTGTATATGTGTTCACGCCAACTTTATTTTGTGGCATTCAGATTTACATCCCAAAGTTATACAAGAAAAACTTCCGCAATGCAAATTTTATAGTCTTAGTTTACTACTTGCTGTTTATATTGCTTCAGCGTTGCCAAACGTTTCGAACATGTGTAATTGGATTAATCAGTTCTAAAACCAAAGATATTGAGACTATACTGCCAGAAGATTGAAATTGTCGCTCGAAATCGTTCAGGTAGTCCTGATAGATAACCTGGATGCTTTGCGAATTGACAAAGGGAAAGAAATAGCGCAATTGCGTTGATCCTCCAGAGTACCTCTACAAAATAATTACCAATTTTACCAGCTTACTTCACGGTGCATTAGGTGTTTCCTATTAAAGGCACATTAGACTTTAAAAAATTATAACAATCCGTTAGACTGCTTAGTATTTTATAATAATTGGTATTGATTATCATACGTAACAAGATTTAACATCCGTAGCAACAACGGTTTATAAGCTTACTCCAGAGTTATGTAGCAGTTACCGACGTAATTATAGTTATTAAGTACCTGTCTTGCACATCAGTAATGTGTGTAATGGGGTTTAAAGGCTCAATTCAAATAATAGCTTTAAATAGCTGCTTCGCGTCGGGTAATTATCAGATTTAATGTTACCGAACGACACGAAATGCGATCAATAATATAAAAATTACTTGGAATTTTCAATCAATTTTCAGCGTTTGTATAATTAACAATTTCACTTTTTAAGAGGTGAAATTTTGAATATGCTACAAATTTTTCAAGAAAAGAGTTTAATGCTGTCATTTCGGAAAAAATGGTATTCATATTTCCTGCAAAAGTAAAATAATAAAGATTGTCCGTCTTTTTTTTTTAGATTAAAAGTATACATGAGCCACTGTGTGCAATACCTTATTTTTCAGTGTTTGTACTGGCTTTCCATGAAGTTATAAAATAACTGCTTTGTTGATAAAATTAAAAATTTACCATAGAACATAAAGGAACAAAAGATATGTGGATAGTGGTAAGAACTAATATAATAAAACTATAATATTAATCCTATGTGAAATATAATAACACTTGAACAAAGTTATTGGTTCATTTTTTATGACACTTCTATTCTTATTCTAAATAATGTTGTTAATTTATAGTTTCTTTTACAAAAGCCAATTTGTTAAATAAACTAAGTAAAAAGACGAACTGGGAAGTCTTTAGAAGTCTGCTAGATCACACACTATCACAACAGATCCCCTTAAAATCGGAGGAAGATGTGACTAGTGCAGTAGAACATCTTAACGGAGCCATCCAAAGTTCAGCCTGGCAAGCTACTCCAGAGCAGAAACAAACTGAAGAACGCGAAAAATGCCCTACAATTGTCAAAGAGAAGATTGCCGAAAACCGCAGGCTTAGAAGGCAATGGCAAAACACAAGAGCCCAGCAGACAAACAAAAATTCAACCGAGCAGTAAGAGATCTGAAAAACCTATTGTATGTTCTAAAAAACCAGGCGATCGAAAGCTATTTGGAGAACTTATCACCTACAGAAGCTACGGACTACTCCCTCTGGAAAGCCACCAAAAAAATAAAACAACCCCAGCAAGCCATTCCACCAATTCGGGCAACAGACGGACACTGGATAAGGAAGGATGAAGAAAAGGCCGTGACATTCGCTAACCATTTAAAAGAGGTGTTCAAACCTTTCTCGGCTGAGATTTCAGAGGAAAAAGAAAGTGACATACACCAGTTCCTGGAGGCGCCTTTCCAAATGAGCTTACCGATTGAAAAGTTCAGAGTGCGAGAGGTACGAGCAACAATTCTCACTAGTTTGAACTCCAAGAAAGCCGCTGGATACGATCTAATCACAGGTCAAGTGTTAAAAGAACTATCAGATAAAGGTATGAAATTTATCACCATCTTATTTAATGCAGTACTAAGGCTGGGCTACTTTCCTGCGCAGTGGAAAGTAGCACAGATCATTCTTATTCCAAAACCTGGAAAACCTCCTGCTGAATTAACATTCTATCGACCAATCAGTCTTCTGCCTATTTTGTCAAAAGTCTTTGAAAAGCTATTTCTGAAAAGATTGAGACCACTACTATTGGCAAATAACCTAATCCCAAATCATCAATTTGGGTTTCGCCAACAACATGCCACAATAGAACAAGTACACAGAGTAACTGAAAAAATCAGAAGAGAAAGAGATACTGCTCAGCAGCGTTCTTAGATATATCGTAAGCTTTTGATAAAGTATGGCACGATGGCTTGCTATACAAAATCAAGAGTTTATTGCCATGTGTGTACTACCAAGTGTTAAAATCATATCTTACAAACAGACACTTCCTTGTAAAACAACAAGAAGCATACTCACCGTTACACTCAATTCACTCCGGAGTACCACAGGGAAGTGTACTAGGACCCATTTTGTACCTCCTATATACAGCTGACCTGCCAACGACAAGACTTACGATGGTTGCAACCTTCGCTGATGATACAGCAGTGCTGGCATCACATACTAACCCAACTATGGCATCACACCACCTACAAGTACACCTAAACAAGATTCAACAGTGGTTGAAAAGATGCACTGAGAAAAATGCGTTTCTTGAATCAAGAAATTTTGCCATGTTGAATTGTTTTGTTTTATTATTAGAAAATTATTTTTAATACAAAACAAGTTCATTTTAAATGCTAACATTCAATCTATAACCAAAATAAAGTTGCTTCTTTATTGAAAACAATAATAATTTTAATATTTTTAGCTTGAAACAATACACCGTTCTCTTGACTGAGATAAAATTAAACAAACCTTTTACTTATTTTAAATCAAAATAATCTTATCCTAAATTTAATAAGCATCGTTTTGATTTAACATACATATATAAACGAATTTTGTTTTTAAATTAATCACGAATTCTCGATGGCAACCGAACCGCTACGGGCGGCTGCACTAAAAACGACTTTTCAGCGCTTTTGACATAATTCGTTAGGCGTTAATTGCATTGTGCATGATAGTGTATGTGTAACGTTTATGTATGGGTTGATATGTCCGATCCTAAAACAAAGGAATTGCTTGAGAGTTGCGTGTTTGAAAAAAATGTTGGTGTTTTTGAAGGTAAGTACATACCTATATACTTTTTTTCTGAACATTTATGTGCTTATGAAGTATACGAATTCGTTGTCAGGGGCGGATTTGCGGGCGGAAAGGTTTGCGACAACAATGAAGGAGGACCGGCTGAATGATCTCGCCGTACTTGGGATTGAGTCTGATTTACTGCAAACGATCAATTATGATTCTATAATCGACCCTTTTGCCAAGCTGAAGGCCAGACGGGTGGTAGTGTAAACGGTAAAAATACATTTACTATTTACTATTTTACATGTACGGTAAGGGCGGCAATTTTTCCAAGCCTAGGGCGGCTAATGTGGTAAATCCGCCCCTGTTTGTTGTTTGCACTACAATAATTTGTCGGATATTTTTCCCTATACTCTTCATATTATAAGTAATGGAAATATTTTGCAGGAGTTAAACAACTACAGTTCACAACATTTAAAGAAATTTCAAATATTTTCTGGATGTGATCCCTGCTGCTTTTAAGATTGTTTGAGAGGTGCTATTCACATTTTTAAGGTTTTGTGGCTATTTGTATTATTCTAAAAAATGGTTTAATTTAATAGTATATTTATAATTGTTCGAAGTAAAACTAGATTTAATGTTTAATTTGATTTTCAAGTTGCTTTGTTCTAAGGTGTTTACGTTTTATGTTATCTGATAATAGGTGAAAAAGATATGTCCGCTTCAGTGGCCTAACTTCAGACTTTGGGCCCGGGGGCAAGATACCGGAAGGGCCCTGGCCCCATCCTTAAAAAAACTTCAATAATAAAGTAATTGATAAGAAGAACAATTTCTTCAATAGAAAAAAAAATATTTGCAGTCTAGTAAATGAAAATAAATATATTAAAGCCGTGTGTAATTAAGATAAGCAAATTTTAAATTTTCTGAAGTTAATGTGTCTGGGTCGTTACCAAAAGTGTGGGTGTTGTGTACATACTTATTTACATGAAATTTAAAATGTTTTTGGTTGAATATAAAAACAAAGACTGTCAAAAATCATAAACTTTTATTGAAAAAACGTCGTAATAGAGAAATAAAAAAAAATAAAAACTCGTGGTTTGTGGCAGGGCCCCCTAAAGCGTCGGGCCAGGGGGCCGTTGTTCCCTCTGCCCCATGGTAGTTACGCCACTGGTCCGCTTATAAAAATCGGTTCATTATTATATGCTACTGCGTTGAATGTGTTAAAAGTAAGAATAAATATGTATTAAATTGCAAAAACCGTATTATTTCAAATACCTTTCCCTTTCTTTCAACTATAAATAGTTCTTAAATTAAGAATATATTTGCATTGAAGTAAAATGAAAAGTATTTTGGTTCACAACTAGTTATTGCTGATTTTGAATTTTTCGAATTTTCAGTCGAAACGTTAAATATTTTGAATTAACCTAAAATTGTCTTTCAAACAAAATAGACCTGTTTTCATTTCAACTTTATTTTAGTTGAATTTATATTACTAATATTTTGTTATAATGCATATTTCATTTTCAATGAACTATAATTGTGATTGTTTTGAAGTATATTGTTATTGTGCTTGAAAAAGAATATCGTTTTGATTAAAGAACCTGAATTAAGAAAATAATTGTTTTACTTCAATATAGGTACGCATTGGCACTATAGAAGAGGAAAGTCCTCTTGACTCAAACCTATTCCTTTTGAATTAAAACAATATTTTTATGAGTGTGGCGTATCAAGGCGAATGAAACAAAATCCACCCATGTGACCTTTACTATGCGCAAGGAAACCTGCCCAGCAGTGACGCTAAACAACCAACAGTTGCCACAAACGGAGAAAGCTAAGTACCTTGGTATACACCTAGATCGTCGCCTCACCTGGAAAAAACACATCTGGACTAAGAGAAAGCAACGTGGATTCAAATTCAGAAAAATGTACTGGCTAATCGGCCGTAGGTCACAACTCTCCCTAGAGAACAAGTTGTTGCTCTACTAGACCATCCCAAAACCGGTATGGACTTACGGAATCCAATTATGGGGGACAGCAAGCAACTCCAACATAGAAATTTTGCAACGATTTCAGTCCAAAGTACTGCGAACCATCGTAAACGCTCCATGGTACGTTCCTAACCAGATGATCCATCGAGACCTAAGGATGACCACAGTCAAGGAAGAAATAACCAAATGCAGCGTGAAATATCGTGATAGACTCAGTGAACACCCGAACAACGTGCGTAGACTCAAGAAGTTTAAACCTTTGGACCTAATAAATAGATCCAATTAGATTTAAGTATTTAATTTAGTCTAAGTTCTTTTAATTCTATGTAGCCACAAAATAACTTAGTCTAGGCTAAGATGAACTTAAGAGACTGCGTCAATGGACAAAGCCTCACATGTCATGTATACTAAATGTCACATAAGTTGCTGAATGACCACTTAGGTCAGCTTGCAAATAAACATAGATGTTCAAAAAAAAAATCTTGTTTTGATTCCACGTATATCATCTCCCGAGCCTTTGAAACGTTCAGCTTTGATTTCATCATTTCATTTTTCAGCAATGATTTTATACTATTTTTTAATGCAGAAAAAACATGTCTGGCTTAAAGATTGGTAATTGCAGTCTGATGAAAGCGCAAGAAAATGAGGTTGATTCGTCAAAAAAGGAGAGAAAAAGGCTCAAATTTAGGACTTACCCTGCTGTGTTTCCTTCTTTTCCAACTTTTCCTCCCAGCTACGCTACACAGACGCAATAACTCCGAAACATCGATGTCTGTAGCTGCGTCGTGTTTTAGTTTGTGCGGCCTATGGGCGTTAATCTATTTCCTATTATCGCCGCGTTATTTAAATTCCCAATCGTTATCAAAATTTCGAAAATGTTGAAAATTTCAAAAATTTTATATTAAAGAAGTTTCTGAATAGAAATTAAATTTTTAACGCCAGTATACAATATATTTGAAGTGTTTCCAAGAATTTAAAATAATTTCTAAATTTTCCTAAAATAGAAGTTTCGAAATATTTTAAAAATTTATCTATCTGTTTAGCTATAAAATCCTTAACTGTGCCACTACAACACGACGACAGGCTGCTACATCTCGATGCAGTTTATTGTCCAAGTTTTGAAATAGAATCTGCAAACATTGTGTTTATTGGCCGTGTTTCAGTAATAAATTGTTTGCTGCTAAAATACCAAAGCGATGCGCGTTAAATAACGTTATTAACAAAGATCTACTGTATTACACAATAGTGGAATTCGGTTCGTCCACCTCTCTTAGGAGATGCTTAAACTTTACCTTAATTGCTACCATGCAAAACTGAGTTAGTGACTTCTTCATGTGAAGTGTTACTAGTCTTTATACCTGAGCGACAGCGCCATCTCTATACCGGGATCCCCGCTCGCTGGCCGTTGCAATAAATATGCGTGCATCTTAGTCACCACGTCGGGGTGACCCTACGGGTTATAAATTCATCCAAACGATATACTGGAGGCCGACGATATTGGCAGGTGAAAGTGAGCTCTAGAAGGGGGTGACGTGGCTGTTACCGTGAAGGGTTTTGGCCCTAAGGGCTTGGTGCACTATGCCTGGTCACTCCCACTATCAAAGTGTCGACTCAGGGAGTTTGAGAATTTGCACTTCCGACGCTATTGACCTACCGGTTACTAAGATCAGACCGGTTACCTACCAATTTGGGCGGTGCGTAGTCGACCGGTAGTGGGTACTGAGAGTATCCCAACTAGTAGGGGCAGCTTATGCTGTTACGAAAAGTCTAAACAGTGACTTTTTTGAGTGGTACAGCTGGGACGAAGTCCGAGACGAGGAAAAATAGAAGCCCGCGTTGTAATCACAGGGCGGCGTAGGTCTTGGTGCGGTTTGACGGGTAAAGTACGTTTCAGATCGGGCGCTGATCTGCAGAATCAGTAGAGATTTAGGTAATCTCTCTTGACCCGCGGAAACTTAAGACTCGTAGACTGATCCTGGTAGCTTATTCTTGTTGAACTGTTGTTAACTTGGGCAAGTGCGCTGTTAAGCGTAACTCAATCCGGCCCAAGAAGGGATGGGGCTGTTTAAAGTTCACCCTAGGTGCCGCCACGTAAAACTAAAGAGGTTATATTGTATTGGCCGCCTCACAGTGACTTTTTATTTCACAGTATTGCGTAACACAGAAGAACACTTTCTAGGTCAGCAGTATTGATCAAGATTCCGCTCGCAAGCTTTAAAATAATAAAATGCGGCAAAACATCGCTTTTGGTTATCAGGGCCATTTTTGGTTTAACCTAAAAACGCATCTGAGAAAAGATCCAGAACAACATTGATGAAGAAAACATCCGTCAACAAGCATCATCTAAAAAAGTCTCCGCTAAAAGCAACCTCCAGTACATACATTTCCTGGAAAAATACAACACCGGTTTAATTATTTTTCGGAGAGAACATCCACTACGAAACATCATCTAAAAAAACATGTCTATTTTCTTGCTGGCAAATCACTGTATAATTGATAAAAAGCTTTCCTTGAAAAAGATACGTGTTTTTTCCTTGCTGACTGATTTATGTATGAACGAATTTAATTTTTGAATTATACACAATACGGAGCAGTTTCTTTCTGTTTTCTTTTCGGGGCTGTTTTTTAGCGCATTTTGGGGGGAAGGAACATTTTCTGGAAGAGCTCTTACACCGACTAAGCAGAGGAAACATTCGGAGTTAGCAAAGAAAGAAGGCCGTAGCCCACGGGTTCTGCTAGTTTATTACAATTTTTATAGAGCTTGCTAAAATTTTCCGGTAGTGTCTTAAGTTTTGTTTAGAAGTGTATTATGGCATATAAAAAATAAATTTAGGATCATTTTTTACATCACAAAATTTTGTATTCTTCTGGCAATTGTTGATTTTTATAAATAAACAGGCAATAAAACTAAATATAAAAAATTAAGTAAATAGTTTTGAGTTTGTCTTGAAGGTTCTTATCAATATCTGCTGGTATTTACAATACTTTGTAGGAGAAAAGAATTTTATCAAAAACTTGTAGTTTTTAAAATTTTGATGCCCACATATAGATATTCTTCGAAACCTTATTATTACTGTCAGAGATCCAAAGGTGTATCTACGTGGAAATAATAAAATCGCAATGCATTTTTATACTGTAAGTAAGAAATCGTATTTAAAAGGGTGTGTAAATTGGCATGTTCTGTTTTTCTGAACAATGTTATTTTGCAAAGTTCAGCAGCTTTGTCAAAATCTATTACATTTTTTAAATATTAGTTTGAGTCTTTCAGGAAAAACAACATTTGCTTTTAA
Source organism: Ctenicera cuprea (assembly GCA_958336395.1). Lineage (NCBI taxonomy): Eukaryota > Metazoa > Arthropoda > Insecta > Coleoptera > Elateridae > Ctenicera > Ctenicera cuprea. Next base: position 70,911,812 of record OY284486.1, on the reverse strand, counting down.
AAATTTTACTTAGTTATTTTAGCAATAACAATACCAAACATATTCAGATAAAATTACATCACTCCAGGTAAGCTGTAATATCTAACTAAAAAAGTTTTAGCAAGCCACTTTTATTTAATTTAGATAAATATGTGGTTCAAGCAAAAAAATCGTAATAATAGATGCACAGCCCTAGTAGAGACCTTATAATTTATCGTTTGCACATGATTGTAGTTCTGAGAAAATCATCACTTCATTCTTGTTAAGGTAGAGGTAGTTAACAAAAGGTCAGAATCAATTTTAAAATAATTTCGGTTCAGAAGCAACTCAGCGAGCACGAAAATTGAATATTATATATGAAGTGTAATTAGAAGTGACGTGATCGAATTATAACTAGTTAATTGAATTCAAATTGCGTTGTATAGCAGAGGTAGTCGGGCCAATTATTCAATAGATACATAATCATAGGTTAATATGGCTCGTAAAAGCGACTATTCCGTCAGCTTACCTACATTTAACCTCCACTAAGTGAAATGGACCGATTACTGATGATAGTTCATCAGCTTAAATCTAGTCAAGTTTAACGTTTAGGTATGATTATACGACATAGTGCCGCCTAATATTGAATCCCTTAATTTACTTGACGTTTACTACAAAATAGGGGTTTTTCAGTTAACCTACAAGGCCTCGGCAATTCACCACAATGTTAATGTTATTTTATCCAAATTCGTTTAAAAACAAAATGTATAGGTACAATCAGGAAACTCGTACGTCAAGTTGATAATCTGATAAATGTAGATGAGTACGCAGTGACAACGAGGTTTTTTCAACGATTTGATAATTAACAGACTGTTAGTGAATGATAGGGGTATTTCGAGGTGATCCTGTTGGTTAGGTTGTGGTATCCCGGAATTATTCCGGCAGCTGTTACCGACAGACGCTAGGGGCGCTGTTGTAGACTGAAAGCTTTATTAATTATCGAAACAATATATCGAAATTCTTTTAGGACTCCATGGTTTGGCGTGTTTTTGCCAAGGTAAGCACAGCTTAATTCGATTGCGGAACCTTTTTGTTGGGAGTTTGAAAAGTAACAAGTTCAGACAAAAAACCAAGTATATATATATAATACAAACATTGTAATAAAAAGTCAACAGGCCGATGTGTACACAAAGAAATTAAGAAGTAAGCTTTTTACGCTTGGTTTCCGGCGTATCGAGGGCGACAAAAAGGAACGAACAAAAATCACTTCTCGAGCTGCTTCAGCGCGTTAAAGATTAAGGAGCAAATATAAGCATATAATACTCTGAAAGAAATCAATTTCAAAGAAATGCATTGGCTTTTATTATTAACTGTAATTTTTAAATGAAATTAGAAAATTCGTTAACTGAAACTGATTAATAAAATTTGAGCTATGTTGAGCCAAAATTTTGAAATATTATTTTACGATTCACACAATTATGCTGTTATTCGTTAATACATAAGCTCATTAAAAAATAGGTCATATTCAAAATATTTTAGTGACAAACTGAACAACATACGATAGCTACAGAAGCAGCGTGACAAAACATCAACCGCAGTCGTACCGATTACAGCACGATAATGGTTGATTCGCGTGCCTCGATGGAAGCTATTGAATAAAAAATTACTACTGCTAAAATAAACAAATAATTAGAATAGAAACCTGTAAAGTTACTTTGAAAATAATGAAATATATTACTATACTCGATTATTTTGATAAACGCAATATATATTAATCTTCATTAAAATCTAAATTGATTCTGTACAACTGCACTAGTGGAACTGACAAGTACCTACATCGTAATTGATTACATCAGATTACATTTAACTGCCGTAACATCGACAGCTTTCTTAGCTTTGTACCAAATAAAAGTGTCATTTAGATAGAAATCTTAATTGATAATGATGTAAGGATAACCGAGCAAAACGCAATGTTTGAAATTCGAAAACAATGCGCTTTGTGGGTTCTAAAACAGGTCGACTGGCGGTGCGTCGTGTTTAAAAATCCCTTTTAGTCTTTAGCAATATGTTAATTTAATTAAACAAATCTGCAAATTAAAGGGAAAAAATAATACAGTGAGCTTTAAACGCTTTCAGCCGTGATTGCCACGGAAAGGTTAGATTAAATGCTGCACAGTTACCCGTGGAAACGATTGGATTGGCAATTTTAAAAATCGAAGCCATTAACCATAATGGCGCATTCAGCTTTCGGTAGATCCCTTATCGTTTAAGTGACCCTAAATCCATACTCTATATTAAAGCTACATCTCCACTTGTTTACAACAATTGTTTTTTCAATGAACAGAGAAAAGTCTTGAAAAACTACTTTGCGTCACATTTAAATCTTTTAAACCTTTTCTCAATTTTGAAGATATTCAATATAAACTTTTAAGGTGGTCGATGTGTGTTGCCCGAGATCTTCGGCCATAGTCATTTATAACCAGCGGCTACTATTTTAAGCTTCTTATGTGTCGGCTATCGCTGATCGTATTTTACGGCCTCTACAATCTGTAATAATCATTTATCACGTGCTGAAATGGCTAAGATAGATCGATTGTCTCTATTCTGAAGTGGCAGCCGCTCATCGCTCAAAAGCGCCGTTCGTTTCTATATCTACGAGTAGAAATTTTTCTTATTTCAAGTACAGGTTTTGTAGAAAAACTTGTAAATTTATCATAACCGCGAGAGGGTAAAATCTAACCCTACATTTACAATATAAAATAAAGTTCTGATTCACTGCAATTTTAAAATAACATTAAATTGTGCATGTCTATAAACAGTTTTAAACACGGAGGCGTGTACATGTACATTCTATTTGTTAATCTGCCTTCATTATTAAATTGTGTTACTGCTTAATTTTACTATTTTGACACCACCAATTAGTTGTACCTCTAAAAAATGACCGAAACACATTCCCATACGTTTTAAATATTCTCGCGCCAATAAATGACGTTTTACAAAAATTTAAAAAGTAAAAAAACTATAAATAACGCCCCAGCGGGCAATAACCTGTGAAAGAGGATGAATATAGTAAGCTGTGATAACTTTTATTAACGAAAGATGGGTAACCGCCTTACGGCTAAGGGCATGATTAAGTACTGGCTGCCGCATCAAAAATCGCTATAAATAGCTTATTTAAAGAGTTATAAAAAGTATGCGATGAATGAAAAATATCGTTTTTAACTTTAATATATACTTGTATTTTACTGCAAGCTCCGTGTCCTTACAGACTTAGAGAAAAATGGTGTCAACAGTTTCTGAGAAATAATAATTTAAAAATTTTAAAAAAATTGAGGCCTGCCATTTTTACAATTTTGATATTTCCAAAAATATTTTACAACTATACTAATTAAATGCTAGTACATTGTCATCAATTGGGTATTTTCTTTTTGATTAATCGACGCCAAAAAACATTTTTAAGAGGCCGAAGAATAGCTCTGAAAATAAAATTTTAGGAGTAAACAAATTTTTAAAAAACGTTTTAAGAAAACGATCCCTATATAAAATTTCCATAAAATCCCCTGCAAATATTCTTTAAATAAATTGAAAAAATCGTAAGTTAACCTAAGCACTTGTTCCCATTTCCAGGGGACTACCTTAAGAGATATTTTTAAGATGTTTTTGGAATTAATAAAAAATTTATTCGCATACATTTTCTTAAAAATCTATCTGCAATATAGAAATACGTATCTTTTTCAGGGAAAGCTCTTTTTTTATTTTACAGTAATATACCATTCACCAGCAAGAAAATAGACTTGTTGTATATGCGATGTTTTTCTTCTATTCGAATTCTACCGGAATGCGTTCTACCTACGTCTTGAATATTAAATATACCATCTCTTACATTTTTTTTACATTTTATACAACACGTTTTAAGAATTGAAAAATCTAAAAACAGTTTTTTGCAGAAGGTCTGCTTGTGCGAAGAACACGGTTAAAAAAGTCGAATGCTGTATATTACAGGCGCGCCTCAGTGGTTCAGATTCAAGTTTTAGGTGGACAAAAATCTATAAACCAACAAGATCGACCCAAGATATTTGTTAGACAACGAAAAAAATAGTGAAAAAATTCTTAGCACTAATGGGTGGTTTTTAGGGGGGGATGAAAAAAGCTCAAAATTTTGAAATTTTCTTTTCCTTCATAAATTTCTTTAAATTAAAATCCAATGCTAACCAAGTTGCATGTTTTCGGGTAAATAAGGACAAAGTACATTTTGAAGCAGTCCATTTTTTGTTTAAAGTACTACAAAATCCAGAAATTTTATTTCGCATTGACTTCTCAAGCTCTTCGTCCTCTGAATCCCAGCCACATCCAATTTCGCTTTTAAAATATTTTTTTTAAATCTCTGCGATTCACTTGTGCACGGATTTAGCGTCGTTCCGTGATGTTTTAAAGCCTCAAATAATTGATTATTTGTCACATTCATATTGTGATATCTAAACACAAAGTTAATTAGAAATTGCATTATGGCAAGTTTTGGCAGACAGCTTAAGTAGTATTAAAAAGAAGATGCTTTTGGCCACAAAATAAAGCCAGAACAAGATTGCCTTAACCCCCCCTTAATTTGTACTTCTCTACAGAAACTCGAAAAATATTGTTTGTAATCGTATTACTAAAAGTTATTGTTATTTTAAAACAAATGAGAAACTATTTTATAATTAATTGTCATTTAAAAGCTCTTACCTTATATACATAAAACATACACTTTTAAAAAATTCAAACAAAAACTTGTTGAGTTGAATAATAAATTCCACTCGTTCACGTTTATAGCGAATCACACATGCGCCAACTACATGCTGATACAAAGCCGCGCATGAGCGCTAGATGTAAAATATAGCATGCTGTATGCAGAAGCAGATGAAAATTGACAAGTTTAGACAAGTTTACTGCTGTTTTAAGAAAAAATAATTTGCATTTTTGACCGCCTAAAAATTGAATCCGTCCCACAGTGAGGCGGCTACAATTTTTTTTTAAATTGTAAATAGACTGAGTCAGTCGGCATGAAATCATAAAGTATATAGTTCCTTTAATGGCAAAATGTTGGGATGTTATGTTTAACACTTTTTAAAATTTTTTAATTATCAATATGGTATTATTCAAGAACTGACTAAAAGACCATCCCAAATTTTTGTAAATTAACAACGGTAAGGGTCTCTAGATGGTCCGCGACGCTCTGTATGAGTGTTTTAAATTTAGCAATTAATGTACCTATTTTTAAGAAATTAGACGATAATAAAAACGTGCGTTTAAAGCAACAATACGTAGATGTGGTATTTTTAGAGGCTACTCCATTCCACCTAATTTTAGGCTAAATAGTTCTGTTTTCTAATCTGTGGCGTTATTTAGTCGTAATATATCTATCTATCAGCAAACATGTAAAAATCGTTATTTTAGTCGCTGTTTCGGTTTCTGTATACACTTGTACTCTCATAAGCATTCTGAGTCTAATCAGTATTTGACTATTTGTTATAAAGTTACCGGCAGGTAAATATTAAAAATATTGTGAGCTTATAGTAATTGTTGAGGTTGGCACGGTAAAGTGAATAATAAGTTTAAAATAGAAATAATAAAAATTTTACAGGATAAGAAAATATAGGCAAAGTGCTTCGTCCATTACAGTTTTTGTGTGTAGGCTAATCATGCCGATTCCAATTACTATTGTAAATGACATCAAAGAAATTTGTGTTTAATATGCAAGTCGAAGTTGGCGAGCGACGACTTGAAGTCGAAGTCAGCTCGATTATAAAGGAACTTTTACAGTCAACCACCAAATTACGAAACCGCAGAGCATAATACGCTTTACGTCAAAAACTTGTTTCTCTTTAATTTAAAATTAAGCAACGGAAAATTCCAACTTTTATCATTTTTTGTGCCAACGAAATTTTTAGCAGGTATTATTGATAATGAATTATGGTGTCTTTAGGTTTAATCAATTTGAAAGCGGGGAGACAAGGCGGTCTCCTATCTCCGATACTATTTAATAAACGCAAAGTAAACAAAGACACTACGGATAAATACAGAAGATATGCAAGAAGTCACACCAGATTGAAATAAAGTGCAGAATGTAAATAATATGATGTACCTGAAAAGCATTCTAGATGGTATAGGAGGCTGCCAAAAAGATATAAAAACGAGGATATATAAACTTAAAAATGCCTTCAGTATATTAAGGAAAACATGGTCCTCTAACGAGCTATCGAAGAAAACAAAATACAAATATTCAGTATTTTCATAAGCAATAAGTATTCTTTTATATGCATTCAAGACGTCGGTTCTTAGCTAAAAGATATTCAAACTTTTATAAAAATGAGCGAAACACTTCGCCTGGACTTTCCTATACATTTAAATACATTGTTTTATATTTTCCAACACTTTCGATATACATCTGTCTAGACACGACTAGTTAAAGTAAATAGTTCTTATAAGTTGTAACATCTTAAAGCGGTTGAAGAAAGACCGACCGCTGCGCTGCAAGCATAAGGTTGGGTAAAATATTCGGACTGAATCAACGGAAGCGCGGAAATTGATATTTGAAAATATATTAATAACTCGAGAAGTGTTATTTTTAGCAATAAATTACTCTTATTAATTTGTATTTAGAATTTCAAAACCTTTCTGATTTTAAAGCCAAAATGCCACGTTTCCATTTAAAAAAAAGTTATTTTTTACCGTGGCCGCCATATTAAAATTGGAAACTCAAGTTTTTTTTCTTAAATACAATCGAGAAGAATTGTCCCTACAACTTTGCTCTTGGGTTTGCGAGTCTATCTATTAAAATAAAAAAGTTAGCCTACACTGAACATTAAACGACTAGTACAAGAATACAACTGCTGTAGAAAGTATGTGAAATTCTTCTAAGGACAAAAAGATTATTAAGGGGCAAAAAATTCGATTTTTTGATTTTTTGCAAAAAGATTCTCCTAGAGCAAAAAAACACAAAACCAAATTTTTAATTTTTTATCGAAAAAATTTGGGGGGAGGGGAAACAGTAGCCCCCCTAAATATGAAATTATCGAAAAAATATTATTATATTCGGATTTTGATATCAATGGTGAGCTATTTTACAATAACAGAAATATTTTATTGCTCCCCGTTAAATAAATAAAAGGGTACCAATTTTCAAAAATGCATAGAGGGCTTCACAGTGAAATTATAGCAATGCGCAAAAAAAACAAATTGTAGAAGATTTCCAGCTCTATCAGCTTAAAAAGTTTAAGCAAAAACGTGTAGACAGTTTTTGAGAAATATTTTCAAATTCCAAAATTTTGGAGTGATGTCATTGCGATCGTTTTTATATTTTCAAAATTAATTATATTTCATAGGATAGTACCCTTGAAGGGCTACCAAACAAGATGTAGTTGATTCCAATCAGATAACTGGTTTTTAAGTAAATGGGCGTTAAAGTCGAAATGTTCAAAAATTCGTAGCGGCCGCCATTTTAAAGCTAGAGAGTTCGGTAAAAAATCGTTTGATTTGTCCTAAGGCCTTCTTTAATCTCCACTATTAAAATTTCCAAAATTCAGTTTCTGAAAAAAATGCTACCAAAAAAACATGTCTAACTTCCGCTTCCGGTTTCGGTTTTTTCTAAAACCTTATTTTGTCGGTGAATTTTTGATATACCCCCTCATTCCAAAGCACATCAAAATAGGTCCAGCCGTTCCGGAGATATGGAGCGTAACAGACCCACCCACCCACCCACAGACAAACATTTTTTAAAAATTACTTTTTTTGGGGTCCATGCCCCCCCCCCCCGACTATTTCCGTTAAAATCTCAACTTTGAAATTTTGCATGAAATCAATACTTGCCTATACTGAAAGTATAGGAAAGTAAAAATGCCTACCTAGGATCATGAAAATTTACTGGCCAAATCGTATCTCAAATGCACAACTATGAGAGATCACTGGGCCAGAACCAGCAGCAACAATCATAAGAAGCTGTCGGTAACTGCGTCTTCCTTGCTTTTCTACTGAAACTTTTGATAATTTTAAAAATATTTCGAGACTTTTGACGATTTTACTGAAATTTAGAATACTTCTAAAAATCTAGAAATTTGCGGACACGGACTGTGGGACGGTATTCTACCATAGAAATTGAACATAAAGTTATTAAAGTGTTGGAAAAAAAACTTTCAAAATCATATTAGGTGTTTGATTAAGTACTAAAAATAAATCTATGATACATTACAGGAACAAAAGGTAGTTCAAAACGATAATTGAGAGGGAACACTACAAATGTCTAAAATAATCAAATTTATGTGTTCAGTTAAGCAGTCAATATTTATTTGTTTCGTAGTTCGCCATTTGTTTGAATTTAGTTCCTAATTTTGCATTTTGCAATTCCACTTATTATGTTAAAATATGTTTCATAATCGTGATTTGTTTAAATTTAGTTTGATCCGTAATGTTGCATCGTGCAATGCCTCTTATTATGTTGAAGCTTCTTTAAAGTGCTAAAGAATGGTCGCAACGTTGGCGCGACGTTACTGTAACGAAACGATCCGTATCTCCGTAATAGTTAGTGCTAGAGAGAAGTATGTATATGTAAAAAGTATGGATTTAACCACACCCACAAGATTTAATTAGATATGACAAATTCTGTCGGTTGCATACTAAATATACCAATTTAAATTTTCCACAAAACTGTTTGCGTGGCCTAAACTCTGGAAACATATATAAAAATTAGCTCTTGCATACCGAAAGGAATTGACAGCCTGACTAAGCGGTGTCGAAACCAACCTCTGCCTAGAGCTATGTGCTCCCCAACTTCAATTAGGCTTTCAGCTTAAGCTCCATAATGTGGGTTCTTCGTAACCTGCTTATATGTGCAGATGTGTCTTACTTTAATTTAAGTAATCATGTATCAATTTTACCAAATTATTTATCATTGCTTTTTGGAGAAGTTTGTTCATTACAGACATAGTCACGAATAGCGAATTATGGTTTATTTTATATAAACCGTAATGTTACAATATCAGCTCCATTTATTCAACATGGCGGCGAACGCACACACTTAATTAAAGCTGACTTTAAGTATGTTGTTCAGAACAACAAAATAAACATCACCGCCAAGAGAAAAAATTGGCACGAATTTGTTTAACATTTTGCACAAAAAGATTTTTACTGTTTGGGGGAGATTACCTAAAACTCTATTAATTCTGCAGATCAGTGTCAGAGCTAAAAACGCAGCTCACCTGTCGAACCGCACCAAGACGGCCATCGCCTACTAGGCTTACCACTGCCACCACGACTCCTACGCCGTGGCCAGGACGGGGCCTGCTGTTCCTCCGCGGGCTCGGACTCAGTCGCCGTGGTACTTATCAAAGTCACTGATTAGACTTTTCGGAGCAAGCACATGCCAAAGCAATGCTGCCCCTACCAGTTTAGGCTACTCGCAATCCTCAGTACTGGTCGACTACGTACCGCCCAGATTAATCGGTAACCGGTCTGGTATGTCTGTAACTAGTACCTTAACAGCGTCGGATGTACGAACTCTCTGTGTTGACAGTTTCATAGTAGGCATGAGCAGGCAAAATGCACCGCACCCCTAGGGTTCAAGTCCCTAATGCCAGCAGTCGCGCCATTCCTTCCTGGAGCCCTTCACCTGCCTAAATCAGCCGGCCTCCAACTAAATTTAGAACTCCTAGAGGTCACCACGACGTAGTTGAAATAAATTTCGTATTTGCTTTAATGTATGCTTTTATTATGAGTTTGTTATTAAACACGCGTTTTCTTGCAAATTTTCACAAAATATTCGATTAAATATTCTACATTTTTGACTAGTTCTTCATTACGATACGACGTTTTCAACAAATTGCAGGTTTAAAACCTGCTGAGCTTACTTACGACGATACACATTTTGTCTCTTTATTTTATAAATACTTACACATGTAGAACGATATTATTTGTTCATAAGGGTCCAAACCCCGGACTTTTAGTCCCAGAACAGCTAAATATTTGGTACAAATATAATGCGTAAACAAAAAGAATGACCATATTCAGATCCATTCGGTTATACGTGAAATATGTTGCACGATTTTCAACTACAACTGCAATATTTGAGTTATATTGTTTTGTTTAGTGTTACGTTATTGTTGGGCTAAGCCAGAGGTTCTGCTTTCAAAAATATGTTTGCAAAGTTTGGTAAAATTGTTTCGTGTATTACTTTTAAAACCCTGACCATGCATATTCCACGCTTATCAACTCCGTTATCAAATAACTCGAAATAATAAAGCAGCTGGCCAGATGAATGATACCTATCTAAACAGGCTCCAAAAGTCAAACATGTGTGTTGCTAATTTAAGCCCGTAAATAATTCATTTAAAACTGCATAGAAGCGACAACTATATACTTACAGGAATTATGTCAGAATTTTTGTTAATTGATTGCCCCATAACTTAAATACTAACTAAATACTAGACTAGAAATCCGGACGTCAACTTCTTTTATTTGAAGAACGGCACGCTCAAATACAGTTATGCTGCATCTGGTAGAAAATACTTAGAAATGTAATAAAGTTAATAAATAAAATATCCGTAAGATGCTAGTGTAGATAACAATAGGCTTTATTTAGTTTAAAATATTTTTTTGTCAGACAGAGCAGTAAGCGCATTTCTTAGTTTTAATTACGACGTTACTCTCGGAGTAACAGGTTCTGCTAGAAGCTAAGTTAATAAGAATATCATAGAAGACCAGCAGTTTCTGTTTTAACGGTTTAATAAAATCATAACACCATCCCAGCACTAGAATCATTGTTTATGCAACTTTCATATGAAGCGAAAATCATTACCATTATCATGAAATCTTTTCCTGTTACGTAATCAACAAGTATGATGTACTATAAATAGCACTGCAAATTGAAGCGAAGCATAGAGGTATTTAACTCGAAACAAAAGCCGTCATTCTGTTTTCTAAATCAATGTAAATATCACAGAAGCAACTATTTGTTCATTTGATTGAGACAAGTGTTTCTATAAGCGGGGCTTGGTAATTATAACGATAATCAGTACCTATTATATATGAATTAATTTGTAATTTCTGCTCTTAACAACACATTTAGTACTTTACTCCAGTGTAACGGTTGCTACATTACAATAGCTGAAAACGTGTCATCTACAGTTTTTCTGATTGTTATAAAACTGCTCAATAAATTTTATATTTGAACCTACCATAAAATCTAAGTTGCAGGCTTCCGCGGCCGTTGTTAATAACAGCTAGGCTTCCGGGTTGGAGCCGCGTCATCGGTGCATGAACTGCCGACGTTTCGTCCTCGGTTCCACGGGACATCTTCAGGGCTGTGGTCACTTTGGGATCTGGAAACGTCGGCAGTTCATGCACCGATGATGCGGCTCCAACCCGGAAGATTAGCTGTTACTACCATAAAATGTTCAGGAAATTGATACTTTTATGTATTTTATTTGGTTACGTTTTATTTTAAATTAGTTACTTAATCTTAATTCAAATCCAGTAATTTTCCAGTAATAAAAAGAATTTCTATGCATTTATGTTTTTGATGAAAGTTTCAACCGCTTATTAACAGTTAGAAACACCACGAGTGAATTGGAAACTTATCGGGAAAAAATTACGAAAAGTGGTTCTGTGTCCTAGAAGCATTTTCAAGCAAAACCAATACGAGTGGCTACGCAGAAAGTTTAAGCAACTTACCCAGATAGCTTTTTCAGATTTCCGAGTGGTATATGAGTAGATAATTTCTTGCACAATGTATCGATTAAATTAATTTTTGAAAAGTAGCAAATAAGAGAAATGGGTAGTTTCAATTCATTTTCGATAAAAATTTTGCACTTACGTAAAAATATATACAGGTTAAGTTTTTCCATTAGCTGCTGAAAATACTGCTTCTAAATGCCAGGTGATTGATCAATACCTATATTTTTTTCATTCTTTCTTTTTATCCTTCTTCAACCAATTTACGAATGTAGGTTTCCCCACTTTGTTGCCTAATATCGTTATCTTCTGCTATTCTTTTCCATATAAAACTTGCATGTTTTTTATACTAGACCATCTCATTTGGGGCCGTTTTTCGTTTTTCTCCCTAACTACGTGCACTATATTTGAATGACCACAATACATTTATTGAAGGCGTTTTTTAGACGGTGAATTTTGGTTATCTCTGTTGAGCTCAAATGTTGCTACTGATCTAATATTTTCAATAATAAGCAATATGTGATCCGCGAACAAAAGTAACTACAATTTTGAAAAACTGCATGCAACTTTATGAGTTATTAAAAGATACACATGATAATTAGAAACAAGTAAATTCATGTGGAAAATATCAAAATAAAATATTTTTTTATTTTAGTTATTAATACTAAAAGAAACCCACTTTTTTATTTTGTTTTCTAATTTTCGTTGTGAAGTTAAACTGTTTTTCTTTAATTTTTATCATACTTTTTTAAATTTGCATTTTATTTTCTGCAAGAAAATAAGGACATTGTAATTTAGAGAAGCACAATTTAAACGCTTCTCCCTCCTTTTTTTATTTTATCCATACATATATAAAAGCTCAAAGGGTTTTTTCTCCGGTTCCTCCAGCGGCTACCGCTTCACCAATTTGGACCATTTTTTTTTCAATGAAAGGTCTCTATCCTCAGATGGAACATGAAACGTTTTTATATTTTTATTCTACGTCGATTTTTCAATAGTAATTATTTTAATTTATAATATATATGAAAGTCTGCTAAACGCGCTTTACCTGAGGCGACATCTACACCAATGTCGCGTCTCCCTTATGGAACTAATGTATCACGTGACTTATCATTTAGCCGGTTCTGTCAACGCTCAGTCTGTCAGTGCATTGTGCACTGGGGTAACACTAATAAATTATTATTGTATTTATAACTTAAACATGTTTTTTGGTAGCATTTGTTTCACAACCGGATTTACACAAACCTAAAAACAGAATATGATAGAGAGCTTTAAAACAAATTGAAAGCATTTTGTGGGTTACTTTAGCTTTAAAATAGCAATAGCTTTGATTTTTGAAAATGTTCGGCTTCTACGCCTACCAATCCAAAACGAGTTGACAGATGGGAATAACATTTCGTATTACAATAGCCCTAGAGAAACAAAATATTATATGTAAGAGAATTTTAGTACAAATTTAAACTGCGAAGTGAAAATATTTTCAAAATCTTGAACATCGTTAAAAGCAGTTTTTAACTACCAACACTATTTGTTTAATAAAACTTTGTAAATTTATAGTTACAAATAGGCTACAATTGGTTTCGTGCTTCAGTCCACTAAATTTATGCTTCCCTCTTTAGTAAACGGAAGACGATACAAAATTTATATTTAAGCTAAAGTGCTTATGTGAGTGAGTAATGGTAGAATATTATATATAACTAGTTTTTAGGTGCATTTGTCCGAGTGATCTAGTGGTAAGAATACCAGGCTCACAATATGTGAGTAATCACTTCGAATCCCGGAAGAAGAGGAAATTTTTTCTGTAATTATGTGGATCGGTATCGACCTCGGCAACCATTCGACGTTGTGTTACAATTAACGGCGCTTGCTTTGATTACTGACTGACCAAGACAAGTAACAAAGTCACACACAACATCTTAACATACAAATATACACATGTGTCAATGAACGTGCATGAAGAGTAGCATAAGCTTTAGGCGCGTAGCGGTTTAAAAGCCAAAAGGCCCCATTTTCTCCTACTACACAGCGAAGAGCCTACCCGGAATGAAAGGAAAAAGAAAAGCCCAAGGCTTTCTTGGCTTATAGTGCAGCAATAGCTAGGGGTGTTAACTTTTTCCATTTCTTCTTTAGTTTGACGGACAAATTTCCCGAAATTGATTTATATCAAATAAAAGCAATCTACGATCCGCTACACTACAAACTTAAATAGCTTGTTTACTGTTTTATAAAAAAAAGTGGCATAGCTCACGGGTTCCGTTAGTTATACAAACCAGTCTAAAATACATTAAAAATGATTTGCAGTAGAAAAGTAAATTCATATTTTAACACACCATGATGACAAGAATATGAGATAATGTCTCCCTAAGTTTAAAATTGGTTTAAGAAGAAATACCCGTAAATAAAAGTGGTTAAGAAAAAAACAAGCGACATTATAGCGCTGTGTGTTTAATGTTTTCTTCTACTAGATTTTACTGATTAGTTTAAATGGAATTTTAATGGAAAATTAATTTTTACATAATTGTTGTACACACTTGTCAACACGGAAACTTCAGTTGAGTTACAATATCGTTCAAGCTTGTATATAGTCTAGCTTACGAAACGGCAAACTTTAATCCTATAAATTACAACCACTAAAAGAGTTATCAGAAGACGATTTTTGAAAAAGTATACAAATTTGTGAACAAACGATCGAAGATTGAAATAAACCGAGTAGTTTTTGATAAGCCAGCTTTCGCTGAAACGAAAATTTCAATAGTTATTAATAGATACTGACCTGGTGAAAATACATATTTGATGCAAGAACCACATGCTTAGTGTTATCAGTACCAGAACATGAACGTATGCGCTTAAGTTTATGGACATGCATTATTTATTGCATCATTTTACCTTGTTTGCTATACGAAAGATATTGTTATCGTCAAACTTTCGAAAGTTGAGATTTTTACGGATATGCATGTTTTAGGGGCCAAAATATCGAAAAAACAATTTTCGTCTGTGTTTAAATTTTACAGCCCAGACTCTTTAACACAAAAGAAAACAATTTAAATTTGAAATTTTGGCAATCACACTATATGAAATCGCAAAGTAGAGCGATTAATCCTCCATAAAGATGCGGCGTGGAGAGGTCGAAAAAGAAGCGCACTCCCAAGTTACCTACACTATCCATTTTTGATTTTTCCGAAACATTACGAATTTTAAATTTATAATTTGTATGAACATAATAAATGACTTATAAACTGACACTTTACCTTTTTTGCACAAGGCAAATGTCGTGTCAAAAATGGCAATAAAACATCCGAAAAATAAGGTCATATAAAACATAGGTCTTTCAGATTTCTTTGTATTTAGCTGGTTGTGGCCATACTTATTTATGTAAGAAATATCCTCCCTCGATTGCACAATGTGCGTCTGAAAAATCGTGTCCACTGATACCTACTTGTCACCTTTCATTCCAAAACTATTCCCATTTTGCTTTTTCTCGGTTTTCTGAAAAACCCGCTTTTAAAAAGCGCCGTAGATTCTGATGCTAATTAACAATCAATATTTTTTTTTAAATTTTCATTGCTTTAGAAGTGCATATAATACTATTAAACAATTGTACATGAGTGACAACAATGGCTGTTGCATTGTTGATTTTATACTCTTATTCATGTATTGTGAAGCATAAATAAACATAAATAACTAAATGCATTATGGTGCAATTCTGTCTACTACAGTGATTTATAAAAGCAGTTATGATTTATTAAAACATTAATCATTCATGCATGTTTGACAAATTTAAATAAGAAGTTTCCCTTTGTGGATGTCTATAACCTTATAAATACAATTAAATTATAAAGTATTTACACCAATCGATTGGCAATCTTATAAACTACACAAAATTACTCTTACGATTTCCTGACAGAAGCTACGGTTACGAAAAAAAATTAAAACCGCAAAATTAGACATTTGGAGGTGGTTCCTACCCTCATAGGCAGTAGGTGTTTACAGGAGGTAAACAACAACCACAACAGCAATGGGTTTTGCAATTTGTAGCTTACTACTAATTACTTTTTGCGTTAAAGATTATTTTCGTCCTGATTTACTAAGTTTATGGCAGTTTTTGGAAACCTTTAAAGCCGTCTGTCTAAAAAAAGCTATTATTTGGGTCGCCTGTCTCTTCATTTCAATATTGTCCAAGCATTTCTAAATCTATTGGCAATAGTTTGCCGTTGGATTAAATTACGGAGTTTTTCACAAAAAAAAAGCAAAATTGGGGCGCCACCACGCACCGTGCCTATAAAGCTACCGATATGAAACGGCAGACTACTGGATGTTTGTTTACTAGGGGCATTATTATCGTCTTATGGTAGCTATATTTTGGACACTTATACGGGCTCATTTTCACGCGAGTTCTCGGGCTACAAGTTATGAAGTGTTTTTTGACCTCCCCCAATGCGCCAACCGGCCGCAAAACGGGGTTGGTTGACTCACACTATTTTCATATAGTTTTACACAAACCCCGAAGTTCGTTGGGCCACTTTTAAAAAAATTTTTATTTCTAATATGTTTGCAAAATTGGGCAAAGGTTATAGACTGATACTTTAAGCATAATTTCTCTAACAAAATTTATATTAATTTATTTTATTTATTATTATTATTATTGTATTATAATTTTAATTTAAGCCAACCATGATCATCTTGCAAAGGTTTTGTTGAGCATTACTTCAGCATTAATATCATAATAAACTTTGTAAAAAACTAGAAACATTCTAAACACTCTGTTTACTGCAAAATCAAAAACAGACGATTTGCTAAAATCAGGCATTTACAAATTAAATTGTTCGCATTGTAATTCGGTTTATATAGGCCAGACAATTAGAAATTTTGATATTAGGTATAAAGAACACGTGCGTTGTTACAAATACAAACACCCATATAAATCCAATTACGCTAAACACTTACTAGAACACAATCATTCAATGACATCCAATAACACCATAAAATGTTTACACTTTTGTGATGATAAACGTAAATTAGATATACTAGAAGCTTTTGAAATTCACACACATTTAAAAACTGTACCGTTAATGAATGAGCAAATTGATCTCTTAAATTCTCATCTACTGGACATTTTGGAATAAGAAATCAAGTCATCTGCAGACGATTACCGAGATCAAGTCACCAAGTTCTATTGCTATAACAACTCCAACTGTTTACTTTTTCATATAACCTTTGACAATGGCATGTAAACATGCCAAAATACGTATAAGGTTAAAATAAATAAATATTGATAAAGTAATTAAGTATTTTGTATACAGATACTCATTACATTTGTATACATTACCTTTGAAAACCGTATCATGTAAAAGTAAATTCTATATAGTTTATTTATGTAGCAGTTACCTACACTTTACTGCAATACAAAACCCAAAACAAAAAATTGCTTATAATATTTGAAAACCACAAAAGCCTTACTACTTCTAATGTGATTTTCCAAAAACGAGTACTAAAAAAGATTTGATGCCACTTACAGTGTTGTTGGACTTGAAGTAGTTGAGATTCCGCAAGTGGGCCAACCAGCACCTGAGCCAACCTAGCCCAGTCTCTCATATTATATAAAAGTAACTAAATTTACAAAAACGTGCAACACGAAGCGTCTGCGATGTCAGCGTCTGGGTGTTTCTTGAAATTCGTTTATCGGAGCATTGCTTTAGCCCGCCATTTCATTACGAAATGCGCGTTGTTACTGTGCAAAAATGTTCTAGGTATGATAAAAACACACGTTGGGTGCATTGTTCTTAAATAATGATTTAGTAGCAGAATTACTGGGCTACGCCCTCCTGTTTTTTTGGTAATTTCATGCCCGGCGATTGCTGTTTGAATGTTTTATCCGCTGAGCCGGTCGGAGTAAGAGTTGCTTCCGCGAGCAAAATACATTATCAAAACCGAAACCAAAGCCCGGAACAACACTTCCGTGAAAATATTTTAAATTGCTTATGAGAGTTTCGTTAATAGTTACACAAAACTTTTTCAAAAGCATGAACTCATAAAATCATGTTTAACTTTTTTTTTGATATTACTGTAATCAAAGAATCGTCTCCAAAAGGTGTACAACAAAATCTTAAATTTAATACTGTAGTAGGTAATTTACTTACGTTAATATTAGTTAATTTGGTGTTTTTAGCAGTCAGCAATGTTTACATCTTAAGCAAACACGAATAAAAGGTAAAACCCAAGGCTGACGTGAAGGCGGTGTTTCTATTAATTTGAAGCGTTGTAAGTTAACTCCAAAATGCGAACGTTCCTCGGCGTACGTTTGCCACAATTTACTGAATAGATGAACCCCTATGTTCTACCAGTCATGAGTCATCCAAACGGTAAACATAGCATTATTCATAAATTAGGGCGAAGTGTAAATTAATTCTAATAGCGAGTAAATGTCACGTGCGTATAGGTGGAGACGTGACAGCTATGGAAAGCATTTCACAGTATGTTGTCCATCAAAGAACTCGATAATAGCCTGTAAATGTAATACACGTCTTTTTACGGTTTTTACTAAAACGAGTGCTGAAACGGCAAACGTGATAATTTGAATATTTAAATTCGGTTTGCTGTTTAGGTTTAAAAAACCAATAAATGTTATTCGCGAAGTTTTTATGATGCACGTTTAGCGTGTACTGCCGCAGTGTTCGTATGTTTGGCCTAATATTTAGTTAGTATTGAAATTAGGTGGCAATACGTTAAAGACATTTCCGCATAGCTCCTGTAAATATATAAAAATCAAATAGTTGTCGCTTATGTGCAATTTTTAACGAATTATTTACTTGATAAAAACAATAACACAATTATATGTTTGACCTTATGCGAGCTCCTTTAGTTTAGTATTATTTATTTGGCGAGCTGTTTTATCATTTGGAGGCAACAGATAACGGAGTTCACAAGCGTAGAATACGAATGGTCACGGGTTTTAAAAGTACTACTTAAAACAATTTTATGAATATCTTATTTTATCAACATACTTTAGGTATAACCAAAGACTGGATTTGTAGCCGCAATATAGCAAATAATTTCGTTAAAATTCAATAAGTAAACCGAAACCATGCGCGTACTCAAATCCACTCAGTTATACGTGAAACATATTGCACAATTATGCAACGTTTCTACAACTGCGATATTTACCAGAAGTTAACGTTGTAAAATACCTGGTCTCCGCGAGAAATGGCGTTCCAAAAAAAATGAATAAGCAAGGCTTTATAAACTTGCATGTGGTTGTTATAATAGAACTATTTGTGGCAATTTGGCATTCGGCGGAGAATTTGGCATCAGGTTGTCGCAATATATTGAACAAATGTTGCGTCGCAATTTTGGCTACTTACCATTATTAGAAATTGAAGATATACTAAAGACGACCAGTAACCCAATCAGTTGTTTACCGGACAAATGTAAAATTTTCCTCCGTTAACGAGTTGCAACGTTAAGAGGTCATTTTCAAAGTTGAAAGCCATTTTGTGCGACAAGAGAACTAAATGTTCGGGTGTTAATTTAGAAAAAGTTGTTGCTGTGTGATGCAATTCTTAAGTTTTTTATTCAACTGTGGTTCTCCGTCCCTTATGAATGTTGACAGTTCAAAATTTTCATTCGTAGAATTGTCTTGTATCAATGAATTTACACGTTCTATTTTTATTAATTAGTGGTTGCTGTGTTTACATTTCATTTAAAAAAATAGTTTGAAATTTTATAAAATTGTTTTCTGAAGTACTTTTAAAACTCATGACCATTCATATTTCACGCTTATAAGCTCTGTTTTATTTTATTTTACTAATACGCAAACATCAACTCTAGCTGACCAAATACATAATAACTATCTACACAAGCTAGCCTAAGAATAAACATATGGCTGCGTTACCATTCTAAGCTCATAGATAATTCGTTTAAAATTTTATATATGCGCTAACTATATATTTAAAGAAATTATGCCAGGAATTATTAATAATTGACTCACTTATAATTTAAACACTGACTGGATATCCGAAACCTTCGTATAATTTAATGGATTTAAGTACGCCCATGAGTTTTGTTTACGTATTGAATTTTAGCGAAATTTTTTGCTGTTCTACTTAAACTCCGGTCTTTGGTATTTTGGTCTTTGCGATTTAAATCAACAGCAGTAAATAGCACGTAAAATTAAAGTTACGTAAAATCAGGTATTACACAACATATTCAATACGCAGGAGCTTCAAAAATTACGCTTATAGTTAAATAAAGTTAAATAGTGACAGTGTCGATAGGAAAGCCCTCGAGTTAATTGATTTCATTTCGAACCGAACATTTATAAATTAGGTAAATCTATACGACCTATATTCAATATGTCACCCATATTGATTAATGTTGTAATTCTCTATACAAAGTTCAAATTAGCACAGTAATGAGATTTGGAAGTGACACATATCAATAAGCGTATTTTAATAAATTAAATTTGATTATAGTGCACCGTGTTTATTTACGAACTATAGAACGGGTAGGCTTTCTTAAGTCTTTATTTTTTCAGTATGTTTGTATTTTGTTCAAATTACTGCATTAAGTGATATTTCTCTATCAAATGTGTACTTATAGTAGCTATTAAGTTTAGAGTAACGATTAAGAATCCACAACTGATGTATTATTTACAACAAGAACCGTCCACCCACTAATAAAGTGAAACAGGCGGCACATTTGTCATGTCTCTGCTATTTATTAATGATGTAGCCAAATTATCTAAGGTGAAACCCAACAGAAAAAACCCTCATTCGAGGGTAAGCACCACTAAATCCCTTTAGGGAAAACAGCATAGAAGTCTCGTGATAGCTGCGATGCCGCTGATTACCACACCCACACTTTTAGCTGCTAATAACATTATAATCTGAATACAATAACGCATCAGTTTAGTATAAAATATGTTTAGTTTGCTTCATTTATGTGATAGTAGTAGTAGAAAATCTTTATGTTTTTGTTTATTATCTATAATAATTACTAATAAATATTTAATTTGAGAAACCTCCTCCAATTCTAACTCTTCTATCTTTATTTTTGCTGAATTATTTGCTCGGCCTTTTTAGATATAACCATAAATTCCGTTTTAAGATATTTAATTTAAGTTTATCTATTTGTAGCCATTTAGCTATAACTTCAAGATCCTTATTGATTTTATTAATGGCTTTTGCAACATTACCTTCCGACACTGGAACTAGTGCATAATCAGTAAATAAATTCAACGAACTGTATTTAACACTTAAAAGTTAATCGTTAATCTACAATAGATATAACAAAGGACCCACGAAGGATCCTTGAGGAACACCTAAGTTACTACAAATTTCTGTGGATTCATTACCATCAATTTCCTATTCCTGCTTAATAATTTTCGTAATAAAAACGAAGTTAGGGAAAAACCATCTTTAATGTCAAAAATGTCGAAACGCGTTGGTCTATTTTCTTCAACAGTATGTTCACACATTTTGCAATATCTGTTGATTTCGAAAAAATACGACGTGCAGACACAGCATTTTAGAAGATAGATTTTAATACATACGATAAAATAAATTGAATTATATCGCAATTCTCACATTTTTCTATGAATAATAATTTATTTCATTGTTGATATCGTTGTTATAATTATGCTATACTTGTCTATTGTTGTATCAAACTCCATTCTATTTTTTTACTACATTTATTACAAAAGAAATTCATATTTATTAAAAAACTTGATTTTGATTTACTCTCTATCACAAATAATTGTAGTTAAGTTAGTCGCAAAATGTGCTTGAACTGCGTCTGATGATGTCACTCTCGCTGGGTCGGAGGTTACTCCAAAAAATTAAACATTAATGTGATTAGTTACTTGTTACTCGTATTACATTCAAAGTTTATTTCATAATCGTTCACTACTTGCCTATTTTAGAAGATACAATGTTGCTGGTTCGATTAAGTATGTGTCTTACATCTCGATACAGCTTAGTCAATATTCTTTTACAAAAAAAAAAGCTGAGTGCGTAGCCCACTATTTGAATAGTATTATTTAATAGAAAACTAAATAGATTTTAACTACTGGTGGAAACGTTTATTGTAAAATTAATATGAGCATGAAGTATTTAAAAATAAAAGCACACGCGGGGCGAGTCATCCCAATATTAGATGTGCGCTGTTCGCCCTACTCCGTATGTCACAATATAATACGTAGAAACACCGAACGTGTTAACCAATATTGGTTATGATATTTTTATTACAGGATATAACAGGGAAGACGCTATAGGGAGAAAAAATTAAACGCTTTGCAGCGGAAAGAGAATGATAATAATTTTTGTGGGGTATTTTCGCTAGCAATCATAAACGAATTTCAAATTGAGTTTATCAAAATTAAAGCAATTTTATTATATCCCTCGGAATAAAATTGACGCATTGTTAATGATTCGGCGTTTTCTCTAAACCGTATAATTTGCAAAACAATAGTGAACACAATATAAAGGTAATTAAAAACATCACAAAACAACTGTGAGCAAACAAAATGTACTCATAGGAAAAAATGTAAAAAATTTATTAGATAAAGGGAAGAATATACGCATGGAGAATGTCAAAGAGAAGCAATAGTCAAAAATAATTGGGTGGATGTGACAATTGTTATACCAACAAAAATATTCAAAAAATTTTAATAAAAATCCAATAAACGTTAAAGATGTCTTGGTAAAATTATCAAGTAAAATATAACGTTTACTAAGCAAAACAACCAAGAGGTCGTTTTGAAAATGTCTTTGGTATAAACGAAAAAATGCGGAATGCGGTCAAAAGTTAAAGACAATTTCACAGAAATCTTAAGCATGTTGTTTAATATTCTCGTTTTAATTATCCTGACCATCTGTCATTCTATCACAATTAGTTAACCAGCGTACATCCTGACAAATTTCCTCTAATTTACTAACCTGCTGCCATACAGCTGTACGAATTCCTTACTTTGAAATTAATTTTCGATTTGTTTGCAAATCAGAAAATGAATTTGTATAGCTAGCCAGAATTTGCGAGTGTTTTAAAAGATAAATCAAAGTTGCGGTGGAGTGTTCTAATCTGCTAATTGCAGTCACGTGGGTGATAATTTTCACTCGTGTGTATACATAGATGTCAGGTACATCACGGAAGCTAAGTACGTTAATTAAAAACATGAAAGACAGCAGCCTGAAACACTTTTCATACAACCCTCAAAAGAACCGCATGAGCGTGGTGTCAGTATGATTGATGATGTGCACTTTTTACCCAATTTTCCAATGTTTACAGCTACAGATATTGCATCCGGTGAACATCACACGCTTTTTTACTCCGAACAACGACAGATTTGGGCAAAAATTGGTAATAATGGCTTTTGTTTTGATATTATACGCACAGCAATGCCTCAACTTCTATTTAAAAAAAATGTAAACTCGGGCTGCGTTAGGTTGGAAACGCAAATTAATAAAGTTTTCATAATCGCAATTCGATAGAAATACAAGCACGCAAACGACACATACAATGTAAATTCATAAACTAACGCGTCTCAATTTATTTCTACATTAGAGCAGATGTATCAGCAACTGAATCCGTGGGTATTAAATATCTGGGATTTTCGAAATCACGTTTCGTGTTATCCGTGTCTGCCAATTTATATCTGCGTGCACATATAGAACCAACCCAACTCGACGTTCATTATAATTTAGGAAATAGTCGAGTAGATGAAACAGGTAACAACACCAACGTGCAATCTACATGATACATGGTACACACAGACAAATGGTGGCGCAGCTGCTGGAAGCGCGGGTGTCTAATAGGAGACCAACACCAAATTAGTCATGCCAAGTTAGATCGATCGTGCTAATAGGGCCCCCGCAATCAGAAGAGGAAACAAAACAATTTCCCGTTATAAATTATACAGGTGGGCAAAAACAACGTGCGTCGAAATATGCCGGAAAATTATTTTTGACTAAAGGGTTAAAACGAGGTTATAAACGAATAATGGCGTAACTGACAGAAAAGTATGAAACATAATTCGAGTAGAAAATAAAAGTCATATATCGCCACTGTGTGCTCTTGGAAGAAATTATGACGCATAAAACAAAGCCAAAGTCGTTTAATATAATGTCGAACATATTCTTTCCCTAAAATGTCGAAATAACTAGGGGAAATCAAATATGTGAGGGTGAATCCCTCATAAATGGCCGAGACGCCCCAAAAATTGACGTAGGCTGACAACTATCAAATAAACTGCTAGCTAATACACTGACGCAACAGAGCTATAACCTAGCACACAACACGAATGAATTGTTAAATTTCTCCGTGGCCCAGCTGATGTGTATGTCTATAAATACGTTCTTAATAATGCGTGCTAATAGAGTAAATTAGAAAGGTATTTTAATTAATATTAATTTCGAAGCATATTAAAGGCAGCATCTGTTAACCTAAGGGAATTTAGTAACCTTAGACTGTAACATTATACCTACTTAACCAGCTGGGATCACGCAATTAAGAGCACTTAGAACGTAATTTGAATAATAATTGCATTACACTCGGTTGCTAAATTAAACTTGACAAATACTTATTTCTTACCCTCTGAAATAGACTTGGCGCGCTCAAGTGGAATTTTAATGCAAAAAAAGTAGAAGCAATTCTCTTATACTTATCTGATTTAAAACTTCGCTAAGTTCATTCCAAGAAATCATAAAATCCTTGCGAACTTACTTGACTTGCACTTTATGCATTCCAACTATCCAACTAGCTAGCTGAAGCCATTCGTTAAATCCTGTTTCGATGTAACGCTTCCAAATTAACTAAAAACATAATTATAATAATATTCAATATGTAGTTAAACTAACAAGATTATTACGAAGAAAAAATTATATTAAAAATTATATTACAACTTTCCCAGTTTGAAAACGTTGCATAAAAAATTAAACGTCAATTTAATTAGAAATAAAAACTTAAAAGTCTAGACGCAAAGAACATAAATAAGCGCTGCATATAAATGCCTCTTTATAGACGATGATAAAGCAAATATTTATAACAACCGGAATCGTGGTCGGCGAATAGAGAAAATTTTAAATTATTGTCAATTTCATTATATTACTGAATTATGTTAAATCTTCGTGTAGCGTTGGTGACGATAGTCAACTAGTTTGGTTATCATAATTTGATGCATCACACAAATACAATGACTGATCTAGTTAGGCTAATCGACCAATAATATAGTCGAATATTCTAACTAGGATCATTCACCTTGTTTAATGCATCAAATTATATTATTACAGTACAATAAAGCATTCGATTTTTTGAAGAAATTATTCTTGGACAATGCAGATTGCTTTAAAAATTAAATTTAAAACATAAATGGTAACAGAATTATACAGGATATCTCAGACATTATAACCAGGACAAATATACCTTTTATTTATGAAAATAGCTCATCTCGCCTTATATAGCTTTAAATAGGAAGAAGCTGAGCCTAAAATAGGTGTAATCACTCTTTTGTGGGTAACTTTGTCAATAGTTTTATTAAAAGTTTAAATTTTATTTGAAACCACTTTCCATTTGGCTTAGTATTTCTACTTAATTTTGTATAAATAACTTCAGCAGTGGTATCACATACGAGGGGGGGGGGCAACGTAATGTTTTATTTTGAATATTTTGATTTTCAACAATTTTATAAAATCTTACTCTTTACAAAAAAAAAGATCGTATTAAAAGTTCCCAAATCTAACAGTTTCCGAGAGACTTCAGTTTTTTTGGAAAATCAAGTACCATAAATATTTGCGTCGTTTTAAGATAAAGCAAAAAAAACTCTTTAATTATCACAGAAACTTTTTTGTACCTGTACTGTTCATTTCGACTACTAAGCAGTCATCATCAGTAGAAAAAGGAGATGAATCACAACAAATCTGAAAATTACAGCATCAAAGTAGAAACTCGTTTAAGACTGGTAAACAGAAAATCACAAATTGCCGATGGGTGGATCAGATATTCTAATTATGGGATTTCTCCCCTCCCATCGCGCGTTGAATTTAAGTAATAAAGAATTTGGAATCTAACCTGAGTCTTGATTTAAAATATTAGTTTAAAATTTGTACGTAAAATCTGCTTTTTCAAGTTTTTTTACAGCAGTGAAACGATGGCAGCTTTTGACAAAACGATGGTATCTTTTGATGTCGTTTTGTTATTTCTAAGCACGACTGGTAGAAAACACAAAACATCGCTTCAGATCAAATCTTATAGCAAATGCAGCACACTAAAACATCTGTGCGTCAAACAAAATACATTTACAGTTAATGAAAAATTCTATCATCTCTACCATGGTACTGCTATGAGAAACCCGTCGTCTCCCGTTTTGTCCAATATTTTCAAAAGCCGCCTGGCAAAAACAACTATAGAAAATATCCATTACCTTCCTCGAATTTAGCTCAGATACCTTGACGACATTATTGCTGCTTTTGATAAATACGTAATTTTACTAAATTTCTTGGCACAGTTTAATAATATGTATCAAGCCATAACATTCACGATTGAAACTAAAAAACCTATGAAATTTCCGTTCTTGCACCTAAAAATTATTAGAACCGTCGCGTCGACAGAAACATTAAATTTGATATTTACAGAAAAAGCTGAATCACTGGCGAATAACTTCACATGGGAAAGCAAAATTATCTACAAATTACAAACTATCACTTTAAATCAAAATCCGAGTTTGATTCGAAATTCTTTGTTACTTAAATTTAACGCACGATGAGCGGGGAGAAATCCCGAAACTAAAAATTCAGATTCACCCATCGGTAATTCGTGATTTCCTATTTAGCAGGCTTAAGGGACGTATCTAGTTTGTTGCTAATTTTCAGATTCGTTGTAGTTTATTTTTTTTTACTGATCATGACTGCTTAGTTATCAAAATGTACATTTAGGGTACAAAAAGTTGCTTTATTAATCATTTCTCACAGTTGCTCATTTATTTACTGTATTTCTCATTAAGATGCGCAAAATGTGTGTACAAACTTTGACAGTAAGTTGTGCCCATCATACCAAGAAAATTGTTGCTAAATATGGGTTTAAAAACGCTATCTTACCACGTTACAGCCTCCGGAAAAGGAAACAGTCTTAACAGTTTAAACTGGTACCTCTTAGGAGATTGTAACTTCTTATATTAATAAAGCCTATTCGGCTCCACGTTTATAAAAACGTGTTGATTTGCAAAACTATCCTGTAAAGTATGTGCAAACTATTCGCTTATTTTAAGGTTACACTCAAACCTTCATGACAAATTGGTTTTTCATAAACATTAAATTACCTTGAAAGCACCTTTTAGGTGTGTTTTTCTATGGAAAATAAGATTTTATAAACAAAACTTCAAAAGTTATAAAAATTTAAAAGTATTTAGAAAAAAATATTACGTTTCCTGGGTAATTTATTGCACCGTTTAAGCGTTAATTTAAACAAGTGAACGCGAAAATTCACATTTTCATGTAATTGAAAGATATTTACTCGACGCGAATAATAAACCCGAAATAGCTTTGAAAGATTCTGTTAAGTCATGACGTTATGTTTGTTTCAGTGTCCTATATTAGACAATATTTCCTCATATGAAAGATTTTTAAGAAGTTGAGGTATTTCAGTGACTCGTCTTTGTACCTTCTCGATTAGCCCAATGTCCTTAACAAAATAGAGAGACCAAACAGGCGAGGCCTGTTCAAGCAGCGGGCGAATGTGGGTTTTATATATCTTGAGCACCAACTCCCAACTCAGATACTTAAAGGCACACATCACTAGGTACAGAACGAAGTTGGCTTGTCTTACTATACGAGAAATATGCAAAACCATTTCAAATCCGAGGATATGGTAGCTGCTAAATCCAGCTGTATATCGACTTTTTTCTGTAACTGTATTTAACGTGTAATAAATACAGTTTGGTGTTGTTATTTTACTTATGTGCAAATGGTGCATTTGCTAACATTCAATAGGCACCAATTTCATAAGTTCGGCTGGTATTGCATCCACTCCAGTCCTAGGAAAATTGAATAACTCAGTATCATGCGCAAAAATTGGGTTTGATTTTAAATTACTAACTAGATCACTCTAATAGAATATAAAAATAATAAAACCCTAACCGATAGGTTGTGGTACGCCACACAGCACAAAATGGTTCGCTGTAGTTGTTCAATTTGTACAGCAATCTGTCGACAGGTACTCGGTCGATAGCTTTTTTATAATCGATACAAGCAACAGGATTTCATTGAAAACTTTTAACCAGATGTCGCGAATACTCAAGAAGGCATAAATCCATGTCGGCCGTTTGGAAACAGAAATTTCGTGAGCTGCTGCTATTATCTTCTCTATATATTTTCCATTTACGGTAGTTAAACTTACAATACGGTAGTTTTATGATAAAAATTTTATCCCGTTTGTTTTGACATTAGAATTGCTGTAGCACAATTCCGTCGAGTGGTTGGTCTAAACATGAAACAATCTGTATGGAAGTTAGTGGCTTACCTCAAGGTAGTACTAGCTAGCAATTTCAAAAAATGTGGCGTCGGTCCTATATGTCCACAGTGGAGGTTAGAACGACGCCCTAAAAGTTTGCGGCTCAGCAAAAACGCCTACAAAAAGGTCGCCGGTTAAAATTAGCGTCCATTAACAATAACACCAGGCAATAATGTCGCCGTTCCCATACTGCAAGTATGAAAAAGTGAAAGAACAACTAGTCCAACTCCAGATATCTTTCAAGCAACATATATTTCTCAACATAGTCAGTGTTGGGTGTAGAACTTAAAATCACAAAAGAGTTAAATTAAACTTCCAATTTTGCCCGCGGTGTGCCTTATGGCCTTAATTTTCAGGCGTTATTTTTGCTGGGGGGAAGCTTTTCCCGGCGATATTACAGATGGGCGCTGTTTTTGACAGCGACATTTTCAGTCGGCAACATTCTTGTCGCTCACATTATTGCCTGGCGACATTTTTTCCTTTGCAATTTTTGCGGAAAGCAGCTTAGGCGCCGTTTTTGGTACTGGGCGCTACTTTTGATTGCTCTGTTTTAAGCGACGCTACTATTCTCATATAGCATTAGCATGTCCATAGAACATCCTAGAAACTTACTTCATGGATGTATGGATGTCCATAGGACATCTATTTAAGATCCTGATGACTCTATATGGACGTCCATACATAGTGTTTAGCTTAATTAGATTTATGTCAGTGTTTATATTTGTAACAACGGATGTGTTCCTTGTACCTAATATCAAAATTTCGAATGGTCTGGCCTATATGTATAAACCGAATTGCAGTGGGACGCCATTTAATTTGTAAATGCAAGATTTCGGTAAATTGTCTGTTTTTCCTAGCATTAAACAAAGTTTTTAAAATGTTTTCAGTGTTTTAAAAATTACTTTTTATTTATTTGTTTTGTTTATAATTTTAGTATCGCCAAAATATGGACTCGTAGCACCAAGATAAAAAATAGAAAACGTGCCGATAATACTTTCTAAACATTTTAAACTACCACAAACACAAACCAAAATCACAATTGGCGAAACACCAAACGACACTGACGCTGAACGCTAAGGTAAAGATGATGGGTTGACGCGTGAACAGCGAACAACACGCAAACTTTCATCACGGAGATTGTCGAGCAGTAGAAATTCGTTAAATGCACATAAATTACGTAGATGACCGTAAATAATAACCACAATTTATCGATATTGCTGGAACATTCAAAAAATAATTATATTTTTACATATGTCCTATAGTTTTCTAGCAAACTGCATTTATAATATTATATTGAAGTATATTATTTACTGCTGTTGAAAATTAAAATAAAAGTTAATAGTTCTCCATTGAACGCAAAATGGAGTCTTATAGGACGTTTTCGTGGGATGTCTTATAGATATCCAGTTAGGATATCCTTTGCATGTCTATAGATGTGAGGATGTGAGTTGAACCTAAAATGGATGTCCAGAGGATATCCTGTGCTATTTTTTATTACCGTATACCGTGGCCAGGGCTATTGTGCAAATTTAGGAACTAAGCTGCTCTGAACTTCTTACCAAAGTGATAGTTTCTCCATTTTTGATGTACTTTGTCAAAGTAAGAAATCTTGAACTTCTGAAATTTTATTTGTCGTTTTAGATACCATATGAAACTTGAAGGTTGATAAAAATTATCTACGTCAGAGTAGTTTGCCTTATTTATTCATCGCGATTGTTCTATTACTTCATACTTGCAAGTATAATTTTGAGTAGTCATTAGTACACACCAACGAACGACGCAGCAATTGAAGAGAAAGAAAAATTCTATGAAGACTTGACGACGGAGTTGTATAAAATAAACAACCGAAAAGAAGTAATAGTAATGGGGGATTTTAATGGACGAACTGGGAAGCGGTTTAATGATAATGTAGTAGGACGACACGGAGAAGATGTTTTCAATGACAATGGTAGTAGACTAATTGAAGTATGCGAAGAACATTCCCTTAAAATCATGAACGGGTTTTACCAGCATAGAAATATCCATAAATATACCTGGAGGCAAGCTACAAAAAATATACAGTCCATAATAGACTATGTAATACTAAAGCAACAAACACATATAACAACACTGAATGTAAAGGTGCAAAGGGGAGCAGAATGTGGTACAGACCACTTCTTACTTAAGGCAACCCTATACTTCAAATACACTTTTTGTTGCGGAGGAAAGACGTCGACAAACGAGAACAAATTACAGGAAGCAGAAAAATGGCCAGTGTATAATGTGGAAAGCCTGCACGATGATTCAATAGCGTTTCTTTATAAATTACGGTTAGCGCAGAAACTAGATGGAAAATTAAGGGGAAATGCTAACGATTTATATGATCAACTTAAAGTTTTTATACACCAAGCAGCACAAGAAGTCCTTGGAGAAAAACGTAAAAATCGTAGACATAAAAACTGCTTTTGGTGGAATGAAGAACTAGAAGCATACACCCACGAAAAAAAGGTATTATATCAAAAATGGCTATCAACGGGAGATCCGGAAGACCGAAAACAGTATACCAGGTATAGATACTTAGTAAAAAAGGAAATAAGCAAAGCCAAAAATGTTTCCTGGGAGAAAAAATGCGGAGAACTAAATCGGCTTATGGGTAGTTCTAGATCGAGAGAAGCCTGGAAATGTATAAATAGCCTGAAAACAAATACCTGCGAGAGAGTCAAGATAGACCCAATTGGAAAAGATAAATGGAAAGAATATTATACAGACCTGCTAACAGAAAATAGAAATGAATACGAGGAACATGAGACAAGTTTAGAAGGGGAAGTTGAGGAAGAAGTTGAGGAAATCACACTGGAAGAAATTAGAGGTGCGATGAAGACAATGAAAAATAATAAAGCACCCGGCCCGGGAGGCATTCCTGTTGAGCTAATAAAACATGCTCCCGTATAAGCATTAGAAGTAGTTCAAGAGATATTTAATAAATGTCTGAATAGCGAAGAAATACCCTCTGATTGGAAACTGGGATACATCACTTCTATTTATAAAAAAGGAAACAGGCGGGAATGCTCAAATTACAGAGGCATAAGCGTCACTGCCTCAATGGGAAGGCTGTATGGGCGGGTATTAAAGAATCGCATAGAGGAAGATATAATAGAAATAGAAGAACAAAGTGGTTTCCGCCCCGGAAGATCTTGTATCGATAATTTATTTTGCCTAAAGCAATTAGCAGGAAAAAAGCTAGCTTGCGGTAGGGAGCTACATGTTATATTTATAGACCTAAAAAAGGCTTATGATTCAGTTCCGCAACGTAGACTCTGGGAAGCAATGAAATTACAAAATATTAAAACACTATATATAAATGCAACAAAAAACATATACCGAAATAACTATAGCGCCGTAAAAGTAGGGAGATCGGTATGTCAGCCGTTCATGACGAACAAAGGATTAAAGCAGGGGTGTTGTCTTTCGCCGACCCTTTTCAAAATATACCTAAACTGTGTACTGAAAGAGTGGACCCGAAAATGTCATGAAATGGGAGTTAAGCTAGAAGAGGACTTTGTCCATACACTATTATTTGCAGACGATCAGCTTATCCTCGCAGAAGATGCCGTGTATATGATAAGAAAATTAATAGAGCAGTATGGTCAGTGGGGTCTAGAATTAAATATGGACAAGACCCAATACATGGTTTTTGGCAGACAGGCAACAAATTTAAATACCGAATATGGAACCATCAAGTGTACCGACGAATATAATTACCTAGGGGTGCTCATTACATCAGATGGGAAAGACGAAAAAGACATACTAAATAAAATAGCAAAAGGAAAGAAAATAACAAGAGCGCTACATCCGATCCTGTGGAATAAAGGGGTTACAAACAGAACAAAACAAGTAGTATATAAGACGATCTTTGAAAGCTGCACGACATACGGTTCGGAAGTGTGGGTTACAAATATGTCACTAGACCGTAGGTTAGAAGCAGCCGAAATGGAATATTGGAGAAGAAGTTGTTGTGTCACCAGGCTTGAACATATCCGAAATGATGAAATTCGCAGAAGAATGGAAGTAAAGGGAAAAATATCAGAGTATGTGAGTGAAAAGCAACTATTATGGTATGGGAACATGAGGAGGATGCCAGAAGATAGGTTGCCGCAAAAAATATGGAAATGGGTGCCAAGGGAGAGAAGGAAAAGAGGGAGACCTCGAAGAAGTTGGATGAACGTGATTCATGAAAAAATGCAGGAACGAGGACTATTAGAAGACGATTGGAATGATCGTAAGAGGTGGAAAACGGGATGCGAGAAACGGCAGATAAGGCTGTAAAAAACCTCGCTTATATATATATTATATATATACATTAGTACATTGCTATAAATCCTGTTTTCTTATTTTTACAATACATATTTTGCAAAACAGAATTTTCCTATTACTTAACTTATAAACAGAAAATGAAATTTATTCCTTTCTGTTAATGCGCAACACGCAACTATTGTACTTTATACAAATCTTTACGGATGTTCTCTATAAACTACGCGAAACTGTTGGAAATATCTAAATAACAACAAATTTAATGAACCCCTGAAGTCATAAACTTTAATCCTCCTACTCACCTACACTGGCATTACCCACGATCGACCTTGAATCAGTTCCATGTCAGAGGATGATGAATATTTAAACGTTTTGATTAAAATATTAATGTGACAACAAGAAGTTAGAAAATAATTCATAAGTAAATATTTTCGTAAAGTCTAGCTAATATTTTCTGCGCGCTTCGTTAAATACAAACACGTGGACGGATATTTTGCGATTACTAACTTATTTTTCAGTTAATTTTGCCATAGTATGGTGTTGGAGAACCATTCCTATAATAACCAACATATTTTCCATTTATAATATACAGATTATCACTATTTTGCTGGAGATTGCAACTAATGAATGCGACAAGGAAGGAATTAGCAACTAATGAGTGCATCAAGGAAGGAAGAAAGTGGTTTGACCAAGTGGGGATTTACGTATCCATAAATACTTTCAAATTAAATTGAAATTTCAAATTTTTACGTTTAAATGTAAAAATATCCATGAATCTTCACTTGGCCCGCCCGTTATCCCCTTCCTCGTCGCTCTCATTCGTTGCCTTTGTCTTTAGAAAAATAGTTACAATTTGTGTAACATAAATTGGTGTTATTACGTATTCACTATTCCTAGCAATTTTTTAATGTTGATATAAGATTTTATCATTTCTTGTGCTATTAAAGCGTTTGCTTTATATCACGAACGTTTTCGCATATAGAGCATGTAAAATTTGATTACTAAAATAGTTTCATAGTACTGCTGCCAGTTGAACGGATTTTAGTTGTTGTTATAATCTGAAACTTTGGTGTTATAGAGAAACAGATATGTGCATAAGTATTGTGAAAGGATATCAAGTAACTACAACAAACAGTGGGGTGCATTATGGTATTAAGTTCTGATGCCAGGATGTTCTCTGCCGTTTATGTTTCTATGATGTAGGCAGTTTGGATTGTTTTTATGTTAGTTATGTAGGTAAGAGTTGAGTTCAAGTGCCTAGATGTGAAGAAATATGCTTCAATAACGTAGCTATGATTTCGTTGTGGGAGGATAATCATTACATCTGCAGTGCAGCTAGGCTAGTATGACTTATTTAACCAATCGTGACCCAGTTGTAAGCTATTTTTTTCTGATTATACGTACATGTTTGTTTGGTACACAAGTAACAAAAATAAAGTTCATTTTATAGTGTTTGTAAAGAATTTATAATACTGTACAGAACGTATGTAAAACGTTTAAAATATTCTAGGTTGTAAATGTAGATTTATGGGTAATACTAGTTCACTTTTTTTGCAAAAAATAAAATAAAACCAATAAAAAAAATCAGTTTGCTTCAATAAAGACGGTGTAGGTCAATCCTCAACAGAATGCTCACTTGTAGAGTCAGCCACAAAATTAATGAATCTAGTAATAAGCTTGAATATGCAACACACGGCACAGCGTTTGTATGCTACGACAAAAGTTTTCCGTCCACTGCCTACAACTAGACAAAACGAATCTGCGCCGAGGCTTTTTTGCAATGTCTGCTAAACTGCACATGCGCATTGCGCAGTATAATTTCTACAAACATGCATTAAATGTTTTTCTACTGAATTTGACATTTACCTAAAAAATTAGAAAGTCCTTTAATATGGATGAAAGAATGTCAAATTTGATATATTATACGAGATGTTTTTTTAAAATATAAAAATCTTGTTTTTAGAAATTTTTTTGTAATTATCAATTTTTTGAAAATCCTAAACCATTTGAAAATTTTTGAAAAATTAAAAGTATTTCGAATTTTCATAAAAATGTCAAACATGTAAAATACCTACATAAAAACTAGAAACTAAGCCTACTTTTTATTACCATTTAATTAATTATGGTAAAATAAGGAGCCTTTCCCAAACAATTTGAATTTCTCGTACTAACTGAAACCGTAAGTATTTTTTTTCACAACAATTTATTTCTGGAAGGCAGAAGTTATTATCCATGATAACATTTTCTGCGTAGAGACATTTGTAATGCAGAAATATTGTTTTAGGCAAATACTTTAGCAAAAATAACGTTTTCGTGGAAATAGAATAAGAAACAAAAAAAATAAAAAATAATAGTTTTCGTTTTGTTACGTCAATCCGGGTATTTATTTTAATTCCAAAATTGAGCAAATGTATTAACAGCAGAATACGTAAGATAACGTGCATATTGTTTAAAACAAAATTATGTTATACATGCCCAGTTACATTTTTGAATAAAATTATAAACCCACACTTCAAAACTGTCTCAAAAAGGTCTTTAAAATGCTGCTATTCACGAATTTTAAATATTTCAGAGTTAAGTGTCTTATTTAGTTGTAGGCAGTGGACGAAAAACGTTTGTCGTAGCATTCTAGTGCTGTGGAGTGTTGCATATACGCGCCTGCTACTAGAGTCATTAGTTTTGTGACTGACTGTACATGGTCTTGGTCCTTAAGCATAAAACAACTGGTATTTATTATGGTTTTGTTCATTATGTAGCTATAAAACAACTGAAAAAAAAATATAGCTAGATTTACAAACATGCACAAAGTCATAAAATCGCGAAATTGAACAAAAGTACGGATTATGTGTACTAATTGAATATAAACCTTCTATTTTTATTAAAACTAAAACAGTTCTGTAAAACATATTTAAATTGTTGGAGTTAATTATGCAATTAGCAATAATTAAACTAATTTTCAAAATGTGGGATTGTTTGGATGATAAACAGTGCTGTTGTTAACAAGCAAAGCATCTCTACAGATATTGTTATTCATACATTTCACAAAATCAAATGTTAACAGGTTTAAGCTAAAACTGACATATTTTATCAAGCATTGTAAAGCGGGAAAATTAAATGTAAATTATTGATTTTATTTTATTTTTTATACAGAAAACTACATGGCATTGGAAATACTAATAGTAAAATTAGTTTTTACCCATAGAAATTTATTTTAAGCATGCGAACCCGAAATACATATATTTCGTAAGGTAAAACAAAATTTTTGTTGTCGATTTTAATTTTCAAAACTAATTTTTTTGAAGCCTGACAAATATATTTTGCAAAGGCGTCTATTCGGTCACATGAGGTGGCGCGATCACGTTAGCATTTTACTCAGACAAATTTGCCATGCATCAAGGAATGAAACAAATAGATTGAATCATAGACGTTTTTTTAAAATTAATGTAACTATTATAGTTTATAATTAGCTTCAAGGCAACTAAGGATCTCATTTTTACCCTAATGTGGTGGTTAATAATTAATTGTTTTCAGTAGTTGAAATAAGACATTTATACACTGAGTCGTGTATATGCCAATATTTCGGTTCCGCTTTGGGTCATTTGTCATTCAAGTAATGATAACGCGACCGCGCCACATCGTGCTAAGAAATGGAAGCTTTTATGTTCACAAAATATATTTTTCAGATTTACTATAATAATATTTCTAGAATTCAAAAACTAATTTTTGTAAAACATAGTTTTGTTTCTATTCACCAATTTATTTTTTAAAATCAAAAAATTATTTTTTAATTTTTCTTACATTAAAAATAAAATTTTTGTGTCGTAAAAATAAATGTTTCTTAAATTTAATTGTTTTTTAATTTTGAATAGTTTGTCAAAAAAAATAAAGAAAATAATATTTTTTTTTGCAGTCAAAAATGTAATATTCATTGATAAAATTTGAAAGTTAAAAAAATAGAATATTTTTAATCCCTTAGCACGCTCAGACGGCGCTTCCTGTTTGCTGTCCATCGCACTAATTCTCATCACCACTTGCTTCGGCAAACGCTGTTATAAACTACAAAAACTACCACAGGAGGTATAAAAGGAAAAAGGCAAGGTTGTTCTTTAAATTAGCAACAAGGTAATAAAACAATCGCGTGCAATTTCACCAAAAAAAAGCACAAAGTATTTGAAATTCAGATATTATATAGTATCGAATTGGTAATATCGGAAGTATCGGTACCGGTATCTAAAACTAGGTATCAAACGAGCTCAAAAAATAATGGAATTATATACCAATCGTGAATTAAAAAATAATCGGGGCAAATTGCTAGAACATCATCTGTATAGCACAACGTTTTTGTTTTGACTTACAAAGTTGTCAAGCAACCAAGTCTTCGCATTTAACCCAATTATTTTTTAATCCACTCGTGATAACATTGCCGAAGATAGTAGCTATAAGTTATAAGCAAACCAAAGATATCACGCTGGAACCTCTACTACTGTAAATTAAGCTATTTTTCTTTGATTCAATTTTGTGCGGTAGAATAAATTTAACCCTTCATTAGTTTTATCGAATACCTACTCTACTATCAAGGAACGAAGCGATTATGACATCAAACACCTAAGTGTTTCTAAGTGAGGAAGCTTTGAATCGTATAATTCGAGTAATTGTTAAGGTTTAACGTATGAAGTGAAGAACGTAATCGCGTGTACTTCCTGAAATTAGTTGTTCCAGTCTTCAAAAGCTCATGACAAAATCAATACAAGGTATCTACTTTTTACTAGTTGCATTATACACAATTAAGGGTTATTATATGTATAATTATGCAAGGTTAACAAAAAATTATCATAATCAATTGAGCGAAAATAATAATTCTTTTTATAATTAAAATTACCGTGTATTAAAAAACATTTTTTTTGTGTGGATATTTATTGGTTTTCACTGATTATTTCAATTGGTTTCAGTTGAGTAATGAAAATAACAATGGCGTATCAAATATTCACAACCCACATACAATTATCAACTAGTCTGAAATAGGAAGCTAAAGTCAGATAGTTTAATCACACAAACATACTGTGATAAAGCGTTTTTAATCATGTATTCACGTGAAATATTTGCTAGAATTTTGAAATATATCAACGTAAACGCTTGGCAAAAACTGGTTTAGTTTTTACCGTAATTTATACAAAAGCAGACCCGAGTAGCAACTACTTTTCGATTTTTGTAGAGCGAACGCTATAGACGTTTATTTTAAGTTATTCAATAGTTCGTGTGAAACAATGCTTTTTACAGGGTGAGAAAAGACGGATGTAAGAAAGACAATTAAATGTTAATGAAACCAAATAAGTCAATGTCTCTTGTTGGTATCTCCATCTGTCCGTATAAAAATAACTCAATTCACTCTAATAAATTACCTACACTTTGAGGCATTGTTGTGATAAAAATGCTTTTTTGTCCTCGTTTGCCACCATTGAGAATATTCTGCGGCTTCCTTTTTCTTTTTTGAGTATGACGTTTCACTATTTTTCCAGTTTTCGTGGAGAAGTAAGAAGAACCTGCTGCTGTTTGCTGATTTTTTGATAAAAAATGATTAATTATTTTTTCTTCATCGCAGTTTTATGGTTTTTTCAGAACTACACATTAAATTAGTGTTAATAAATTCCCAGTTCAATAACAAACTTTTTGAATTCACAAGAACAGCTTTACTCCCAAAAGAACAAAAAGCAAGAAAATTATTTTATAAATAAGCCTTTAACAGATATGTAACTTGTAACTAAAACCGCGACAATAGCAAATAATACTTGCTTGTTTGTTCCCAACTTTACAGACGTAAACATTTTAGTATTTACTAAACAATAATAGCTAGGCTTTCAGAATAAAGAAGAAAGTATACGTTTTATAAGAGTATTACAGTTGTTTGCGGAGGACGCTGCTTTAAACTACTTACATCTTACCGCAAACTAATTGAGTAATTAAAATATACATGAAACACGGAAATAGATGAAACGCTGCGAAATATTCTATCGTAGTAGAAACACGCAAAAACACAATTTTTTAATACTGTCGCTAGTTATGGGTGGTAGGTGATAACGAATTATACACTGCAGGAAATAAGTTAACATTAATTCTTTAGACTTTTTCATTCTCTTATTGCTATTTCAGTTAATCTTAGTCAAATTTTGTAAAAAGCAATAATTTTGTGACTTATATACAAAACCAACTTTTGCAAGCATACGTATACAAAAAAAATTAACAACATTCAAGAACGCATAGCAAGCAAATCGGCGTTCCTAGATTTTACGTTAATATAGTTCAAAAGTAGGTACCTGAACACGAATCTAATAAATTTTCATTATAGGGTAAACAACAGTCAACCGCTATAATTATTATTAATGCATGACCAAATTTGTCGTTCGACAAAGGGTGCAAAATTCGTAGACAAATATATTTAGTTGTATAAAAGACTTGGAGGTTTGTTTGCAAACAAACGTCTGATACACTTGAGGGCTGCATTCAGGTGGGTCTGGGTCGAAAAGGTGCAAGCCGTTCTAGGAGGAACAACACCTGGTCAAATATATGTGTGCATTCTGAAGGTAATGAAATGGTACAGGTTTTGGACGGATGACATGCAGGGTGTGAGGATGGCGGGGGAGTCGACGCGCAAGCTCGAGCGTCGCGTCGGCCACGGGCCCGCTCAGTACCACGCGAGACTTCGTGTAGCGTGTCCAAAGCTGGCTCATATAATACGAAGGGTAAATTCCAGCGACCCCCAACAAGGGCCCGCCCACCAGCGACGTTCTATCTGCAACTGCCATCGGATTTGCGTAAATTATACATGTGTTTCCAACTTTCCAACAAAGTTAGCATAAATTACCTACTCGTGTTGTGATTTACATATCCTACAATATTTCCCGGCATATCTAACTCCGGCATTTTAATTACCTCACAGTGCTGAACTGCGAGCCGGGTTTTGGAATAATTTTGTTTGCGAAGGTGAACATTTCGACTGCAAGTAAATGCAACTCCCTCCGCGTCGTGACTGTATACGATAGAGCCACAATGTACTAAAGTCGTTACAACTTTAGCGATTATCTAAATTGATTTAGCGTGTGCGGGATGAGGGGTAGTTTTAATTAAAGTTCATCAAGGTTGCGTTGTGTCATTAATTAGTGAAGACAACGAAAGCGCGAGGTAGTAACTGACGATGAGTGTTTGGAAGTGACTGGGAAACCGCCGCCCGTCCGCACCAGTTGTTGCTTTGCCTCCAGCGATGGCTTCTTCCTGCTTCCTGCTGACTGTGGCGTTACTGGCATCCCTACCGCAAGCTTTTGTAAAAGCTCAAGGTAAGCGTCTGTGTTTGACGCCTTTGACCGTTCAAGCTTTCCGAATTAAAAGGCCTTTGGCCGTCCGAAGACACTTCTAGACCACTTGTAGGAACAAAACTTTTATCCCCCCCAGCACTGCTAAAACGAAAAAGCGAAGAAACTTTGCTCTCGAAAACTCGCATAAAACGCGATGTCATTATTGATATAAACTCAGGTGTTCCGAGACGTTAAGAGACGCATTTGTATGACAATAGGTACGCCATCCGATCTACATGAGACATCACAAGCTTAAGTGCGACACAACGCCATCAAACCCGTATTTTGCTTCCCCGAATTCTTTATCCAAAGGGGAGCATTCCGATGAGAAAGCTCTTGGGATACGTGTGCAGTTGAAATATGTGAAAACTGACTTCCAGGGTCCCTCTATGTATTGGACTCGTAGTTAATGATGTATGACTGTGGATATTTTTCAAAGGAGTAGAATGTAAAGAATCTTCCCGGTGCTTTACTAAATCATATGCCTTTTTGAACTGCACCTCGGAGATTAAAATCCTGTCCCGAATCTAACTTTTCTTTTTCGTGTGTCGAACGAGTGGCGAATTTGGCTGCGCGTTTCCAACTAATAATAGGTGCTTAGTACCTATACAGAGACTGACGCGCTGTCGGGAACTTATTTGCTTTTAATCATTCCTTAATGTGCCCCTGTGTCAATCAATTTCCGAGGCACGCCAAGAAAAAGAGTTAATAAAGCGGCCGTGGGCATTTCTTGCAAAAGTTTTGAAATTTTAATTGGTTTCGCGAAATGAAATTGTCGAATCAATCTAACGTCACTGCAGGGTTTAAACTGCTACCTGTACATACTTCGATTTAGATTTATAAAATCTTAAGAATTAAAGCATTTGATCAGTTCCACTTTTAGTATCAGTTTAAAGTTTAGTAGTCATTAATTAAAAAATTATAAAAAAAATGTACGAAACTTTCTCAGACTAAACTGAAATTCTAACAAAGACATGTGATGTTACGTAGTAAAGGAGACAGGCGAGTGATCATGCAAGTCCCCGAAGACGTTGGCAGCTTGAGTGGGTGATCCATTTATCATGAGCACAGACAAACTCTAACCCCTACATCTCAGAAAATTGATCTTACTTCCTTTTTACGCTAACGTACGAAGGCGCCGCAAATAAGATATAATTATTGAAACTGAAAAAGTATTCCGTAACTGTCATTAGCTTGCAATTTTTACCTGAATATTTTAGATTTTTTATTTAAGTATACCGCAACCAGTAACAGGAACCATGAGCTATCATGTTATTTTGTTTGCATATAAAAGACTTCGAGAGGCATCTTTCAGTAGTTTCGTTCAGTTGATCGGAACGTGTTTAGTGGGCCCTTAGAAATTTATATATCATTTTGTTAATATACATGTATACATGTGAATTTAATTTGGGCAAAGTAAAAACAACGCCTATTTTTTTTTCTGTAAAACAAAACTATTAGTTTTTTTCCGGATGTAATTTAGCGTCTATGGGGAAGTTTTATTATGTTGAATACTAATTTAAAAAAAATACAGATGTTTACGACGTCTGACTGTAACTATAGAATGGTGTAAATTTAGTAGTTTGCATTGGACCCCCTTTTGCCTACTCTGAACTGAAAGGGCAACGGGGGTGCTGTTTTATAGTGACGTCTAATGACACTGACCTAGATAGTTGGGAATGTGTTTAATAATTTATTTGTTTGAGATACGTGTTAGGGTTATTTTGGTCCAGTTGTCACTTGATGGTAATAATACATAGGCGAAATTGATATTGTGCAAACCTCACTAATCAAAGACAGAGAATGAAGTATGGTTGCGGTTTCACATTAGTTCTGTTTTGTAGTTTTAGTGTCTCAAGTTGGTAATAAGTTGGGGATATAAATCAATTAAGATTTATGTTATCTATTACTTATTACAGTTAGGTAGCGCCTCGTGTAAGAGAATACTCTTAATCTGATCCCAACTTCATTCGACAACATAACATTCGTTACGGGAGGTACGAAAATTTGGCATCGACTCAAAAGCTACTAAAATAAAGAATAAATCCGAGTACCAACTTCCCAGGCAGTCGCATCTTTCTTACAAATCCGCATCCATGAGCGGAAAAAGCATGTGCATTTATTAAGTTGACTGAAATGAATTCCCTCGTCCTCTCGTCTTCATTACAATACGTCTAGAATCCCCCTCCTGCATTTATCATTCAGCTTTTCTTACATTGTACACATCGCTTTTTCTTCTGACGACACATTTTTCTATTCTTTTCTCTGCTCCTAAAATATTTTAGTCCCTCGAGAAAAGCCGGTGCTAAAAGTCGCAGAGATAAATTTCGATCTCATTCCCTGGGTGGTTCTTTCCTCATTGAAAATTGAGTAAATCTTATATAACTACCTTATACGGGAGAAATTAGAGTGGGTAGCTCTTGCTTTATATGCGAATAGCATTATTCAGCAACACAATAGGTAAATAAGATTCGCGAAGGAGAGATTATATAAAGTTTGATGGCGCTACTTTGCTGATAAACAAATCGGCGAAGGATAAGATGGATGCTAAACAAAATGCACGAGGTCCATTATCTCCAGGCAATCCACAAAGGAAGGAAGTTTCTAGAATAGCAAGTGGTGACGTTGTAAAACACCGTGTGGTTACAAACTGCTTTGAACATGCGCACGGAAATCGCGCTCCGAAAGACTAATGATTATGGCACCCACAAAATTGCTTCATAATTTTCTCTCGTAACCTTTCCGCTATCAATTCAGACGCGACGGAAAACCCAAGGTTCCATACTTCAATAACTTTGCTTTACGGTTGAGAGAATTAGGCAAAAAATGGATAATAAATGTCTGTCTACCACGACATCGTCGAAGAAAAGTTCTAATTGTTCTCGCTAATTTCCTCTTCTACTCACTCTACAATCGTCGAACGAATAAACGAGCTGTCAATAACCTTTATCATTATCAGATGCTTTATATACGTAGTACTTACAGATGCATGCACGATAAGACCTACCCCATTAAAAGATCTCTTTTTTCATAAACATTAATTTAAAATGAAACTCGCATTTTTGATTAGGATTGATTTTCAAAACAGAGATTAATCCGCTCTAAATTCTTTTAATAAGGAAAGTCGTGTTTGGTATCACATAAAATCTTATGTAAAGTATCGATATATTTTGTATCAAATTTAGCAATATGGGTTTGCACATAATTTATTGATCGACTATAAGATATAATTTTGAAAACATAGAATATTTTTACGTGCAAGATGTCCGTTTTAACGTGTAACCCCTTAGCTCTTTAGAGTAGGCAGCACACGTTGCATGATATAGGTTGCTTTACTAATAAAATACGATTTCATAAATGAGAGTAGTAGTAGTTTGCTGTGGATAAAAAAAATTGTTTGACTTTCTATTCTTAAAAAGATAGTAGGTTGAACCTACAGCAAACTATTAAAGTTATATTTTAGTAGTAAAGCAACCTATGCCATGCAACATGCATTGCTTATTCTCAAGAGTTTAGGGGTTGCACGATACAATAGGCACCCTGTGTTGTTCCACATTTTTAAAACTTGCTGCTTGTAGTAAAAGAATCAGCAACAAAAAAATTTAACACACGTTGCATGTTTTAATTTTTTCATGGATATGTATTTTTCATTTTTGTGTTGTTTAAGATAGCTGCTTTTGTTTCGCTGATTTTGTACATGTTTGCCTTAGCACAAGTCTGTATTCATCAGGGTATTGTGAAATTTAACGCCATTTTATTTAATAAAAGGGTTAGGTGGCGATATGAGCTCATGCCAAGAGGCTTATTGGTAACCCTACGATACGATTTTGAACTCATGCGGTGATATTTGGGAAACACAGACTCTGCTCCCTACTCGATCTGTTCGTGGCCGCGAACCGACTGCGCTTTTCAATTTGTATTCGATAATTACAAAACATATTTTCTTGACCAAATGGCATAAACGATTTTTTAAATGAAAGTTTTTTTTGTAGTTTTTTCTAACTTAGACTATAATGTATATATCAACGCGAATAGTGTCTAAACTTTAAACTATAAAAATGGATTTTTAGACGCTGTATGTAAGCGGTATAATCGTATAATATATTATACCAGTTTATTTTTACATGCAAATATGAAACTTAAGCAGAGGTTTCTTATTTTATAAAGTTATTACAATATGAGTATGAGGTTCTAAACGGTAAACGCTGCATTTCAAATTTCAAGTTGCTCCATAAAGTTAATAAGTGCATCTATATTTTCTATTAATTCTTTTAGAATACTCTTTGTTACAG
The DNA here is from genome assembly GCA_958336395.1 of Ctenicera cuprea. NCBI lineage: Eukaryota > Metazoa > Arthropoda > Insecta > Coleoptera > Elateridae > Ctenicera > Ctenicera cuprea. Next base: position 70,867,732 of record OY284486.1, on the reverse strand, counting down.
CTTCAAACAAAATTGTAGTTATGTTGGAGTCTAATAAGACGGTTTTGGTTCACTACTCAAAAGTAAACAAATGTAATTCCTCTATTAAATCCGGATCCCTTCCGCCTGTCGCAAATTCAACACATTTTTACGCGGCCCTTCTATAAGGATAAATTTTCTATTTACAGTAAACCGCTATATTATTTAACAGAAATTGGCTCCTATTATGTCTACTATTTCGTTGTATTATTGGAATTGTAAAAATGACATTTAGAACACAAACACAGAGGATGAAACATGCAGCTTAGATAAGTAGCACCGCGCGGTAACAGTAATATAGTATCACTATATTAACGGCACAGCTGCGCACGCCTTTTAGTTTGTTGTTCGCAAATAATTTTTACTATTTTGGTCACGAAAAGCTTTGAATCAATGTTACAATAATTTACTATAAAGGCCTTACACCAATTAAATAAATACCTAATTTAATAAACAAATGTTAAGAATATAAGTAGGTAAATGCTTTAAATTTATATGAAATATTACGTAACTGAATAAAATCCACAATCACTGAAAATAATAACCAACTGAAAATATCGGTAGTAAAATATACAAACAAATAGGAAAGCTACTTCTGACAACCGTTAATTTCATTATGAAAATAGGCGCAATTAATTAAGCCTTGAAAAAAAGTAAAATTTAGCACGTAAACGACGTATTTCTTTCAATAAGATCTTTTGTGCAAAATAACCCCTTTATATGTTAATAAATACTTAGTAAACGCTGATACGTGAACTAAAATAAACAGCAAAATAGTTTGCAGTACGTTCCCCTGTAAATAAAACTTATTGCTGAATTAAATAAATTGCCAGTAATTGTTTTCGTATTTTACAACGAATCAGTACCATCAAGATACATTAATTATTAGGTTACCGGCACCAGTAATTTGTGTACGATTAAACACTTCGTGAAGTTGTTTTCAATATATAAATAAACTTTTAATTTACCTGACTGTATTTTTAAACTCAAATTATTGGGTCAAATATTGTAAAATAGCAACTGTTTCGTAAGTTATCGTAAGTTATTATATTACAATAATACAAAATAGTTGTTTAACAAATAAATAAAACAAATATTTTAAATATGAATTTTTACGGTAAGTATATTTTACTATGAAACATTAAAGATTAATTATTAGGTTTTGTGTACGGTAGATGCATTTGTTGATCGTTTAATTGAGGTAATTTTAAACTGGAACGGACTGACCTTAATATTGAAGTGGCTTGCGATGAAGAAGACCTTGCTACAGGCGGTAAACGATGAATTCTTAAGTGGCCTGAGAATAACTTCCAGGTATTGCAATTTTGCGGTTCACACAAAAATATGAAGGACTCTATTAAATGCATCTAATTCAAGATCGCTCTACTCCCATATTCGTAGATATATGAAACCAGGAATAAATTAAAAGCCTACAATACCTAAAAGAATTTTTAAAAAACTAGGTATGTTAATAAATGTTGGGCTGGCTTTGAGGAAAAAGGTTCTGTCGATCGCCTTACAAATATCAAAAATTATTTGACCATCAGAATGATGATTTAATGTAAAACTCGGCGAATATTATTCTTAACTTTAAAAACGTTTATACCATGAGATACAGAACGAGATGACGCTACAGGAAACCAAAATATTCATCAAAAAAGTTCTAACGAATAATTAAGCAAAATTTCTTAAATCAGGAAAAAATATATTTAAACTTTTTAAGGGCGGAAACCGAAGCTAGCGCAATCTGTATAAAAATTGGTAAATCAAATATAAATTTAAATAAACTAAAACATCTCATCAAACTAAATTCTACAGTATAATAATCATATTTCACTAATAACAAAACTATCAACCTTAATATCAAACATTTAGTGCATTAAACAATGTTTCGTAACACCGAAGAATGCGAAATGCTTTACATCAGCATAATTGGGCCAGGTCCGGGGCTGTCGCATTCTGAGATGCCACGTCGTCAGCGGCACGAGATAGACCAAACATTACCTTCTCCAAAACGCGGCTACACCAACAACATGCTACCAAAAACACCTGTTGCCTTATAGCGACCATTTACAGTTTATTGTGAAAACCTCCCTGAAAACTTTACGAGCACCAATTAGTTAGAGAAAACATTAATGTAAAAAATACCCGCCAACATACATCGTCGAAAAAGGGTTCTGGTAAAGACATGTTTTAGTTAAAGCTCTTACATGGAAAAACCAAAAACTTTTCAGGGCTTTTTTCGTGTTTTTCCGGTCTTTCTGTTTTTTTTACATTTTTTTTACGGGAGCAGTTCTTATTCCCGAGACCGAATCAGCAAAGCGACGAGCACCGCGTATGAAGTTACCAAATAAATCGGGGGGCGTGGCACACGGTTTGGTTAGTATAACATAATAATGAATAATGAAGTTTCAATTAAAAGAAACAAAAATATATCAAGACATTCGTACCAAAGTGTTTGCATTATGAACAAAGGGGATTCCCCATCTTACAACGTATCCCCATGACGCATAAGTTGTTCGCGTTGCAAGGGGTTACACCACCCAGATTCAATCAAATTTAATTGATTGCATTGTTAAAAGGTTTACTTCTGTTTCATTTCGAACATATTTTTATTTACAAAAATACCTGCTTTTCTTTGTCAATGAAGCCCTTGGAAAAAAATTAGTGGCGTCGGGTCGGGCAATCAAGCCGGCCACAAAAAGCTACCTGTTAAAATATTGTTAAATTAAAACAACTTTTGTGTTGTTTTTTTGTTGTTCATTTATCGTTTGTTGTATTATCAAAACATATTCCATTCTTAACAAAAGAGAAAATTACAGTTACAACTTAGTTATTTCTATAAATAAATATATCAGCATCATTATCCGCACCGTTTAGGCTCTTATGGCCTATTCCAGATTAATGCCTTATGTTTTTCTAGGCCGTCTTACATATTTTTTTCCTCTTGGATTGCATGCATTTGCCAGTTTTGAAAGACGATCTTTGTTCATGCTATCCATGTGATATTTCTAATTAGTCTTGTGTTTTGTCATCTACAACAAAAATGTTTAAGTCTTCTCTTGTAGACTCATTAGTTAGCATAGCTAATTTTCTGCAGCTTATATACCCAACAAGTATATGAAGCTATATGTTTATAAATAGAAAAAAAGTAAGTATTCCAATGGTGTCATAGCCAACTAGCTTTACTTTAAAAAAATGTATTTTTTTGTAACAATTAAATATAATAAATATTTTGCTGCACTATCGTTATCTACATAAAAATGCTCGTCAAAAGTGTAGGTACGGTTTCTCTGTATCTCTTCAAATAACGGAGATACAGCTACCCTTTAAAATTTTGAAAATGGGGAACATCGCCAATAATTGGAAAACAAAAGCAGATATTTGATTTTTGCATAGGCTATTGCATTTATCTCGATAAAATATTTCAGAACGTGCTATCAGTTGTGATCTCTCTGGCACTGACATATACTGAGATACCCCGCGTTTGCATCGTAAATGCCGCACCCTGTATATTTGTTGGTGTACGCTAAATTATTGACCGTGATAGCTAAAATTGTTTCAGCTAATAAAAATTTGCTAATAAACCGACGACATTTTTTCTGTGTAACAGTTATAATTGTTTTTGAAGAATAATATACTGTGATTGGGTATATCAAGGAATCGACGTAACATTTTTTCTACGCTTTGTTAACGTATGATTACGCTTATTTTCAAAACAATATTTTAATTACTGCTTAGTAGTTATAAAAACCTGTCATGTATTTGTATGTTAAATTATAATGGAAACCGACAATCGAATTTCTGCCTTCGTATCTCTATCTCCCCATCTATCTCTTAGCTTTGAAATTAATTAAGTTACAGAAAGGGGACGCCGATGTTCTAAGTTAAAAACGAATTAAAAGAAAAAATAAATTATTCATTGCAAAGAAAGGCACAACATATTTTTCAAAAGAATAACATCGCAAGATACAACATTTCAACGTTATTGAAGACCTTCTACTTAAGGTTATTTAGCCCGAAGTATAGATTAAGGTTAATTTTGCAGAATAATGCATAATAATGCAATGAATGTGCGAATGGGAGCTCTAAGGTACAATGTAGGGAATAATAACATAAATCACGTTGCCTGGTTCCGCTCCCAATGAACTTCCTCGCTCCTTCGGGATTGCATCTAGGCTACTATTGGCCTCTTTTAAACATATTACGGATTTCCTCCTGTGTGGGTTAAAATTAAGTAACTCGGAAATATTTATGCACATTAGACAAGGAATCACTACCATAAAGGGTCACCCAGGTTGAATTGAAAATTCATTATCCCCTAACCCGTTCTACGCCTTCGAAGGCGTCACGTCGTAACCTAAGGTTGTGTATCATTTAGATAAATGTCAGAGTACAATATAGAATGTGATTTATCCCTTAAACAAAACCATTAAACTAGAACATCCGTTTGTTTGCGGATTATCTACTGCAATACAACTGAATATTGCTCTACAATTCGGAACTAACGAAAACGGTAATAATAAGGGATGGACTGTTCTGTTGGGTTGTCGCTACGTCTTTAGTTATTCGTGTTAATGGCACTAACAGGTCCTAGCCTTTCCAGCTGTTGCTTTTCGAGAGAAACTGCCAAGCTAAATGCTTTGAAAGTTTTTGTATGTATTCCGGGGAGCCTATTTTTTTAAATTAATTTTGCCAGTATTCACTATGTATTTTATACAATTTGAGTAAGAAAGTGATATTGCATGGGGATATTACATTAAATTAAAATTTTATAAACGCAAAACAATCAAAACCATCAGCAGCATCAGTCACGCATATGCAAATTCAAATGCTTAAGTTCAAAACGAAATTTTCAGCATACTTGTTCAAGTTTCTTTATAATCTATTGTGATGTACCTTACAATATTTATGTATTGATACCTAGCAATTTAACAATCGTACCGCTGCAGGCGCTGGGCTCTCATCCGCTTGGTTCAATTCCCGGGCCAATAACATTGAAGTTTTAAAAAGTCGGCGTGCTCCGCTGAAAGGCCTTAGACAACCACCTAGGCATTCCAGTGTAGGTTGTGTTGCCTATAGCTCGTAGAACTCTTTTCGAAGGTTAGCAGGCTTTAGCTTTACTTTTCACATCAGAGATTTTCGTAGTAAAACTTTCTCTGGAAATACAATGCATTCACTTTCCATGTAAAGGTGTAGGTCCCCGCTGTTCTATATCACTTTAAGCACCACACAATAACTTCTATCTCGACATAATGATTTTTTCTAGGTATTAGAATATGCGTACGACATTGAGAACGCAGAATTGTAAATTATTTCAAGATCATTTTAAATATTGTCTCTCAACAACTTTGCATTAATCCTTAATGATATTTATCTGATTTTGAAATAGCTAGCCCTGAAGGTACATAGTTCAAGGTTACACCAAACTGTTTGAGCAAGAATTCCGCTTGATTTAGTTGTGTGGATTTATCGACTCTGTTTACCAAAAGTTATATATTAGTAATAGTAATATTTTTTTCATTTTAGTCTGCTCTCACAGTCCAAATTAATTTTACGAAAAAATAGTTTTTTTAACGCTACAGGTAGCTGATAGAGCTAGGTGGTCCTTAAATTTTATTAGGAACGTGGTTGCAAAACACCTTAGTTTATTTCCGCCATAGAGATTTATCTTCGCGACAAAAACGGTTCTACCCTGGAACTTGAAAAATAAGATGAAAGGGCGAAGGAGGTGACACAAATTTTTCTTTTAGGTAAAACTAGTTGGGTGTCGTAAAATAAGATTTTTTGCTCTTTTTATGGTGTCCTACCTGTTACCCGGTGTTGGCGGGTTTCTGTGATGTACAGTGTACATGTGTCAACGATACTAAAGTGACGCACATTCACTGAAGGCCTACAGTTTAGTGTGACCTCCGAACCACGGGAATTATAGTTATACTTCTGCTCCAAAGAAAAAATCATTACAACGGCGAGTCTCGCTGGTTGCCCGTTGCTTTGCGAGGCAGAATTACGCTGAATTGGTTGTCATCCGGAATCGAACCGGGAGAAATCGTATGGAAGCCCAACTGTAACCACTACACTACGCTCTCTCTTATGTCTTTTTACGTTTTTATATAACATATTACGTAGCATATTTTATATTTGGTTGCCAGATACTGCAGTTAATCCAACTATCCGGATTTCGAATAATTCAGGAAGGTTAATTGTACGAAATATCGCACGGTTTGACTAACGCGCAGAAGTATTCGGTTATTTCGCTGCTGGAAGATTCGGTTTCTAAATTTGCTTAGTTATTTTCTTAGTAAAACACCTAGCAGCTTCTATCGAAATAAATATACTTATTCCATAATGATTATTTCTATGATAGTCGTAAATATAGGCGCACTACAACTTGTGGAGCTCAGCCCACCCATTTGTTTTTTGGTAACGAGTATTTCCTCCGCTAAATCGGTTTCGATAAGAGTTGCTTCCGGAAATAAAATTCGTAAAAAAACAAACATAAGCCCGAAAGAACATCCCCGGGAAAAAACCAAAACAAAAGCCCGGAAAAGCAGCTCCGTAATAAAACAAAACCGTAAAATCATCAGGAGATTTGTTAAATCTAACACATGTCCTCAATTCCAGGGAAGTGCCTTGCAATTTGTAGTAAACAGTTTTGTAATAAACAGGTTTTGATAATAAGCGGAACCTAGTCAAGCTCGAAACTTGTAAGTCAATGAATGGTGGAATTTGTCTGGTATGTGCTTGTTTGTTGTCAGCGCAATAAATACACACTTTCAACACTCTAAAACTAAAGTTAGCCATAAATGAGCAAATTATGCAAACAGAAGTGACAGCAACGAAAACTTTCGCTGAAAACAATCAACAAACTGAGCCGATATGTAAGGGCCCGTCTTTGTGTTATAATGATAAATCATTCCGAAATGCAAGATTTAGTTCTGTTGTTGTGGTATGACAGTTAGGGATTAACTGCATAGATTACGAATAGTGCAGGTATTGCTAAAATTGCATTCTGGTTTAATATACGTAATTTACCCAGTTTTTCTACAAAGTATTCTAATCTAATATACCACTTTTCTATTAAGCTGTAAAAACGGTTTTAAATACATATAATGCATACAATATTAATGTTAAACCTACAAAATAAAAACAATAGTTATAGTATATTATAGACCAAGGTGGAGAAGACATTTTTCTCAGCCGAGCAGAATTATTTCCCGAGATGCGAAGCATCGAGGGAAATAAGTTGCGAGGATGATAAGTCTTCTCTACCGTGGTTTATATATTATTTTTTCCACTACTAGCACCTTTATTCCTTTTATAATTAATTGATTTTACATTAATAAAAAATAAAATTACAAATGCAAATATGCACAAAAATAAAGTAGCCTTGCTTGAAAACAAGAGAATAGTTAATTTCAATTGACATTTATGTAAAATATATATTTTATAATAGTGGTTATAAAATGTCCAATTTTGATGATTTGAGTGAAAACTGCACTCCTCCTGAAATCAGGGAAGGTGCAGAAAGTGTTGGTGAACAGTTATTACCAGTAAAATTAAAAGATTTTTACATGAAAGTTTATAATTTTTTCCACTACTAGCATTCAACGATATCATTATTTACTTTGTTTTAGAGCCAAGATGATGAATTTCTTTCCTAGTGGTTAATAATATTTCATTTTTAACTACTGGTTAATAATGAAAACAATTGCTACCAATCTTTAAATTCACCATAAACTTTCATGTAAAAATCTTTTGCTTTTACAGGTAATAACTGTTCACCAACACTTTCTGCACCTTCCCTAATTTCAGGAGGAGTGCAGTTTTCACTCAAATCATCAAAATTGGACATTTTATAACCACTATTATAAAATTATATATTTTACATAAATGTCAATTGAAATTAACTATTCCCTTGTTTGCAAGCAAGGCTACTTTATTTTTGTGCATATTTGCATTTGTAATTTTATTTTTTATTAATGTAAAATCAATTAATTATATAAGGAATAAAGGTGCTAGTAGTGGAAAAAATAATATATAGACCACGGTAGAGAAGACTTATTAGCTTCGCAACTTATTTCCCTCGATGCTTCGCATCTCGGGGAATAATTCTGCTCGGCTGAAAAAAATGTCTTCTCTACCTTGGTCTATAATATACTATTAAATAGGCATGTGAGTACTAGATAGCAATTGTTTTCATTATTAACCAGTAGTTAAAAATGAAATATTATTAACCACTAGGAAAGAAATTCATCTTCCTGGCTCTAAAACAAAGTAAATAATGATATCGTTTAATGCTAGTAGTAAGAAAAATAATTTTATAGTTTTAATAAAACTGTCTATTTAATAGCACGCAGTATTCGAAAGCCGAACTATTTGCTTTTCGGTAACAAATGGTAAAAGAATAACGGATTTAATCGGCTTATTTATTCAGTATTCGAATTATTAGAATTTTGCATAGTTTTCTAACCTATTAACGGGTTAGAATTGTTGCAAAGATTTTTGTAAAAATTGGGAGCCCACCTACGCAAGAAAGTAAAACCTTTAGCTTTCAAGTTAATACTGTACAATTTGCAATCAATAGCAGTTTTTATATTTCTTGTAACTGATCTGTCCAAAACAGTTATTTGTTACCGGTAGTAGAGATTGTTTTTCATGAACAATTTTGATTTGCTTGTGGGTGTACGCTATACGGGTATTTAAACTCTATATGTGAATTGACTATCTAAAAGTCGTTTCAGTTTTCATCTAAGGACTGCAAAGGTTTTGAAATTTGTATAATTTAATGTTTTTCAGACAATTTTATCTCAACTTTTCTTTATATCTTGATGGTAGAGAAATATAACGTTTTATTTCAAGGTTTTGGATTTCATAAATTATTCTTATTTTGTATAGTAATTAATAAATTAAAAAAATACATGTTTTTATGTGTATATTAAATCCGAATCTCTTCTAATTGTAGCAGCTTTTAGTGGCGAGAAAGCCTCATTACTAGAAGCCACATATTTACGCGTCCATTATACATATAAAGCTCATATTTCTTTGTGACAGCGGACTGCTGCAGTTTTCAATGCAAATAAGCAAAATTAAATGTATACGGTTTGTTTGTATTAGTGGAACATAATCTTCCGATACTTGACATTTCCACATCAAAAATCCGCGGGGATCTGTGTCTTAATTTCGACTTGTGGAAAATATCGTAATTTCTTATTGCTGCAATACAAACAGGTGAAATGCAAGCGTTAATAAAACACGAGACAGTAATAAGGGTACACAATTTCCTCTCCCAGAAAAAGAAAATCTTTAAAAAACGGATAATGGAAGACCATCAAGTAACAAAGTGGATTAATCGGAGGAAATTCAAAGAAAGCGTTTATATAAGCTTTGCTATCTAATGTAATTATTGTCCTTTTAAGAAAGAAGAAAATCATCCAGTGCGAAGTGAATTTACAAATGAGTTCATTTAAAAACATAACCATTTGTAAGCAGGTAACACGGTTGAGAAAATCGCCCAGTTTTGAAGGAATGAGAAGAGCAGCGAGAAAGGATTTATCATTCAGATCAGACTCGCCATGCAAAGAAGTTTTCAGTAATGCGAATTAGCGAGACGAGCAGAAAAAATACAAACGGAATGTCGAATTAAACGAATACTCATAAAATTGCGATTTGTCGTAAACTGAAACAAATAGGTATAACCCGCATGCAAAATACATTAAAATGCGGGTGTTCTGGTAGCACGTTCAATTACTTTTCGCAAAGTTTCAAATGACCATTCAACTGGCAGGACATTTTTGTGTTGACGCTTTGATTTAAAAATAGATTTTAAAATAACTCTTTCTTGAAGTCTTGTATGTTTTGGAAGTTATAATAACAGCCGAAAGTAGAGAACTGAGTTTTGGTTTGATAAAATAACTTCATTGAATTATAGAATAACAGTGTTGACGTTTCGTTCTGTGAAAATTACCTCTGATAGCAATAAATCTGGATGAAAACGTTAACGAGACAGCATTAAGTACGGGCAACAGTCTCCAGGGACAACGAAATTGCCGAAAAGAAAAGCGAAGAAAATTATAAGCATGCAGATCAAAATGAAATTCAAATACCTATTAAAACTCGAATTGTTCCGGATATTTCCCAAGTCGGAAAGCCAACGGGCTGCCCGGGGTTGAAATATATTAACTGCTTTAAATCGGGCAGAATCTGGAATTCCGTATATTCTCGTAACAATCAGAATGCTTGGCAAGGCGCAATAATAACTCTCGGATATCAGAGCCTAGTTTATCCTGCTCCTTATTGAGTCTGTCTCTCCCGGTTCGCAACCCGGGAACTAATCAGAGCAGCTGACTGAGAGAAAAAAAGCACCAAAGTCGCGCTTGCATGCTCATAAAAACCCCAAAAGAAACGCACAGTCGACTTTGTTTGAGGGAAACTAACTAATTTTCAATCTCGTGCTCCCGGCGAATGTAACTCATAATATAAGTCTATTATAAATTGGAGTTGATTTATGTTTATTAAGGTTTTCGCGAATGTCTTAATTGAGCGTGGCTTTATTAAATCCGCGTTGCAGTGGATGATTAAAGTATTATAAGACTTTCGTTTGACACCGCCAAAGATTCAATCCGTTGGGGTAGAAGAGGTTTTATAAGATGAGCGAGGACCATTTTGGAGAAGTACTAAAAGGCATTAGTAGTAATTTTCGTTCGTATCTGTGGTAGCAGACGTGGGATTAGTTCACTCAATGGTATAGCAATCTATCTTCGCGCCAACAGCTTACAACCGGAAAGAGACATCACGCTGTGAAAAGGCCGCTATGTGGAACCCAACTCTCTCGGGTCTCTCTTTACATGCTCGAACACATATCCTGTAAGGTTTAAGACTAACTCAAATGACAACTTGATAGGTGTCTTTTGTGAGTTACCAATAGGGAATAAAGCCTTTGTTAGCTTGCTATTAACGAATAGACACTCTTAGCCGAAACGAAAATAACTGTAATTGATGATATATCCCACGTCTGTTTGGAGAATGCGCAACCACAAGCAGATAACAAATATGCGCATTAGCATACTTGTTTTCCCGCGTTATTAGGTAAATTTCATATTTCGCAGTCTCACGAATACTCGAAGCCTATTTAAACCAATGACAGATAGCGTTTCCGCGATACGTGTACCACAAAATAAAATTAATACGTTCTTGAGAAAATTAATGGTTGCAATCTGTTAAACTTGTTGCCGAAGTCGAAACATAGATCAAAGTATTTAAGGATAAGACGTCGAGGGTGGGTGGTGTCAAGTGAAGTTTCACAAGTTGGTTACCGCGGTTACCGAGGACAAGCTTACACCAAGCTGTCAACAACCTAACACTCTAATTACTACAGATAATCTTAATTTATTCGAGCTGCAGATGCTTTACGTGATCAATAACCGTCGAACACTGACACTGCTTAAACCATATTAAAAGCGAACTTAACAAACTGAACAAGAAGCATTTACCTGACAAAATAAATCACGTTACCTTGGACTAAGCAGTCTTACCTGTAACGCTGTTTTATCTATAGTTAAGCCATTTGAAATTTATTCGTTACTCGACCATCCTTGTTGCTCATTTTACGATGTTTATATACAGTGGCGGTTTCAGGATTTAATAAAGAAAAGCGGGAGGGGGGAGGTTAATAAGTCATAAAAGTGAGTAAGAAACAGCGCCGCATGCGAATTTTTTTTCTATGTGGGCGTGTCGAATTTAAACACGTTTGAGAGCATCTGACCGTTTTAGGGCCAAACAAAAAAATCTCAAAATATCAAACTTTATGCTGTAAATAATGAATAATGTTGACACAAATAAAAGCAGGAAGCAAGCAGAATAGAAAGCTTACAGGAATTAGTAATTACTAGTGCAGCCAAGAATAAGCAAAGCATATTTTCTTATGCGACCTATGCAGAACCAGATATTTGTAAAGAGATATTTTTGCATATTTTTTATATTATGCATATTATGCATATTTTTCGACAGCATCTACCAGTTTTTAAAATTTATTTCGGTTTCCAACTTTCTTTGCAATCTCAATTTAAATTAAACAAGCGGAACCCGTGGTTTACAGCAAACGCTGTTTTTTTTGGTAAATTCTTTTTAGTTTTTAACGAATGATACTCACAGTATTGTATATTCTCAAATACGCAAAGTCAGTGCTGAACTGAACATGCGTAACTACTAAGTAATGATGGTAATGTTTTAATTTTGTTGTAACATCCCTGCCCTACATGATGAAAATCAAATAATCTTTTCTTTAAAATTGGCCCTGTTTATTTGTGTTTTAAATCATAATTTTCACACGCGAAATTCTTTCAACTGTAGAAATGAAAGTCTGTCTTTGATCCCTATTAATGGTAAATGTATATGGCATGTTCGGTGAGGGTACGTTAGCCTTATCTGAAAATGTATGTTGTTTCTACTGCAAATGATAATCCAGTACCGGAATGTGATAAAATTATTACAGATAATAAAATAACGTTTCCAGATATCTGCCCTTCAGTAATCTCAGTTGCAATACAATTTGTAAGTCAACTTTATTGAGTTAAATATTATTATAATCGCGCGCGACTTCGTTCACGTAGTTTGACCTACACCTCTCTGCAGAGTCGATTTCGGTATTGATTTGTGCCGGATTTTTTATCTGCATTGAAGAACGTAGCGGTCCACTCTACGAAGGAATATGCGCCTTATATAATCAACGCGCAGAGACATGGCTTTTAGTAGGGAGACTAGTCTTATCTTTTCAAAGTTAAAAAAAAACAGAGCGTATCCCACGGGTAGAGTTAGTTTTTCTTAAATGCGCATTTTTAATATAAAGCCAGCAGTTTGTTACCAGCGCGTTTATTGTTCCCAATATTTGGGAAGTTTAGCTTCTGTTCATTGATTCTCAGTCTATTTATTTTTAAACATGAGCTAACATCGTCCACACACGATGAACATTTCAGCTTATAGATAAACCTAAGATGGCCGCATGTACGTTAGAAATGTAGAGCAAAGATCAATGGTAATGTATTGTTTAATATATATTTGTCCAATTGCTGCCTTTACTTGTACATATTTCCGAATTTAAGGTTAGGAATTAATTAGTACTCATTACGTGAAACTATGCCAAACTCTTTATTTTACGCAAAATTGGTAAGTTAGCAATCTACAGCTTAAAGCTATCGATTCGTAAAAATAAATGAATAATTGGGCGCTGGTGTAGTGCTTTTTGGTGATATATTTACCAGAAAGCGGCAGCTTATGTAGCAATTATACAACCAAATATTGTTATCCAAACTTTTTAATAGAATAATGAATGTAATAAAGTACTGCACGGGCCCGCTTAATTTTACTATTAAAGAAAAACACACAGACGTTAGTTCACAATAAAAATAAATATTTTGTTTATGGTGTGATTTATTATTACGAAAAAAGCGACCAACCGCACTCAACTCGTAGTAAACAAATTGTGAAGCTACTACTAACAAACGCCACCCTACGACTGGTGACATTTCCTCAATTTCCAAAACAGTAAATATACCTTGTCGCGATTTAAGAGCCCGTCGTCGTGTTATGGTGGGACAGTTACGGATTTAGTATATAGATTTGTTTTTTAAATTAACGTTATTGGTGTGTTTTTTTAAGGACACACTTTTACCTGAACTTTTTACATTTTCTTTAGTTGAATTTTTTTTTCGCTCAGATAAAACGAAATTTTTAACTACCATTGAAGTAACTAATTAATAAATAGTGTACTTGCAATACAAAACAATGGCATTCAGCTTACTCAATTTTGTTATTTTAATATTAGGAAATACAAATTTTTAAGGAAGAATTATGTGTTTTGAGAGCCTACATACAATTTTAAAGCATATTATCATTTTCATAAAGCATCTTTTAGGCCCTTAAAGCAGTTTTTAGAGCATATTTTTGGTTACTCTACTAATTACTGTTATCCCTATAAGTATCAGCCTTATTAGTTATGAGCATGACCTAATCGAATTTGACAATTGGGAGGAGAGGCTTAAGTTGTCAATAATTAAACTGAAAACATACATAAATATTGTTACTGCGTTTTACAACGAATTTAAACATGCTTTAGCAGTTAACTACATATTTAGGGCAACCCTTAAACCTTAAACGGGTGTGTTTAGAACAACAGCTTCCAGGAATTTTACTTCGCAAAACTCCTTGCATTTTTACCGCTGTGCTGTCCTGTCCTGCCCTGTCCCTTTAATCTGTGAGAATAAAGATTTTCTGCTCGTTTAAATGTTCAATTGGTATATTTTCAGTACATTTTAGCGCTATATCTCATGGGGGGTACAGCGCTCTTAGTCCCCCTCTTAAATATTTTATACATAAATAACATCAGTAATAATGCAGGTTTAATATTACACGTTGCTATGCAACGGCGACCTATGTTGTGCAAGTATTAAATGCGCCTGGTCTGCGTCTGTAAAGCGAGTGTTACACGTAAAAGTAGCCGTTATTTAAGTTACTTTTATAACAGTTACTCTTAAGGTAGTTCGACGTGTCACGCCGTCACTGTTATAATAGCTAAATTATTGTAGCGATCATTGTATAAGTAAAACAATGTTTTAGTTTGGCGGCAAGTTGAACCATTAATTTGAAAATTTGAATACGTACAAGTGCCGAACAAAATATTGTATTTGGCAATCGAACACTTGTATTTTATAGAAAAAATGAGCGCCTAAGGATAAAACACCCGGAATACAAGAAATTCGAAAAAGAAAGACAATGCCAGTAGCTGATATTGCAAAAAAGGCGAAAACTATTACATTGGCATTTATTTTGTTTTTCTTCTACTGATTTCCTTAATTATAAGTATTCTCAAACTAACCACTGCAATACGTTTTTTACGCGGCACAATTTTTAATACTGTTCATAAAAGTTTACTTCGCATTCGATCTTGGCCTAATGGTTACTGTTATACAACTTTTATTGCAGGTATTTCTACACTCGCTTAAATTTTTGTTTGCATTGTACAGTCCTTACAAGCAATAGCAAACAAATGCTTTATATTAAGTTCTTCCCCTTATTAACCTGTAGATGTTTGTTTATATTGCTACGCAACGGTAAAGGAAGTAATATAAGTACACGAAACAAACGCATTTTCGCGTAGAAAATCAGTTTATTCTCAAAGATCGAGCCCAACGGTCTCAGTAATAAAACTAAGCAATATATCAGCTCCCCTAAAAGCTCCAACCTGCTTATAGAATGGTATAACAAACAGCCCCAAGCCAAAGCGCTCCACAAGCTCCTTCAAGAGCAAAGCAGGGTTACACCGGGCCTCAACGAAGGCTC
The DNA here is from genome assembly GCA_958336395.1 of Ctenicera cuprea. Classification (NCBI taxonomy): domain Eukaryota; kingdom Metazoa; phylum Arthropoda; class Insecta; order Coleoptera; family Elateridae; genus Ctenicera; species Ctenicera cuprea. The sequence goes on along the minus strand of OY284486.1, from coordinate 70,852,378 downwards.
CTCTTCCTGCGAGCCCTTCCCGAATTAAGCAAAGGCTTTCAGCGAAGCCCCCTCTTCCAATCGCCACCAGGCCATTTTCAATCAAAGCCGCACCTCGTACGAACCACCACCAGGGCAGGCACCCCCCCCCCCCCCCCCAGTAATGCCTTGTATCCTTCCAGAGTTCGATTTTAAATGTTATTAACCTACAATTTTGTCTGTCTAATAAATACTAAAAACTTAAAGGTTTGACTTGTTGCATATTGACGAAGAGAGTGTTGACATTTGATCGATTTCATAGCATGTAAAGTTGACAATTCTCCCATGCTGATTGGTTTTTATGTGTAGGAATGAAATAATTAATTATACTGTATCAACAAAAAAAAACTAAATATCATTAATTTCCTCAAATTTCATAATCGATAATGAATCGCTACAGGTTACTGTTATATCGGTTACCTAATCGTAATTAAAATTAAACAAGAATTGACAAGGAAGTCTATGGTAAAAGAGATTCGTAATTCGTAGCGGAAATTTAATTTACAATTTGAAATTTACAAGAGAATGATTCTCGCAATTTTTAGATTTTAATGTCTAACGAAATATTTTCAAAAAGGTTACTGGACAAGTTTATTTTTAGATGTTGGGGTTTATTAGAGAATGGGTTTCAAAGTTAATTTTTTTGAATATTTTAGAGTATGGGATGTATTCGGGGGTGGTTTGAGGTGGTAGCTTAAAAAAGGAAATTATTTTTGACACTTTTAAAACTTTGCTCAATATTAAGAGGGTGGTGGTCGTGCCCTAGGGCTGATGTAGGCGTATTGTAGTTTAAAAGGGAATGCTTTGTATTTTTTTGGTTGAAAAGGCGTTGGCAAAACACCATTGAAATGTGCTTGTCCTTACAAAAGGCGGGTAAACGTAATCTTAATAACTTACTTGTTGGGTCAGGAAATTGCTTGACTAGCTTAATGAATATCTACAGATACGTACTCCTGGATTTATTATCTAAAAGTGTAATTGTCTGTATTGTCTTAAATGTTGTGCTTTTGTACCAATGAACTCAGTGCATGTACTCCTAAATTTATTTCACAGATAAAGTTCTGAAATAGGGAATGTTCGTTAGAGGTAAAATTATTTCCGGAAAAGAACAACTAAACACACATGCTGGATTCGTAATCTACATATTGATATAGATAGATATTTACGACTTCCACAATTTTTGTTGGCAATATCTGGGGAACTCAAAAACACGTTTAGGCTACCGTACGCAGCTCTAAAAACGAAACGAAAATAGTAGTAATAGTAACTAGTGGAACCCGTGGTCTACGCCCACGCTTTTTTGGCTTTTTTAAAAATATAACAAATAAGCTGTGTCGAGATGCAAGACATACACCGAATGCATCCCGCAGTATTGTATACTCTCAAATACGCAGCGACTGGACTAAACGTATGTAACTACTAAGTAATCAAGAAAATATTTATTCTTTTCTAGTTAAATTCCTACTCAGCGTAATGAACATAAAATAGTCTTTAAAGTACATGTTTTCACTTTTCCTTTATATTGGTCCCGTTTATTAGTGCTCTCAATTTAAATTTTCACATTATAAACTCTCCTAACTGGAAGGTGATAAAAGAATGGTAAGTAATAGCTAATAAAATAACATTTCCAGATATCTGCTGATATCTTTTAAAATCGCAGCTACAATGCTATTTGTAAAGCTGATTTTAGTTATTTATGATCAATGTCCGGACTCTTAGTCTCAAAACAGGAAAACCTTTCGTTAAAATGCAATAAGTAAACAAAAACCGTGGGCGTACTTAAATTCATTAAGTTATACAGGAAATATGTTGCACGATTTTGCAAGGTTTTTTGCAACTACAGTTTTACGCCCCGTATCTTAAGATGGAAGAGGAAATGAAGCATGGTCAAATGGAGGAAGAAATGGTATTAGGTGAAGAAAATAAACAGATTAAAATGATATGTTCATAAAATTGTTTCGTGTACTACTTTTAAAACACGTGACTATTGATATTCTAGTCTTATGAACTCCGCTATCAACTCACTCTAAATAATAAATTAACCGACCGAACAAATAATACGTAACTAAAAGAGCTCGCGTAAGGTCAAAGATATATGCGTGTTTTTGTGATGATCACCTAGATAATTCGTTTCAAACTTTTTGCATGATCCTACTTGCATTTCTCTCCAGAGTCGTTTTGGCACTGATTTTTGTCTGATCCCGCCGTAAGTAAAGGTCTAGCCCGATGGAAGGGATTCGTAAGCCTAACGTGTGTGTTCCTCGACGAGTCTGATGTAAGATTGCCAGCTATCTACAGATAATGTCTTAATCCTACATCCAAAAAGTAGAAATTAAATTTTGCTTGTATTTATCGAAAACTGTAACGGGCCGCTGTACCAACCAATATGCGCCTTATATAATAAACGCGAAAATATGTACTTGGAAATCTACAAAACCAGAAACGTCATTAAAATTTAATTTCGTGGTAATTTTAGTATTGCAGGAGCCAGGATTCTGTCTGTAATATTTAAACAGAAAAGACGGGGCTTGCCCTACTTGAAGAGGAAGTGACTTTCGGTTCAGAGCTGCTTCGAAGACTCCAATAAAATGTATAGCGATTTATTAGATCAACTATGTAAATACACATATAACGCAATAATATAACGTAAACAAAAGCGAAAAACTAAGCGTAAGCAATCGCTCGTTCTTAGAAGAAGCGGAGCGTTTGTGTACTTAAGTTTTTTTTACCCGCTTTTTCGTTCGCAACTAAGCGCTTATAACCTATGACCACATTATCTTCGTTAACGAGAGGTAATTCGGCGCGTGGGTTTCGTGCGTCTCGGCTTGATGCGGCGTGCGTCTCGGCTATGTACATGATGCTATGCGGGTGACCGGTAGATGGAGCGGTGTGTTACAGTATATTAATAATATAATCTACCATCCATCTATCCACCAAACAATAGTCTCGATAATGTTATGATCTTTGCGATGCAGCGAAACCTGCAAGTTTGACCTTGTTGTAGTGTAATATAGTGTAACTTGTATAGTGTAATAATATGTTAAACCTCAAAAAATTACAAAAACAAATAGTTACTAGCGTCAAAATTCGTTGAAATTCTTCGAAATTTGCAGTAGTTCCATTTGATGGTATTAGAAAATGTTCTCTGAAACAAATTTAATTAATTGTTTGAATTATTATTTAGTAATCATCGGTCTATTTCTGCTGATACGGTTTAAACCGACCGACCGACGCTTAAATTTTGGTACTGTTGCCTTGACATGTTGGTAATGAAGTATTAATTTTACTAAGAAATACTTTTAAGCAATTTTAATAGGTGAATGCTATATAAAATTTTTGAGATATAGAAATAAGATAATAGCTTTAGTAATCAGCTACAACTGATGGTACAGAATAGCAGTCATAAACATAAAATAGCAATAATATTGTATATGTCTTCAATCCGGTGTAGGCAGGTGGGGTCTTAATGACTGAAACCTTCTCTGATATTTAGTCGTTCGGATTCGACGTTAAACTGTAGGTCCCCCGTAGTCCACCTTAGCGCTAAGGAGTGTACGTGGCAGAGAAGAGTGCCGGTGCCCAGCAGTGGGACGTAAAGGCTGATTGCGATTATATATGTCGGAAGTATTGTGTTTATGTAATAATTCGAACTAAAAATTTTCTATACCAGGTGATTCAGAATAGATGCTCCAAGCTTAATAGTTCAATTATATTTCATAATTACAAAACACTTATATGTGTTGTATAAGCAACATGTTGCTACTTCCGGTTACATAGGAAGTGACGCCAACTTTCTCTAAACATAACTTTATATATGTTTTTCTGAAAATTACTAATAGAGTTAAACGGTTACCCGCTAGAGGGCGTTGAGGTAAAAATTCAAGTTGTCGTGAATTTCATATTTAAACCTTTTCAAACTGTTTTAAATGGGATCAGTTTATAAAGCGAATTTAAAGGTTTCTCAAAACCATAAACACGAGCTAAATTTTATTTTGGTATCTTGAAAAATGACTGAAATTTTACCTTGGAACATTTAGGCTGATTCACCTGGTATAGCTTTATATCTTTCAGAATCCTAGTAACGAACAAAAGACAATATGCAGTGACACACGCTTACACGAGTTTGTGCTCTTAACAATGAAAGCACACTGTTTGTGTTGTATTAGTTTCCTGCGTTTGTAGCTTTGTAGGTACATTGGTAATGCTCTTTTATAGTTGGTAAACATGTTATTATAAACTGTTCTGTAACAAATTGTCTTTGAAATATGTTGTCTATTTTGGAAAATATAAATTTCGTTAATGATATTTTTTTGTAAAAAGAACTGTTTTAAAATGTGTTCTAGGTTAGAGTGCTTAATTCTTTTACATTCCATCGTAACGTTTTACTTTTATTCTATAGTGTTGAGACCGATTTAATTTGTTTGTTTATCAATGTTTTTACTTGTAGAAGAAGTCACAAAAAATATACAAGATTACTGTTTGACACACTGCAGCACTGCACTCATCAAGTCTATTTTAAACCAAAGATCCATTATCTTGAGATGGAGTAATGGTGCAGATGTCAACGCCTTACTTTCCGGACTACTTAACATAATTTTTATGCAGTGTCAGGAGAGAATTAATGATTTTAACTATATTGCTTTTAGCTTTTCAATCGAGCTTTGTTTATTTATTATTTACATTTAACTTTTCTCATCTTGGCAGCTTTTATTATTGCTTTTTAATTGTAAATATTGGTTTATACTATTTGCATATTTTTAATTAACATTATTTGGCTCCTCCTGCAACTCCAAATAAATCCTACAGAAGTGGGAAAATGATTTTCGACTGCAAACAGTGCAAACAGAACGAGTAAGAGATTTTCATCTTGCTTGTTATAAAACTATTAGTTTTTCGCAGTCATGCTTGCTTTGTTGGCTTTGTCACTAAAAGGCGGATTATTAGCTATTTAAACATCTGAAAGCTAAGTCATGATTAAAAGTAAAAATTAAAAAATCAAAAAAAGTTACTAAAATAAACCAAAAAAGGTTTATGGAAAATGTTTGTACTCTTAATATATGTGAACAGTAATTTTTTAAAGGTAAAATAGATGTTTTAACAAGATGAGCAAAGCTTAAATTTGCACCCGCAGAGCCTGCAACCCTGCAGTAATAATCTGGAACAATAACCGCACCTAAATCTGAGGTATCTTTTTAGAATGAATTCAGCGCTTTTATTATGAAGGTTTAATTTATTTAGTTAACGCTTCCTGGTGTATTTATTTTTGTTTATTATTTCATTTTTTAGCCAAAAACGTTTCGTAATAATTAGGTAATTACGATATAATTATGTAGCCGTTGATCTATTTTGATTTTTGCAAAGATACTGGCAATTATATTATTTATAGGACCATGTTTTGTAATTTTACAGTTGATGCGGATGATTAGGACAATTTTTAGCTAAATGTTCAATGTGTAATAAAACTGCAACACTGTAGTTCTACATGGGCCTACGCGACGGTAGTGTAGTGGTCCGTAGCTCAGGCTTCAAAACTACTTTGACCAAGGCGAGTGGGTTCGAATCCCATTCACGTTACTTCCCAGGTTGTCTTCAACTTTGAATATTATATAAAGCATGTTAAACGGAGGCAGTATGACCGAAGCAGCCAAAAAAAACTTTGCTAGTAATAAAAAATTACAGTATTGGAATGACCTTCTGTTATCATGCATTTTAGTTTTTTAACATATAGAAATATAATCGTGATTTGAACATACATCATGTTCCTGAAATGAAAATCTTATTACCTATAAGAAATTTGTTTTCGAAAGTTTTCGGGCTTCTTTTAAATCACAGGCCACGTTCATACTTATACCGTGTGGATAAAGTCTGGAACAAATTCAATATCTCCCGAAATATTATATTTCAGTTAAAACGCTCGGACACTTAAACTTCAGTTTTATCCCAGCCACATTTTAAGCATATTGTTGCTAAAGGCTCACGTGACAGCGCAGTGACTTGATCCTTATTATTTTTTTTAAATGGAACAGTATGCCGTGTGACGGCTCATTTGAAAACTCGTTTGAAGAGGAACTCAGCGCACTGTTTTCTTTTTCCAAATATTGACCGATGATAACCATTGAATATCTCACAAAAAAATACCTTTTTGTGACAAATCAAGTGTGCGATTTTTAGTTTTGTTTTAATTTTGACCTTTACTCATATTAATTAATGAGTGAACGTTAAAATTAAAATAAAACTCAAAATTGCACACTAGATTTGTCCCAAAAAAAAGGTGCTTTTTGTGAGATTTTTAAAAGTATTTAGTAACTTTAAATATTTAATTTTAAATTGCAGCAATAGTTCCTTTCTGCTCAAAATTACTAGAATTCAATAAATTTTGAACTACTTTTTGGTAGCAGCTTTTAAGCGCTCTTTCTGAAAATTTATGAAGTAATTGGCGGGGCAAACCGAGAATTTCGAGTTGTTTGGATGTAGTTACTGTAACATGTCGTTGGAAATTCTTAATGCCGGTTTTTTTCACTAAACTCCACTATATTATCTAGCTTGCTAATGCCATGTACTTAAAAGCGGAAGTTAGACATGTTTTTTTGGTAGCGTTTTTTTTGCAGAACTAAATATTGAAAATATAAGCACGGGCTCTAAGAGAAGAACTTAAGGCAAATCGAAGACTTTTTTACCGAACTCTCTAGCTTTAAAGCAGCAGGCGCTACAACTTTTTGAAGATCTCGATTTTAACGCCCATTTACTCAAAACGTGGTAGTCTGATCGGGATCAGCTACAACTTGTTTGAGACTTCTTTGTGGGTGGTATATTATAAAGTAAAATTAATTTAAAAAATCAGCAAATGATCGCAATGGCGCTGCTTCAAAGTTTTAAAAATTTTGATAAAGTTACTTTTCAATAACTGCCTATGGGGTTTTTTAAACTTTCTGAGCCGACAGAACTTGCACTGAACTACAAATTTATTTTTTACCAATCTTCCAATTTTTACCCTGATGCCTTCCAGGAATTTTTAAAATAAAGGGAAAATGATTAAATATGTATTCAAAAACGCGAAACGTTTTTTAAAAGTTTATACCGATCGGCGCGCCGATCGCTGTAAACTTTTATCTATTAACCATTTTAAAAATTTTAACTACTCCTATAATTAGCTCTATTTAACAAACATATTTTTTATGCTTTGCATATTTTTGATAACTCGTTAAATAAACCATTTATATCGATTTTTAGCCCAAAATCTGAAGCGCATCTAATCAGCTGTAGGGTAGGCGATTCCGTTTTTATACTATTCTTATACCGTATGCGACATCGTAGGGTTGCTTATACAGTGTGTCTACTTAAGTTAGCAGCATATGGAAAACTTTTTTATTATTTGTTTTAGGAAAAAGATTATTCTTTATGAAAAGTTCTGCATGGTCCGAAACCTAAAATGCAACTATCAGATGTCAAATTTTCTTAGTCATATACGGGGTTTGTCACAAAACATGAATTTTGCTCAAGAGTAAAGTACCTTTATTTTTGACAATATCAAAAACTGTTATAAAAAAGTGATTTAAAATTGAAAACTAGGTTCAAATATACAGTTATGTCTACCTATTGTTAAAAATATGATTTTGTAATTTTTCTCATTCTCTACCCTAAACAGTGATACATGCACTGCACATTGATATTAATACAATTCTAATTAAAGTTGCCATGACAGTGACATGTCTGTCATTGAACGTCGAATATTACCACAGTATACTTATATATACAGTAGCGAAAGCGCCCATATAACGCCTGGTAAGCTATAACTAGTGGCGCTCCAAGCGGTCGACAAGTTAAACTATCGTTTAAATTATGGCGGGTTTTTGAATTCCAATCCAGTTCGTTGTTGTTACCATATTTTTAATGAGCAAAACAGAAAAATTACGAGCTACATTATATAATGGTTTTTAAATAATACAAAGATAATGCCAGTAATATGATTTATTAACATTTATAAACTGCGAATCTTCAAAATGCAGCGTACACAAAGTGCAGTTTTTATTCAAATATCTCCCCTCCTTTTCACGTAAATCTTCACGTCTACAGTTTACAAACCACTGTTTTGATCTAGAACGACGAGAAAGTCAAACTTTAATGTATTAATATTTATCAGAATTTATTACCTTTTTGGATCTTTGGGAAATGTAAAAAAACTAAGGTTAGGATTCTTTCCTTTGTTGTTTTTGCAGTTTACGGCGGAACATGCGCTCCCTTTCGAGACTCTCATAATAGATTGGTATATCACTAATCACATTTTTATAAAAACACTGGCAAACAACTTGAAAATTGTTCTTATAACGTTCAAAAAGCAGAAAAACACTACTACCGTCAGCTGTCAGATTTTAGTGTAACTTGTTCGCCGCTTGGTGCTATAATTACCATAAATGACCTTTACTTTCGCTACTGTATATATAAGTATACTGTGATATTACTTTAAAATTCTAAATAAGTAAAAATGCCGGCGACATTGAGTTTGGAAGAAAAAATAGAAATTGTGTTAATCGTGGGTGACAATTCTAAAACGTATCGGGAAGCAGCTGAAATATTTAATAACAGATATCCAGGCAAAAATGTACACAATATAGCTGTAATGAAAACTATGAAAAAATTCAAAACATATGAAGATGTTAAAAATAAATTCAGAAACAAACGTCGAAAACTCGTTGCAAGTGAGGACACAACTTTAAATGTAATGTTATCTACAGTAAAAAATCCTAAATATTCGCTGCGCAAAGGTTATTAAATTATTAATGAATATAAGAGATAACTGTTTATTACTAAGATGTGCAAAATTCATATTTTCTGACAAACCCCGTATATGACTGAATAAATTTGACATCTGATGGTTGCGTTTTAGGTTTTGGACCATGCAGAACTTTTTATAGAGAATAACTTTTTTCCTAAAACTAATAATAAAAAAGTTTTCCATATGCTGCCAACTTAAGTAGACACACACACTGTGTAACTTGTGCATCATCATTGCTAACGTCACAATAAACGACGACTGAGCTGTAATAAAGTTGAAGTAGGGATTGGTATGGAGGATTGCCTATATAGCCTGTTTTCTTAGAAATCCAATAGTCGGTGAACTGTACAACAATATAAAGATTAAATAATTTCACTTTTAAATTCGGCAAATATTAATATCCGGTATAGGAAAATCTGCCCAAAGTTAACACGTCAGCTTTTTTCATGTTATACATGTTGTGATGTGCTTTGTATTTGTGATGTTCCACGACTGTATGGTTTTTAAGAAATAAATCTGTTTGTGTATCTATCTATAAGTAGAGATTTAAAGCTCTCGAGGGATAGTACTTACCAGCAATCTTGAAAAATGTAAGAGCCGCTGTGCTGCAACTCACTTTCCTGCCGCATAGCTTTAATATTAAACGCAAGTGAAATGGTTAACAACAACTTAATATACATGGTGCATTGTCAAATTTTAAATACAAATAAATTTCACTTCAACTGTCATTTTGACTGAACTGCTACATCAAATTTGGTAGATATTTAGTAATATCGCTGAAATGAGAAATCTGCCGATTTTGTCTCGTCTCATTTCAAAAATTCGTGACAAGACGATAATTATTACATTATGGAGATCTCGACTAGATTCAATATTTCTCAGTGTAATTCTCGGCGAGATAACTCAATGCAACAATGAATTTATCGAAAGGTTTCCAAAAAAATTGATCTTGTCTAAATTTAACCTAATTTGTGAGAAGCTTTAATTATAGCTTTTATTTAGTACACTACTAGCGCAACATTCGCAATTTTAAGCAAATTATGTTTCAAATCAAAAATGTATTTATTCATTCCATTCGTTGACGTAGATAGAATTCGATGCAAACCGTGAATGTACGTATGGAGTACAAAACAAAATTTACACTTGTAAAATTTACATAAATGAGGGACTGCGTAGATGAACGTGCTTATATTCATGTATACATTTAGATGTACCTATAGACAGGACGTATCCATTTATTGGACATTTTCGGTGATATTTATGTGTCGCTACATTGAAAGCGGGCTTCAATATGAGCAGGGGCAGGTTTGGATGAATTGGTAAGGTTGGCGCCTCGGGCTTGGTGAACTCATAAACGGGGATGAAAAGAGTTACGTGAGTGCGAGATGCGGTTGAATGGCAAATGTGGAGCGAAGTGGCACACCGGTGAAGGAGAGCGCCCCACGGGCGCATTCATCGAAACCACCCGTACCCAACCTGACTGGAATCGGGGCTGGGTTTACTGGATGACGTGACGTATGCATTTTGTCCACAAGGGACTAAAAATGGATCTTGTACACCCCAGTTTCAAGCGATTCCTTTGGCTACAAAATTAGGTCGGACATGACGTGGGAAATTTGCTGGAATTTGATATTTATAGATCGATCAGGATTCACTATAGAAAAATTTAGAAAAATATATGTTCTTACGCTAAAGCAATAAGAGTGTTGTGGTTTTACACTTCCAGAAGAGGCCGTTTAAAGTTAATAGACAGAGACGGTCGTCAAGAAGTCGAACGTTCCACTTTGCATTGTCACTGTAAAGTAAAATTCCCTAAGGTTCAATAGGCATGTTCCGTTACCAAACCTGTTGAAGGAAATGTAACTTCAAAACAATGGAAAGATTTATCCTTAAAATATAACATGTTGGTGGTAGAATCCTTCTAAGGCGTATATACAAATAGCACTGCGTTAATTTCACGTACGGGAACACAACTGTGTAAGTACCTTTTCTGCAGGTCCCAATGCGACTGAAAAGGATGTCTGGACCTGCAAAACTTATGGAAGTGGATTTGGGCCGGGAAAGAGAGAAGCGCGTGCAATTTACGAGCTGCTGGGCTTACGCTAGAAATTTATCCATCCCTGAGCGGGGGTGCTTTAGCCCTCACCTTAATCTTGATTATTATCTACCATACCCGTATTTTTTGTGTGAGTTGTGATAAGATATAGGTATTATCACGCTGGTGAAAGTGTGTTATCTAAAAAATATTCTTTAATCCCGCATAACAACATACGTATTAACAACGCTATCTTGTATTTTCTTGAACAGTTGCGTTACACAAAAAAACGACGTATACAAAGATTTTCTTTTAATAGGACAACGCGATAGCATTTGCATTTGTGAAAGCTTTTTAATATAATTAAAGAGAAAGTTCGACTAGATGCGCTGGGAAATCCTTTTAGGACACCGAAAATATTTTACACAAAGACAAATCCATCAGCGAAACCTTTCAATGGCGATTATCAATATCGCCTTCCATCATATTGCCACCCGGTCAAAGGGTATGGATATTGTGAACCAGATCACAGATATGATTTCGATATTACGATAGCGGAAGCTATTAGCAAAGGGAGAGAAAATAACGACGTCAACAAAGCCCCGCTAACGCTGCAGCCGGAGCTATTGTTGTTCCTCCGAACGCTGTTACCAAACCCGCGCCCACTAAACTACAAACAATATGAAGAAGTGATCAGTATAGCCTTTGAACTTGTTTATCTTCGATATATTGGTGTGAAATTGGTAAAGCCGCCGTGTCTTTATGAATACCTGGGTCGCTTGTGATGGTTTGATTTACTTACCTGCTATAAAGCCGTGTAGTTCATAGTTACAACACTGTTTAAGTCGAATTAGTATTTTATTAGTTAGTTTCAGCCAAAACTGATAATTATCCTTTTCTTTAGAAGCACGGTATCTGATAATTACATATATTGCAACTCAAACACACAAACGTTACTACTATTCTGATTATTTGTACAATATTTTACAAATAACAATATGATGCGACTTAATATTATACAGGGTGTTTTACGGAGTAGGAGCCGTAGCATTTCAACTATGTTGTAATGTTATAAGGATCAAAGTAGAATTTTATCACATTACATACTTGGCATAACATTAATGAAATAAGAGTTATATGAAGCAAATCATATGGTTACTGAAAGTGGTCGTGAAGTAGAGCACTCGTTCACTAATGCTAGTTCAATGGCATAAAATTATTTTTTTAATTATTTTTATTTTTTTTTGAACTCGATAACCCGGCTATGCGTATACATATATGGCTATACAGACGATACATTTTTCTATTTCATTAAAATAATTAAAAGAACATATCGATCATTTTGTATTTAACAAAGATAACGTACGAACAAAAAATAATTTAAAAAATTAATTTTATGAGAATTGAACTCGTGATCCTTGCATTGTTAAGCGAATGCCCTACCTTGTGATTATTCCTACCAAACATGTGGTTTGTTAGAGTATAGCTAGAGGCAGGTATTGTGTTCATTATGATGCCGGAAGTTGAAATTTTGACAGAAGGGCATGTTTTAGGGTTAAGAATGCCAAAAAACCCGGTTTCGCCGTGGTCTGTGTGTGTGATAAAACCGCAAAAATACGAGATTGGTTCATCAAAAAAAAGCGTGGTAGGGAGTGCCATACTTCAACAAAAACGCGCTCGATGAAGCATTGATTCGTATTATACGCATATGGAATCACCGATCTACTCAAGCATGATCTTCCTACCACCCTCAGTATTGATTTTTGTTTTGTCAGAAATTTATAAATTTTGACTTGGAAATCAGCATTAACATGTTAAATGGCAACAGTGCCAAGCCGTCATTGAGAAAAGACCTATAGAGGATTTTCTTTTGGTCGTTTACCTAAACAGTTTACTTAAGTAATTAGCAAAACACGACTATTTTTTCGGAAAATCAATTTTCAGCTTTCAGCGCATAACCGTTGTCTGTAATTAGAAATTTCCAGATACCGTAAAACCAGATAATTACTTCAAACAATAACGATGGAATAAAGGGATTCTCTCCTTCAATATGGACGCGCTCAAAAAAAAGCTCAGATTCGTATTCTACCCTCATCGAATAACCTATCTGCGCAAGAGCCATCTTTCTACCGGCCACTATTGATTTTGTTTTTGTTTCAAATTTATGAATTTTAACTTTAAAATTGGTATGAACATGTTATAAATGACAATAGGAACTGTTGGTCGTTTACCTAAAACCTAAACCTAAAGTTTTGATGTTTTTATTTGACAAGTTTTCCATTATTTGCAATAACTTTGAAATTTTTAAAAATTATATTGATTTTAAAAAATGCTTAAAATTTTCAAGAATTTATCAAAGCATTTCCAAATTATATACTTTTCAAAAATTGTGCCTGTTTTCAATTGTTTGAAAGTTTTGAAATTGCAAAGAAATGATTTTAAACAGTTTATTTAAAATATACAACATTTTAAACCATTTCCCAAGTTTTCAAAATTGCGAAAACATTTTTAATTTTCTAGTTTTTTGAAATTTTCTTATTTACAATTTCCAAAAATTGCATAATATTGAAAAGTTGTAAACATTTTTTAAATTATTTTCAAGAATATTACAAAGTTTGCTAAAGTTTCATAAAATTTTCAAAAACTTTAAAATTTTATTTTGAAGAATGTCCCGTGGCGGTTGCTCAACGGCTTTTTAGTGGATATTAAGACAAGTATGAGTATACGATATAATGTGATAAAGTTCCGGAGACAACCTTTTTAAAACTTAACAATTTACACATGATAACTCTGTGAAACACCCTGTACCTATAGTTACTAAGCTACAAGGCGGCTGTACTATACAAAAAAATAAAATATGTTTTATTTGATCATTTTAAATATATTATCCGATATAAACATTTTTCCGTTTACAGGAACCTTATATAGGATACGTTTAATTATCGATAATTGTTGAAAAGTACGATAGTAAATTGTGACGGCGTGTTTTTTAAACACGGTAATTACCACCCATGGTTTTATTTTATTTGCTTAGCAATAAACTAAATCAAATGCCACATAAAATAATGCGATTTGTTGGAATAGGGACCATATAGCATGTCATAAATATCACACATGGTGTATTGTTTGTACATCATCATCATCATAATCTATCCTCAGTATTGTTTGTAGGTACATAATTTTTTAACTTATAGGAAATGTGTCTCGATCAGAAGGAATTGGAATTTATTTTGTATTTTATTTATTCTAGAGGCAAGTAAGACCCTGTGTAGTAATTCCTGCGTTTGAAATTCAGACAATTAAAAATGATTACATTTCTACAAATATCCGTAACCTGCAATTATAAAGGGAAAATAGTGTGTTTTTGATAAAATATTTAAATTAATCAAATAATAGTTATTTGTTTAACTAGGCTAAAAGTAGCAGATTTACTGCCGTGGAGCTAAGGGAGTAAATCTGCATTTTTACCGTGTTTTTAGTTTTATTATTTTTAATGTATTCGCCGTCATCGTAGCCATCATGTTGCTATGTTATGCAGTTGCTATGTACAAACAAAATTGATGTAGAATTTTGTAAATGTTATTTTGCTTGTTGTGAATGTAAAAGCAGCCGTTTTTATTGCCTAGACAGTAAAAGCGGTTTTTTACTATGTTAATAAAATCAAACTTTTGTCATTCTGCGAAAAAACAACTTTTGTTTTTTTGCCAAATCCAAAGTCAAACTGTAAATCACCTAAAGTAATGGCCAGTCGTCTCAAGTATTCATATCTACAATTTTGCGTTTAAGCTAGTTCTAAACAACTTTTAACCTCAAGTTTTTACTTTCCCATACATTCGGTATAGAAACGTATTGATTTCATAAAAATATTTAAAATTCAGATTTTAACGGAAATACACGTTTTAGGGCCCAAAGAAGTCAAAAAAGTGTTGCTTAAAAAGTGTCGATCTGAGGGTGGATAGATAAGTGGATGTTTGTGTGTGTGTGACGCCTCTGAAGGCAAAAGTACTGGACTGATTTTGATGAAATTTTAAATATAAATATATCGGAAATTGTAGTCCTAAAACTAAGTTTCGAAATTTAAGCAGAATATCTAAGAGAAGAGCCTAAGGCAAATCAAAAACTTTTTTACCTAACTTTCTAACTTCAAAATGGCGGACACTACGATGTTTTGAAAACTTCGATTTTAACGCCCATTTAATCAAAATGTAACATATTTGAAATATACCATTAAATTTTGCTTTTTTGCGCTGAAAGCTCTGCATGTGTTGAATGTTTTTTACAAAGTTAATATTGTATTAAATAAACGGTTTCGCGGAAATATATCAAATAGTATAGGTTCCGTGTATTGTGCCTTTATTGAAGAGTACGCTGTTGAAAATGATTTTTTAATAAATATTTGTTCAATAAATATATAAATCTTTAAAAACTGAATAAGTTTTATTACTAAACATTTTAGTTGTCTGCAATGTTTTGCCTGGTGTGTACTAAAATCTAAATTCTACAAACAAGCTGCCATTAAAACAATTATGGCAATTTTAGGTTTGCACTTTTTTGATAATATATGCTCAGGATATCCGCAGTAACTGTACTAAAATTTAGAATTTATTTAGAAAATGTAGATTTTTGTGTAGCCGCTCTATTAGGATTGTGATTATTTGTCCTAATTTTTTAATACGTTTTTACACCTAAATGTACAGACGTGTAAAGAAAATAATTAACCATCTGCCTTTTTAGTCAGACAGTAGGTTTTAACATAATTAACTTCTGTAACAGTCGGGTCAAAGAGCCGGGGTTATTTATTCACTCAACTAGATGTAACTATCCTCGTAATTATATTAATTAATACACGTCTGCTCGATTTTTATTATATTTTATACTTAGTTTAAAAATAACCGTGGAGTACTGGTGCATATTGCTGAGAGCCATTTTTATGTACGTAAAACTTTTTGCCATCACTCCTGACTAGTCAATTACTAGATGCACTCAAATTACTTCAGTTTTTTAATGATAGTTTATAAAATATAAATAACTCGCAAAGAATTCCTTAGGTGGACTTTTAAAAGTTAAAAGACATTCCTCAGAATTTATTTTAAAACAAGTTTGTTTTGATATTAAAAGTTGTGAAAATGGGGCACGCTACTATCCATAACTTTAAACTGAAATATAATGATTACCTGAATAACAATTACTTTAAACTCAATTCTCATTAACCTTTAGGAAACCGTTGTCTCGGTCACATACTCAAATGCAGCAGTGGCTGCTAACTAATGCTTTTGAATTTCATATATTTCTCAGTGTCAAATGTCACCCTAATACCGCTTTCAAGGCATTCCCAGAAATCATCCCCTTCAACAAATATCACTCCTGCGAATATCCACAAGTTGACACTCCCTAAGTATGAATTGCTGAAAATGTAAGCAACCGTTCATTTTTTCCAAATGCCATTTTAAAACAGCACTCAACCGCACGTCATCACCGCTAAAATATGAACAATGTTTTGAGTTTTTCAATTAATATCTCGTCTCAAATTTTTTTATAAGATAGTAGACTTGGCACTTGACATAACTTTAGAAATAAAAATTTTACAGCAAACCATGGACGTTTCAGTTCATTATCTTGATAACTTCGATAATAGCTTATTTAGGTGACTTCAAATAGAAAACCTATACTACAACACATTTCTATTTTGTTTCCTAAAGACGTTACAGAGTGATCAAATTAAATATTTAACTTTTCATTTTGACGATATTTTCTACAAGGGTAAGGAAAAGACAAAATGTTGCACATTTTGCTTTTACATTAACTGTTATAAGTTTAGTTATTTTCGGCAAAATCTGACCAGCCAGTGGCTTGCCACTAACTTTAAAAAAATCCGATAAGACTTTAAAATTTTCTCTTTAGGTTTACAGAAAATGTTACTCTTTCACTTTTTTCATTTAGAGCCTTGTTCTCTAGATAATCTTAATTTAACAGTATTATAACATAAATATCCACTTATATTTTCAAAAACCTATTATTTTATTTTGTTTCAAAAAAATGAAAGAGTAACTTTTTGACAAAACTTGAACAAGGAATTTGAAAATCTTACCAGATTTAAAAAAAGTCAATGGCGTACATTTATGTTTTCAATAAAAAGAGGCGACATAACCGAATTGCACGCCACTGGCTGGTCCGGTTTTGCTGTAAATAACCAAAATGATAGATGTTAATGCAGAATGAAGACGTGCTACAATTTATGTTAATTCCATTGTTCTTGCAGAAAATATCGTCAAAATTAAGACTTAAATATTTAACTCGAACACACTGTGACGTCCTTAGGAAGCATAATAGAGATGTGTTGTATTACAGGTTTTCTACTTAAAATCAGCTTAATAGGCTAATCCTAAACCTACAAGGTAAAAACTTTAACGCTCTGTATACCGTGTGACCAATGACCAACGTGTGATGTATCCAGAAAACTACAATTAAGATTTACATTAACTTCTATCTAGAAAATCCTGTCTCAACTTTTCTTGGCGATAGGCCTCCGCTACTAGAAGCCACATATGGAAGGCGCATGTTCGTATTTACTGCGGGCTGCAACAGTTTTCGCTTTAATGAAACATTTAGGTTTACGCTGGATGCTTGAATTTTTGGAAGACAGTCCGTTCCTACTTAGCATTGCCAGATGCAAACGAGGCGCCGCTGCGGAGAGTTATATATTACAGCTTACTTTATCTTTTATTAAGTTGCGCTGTATATGCGGCTAATATTTAATAATAAGAATAATAATAGTTAACGTATATAACAGTAACACTTTACTAAACTGGGTAAAATGGACAATTGCGCAAGTAGTTTAATACATTATACACGATAAGTACAGCAAATGCTTTGGTGTACGAAGTATAACACTAATGAATAATGACGGCTCACGTTTGCTTGCTTATCACTGTAAAACCCTGAGATGTCCATTGATCCCCATAAATTTTAGGAAGTATAAACATAATAAATTTATTAAGTTATGTGCAGCTGCTTTATAATTTTTTTCAGTGGCGCCTAACCTTGTTTTTGCGTATAGGGACCTATTTCGGATTAAGGAGAAAGTGTATCTGAAAAACATTCCAGAATAACATCGCTGGAAAAAACATTACCCGAAAAAAAATCACCTAAAAAACGCTCCGGTAGAATCATCTGCTAGTGAAAATATTCTCGGAAAATCAAATCCGGTAAAATAATCTCACAAAAAACAATCAACGAAAAATCTATATAATAAATCCAAATCCCTTTTCCCTGTCTCAACTTTTGGTGACGACGTGCTATGCTATTGCATCGTGACACATCTTATTTTTTATAATGTTTGCACTATTTGGAGGGAATGTTTATTTAAGAGTCATGTAGGGCGAAACGGCATTTGATTTCAAGAGCTTACCCTAAGAAGTTATTAAAAAAAGCGTGGGGCTTAGCCCACGGGATCTGCTAGTTTCTAATCATTTACTAAATATAGGTAACACGTTGGGTAAATCCTGCTCTAATTGTTATTTTCTGCTCGCACAGTATTAATGTGAATGGTTATAAAAAAAAATCCAAGCATGACCCACCGAGTGCATTCGATACACGATCTGACCCGTGACGACACACGCTAGCACCCACTCAGTTTTACTTTTAATGTTGGTTGTGCAGTCTTTTATGCGCTTCGGTTGTCATCACGATTTCAAGAAAAACTGCGACTTGCACTGCTATTGAATTAAGTAATGTCGTAAATCTGCTACATCTTGGCGCAAACTTGCTAATTTCAGACGTTTATTTGTAACTGGAGCAACATCAGCTGTCACTGTTGTTTGAAAGTGTTATAACTTCCATAATTGTGTCTGCAATACCTGTCCGAGTTTTGAGCAAAATACTGTCTTCCCAGTATAAGTCAATAATTCTTACTGTTACTGTAAAAATAATTTTTTTATAGATGACTTATCCATTGATCAAGCTATCTTAAATTTGTTGTATATGAGAAGGTTTTGTATCTACGAGTCATTTGGTAGAAATTAATTGCTACGGTCGTCTCTGCCCAAATATCGCAGTTCGTTAATCAATCTTTATTTGAGTCTACCGTACGGATGCGCGGAAGGTGGATATAGGAGAACCTCACGTACCTCTGCCGCTATTTCAAGAGTGAGAGTTGTCGCTAAGTAACCACATTATGTTTTTTGTGAAGTTATATTTCTGGTTAAAAAAATAATTTTGGTTTATCTGTGTAAATTACAACAGACGATTCTTTAAAATCAAGGTTATTTCAAATTACGTACATTCACATTGGTAAGCAACGTAGCCATTTTGGTTTCTGTATCGGGTTATCGTTATTTAGTGAACTGAAGTTAGGTGGACACTTACTTACTTGTTTCTTAAAAAAAACAAATATTTACCGAAATGCACCGCCACCACAGTTACTGAAAGCACATTTGACACTTGATGTTTGACAGTCACAGTGCGTACGAGGAAACACGCTTTACTGAAAAAAGTTAAGAAAAAGTTCCTTATACTTTTGAAAATCTGCAAGTTATGAAAAAATAGCCTGCGCAAAAGGGTGTCAGATAAAATTTTCGAGAGAGAGGTGCAGCCAGAAACTTCAATAAAATACCTGTGGCAAAAATTTCAAATAGTTTTCCGTTGTCTATCGATTTAAAAAAATATTGCATTTATAAAAATACACGAACTTTTGCGAAGACC
Organism: Ctenicera cuprea; assembly: GCA_958336395.1. NCBI lineage: Eukaryota > Metazoa > Arthropoda > Insecta > Coleoptera > Elateridae > Ctenicera > Ctenicera cuprea. Next base: position 70,832,852 of record OY284486.1, on the reverse strand, counting down.
ATTTTTGAAGTATGATTTCGCTTCGAACGTACACAATTCTAATTATTTTCTAACTTTTTGCCGTTTACACTATCATATTTGCTAAAGTATGGCGGCTACAAAAAAATATTGGAGATTAATTGTAGCTTGATTCGTGCTAATTCTGATGGTGTAAATTACATAAGGTTGTAAATTGTAGTAATCTTGCAATTAATATAAATAAAGAGAGTTCTAAATATCTTGAATCTACAGGATGGCTGCTACCGCATGTGTGAGTTACGAGTTCTCGCTTCTTTTTCCCTTGCTGTGCTCGTTCCGCGCCCACACTGTAGTAGGCTACTAGTTGACATCAGACAGCAGACGAACGAGACGTTTCTATTAAAGTTTAATATTGTTTATGTAAGCAATTCTACTTCTTCATTCAGAGAATGTAAGTATACTTCAAAGGACATGGAGCAAGGTTATACGTTACTCAGTTACTGCAAAAGAGCAGTAGGGTCAGGAGATGTTTTTTCTTACCATTACAACTAAATCTAAAACCTTTAGACTAAAATTCCGACTTACAACTTAACCTAGGCCTTTGTAGCCCTCGTGAATAATAAATAATAGTTGACTCATTTTTTGCAATTTTTTAAAATAATCTACACGCATAGATGGTTTGAAAAGTACAAGCTCAGAAAGTGAGCTTATAACACATTTTAAATTTCACATCGTGAAACCCTTAAAGTATGTACGAAAATTAGGAAAGAATTAACAAAAGCTGTTAATCAAAAAATGCGTGCAGTTATTTCATTAAGTAAACAATAAAATTAAAATAAATTTTTATTTTGGCATAAGAGCTGTTATGCAAGTGATACCAGTACAAAGAACATAGAAGTACTGCGTTAAAAACATCAAAAGGATGCATCAGATTGATTAGTGGTGTAATTTTTAGAGGCACATTAAAAATTTTATTGCGAAAACATATTTTTGATATTGACAAAAGCGTCTTCTGACAAAACAGTTTAAATCAGGTACTATAAAAAAAACTTTTTTTGATGTTGATAACTTCGGAATTATTATATTAAAATCTTTGAGATTTTTTAGGCGAATAATTTTAATTCTTTTTGTAAAGCCTGTTTCAGAGATCTTACTAAGTGTTTTTTCGATTCACAATCGTCCAAATCTGTATAACGATTGTGCTCAGAAGTAACAAGAAATCATTTTTTTCCAAACCTCTTCCTAGTTCTTGTAAAATTGTGTTTAAAGCTCCATTGGTGTTTGCTATTTTCTGGTTTGTACTCAAGCTTGGAACTGAAACAGTTTTGAGAAGTTTTTACAATTGTTATTTCTGTATTTTTTGTTAATACCTGTAAAATCTTTTTCTGATTTAAACTCTGTTGACACAAGACGCATTTGTTAATATCAAAAATATGTTTTCGCAATGCAACTCCTTCATCTCCCTCTAAAAATAATAATTCTTATGATAAAATGTTTGTGAGACAAATATCGTTGTGGTAAATACCTTTTTTTGTCATAAGTTTAACGACAGATGGCGCGATAGCGAGATAACGCTTTATTTGGTTACGTTTGGCAACGTTGTTAAGATCATGGGTGGTCAGCATGCTCGGCTTCTGTGACTGTCAAAACTTGATATGATGAAGGTTAAAGGTATTATGCTTTTAGGAATTATTGATAACTCACATTCTCAAACTTTTTGTTTATTAACTTTACCTATAAATGTTTATCTCTAAACTTTACAACTGCAATTTTTGGCAGGCACAGAATCCGGTGCCGAGCCTGCTGACCACGTGTGATTTTAAGAACGTTGTCAAATCTAGCAACTTACAGTTTATTTGTCAAAAAGATTGTTTATTCCCTTGAAAGTTTTTATCATAAGCATTTTTATATTTCACAATATTTTATTTCTCCTAAATTTTTTTATTTGTGATAAAAAATGTTATTTATAAAATTTTGTTTTTAATAAAAGAAATTGTTTCTCTAACAAATTTTTATTTATCAAAAGAAATATGTTATTGTTCATAGACAAATGGCCTCTCATATGTGCAACCTCGGTTTTTTATTCTTGCTACTAATGCATGCTTTTATTAACAAGTAGAAATTAGTTTTTCAATCAATTGCAATACATTTAAAGTATGAAACTAGGGTGCCATAAAAGGATAAATATTCTACAAAGCACGTATTTATACGTAAAAAAGTGGCATGACAAAACCAGTAAACACAATCATCTTATTGAACGAAGACAGTAATAGTGGAAGTTGATGGTCATTGCATATCGATATATGAATAATAAATACGTGGTTTTGCTACATGTGTTTCAATTACCAATGTAATATTGGGAATGAGTTTGATTTCTGCTTGCATGTAAGTACTTTCAGTACAGGGTAGTGTTTTTGTGAAAATTTTCGATTTTGAGAATTTAACGTAAATACGTGTTCTGAACGCCAAAGTCCAAAGAGCGGGTTTAAAAAAATGTCTGTGTGCGTGTGGGGGTGTGTGAATGTGTGCGTTTTTTTATCAAACATATTATCAAATAAACAAAAAAAAATAAAAAAAAACGAAAACGAATGGTAGACATGCTTTTTACGTTTTTTTTTAGAAATTGAATTTTTTGATTCTAAAAACAAATTCTGATAGTACACTTAAAGACAAATCAATTAATTTTTATCGAATTTTCTAGCTTTAAAATGGTGGCTGCTACAATGTTTCGAAAATTCTGACTTTGCACCTCATTGTTCAAAAACGAGATTTCAGATCGGCGTATAAACTGTTATTATAATAGTAAATGGTCCTAGGGACATCAGCTACATTTTGTGGTGTTTCAGATTCCTAATTTTTGTCCCGCTTCCAATGAATTTCTAAAAAACAAAATTTTATACCGCTGTCTTTAAAACGCTGTCCGGCGACCGCAACTATGAACATTTTGTTCTAAATTAAATTTTTTTAAATATTTTGCAAATTTATGAAACGTTTAAATATTTTGAAAATTTGAATTTATCTGGAATTAATGTAAAATGTAAACATTTGTGAAAATTTCCAAAACTAAATTTTTTGACAAATTTTGAAATATTGAAAAATGCGGGAAAATTTGGATTAAAAATGTTTTAAGATTTTGAAAATTTTAATTACAAATTTTTGAATATTTAAAATATTTAGTTTTCGAAAAATTTCGAAAATTTGAAATTTTGTTTTTAGTATTTGTTGATTATAAACAATATTTATCTAAAACCCATTTCACTATTTGGTTGCAGTCTTTAGTTTGGCGATTATACAATTTAACTGTTCAAATAAACCACCAAAAGGAAACCTCCCAGAGGTGCTTTCTCAATGAAAGGTTGTTGGTATTGTCATTTAACATATTCATTCCGATTTTTAAGCTGAAACCCGTAATTTTTTTATGTCGGCGGGGTGGCGACGACTCTGCGGTGTGGTAGGAAGACCGGGCTTGCGCATATCGGTTATTCGACATGCGTAGAATACGAGCGTATCTATTTTGAATTACGCACCCGTCCCCCTCCGCCCCACTTTTTAAGCAGTCGAGTGGTTTTAAGATATTATGTGTTTTCCTAGTTGCAACTAATGTTTAGCCCTTGAAATCTCAAAATCGAATTCATAATTTGGCAATGGCCGTTTTTTTGGCAATTACTCATTTAATCTGTTCAGGTAAACGACCAAAAAGAAACCTCTCAGTACTGTTTTCTCAATGTCTAGTTGTTCCTATTGTCATTTAACATGCTCATATCAATTTTGAACCCGAAATTCGTAATTTTGCTGTACTTAATGTCCCTGGTTTTCTTTGATCCCAGAGAATCAAAAATATCAAAAAATCAATTATTTTTGTCACAGAAAAATTTGGTTTTCAAACTAATACATTACGACGTGCAGGTGCCCTTCCGCATGGAGTTATGTCCTAGATGAAAGCAGCATTGGTCAACCTCCAATTCGGGGAAGACACGCTTTATCATAGTCATTGTTGGCGCGTTGAACATGATACAAAAATGCGGTTAGAATAAGGTATGCCCTAATTTGGAAAGTATGGGAAAGTCCAGTGCTTCGTTCATATTTCGTTAACGTTGTTATATCTAATTAAATTTAGTAATGCCTTTTTATGAACATTCTTAATACTTCCCTGATTGAGTGACACAAATTGCTGAGTTGGCGAGATCGTATTTTATACTTGTCACTTGTAGTTTACCTTGTTTGCAATTGCCTTGAGTGACGGAACAATTTTCTGTTAATGCTTGTGCATTAAAGTTGCAAGGCACTTATAAAATGTTCCGACAACGCAGAAGAAAGACGAAATTTCTAAAAAAACCTCAACTACGTGAACACGTTTGAAAGATTAAGATAAATGTTGAAACGACAAATTTATAGGAATGCAGACACTGCCTAGGGTTTTCAGAACGTAAAACACAATTCTTTATAAGTGTGTCGGATCTTACTGCCTAATAGCTACCAAATTCGTTTCTTCAATGAGAGGGGCTTGATTTAGTAAAGCCTATACGCAACTAGGTCCAAATGCAGAATTTCAAGTGAGAACAAAGGGGATTTTATATTAGCTTAGTCGTCTTGATATTTATGGCAGCTATTTGCGAGATGTGAAGCGGCCAGTGCGCAGCTCTATTTACTATTTATCTGTCCCGGCGGTGCTATTTGACGTTATCAAGATGGCGGAGCGCTCCACCACGCTGGTATCTACAGAGCGATTCAATATACAATTTTGTTAACTCTGTTATCGAAACCTTTTCGATTATTTGCGAGCCACAGTTCGATTGAGCGCTAGGGTTCGGTTTGTATGAAAAAGAAAATGCACACGTATATTTTGAAATAACCATTTAGCTGATATAAAACAGACGACCTCATAAATATGTAAGTTCTAGGTGTATTTTAATATTCACTGCTAAATTATTAATGTAAGCACCATCATGAAAATTAATCTGTGACAATTGCGAACTTATGAGACATAAGCGCGTATTTCGTTCCCCTTTTAACAAGAGAATATTACAGTTAGCATTTAGCAAATACAATTCAATCTAACATCAGTATTCCAAGAAGACTTATGAAACTCTAAAATTATTCAATGTTTGTTAAGTAAACTGCTGAAGTCTCACTATTCTCTGAAATTTAATTACAACCTTAAGTACGTGCTTCACTTGCTTGTATGAAAGTGAGTCTGAATGTCGGAACAATGAAATTCAATAAGCATATCATCAACCACTTGGATTTTTACTTTCTCGATGTTACTCACACTCACACTTTCAGTATAGGATTGATTTTATGAAATTGTTTAATTTCTCGATTTTGACGGAAATACATGGCTATTCCTATCCATGAACACAAAAAAGTTGTGTTTCAAATGTCTGTTTGTGAATTTGGATGTGTGTGCCGCGTCAACTCATGACTTCGACTTATTGTTTAGCATTTTTTTAGAAAATTAAATTTATCAAACCTAGAAACAGAATCTGATCCCAAGGAATAGTTTTTAAAAAAACAAATTTTTTTATCACAATATATTTTTTTATTCGCGCACAACTACTCTATATCATATTTCTCTCTTAACTTTGTGAAAAATATTGCGTAGACCGAAGCATACGGTATGAGCCAAGAGATAAACAAATGAAAAATTGTAACAAAGTTTAAATTATTATTTTTGCATGATAGCTTTTTATAGTAACGATTTATACTATTTTACTATCATGTTATTATAATACAACTACTATGCGGTAATAATTTCAGTACAATGGTAAGAGTGGTGTGATGTTGGCGTGTAAAACGATAAGTAAAATTAATCTAATGTGTAGTAATGTCCAGGCAAAGTTGTTCGCTCATTTCAGAAAAGAAATAAAAATTTTTCAACGACATGAAAAAGTAACCTTCTTCTTCTCTATTCAGGCGTTGGCGACCTTTTCCCTATGTCTGTGTTTGATGCGCGGAGATAGATATTTTGCACAGACATACATAGGGAACCTACAATTTAACGTGGCGTGGGCTCCGAACGACAGCAAATACATGCACTTCTTCTCCAGATAAGTTTACCTGGGGAAAACTCCACCTCGCTGGTTTTCTGTTGCCTTGCGAGGGAGAACGGCCAAGCGAACAGTCGAACCCGGACCCCCTGCATTAGTAGCTCGCGCGCTTACCACTGAGCTAAGGCCGCTGTTAATAAAGTAACCATTTCGATACAATTTATTAATTGTATCATCTATTTGTGATTTGATTGTAAAACCCTGTGATTGTGTGGTGGTCCAGTTCTAATAAATTGTTAAAATCTTAGTTTGGAATTTTCTAATGAACATAAATTTAATTTAAAGCTTACAACTTCGCGAATGTCAAAGATCTGTAACGATAGATCAGTATTTCATATCCCTAATATGCTTAGCTTTAATTTACACATTATCTCTATATTAAATCCGTAACTGGCTCGCCATAACACGATGACGGGATCATACATAACGGCGTTTCTTAAAACAGGCTTTAAAATTTGTTTATAACGAATTGTGTGAGGTCGACCTTGTTTTGGTAATCAACTTTATAAAGTTCAAAATTCAACTAAACTTTAAACCAACGAATTTTAGCATTTCTAACAGAATATTAATTTTTACTATGAAATAACGTCTCCCATTTTTTTTGTTTATAATACTAAAACTAAGCGGGTCCTCACAGTACCATTAAATTAGGTTAACTATATTTGTTTGTATATTTGCTGCATAATTTTAATTATATATTGAGCAACAACACGCGCGTCCGATGCCGCTGTTTGTTTTAAAACAATTATTCATTCACATTTAAAAAGCAATATTGTTAAGTTGTAGATTGCTAACCTACCAATTTTGCGTAAAATAAGTAGGTTTGCATAGTTTTACATACTGAGTACTATTTAATTCCTTACATTAACTTCGGAAATATGTACAAGTAAAAACAGCAGTTGGACAAATGCATATTGAACAATTATGTTACAAGCGATCTTTGCTTATAAATTTTAAAAATAAATACGTCAGGTTTACCTATGAGATGGTATGAACCAATTTAAGTTTGTTTATTGTTTGTGGACGATGTTACACTCGCGTTTAAAAATGAATAGGCTGAAAATTGATGAAAAGAAACTAAACTTTACCCAAATATTCACAACAAACGCGCTATAGCAAACTGCCGCGTTTAGGCTGACAGTTCGCATTTAAAAAGAACCAACTGTACCCGTGGATTACGCTCTTTGGTTTAGTCTCCACTAGAGAGAGTTCGAAGGGATACTATGTACAATTGCAGCAATTGCTAATTCATAAAACTAGGACTTCGATTCACACTGCGCTACGCTACCCACTTCAATGGCTTATTTGTTATTAAAAGCAAGCGTGAAGCATAGCCTACGGGTTCTGCTACCTATCTATTGAATCCAGATTCTTTATACATTTCTATTTTTTAAGTCGTTAGGGGTCCTCGCTACTAGAAGCCACGTATCTGCGGGGTCATTATATAAAGGCCATATATCTTTGTACAGTGGACAGCTGCAATGTTCAATGCAGACAAACAAAATTGAATGTATACGTTTTCTTCGTACTATTGGACCATAATCTGCCGATATCTGACGTTCCCACATCAGACTCAGGGAGGGGGACACATGATGTAGGTCTCACGGATCTTTACCATCCGGCTTGATTGTTACTCCAAGCGAGATCCGACATAGATCAGTACCAAAAGCGACTTTGCTGAGAAATGTAGGTCAAATCATGCAAACGAAGCCTGCGCGGAGATAATAGTATTTACCTAAAATAAGGTTTACTTACAAATTGCATTACTATTGAAATTACAAGAGGGCGAATATCTGTTATATTACCTACAATTATATCACCACAGCTTACAGTTGGTAGAGTTTTAAATGTGAAAATTGTTATTTAAAACACAAATGAACAGGGTCAACTTGAAGGTCAAGTAGGTCCCTTCCTTTCAAAGAATATTTGGTGTCAATCACGGGATGTTACTATAAAAATAATAAACACTCTCATGATGACTTAGTAGTTACGCATGTACAGTTCAGACTGTCTTGTATTTCAACATCGCTTATTTATTATTTTGTAAGTTATTATAAAAGGCGTGGTGCGTAGACCATGTGTTCAGCTAGTTATTATTTATTATTTGTTACTTATGTCACATAGCTGATGAACGCACATTGTTTGCTTCTATATAGAGTAATTTTTGAGACTGGAAAGCAGTGAATTTAGAATTTTCGAGGGAAGAAAAAAACCAAGTACGTACGATGATGAAATACTACCATAAATAGGAGAAGTTACAGACAGCTACAGGTACAGTTATAAGGAGTCGATGATTTTTTTTATTCAATTGTTAAAATTGTCGTTACCCACGAAGCTGTCAACTTAGTCTATAACCTAGTTACGAAAGATCGTCGAGCTATCGCAAAATTTATAGCAGCGGCTTATGGTTTTTTGTAGGTAGCAACGCAAAAAAATTATACGAATATTTGAGTCTCTGAAAGCTATGAGTGAAGGCTACTGAAAATGCCGGGAGGCAAATTTGGAACGTAAATCCACTACTTTGATAGGAACTTTCATGTGGTGGCAACAACGTATGGAGATACGGATGAAATTTTTGTTATCCATATATCTAATATAGCTGGAGTTTCTTACGTAGGGTTAATAATAAAACTTTGCCAAGCAATTAAAAAAAAGATAGCAAGGGAAGTTATGCGCTTAGATCAGGATAACGCACCTGTTCACAAAAACTATGATTCAATTGCTAATATTTATGATAATGGTTTCGCTTTGATGGAGTGTCATCATTATTCTCCGTATTTTGTTCTCAGTGACTTTTAAGTTTTCCCAGAACTAAAGAAGTATTTTTGAGCAACTCATTCTCTTGCTGACGACACCGTTGCGGAGGCTGTAAGTAGATGGTGAGTGGCGTAATTTAAAAATAATTTCAAGAAGTGTTAAAGCGTTGAATTAACACATTTATCTACGACTGCCTGAATAAGGACTTATTATGTCATTCATTGGCGTTACGTAATGAAGCTGATTATCGCACTAGTTTTAAATAAGTTGCGTAATGAATTCATTACACAACTTAATTTATTAACACAAACAAAGCTGAAGCTTTGCGTATAAGAAAACTGGCTGGTTGCCAAGTATTGAACAAATCGAACCTATCTCGTTTCTTAGATTTTAAAACAAAAGTATTTTAAAAGTGACTTGACATTTGCAAATAAATTAATGCTAAATGTTAAATATCATTTCAAGCAAAAAAAAATTCGATTTTTAACTAATTTTGAGCAGTCATAGATAAAATTTTTATGTCACACGTGGGGTAATGCATTATTATGGCACTCGTTTAATTACACGACTCGGTCTACGACCTCGTCGTGCAACTTTCAAACTCGTGTTGTAATAACGCCTTTATCCCACTAGTAACGTAAATAACTATTATATACCTATTAATAGTATAAGGCAGCGGTTCTTTAACTCAGGTAGCCTGAGGACCCCCATTTACGTACAAAAAGAAAATAGTGAACCTGTCTCTTGGCGGTAGGCTATGAATCTTTTGGCTACCTTAGCGACGCGGTGGCATTTCAAAAAAAGACTTCCAACTATAACTATAAGATGCCTATATAATAACAACAGACTTTTGGAAGAAATGGATACATTATTTTCTTAATAAAAATATTCATATATTTATGTTAGTGGTTGCTTCGAAAACTGTACACACTAGTATATACGAATATGCGCTTTGTATAATGCACTCGTAAAGATGTGGTTTCTAATAGTAAGCCGTCATCGCGTCAAGTTAAGATAGATGGAAGGGATACGTTTTTATTATATAGGTTTGTTTCTTTGACTGCGTATTTTATAATATAACCCAGATTAGCGTAAAGAGTGGTGTGCATAATTTTAGTAATATTGTTGTTGGTATCTATACAAAAATAAATTTATATATATTGCTGTGTGTTCTAATTCAAAAATTTTATTTCTAAAATTAAAATTAAAAATTAGTGATAATTTTTTTTTATTACTAAGAAAAGTATGAAATTTTGTTGAGGTAAGAGGATTCTTCGTGGTCTTGTAATTCAGTGAAGTTTAATTATATCGACGGTAGTGCAGTGGTAATCTTGATTTCTTGTATTTCTTATTGGTTAAATGCATTTTTAGTGGCATTGAGATTTTTCCAGGATACTATTCCTAGAATAGAATTGTTTATATTAGTAAAACTTGACTATAAAAAATTATAGCATATATAAAACATGCTAAGGCAATTTAATATTGACGCAAACTATAAATAATTTAACTTGAATTAATTTATTTATCAATAATAAAATCGTTTATGTAAAAATATGAGTCGAACTGTGTATAATATTAAAGGGTAATCCTTATTTGAGATGTTATTGGTTGAAAAGTGTGTTTTTAAAATGAATAAGTGAATTAAAAAAAAAATTTTTTTTTAGAAAATTATTTTGACGCACCTTGTATAATTTTAATTTAGAATTAATTTAATTAAGGTGTTTGTTGGGTTAATTTAATTTAGTTTGATTAGATAACCTAATTGTTTATTTAGATTTAAAACAAACCGTATACATTACTTTTGAGTATGTCGGTATATAAAATATTGTAATGTAAATAGTTTTCTGTATTTTAGGTCAAGGTTGTAAGAAATTGCCAGACAGTTTTTGTATAAAATATAGTCACAGATAAAAGTGATAAGAAGTCAATGACCTCATATAAATTACTTGTAAACCTAGGGTTCATGTTAATTAAGGAATATGACTAGGGTTTTAAATTAATGAATAATTAATTGATAATTATTAATGCTAATAAGCTGGTATTGTTTAATTTATGTGCCTTTGTAAATATGAAAAAAATATTTTAATTTTAAAATTTTAAGGAAAATTTTCTTCATTGAATGTACCTGTCATACGTTGATTTATGTTTGAATCGCGTATTTAAAATAGATGTATTCCAGTTAATCTGGGATAATGACATTTATGTAATAAGTTGAATAAGGGTGAAATTTAGATTATAGTTGTAGGGTTTCGTAGCTATATTGTAAAAACAATAGAATTTTAATTGTTTCCGGTTTTATCTTTATGTAAAGTATACTTAAGGGTGATAATTGAATAATTGATAATTTGTCTGAGGTGACGAGGCTATCAGCCAGATTTGTAAAAAGAGCTTCCGGTAAGAATTTGTATAGCGTGGGTGCGTTAATGATTAGCTCCCAAATTTTTGATAATGTAATTAGAAATTTTAATGTGAACAAAATAAATTGTTGTTATAAGTGAAAGTAACAAGGTGTTTTATTATTTAAAGAAAGTTGAGAAAAATCCGTTGAATAATATAAAAGTTATTGGAAGATTAAAAAGTAGAATTGTGAAGCGTCCTTTCATTATTGTAAAAATATTAATTTGTGCAAGTATTAAATATTCCAATGGGAAAATAAATTAAAATTTAAATATAATAACCAGTGATACAAGTAATTAAAGAACAATTTGAAAGATTCTTCGACAAATAAATTCAATAAATTATAAAGTGATAAAAATGGCGTACCTGAGCACCATTTTATGATAAAGATGTAGTTCTGCGAAGTTCCGGTTTTTGAAGTGTAGTAATACATCTTGTTGTCAGTGGCAGATTTGTATTTGACGGATAATATTGAATTAATTTTCTTCGTGTGATATAATAATAAATCTGTAATAATAAAAGTTGATCAGTTTTAATTAAAAATAAAAATGCTAACAATAAATAAAAAATTAAAATAATTATCAATTGAAAAATATAATTTCTAATAAAAAAAGAATTACGTACCTGAGAAAAACTGTTATTGAAGATTTTGCTGGAGAACACATGGTTTTGTATTATTGGACAGGCAGCGTTAGGACAGCACACATCATACCGTGCACAAGCACATCACAGACAGGAAAGAAAAATTGGTTGTATGAGTTAGCTACCATTCAGATACGTGGAAGCGCACGCATCAAATATTCCGAACTTCAAAGAAGAACATTGTCAAAAGTTAAGTAATAATTTTCGTTGTGTTTCAATAAAGAAATTTGTTTTATTTATTATAAATGTACAGAGATGTTTTAAATATTATTTTATGGTGATGTATTTATGTGTAAATGTAGTAGGTGGTATTCTGGAAACCTGCAATTAATTTTTTTAAAATAACCCATCGAAAATAGTGAAGCTACATGATGTTCAAGAATTTAAAATTATCCCTGAGATTAAGTACAAGATGAATTTATTTCAATCAATTATTTACATGTCAAAAATTTAATAAGAGTCTCTTGCTTTAAAATAAAATTCCCATACTTATAAATTTATTTGAAATTTATTTTTTTATAAAAAATGCTTAAAACTAAATTAAAACACACAGCATTTAATTATATTAATTTTATTACTGAGCTAGCAAATGTGGGTCAATTTAATTAAAATTCATATTACATAGCATAATTTATGGCTCATCAACGTGGGGCTATTTATATTTATTTTTCTATTAAGAACTTTAAATTAATTATGAATTTTTATAATTCATAATTCCACAGCAATATCTAAAGCTATGCGTAATTGTTTCTCACCCTTTATAATTTATACTGTGAAATACCAATTTAAAATCAAATCATGACATGTGCAGTTTAAATTTTTAAATGGTTTGTATTATTTTAATTCGTATTCGTTGTATGTTAAAAGTAATCAATGGACAATTTTGCAAAAGTAGATGATCCGATCGTTCCATTATATGACATGATTTTACTTCCACTGTAATAAAACTGATATAAAATTTTTTATGCAGCATATACAGTTTAGAGATGCATATGCGAATGAAACCGCGTTGTTATTGAAGTTTCATATTCATGCGAAAACTTATATTTTTGTATATTATGTAACTGCATGCAATTTATGCTGAATTTAATATTGCAATTTTCCGCAAACAACCGTAATATACTTTAAACCCGGTATACATCTTAATCTTAGAATTTCGAAATGTTAAGTTAGTAAAAAGTGTCTGTTAATTGCTAATTAGCCCACAATAAGCAAAAATATAAAAAATTTTGTATTCTGTTATATTGTTATTTGTTATACTGCACATTTTGTTGTTTGAACAGTCTAAGAAGTAATATTATTAAATATCTGCTACATTGTTTGGATTAAAAACAGATTTCTGCCCAATAGACCAGTGATGATTTCACTTTACGTAAGAGCCCATGTCAAAACCAATATTTCCCAATTTACAATTTAAATTTACATTTTTCACAAAATTTATTTTACCGATATAACTTTTTACGAAGATTTTTCCATATTTATATTTGAGTGTTGACACGTTCTAAACTAGTAGAATACAAACTTGATTTTATGACATTTTTTCCACGATAAACTTACCTCTACTAGACTTTTACATGAAATGGGCGCAAGTTCGTCTTCACAAATCATGTTAATTTTTTGAGTAAGTTCTAGAAGTTTTCTCTCATTTTGGGGATTTTTAAAAGGTTGTTAAAAACCTAAAAGTGTATTAGATTTTGTTTTCGGTTTCCCGGAAATATCAACTTTGTTTTTGTAATGATATCTTATGGGTAGCTTTTAGCGATACTGGAAAACCTTTAAATTCTCTTTTCAGTGACATTTCTGAGCCTGGGATTTTTTCATCAGTATAAAAAGAAATTTAATTAATTTTCTCTTCGAAGTTGGCTTTTAGGCAAACTGTTTACAAATGAAAACATCAAATTCTTAATGTTAGTAACAAGTATCAATTGGTTTTGACAGTTAATTATTTAAAAAGAAGAATTCATTACAAAATTTCTGGATAATTTAATTGCACGTAGTTTCACTAGCCTACTCACATTGTTTTTACAATTTTTGTTCAGGATTTTACAATAAATTTCATCGGTATATCTGAACTTGACATTAAACACATTGTTTGTAAAAATTAATTTGTTTTTTACTTTTTCATCAAAACTCTGTTGGTAATAGAAAGTTTTTTTTTGCGTTTTCATCACTGTGCCTGTATCAGAAAACAGGTAAAATCTGTCGGAAATAAATATGAAATTACTACAAGACTTCATATAAACTTAATTAAATCGTAAAGATGGCAGTGTTGTAAGACAATGCATGTTTATTATTTCTACCTATTCAGTTCCTTTTCAATTTCTACTCGTCAATGTTTTAATCAGTAAATATTAATTTCGTGGTCAAGTTAATAAGATTTTGATGTTTTAACGTACTATGTCATCAAATCAGAATCGCAGTGATAATTTGACTAGGTGCAAATGGCCGCTATACTGCTATCGTAATTCTGCAAATAAATTGTAAAACGAATAAAAGTTTGTTCCAATAATCAGCCACATTTGACTCCGATTTTTAGGTGTTTTTTGCGGTATGTATTACACGTAATTCCTGATTAAGAAATCAATTTTCGAGCTTTGCATCGCACTTTTATCGACTTTTCTAACAATTGCCGAAAAATGGTTGCTACTACTTGTATTATCCAGATTGCAACTATTTTAGTGGAAATATAGGGAGGTAGTGATTGCGACATAGACATAGACATGGGCGGATCGAGATCGGGATCCACGTATCCATTGACACTTTTAAATCTACAGCAGAAAAATCATATTGAAATTAAATTTTAACGTAGCCAAGGATACGTGCATCCTCACTTGGTCCGCCCGTTATCGCCTTTCCTTATGACACGTATTAGTTGCCTGTTTTATGTTAAATAGCCAGCAATCTGTATATGAATATTGCCCTACGAGATTAAAATAGCCAATAGTGTGCGACTATTTTCTCTGGTTTCAATAGAAACAATCGAAATTTACTGGTAATTTTGTAAAAGCATAATTTCAGCGGAATTGGTTTTCTATAAGGCAATATTATTAACAATAAAATGTTTCTAATAAAAATAAGAGCTGTATCAAGACATATTTAAACATTTAAAGAAATGAATCGAAATTAAATGTATTATTTTATTGTTTGAAATATCTGTAGTGAATGTACCCACTTGTCCTTGTAATTAGCTCTGTCAATTAGTGTTTTGATTTTTATTGTTGCATTTGAAACCCTTGTGTCGCTTAAATATACTGGGTGTAATAATAATTCATGTGAAAATGAGCTGTTCCAACTGAATTTCTAGTTTATTAAATACCTGTCTTTGATCCTTATTTAAAAATAGTTTTCTGTTACTTCAATTGGCAATCCCGTTCCATCGCGAAATTAACATAATTTTTCTTCGAACTTATAAGAATTAGTAGCATGTAAGCTTCTGCATGATAAAGAAGCAGTTACCGTTATTCGACAGCTATCAGCACATTCTGTTCCAGTAACACAAAGAAACGGTATAGTGTAGAGCCAAATTTGCTTATCTGAATTGAAAACTCTAGCGGGCCGCTGTACAACGAAATATGTGCCTTATATTATGAACGCGTAAATATGTGGCTTCTAGTAGCGGACGTTTCTCACCACTACAAGTCGAGACGGGTGGATCTGGATGTGGATGTGATATATAGATAGATGTTGAGTCGTTAACCCCAGCAATTTATTTTTAACAGAATTAATACGATTCAAAATGTTTAATAATTTCATTTAACTAGTTTATTACTGTGGTTAAAGTTAGAAATTTTTTTGACAAATTAAGAAATTAAAAATCAAAATACGTATAACACGATTTCGTTATAAACAATATTTTGAGGATTGTATGAACATCAGTTAAGTACCATATTCTTAAATTTTTTTGGCAAATTATTTTCTGAAAATTTTGTGACAATAAATGTTTAGAATATTTTTTAATGTTGTATTCGAACTTCCTCTTAACCAGTTTTAAAGAAGTTACTCTGAAAAAATAATTTTAGGGATTGCAATGCCGGTTTACCGGGGCTTAAAACACATTTTAAGAAATGCCGGTAAATTGGTATTTTTACCGGTAATTTCTGTAAATTTCTACGCGTGTTTATTACGAAACAAAAATAGAAATTGGCAGAAAATACATTTGTCTCATTCCAAAATCAATAATGTTATTAATTTTGTTTTATTGTGTTACATTTATATTTTTGTTTTGTACTTAAAATTGATTCGTTAAGTAAGTTTATTATATATTGAGTGTTTCGGGTTTCAATTCCAATCGAGTTTCAGCCTTGAAAGTTTATATTTGTGTTTTTCTGATCTTTAATGTTATTATGTTTTGAAATACAAGTTTTGTTTATTGGTTTTTATTTGAAGTTATGTAATTTAAAAAAATCTACATTTACCAGTTAACCGGTATTATTCAAAACAATCACCTAATTATAGGCAATTTAAAAAGTCAATCCCTAAATAGTAATAATGACTAATGACAAAGGTAACACTAGCTAGCCGTACTATCCACATTTGCTATAAGTCTTAAAATAAGCAAAACTGGTGCAGGAAAGTAGCAGGTTTGGACAAATATAGATTATATTTGAATTACCTGTTTACGTAAAATAACCGATTGCTTTGTTTGCTGTTGGTAGTGTATGCTGATGTTTCGTTATTAAGTTTATATTTCAAGTATATTTGATTTTCTCTCATTTGTAATAAATCAGACTGTTGTTTGAAGAGACCTAGCAAACAAACCAGTTTGCTCATGTAAACCAGATACAAAACGGAAAATTTGTAATAGTCACGTATAAGCTGTAACAAATCATAGAAATATTACGTCTATTATTAATTCAACATTTGCCCTTAAGCAGATAGATTCTAACGAGTTTAAATTTCATTGCGTTTATACACTCGAAAATTGCACATCAAAATTACATTTTTCTTGAGTTTATTGTGGGTATTAACAAGCTAAACGACACACTTTATCCTTTAAATGAGTATCAAGCAACCCTCGTCGTTATTCCGAATCGGATCCATTCCAAATCCCACGACGCCATTAAAGATAAGAGTTCTGTGTACAAAATGCAAAACAATCTAACCTATTAATTCCAACCTGTAGGTACAGAGAGACTTTTATGGATTCCGGGTATTTTCTTCCTTTTCATCAAAATTGGTTTGAACGTCAAACTCAGATATGTTGTAAGTGGTGGAGAAAATCGCAGTCTACTGAATCTAAATCGAAAATTTGAATAGAAATAGGTATACAACGAACTACCCCGTGATATGTTTTCAGAAGCACCAAAATAAACTGTTTTTCTTTTGACAGCATAAGAAAGAAATGAGCTTTTCTCATTTTTTATATATAAATTCGAGCTAAAGTTTATAAAAGATAAAATGTTTGGTAAAGCGAATCTTAAATGTGTTCTGTTTTTAAATGAAATAGATTTATTTGAGCACATTCAACAACTGTTCAGAAGAACCTTTGAGAATAGAAGTTGGAAATCAAGCAGAACAATTAATCGTGCTTTGAAAAGATGTCGTTTTGCAAGTTTGTGAATAGGTACATCGCTTTGTTTTAAAGTGGAATCTTTGCTCGAGCAGGTTTGCTTTTAACGCTTGCACGACTTTGCCTTTAAGTTAAAGCCTCATTATATTCACGATATTTCATGCTGAATTTTTCCCTGTTTAAACAAAAGTGTACCTATTAATTTTCGTCGCAGACGATGTTATCAAAAAACGCAAATATCTATTACGTATTCGAACGTTGATCCATACAAACCAAATTAATTCCCATTTTCCATTGAAATGAAGCACATTCAATTGAATGTAGACAATTATTGTTTCCACTATACACAACCGAGCGATAAAATTTAATGTTCATTTACTGTAATGTTTTATTAGACTTCTGACATTGTTTTATTATTTTTAGCTGTCGATATACACAAACACTAAACCGTGCATGATTAACCGACTCATTTCAACCACTGAACAATAGAAAGGGTTTTATGTAGAATCCACTTTTCTATTAAGCTATTGCATGCTTGAAAAAAAAAACAATTTATGGAAGTATGGTGCGACCTCAAGGGCTACTAACAAATACATTCACATTTGTTGCTTATATTTTGTATTCTTAAATATGACGCCGTCAGTAAATTTTTAAATATTAATATCGTTCGTTTTTTACATGTTGTGATGTAGTTTTATTCTTTATATTCTTTGTATACCAGATACAATATTTTACTCTAACAGGAATAAGTTATCAACATCATCACTGCCATAGGAAAATCATTTTGATATGCTAACAATTTCAACGAACTTTTAAAAAAAAAAGTGTCCAACAGGATGGGGCACCTCCTTAGTTTATTTATTTATTCAAGCACATTTTCAAACAGGCCGTAGTCTAATTACATGAAAATGTCCGGTTAGGTACCTTCAACCTACATAGTTTTACTAGGTAATTACAGTCAATTTTAAAGTTTACAATTTTATATTCAAACATAATGGTGAGAAATTCGCTACGGTTACACAGAGATATATGTTTAACATTTTTACGTAAAAATACTGATCTAACCCTTTTTATAATGTGGATACACCCCATATTGCTTTAGTTACAAAAATCTGAGAAATTCGTTTTGAATTTGTTGTAGTTTGTAGCTATCCTGCACTAACTGACTGCTTCGTATGCATGTACAATAGTCTAACTTCAAGCGAACAAATTGACAGTATGATGTCTTTAATGTCACAACTTGCGTGAAGTTAGGTGCATTTTTTATTTAAAAAAATTTAGAGATTGAAAACTGGCTTCCCTAGCTATGTTACCATGGTGTGGAGTAAAACTTAGTGTTTTTGTAAATGTTACATTTCTTTGCTGACGATTTTCTGTTTATATGCTATTATTTTGCCGTATGTAATTTTTAATAGTGTATTTTTTCTGGTAAAAATCATAACAACGCATTTTGAGACATTGAAGTACAGCTTCTTATTATTACTTCATTCGACAACTTCATCAAAGTCCTTCTGTTCGCTGGCTGAGTCCTCAATAATATATATTTTAGCAAATATTTTCATATCATCTGCAAGAAAGAGACGTTTTGAATATTTTATTACTGTTGGTAAGTCGGTAATAAATAATAGGAATAATAGTGGTCTAAGATTAGACCCCTGCGGGACACCAGAACTTGCAAGCATGGCATTTGATTCTATGTTATTAAATCTGAGGTACAAGGTTCTATCTTTTAAGCTGGACATGAAAAAACGTTTTGCAGTTCCATGTATTCCATATACTGACATTTTATTTAATAATATATAATGGTTCACCTTATCGAAAGTTTTACGGAAATAAATGTAAATAACAGAAAGCTGGGATTTATTTTCAAATGCATTGTTGCACTTCGTTGGAAAACACAAATAAATCTGTTTTTGTACACCTGTTGGGCATGAACCCAAGTTGATTGTCTGTGATGTATTTTTTATGTGGTTAAATAACTTATTAAACACGATTTGTTTGAAGACTTTTGCTGGGACAGACGGAAGTAAGATAGGTCTGTAATTTTCTATTTTTGTCTTATTTCCATTTTTAAATACTGGGCAGACCGAAACTCTTTTCCAAATATCTGGATACGTCTTTGTTTTCATTGCTAAATTAAAGATGTAAATTAACGGTTGTTGTAATAGTTCTGGACATCCCTTTAAAACGTCGCTTTTTGGTTTTATTTTTTTACCGCTTTCTTATTCTTCGATTAAAATTAAAGCCGTCAGTGCTAACACAGTTAAGATTCAGGTTATTGTTTGATTTGGTTAAATCATATTTTGCTGGCTCGCTGCCGTACTCAGAATAAAAGTATTCAGCAAAAAATTTCGACGTAGCATCAGTGTCAACCGGTTTGCCGTTTAAATGTGTAATTTTCCAACAGTGACCCTTTTTTCTTTTTTGAATTAACATCTTTAGAATTGATTTGGATTAATTGCTATACTCTTCTATACTGTACAAGAATAGTCCTCATATGCTCTTCTAGTTAAGGTTTTTAGTTTTTACTTTCCTATACTTTCAGTATTAGGGAAGTATTGATTTCATGAAAACGTTGGAAATTCAGATTTTAACGGAAATACAGGTTTTGGACCTCTAAAAACCTAAAAGGGTAGTTTTTAAAAATATCTATCTGTGGATGGTTGCATGGGTAAATTTTATAAAGGCCAAAACTGAATCTGATAGAAAACTTCCGTTTTCCGAACATTTTAGCTTTAAAAGGGTGGTCACTACGAACTTTTGAAAATTTAGAATTTAGCGTCTTTTACTCAAAAACAGGCTGACGGTTGACGTTTAAATATTTTATTGTAATAACCCTTTAGAGACAAAATGCTACTGCGCAGAAAATTTTTAAAACAGTTGAAAGCTATAAAGTGAAAAAACTTCCTAAGTTTTGGAAATTTTTAAAAACATATTGATCAAAAACTGGCTGGCCGTATGATTATTTTGAATTTTGTAAACTCATAGAGCCGAGACTGAGCTACAGTTTGGTTTGTCTTCCAGTTTGCAAATTTCTCTATGACGCCTTCTATAAATTTTTGAAAAATTTAGGTTTAACGTCTATTTACTTAAAAAGGAGCTCATAGATCGGTATGAAATTTGATACTGAAAATGCCCTAAAGGTACACAATATTACAAGTTTTTAGAATTTTTTGGAACTACTAAAACTGCGAAATGCTCAAAAACTGGCCACGACATTTTTTTAAATTTTGCAGGCTGATAGAACTATGAATGAGCTACAATTTGAACAGTTCTTCACCTTAGCATTGAACCACACTGGATATTTGCTACCTTTACTTGAATATTTAGGTATTACCCTGTCAAATACTTTCTCTATTTTGTTATAAAATTCATTCACAACTTGATTAATATCTTGTGTCTCAAACAAGGTATTCCCGTTTAAATTTTTGGTAGTTTCGCCTCGGTGTCTTTTTTGTTTTGAGGTTGTATTAGTTTACGTCACTTCCAAACTGTATGATAAACGTCTCCATTTGATAAGGGTTACTTAAATTTTTCAACATTAACAACAAAATTATTATTATTGGTACACAATTTTGTATAGTGACCAGCAAGGTCACCTTACTTAACACCGCTTGATTTTTTTAGATTAAGTAACCCGATTCCAAAAATTTTGCCAGATTTTACATATCGTATTGCATATTACCACGCAAACCTCAAGGTTATAAGTTAAAATTCCACTTAACACTAAAAACAATAAATCTACCATACATCGCCTTTAATATCAACACAGTTATGAAATTGCATTATTTATACTTTAATATCAAAATGTTATTTCAAATGTATCGGATTGGAAAAAGTAAGCCGTTACGGTAATGGTTGGAAAGTCTTAAATCCGGCTTCTAATGCAAATCCACCCGTGTCTATCAATCTCTTTAGTGTGGCCATGAGTGAGTCGTCTTCTGTCTCTTCGCTTCTGCAAAGGAAGAGTAACTTCGACTTTGACAAATCAAATCTGAAGCTTGGCGTAAAAGTTTTTCCCAGACTTGCGGTTAACTAAAAACAGGACGTAACTGTTTCCAAAACGAGCATCTACTTGCTTTATATAAAATAGACCCGAAAGTGCCTCTGAAAGTCAAATCAGTAACAAGCTTTAACGGGAACGAGTCAACACAGCTTTTTACAACCGCCTGGAAACCCTTTAATAAAGGGTATATGTGAGAACGGTGGTGTGTTGTGGGTCAACTCGTGGAAACGACTATTTGTCTCAAGACTGATCTGGGTCTTTATGCGTAATGCGGAACTGGATAGTTCCCTGAGGTGTACGTTTGAACTCAATGGAAAAATTGAGATACTTAACGTACGACTGTATCAATCCCCGTTAGAATAATATTTTATACATGAGTTGTAGGCTACGTGCAGAGATGAATACATAATTTGTGAACCTTCATGCTTAGAATGTGCATTGGCACCGTTTAGAAATTTACAGAACTATCCGACGTATAATATTTACGTAGTATGAAACTCTAAAATATGTGTCGTAACGGCAAAATATGATGCACATAAACTTTTCTGACAACCAGCTTATGTATAAGCACCGCGAGCATAATACTACAAGAAAATAATATAATATCAACTGATATCCTTCCCCCACTTTGTAATTAAGCGCAGAACGTGCAACCACTCATAAAGTTGATTATAAAACGGATCGTAAATAATTTACCCGATGAGGAGTTAGCGGGTGTATTCCTGACTCATTACGGAAATATATTTATAGCGTGAAATACAGAAATAAAGTACCTAAACGAGCATTATTTCGAACAACAAAGAAAACACATTTTAATAGAAAAATTTTAATCGAGACATCTCTATTTGAAATTGCAGCTTTATCCAATAGCGGCATTCCTGTAGGTTAATAGTGAACGCTAAGTTGTTAACTTTAATAATAAAGGATACTAGGTATGTCGTTAAGTATCTGTTTTAACGAGCAAACTTTTTTCATAACAAACTAATTTGTGTTTAAATTGCCACAGTATTAAATTTAAGAGGTATTGCATAATGAAATAAAATATGTACGTTGGCTAGCGGTATATTTTTAAACAAAGGAAAGAGTTAAACCATGTAGTAAATTTCATGCTTATATCCATATATACAGAGTGGGAAAAGTATCAAATATTAATTGTAATAACATAAATATTGATTCAAAAATGTTTTTTTTCTATTTTGGTTCTTTAGGTACTGACTACTTTATGAAACTCATTTGGATTTCATAAAGCAACTCCTTAAAGAATTCGAAATTTTATGTTGTTAGGTTGGTGACAACCATGTGACAACAAAACCTTCACGCGTTATAAACATAACCTTCAAATTGTAAGTTCTAAAAATTAAGATTATTTAGCGTATTTTCCGCTACTTTGCGTAGCTCGGGTGGGGTGCAAGATAATTCTTCTTCCATCTTATCTTCAAATCTTAGATATTTTAAAAATTAAATCACTTTCAAACACAGTTTGTCTAAATTTTAATTTGACAGTAGTTTGAATTGTTTGAAATCGTTTTAAATGTTACCAACAGCCACATAACCAAAACAAAATACAAAAAATTTTCCTAATCAATTATATTTTTCAATTAAAATATAAAATAAGGTAAGTTTTAACTTTTTTGGGCCAAAATAGAAAAAATAGTATAAAATACACGTTTCATAAGACATTTAAGCTCACTTGTCCATTAGAAAACTCGCCACAAGCGGCTCGTTTTCTAACTTGGACGCGTGCTCTAAAATCATGTCTTATGATACTTGTTTTTTAATGTACTATTATATGACACTCAAAAACGGTTTGCTCCGTTTTTCGTGTTTTTGCCAAAAATTTTCGTATAAAAGGGTGGAAAAATTGTAGATAGTTAAAAAGAGAGAAAAATATCTACCGAAACAAATATAAAATTTACTATGTTGTTATTTACAAAAACCTCACTGCAGGTTTGCTGTCGTCTAACAGAACAGCTGCATTTTTAAAAAGACGGTAAAAACTGTGGTGAACCACTTTTATTAATATTTTTTAAAAGTATTAATATAACATTTAATCTTTTTGCACCTACACCTTGTATATTCTTCATCAGTATCACAGGGATATGCTTACAACGCTGTACTGTACTACTACAAATAAAAAATTTACTATTGTGTGTTATTTAAAAAAAGCCCCACTGCAGGTTTGCTATCATCTAACAGAATAGCTGAATTTTTGATGGAAAAAACAGCGGTGAGCAACTTTTATTAATAAAAAAATAAAAAGCATCAATATTTTACAATTATAATACTCAATCTTTTTGCCGCACCCTGTATATTCTTCAACAGTATCACAAGGGTCTGCTTAGAACGCTGCACTTGTTTGATTATCAAAGATGTTGCTGTAGGAGTTGCTGTGTTATAAAACACGTGTATTGAGGAGTGCAAAGGTTTAATGAGGTGTTTGGTAAGTGAAAGTTTGCAATTTTTTTTAAATTTCAGGTAGTGGTGGTAAAATGTGGCACATAAAAGTTCTTTGGGGCGTTCTTAAAAACGGCGGTGCTTCAAAAAGTCCGTAAATAAGCGATGATGAAACGTAAATTTATAAGAAGCTCATTACCGTAGCCTGCTCAGATATTCAAGTTTTAATTAGCATCTCTGAAAGTTAGAATTAAAATATTGCTATTTAATGGCACAACCTTAGAAGTATTTAACCTAATTAGCAGCGAGTTTAAAATGTATT
Source organism: Ctenicera cuprea (assembly GCA_958336395.1). Lineage (NCBI taxonomy): Eukaryota > Metazoa > Arthropoda > Insecta > Coleoptera > Elateridae > Ctenicera > Ctenicera cuprea. The sequence goes on along the minus strand of OY284486.1, from coordinate 70,808,820 downwards.
TCACTCGGCCTCACAAATAAGGGTATTATTGCTTACTTCGCGTTATGCATACCTACTTGAGCACGACAAATTGCCAAAGAGAATTATTTTCCCTTACACGCTGCGGAAGAAAGGATCTCGATACTTTCCACCTAGGTAATTATTTCGTTGTTATTCTTACAATTGCGTTTATAGCACACCGGAATAGTTAAAGCCCCATTCTAACAAGTTTACAGAGATGAACAAAGTAGCAAAGTAGCGACGACGACTTCTCACAAAATTCCTTTCATCGGATATATTATTATGGGCAAATATGTAAATGGGAATAGAAAAAGGGACGCGAGTTATATTTTATACAAAATTCGATTTCATGTTTTATACAAATAAGAAAATAGTTCAAATTAAAAAGGAAATTATATTATCTGAAAATTTTAAAAATATGAAGATTATTAAAAATTTTAAACATTTTGAAATTTCTTTTAAATATACGTATTAAATATTTCGAAAGTGGTATAAAATTCCAAGTATATTATGTATTATTTAAAATATTACAATAATATTAAAATTTTTTAAAAATGTTTGAAGTTTCAAAAATTTTTTAATTTGTTGACAATATTAGATATTTTGATATGTTTAAAATGTTTTTTTTTTAAATTTTTGTAATTTTTTAATTTAGGTATTCAAAAATTTTAAAAATTCCAAAAATTATTTTAGAATCAATTTATTAATTAATAAAATTTCCGGAATTTCCAAAATAGTCAAAATATTTCAAAATAATTAAAAAATTTCAAAATATAAAAAACTTTCATTATTTTAGAACTAAAAAAAATTTAATTATGATAATTTTGTAATGTTTGTAATAGTTTTGCAAATTTTGAAAACTACGGTTCTAGTATACAACCAAAAGGAAACCACCCAGAGGTGTTTTCATAATGGGAAGTTGTTTCTATCGTCATTTAACATGTTCATAACCAATTTTGAAGCTGAAATTTCTAATTTCTGAAATAACCGTTGGAGGGGTCACAGGAGAGGAGACAAGGACTATTACATTACTCAAACACTGTCCCCACCATTTTTTTAATTCTACAGGCTCACAGATGTAGGGATAATTCTGGATTAGGATTGTACGGCTTAGGCCACAAAAGACATTTTGCTACTTCCACAGCAGCACCCCAACACGGAATCACCCAAGCCACCCAATTCTTTGATTTAACGTGAGGACGTCAACGAGTGAAGTGTTGCTGGTGACGGCCATATCAGGCCAAAAGCCCCCGAGCACACAGTATTTGGCTATCTTTGGTGAGGGTGCTGCAAAAGCAGCCATCTTCCATCTTCCCGGAAGCTGTTAAAGGTTTCTTGATGCAGCGGCGTAGTGCTGAATATAGTCGGAGAGATGGCAGTTACACGTTCGGTCCCCAATGAAGTCGTTCGGAGGCCAGTCTTGCGACGTCGCGTCGTCAGCTTCCTTATTACCTCGATTACCATCATGTCCCTTCATCCAAACAAGTGAAGCAACATTGTCTCTGGAAATATCTTCGAGAGCTTTGTAGCACCAAACTACTACTTCTAAGGTAATTTTACAACCTCTAAGGGCCAGTAAAGCAGTTCTACTATCGCTGAAGATAGTAATACATTGGTTCTTGATTTGCGTCATGCATTATCGCCACTACCTCCGCTTGAAAGACGGTGGTGAATTTGCCTAACGGTATACTTCGCGAAGGTTTAGATCGTCGGTGAAAATTTTCGGGGCCGGTTCCATGCCAGTGTATACGGATATATTTGAGTGGTAGGTTACCCCAGCATTTACTGAACGACATATACACTAAGTATTGATTAAAGGTATACTTGGGAGAGAGGCACCGCACCAAGAAGAGGAATCTTTAAGACTGCCTCATCGAGGATGCTGGTGCCCAGCCCCGTTCCTGGGGGGTCACCCGCCTGCGTGCAAAGTATTTTTTGCGCCCCTCTGTTGAACTTCAACGTGTTATATTACGTAATACATTAAATAAAACACGAATAGAATAATTTAAAAAAAGTTTAATTAAGACAAAATAATAATAAAATTCAAAATAAACAATACGTTATAAATGAAATAATTTGTTCCTTGCAAGTATTATAATAAACACAAATACTTAGACTAAAGAAATAATGTAAATACAAATGTAACACTGAAACAGAAAGAATTATAGGATAACACGCCTGGCTTTTAAAGATGCAAACTCGTTTATCATTTCACTGTGGTCGATGGTTTCACAGATTTGATTCTCAATGGAAATAATAGCTAAATCTACTAGCCGTTCTTGGCTCATAGTTGTTCTTAAATAGTTTTTAATTATTTTTAGTTTTGAGAAACACCTTTCTCCCGAGGCTACCGATATGGGCAATGACAAAAATATTCTTAATGCTATAAATAAGTTTGGAAACAATGATTTTAAGTTATTTTTTACAATATAATTTAAAATGTTTAAAGGCGACTCTGTATTAGGAATTATAACTTTATAAGACATAATTTCATTATGCAAATCAATTCCGTCAATATCTTTGCATGTCGTATTTTCATTATGAATTTGCAAAGCAATGTCTAAATCCATGCATGATTTCCTAATTATTTCGGAATCTAAATTATAAAAATTGCATAAAAAACTAAATAAATCATTGCATCTATTGATCCCCTCAAAACGTCTTTGTAAAGATTGAATTGTGGTGTCCATAATTAGAAAATAAAAGTTGATTTTAAATTGTTGTTTTGAATCCAAAACAGTTTCATCAGTACTTTCATATAAAAATTGTCGCTTGGCCTTTCTTTGTCGAATTAAGGGAAATTCTTGCTCTACATTGTTCTTCTCAGCTGCTACTTTAGCTTCATTTATAAAGTTCTCAAAATTATTGTCTGACCGTTTTTCAGTAAAATAACATATTAAATTTTGTATTCCTTTAAGGCATTCATTTAAATTTTCATTTAGGATTTTGGAGCATATTACTGATAACATTAATTTTGGATAACATATCGTACCAAATTACAATCGAACATATAAATTTGAGGGTATTGATTTTATCTAGTAATGATTGTGCCATGTGTTTAGTATTCATATCTCTTGAATTATCTTTGGTCAAATCATATCAACTTTTATAAACTTCATTTAACTGAAATCTTAAGGGGCGAATGGCTTTAATCCTACTTTCCCATCTTGTATCACTAACCGATTTTAACGCCCACCGGTAAGGTGAAGCAGAAAAAAAAATATACAATTCTTGAACGATAGAAAAAAAACAAACAGTTTCATATGAAATTTTAGCGGCGTCATTAACGGATAAATTTAATGTGTGAGCTGAACAAGGCACAAACATTGCTCTGGCATTAACATTTCGAATTTGAGTTTGAAGACCTATATGTTTACCAGACATATTTGCACCATTGCATTGTCATATCCCTGACCCCTCATGTCCTGAATATTTATTTGAAATTTTGGTAATATTTGTTCTGTTAAAACTTGAAAAAGCCCTTCGCCTGTGGTATTTATAACTTGAAAAAAACCTAAAAAATGTTCTCTAATTTCGACTTGATCTGAAGAGAAATGAACAATCTTATTACAAAAGTAAGTTGCTCAACATGGCTAACATCGGGAGTTTCATCTAAAATTATGGAATAATATTTTGCTGTTTTTAAGCAATTTAAAATTTCATGTTGAATATTTTTTGACAACAAACCGATTAATTCATTTTGAAAATGGTTTCCTAAATAATGAGGCATATGTTGATTTAATTGTCTACATTTTTGAACGTTATTTACATGTTCGAGTATAATCGGATCAAATTTTGCCAACATTTCAACTAATTTTAGGAAATTCCCATTATTGGGTTCGTAAAGTTTATGACAATCACCTCTAAATGCTAAATTTTGACCCCCTAAATATTGCACAATACAAATCATTCTCTTTATAATAGCACGCCATCGTTTTTTTTCATTTTCGAAATATCTTTGTTGATCTTTGTCGATAGTACATTCCCTAACCAAACGTAATTTTAATTCATGCCATTTTTGAGCGCTTTTCAAATGCTCCATACTAAGTTCATGACGAGAAAGATTTACAGATAACTGTCTCCAATTTGAATAGCCAGAAATTAATTTACTTGTTAGTGAACCAAATATTTTACAAAAAATACAAAAAGCAGTATTTGATTTTTTTGAATAAACGAACCAATCCCTATTTACTTTTTCGCCGTTTGCTAAGATTCGCGTATATTGCGTAGTTGTAAATTTTCTTCCCGTCTCATCTACGGGAAAGTTTTCTCGAATTTGGACAGCGCCTTTAGTAACAATTATTTCAACTAAACGGTTATTCAAAAGATTAGGCCATGTACCCGGATCAGCAAAATCAAAATCTAAAAAGGATTTATCTTTGCTCACAACGATCTCATGGGCTTCAGCTTCATCATCAATGGGAGTATTTGTATTTTGTTCTAAATTCTGTGGTTGTTCAAATGAGGTTGATGGTTGAGGTTGGGCTTCAGCTTCATTAATACTCATTGGATCAGCATTCGATGACGATGATGGAGCATTGATTTTAAAAAATGTAGTTAAAGACCCACTTAGTTTTTCTTTTACTCTATTTTTTTCTATTCGGCGCCTTTTATATTGTGCTCCAGACAATTTTTTGCGTGTGCTGTCACTCTTTCTTAATTGAAAAAAGACAAAAGTTTAATACTCACATCACAACACCAACTTTTGATTTAAAAAAAGCCCTTACTTTAGGAATATGTAGGGTAGATTTGGATTTGAACGAAAAATTGTTTAAGAACTTTAAATGAACTGTATTTATTTTATTTTAATAACGAACACCTTACGTCCTTATACAGCATTATTAAATTTAAGAAAATAATCGTAAGAAGTTGAAGATGTCAACCCTTAGGAGTACATCACAACACTACTGGTCTTTTCTGCAAAACCGAAGAAGGTTGACCTTTCGCAAGTATCTGTCTCTGTGAAAATTACTAAAACTAAATTCGCACGCGGCTTGCACAATTTGATCGTAAATAGAAATACATAGAAATATGCCGACAAAGTGAGGATTAGCTAAATTTAAGAAAATAATCGTAAGAAGTTGAAGATGTTAACCCTTAGGAGTACATCACAACGCTGCTGGTCTTTTCTACAAAAACGAAGAAGGTTGACCTTTTGCAAGTACCTGTCCCTGTGAAAATTACTAAAATTAAATTGCACGGCTTGCTCCATCCAGTCATAAACAGCAATAAATAGAAATATGCCGACAAAATGAGGATTAGCTACCCAAAACCCAGCAGGCGCCTGTAGTATTTAAGACGGAACAAAATATGTTCACTGAAACAGACAAGTGAATACTAAGCACGGATGCACCGGACGTGCTTCATTTCAACCTGCAGGACTTTGGAAATAGCTGAAGTCGAGTTTTAATAATATGTAGATTGTAATTTATAAAAATAATTTTGCCTTTCTTCCAAATTGGCGCCCCTAACTGTTGCCGCCTGCGTGCGGGGCATTCACTGCATGCTCGCCAGGAACGGGCCTGCTGGTGCCTGACACCCACACATTTTGTATATCATAGCCTCCTAAAGTGTAGCCCTAAGACAGTCCTTAGAGCTGATCCCTCCACTACTAAATCGAATGGGGGAATGCATAGGATCGCCCCTAGGGCCATCGAGGGGGTTTAACGAATGTAATGCTATGACAGGGAAGACGTTACACATGTTCCAGTTTGGTTGCAGTTACGAGTATAGCCTGTCTGATTCTCGGTCACCAAATCAGTGCAGTGCTCCATAGCATAACATACGCAATAATGACTGTATACAGCCCAAAGAAATTCTGGGGGATAACCCCCAGGATCTTCCCAGCGCCCGGCGACTTTGCCAAAAGGTTATACATTTATTTTCGATTTTAGCCTGCTTCCCCTAATTTAGTTGTTCATCAAAAATAACTTCCAGATATTTGACACTGTCTGATAAATTGAGGCAAGTACAAAATAGGAAGGGGGTAGATTAAAGTCTTACCTTCATCTCTCTTGTGAATAGTACCATCTCTGTCTTCGAGGAGTTGACAGAGAAAGACTGTTCACTACACTAGTCTTCTATTTTTCGAAGAATCGTCTCCATTGGGGATGAGCTACAATTTCTAAAAATTTACAAATATTCAAAATTTCAAAATTTTATCAACATTTTTAAGACATCCAAAAATTTGCAAAATTTACAAAAATTTTGATAATTTGGAAATTTTTGGAAATCTAAAAATTTTAAAAATTTTTAAATATTTTCTGAATTTTTTTTGAAATTATCAAGGATTTAAAAAAATTCGATTAAGGTCCCGTAGCGATTGCTCATCATCTTTTTTATAAATATGGTAAAATACAGTCGTACTCTCTGCGTTTTTGAACGGTTTAACAGTCTGCACCGTAAAAGATACTCGTTTATACGTTGTAGTAAATAGCACGTTAAAGTGCACTGTGTATGTGTGGAACTTCGTAATTTGATGTATGCACAGGGACCTGTTTGTCATTGTTATAACATTAAACCTATCTAAAAGTACTTTGTTATATCAAAATTATTCAGTATTATATAAATTACAAGTTTCTGCGTTGTACCATAACTTTGAATGATCGTGCAAACTTTATGTAGGGTTTTGTTTAATTTTAAGTTTTCATATTATTACTTTCATTTGTAGTGTTTCACAAAAAAAACTCCCCTTGAAGTTTTCATATTATTACTTTCATTTGTAATGTTTCATAAAAAAAACTCCCCTTGAAGATTTTTTGCACACTATAATAAATGATTTTGTTTCTTTTCCATTAAAGACAATTACAATTTTATGAACCACTCTGCAGTAATGTACTTTTATAAGGACACACAATTTGCTGAACGCAGTAGCATGTGTGGAATTAAAAATATGTTTACGAGATATAAAACTAACCGTGCTTAATGACCGATGTATGGATAATTACCACAGAGAAACACAAATAATATAAAAACAGAAAAAGTACATTGTCTTATTAGAGAATGATTATTTCACTCGAAATATACCGAATAATGGCTACCTCGCATTTGCTGTTTCAGTAGCCAATAGAAAAGTTTTACACGAATATTTTTAATGTTCAAAATTTTATCGGCAATAAATTCAACCGACTATTTATTTGTTTATCTACTCCCGTTTTAAAATCATCACATTAATATGTCAATTATTGTACGTGAAGTGTTACATTAATGAAATTGTGCGTAAAAGTATCAAAATCGTGTGCAAAAGACCAATGTAAATTAAATGGGACTTTCATTATTAAACGATTTCTATCAACAAAAAACAATCGAGAAAAGGCCACTTTGTTTATTGGGCGCTGTATTCGTAACGTCATTTCTCGTTAGTTTTGTTTGACAGATAAGTACGAAGTGCACTTTTGCAGCCTTTGCCTTTCGGTTCGTAGATAAAATATTGTATGACACTCATGTGTGAAAGACTTTTACGAACTCATTGCGTAAAAGTCCTACTTCACACACTTGTATCATAAATATCTATTTATTTGCCGTTTCTGAAAATACTTCTAATTTGAGAATTCGATGTACTATTGAGAAAACCTTGCAAAGTGCACACACAACCTCAGAACGAATGCGGCTAGTGTCCATTATCATATTTGGAAATGCGCAGGTATTCAATATTCCAGTACCCAACGACAATTGAGTTATTGGCTATTTAATAAAACATTTGGTTTTCGATTGTAGGAAAGCAAATATCATTTATTATGAATTGTTTGATCACACAAATGTCGAGAATAACTATAAAATAAAATTTATAATAGTACCACAACCAACTGATATGTTTATCCATGTATCAAGCTTCTAAATATGAAATTTAATATTTTAACTAAGGTTGCAACTTTCGAGTTTTCGAGAAATTATTAGCATTCCCTGCTATAAAGTCTTTGAAACTACAAACTTTTACTAAACTCGGCTGTATTAGAAGCATTCTTGGGTGCAACATTTTCAAGAAACAAAGCTTCCACCTGTCTTACAAAATGACTTCTCTGGCGCAAAAGGTATCATCGGTGTGGCAGATAACTTTTAACGAAGATCAAACCCTTAACAATGTTATTTTCACCAAAAAAATCAGGACTATATACCTGCTTGTCAGGACTTGGAAAGCAATAAGTAGGACATTTATGAAAGAATAACAGTATCGCTTGGACGGTTTACATGGATCAACAAAATGTTGCAATGGGACCGACATAGTTGGCAAGAAAATGGTGAGTCTTTGGGGTTTACTTCGCGATTTTACCATCATCCCAGAACGCCATTTTTTCGATGTACCCTATTCGTTGAATGAAGAAAAAGAGGATAAGATTCAAGATTATAGAATGTCAGAGCAAGATAACTTAGAGGAAATTTTCGAGTCAGAAATCAGTGAAAGTGATAGCGAGATTGACGGTGGTGGCAGTGGCATAGAGTAATGGAAAGGCTGTTAAAGTGAAAAGACTTTCAAATACATTTTTTTTTCAAAGAAGTCTTTGGTATTACTTTTAAAGTCAAAATGGTTTATTTTTTTTACTTTCTTCAGTTTGGTTGTCATGCAGTTCAATAAAAACTATAATTCGCTTTCTCTGAATATACCGTCTGTCTATAAAGTAACCCCCTCCCCCTAACTAACTTTTGAACAACTTGATATTTTACCACAATATTTGGTGTGCTTTAATGGGAAATTAAATACTATTTTTTAGCCAAAAATAAAATTTTGTATCATTCAAAATGGCGACTGGGCGAAAGGGGGGTCGAGTGACAACTCATTCGAAAGGTCTTTTAATTCTGCGTCTGATCCTAGAGTTTCTAAGAAAAATATTTAGCCATAACAAAATGGCGGATTTTAAACAAATGGACTCACTCAATTCAAAATTGTTTTGGTTTTTTTTTATCCAGGGTCGAGTAACACCTCATTTGAAAAGTCTTTTAATTCTGCGTCTGATCCTAGGCCTGTTTCTGACTTTCTCAACGGACATTTTCTTGGAAGATGGATTGGTAGGCGGGAGCCTGTAGCATAGCCGGCTCACTCCCCAGATTTAACTTGCTTAAATTTTTTTCTATGGGAACATCTGAAATCGAAAGTGTACAGAACCCGTCCAGAAACAATTAAAGAACTGGAGCAACGCATCACAGAAGTTTGCAAAAATATCACTCCAGAAACTTCACTCATGAAAATTTAAGGCAGGAATTTTATAACCGACTTTTTATGTGCCAAGAAGTGAATGGTAATCATTTCGAATACTTAATTTAATTAATTTAAGCTTTAATTCTTAGTTTTTTTAAATAGACTTCTTTATCTTCAAACATTGTCATTTTGTGATGGCTGAATATTTTTCTTTGAAACTCTAGGAAGAGACGCAGAACTAAGAGACCTTTCCAATGAGGTGTCACTCGACCCCCTTTTTTATTTAAAAAAAAAATCAAAATGGAGCCCAGTCGCCATTTTGGATGATACAAAATTTTAATATGGTCTGAAAGATAGTATTTAATTTCCCATTACAGCATACCAAATTTTGTTGAAAAATATTAAGTCGTTCAAAAGTTAGTTGGGGGGGGGGGGGTTACTTTATAGACACAGTGTATGTATATTTACTGCTTTATTTAAAACCTTCAAATGGCACCAGCAAAATTTTACCAAACTTCTCTTTCTAACGAAAGTCTTTGTTTTCCGGTCCTTATGTAATTAAAATTAGAACTACGTGAACGGTAAAGTTTAAATGCATTTTTTATTAATGTGGTCAATTCGCAAATTAAATTTTATTTTATCTAGAAAAATTAATTTAACAAAAATTGTGTTATAGCTACGTCAAAAAAAACGAGTCGTAAACAAAAATTTTGTATATTTTAATGTCCCCAAACACATACTAATTTTGCAATCCCGTAGCTTTGGCCCTCGCGCCGCCATATTAGCAAGAAGGCGCCCAAAAACAGTTTTTTAAGAATATCTTATTTGCGATACATCCTACGACAAAAATTCCTACAAAAGAAAAATGGATAGGGCATAACTTGTCGAAAATTTAATCGTTTTTTTTTTAATAATTATTATTTTGGCCGTAGGATGTACCGTACATAGATATAACGATAAACAATTTTTGGGCGCCATCTTGCCAATATGGCAACGAGAGCGCCAAAGTTACAGGGTTGCAAAATTATATGTTTTTAGGGACATCAAAACGTACAAAATCCCCAAGTTTCAAAACTCCCTTATTTTATTTGATTAAAAAGTGCCTGGCTATAGGGGTAGGATTTTTGAAAAACGAATGATACCGCTGGACTCTACTTGATCTAATCTATTTCCTATTGGTTTGAATATTTGTACCTATTTTTCATATACCCTGTAAATAGTCAGATAATTCTATCAAAATTAAACATGTCTTACCAAAATGCAGCGTTATGTAGTGTGGCCGCCCAACGTTACACAATTCATGATAGTTCAATAGCGTCTAAAACTGTGAAATTCCAATTTGCATAAGACAATGCAAAATTTTGTACGTAAAGAATTTAGTATGTGTAAGTATAAGAACCAATTTGCCACGGTAGGTACGCATAAATATTGCATATTTTCCTACCCTGACCCTAGTGATAAAACGGTGATTAAAATTAAAATGCAATTGTGTGCCATGAACTCATTGAAAGGTTTAATCATTACAATTTAATTATACCGCGATTGTTATGAAATCTAGGGATGCATAATGGATTTACCAGGTTATAATACCACTATAAAACAGTGGAGTATTATAGAACAATGCAATTTAAGTTCTGTATGGCATCATTGTTTTCCGTGTGCTGTTGCAAGCTATGATTCTGCAGTTGAACAGTTGCTTATTGTGCCCCAAAACCGTTCGATAAGTTCACAGCTAAATGTTCACCACAAAGGCACAAGGCTCAAACGCCCTTTAAACAATTTAATCCTGGTTTTCGCAATGTGACAGCGACACGCATTTTCATTAGTAACAGCTACTGAATGAACAAGACACACGAAATTAAAGGCGGACATTCATTCTGGCACCTTTACAATGCGACGCTCTCCTAAAGTTATAAACGACGCTTTTTAACTGAAATTGAAAAGTCAGTTGGGGTTGTGTACACATACGCTGAGGTTATACGAAAGCGCAATATTCGAGGCAATATGTGGGATAATTTTGCGAGAAACCATTAAACAAACATAGTAATAATAGACGATGTAGAGCTCGGCTTGACTCTCCTTATTACCATCGCTGTTCGTTCATACACTAATTCTATTCACACTCGGTATGGAACGACGCGACCGAACTGTCCCTGAACATAACCAGGAGTGTTTAGAATAATTGTATTTTTTGTCGCCGCAAAACTCAATTAACATCACCAAAATGAATTATTCGATACAGAATGGGGGACCAAACGCACACGTGGAAAAGATAAATGCACCCCGATCGTAATTTCTCTACTTGTATGGTGCCCTAAGGTGACATTCATGTTTTAGGCATAATATATAAGTAGATATCTGTCAGAGGGTGCCCCGATGTGCTAATGCATTGCATTGTACTATTGTAACAGTTGAGGACGGGGTCATGCCACGATATGATTAAGACATCAAAGTGCGGCATTTATATTACACAAAAGCATGGTAGGTGGTATCAGAGAAAACTATTGTTATAAATCAGAATCAAATGGGGCTGTTTATAAAGTCAGATGGGGGATTTTAAACAGGGTACGTACGTATAATAAATATCTAGGTTACCTGACTACCACTAAATAATTAAAATGTGTCTGTTTCCTGCAAGTGATGTCATACATTTTTAAAGAACTGCAGGTAGTAAGAACGTCGTCGTTATGGGGGCAAAAGAGAAATAGAGTACAAAAGCAAAAGAATCTGTACTGAATCGTGTAGCATAATGCTCTGTTGTGTCAGTTTCATTGCAGAAGAATCCACTGAAATTCTTCCAACTATTCGAGTAACTTTAAAAATGTTCTTTAACAAAGCCTTTTTCAGAATTGTGCTTTTTCAGCTTTCAGCGGCCCTCGAACTGTCTATAGAATTATGTTCAGCTGCCACATACGACTGTCGATTATCCACACGAATCCTGCATTTGATTTATGGTTCATACCTCACTGCGGCTGGACTTTTCGATATAGAAAAGTCGGAAATGCTGACAGGAAATAATTTAGATTTTTCTTATTCAACGGCGGCGAGGGAGTGAATTTTTTGAAGGAATCCGACGTTTCTTTCGTGATGTATTGCGAGAATTTGTCGTGGCAGTTTATTTATGCGCATTCTGCGTGACAGTACTGACAATATTAATTGTGGGCGGGTGTTAGGTGCAATAAAAAAGTAACAGCAACAGAGGGTCCTCACCTATCACCGACGAACCGGGATAAAAGTAAGCATTTAGAATATGTTGGGGGTAGATGTACTTATATGTCCCGCGCTGGGGGACCCATATAAACAGTATACGATGGTAACGTCGATGTGAGTGGTGGAGACGTCACAGATGGGGTAACACGAACAACGGGGTACAATGGTCTGTACCCATGCGGAAGATGAAACATAAAGTATAATTGAAATGCGAGGAGGCGACACATTGTCGGCTCAGTGCTCAGGGTGTGGTGGTGATTGTCACAACTACATTAACCTCGCTTAAAATTTACCTACGTCGCTAAGCCCTCCCATATTTAATTGTATTTGCCGTTGGAAAACAGCGTGAGATGACGACGGCAAACGTTGAAACGTTTTACCTTTAAACTATTATGCAGAACTTGTAGCGATTATCTGCTGACGGCTTACAGAGGCACCAGTTCGTATGTTTTTGTTTGCAACGCTTTTGCAATCCTCGAATTTAAACTGTTTTTGTTGGCAGAACATGCCATTTAAAATTAAGCACAAGGACTGCAATAAAAGTTTAAATAATGTAAACTTCAAACAGTGCCGTTGGTGTTATTTCTTTTCTGCACTGAATTTATCTTCCAGCTATGGAATTAGCAAATTTTAATGAATTGTTTATTTATGCGCGCTGTCAGTTGGTGGTCTTTACTGCTTATGTAAATTAAGAAGCAAATTTAAACTGTTATGTAGACCTAATTTACTTCACGATATTTATTGCACGCGACACTTACCACTGTCAGATTTTGCAACGTTAAGCAAAGCGTAAGCTAATGTAGATAAACAGTGTTGTAAGGTTAATTGATAAAAAAGGCTAATTCAGTGCGTTTTATCACGTTTTTAAATGAAACCCCAATAAAGTTTTAGCAAATTATAAAGTACAACCTCATATATTAACAGCCGTATTCGCGCAATTATGTTTTACGTCTCATAACAATAGAGAAAAATTCTACATTCTACATTTTAGTGCGACAAAGATTTTATCACGCAAAGAACATGATTATAACTTCTTGAAGCTAAATCCGACAGCTGCCAGTTTGTCTCTTTGAGCATTAGCTATCTCAAATGCTTAATCACCAACGCAGATTCTCCTTAAATCTCCAGTAAGGCTTCTATGTTGCATGAAGTTTAAGGTTTTAAATACTCTTTATTGCCTTTGCTTTAAAAGTAGTGTTAGTGTTTGTCAAAGCCGGTTTAAAATAATATTAAACTGTCTTTACAAACTTTAAGTCTTTTTGTCTGAAAATTACAAGTGCAAAACGTGTTTTACAACTTGAAACTTGACCTTTTAGCTTGCATTTTAGACGATTCAATGTAAACAAAAATATTACTTGCTATTGCAAGGTACAACTATCGATGGCGAGTAAAGGTGCAATAACAAAGTGTGAAGTGATATTCAATAAGTCAGCAATAAGTCCTAAGTTTTTAAGTTTATAACCCTCTACAGTGTGGACGGACGAAAACTTATATTAAAAAATGCATAGGTGCCATAGAATTTTTCCTGGTACAGAAAATAAAGTGGAAAAGATGGCAACAATGTTGGCGCGATCTAAAGTTACCACTAGGTCTTTTTATGCCCTCGTTTGACGAAACTTAATGGTTACGCGGCTGGTCCCTCCAAGCGTTCGTTTAATACACAAAATTGATGGTTTGAATAGCATATTGGTTTCTTCTACCCTTTTTTGAAATGTGCAAGAAAGCATATATTATGCAAATTAAGATAGAAGCCTCTTTAGGAGAAACCGAAAATCTATTCGATCTTTTGAAGAGCAGTTTCAATATGTACTTATTTTCATGTTGTTTAAGAAAACAACCACAATATGATAAAGTTATTTTCCACTGTTTCTAAGTTAGATAATGGTAACTAACTCACATTTTAACTTTTTGCTTTTTTTGAGTTTATACTTTTTTTAAGTTAGACAATATGATTTAATGCAAGTTTAGGTTACAACAAAGTGATACTTTATTGTGTCAATATGAACTATCTCTATGTAACCTGTCTGTGTCTATTTTTTGGTGTTGAGAACATAATTTTGAGTTATTTTTGACACGGTTTCTTAAAAGTCAAATGCGGAATTGGCAATAGTGAAAGTAGTCGTCTTTAAAATCAGAGCAGAAGGTGAAGAATGCCTTAACTCGCCAGGAATTTTACTATCGCAGGTTGGTACTTGTATGTGATTATCCAAAATTTAAAAGCTCATTTCAGAGTTGAAGGCCGCGTGAGAAAACATTTAAGTTTTAATTAAAAAAATCTATAACTGCATGTTTCGCTTAGAACATTGTTTTGCTTTCTACTCAACAGGTTTTTACTAAAATTTAATTTGAAAAATATTGCTATTTTTTACTTTTCTTTACTTTCAGTATGCCTCGAGAAAGAATTATTGATTTCATGACTTTTGTATTTTTGAGATTTTTGCGGAAATACGTCTTGTACATTTAGGAACCAAAAAAGATTTTTTTCAAAATGCCTGTCAGTGGGTGGGTATCAGTGTGGAGTGAGGTATGTGCGACTCATACCTCCCGAACGGATGGATATATTTCGATAAGCTTTGAAATGTAGGGTATATTAAACATTCATCTACAAAATAAAATTTAAAAAATTCGAAATCGGAAACGGAAGTGACACATGCTTTTTTAGTAGCATTTTTTTTAGAACTTGAATTTTGTGAATTTCTAAGCGGAATCTGAAGCAAGCTTTTTTCGAACTTTCTAGGTATTGAATAGCGGCCACTATGACTTTTTCAAAATTTTGGCTTTATCGCCTTGGTACTCGAAAATGAGCTACCATATCAGCATAGTTTTTATTTATTATAATATAACTGTAGGATAACAACGTTACTGTGTACGAAAATTTCTGAAATAATGAAAATAGCAATACGAAAATATTTAAGAAGTTTAAGAGATCTTTCAAAAAATATTTTTTTAAACTGGGTACTTGAATTTTTAAAATATTGTAAGCTCATAGAGCTTGCAATGAGCTACCATTTAATTGGTATCTTATTCTGCTACCATCTCTGTGACCCCTTCTATGCTTCTTTATTTAAAAAGCGGAGCAACATAGTTTTGTGTAACCGTTTTGACTGCACGTCATACTGTCTTGTTCGTTGTACAACCGACGTCTTCCTGTTTATGTGTAAAGAATTTTGCGTCTAGTGCGGCTGGAATAACTTCGTCTCTTCTCTCGCAGTTTTTGGCGTACGAACTATTCCTTTCATTTTTAGTTTTTTAAACCCTAGGAACTTTTTCAAAAATTCAATTTTTTGCTCATAAAAAAACTTAAAATACTTTGTGCTAAATACAATGACACATGCTTGGAGGTATAAACTTATAGGTTAGAAGGGTGCGCTCCCATTCAGTTAGCCGAGCCGACCATTGCGCGGGGCTACTACTCCAGCAGCAGTATGCGCTATTTACCAGCGTGTTTGCGCGGCATCAATCGGGCCACAGATACGAAGGGAGCGAACTGAATAGTCGGTGGACGGTACGACGCTATACAAATGTACTTTTGCAAATACCGTGGGTAACACCCTAGTAACAATTTTAATGCCGTTTGGGAGCTATTCTAGTTTTATAAATGTGTTATTCTAAAAACCTCTTAGACACCTAATAGTAAAGCCATTTAGCATTTAAGTACGACTTGTAAAGGTTTTATTTATCATACCAGAGTAAAACTATTTGGTCTTCAAATAGTAGTTGCTGTTGTTTGCTGTTTGGATTAGAAAAGGTTTTTTAGAGCACTCAACAGAACTTCTTAAAATCATGATGAGGGTTTTATGATGAAGTTCCTACCGTTTTTTTTTAAAACCAAGCTATAAAACTATTTCTTGTAGAGAACTAAATGGTTTTAAATGCTAGGTTCATACTCATTTAAAATGTTCTATCATATCGAAAAGCATTTCAACATTTTATTTTATGAAATGGAAAGTATAAAGCTTTTTGGTTTTATTAAAACACCTACTTGACATTTAAATTTCAATAATAGTTTGATAAACAGTTTTATCAAGGTCTCCCAAACGCTGCAAAAAGTATTCAAATAAAACCACAAGGTATTAAAATTGTTTATGAAAGAAGCCTTCAGAATCTTTTGTAGAGTGAACCTTCTTAGTTTTATAAGAGTTTCATAACGGTTTCATGATTGTTTTCTAAACTAAATAGTTTTATCAGAAGTTTTATGAAAAGCTCTACACTACGTTGTCTAGAGCACGATAAATATGGTCTGGATTTCTAGTCTAGTAATTAGTCAGTATTTAAATTTTAAGACAATCAATTAATCATAATTTCTGGCAAAATTTCTTTAAATATATAGTTGGCGCGTATATTAAATTGTAAAGGAATTATCTACAAGCTTAGAATGGTAACACATCCATATTTTTGACCTTTAGCTAGCTTGTGCAGTTAGTTATTATTTATTTGGTCAACAGAATTGATGCTTGTGTAATAGTGAAACAAAATAAATCAGGGTTCATAAGCGTAGAATATGAACGGTCATGAGTTTTAAAAGTACTTCACGAAACAATTTTATGAAACTGCAAAAATGTGTTTTTAATTGAAATGTAAAATAGCAACCACGAATTAATGAAAATAGAACGTGTAAATTCAATAATACAACGACAAAGTTGTACGAAAGAAATCTTTGAACTATAAGGGACGGAAAACCACCGTTGAATAAAAAACTTAAGAATTGCAGTACACAACAACATTTTTTTCTAAATTCTTATCCGAAAATGTAGTTCTCTTTTCCAATACATTTCACATATAATTTAATAAATTTGAGTACGCCCATGGTTTTTGTATACAGATTGAATTTTTAAAGAAATTGTTTGTTTTCTGCGGCTAAAAGTCCGATCTTTGATGATAAAACTTTAATTGTTACTTGGGCAGTTTCTAAAGTATTTAGTGCTGCGATTATTTTTAAATTTCATATTATGAAAACGTTTACAAAAATTCATAATATGCCATTATGGGTTGATTATAAAAATAGCAATACTATCAATTAGTATCGTACTTTTATAATAAATACTTGAATACATGAATTTTAAAGGATCACATAATAAATAACGTGTAAATACATGAATGGATATCAAATTCAAACGTTCTCTTGGGAAGATTCAACAGCCGTAACCTGTGGCTTATGCATTAGTAGATGAGTATGCTACCACAACGGCATGGCAGTAAGCCTTTCTAATTGGTAACAGATATTAGGGATGTTCACCAATTAAAAATTTTCCTCTACTTTTAGAAAGGAATTGAAGTACCCATTTCGTGACTGGAATAGTATTAGTAGGTAGGTTGAAATAATCTGTAAAACCATTAAGTGGTTTCTTTGTGGAACTACAATTATTTTAGGCGGAGAACATGATAAAGTTACTTAATTGTAACCTAAAGATGCCCTTAGGTGCTGTTCTTTTATCACACTTTTATAACAGATTTATCGTATCTAATCTCTACTTTATATTAAATAGGAATACAAAGCTGTCTGTCTAAAGTGTTCCACGTTCTAATGTTACGTAGAAATTATAAGAAACTATTTTTAGGTGCATATGAAATTTCTAAAATAAGAAAAAAAATGTTTGGTATCCTTGGTTACTTATCTATCTATCTTTTATACAGGGTTATTCAAAAACAAGGAATAAAATTCGCATTTCTGTAGCGCGTTGATTTGACCAGTTAATTTTACCATGCAAATAAGAAGCAGAGATAACTGTATCAGTAAGCACGCTTTGTTTGTCTAATAGTAATCACTGGAATGCTAATGCAGTTTTCGTAACAAACATATGATTCAAAATCTGTCTAAACACTAACCTCTACTTTCAGTCCCGTAATGTTTAGACTAGAAATCCACGATATAGGTAGATACGCACTATTCTTCAACGTCAAGGGCTAATATTTATACACATAACAATCAGTTAATTCGTGGCATCTATTTTTGTTTTTGTTTTGGTTTAGGTGAAAAAGATTTTTGTTTTTTGGAATTAGACGATCAGTATTTTGGAGTTATATGCAAACATCACTTGAGATGTTTCAGTACTAGCCTTTATTTTACGAACAAAAACGGTATTTACTTGCCCAACATTTTTAAAATGATATCTCGGGATTTGTTATGGTCATGTTTATAAACATCCGTAGATTAGAAGACATAGCAATCGCAAATTAATTTATAATACTATTAGAATCCGTGGACTATGCCACTGCTAACTGCAGCAGAGTTTATTGTTAATATGATATTTCTTCGTTAAGCGCGTTTTAAACATTACAATAAACTTTCGGTATTTGAGAATATACAATACTGCGGGACAAGTTTTGTAAGTCGACACAGCTTATTTATTACATTAAAAAAAGTTACTAACAAATCGTAGGTCGTAGACCACGGGTTCTGCTAGTTAAGTATTAAGTAGGTATACTAATAATTTACAATTCCATAAATTTGTTTTGCTAGATTAACATCTAGTTTATTTTGTAATCTACGAGCAAACATAAAATGTAATGTAACTGGCATATTGGCGCAGGCGAATAAAGAACGGAAAGAAAGAAGAATCAGAAATTGTATCGTTACCGCACTCTAACAGGTAGGGTTAAATAATGAAAATATTTTCATATTTATGATTCACATCCAAAAGCGGTTATATCAGTGGAGCTTGTGACGCAAACATTGGAGTAATTTCAGTGGATTGACGCTACATTTCAACATTAAAGACAATCGATGTTTTTCCCTTTGAGTCCAATGAAAGTGTTGCAAAGGTATTGTAATAATACGAGCACGATGATCCAAATTTTAAAAAAATTAACAAATATCTTAGGATTTTTTTTTGTAAATAAACTACAGTTGTGTTGATGTAAGATATATTAAACTTAATACAGGGTCTCCGGAAATTCGATGCCCGAATTTATATGACGGTTTCTAGGTTATGGTCGTGATAGCCCTTTTTTATGGATAACCTTCTTAGTGATTGCATTAAGTATTTGATATTATGTATTCAGCACTGCTTATTTAGCTATATTTTTTTTAATTTTTGTTTCTTATGTGTAGGGGAATTACGAAACATCTTGTGTTTCGTTTTTTTAAACTTTTACAATTTTTTTAAATTTTGGCTTTTTTATCACATTGTAAAATACATTTAAAATGTACTTCTGGTTAAAGCCGCCAGGTGTATCGGTTTTCGAAATAAATCGACAATTATCATTTATACTCGTTATTAGGGCCGGCAGGTGGTCTAGTGGTTAAAGTCCCAGGCTTTGAAACTAGACTCCCAATGGCAGTAGGTTCGGGTCCACTGCCCGTCGGTAATTTTTCTGAATAAGTTAAATCCGCCGGGCCATGGATGGTGTATGTAGGTGTGTATGTTGGGTTGCATGTCTTTCAGGTGTGGGGCATGTTAGACCGGTGAATAGCACTTAGTGTGCTAAGCCCGGGTAAGGGGGTGGGATGGGAATCATGGGGTCGTGCTCACGCACGGCTTCATGATTCTTAAAAAAAAAACTCGTTATTAAGCAAAAAATCAAAATGGCGTCTGACAAAACATTGTGTGAATAATGACCAATCGGAGCTTATTCTCGTTCACTTGTTTGTGTTGACAGTTTTGTAATTTGTTTGTGTTAGTGTATATTTATAACATTAAATAATAATGGATTATTTGCGGCATATGCAAACATGCACCTTGTTTATGGACAATGTCGTGGATACTCCAATGCAGGTGTAAGACGGTATGCACAGAAAATTGCCTCATAAGAAAACTTTTTTGGCTGTTCATAGACGGATATGAGAAACAGGTATAGATTCGTGCACGGTGCTGCGGCACCACATTTTGCTAAATGCTACCAACGAACTTTCGTTTCCGGTTCCGGTTCGTAAAATAAAGCTTAACAGCGATACAGGTTCTCGTTGTACGTAGGTATGCCAAATTTTATTAAAATTGATTTAGCACTTTTTGAGATTTCGCGTTACACACAGGCCTACAGACTGTTATTTTATAAAAACCACCATTTTCTGTTGCGGGAGATTCAAAACATGTCTGAGAACCGAATATTTTGGCAAATACAATACATTTCCATACTAGAAGTGAGGGGTAACTTTGTACTGTATGAATGAGTTTTCGCGGCGGTTTTCTAACAGCTTTTTAATAATCCAAAATAACAAAAAATCCCAGCCCTAGTAATTAATGCTGTTTTAATAAAAATGGAATAATGTTCTGTGTTCAATGCTATTGTTATATTATTTTCTGTTATTGAAAAAAATTATACAAAATGTGCTGTACGAGATGATCATGTCAGCCCGATAAGTACAAATTTCCGATCCGCTAGAATTAAAGTAAGTCACAAATAACCAAATAATACAAACAATAGTGACAGCAATATAAACGTCCGCTGAAATAAGTCAATACACTTACTTAGTCGCGATACAACAGTCCGCGCCATCGTGTTGTAGTGACACATTTTGCCGAGATGCAAGCTCGACGTCTTGTTGTTGTGATACAGTTGGGGATTTAATATTATGATTGTATTTTGGAAAAAATAAATAATAATGTTGAAAAGTAACCTATTAAATAATCATCTAAAACGGTTAGTCCTAGCAAGTAAAACCAAAACTACTTTTTCATATCAACTTAAATGCTCAGTAAGATTTTTAGCGCCTTTTGTGAATGTACATGCGTAAGAGCAAATGGTGAAACTATATTATCTGCAAGCGTAAACCCTGAAGTTTTGTGAAAATGGTTAGATTTTATTTCGAAAAACCTTTAGGGCTAGTAACTTCCAGAGTACCATACTGATGTATTATAATATAATACAAAACAATATTTGTCAACGGTTTAAAACCGTGAAAGTTAAAAAAAAAACAAAGAAAAACGCATTCTTGACGCTTCTGGCTGTTTTACATACCTGACAATAATTAAAAAATAAAGCTAAATTAGTAGTGCCAGAATGGAAGATTTGGAAAACTTGGTGTAGTTGAATAATTTAGTTTAACAATTGCAAATTAATTTAGAAATATATAGAAATATCTAAATACTTAAAGAAAATTTGCTTTTCGTTCTCTTTCAAATACTCTGTTTAAATAAGGTGTGGGTACCTTGGAGATAAAGGCGATACTGAACAGTTTGTTTAGCTATTTTTATTACCGAGTTCCTTCCGTGTATTCGTTGGTTTCTTTTTAAATATTTATCAAGTTCCAATAATGCCGGTATTCTCCATAAATATTTTATCATTCAAATTGCATCACTGTAAGCCTTGCATATTACGGCAAAAGAGTAAAGTCGGGTTTCAATAAAAGTCAATTTATTTTCCCCGCATTTAATTTTTTCTGCTCTTATTCTATAATTCCAACATATTATTTTTGATTTTAACTACTGAATGTGCAGAGAACGTAAACAAATTGGGATTTATTTTAACCACGCAATAATTTACAATTACCGTGTTACCGTTGTACGTCTTCCCATACCGGTATCCAGTTAACATTGCTACTACCACAGATAAGGTTAACACTACAGATATACGGTAAATATGTGAGCTATCGGCAGCTTGTTTTATATGATTAATAAGCTGCAAAAAGATGGCGCTACAATGACAATTTGTACCCTCACAAATAATTAAGTCACAGATGACTGTGATTGAGCAGATTACTTAGCACATATTCAAACCAAAAGTTAGACAGCCATCTACCATGTTTAACGATTTCATTAGAGATGTTTAACTGCCAAATCGCAATTTTTCGTAAATAATTAATATTAAAGCCAATTCTACTTAAATTATATTCATGATGTGACAGACTCCAAGTAAATAAGACAACAAATACGTATGCTACAGTTCTGGATTCTAGTGTATTAATAATAAAATCAGTAGAATTGTAACCTCAAAATATATTTAAATTACAACTTATTTTATGTTATACCTCTGGAACCATTACATATTACAGTTTTAAAATATAATCAATATAATTTATAAGGTAAATATCTAGGTATAGCATCACTTTGAAGTCACCCTCATGTGGCGAAGCTTTAAAAACCTTTACCTATGGTCTTAAGCTCTGGCACTTAAACTGCAGTCTGTAATAATGTAATAACTAATAAGGTAGCCCTAACCTTGCAGAATGCAGTGTTAAAGATAAAAACAATACAATGAGCTAGCTTTTGGTGAACGTAGGTATACACATTACGTCTGCGAGAACCTTAGAAGAAACAAACAAAAGTTTAATAATAATTTACTTTTTCTGAAATATCAAGTTTCAGTAAACAAGGAAAATATAAAATAAACGCTTTAACCAGATCCCAAATAAGGTTAGGTTTTTAACGTTATCTGTGACAGATGCACTCAAATCCTCGATAAAACCGTTTCCAACACATTTCAACAGTAATAAACGAATGGCGATTGCAGCGCCCTAAAATTGGCCTGGTGCGTTGCCGCCAAACTAACGCTAATTTTGCCTCCAAATATGAGCGGACATATTGTATAAGGGGTCGTATATCTGTAGTGTTAACCTTATCTGTGCTACTACAGAACAATTGATTATTAGCTTATTTACTGAATTTAAACTGCCCGAATGATCAGGAAAACTAGCATTTAAAACCTATCCAAATTTGTCTCCAATTCATGCTTCACATTGCCATGTAATAATGTATTCGTGGACTAAAAGTAACCCAACGCAGTATATGCGAATTTTAGGATTATACCAGGTCGGTCTAAATTACAATAATACTAACTTTGCAATACCACACACTGATTATTGTTAGAACAAAATATGCATTATGAAAAAAATAACGTCAACAAAGATATTTATTTAAAAAAATTATTTTAGAGGTTATTTTCATTGTGACTCAATAGTAACACCTACATTTGCACTCTGATTATGTTACTTAGAATGTTTTTACTTTAAACTTTTCTTTTATTAAAACAATTTATTAACATAACGTATAAATTGGTAGCGTTTACAAATAATGCACAAGTGGTGTCTTGGAGATCTTACTTGTGCATTATTTGTAAACGCTACCAATTTATACGTTATGTTAATAAATTGTTTTAATAAAAGAAAAGTTTAAAGTAAAAACATGGTCCTTCGAGTCTAGATAATTGAATCAAGCGTAAAAAGTGTAATTAAAAGTGCATTTAGTGGTTTAAGTCTTGATTAACCACGTGGCCTGGCCTAGCAACAGCACGTGTTAAAGAAATCCGCGACCTGCAGTGAACAACCATTCTTGTTCTTCGTCCATCATCAGCACGCTGATATCAAGAAAAATCCGTGGCTTAATAATCAAGAAATTGGCAAATTCCACAACGGCTTGGTATTGCATTTTAGCGTTGCTTGGGTGAGTCACAAAATTTCCACTGCAGCTCGTGACGTCACGCGTCAACCCTGGCTACCTGTTTCATCCCTTGAAGGCGCTTAGTAGCATCATTTCCTGCTCCGACAATACTTAGAAGACAGAGTAAGTGATTCATACCTATTGTTACCATATCTGTCCATATCCTTTGTAATACTGCTTCCTTCTGAGTATTCTATTTGTTTTTTGATTTTGTTTGCATATCATGGCAGAGTTAGCTACTTTAACTAGTAAACGCGCCACTATCAAAGGCCATCTAACGAGATTCGTAAATCTTGTTCAATCTATTTTGGACTATCCAGAAATAAATGAGAAAAAATTATTGCAATTACCGATGCGCGTAACAACAACTGAACCTCTGTTAGCTGAATTTAATCAAACTCAGGTTCAAATTGAATCTTTGCAAGCAGGTGATGATGGGGTGGCAGAGCTAAATGAGCAAGAAAGGGATAATTTTGAAAACAATTACTACACATATATGCAATTGGCAAAAAATCTCATAGCGAGGTACAATCCGGGCGGTTCCTCAATTGCACAACCGAACAATAATCAAGCCAGTAGTGCCCAGACGCCAGTAGCGGTTCAGGCAAACCTGCCCAAAGTAGATGTGCCCACATTTTCAGGGGACTATCATAATTGGCTTGAGTTTCGCGATACGTTTAATTCGCTAATTCATTCAAATAGCACAATTAGCAACATTCAAAAATTTCACTATCTAAAAGCGTCGCTTAAAGGTAGAGCCAGTAACATTGTGCAGTCTGTAGAATTTTCTGAAGCTAATTACATTGTAGCGTGGCACACTTTACTAGATAGATATGACGACAAATGGTTGATCGTTTATAATCATGTAAAGGCTATATTTAACTTGCCTGCTTTAACTAAGGAAAATCATAGTTTACTACGACAATTGAATGAAGATTTCGCGAAACATTTGCATTCATTAAAGGTTTTAGGGCAACCCGTCGAGCACTGGGATACGTTACTTATATTCATTATTTCTAAAAAATTAGATCCCACCAGTAAAAGAGAGTGGGAGGCGTTTAAATATGGCAGTGAGATACCAACGGTTAAGGATATTACGGTTTTTTTAAAGGATAAATGTAAGCTTTTAGAAAAGTTGAGCGACTCGGTACCAAATAATGTCAATCATTATAAGGAAAAACCTAAAATTGATAAGGCCAAGGGTTATTCGTCAAATAGTTTTGTAGCCACAAACGCAAATTCTACCTCCAATAATAATAAAGAACATTCATGTTCATTTTGCAAGCAACCGCATAGTATTTATGAATGCGATGAATTTGTAAAGCTTCCTGTCGAATCTAGGTATGCTGAAATTAAAAATAGGCGACTATGCCTTAATTGTTTGAAAGGGCGTCATTATACCATGCATTGTAGAGCAAAGGGTTGTAGGGATTGTGGCAGAAAGCATAATACGCTTTTGCATTTAAATGCGCAAACCTCCAAAACCCATATTGTCGGAAGTGGATCTGAAAGTCCGCAGCCTAAAGCTCCCGAACCTGGTCCATCCACAACCATCGCAAACCATGCCGTAGACAGTAGCAGCCAGCATATATTATTAGCGACTGCAATAGTTAGGGTGCAGGACAAGTCAGGAAATGTTCACAATTGCAGGGTACTTTTAGATAGTGGCAGTCAGTCAAATTTTATAACACAAGAATTTTGTAATCGACTGCAGCTACCAAAAACTAAAATTAATATAGCTGTGTCAGGGATAAATCAAATTGTTTCGAATCTCACGCACAAAACTGAGTTAAATATTCAATCCCATTGCAACGCTTATAATTGGCTAATTTCATGCATCGTGATCCCAAAGATTACGGAAAACGTTCCAAGTAGTTCCTTTGGCGCATCAAAGCTAAATATCCCAAAAAATATAAAACTTGCAGATGGTAAATTTAATGTTTCTAATAAGGTAGATGTTCTAATAGGTGCTCAAATATTTTACGACCTATTATGCATTGGTCAAATTAAACTGAAAAATACTGAACTTATTTTGCAAAAAACGAAACTTGGATGGGTCTTGGCTGGTCCTATTGGTCACCAGTTTAATACGAACAATGAAATTTGTTGCAATCTTTGTGTAAACGACGTCAACGATGACATTCAACAGCAATTAACTAAATTCTGGGATTTAGAGGAGTGCTCTTTGACCAAAGCACTGTCTCGCGAAGAAAAATCTTGCGAGGAGCATTTTATAAATACCACCACGCGGGATTCCGATGGAAGATTTCATGTTGCAATTCTTTTAAAGGGGTCTGATGCAGACCTTGGTGATTCAAGAGAATTAGCAGTTAAAAGGTTTCAATCGCTCGAACGCAAGCTAGAAAAAAATCCTAATTTAAAGCAACAGTATAAGGCATTTATGAACGAATATACCAGGTTGGGTCACATGACCAAAATCACAAAGGATGCCGCTAAAATCACCTATTACCTACCGCATCACGGTGTAATAAAAGAGGACAGTATAACCACTAAACTGCGCGTTGTTTTTGACGGTTCTGCTAAAAGTACTTCTGGAGTATCTATAAACGATCTTCAGATGGTAGGTCCGGTCATTCAAGACGACTTGTTTTCAATTTTAATTCGTTTCCGGAAACATAAATACGTAATTTCCTCCGACATTGCCAAAATGTATCGGCAGGTATGTGTGCAACGTGATCAAAGGGACTTGCAAAGAATTATCTGGAGAGAAAATCCTTCCGATCCGTTAATTGATTACACTTTAAATACAGTAACTTATGGTACCGCAGCGGCTTCATTTTTAGCTATAAGATCACTTCAACAATTAGCACACGAAGCAGCCGTTCAGTACCCGCGATCTTCCGCAATGATTTTACGCGATTTTTATGTTGATGACCTGCTTACGGGATCAGATTCCATCGAAGAGGCAATAAGTATTCGCGATGAAGTAACAGCTATTCTGCAACGGGGTTGTTTTGAACTGCGGAAATGGGTGTCAAACGAACCCAAAATTTTAAAGGGATTATCAAGTTCACTGAATTCATGCATTCTAGATTTAGGTTCAAGCGAAAACGCCAAAACCTTAGGTTTAATTTGGTTGCCCAAAATTGACGCCGTGAGCTATAACGTGAACGTAATAACTGAATCTTCAATGGTAACGAAACGGTATATTTTAGCCGCCACTGCCAAAATTTTTGATCCGCTAGGGTTATTAGCGCCTAGCATTATAATTCCAAAAACTATTTTGCAAAAATTGTGGCAATATAAATTATCATGGGATGAATCGGTTCCAAATGATCTTCATACCGAGTGGTTACGCTTTCAAAATGAACTAACCATATTACACCAAATCAAAATTCCTCGACATGTAATAATTAACATTCCATCAACCGTAGAAATACATGGTTTTTCAGATGCTTGCGAAAGTGCGTACGGCGCATGCGTATACATTCGAAGCATCGACGTGCAAGGAAACATTAGTGTTAAACTTCTATGTGCTAAATCAAAGGTTGCTCCAATAAAAAATATTTCTATTCCAAGATTAGAGCTCTGTGGTGCTTTATTACTTGCCCGACTTGTGTCGAAGGTTAAATCTGCCCTTAACACAGCCGTCAATTGCGTAACTTACTGGTGCGATTCCACTATTACTATTGCTTGGATAAAAACGCCTCCAAACACTTTAAAAACTTTTGTGGCGAATCGCGTAGCCGAAATACAAGAATTAACGTGCGAAAAAGATTGGCATCATGTTAGGTCCACAGATAACCCAGCCGATTTGTTATCGCGGGGAATTAGTCCCAAAAAATTAATTGGTGCAGAAATTTGGTGGGAAGGTCCCAAATGGCTAGCGCAGCCTATAGAAAATTGGCCTTTTAGTCAATGCGTATCTCCCGATTCTTCATTTTACCCTACTGAAACAAAGCAGCTAACAACTGCGCTAATAACTACAAGGAATGAATTTTGTTTATTTCAAAAATTTTCATCGCTTACTAAACTGCAGAGATGCGTAGCTTATTGTTTAAGATTTAAATTCAATGCTTTAAATACAGCTCAGTTACGTAAACATACGCCATTGTCACTTGATGAGTTAAATTATTCCCTGCACTGTTTAGTAAAAATCGCGCAAGGCGAGGCTTTTGCGCAAGAAATTGCTGATTTAAAAAAGCAGTCTGCAGTAAATTCAAAAAGTAAATTGTTGCGATTAAATCCATTTATTGACGAAGTGGGTTTGATAAGAGTTGGTGGTAGATTAGACAATTCCAACTTTAATCAAAACAAAAAACATCCAATTTTGCTTCCCTCCAAACATAAATTAACGTTATTAATAGTAGAATACGAACACAGAAGAACCTTACATACAGGACCTCAAGCACTACTGGCCTCCCTTAGAGAAAATTATTGGCCCATATCAGGGCGCAATATAGCAAAACAGATTGTGCATAATTGCATAAATTGCTTTCGTGTAAAGCCGCGAATCACTAATCCAATAATGGGTTCTTTGTCAAACGACCGCGTCACACCTTCTTGCC
Organism: Ctenicera cuprea; assembly: GCA_958336395.1. Lineage (NCBI taxonomy): Eukaryota > Metazoa > Arthropoda > Insecta > Coleoptera > Elateridae > Ctenicera > Ctenicera cuprea. Next base: position 70,780,633 of record OY284486.1, on the reverse strand, counting down.
CATTTAGCATCTGTGGTGTAGACTATTGCGGACCCATCTTGATCAAGGATAAAAAAGGCCGAGGTTGTAGGTCCATTAAATCGTATATCTGCATTTTCGTTTGTTTCGCCACCAAGGCTATGCATTTGGAATTAGTTTCCGACTTAACAACCGAGGCATTTTTGGCCGCTTTAAAACGATTTGTTGCCAGAAGGGGTAAACCCGCAAAGATTTACTCTGACAATGCGAAAAATTTCGTAGGTGCTGACGCGGAGCTAAAATGGTTCATTCAAAGTTTAAATTCGCAACCAGCAAAAAATTACTTTGAAAATGCATTACTTTCTGATGCTATTTCTTGGCAGTTTATACCTCCACGATCACCGCACTTTGGTGGCCTTTGGGAAGCTGGTGTGAAATCAGTAAAGTTTCACTTAAAACGGGTTGTAGGTAATGCCATGCTAACTTTCGAAGAATTATATACCACTCTCACTCAGATCGAAGCAGTAGTTAATTCCCGTCCACTTTCCCCTTTATCCAACGATCCAACCGATCCAAATCCTTTGACTCCTGCTCACTTCTTGATTGGACGAAGTTTAGTCGCCGTTCCTGAGCCTAATTTGGCAGATGTAAAGGAGTCCAGGCTATCCCGTTTTCAGCGCGTCCAACAGATTGCACAGCATTTTTGGAAGCGCTGGTCAAGAGAATATTTGAGCGAATTGCAAGGACGCTCAAAATGGCAGCAGAATCGTCAATGTTCCATTAAAACTGGAGCGATGGTTATCATCCGCGAGGACAATTTGCCACCTCTGAAATGGAATTTGGGACGTGTTGTAGAAGTTCATTTGGGACCAGATGGTATTGTGCTTGTTGCAAGTGTAAAAACTGCGAGTGGGGTTTATAAGAGATCAGTGTCAAAACTTTGCGCTCTTCCACTGGATCACAATTAATAGTGAATAGTGATTATCTTATGTATCTGTTACCAGTTGTATTCATTTTATGCTTATATTGTATTTTCTTGAAAGCCCAACCTTTCAAGGCGGGGAGTATGTTTAGTTTAGTTTATTTTCTAACAGTTTGTAAATTTGAATGTACCGAGTAGACACTAGACAAATGTCGTGTTCTTTCGGGAACCCCTCCAGAGGGTAAAAGCAGGTATTAAGATTGCAGGGTAAAAGACAGAAATACAAGTAAGATCTCCAAGACACCACTTGTGCATTATTTGTAAACGCTACCAATTTATACGTTATGTTAATAAATTGTTTTAATAAAAGAAAAGTTTAAAGTAAAAACATAGAATATTGATCAATTCAGAACCCAGATAGGAGACACAAAATACTAATGCAAATGGCTTCAAAATCAATGAAACCATATTGATAGTATTCCTCACTGACCATCAGACCTTCACTCAAGTGAAATAATAAACAAAATAGGTTATTCTCCTAAAGCTACGTTAGCCAACTAGTAAACTTTCCGTGTTGAAGCTACGCATAGATAGCGGGCAGTGGCGTAGCTAAGATTTTTTGGTATGGTCGCAAAATAAGTAAGAGGTCCCTTCCAGACAGTTTTCTTTGGAAAAGGGACGTTTAAGACGTTGTCAATAATTTTTTCCATGTGACATCAGATATTCGAACATTTTTGACCGCAAATACACCACGCACAGAATGTAAGAATTGGACATCTTATTAAAAAATACCAAAACATTAAACATTTTACTTTAAAAATAAAAACAAAAACAGTTTTTAAAAAACAAACACTAGAATGTAGATTAAATTTAAAGGTGCCTAATATAAGGCTTTGCCCAAAGACACAACTTTTATAGTTAGGTAGTTTAATGTATTTTATATGTCTATATTAATACATTATATTTAATTTTACTGATATACTCAGATCCATGTAAATGGTAGTAACTGTATTGTTTCTGAATAACGTTATTACTTCTTATATAACAGCGAATTGTATGAGATAAAAATTCAACAATTTTCACTTCCGCTTTCACCGAAAATTACACCAAGTTTCTCATTTTTATTGAAATAGTCTGTAAATTTTTCGATATTTGAATTAAGATAGAATTCTGAGCCTACTGATGCCAATTAAGTGAAGTTCTGACATTTGAAAGAATATTTTTCCTTGTTTACTAATAACAGTGCTTTGACCCACCCCAATTGATTCTAATAAAGTTACATACGCCCACGAAAACAATATTTACAACACACTAGTTGAGATACTACCTTTGTAAATTTGCAAAAATTATTTTTCAAAGTAATTTATTATTTTCAAATAGAAAAACAGGTGGTGTCCCGCCTTCTTGAATATAAAATTTTTCAAGCACTTTAAACAAATAAACAACACTTACGAGTAGAACTTTCAGGAAGTTTAATAAGTAAAAAAAAAAAAATTACAATCAACAACAGTGTGTAGAGTAAAGTTATTAAAATCAATTTACTAACTAACCAAAAATTACAAAAACAAATATTTTTGAGATGTCAAATCCTCACTTAACTGGCATAGACAGGATCAGAATTGCATTCTAGTTCCGAATATGCATAAATATAAAAAATGTCCTCCTGGAAAAAATGCAAGTTAATGTCATTAGTGGTGAAACCGGAAGTAAAAAATTGTTAAATTTTTAGCCCGAAAATGTGTTGGAACATGTCATATTACTGAAATCAGTTCTTAAGAAAAGTAAAGGCAATAATTGAACAAATAGATAAGCACTCGTGCTGCAAAATAAACAAGCTAGGAATCTGTATACTTATATTACGTTCATTACAAATACATGTTCATAGGCGCAGCATTTATAAACTCCTTATTATTTCAATAAAAACAAACGAGTAGATTTTCAGTAAAACAAACAAAACACGTAGCTGACGCCGCTCTTATGTTGCCCAATCACTGTGGCGGACAAAGCGCCCGGTATTTTATTAACTTGCGGTGTATATTTGATTAATATTTTTTTATTACCTGCGTACTAGATTCAACAGAATGAACAAAAGTACTTTAATTAGAATTTAATAAGTTGTACTGTGTAGAACGCTAACATGTTATTATGGTAAAATAAAATGCATTCTGTGTGAATCAAGCAAATCTGTTCATTTCTCTTTTTCTGCGGTGTTAGAATGATCTCATATAAACATCAAACACACAACACAAAAAGAATACCCTACTTTAAAATGCTTTGTTGGTTGCACTTGTTAAGGTACTATTGCTGTACGAACATTGACGTAACTTCAAAAAAGCACCAATTGAGGGCCCCTCCTATACCCATTTGTTTTATACTTTTATCTTAACATTGTTACAGGTATTTATGAGGCGAGTATAAAATATAAAACAAATTTACATAATGTCTTATAGTAACAAACAAATCACTTTTGCAGCTCTTTTGCTTAAAACTAGCGGCCCAAACCAAGTTTTTCAAACATGTAGCTGTCAGATTTATGTAACCTTGTTGATCCAGCTGATGCGAGCGCCGAAGTTTTATTTACGTAAATCCGTTCAAATTTATTAAATATTCGAATATTTAAAATAAATGTGTTTGCATTTATTAACATCTGTAACAATTTATTTAATATTTAAATGTTTAAATTACATGCTCCAATGATTTACTTTGAGCGAAAAACTCTTATTAAAAATTGAATATTTTAAAATAAATATTTAAGAACTTATTTATATTTATAATGATTTATTAAAATATGACGCATTAAGCTAAAGGTATGTGAATATATGTATAACAAACATTGGAACATCTGTAGTAAATCCGGAACTGTCTCAACTTTACACGACAACGGGTTCTTACGTCTCGACACAGTTTATTTATTGTAACGCGCCAGTTATAAGTTATCAAAAAACGCGTGGGACGAAGGTCATGAATTCAGCTAGTTTTATTTAATCCTGTGATTTTGCAGTAACTCTTAAGCTACAATGTTGACACAATAATAATTTTGAAACTAAGATAAGTAACTTTTCTAAAATACCGGAAAGCTCAAGCAAAGTGCTTTGTTCATTTCTGTTTTGTCTACGGCATAGGTACATGTTTACTAACACACTAGAACAGGCATATTCCGCTTGCCCTTTAGAGTAATACGAAAAGATAAAGAGGAGGTTTCTAACTATATTTGCTTATGCAGTTCGATCATCCCGGGGTTTTAGTATGAGCAATCCTCTGCGCGTCTTCCTTTTACCCTCCTCCTGCACATACTATACATAAAGAAGGTAAAGCATTTATATAGACCAACCTCATTTTTCCATCATCACATTTGTGGAGCACTACAAAACTTTTCATTTTGTTGTGTTTCACTGCCGACAAAATCTCTCTCTAGAGTCCGAAGGCAAGTACCACAAAATTTTACCTTGCTTTGTTTGGTAACATTCCAAAACTCATCTACTGACATCTTCAGAGTGTACTATCACATAGTTAGCTTATTTTTCGCAAACAACATCGTCATACTTCTTGCGAAAAAGCAATCATTATACCTCGTTTTAATATAACGACTTTGTACATTCACAAAGGCCACCGCCCATCATTTACAACATTTCTTGCAATTTAAACTGGCAAGCGTGATTATATTAGCACTTTGTCATTGCCAAGTTCCTTGTAATTACTTATTTTAATATAATGTCTTCGAGTCGTTTGTCATTATTATTATATTATTTTCGTTTTGTTTATTTTTATGCTTTGCATTTTCTACAAATACGTATAAAACTTTAGTGGCAGTGACGGTACAGCGTAATGATGTTTCTGTAACTGCCACATAAAATAACAAGTAAAGAGACTTTAAATAAATATGGAAATGCAGTATATTCAAATATTTGTTGCATGCTATAAACTAAGAACCAGAACTTGGTAAGTGCAGAAATGTACATATAAACCAATTGAAAGTTACAGCAACGTCTGGCATCTACGAGTACAAACTGACCCTATGCGTTACAAAGCAAATAGTAACCCTTTCTTGCAGTAGTCAACGGAGAACAAAGCTTTAGGGTTTATAATAAGGAACAGAAGCAATTGCGTCTAAACATACAAATAACCCAATCTTCCTGACTGCAATTGCGAATTACATTCGGTATAATACAAACGCACCAGTTTATTAATGCGTTTAACGCCATAGTGAATATTTTCTCCGCATTGAACGACAGATGTTGCAACATTTACACATAGGGATTTCTAGTACTCGCTAAATACGTTACACGTACAAAACTTCTGTTCCAATTTAACACACCCGGCATTAGACGGTCTTTTGTGCATTTACTGATAATTCTGATGCATGTGTTTCCTCTTGGGCTTTCCTATCCCTCACTAACCGGGCGAACAACAATGCGACTCATAACTTATCCTTTTATATGTACTACAATAATAACAGACAAGAAGTGCTTTTAGAAAAGTCAAACATGTTTGACATACGACACTAATGGTGCCGTAGAGAATTTATTTTACAAGCTATATAGCTCATATAGTATATGAGCAATTTGTATGATCGCAAATTACAGAGAATTTTGGAAGTTTGCCATATTTACATCAGGTAATGTGAGTATATGCGTACTGAATTACATCTTTTAACTAACTCTCTACGTCTAGAAAAATTGTTAGTTTTCTCTATAATTTACCAAAAATTAATTCAGCACTAAAGATATTTTTTGAAATGAAAAAAAGTAAAAAGAACATAAATGTTTCGCTTTATATTTATTTTTTTTCCGAAAAAAGGAACAAGCTATTGCAATCAAGAATTCACTAAACCAACTACAAGCTGGTTCGATGGAACGGTAGGATAATTCCCAGCGGTCCAAAGGCATTGTGGGGTGCGAGGATAATTCAGGCCGAGGGAGAGGCACAGATTAAACTTTGACGGACGGACGAGTTCAAAATTTTTTGGGGTTACTGTGACGGTTAAATTCAATTTTGAAACGCAAATTTAAATTAAGTTTTACTGCTAATAGCCATAATATTTCCTAAAGCGAAACTTCTTTTTTCTTAGTGGTTTTGATGGCCATTAATAATACGAAAAGTTGTAGGGTTCGATGTAAATCTACATTCAATCATGTTGCTAATTTATGGGTCCGCATTCTAGAGAATTACAATTACATACTTTAACAACTCTTGCCTGTAATTTTAGGGCTGAGGCAATAACGTTCTCTCATTGCAATTACCAGTAGTTGTTACGTAACCGCTGCCTCTACGTTCTTTGGCGTACGACACGACGTGTGTCGTAAACCTCCTGTTCATCAGTCCAGGAAACTGGATTTAACGACCATTAACTAAGTATGCTTCAACTCTGTAAAAGCTCACTTTTTTATATTTTTAAGAAAACTATAAATTGTTTTGGGTCGTAATGACCTTATTTTTAGGTTATGGCGCTTTTCTCATAAGAAACTCGCGGCATATGTTCGTAACAAATATACAGGGCAATTCAAAATTTTTGGAAACATTTTCATACCTTTATTGTGGGGTGGTTGGTAGGCGGACAATGACGTGATATGCATCAATAGTAAAGAAAGCACTAAAAATTTAAATTTGTACCTTCTGGATTAGGGATTGGGAGTGTGTGTTACCTCACGCGAACTTAGGCCACAATAGGTGGGCCCACTGTACTACCTTCTTAGCAGCTCTCCACATTGGACATCATCCAAGCCAGTCAACCTTTTGGATGTACTTGAGGACATCCGTAATTGGAGTGTTGCTGATTTCGGCCATGTTAGGCCAGAAGTTCTACAGCATGGATCATCTGGTTGTTGCGGGAGCTGCGCAGTGACATAGGACTTGCACAAGCACTCAAAGTATAATTCCCATGTTCAAGGGACCCAAGGAAAAAAATTAAAAAAATTTAGAAACAAAATCAAATAAAACTTTAATACTTACAAAAAGTATTTGGTAATATAATGAACAAACTTTAAATGCCTATATTTAGTTTTCAAAACAGTTTGCACAAACTTTTTTGGCACATGTCGTGCAAAGTGGTTTTTTGCACTGTGCGCATGACATACTGCATTTTCGGTCCTTTTTAGGAGGGCAAAAAGCGCATCTCTTTCTTTTGGACCTGGAAATATCTTCCTGAAGGACTGTTTCAACTGTTAGTGAAGTACCAAGCTTCTTGGCGATCAGTTGTCGAAGATGACATGGGATGCGTTTGTTATTCATGTGGGTCTCCATGTGTTGCTTACAAAGGGCGATCCCGAGCTGTTTGAGGAAATTATATCGTGTAATCTCTTTGCCATTTGGTGAAAATTGGTACAGAATTCTGCTATTAACCACAGCCACATTTAAAATGCAATGGAAAATCGCCATTGGCCAACGACGGGTCCTTCGAGACGTAGAATAGGCTGCACATTTCTGATCCAGAGCATCTACGCCAGCTTTCGTTGAATTGTAGAATTCTATTATTTCTGGCTTTTTCGAAACTGGATTCACATAGGAGTCATGATGCATCCTTGATAACAAAACAACGGCTTTACTCTTCTTAGGAACGTAGCTGACCATAGTAACTTTCGCTTGAAATCCGAAAAGAGATGAAAGGACTGGACGTTTTTTGCTTGGCAGAAATTCGAGGGGTATCTGTCGTTTATTTTTTTTCACAGTTCTAACGTAAGTTAAATTATGTTTTTGTAACTCTTTTACTGTCTCCACTGACGAGTACCAATTATCAGGTGTTATATTCCGGTTACTTTTCAAAGGAAGGTGATTGACCAAACTATTGACAACTTGCGTGGGATGCGGCAATGAGTTCTTGGGTTGGTTTACGATGCTTTTTCCCACATAAATTTCAGCTTTACACATATAATGTGTCTTTGCATCAGCCAGAATTTGAATTTTAATTCCGTACTTCGCAGGCTTATTGGGCATGTACATGCGAAAACTACACCTACCCCGAAACGGTACTAACATTTCATCGATCGTCAAATATGCACCAGGAGTGTAACTGTTGGTTGATCGAGTCACAAACTTCTCAAAAAGTTCTTGAATCGGTGCTAGTTTGGATATTTTCCTTCTTTCAGATCTTGTTTCTTGATCGTCAAAACGCAAGCAACTCAGCAAAAAATAGAATCGTGCCAAAGTCATGGTACAGTTGAAAATGTCTCTACCAGTTTCATCTGTGTGCCACATAGAACGTAAATCCTCGTTGGTTGATTTAAATATGCCTTGTAAATATAGCAAACCCAGAAAGGCCTTGATTTCTGAGAGATTGGTTTCACAAATGAATGAAGGACGAAGTTTTATTGACTTACTTAGTATAAGTAACATTTATCGCTGATATTTTTTGATTAGTCCACTCTACAATTGACTGTAACATTTCGTCGCTGATTAAAAGATTCCATGCTTCAAGAGCATTACTTGGAGGATTATGTTTCGCATAACCAGCAAGGCCAGGTAAAAAGCGTATAAGATTATCAGCAGTAGTCCTGCGTTTTTTAGGGCATTGTTTTGCCCATATCGTTCGATCCTTTCCATGCCAAACTCCTGTTTGTCTTGGCTGATTTGCGTCCTGGCTATCTTCCCGACCATCTTCCTGATAATCTTCTTGAACATCCTCTTGATCATTTTCTTGATCCATACTCATTTTGTGCTCTTCAGGTTCATCGCTTTCCTCGGAGCTTTCGGTTTCGACTTCGTTATTTTCAGGCTCCCACTCATCATCTGAACCGCATGAAATGTCACTCTGACTGTCATGGCTGCTTGCATATTCTTGATCTGATTCTTCTTGATCACTTTTATCTGCTTCAGTTGTAATGTTGTCAAACACTGGCAATGGAGGTTCTGTATTTTGAGTTTCAACATCGTCATTCCAAAAATCTTCATTATTGAAGAGAACTTCTATGTCACCTTCGTTCAAATACTTTTGGACCCCATTTTGAACTTAAAACAATAGATAATGATGCTATTTTTAATCAAATTGGTTAAAATAAGAATAACTCACCAATTATATTTTCTTACGTTTGTCCTATGCGTGGGTCCTTGGGACCCAGATTTGTTATAGACAAAAAACGCAACTGTACTTTTCGGCGATTTGTGCACTACTGAGCTTCATTTGACAGTATAGGAAAATACGTGGACGCGTAGCGCCCTCACTCGTACGCCAGTCAAGTTATTTAAACATTTAAAAGAGCTTGGGTCCCCAGGACCCTTTCATAGTAGTTAAGGGTTAGAGAAAAAACTCGCATGGTGTGAGATCTGGTGACCTGTGAGGAGATCATGAACGGAAACGTAGATTAGTAGTTAGTAATAGCACGTCCATGTGGCAGATGCTCGTTCAGGTAACCACGAACTACGCCTTAGAAGTAAGGCGAAGCGCTATTGATGCGAATGACGGCGTGGTAAACTTGCCGGTCACCTCACACTAAACACAATAAAAGTTTGTATACATACCAAAAATTTTCGTATTTCTTCCAACCGGATCTGAATCCAAACATATTCCTATTCAAAACCCGGAACAGAATTTAAACATAGATCCAGTTTGAAAATTAGTCTTGATATGACGTTTCTCGTATAGATCCAAATTTAGCTAAAAAATCGCATCTTTTCAGTTGCATTCAAATTCTTATTGAAATGGGAACAAACCTCCACTGCTCTTGAATACAATTTTTGCTGAAAATATAGATGATTACGTACTCGGATTGTAATTGGCGTATGTTAAATGTGGGGGAGGGGGGGATTCGAATTGTATTCTGTGCCTACGTATATCAAATTTTAATTGAAGTCATCTAATTTCGGCTACTTTTCCAAAGAAAAAAAACTTTACTCTTTCTAAAGCTTCAAACTTATACCCGGATTGAAAACTTATTAAATTTAGATTTAAAAATTGTGTTAAAGTACAAAGCTGATGGATTTTGATATAGAAAACTTGTATTTACTGGACGTCGACTTGAATCTGCTGGAACCGATTCTTTTATTGCATATTTTTTAATATATTCTTTGAGGCTTTCGCGGTTTCTCGAACTGTCAATATTACAATTTACTTACGGCTTACACCGCGTCGTTTTAGACTCAGTAAAGCTTGGACTCCGGTAGTTTATCCTCTCAGGACTCCTAAGCATCATCGATCTCACGATCACGCTCCACCGGATCCGTCTTTGCCCAACGGTGACAGCCAACCAGAACTCCGCCGTTCTGCTCGACTGGCTCAAAGAGGTTTAAATACCTCCGCTTCCCGGATATGAATTTAGTGTTCTATTCACTCTGAAGATGCAAGTTGCAATGTCTTGCGAAACGTTAGTTTGTATGGGTTCACAAACAGCTAACAGGCATAAGCCAATTAAGTACTATTGTCTTGGCAAACAAAATACTTTAAGATAAAATCCTTGTCCGCCCCAAGGTTTAAATAAACTAAGCACACGGCCCTGTTTAGGCAGGCAGGGTCTACGAACAAATATTGCTCAGGCTTCTAGAGCAAATGCTTGTAAAGGCAGACAAGCTACAGGTCGGTCCTTACCTGATTATGCTGGGTGTAGTTCCCAAATGACGACGCGGTGTAAGCCGAAAGTAAATTGTAATATTGACATATTTTTTAAAATAAGATATTTATCATTCGTTAGACAGATTCAAAAACATTAAGCAGATTTGAATCGAATTCAATCGATCCACCTACTTACGTGTTATACTTTAAGGTAAGATGTATTGCTATTGTTTGTAGGATTCGGATCCACACAGTATATTTGATTCTGCTAGAATCCATATGCTTGCTAGGAAGATTTTCTATCCATTAAACCCGTTTACAGGATCTCGTTCTATTTTAAAGGGTTCAATTCTCTTAGTAAGTTTCAATCTGCTCTAAACGATCCACTTACTACAATTCATTTGATGTGAGATCTATTACAATTGTTTGGACAATTCGTATCCACTTACTAGATTTGATTCTGCGGTATTCTCTGACGGAAGATACATTAAGTTCGCCTAAAGAATCCTGATCCATGTAGTAGATTCGAATCTGCTAGAGTAGATCTACTTGTTACCTATTAAATTCGTTTAAAGAATTCGAATACGTTGGACTCATATTCGAATGATATGAAGCTTAGATCCAAGGAAAATCCGAATAGATTTGAAATTTAAATCAAGGTCCGCACCGACATAATAACACTTATTGAAATTGGTTGCTTTGATTTTAAAGGTTAGTACAAAAAAAGTCTAATAATTGAATACAGATATCTCTATAAAAATATTCCTATGAAAGATAATCATTGTTTAGGGTTGAGGAAATTGAGGATATTTACTAATGTCTTTTCCCTAGCAATGCTTCTTCTTTGCAATATAAATGTAAAATACAATCTGGTGTGTAGGTTCGAAAATCCTTCAAATTTCCATATAAATCAATCACTGGCTGATACAACACACGTTTCCATATGCGGACGTTCATATACAGCGATTTATCTTCAATGTATTTAAATAAACCAAGTCGGCCGTGAGATTCCATCAAGTTTCAGGATGCTCGCTACCAACCCATGCGAGAAAATTACCCTACTATCTATACGGGTATTGTAGCTTCGATAGGGTTGTATTGTAACTAAAAATGTTTTCTTGTGATACTATCACAAGCAGTTGCCTTGTAATATGATTTTGTTCGAGACTATTAGGTATACTTCGATGCATACTATTATTTTGCTTTTAAAATTTAGTATTAGTTTGATACCGTTTTACCAGGCCTCGTATATTATCATTAATGTAACTTACAAATGGCTCTGTTTCATCGAACTACCATTAGCAAATGAATCTGACGGAATACTGCTGTCCATCAAACGCTATGTTATAAACCAATATATTACCACATGAATGCATCCAATAATGGTACAAAATTAATTAACGTGCTCGCCTACATACTTTGCCTAATTTAGCCGAAAGCATCTTTGCGCCTAACCGCAATTCTATGATTAAATCTTCGGTCTATACCCTATTTACTATAGAGATATTTACTTAAAACATAAACATATTTAATTAGTTGTAGAAAACTGTTCTATTTATATAGTAATTTTCTTTATTTATAAATTGTAGCTTTACTTCGTTAATGTCCATATTTACTGATTATCTGTATATGAAAAACTTAATTACTGTAACAATATTAATTTATTTTAACCTTAGACGCATTTCGGCATGTTTACATGCCATTGTCAGAGGATATATTAGAAAGTAAATAGTTAGTGTTGTTATAGCAATAGAACTTGGTGACTTGATCTCGGTAATTGTCTGCAGATAACTTGATTTCTTATTCCAAAATGTCCAATGGAAAAGAATTTAAGAGATCAATTTGCTCATTCATTAACGGTACAGTTTTAAAATGTTTGTGAATTTCAAAAGCTTCTAGTATATCTAATTTACGTTTATCATCACAAAAGTGTAAACATTTTATAGTGTTATTAAATGCCATTGAATGATTGTGTTCTAGTAAGTGTTTGGCGTAATAAAAAACAGACGATTTGCTAAAATCAGGCATTTACAAATTAAATTTTCGCATTGTCATTCGGTTTATATAAGCCAGACAATTAAGAAATTTTGATATTAGGTATAAAGAACACGTACGTTGTTACAAATACCATCACCCACATAAATCCAATTACGCTAAACACTTACTAGAACACAATCATTCAATGACATCTAATAACACTATAAAATGTTTACACTTTTGTGATGATAAACGTAAATAAGATATACTAGAAGCTTTTAAAATTCACAAACATTTAAAAACTGTACCGTTAATGAATGAGCAATGTTGCTATAACAACTTACTTTCTAATATAACCTTGGACAATTTATGGCATGTAAACATGCCGAAATACGTATAAGGTTAAAATAAATAAATATTGTTAAAGTAATTAAGTATTTGATATACCGATAATTAGTTATTTTCTGTTAATTACATGTGGTTCATTTTACAACCTAGTCTGATAGCATAAAAAAGGCCGAGTTTTCAAGTATAGTATTATGTTTCACGTTGAAGTTTATTCCTCCTTTTACACTAAATCCAAGTTGGCAATAATTTACCTTTATTATGTCAGAAACTGTTTCTAAATAGCCGTCTCTTGCTAGCTACCTAATTCTGATAATGAAAAACAAAAGATTTATAATATAATATTTTTGCTTGGTAGGAAGTAATACAGCAAGAGAGCAAATGTTGTAAATATCTTCCCGTCTTCGATAAAAACTCAATGCAGGAACACGCAAAATTGTAATTTTTCTTCACCTTCTACGCCTTCTTGTTTCGCACCGTATTTTATAATAAATGACGAATTAACGGGGTTTTGTTTTGATTAAGTGCCTCACTTCTTAGATACAGGTAATGAGCTTATTTAGTTAAATATTTAACACAAATATAAGCATAATAGTTTCATCAATCAAGATGAGTCGAAAATGCTTAAGGAACCGTCCAAAGTAATAAAACATTAATTAATTAATTTTGCAAGTATTCTGCCCAGCTTAGCTTGATTCAGAAAAATCCTTATAGATTTACTAAATTAAAATTTTATTTGGTATTATATTTATTTTCTAAACTGGAACAAGCAGGAATGTTTTTGTATTACTACAGCTGCTAATACTTGTTTGAATATTTTAATTATTGAAAAGTACTTAATGTAAAATAAAACTAACCAATCACTTATCGAAAAATAAATGACGGACATATTATGTCAACAATAATTTTGAGCAAATGTTCCAACTGTTACAAATCAACCACATGACAATGTACGCGCTGAAGAAAATTTTAGTAACGAATTTTGAACTTACATTAGGTGACAGTGATGGTACAATTGATTTCATCTTTGCCTTAAAGTTGAAATATCAAGTGGACTTTTGTGTAGGGACACAAATAAATCCAGGGATGTTAAGTCATGTGATCGTGCTGGCCACTCGATAGCTCTCTATCATTGAAATCAATCTATATGAAAGTATTGTATTTTGACTAAGGTTGTTTTACCTCCCGGGCTTGGTGTTAATAAATATTGTCTTAAGCACCACGGCTTAAAAGACCTATCGTGCACCCAGAGTAATTTTGGCTTTATAGTGGCGTTCGTGTTATTCAAAAAAGTCCAGGTTGTCTTTAATTGAGGTATTGTTGAAAGGCATTTGGGGTTCTGGTTCTTCAAAGTGTTTTTGCGAATCGATAGTTCTTTGCAGTAACAAAGACAGTGATGAGTTTCGTCATCATCTTCACAGAAACTACAAAATAGGATTTATAGTATGCAGAGATGTTTATTTATTATTTACGGCGATAGTTTAGAAACTAGCTTCTGGTCTGCTCCCTGGAAAAAAAAGGAAAGCGATTGTGCTATGAATATACAAAAGAAGGCGAATCGAAATAAAAATATATAAAACTATTCAACGCAAACAGCGTAATAAAAAGCTGAAAAAATAAAAAAAGTTTGTACGCTAATGTATATTCTAAATATGGTTTCTTTTGACTATACAGAGCACCTATTGTTGTAAAATAGCGAGTAAGTTAAAGGCTGATTGAATTTCCATTTATAGTCTATTAAACACATCTATACGAAGGATTCCTGCAGAGGAAATAGAAGAGTCATTAAATATTTGTAAAATAACGTTTGACTTCATCTCCCAACAACTCTATACAATTCCTACACTACGTAAGATATTTACTTTCAACAGTTTTCTTTTTGTGTTTTCTCAGCAAAGAAGCACCAATCCATAACATGTCAATGGCATGTTTAGTACGGGGACGCTGCTTTGTATCCACGAGTCGTGGTAGCCACGACAGTAAAATACTGAAATAAAATTTTAAAAATAATTTTGTCGTTGTGCCCACTGTAATATTTAGCATAAAATGCCAATTGTCGATGTATCCACGGGTCGTGGTAGCCACGACAGTTAAATAAGAAAATAAAATTTTATTTAACTACTGTCGTTGTGCCCACTGCTAACGTTGTTGTATTTATTAAATGTACTTGCTGTCGATGTATCCACTTGCAACTTTTAGTTAAAATAGGCCTTTGGCGAATAGTCCACAGTGCGTCATAACAACGCCAGTTTCTTGCTTTCTTTGTAATAAAATTATGTTTTCGAAGATTCTAATGTTGTGTTATATGTATAAATGGTTGCCTACATTTTTAATATACCAGCGAACCCCAAGAAACTATGATTATATGGGAATTTACTTTTTAGGTAATCGATACCTTAACTTTAACTTAACCTAATGCTACCTGCGTCAAGCGGAGATACTTATTACTGTATTTAAGTTATTTTATTATGTGTACTAATCTCTTCTTATTTATAAAAATTTCTTATTATTGTAATATCAGTTAACGTACAAAATGAGGTTTGACGTAGCACACGGTGCGGTGGCGGTCTCGCAAGTTGTATTTTAAAAGCTGCTAAATTTGTCTCCTGCAAATGAAGATTTTGAATCTAAGAAAAAAGGTTTGATAACGAACCTGCTGAAAATGTCATAAAAAATCCTTTGATAAAAAAATAGATAAAATGCTGTAAAAAAGCCGACCAACGCATTTTAATTATTTGTTTTAGCATTGATAGTCTTAGCTTGTCGGCTGCTTGGGGTTCTTCCTGGAATTGTTTTTTTAAAAGAGTGTATAGCAGAATAAAATAACCGTTTATATCCATACGTTGTCGGTCGAAAATTTAGGAGGGTTGTTGAAATGTAAAAACTTTAAATTATAGTTGCAAAACATGATATTCTATAAATAATACTATTTTCTGAATTCATGTTATTTAGTTTCCGTGTCTTATTTTAAATTTGGACATAATTGTATTAGGCTCCACTCGAGGCAGGCAATTAATGGCGATAATCCTGAGTCACTTTAATCTCTGTTAATAACACCACCGAACTGCACGCAAGTTACTCTTCACCATAAGACCGCAGATTGATCGAATCACCTTCCTGTCTTGCGTATACATGAAAGAATATGTAGTAAATTAAATCATTTAATTTATTGTCAAATATAATATAAAAATGGGCTCAGTTTCGTAATTACGATCTTCTGATTTTCTTGAAATAACATTTATTTAAACGGCATTATATACTTTTGCAGAATTGCGAGAGAAATTTTATCAACCAACATTTTTTTCCGCGGCGTTCTTTACCGCCGGCACTTTTTCTGCCCACCACTTTCACACTGCACTGTGAAGCGCCAGTACAGTTCTGATGGACTGTAAGTTCACGAGATTTATAAAATTGGTAATTATTTATCACCAACAAAGTATTTCCTGGTTCGCTTAACATTAGTTGAACGTCTTCTATTTCTGATATGCGGTTTTAACACGTACTGATATAAAACTGATATTGTTTAAGAAATTAAAGAAATCCATTAGTTAGAATTATCTGTTTGCGTGCAGTTTGAATACACCGGAAGTTTAGGCGGTTCTTTTTTCGTATTTGGGTTTAATTAGCCACATAAAAAACATGTTTTTTTTGTTTTAAATAAAATAAAACGATTCTTTTCAACCCCGTTAACGATTAACTAACTAATCATTGGTTCATGTTAATCAATAATCAAATATTTAACTGCTGGCTAAAAAGTTTAGTAAAACCGGACGTAAGTGTACCATCTTGCAAATTAATTAACCCGCAAAATTTTAGAAAAACCATGTGACCTGTTTTTTGACAATATTTTCTTTGTTGAACACAGTTTGATGTTTTTACCTACAGTTCTCGTACAACGTTTCATAAACATAAATAAATTTTATGTACTTTCTGGGAATTTTCAAAACTATTGGTTTTATAACTTGCAGAACAGATGTTTGGGGATTCTCACGCCGCGCCGTAAACACAATAGACGCAGTAGGCAGTAAATACCGGCGGCGGCACCTGATTCCAAGTGATATAGTGCCGCTTTTCTAAGTACCCACTACCTGTTGGCATAGAAATATAATTTCACAGATAATTTATTTAAAATATTTATAAAATACCAAAATCGTTGCAAATCTGTATATCTTTCTTTTAATTTGATAGCTACTAATTCTAAAACTCGGTAGCTGCAAGGAACAAATTATAAAAATCACTGCATGTTCACTTGTTCAGGTACTGGTGTTATTCGAATAAAGTGGGCAAGTAATAAAAAAAATTTTACTTGAAGCTGCTTATCTACCTAGACCACGGCTAAGTTCCCGCAGTCTAGGTGCCTTTATTGTATTTCTAGAAAAAGCATAATGGCCGGGAATTACCACGAAAGTGGAGACCTCCGACCTGTTTCTTTTAAATAGTTTCATAACGGGTTGACCTACAGAGTTTAGATTTTATAAGTGTCTTTCTATATTTAAGAGTAACAAAAATCATAAGTTTGAATGATTAGTTAGCTAATCATAGCTTTGACAAACCTTATAAAAAATAAACGAAATTTTCAATTTTCAGTTTTATTATTTATTTTACATGTTTCTCGCTAATGCATTATTCAGACACTTTTTACCCTTAATATATTTCTTTTGTCACATTTCATGTAACAGCTTTTACGGTTAATTTTCGACTGTCAATTTTATTTTCTTACGGGTGGACAAGCATTTTTTCCATATTTAAATTAAACAGAGTGTTTTTATTCTGATTTCAATGATTTCGCAGTTTGTTTTAGTTTTAAGTTTATTATTAACAAAAATTATTTAGAAGGCCATGGTAACACTACGCCAATTATTGATTTGGGTAAAGGCCAAAAAATTCAAACTAAAAACATTCACAAAAAAATCCAAGTAAAAGAAATTCACGAAGAAAATCAAAAAAAAAATAAAATTATGTATTTTTTTTACGTCAAAACTCTAAACTAACTTGATGAACAAGATTAAATCTATTTCCTTACAGTAGTATTGAACGGTATTTTTATTTTTATAAGTAAAGTTGAGAGCGCAAAAACGTTTTTTCAAAAACTTCTGGGAGGCGTCAGAGTAAAATTTGGGAGATTAGTAAAAATAGTATATTGTTTTATAAGGAGTAGAAGTGCTACTTTTTGTGGCGAATCAGTAGGCTTGATGAGCCACAAAAAGTAACTTCTACTCCAAATAAAATACGCTATTTTTTCTTCAAACGTCGAAAATATTGAATAAAATGATTACATTTTAGTGAATTTGAAAAAAAATCACAACTTTCTGAGGCGATAGAGCTTGCATGGAGCAACAAATTTATTTTTTATTAATTTCCCAAATTTTACTTTGACGCCTTTCAGGAACTTTTGAAAAATTTGAAATTGATTACATATTATTCATAAACGCAAACGCCGATTGTTATAAACCTTTATACCAGTTTGATAAACTATTTGAAGTACCTTATTAGGATGAGCAAGACTTTTTAATTATTTTTGAAGTTAAGAGGGAGTTATCGCATTTTTATTAATTTGTCATTTGCTCTTCATTTGCAATTGTTTTTCAATTGCATTTTTCAATTTTATCACGTAATAAAACATAAGCTAAAACTAAAAAAACAGCTGCAAATAAAAAAATAAAACAAAACGCTAAAGACAAATCACAACTGCTGAGCTACAGCTGTAATCTGTTAAGCAACACTAAACGGTCGTGTCATCAGTTATTGTTTATTAGGCCGGGGAATCGCCGAGAATCAAGAAATTGCAAGATTCTTGATTCAAGACAAGAAATACACTAGCAAGAAGTAAAGAAGACAAGAAACAATAAAATTCTTGTCTTGATTATCAAGACAAGACAAGAAATAGCCATCAAGACAAGATTTCTTGTCTTGATGGAACACTAATTCACCATCAATATAATGATGTGCTTGTGCATATATATCTCTGAATGGTGTCAGGTTTGCGGTTTTTTCGTTTTTTCCGGTTTTTTTTCTGTTTTTTGTCGGGGTTTTATTTTCCGGGGTTTTTTCCGTTTTTTTCTTCTGCAACGGTACGCATACGCCTATTTAAGAATGTACTGTGTACACTAGTAGGTATTAAGCAGTACAGAAAGTTGTTCGGAGTTAGATTTCGTACGAAACGTGTTCAGCGAACTATATTATCTACATGGCTAATTAGAAAAACAAGTACTATTTATAACAACGCAACATTGAAATCGTTTTAAACGTGATATATTATTACACAAATATAGACAAAAAACGGAGTAAAATTAAATTTCCAAAATGTTCTAACTTCGAAGTTTCGAACAGGGTTGCATAAAAATTCCTAACCCAAAAAGACCTAGCGATTAAAACTCATAAAAATCCACGATAAAAGCTCGCCTTGTAAAATATTGAGCAGTATGCTCAACAAATAACTACGCTAAGAAGACTATGGATGCAGCACTGCTGTACTATAAACATAATATAGCAATGAGGCGTACATGGCCTTCTTCACTTTGCTTTTTGTTGATCGCGTGTTAGAATTAAAAAAAAATAAACTAAATCAAAAGTACAATTTTTTCATATACATATATTTTTATTTGGTTATAATAAATATATTATTACAATAAATCGGTTATTTATTTACTATAGTCCCACATTCCAAGTAAAGCATTAACTAAAAAAAGACAGTACATACCTACATCATTTTAAAGAGAACATTTCTGTGGCTAATTTTTCTGTTCTTTCTGGGGACTAAAGAATAGGCATCAATAATCTGAGAGGTATCTTACCTAAATTCTTTAAAATTGACGGAACTAAGATTATCGCAGTGGAATAATTCCTTACTTGGTTAAACATAGGAATTTTACATATTCGATTATTGTCCCAGCCCTATTTGCTACTGTAGATGGTTACATCGTAATCGAAATGTGCATTTAGCATTAACTATATAATAAATTTATGAAGAAAGGCTTTAAGTTTTATTTTATAATTTATAAATTCTCCATATAACTCACAACATTGGTTATTCCTAGTAATGCTTAATGACGTAACGACTTGAACCCCTTGTAATCCTTCTTTACAATTCTAGGTAGGTATGAATTTACGAAGGATGCAAATATTTAAATATTGAAGAATGGTAGCTTTTACAGGGTAATTTTAAAATAACAAACTACCGAAATTCTAAACTATCCCTAATTTCCTACACTGTCTAAGCGTAAACTTCACAACGGGGAGCAGAAAAAAGTCGAGGAAAAAAGCCCCGGAAATAAAGTGTGAAAAAAACAGCTGAGAAAAAAAGGCCGAAGGAAAAGAAACCGAGGAAAGCAAAGCAAAGGAAAACGAAGTTCAAGAAGAAAAAATCAAACTAAAAATTAAAGTAAAGCTGTTCTTACTTACTGTGTATTAAATTTTTTATTAGCACAGCAAAATGGAAAAGAACCGAAACTCCAAACAAGTACCACAAAAACTTAGAAAAGTACAGAAAAAACAGGAAAATTTTCTCAGAAAGCCAAGTTACTTGTTTTTTCGAACCAAACATAAGTTTTTCTTAACCCTGTAAACAAACATAAGTAAATAATAATATAATAAATTAAAATTTGTTTAATTCCTCAATAGTTAAAAAAAATGTAGTCAGTTGATATCTAAACTATATTGCTTAAAATGCGTTTTTTTAAGTTTTTGTAGAAAAGATCTTAAAATTCCCATTTCAATTGACGATAACTAGTTTTTAAATATAAGTTGTGATTTGTCTTTTCTCAAATACAAAATAACGCCAAAAGTCAAATATCAATAAGATACAAAAATAGGATTTTTATTGACTTCTTAATTTAATTATTTTTATTTCGAAAAATTAATTTATAATGATCTTCTGTTGTTTATTTTTATTTCTAAAAATATATTAAACCCTCATTTTCAGACCTTTATGATATTTAAATCTAGGAATTTTCTCCCACTCAAGGAAATGTGAAATTACAATTCATAGAAATGTAACTTTTTATTTGAAAAACTAAAAAAGAAATTTAATCGAAAGGTTCCGAAACTATTACTAACTGAAAAAGAAACCGTAACCGAATCTAAACCGTTGCACTAATAAAATAATATTCTGACAGGTCAAGTACAAAAAATTAAATAAGCAGTTCTGTAGCATGGTAATGGTAAGCGTGACAGATATAGTCGTTTTAAAAGCTGTGTTTTGTGTGAACTCGTATTAGCTAGAAGGAAAGACCGCTTAGTAATAATCGCTTAAAAACCAACCGCCACAGTTATTGCAACACCCGCTCAATATCACACCTGTAGAGGGCGCAAATATCAGTGAATTTACAACCCTCCACAAATGTAGTCAAATCGTTGAAATATACACACCTGACATCCTACTACTACTGTGGAGGATTTTCTTTTTTTTGCACTAAACTAATAAACAACCCGTCAGAATTCGGTTTCCGAAGAGAAAAAATTGTGGAGGACTGAAAAATCCTCCACTATTAGAGGATCCGCCACAGTCTGGTTGTATTCATGTAAAAATCGTAACAGTTAATGTAAAACCTACACACCCAAGCACACACACACACAGACATTTATTAAGACCACTTTTTTGGGTTCCTTAAGCCCCAAATATATATTTCCGTTAAAATCTAGATTTTGAAAGTTTTCATGAAATTAATATTCCATATTCCGAAGTAAAAACATAAGTTTGTTACAGGGATAACCGTCAATAAGTTCAAATACCATCGTGGGCACATTGACAGTTTACCATAATTAATTAATTAGGTAATATATTGCCAACAACTGGCGTAGTTACCACGCATCGTGGGCACATCGCCTAATACTTATTTTAACTAAACTTGTCGAGTGGATACATCGACAGCAAGTATATTTAATTAATCCAACAAAGTTAGCAGTGGGCACAAAGACAGTAGTTGAATAAAATTTTATTTTCTTATTTAACTGTCGTGGCTGCCACGACCCGTGGATACATCGACAATTGGCATTTTAAGCTAAATATTACAGTGGACACATCGACAGCTTTGTGTTTAAAATTTTATTTCATTATTTTACTGTCGTGGCTACCACGACCCGTGGATACAAAGCTGGCGACCCGTTTAGTACACTTATTTTCGAGAGCCAAACGTGTTTTATACAACATTTAAGAAAAGGATATAATAAATGCATCAGTTGCAACCACAAAGCTATATTACCAATGCTGTTTTGTATTATGTTAGCACAAAAGAAGCTACAATTTATTTTTTATGCTTTACGTTTGATTGGGGAAAATATGAACACATAAAAATTAAATGGGCCGCTAACAACGTTTATAATTTATTGGAAATACGACAATTCAGAAGTATGTAATACATTTCAACGGCAGAAAAACACGACAATTTGACTACATAGTAATTCTCTGATATCACATATAAATAAGCAATTGCCTGTGTAAACATCGCGTGACATCTTTTTGTCGGCATCTTTTACTCATGCTTAAAAAAATAAAACTAATTGTGTTTTTAAATTCTTTATTATTTCTCTAAATATTAAAAAGGGGCATGAAATACGCTTTAATTTTTTTTGATTAACATATGGGCAATATTGTTTTGAAATAAAATTATTAAATTTGCAGCAGGTCCTGTTTTGTCCCTTTTCACGTTGATCAGTACCACCTTTTTGATTAAACCGAAAGCGAAATTAGAATCCATTATGTAGGACTGTTTATTATCTGAAATTTCAGTTAAACTTTGTCACACAGAAACAAATGCAAAATTAATTAGACGGCAGAAAATAAATGACCGGCGTTGTTGAAATGGTAAGACCGCTATTTTGATTTAGGAGGTAGGGGCGTTCACACGATCTTTCCGTTTTGATCCCTATTTTCCGCTCTTTTCACAAGCGTCGACTAATACGACAATTTCTTGTTGAATTGGAAGTTTACGTAAATAAACGGTTTACCACAGTGTAAACTAATTTATTGTTTTAAACTCTATTTTTTGGAAATTATAGAAATGAAATGTCGCTAACAGAGGATTTAGTTTAAGGGCAAAGCTTAGGAACAGGGCATCTAAACTTATTGTTAGCCGTGTACCAACTTGCTGAGGGTTTCTCACTTCTATTGTCATTATTTATCACATCTTGAACTTTGGTCAAGTTCTCGCAACTTTAATAATGTTACGCTGAAATTTGACAGATGATAAGGGATATAATAGTTTGTAAGTTTTTTTAAGCGAATTACGGAAAATATTTTAATATTTGAACGTATATAAAGTTTCGGTATGGTTTTTTTATGCCTATATACAGAGATTATTTAATTAATAATTAATTAAGTTTTGGAAGTTATTTATGAGTTGTTTATTCACGGGTTAATTAGTTCTATTATGTATACTTTTCACAAATGTAGTTGTTCAGCACCAAGATAATTGTTATTCATTAATGATTTAATTACTGCAATTAGTCATGCATCTGTCGGTAGTAAGCGTTTCATTATGTGCACATATTAGCCTTTCAGTGGTCATCGTGCAATATTCACCTTTAAGCTTCTATCAATATCTAATACATCTTACGTATATCGTAAGACAAATACAGAAGCATCAATACCTGTCACCGCTGTCTGCATTTAATGTAATGACAACTTCATTATCCTATTTCATTCTAATTGTTGTTTAAAAAAACAACTTTATTAATATATCAAGTTGCTCTTTACAGAATTATCATAATTGTGTCAGAGTGTTATTCTTACGTAACCGGAAACAAGTAAGACTAGAATATCATGTTTCTTGTCTCTTTGCGGAGACTGCAAGATGAATGACTTCTTAAGGAATATTCTGCAAAAAGTTGGCTCCCTACAGCTTATGGCACACGTTACGGGACTTTTAAAAAGCGATTTATGAAGTAAAAACACTAATGCGATTTTATACTTCGTATAGCTTTTATAATAAAAGTGTTTTATTAGAAAGTTCTTGTATTGAGTTCTTAAAAAATGGTATTGCCTCGCTAATGCGCAATAAAACAGGTACAGCGAATAAACTTTTACGTAAAGTTTTGGTAGCTTAGAATGTCATAAATATATAATGTTTCGTTGAAGTCATTGTGCAATAAAATGAGCACTTTGCTTAAGAAATCACATTACACATTTTCGCTTTAATTGCCATTCGAATAATTTTTTTATAAATGCGATTCAGGAAAACGTATACAAATGTGAATTCATAATTCGGTTAGCAATTGATTTAATAGCTCTAGACAAAAGTAAGGAACCTACCCAACTCACTGTATTTTTTACGACTTGATTTTTGACGGTATATTTTTCAGAAATTTAATTTTGACGATTTATAGTCGGAATTTGATAGAAGCTTTTACGAAAAATCAAACGCTTTCTTCTAGCTTTCAAATAGCGGCCTCTACGATTTCTTGAAAATTTTGCCTATAACGTCTCGTTACTTTAAATCAAGTCACTCCGGTAATATTTTTCTAACATGTGTTGTTATCTACCAGAATTCAATATTTTAGAAATGTAAAAAAAAATATTGCTTATAAAGCGGCCCCGATTTTTCTTTTAAATTTTGTGTGCTAATAGAGCTTGGGATCAGCTAGTTGCTGTTCTAGTCCGAAAAAACCATTTCCATTTATTTACTAAACAGGGCACAATAAAACATTTCTGTTTAAACTAAATTTCCCACGAGTGATAGTAGAATAAGATTCATAATTAAATTTTTAGAGGCACAAATATTTAGGGGGCGGAGCTAATTTGCCTCCTCGCTTCCAGTTTTTGGCTAACAAATTTTCTCTTTCTTTTCCGGTGTATTATAAAATTAATTTCTCAAGAAAAGTTATTTCTCATAAAAAAAACTAGTTTTGGTTTGTAACATTACGTAAAGCTCTATTGTCGTTCTGAGTTAGCGCATATTTAAAACACAGTAATTACACATCGCACAAGTAACTATTCATGTCGCACGCGATGCAGCTAGAAATTCAAACGGTAGATGCCGCTATTAAAAACAAAACGAACGTTACTTAAACACTATGGGAAATTTAGTTTCGCGGGGTCGACGTTCTAACTGTCACTCCGGTGATTTCAAGGGTTCGTTCGCTTCTCCTCAAAGAGGTTTAAGATTTACCTTAATTGGGACCCTGTAGAACTTGGTTACTAGTCTTCAGTATGGGTTTCTAACACTTGTGCGGCAGCGCGTTGTCTGTAACGACTTTCTCGATCTCTGGCTATGCTATAAATATGCCTGCGTACAAGGCACTACGTTTAAAGACCCTACGGGTTATAAATTTGCCTAGGCGATATACTGGGTGATTAGAAGCCAATGATATAGGCAGCTGGAGGTGAGTTCCAGAAATGAGAGGCGTGGCTGCTGGCATTAAGAATTGGCTCTAAGGTCGAGGAGCACTTTGCTTGTTCGCGACCATTGTCAAAGTTTAGACCGAGGCGGTTCCTGCATCTGCAAACCCGACGCTGAAAAGTACGGCTCACTGCGACCAGACCGGCTACCGACTTATCTGAGCTGTGCGTAGTGGATCGGTATTGGGTACTTCTAGTAGCCGAACTGGTGGGGACAACTTTGGCTGTTCTGAAAAGCCCAACCAGGAATGACAGCTTGCGTCTTGGTTACGGCGTTGGACTCGTGGTAGCAGTGGTAAGCCTATGCAAGTTAAGGGTAGTCTTAGTGCAGCTCGTCGGGTAAGCTGCGTTTCAGCTTGTTTTCGTTAAACCATTGTTAACTTGGGTAAGTGCGCCTATTAAGTATAGCTTAGTACGACCCGAAGGGTCGTGGCGGACAAATGCTTCGGCTAGGTGCCGGCACGTTAAAAAAACGTGCGTAGGTACTTTAACTAACCTTAAGTAAATTCCATCATATTTCCAAGGTTTTTTTAAATTTTTCCAGTAAAACGTATGTTTCCGAATACGCGAGACGTTTTTATTGTGGTTGTCAAAACATCCAGTGTTAAACATCGAAACGTAATTTTAGCTGGTGCTTTGGGTGTATGTCTTACTGTTAATATTTGGCCTCTTTACGGAATACATATCAGTAATAATAAACGATGTGAATTAAAAACGCTACGGTAAGTGAACCAACCGCGAATTTTTGAAATAGAACATAGAATTTCCAATTGCAAAAGTATATGTCAATAAGTTTTTTCTCCACAAGCAGGACATTCTATGAAATTGAGGCTTAAAATCTATATACAGGGTGTTAATGAATTGTAGAGACAAACTTCTAGGGCTTGCAAAATACAACAAAGCAAACAACTTGTGTTAATAAATGTGTGGTCAACAGTGTTTTCTTTAGAAAATAGAGCTTCTTAAAGATTCTTTAAGAAGTACCTGAAAATAGGCAACCCAAATTGCATTTTCAATTATTTTGCACAGTTCACACGTAATTTTGAAAAAAATACGATCTAGACATACATGCGTTCAAATAACGTCAATTTTGACACAATTCGATATTTTTGTGATATTTTTTGACTTTTCTTGCATTCGTTTCTTTCTGTGCCTTTTATAGTTCGTTTTTTTTCGTTCTGTGATTTTTTTGATAATTATTTTCTTCGTTATTTTCGTTCTGTGTTTCGTATTTTTGTGTTATGGCTGCTTAGTTTTCAAACATTTTGTTAATTAGTTTATTTTAAATTTAATTTGAATTTGAAAAGTGGGAAAGAGGGCTTTATTTATCCTGTATTAATTTCTGTCGTTATGGAAACAAATAGTAGGTAGTAAATTAAGTTGCCTACATTTAGGCGCTTCTTAAAGAATCTTTGAGAAGCTCTATCCCTGAAAGGAAACACTTTTGACCACACATTTATTAACAAAAGTTGTTTGCTTTGTTGTGTTTTTGCAAGCCCTAGAAGTTTGTCCCTACAATTCATTAACACCCTGCATAACAAAACATTTCATTTTCTTTAAAATAAAACGTTCCTAGAAAGTGTGTTTAATATTAATTAACTTAGCTTACCGTTTATACGTCATACAACAAAACCTGAGCGGGTGGTGTATAAATCTATAAGTTCTACCGAAGTCGAAGTTGGCGCAGAAAGCTCTTAAGATCTTAGATTAAACCGTACAAACGTGAAATTACTTTAGTAGCATTTTTACGTATGATTTGTATAAAGACAAAAATATAATGCACAATTGTTTTCTTATTTTGACAAAGTTTTTGAAATTTGATAGAAAAGCGTAGATAAAAATTTACAAACAGTTCTCATATTTTCATATTACGTACAAAACAGCAACCGCAAAACTGAAATTCTATAGGAAAAATTCCCGCTCTACATCCATATTTCACATAAACAGCAGGAAGTCCTCGCGCGCTATTTCTGAAATTGATCGTTTCCATTTTTCAAAGGGCAATTGCTGGTAAACATTGTATGCAATGTTTGAATAGAAAACACGTCTGCTGCCTGATGAGGGTGAAGCGAACGGACATTGTGCTGGATATACATCTAGGACCGAGAATCGAAGGCAATTTCTATCACCTCGATGAAACAACTTGGCGAACGCTGCTCATTTTTGATTTCCAATTGCATAAAATTTAAATGCCCGAATGGCTTTTGCGATAATAGAAGTAGGGACGGTAATAAAAACACGTAAACTGTGATAATGGTAGGAAGTTTTTTGTCAACAAAAGTTATGTATTAAATCAAAGCTTAAAAGGTAAGTTTAGTGTTATTTACACGAAATTTCTCACCCTTAGTCATCCCGTCTTTTGTAAGTCTTATCGATTAGTTGATTAAGCAACTTTTGCCCTTTCATATTTTGTTAAGAGCGTCTATATACGTCGCAGTGAATAAGGTACCGCCTTTCACCATCTATTAAGAAATTGCTTAAGATAAAGATAAAACGATGAACTTGCTTGATAAACAGCGTCTTCTAAAAATATCAACACAAGTTTTTCGTTCTGCAACAAAACACAAAACAAAAGCAATTGAGCTGATAAAATCCCCAACACCCTTAGCAGCGAATCCAGATCTATAACCGCAGGCAAAAAACTCATCCTGGGGTAGTTTCCTTTTGTTTTATTAACGTCAGTATTCTTAAACTTGTAGTGCATTTCGTGTATTACATTGCAAATGTTTTTGAATTCATGATATTTTGTATTCACTAAGAGTGGTCGCAACAGTTTAGTAATCGAATTAAAGCTTGCATGTCTTGGAATGATTAACAAGATTAAGTATTGACAGAAAACCACACCGAAGGTGTTCAGAACCTGATAACAAGAAGCGTCGCTTATGGCACGTTTAAATTAATGAGCAGCTACAAGTTTGCTCGGGGCTGCGACAGATTCTTCGGCCGAATTTAATATTGCGTCATTAACATCGACAGAAGCCACATTCGTCCCATGCACGTAACACTTTCCCCAACAGCAACAGGAACTTAATATTCAGAACAGATTCTGTTTAGCCATTTTCACGTAACTCGCAACCTTGTCCACGTTTCGGATTTCAATATTAAAATTTCTAAAATGCGGGGCTCGCGTTATAAAAGAAGCTTTTCATTAGCATTGCGTGACGCCGTTGCGTGTGTTCGCACAAACTTTAGTTGCGCACGCGTTATGAACTGAACAATTATTTCTCAATGATTCAATAAATTACAAAAATATGCTAAATTAGTATGTTATTAAGACAGAGTCTTTAATTTGAGTTTAGCAATGGTTAATTAAAAGCATTAAAAGCTTTTACGTGTTACGTACTAAAATGAAAATTAAAATAATTTGCTTAATATGAAATTTAGCGCGGGCAGTAATTATAAACCTGCACGTTGACTTTAGAAAATGGGGGTTAAGTATTTTTTGGTTATGTGCTTATATTAAGCGCAGATTTGCTTTTCTAATGCTTTCACGACGAACTCACCTTTACCTATCAACATATTCTAAATATAAATTTTGTTGTTTCAGGAAAATTCATCAATCACTACGGTAGCCAAGTTGGGGAATACAAAACGAGCCGTGAGTTAACTCTCTTTTTTCTTAAGGAACAAGCATTAAAATATTGCCGGCGTAAAATGTTCAGCTTATGGCAACACCCTATTTGTATCAGCTATATGATATATGAAACACGCTATATTGATTTAGCTTTAAGCTAATAAATCAAAACTGTCAATAACTTTATTATTTTAGCAACAGGGTATATAAAACCTTAGCTCTCGGTTAAACACTGTCGATAGAATAACTTTAGATCCCTGCGTGAAAATTATCTTTGCACAGATATTCGTGCAACTTTATACATTTTTTCTAATATGTTTAAGCCTGAAGATAAGTAAAAACTAAAGAAATTATAATTATGTAAATTAAAAAAACATTATTGGATTATTAACTCAAAAATTGATTTTAAATTTAAAACAAATTTTTAGGGCGAAGTTTTTTAATGGTATTGTGGGCAAACAGATAAGGACTTAATATATGTATAGGGTGAAGTTACTGTTCGAATTTCCTGCCAAAATTAAAACCAAAGAAAGCAATTATTAGCGAGAATTTATGCGCAGCGCCCTAAATCCAAACCGTCAAAATGAAATTGAATCCGATATTAAAATTTACCCTATCTATAATGAAATCTTGATTGAGGAAAGTATATCGCGGGTGTAATAAAAATCTGACGTAGCAAAAGCTGGCGATATGAAAGCATGACCTCACCGTGATAGCGGACATCTCGGCGAATGGGCGCGCTACGAAAACTACTGGTCTTCGTCGGCATCATAGGGAGGTGGGGAATGTAATAGTAATTTTCTCTTCGATTTTGTGACGTCCAGGGGTCATATTGGTCCAGCAATCTAATATGGGATCGCATCAAGTCGCCCTTCGTCATAACGCCCGTCCGTCCGTATCCTATCGTATTTCTCCCTACATTCCGATTTGACACCGGCCAACATCCGCTTTATCCCTATTTCCTTTATGGACTAACGCATGGCTAAAACCGGTCAAATTATTACCGCGGATAAGTCGAATTAGTCTCTCGTAATGAATTACGTGACTCTGTTTTGGGACCAATGTGTTATAGTTACTATCCTGCTCGTTGTTGTCACGAGAACTCTCCCTCTTTTAACTGGTATCTCATTTACCGCTTATGCTATTAATTTTTTTTACGTCAACTGCACTAGAAAATAACAACCTCGTTAGACAATCGAATGATGATGAGAAAATAAATACTGTTATTCTCCAAATTCTTGTGGCAAAGCAAACATGCCAAACAACTAAATTATTCACATACGTTTACAGTTTCCGTTGTTGCGTGTGGCCCTTAACTGCTATGTATTGACCCGTTTACGTTGAAACGGCTTTAAACGATATTCTAGAAAGGTTTATGATTTGTAACCCTTTTACTGGAAATCGAAAAATCAAAGCATAATTTCCTTCAACGCATAGTATTTGGTCGGAAATTTTCCAATATAGAACAGAAAATATTCTTACCTATAAATTACAGTTATAAATACGTAAATGAAAGCACTTCACCAAGTTTATTCAACTTCACGGATTTTCTTTGTATTTCAAGATATAAATATACAAAACGGCCATTTGCATGTATCCAGCATACTACCCGGAAAATTGCTTTCCCACACAGAGGACCCTTTTATTAATTAATCACATGTCAGTTGATTCATAAATATTAGCTCGCCCTCTTCGAACCTTAATATTTGCATTATTTGTAGCTAATTTGCAGCTCTATCTAAAATTGTAATGGCATTAATATACATAAACATTTCAAATGCTAATATTGGAAATTAAATATAACACTGCTACCAAAACCAAGCATGCGCCATTTGCTTTCTAACCCAATGTGTATTAAAATTACGAGGAAACTTTTATCGCTCTATAAAAGTAACGCCTGTTTAAGGCACTGCGCAAATAATATAATCATTTCAGGTTATATTAAATAGCGGGTTAATTCGCGGACTATTTTACGAATTTAATTACCTTTTTGGCATTAATTAAATGATTACAAATTAATCTTCAGTAGTCTTTAATTACATTCCGTTATTGCCATTTTCCTTTGTTCTCAGGTATCGAAATAGGCAAAGCTCGTTAATATCTCTTTTGGTGGCATCCAGGCTGGCCCGGCAAATATTTAATGTGCTCGAAACGAGTTTATTAAGAGAGCAACCTATTTCACTCCTGTCGTATATCATCTAAATTTGAAATACGCGCAAGACCTACCCTATCTAATTTAGCTACTGTGGTCACTGCAGTATAACCAAGGGTTCACAAGAGGATACATTTTTTAAATATATGTTTCGCACACGTTAATACCATGATCCATATAACACAGTCATCTGTATGTTGAAGTTAAATTCCGTTCTAAACTTAAAATAAGTCTATAATAATTTATGTTTGAATTTTGTGATCTTTCACAATATATTTGTAAAGCATTGTAAGAAAAAAGCTGTGAAACTGCTTATGGTATAAATTAGTTTTAAAACCGTGATGTCGCAGAGAGGTTTAAGATAAAATATTTCCCTAACTAATTTCTTCGTAAAAGCACCATTCCTATTAAATTTTGCATTTTAAGGGGTTTACATTGTTAAGCTGACAAAGTTTACATTAAAAATTCAAGAAGGACAATTATTAGTTTCGCGTAAGTCTTGTCTTGTTTTATAATTTTGCTAGCAACCGCTTCCACTTGAATGGACAATTAGCTTTATCGTTTATTTTTGAGAATTATACATGAAGTGTTTTACTTCATTATAGTGTAGCGACGGGAAATTAAAACTGTAACTATTTTAACTTGCAGGAAGCTGTGGTCTACTACGTGCATAAACTCAATTGGTTTCAATCTCATTTTCATGCTTGCTTGTAATTAATCAACATTTCGGCGATAGTATCTATAGCACAAAGAACTACCTACCTCTAGCACGTTCTTGATTTATTGTTATTGCATTTAAATTTTGTGGTCATATACGTTTGATAATCTTTGCTAAGGAGTTATGTTAATGTAGTTTTTAGAACATAACTCCTCTATGGACGCGGTTTTACTTTTAAATTGCAGCAAATAATAACAAGTTAAAAATATTTTTAATTAGAAATGAAAATTACTGCAACAGCATAAAACAAAGAATAAAATTTCGTTTAGTCACTTTTATATTCTTTTACATATCTTCAAAATAATTTTCAATATTAGCCATCGACATGCAACTTTTATTATTTTACAATATTTATTATTATCTAAACTATAAATGTAAATAACAAACAATATTCTTAAATTAAGAATATTCTTAAGATAATTTTGATGATTCTTGAGCTTAAGATGTCGTAAGTATATGCTTTAAATATCTTAAAATATCATGAACATATGTTTTATTCATTCAAAAATATCGCTTAGATAAATTTTAATTAGATTATTTAAAATATCTGGTCAGGTATGATTTAATTATTTTAAATGTCACTTCGGATATGCTAGAATTCATTAAGATATGACTTAATTCCAATAAAATGACAGTTAACAATCAACCAAACTGCGTATTAAAGAAGAAGAAATATTCGAACGCGATAAATAAAGTGGTTATAATAAGAATATTTCAATGCATAACTTTTTCTGGTGCACTATATTCAACTTTACTTTCCCGCCAATACACCCTTAAAATATGCACAGGTGCGACTATTCACAGGCAGTGTGGCGCCAATTTACTCAAACCGAATGAATTACAATATATCCGAAAAGATGTTTTAAAATTATTTTAACGTACCACCTTTCCAGATATTTTTAAAAATAATTAAAGTATGACTGTCTAGATAATTTAAAATAATTAAAACATATCTGATCCGATATTTTAAAACACTTTAAAGATATCTGAATGATGTATGAAATAATTGAAACAGATCATTTGAACTATATTTTCGAATAATTAAAATACACATGGTTTACAATTTAAAAATTTAAAACGTTCCTGCGGAACCGTACAATTGAGAACGGGTACTTAGTCGCGGCTGTTTGAGCGCAGAAACTCTTCGGCGCAGGGAAGTTTAAGCGAAGGGACGTTTGGGCGCAGGGATGTTTGGGCGCAGGGATTTTTGAGCGCAGGGACGTTTGGGCGCAAGGACGTTTAGACGCAAACCGTTTGAACGCAGAAACGTTTCGGCGCAAATGTAATCTATTGTAGATTCTTTTGTAGAAAATTCAATATTTCGTATTAATGCCTTTGAACTATCCAATTTGAACAACAAATTGTTAAATGCTAAGTAGGGAACAATGCGGCATTTTTAATTTATTTGTAATTTAAAAAAATCTTGTCCAGGGTAAGTTATTAATTTTGAGCTTAAAAAATATAGCACTTTTCTACACAAGTAACTAAATACCAGGTACGTTTTTCGACAACAAAGCTGTTATCATCAGTGGTAAAGTGATACTAAAGAACGTGCCGTGATTTGCATTCATAGTGAAATTTCTGTTTTTGAAAATCTACAAACTGCCATATCAATTGATTCCCTTTTATTATTAACGTTGCGCATTAGCTGTATGTTGTCTACCTTGTGGTGATTTTCAGGCATATGTAGGGCTACACCTTTTGTTCTTGTGTACCATAATTTTCAAATTTCAAAAAAAAATTCAGACTTTCCCGTATTAAACCTGAGACTCACGTAATAGGACAATTTGGCGCAGTCTTTTAGCCGCCCTCGTTTCGTCACAGCCATACATTTTGCCGCAGATGTCTCGCCGCTGAGTTCATGCCACATATCTTACGCCGCTGACTTTTTCCCCCGGAAATCAATTTTGCGGTTGAAGTTTTGATGCCCACAAGTTTATATACCAAACTAAATTTGATACTAAATACAGAATTATTGAATAAGTTTTGAAACTTAAGGTAAACAATTTTGGCCCAGTCATTAACGGTATTTAAATAGAAAGATTTAATGTCTTTGTTATTCACACTAGGTACTAATGCATGTAGTCACAATCTTCATAGAATAAAAAAGCTTATATTTTAGATTAGAATTAAAAATTTACATTGTAGAAGATTATTGGGCTAAATGGTAGCAGCAAAAACGTCCGCGGCTAAATGGTCGCAGCGCAGCGGTTAGCGATGTATCAGTCTGCGGCGATAGATTTCGCAGAGAAAGAGCCGGAACGCACTATACTATAATATCATATAAGTGCATATTTCAAGTGTATATTTTGCCTTTATATTTTTGAACTCTGTTCGAGCATGAAAATCGTGTTTCACTAATAAGTAAACGTTGATTTATTTCACCACTATGTATTTATATTTATTCAGATATCCCCAGCCTGTTATGAGGCTTGTTTCTACAAATTCGTACGCGTCTCTGCACGCGATTTATAATCAAAGTGATTCAATCTTGACTTTGCATTAGCTTTTAAAGAAACTAAGGAAAATGTAGTTCAAAGTAAACTGAAAAAAACTTTTTTTTTTCTTAAATATTTCAAGCACCAAACGGGAATGGTTTTTTAATTCAGTACGATTTTGTTTTCTTTTAAAGAATTTATTATGTGAAAAGTGTTCAGAAAATTGGAATTTGCCTAGTCAACTAATGTAGTGCTGTTATTATTTTTTAAGGAATTGACTTTTAATAAAAATCTAAATTTAACGACACAACTAGAAATATTATGATCAGGTAAATTACTTATTATTCTTTCGGCTAATATTTTCTGTAATTCAAAAGGAATTACATCTTATGTTGTCAAAAATACTCTATAATAATAATTGTTCATTCATATTAAGTTCTCGTTCTAAAAGTTATTTTATAAGATCAGATTATTCCCGACACTCTCGGGCGTGGTAGGAATCGTTACATCACTTGTTTAAACACAAAGCGTCAGTTACAAACAAAACCATTTTCAACAGTAATAACCCTAGGATGTTACCGATAATTTTAACTAACTGAACCGCGAGTGTTGGCTGTAACGAAAATTCGCGACTGTGTAGTAGGAGAGAATTTTTCAAAATCAGCAGACAGATGAAGCGGTTCAGTTGATCAAAATTATCAGATATGCATTAAAATCCTGTCGCGTATTGTATTAGAGAATTTTTCACGTAACAGTAATAAATTGAAAACTTCAAAAAATTTTAATACAAAATTTTAGATAGTGAAAGAATAGAAAAAACTAGTTACCATAACAACAACAACGTGCGAACAAAGAAAATATGTTTTCTTTAAAAATCCTTTTTTTACACGATTTGTAGCTTCTTGTTGTGATAATATTGATGATGCTATATCTAGAACCACACCGGAGAACACAAAGAAATCACGAATCTCGACTTGGAGACAGTTCATGCAATTTTGTAAAGAAAGAAATACACTTTGTATGATGGAAAGTCAGTAGCAGAAATAGCCAACAGTCTCAAAGAATAAGAAAAACAAATTGAGATGTTTACAAAGAAATCGTAACTGTAAATGTACGTTTTATTCTTAGATTTAAAACAGTGTTTCAATTTAAAAAATGTTTTTCCAAATTAATCTAATTTAAGTTTTATGATACACAAAAATTATCGGTATTTTTTTATGTAGGAGTAAATTTGATGGTCAAAAAATATTAAAGAAAGAAGAGAGATTTGGTTTTAACTTGCCGGTTTGTTGCTTTGCAACTACTCCTCGCCACACATCATAGTGGGCATTACTTCTATAATTCCCCTTTAATATTAAAAAAAATATTTGCCTAAATTGATCCTGATTGATGAAAATTAAAACAAATTGAGTTTTATCTGGCTGAAATTTTGTGAAGTCATTCCTAACGATAATAAAGGCTAAATGAAGTATTTTAATTTTTTCAAAAAATAGTAGATAGCTTAGAATTATAAATTTCAGAGACCTAAACTAAAAATATGCCACGGCCCTTAAGAAGTGGGGCCACAGCAATTTAGCTGCAATGAAAATTTTTTATTGTATTTTTTATATTAAGAACCATTACTTGTAACTTGCAAAAATTTGTAAAATCAGTCAAAAATAAGACAAGGCATTCGGGAAAAAACAAATTTTAGGTTTATTTAAGTCAACTTCGTTAGTTTGTAAAGTCCTAAACAAATCATGTAGCCAGTTTAAAAAAACATTTTGTCTGAAAAATATATGTAATAATTAATTAAATAAATCAATAAATAAATATCTTAAATTACGGAATGAACGAAAGCAAACAGAAAGACGCTTTCTTTTGGGTGCTTTGAGTCCAAAGACTTATTTGTTCGTTTCAGTTTTTAAAACCATTAAATAAAATGTGGTAAACTAAAAGAAAATATTGTTAACTTTCATTTCGTCAATGTATATTTTCTATACAAAATGAGCTGTTAGCCCGATTTCTTTTAAAATTAACAGCGTTGCCAAATTAATCTTATTCATGTTGAGCAATTTTGTGCAAAGTGGTTAATGAAAATGTTTAAAAGAATTAGGTACTGTGGACATTTCTATTAATAAATTTCTCGACTTTCTCTAGCAATAAGTAGCCTCTTACACTTTTGATATTGATACTTATATTTTCAAAAGTATTTTTGTATCAACCGTTATGCGCACATAACTTAATCTGACACTCTAGCGGCAGACGTAAACTGTTTTTATTTTTGTGAGAAAAACATTTAATTTTTTGATCCTTTAAAAAACATATTTAGGGCTTTAAACAAACTAAAAATTAAAGACAAAATTTTTCAGTCAAAAATTAAATGGGAGAACGAAATTAATCACGACAAAAAATGAAGTTGTGAATCTTAATCTGCTATCACTTATGAGCAGTTTAGCTTGAACAAAAATGTTTTGTCAACTTCCGTTATTAAATAAAGGGAACTGAATTTTTAATTTTTAAAATTGACAAAATAGTTTAGGAAAATTAAGAAAAATTTGAGAAAAATATCGAACAAAGCTGGCAAAGGCTCTCAGTTAGTAACTTATTTCCACACCACCCTGGAGATAAAGTATATGGAGCGTCTTTTAAACGTGTTGTTCCCGGTAGACCTAATCCACAAAACTTTGTTTAGGTCATCTTAATGTCAGTCTTTTAGCAGAGCTAGTAGTTGTTAGTTTATTCAGATGATCGAAACTATTTGAGTCATTATCGGTAGCATTAAAGATGCCATGAACAGCTTTTTCTTCGGTACCATGATTGGGATCTTCTTCTATGAAGTTTGAAAGACTGGAACTTTTATAGGCAATGTAGGCAGACGTTTGAGCACTTAAATCTTCTGACACCGGAATGCCTGGTTACATCCTTTGGAATAGCTGCAAAGCATTGTCTAAAATATTATCTGAAGCAGGTGGTTTTCTAGATGGTATGGGCGAGAAATTACGTTTTGTTTGCTAGTTCCAAATTTTAGAAAGCGTTTTATTGCCACGCCACAGTAGAATTAGATGGTAAACGCGATAATTGCGCAAGCAAGCAGCATCTTCAGTAGGGGGTAATGACGTGAGGCGCCTATTTCCATGAGCAACTCTTTTTTCAAAACAAAAAAAACGGTGGTTGTTTAGAAATTTTTCGCTTCTTTTAGCACCATATAAAACAAGAAACATTTTATTTCTAGCACCAGTAATATTGATCGCGTTTACAAATTCCATTGTGGTGTGACAATAAAATGCCTCCTGAAGTTTTGGGCTGGTAAACAAACCCATGTTCTAGCCAATTCCATCAACTAAACCATCTGCTCTACATAATATTTTACAGACCATTTTTTGCAGCTGTACCAGGCATGCGAGTGCAAAAAAATGGATTGAGATGGACAAACGTGTCTATATAGTAGTGGATGGTATTGCAAAAATTAGTCTTCCAAACTTAAAATAAAACAAAATGAGGAAGATGCCGATTATGATACCGACAAAATAGCTGCTACTGACACCAATAATGCCACCGATAATGTCTCAGATGTTAGAACGAACTAAACAATGTTTAGACTTTAGAGAATTTCGGAAGCCCCCCTCTCCTCGTGAATGACCTATCAAAACAATGTCCCGTGATTTACATCTATTGCATCACATCGCATAAAACATATGTATACAGCGGTATGGAGCCATTTTCAGCAAAAACTTGCGTTATTATTTTCACAGGTTTTCATAATAATAATTTTTATTTCATCGTTTTGACGCCAAAGGGTTGCTTCGACGACAAAATGTAACCGTTTCTTCTAAGGAATTTCACGGTTTACAAGTTTGTTAAGAACCATTTTTCATGCAGGTGCCACCGTTCGCGAGAGATAGGCAAAAAAATTATTTTAAGCGGCTGTTTTACAAAATGGCGACCAAAACTTACATCGGATTATTGAGTACGTTAAACAAGAAGTCAAATTAAGCATCTCTGCCAGAAATCAGCGTTGCTCAAATTTTTTTACTATTTGAGAAAAAAACGTTTAATTTTCCTGTACTAGAAGGCGTCACAGAAACATTAGCAGGTTGACTGACATATCAACCAAATTGTCATGTCATCCATGAGTCAACAAAATTTAAAAAAATCGCTTTGCTAATTTTTTGAGCAATAATATTTTGAAAATACCCAAAATTTTGTAAATGTTTTTCACTTCATAATTCTTCTATCTTAGAAAATTCTTGTGCATAGTAGCATCTTTAGCGCTATTATTATACTAAATTTTATTTCGATATTATGTCAACCCGCTTTTAGGTGTCCAAGTCAAATGTTCTAAAACATTTCTTCAGCTGTTATTTTCAAGCTAGCATGTTCAGACAAAAAGCGTTGAATTTACTCGAAGGTTTTCTATCAAACTGGGTGTTTAGGTTTAGAAAATTTAATTTGTGATGAAGATGCTAACCATATTTTTGGAGTGATTTTTTGTAATACTCTCACGTTCTGAAACCACCCACAGACAGGCAATTATTAAATTTTTTTTTAATTTTTGAGCGCCCAAAACGTGCATTTCCATCAAAATCATAAAATTGGAAGTTTTCGTAAAAACATGGCTTTTCAATACTGAAGGTATTAGAAAGTAAAGCGTTCATTTTTAATGGAAACGGGTATATATTTGATAGAGTTTGCTGATTACATTAACAATATATTTGTATTGGCATGCACATTCTACGCCATAGTTTTTTTGTTTGAAAAAATAAAACATTTATAAGCCGCAGAAAAAAAAATATTTTGCCTTTTTTAAATTAAAAAAAAACAATTTAAGCTTTGTTAATAAGCTACGGCTTCAATTCATTGAAGTTCGTATTGATATTAAATGAAATATTTTGTTTTGCATCCAATAATTACTTTACACGTATTTCAACATGTTTACATGCCATTATCAAAGGTAATAATACATTTGATCATGGCATCGAAACATGTCGAAATACGTATAAGTTTAAAATAAATAATTATTATTGAAGTAAAATAAAGTATTTTATTTAATATCAAGAATTTAAGCTAACAGTCAAATACACAAAGTAATGTGTAACTTACAGATTGCCAATTTCGTTGCTGCCCAGCAGCTTTGATGTGAATATTCAAATGAAATACCAATATTGTATAAATCTGAAAGATATGTTCATAATCATAAATGCATTGATTAAAAACTGTGATATTATGTACAAAGAACACGTACGTTGTTACAAATCACCCACATCAATTCAATTACGCTGAACACTTATTTAATGACATCTAACAACAATACAAAATGTTTACATTTTTGTAATGATAATCGTAAATTAGATACTGGCAGCATTTGAAATTCACAAACATTTAAAAACTGTAATTTTAATGAACAAGCAAATTGACAGTTGTTAGAAGTTTTGGAATAAGACATCAAGTCATCTGCAGACGTATTATATCCAATATCAAGCCAATAAGCTTTATTGTTGTTATAGCAACCTCAACTGTTTACTTTTATTCCATTTTAATCCCACTTTTGATAATGATAATTGAACATGCCCAAATACGTATAAGGCTAAAATAAACAAATATCGATAAAGTTACAAAATATTTTATTTATACATTGAGAATAATAAGGTGTCTTCAGTATTTTGTATTTCTGTTTTTGTTGGATTTAGGTTATACAGCGTGTTGCCTAAATAAACTAATATAATTAAGGGGGTGATTCCTCAAGTAATTTTATGAAGAAAATTTCCTATAAACATGTGTGCTCAGAGCGTCAGTTTTCATTGAAATTTTTATTTAATTTAAATATATTTTATTTTATTTATTTATTTTTTGTTATAAGTGTGTTACTTGTTAACATTCCAAGACCCCCTAGAGTTATTAATACGTCCGACTTGCTTTTAGTTTTGTTCACTTACTTGTGAACGAAATGAGTTACCAAAAAACTGCAAGTGGTAAAAAAGTTCTCAGTCTAATCAGGCAATTTAAGGAAACTGACTAAGTAGCCAATGGCGTATCATAAAAAAATTAAAGAGGGGGAAGTATTCATGACCCTGGACTTCATTTTCCTTTAAAATGTTTTAGCAAAGTTTCCCTTGCTGAAAGGTATGTTTGTATTAAATTTCCGATGAATATGTCGCAAGTTGTCCAAAAATTTAATAAAAATTAAAAAAACAAAAAATTTCAACAGTGTGCATCTCGAAAACTATGTTTATAAGAACTTTTCTTTATAAAATTGCTTGAGGAATCACCCACTTGATTACTTTAGTTACTACGGAAACACCCTGTATATTGATCATTTAAAAAACTGTTAAAATTGAACGTTGTTCAGCTTTCTAATAAGTGTTTACGAAAATAACAGAATTTATGTAAGTAAACTAACATGGTATTTTAGGAATGTGGTGTTTTCTAAGGCAACAGCCCTAATACTAAATTTGACAAATTAAGTGACACCTGTGGATGTTTCAATTTTACTTATTCCCTTCTCTAGCAATGTAGCTATCTGCACTTTGGGGAAAAAAGTGTGTCGAGGAAAATGCCTCCATAATTCATGTTCACGGGTGTAACGGTGACGGTGAAGGGACCGTATAGGCTTTTAAAGTACAGCAAAATTCTTTACATTGCTTGTTTCTTATGGAAAATAGGTTACCGAGGGAAGCTACATTATTCTCTTTCGACTTACGATCGTTCAGTGCTTAAATACTTTATTTAAATTTTAATGATATTTCCCTTTTAATTAAGTATATATAGTAATGGATAGTAGAATACCCTAATGAAATTTAGAGAAGGGAAACAGAAAGGAGAATTTGATAATAACGCAAAAATTGGAGGTAGAACGAAGGCAGAAATAGGAACTGTGTGAGACCAGAAAGGATGATGTTACACTGACATAATTTAGGTTTCCCATGCCCTGTAGGAAATTCGTAAAATATGACTTGAAGTTTACATACATTTCCACGTACCCACGTTGTCGTAAAACTAGCTAATTACATTTTTGTCTCATTTACGTTTTTGTGAAACTCAAAACTGCAGATGCAAATGATTGTTTTATTTCACATTAATTGGTAACGGAAAGGTTTTTGGAAATAATGATATTTTAACGTATGCCTTAAAAATAGCAGCAAATATTGTGAATTCCGCACATTTCCTTAAATCTGTAGTTTCCAGAGAATTGCGGGAATAACGAGATGTAAATTGATTCCGGCGGCTGCAGGGGCTGAAATTGCTGAACTTTACGTAAGATGAATCGTCCAAATTGGGGTTTAGTTAACCTTTTTTCATATCTACAAAAAAATTGCCCTCGATTTCGTGATATTATTTTACATTGTACAATATGTGGTACGGTGTAATAACGCATCACTAAGTAATAGGTGGGCGCTTAATGTTATTTGTATTCTAAACACAGCAGTAGTTGTTTACTAAATCGCTAATTAAGCGCATTAACTGGCAGAGTTTTTACGTGCTATTGCAAATGCCAAGCTGAGCAAAACTTTAAATATTTATATAAAATTACAGGTATATTACCCGGAATTACCACCAAGCGAATAATTGTTCAAAAAGTTCCCGACGAGTTTTCATTTCCCAGTTCATTAATTTTAAATTTTGAAATAATATTATGGTCTAAATATCCAGTTAGTTGTTCTTGCGAGAGAATTACTTCAGCAAGTTATTATATAAAGTAAAGTAGCTAGAAACTAAACAAGTTATATAAATTTTTTCACGGTCTCGCAAAATGCACATTAAAAGTTTTAAATGGGACTACCACATACACATCACGAACGTCCCTTGTTGAACACTCGCTTTCATTTGCATATTAAAATGATTTCGCCTGAAAAGTTC
The DNA here is from genome assembly GCA_958336395.1 of Ctenicera cuprea. Taxonomy (NCBI): domain Eukaryota; kingdom Metazoa; phylum Arthropoda; class Insecta; order Coleoptera; family Elateridae; genus Ctenicera; species Ctenicera cuprea. The sequence goes on along the minus strand of OY284486.1, from coordinate 70,738,901 downwards.
GACACAGCATTCTACTTGTGCTTGTTTTTCTCATGTTGTATAATGAATTTTCATTAGCAATTTAACTAGTCGTATTTTATAATCACTGGTACGCTTGTTCCGGTGGGTGTATACTTAAATTAATCTTAAAGCAGAATATAGGTTAATTGAAATCTATATAGCCGCCGAATACGTCTGCTTACCAAAATAGGGGAAAACCGTTTTCTGTTGACATCGCAATTATCCCTTGTAAGTTTAAGCACCTGCATCCAACGAAGGGTTTCATTATATACATCAAAGAAATTGTTTTAGGTCATCAAACACGACCCGTTACAAATAAAAGTAAGTGGTTTAGATTGTCAAAAGCGAGATAACCGCTCCTTGTGTTTTGTTTCTTTTCCTCGCGGATAGGAGAGAGTCGCAGAACACTTAACCGGCAAAAATGCGATATGAATATAAATTTATGTACAGATGCAGCATATCTCATCAGATTTACGGCCTCATTTATATGAAAATCATCACGTTGAGAAGCAGAACAGAAGTAAAAATCTTTGGAGTATTTAATTTTCGAGTCACGTCTTTCGTCACTTTACATTATTATACAGGAATTAAGTTTAATTTTATTTTCCAAGTATCATTTAAGTGGGATATATTCGCGAGGGAGTTTACCGGGTCATTTGAATAAACGTTTTGCAAATTTGGCGGATTTTCGAGAGCCCGGTATGTTATTATGCAAAGTAGTCCGGCTGCGTGTCCCTACCTTGCGTGATACACATACAGAATTTTCTCCAAAATTATAGGAAGACGAATGCGGTAATGTCTCTTTTTATTGTCACCCAGGACACACATCGCTGCGGAAAAAAGAAACGTAACGAATTTTACGAGTACCCTGCCACACTTCTTATTTTTACACGCTTGTTTTTGATTTCGTACAGCTGCAAAATTATGTATCTCAGGCTACTGAAAAAAAACATACTATTAAGGTTTTTGAGACAACAAGGTTTTTTATGGAACTCCGCTTTACTTTGTACTGTCCGCGATTTTTGCAAAATTCAAACAAAATTTTACATAATTTTAAAATATCTCTTAGATATTTGCATTTAATTAAAATTATCTTAGATATTTGTAATTATTACAATATATCTTCTATATTAATAAATTGTTAAAAATGTTTCTGAAATGTTTTTATAATGCCTATTTGAAAATATCTTAGCGATAATTTAATATCATTTTAAAACACCCCGTTTTATAATTTTATGGTCAATGTGTGTTTAATGGTACTTAAATTTAATCTATATCTAAGATGATTTTTTTTGTTTAAAACTTTTATACGGAATTTTGCAAATTAACGTGGCAATTAACAAATAGCATTAGCAATATGTATATAATATTTGATTTTACCAACGGTTTACTTATTTTTAATAAAAATAAAACCTGTACAATATTTGTAAACCAAGTAATTAAAAATATTCTTGAAATGTTTTCGTTGTTAAAATAAAATTAGTCAAAAATTAGTTCTACATTAAAAATTTCGTTAACGTTTACAACTAATTTGATTCTGTCGATTATATTACAAATATCTTAGATATTAGAATTTTACATAAAAAATGCATTGTACTTTTTTAATAAATACTTGAAAATGTAATTAAAATATTTCGGATTAGATATTTAGGACTATCTCAAAGATACTTATAGAAAATTTTATAAATATTATAAATATTTTAAAACGTTTTATAGTTAAATATGTTGTAGGTGTTTTAAAACAATTTTAATTAAAAATATCTTATATATAAAAAAAAATAAATTTTTTATATTTTAGATATTTGAATATTGGTCCGTTTTCAAATATCTTACATATATTTGTATATTGATCTACTGCTTTAAAATATTCTAGACGTTTTAAAACAAAGAATCAATTGTTGAATCTTCAAGATATTTTGAAATTACCGCCATCTATAAAGTTTGTACGTCCGCTATGTTTCAATCTTAAATCTGGCAACGGTAAGCAGCTGCAGGCTTGAACGCGGACGCTCTTATGTCAATAGAATGTTTGTTTAAGTCTACAGGTAGCTAGTACACAAAACCTGCAAAACAAGATCGTTGTAAATTGTTGCTGCAGTCACAAGACATATACCATTATTCTATTCTCTATTACGTCGCAAGCCAGTTTGCGCGGGGTAACACCAATAAATACATTACTAAATAATGTCACAAGTTGCCAGACGTAGTTCGACTTAGCGGTAGTACAAACCTTATAAATGGCGGCAATTTACAACAATTTTTTTACTTAAAACATCTAAGATATTTTAAATTATGTTTAATGTATAATTTAAATTTAAAATTTCTTCGATATTTCGAAATAGAATAGTTTAAATATCTTAGATATTGGAAAAATAAATTTAATTACAAATATCTAAGATATTTTAAAGTCAAATTGCGCTGAAATATGTTAGAATATCTATATGATATTTCTAAACAAATAATTAAAAGTATCTTTGGAGATATTTTCAAATAATTAAAAATATCTTAGATGCTTTTATTCCAAATATATTTACACTACATACTTATAATTCTTTGTTTTTTTCGCTTTCACTAAAAAGTAAAAAGGCGTTTCATAGTTTTGTATTTGTGTTCTTCTATATTTATGGAAGCAGCACTACAATGCATGTATATGGTGACATTTCCTTCAAATAATTACTAACGGAATAACGCGCTCTAATTTTAAGGCACGGAAGTGACGAGGATGTCTAACCAATTAGTCCCTGGAAAAGCGCCCTAACTAATAAACAGTTCCAGCTTCTAAACACAGCATAATAATAATGGTGATACGCTTATAAAGATAACTCACGCACTGTTTACAGCAAATTTAGGATTAACTTTGGTCTTTGTTAGGAGGCGCTTTTAGACGTAAGAAAATAGTATTATAAACTGCATTGTGAGCTAGCTTCTAAATCTCTATTTGCTTTCACCATAATTTAAGTTTAAGCACACGGATTAGTGGAAGCATGGCATATACTAAGTCGCCTGTACGAGGCACAGTTCTACATTTTAAGATCAAATTTATGCAAGTGTTTGTAAGCAGTTCTATTAATTTATTTTCCATTAAAATTCGCCGTATGTTCCATTCACCTCAACAACTTGGTATAGATCCAAAAATAGAAGCAGTAATTCAAGACTGCCACGAATTAATTAAGGAAAATGTAAAGTGAGTTATCTACTTTTTCGTGTTATACCCCCTACCGGCTAAGCATTTAATAGACAGGAACAATTTTCGTTTATTCGCTGCTACTCAACACGGAACAATAAGGATATTAATAATTGAAATTTTGCTGAAGAGATTAGTAGAAGAAAAATTACGGTTCTCGTCACGAGCCAGAGATATTCATCAGAGCTTTAATATTTTTTCTGGAAAATGCTGCATAGTAAAAGGATGAGAGCAAGTGTTATTACTGTTGTAAAGTAATACACAGAGAAGGACCTGGTTATGTACACAACTCATGCAAGTGTTACAAACTAGAACACATGGCTCGTGGATTATTAACGGTACTCCTGAATAATCCATGTACACATATACGGAACATTGGATTACAATATAGATTAAGTTCTCTACTACCATATTAGTTAGATAGATGTGCAGCTAATTACTAAATTAATAATTACTACACTTTAAGTACCCTTACGTACTTTATTTAAACCTAGCCAATAATTTTGCTTTCGGTAGGTTTTGCAACACAATATTAATCGTCTAAACGTGTCGGTAGTGTGCGTACGTCCAAATCAAAATTGTAAGTAATGTATTGCGAAAAGTGTGGACACCAAATAAATTACAAACAATATTACGAGCAGTTTATTTCATGGGCGCCACAAATTTTAACGCGATTTCAGAAAAATCTCTGACTATTATCAGTATTGTATAGAATTTCACTCGAGGCCCAAAAGATCAATGGCTTAACCGTTAGCCTAATAAAACAGGAAAATGTTTGAGTTAATCCGGCAGAATGTTGTAAACCGAAGTTTACTTTAAACATAATTACCATACCTTTCTAGGGAAATCTCCCTACATTTCGTAATAGAATTATAAAATTCGCGTGTTAGTCAGAAGTGTACAAAAACCGAGGACTTGCCACTTACCATTTTTATTGTTTTGTCACGTTTAAAACATGGATCAATAGTTTATTAAATCTAATGAAGTGACTAGTACCGACAGACACATGTTTATTTTATTTAACAAAAACAGTTTTCTGATTTTTGACAGATACAGGGTACGCAGATGAATACTACAGTGCTTACAAACTATCATATTTTTTATACGTTTTTACGCCTGGATTAAACCTTCCTATGAGTCTGGAGCAAATGTTAAAGTTCGCAGGTCACTAGTTTTGTTTTTCAGAAAAATAGTAAAGTAAAACAAAAGTGTATAAATCGAGGTCTGACATGAACATGTTTAATGGTAGCTTCGCTTCCGAGGTGGAAGGGTGCTGTTGAAACACAATTGAGCTGCGTCAAATTGGTAGCGTTTCAAGAGCAGGAATTATCATACCGCTGCTGAAGTGGCGGCACCGCCAATGACCTTCAGTTAGGTGAGAGGCGTGGGCAGGGGTCGGCATTGTAACGGTCATTCTAGTAATTTCAACTTAGTACGTTCACCCCTCCTCGAAGTGGTGTATGGTTTACCTTAATTGGGACCATGGAGAACTGGGTTGGTGTGTTTACGGGGTCAAATGTTACCTGCCTTCAGTATGGGTTTCTAACATTTGAGAGGCAGCGAGTCCTCTGGAACAGCATTTCCGCTTCTGACCGTGGCTGCATCCTGGTCACTACGTCTAAGTGACCCTACGGGTTATAAATTTGCTCAGACGTTATACTGGTTTGTTGGGAACGCTGATATAGTTCGGTGAAGGTGAGCTTATAAAAAGGAGTGGCCTAGCTGCTTTGACATGGCGTTGGGCCCTAGGTGTAAAGTGCACTTTGCTTGCTCACAACCACTATCAAAGAGTCGACCCAGGGGGGTTAAGGTACCGATCAATGAGATCAGACCCGATACCGACGTAACTGGGCGGTGCGTAGTTTACCTGCGAGTAGCCTAACTGATATAAGCATCTTCTGCGATTACGTAAAGTCTAACCAGTGATTTTATTACTGGTACCTTGGGGACTTGTTCTTAGCTCGCGGGGGAATAGCAGCCCCCGTCTTAGTCGCGGTGTAGAACTCGTGGTGAACGTGGTAGGTCTATACATGCTAAGGTTGTTTTGGTGCGGCTCGACGGGTGAGCTGCGTTTCAGCTCGGGCTAGATATTGAGATAATCTCCCCCACCAGTAAGGACTTAAGGTTTGCAAGCTGATATCATGACTGGTAGCTTATTCTCGTTGAGCCATTGTTAATTCGGCAAACGCGCTGATTGAGCACATCTTAATTCAGCCCGAAGAGGAACGTTTGACTCTTAAACATTTTTTATGGGGTTTGAACGTTTCGATATCACGACTTGATTATGCAGCAAAACAAGCTAATTATAAATGCGGTTTGGAATAATGCCATGCAAGAAGTAAATATTACAATATGCCAAAAATAGTTATTAGAACGTTAATTTGGAACGACCTGTTATGACCTTTAATACATTTAATCTAAAACTATCAGCCAAAATTGGTGTTGCTCGATGTGAAGCGTTAATTTCAGTTATTTGAAGGTGTGTTGGGCTGGAGATCACGTATGTAAATAATCATGCCGAACTGTTGTTATCATGAAAAACGATTTCAGAATCATTTGGATATGTAACAGTTTATAAATAATTTGTGCTTGCTAGTATTCCGTGTCAATTAGGTTCCTACAGAAGAAGAAGAATTTTAATGGCAGATAGTAGTTTGCTATCTTTCTACGATATTAAGCTAGCAATTGTTGTAGGCAGGTCTAATTCTGGTAGTTGATACTAAATATTTTTGTTGTATAATGTTCATCATATCCATGTGAAGTATTGCTAGTGTCAAGGTATTGTTGATATACAAATATTTTACTACAATAAAGTTGAAACGTACTATTATTTCTTACGCTAAAGGAATGTTTCTAAAAAGCAAATTGTTCCTATACTACTAACGTTTAAGAAGAGTTGTGTTTTTCCAGATTTAACAAAAAAACTTTTGTTGATCTAGGCGGTATATGTAGAGTTATTTTAAAGATAAACTTTGTTTTGTAATAAATTCTCTTTTTTGTAAGAAATATTCTTTTTTTGTACGTTTCAACGTTGTTGTAGAAATAATTTTTTTGATCAAATTCATGTTTTCATAAACAATTCGTTTTTGCCTCTGTTTTAGAACTTTTTTTCTGTTGTACAATTAAACTTTTTTTTTGTAGATATCAACTTTTTATTCTGTCATATCATCTTATTATTTTAAGCGATAAATCCCAGCCGTTTAAAATCGCTCTTGACTCACACTTGACCAAATATAAATAAAGAACATAAAAGGTCACTCGAAAAGGATGAAATGTGTTTTATTATGTACAACAAGGGGTTTTAACCTCAGCATATGTGGTATGATCAGTTCTAGGTGTCGGCATCCTAATAAAGGAATAATTCAGAAGATAAAGGAACACAATTTTTTGCTCACGATGGCACAGAACAGACAGCATGATAATTAATTCTTTAGGTAGGTCATGTTATCAAAAGACAAAAACAGGGACAGTGTTCTAAAGTTGCAGTAAGAATGACATATCAAGGTGCCTTACCGAATACACTTGACTTATATTACCAATAATTGCAAATTTATATGAAATCGCGAAATTTTATATACTTGATACAAATTTTCACAAACACTCCAAGCTAACATTTTTTAATTGCTGGTTACATTTAAACATGTTGCAAGTTAGAGCTTTTCATGTTGAATTCTGCGCATAGGAGCATATTTTCCATTCATATTTAATTTTATCCATCATGAGAACGAACAGTTTGGACAGAATCGATAGCACTTTCTTATTTCCTTGCTCGGACCATCCTTCTTCGAAACCAATGTCATCACTGTCGTATTATCCGCCAAGCTTTTGAGCTGAAATAAGTTTTCCTACAAAACGCCGCTTTGCATAAATCCTTGTACTGTTCTGTGGAATATTTCTAAAAATACTGTAAAAATATCATAAATTCGGGAGTAAAACCTTAAAATAATCAAACAGTTTAGTATAAATTTGCATTTGAAGACGCTTTACTATTGAAACGACTGTAAAAAAAATTATACGTAATCGATACAATTAACTTTTTGACGGAGTGTCTTTTAAACACGATAGTAAGCTAATTACAAAAGTTTTGTTCAGTTACAAATAAAAAGAATTACTTCTTAACTGTTGTGTGTACTTACAGTAAAATAATCACTTTATACGTTTTATTATTAATTATTCAAGATATTTTATTCAATTTAACTAGTTGGAATTGATGCTGAAGCAATAAAATGGATCAAGAATTGTGGGAAAGTCAACGTCTGTGCAGTTTACTATTTATAATTTATTCACAATTGCTGGTGTTGCGTATTGTTTTTATTATGTAAACGATCGGAAATTTGGAAAAAATGCACTAATTATAACAAGTGTCAATTTGTTACTAAATTATTTAAAATAATATAAATAATTTAAATCTATTGATACACTAGAATTTAATTAGGTGTTGCTCTTTGTGTACGTAGTTTGTTTAAATGAAAATATTAATAGGACATGTTAATGACGTCGGGCAACAGATACAGCCGTTTTTGAAATCATTGAACTTAATGTTTTTGAAATGTTGTTCCCAAACTGTTTTACTATCAGTTCACTGGTTTCATTAAAATATATACTTTCTGGACAACCAACAAACCAAGGATCGATTTCCCTGACTGATTTTATTGCTGGCTTGAATACTTTGGAAACAAAGTCTTCTAGTAATTAAATCCAGAAAGTTTAGAATTCTAAGGTTGTTGTAAATTGAGCTTTCGAGTCGATCACTGCTTTTTAAAACAATGCTTAGAACGTGCTATGAGTCTTAAACTCTGGCACCGAAAACAGGTACCAGAATTCCGAAAATAAGTCACAACCCCATAGAAAGCAATCTTAAAAGAAATTTAAAGGATTTATAAAAGTTTCTGTTAAATTAGAAAAGGTGTATTTACGTAGCTGTATTTACTAAGTTTTCTTCCAGCCTTGTGATAAACAAAGCGTATTAAATATTTATAAATGTATCTAATATTTGTTTTATTATAATTAGATGAGTAATAAGCTTGTTATGGTGACGCTCAGTTTGAATAAAGCTGAAATATTATACTTAAGGTAAACAGCCCATAATGCCGCGTTTCTAGTAAAATGCACTCGTTATTAAATAAATTTAAAAGACTAGGTTATCACTTACTTGCACATAGCGTATTTGTCAGGTTATTGCACCTATTTAAATTTATTTTGCACTGAAATTTTTTTGAATACCTATAATTCGTAATTTACGAAAAGCTGTTTATTTAATTTCATTTTATTTGTTTATAGCTTAGCTTATCTGTCCGTCCGCATCGAAGCCCTAGACTAGTTCGTGTTACCAGTGTCATCTTCTGCACGTGCCAGCATTATTGTCAAATTTTAACATAGGTACTATGAATATTTTACCTGTTTAATTTTCAACTAAAATACTGTTTATGTTTAGTAACTAATTAAAGCACAGTATATTGTTTAGAGTTTACATCGTTATGGTTTATTTTTGTGAGATCCTAATGCAAATTGTTGAACAATATGGTTCCAACGTGCAGTCAGATTCAGTCAGGCTCACGCAGCCCACGAAAATCTAGTGCAATTCGAACCAAGTTAAAATACAAAGCTTTTATTTTAGCTGGAGTTTAGATTTATACGAACAACAAAATTTCAGTGGTGACCCTGTTGTTTGCAGCAGTTTATTTTTGAGAACAAAAATACGTCAAAACCTTACGCACAATCGTACGTACGATTAAATTTAGTGAAATTTAGTACTGTAGATGTTTCCAAAATGGGCTATGACATTAAGTTAAATGAATCAGTAATATTACTAAAGCTCCTTTCAAAAAACGTTTGAATACCACTGCAAAAAAGCATGTTAAGGGTTAAACATTAACAGGCACTTAAAAGTTTTTTGGCTTTGTGTGACAGCAAATAAAATTTAAATTGGCACAAATTTTACGAATAAGTTTGTCCGCGAAATAGTTTTGTTCTACCTACAACAAAATGTTACAAGACATTTTTAATAGAGTAATTATTTCAAGCGAAACGGCACTCGTTGCTGTGCAATACATTTTCATATTTTAATAACCCGATTATTTTTTAAGTCACTTGTGTTATAACTCGATATTAATTTTTTAAAGAAACTGCACAGCTTTTGTAATGGTTCAATATTTGACATCTTCAGTCTCTTTTCGTATTGCTAAAACGGGAAGCGTCAATAAAGCTACTGTTTCTGCCAATTACTCACTGATCGTTAGGAGAGTCGGAAAGGAAGAATCGTCGATAAGCCAAAATTTGATGTTATACATTCAGTTGCTATCGGTTTGCTATCGCTATTTTAATGCTGCTATCAAAAGCACCGAATTTGATATTGTATATAATTTAAAATCCACTCAAGGAAGAATCGGTGTCCCAAATACGTCAATCCGTGCGGTTTTCAAAAGTTTCAGTTACACAAAATTGCTTTTGATGTATATTACATTAAAAGTCGAGAGTTTTTCAAACGAACCTGAAAGCTAATCTTTTATCGTAACGTGCATGAACATCGGTTTTTCGAGAAGGTAGCCACGGATGAACGTGAGATAGCTTTGATCGTAGCTCAGTGCACCCCAGAGAAAGATATGAATGGAACCTGCCTGTAAAATTATACCAAGTGGGTCAGGTCAGCATTAAATAACGATCGAATGGGGTGCACCACTGAGTGCTCATCTACTTATTTTGTGAAAACATATTTGATCAATTTTTACTGTTCTTTTAATGTAAAAATAAAAGGGAAAACTGACGTAACAACCTTTGATCAATTTAAATAGCTTTTTACCAGTTCAATTAAATGTGTATAAAATGAATAATACAAATAAACCAAAATTAAACTGCGTCGTTATTGATTGACCATTATTGTTTAAATTGGCCACGTTTATTAATTTCAGGGCCAGGCTTGATTAGTTGTTTAAAAGAAACAAAATTAAATACTGCGAATAGCTAAAACACAGGGTGCTTGTAATATGTTTCGCCAAACTTTTGCGTATAATTGACAAGTATAGGGCTCTTTTTAAACATGTGTGCGTTTCGGAGATATAATCATTTATGTGTTGTGAAAATCAAATGAAATCAAAGTTTATGAAACTAATCAAAATAAAACTTATAGAATGTGGTCTACTTAGAGTAGATACTTTGAAAATTATTTTCCAAACACTACAGAGATTTCTTGTCAATATATTTTTGACCGTCATACTTTTTTTTAAATGTCTGGCATCATATTTCTAATAATTTCACAGCCATTCTTAACACGCTGCCGAACTCTAGCTACAGTATTAAGAGAGGTGTTAAACGAAATTTATTAACTACCCTTAAAAAAAAAGTCTGTCGGATTTAGGTCTGGTGATCATGGTGGGCTGTCCACAGTTTACTAAAGACTTGACGGACGCCCTCATATAGATGAATAAATGCGGTGGAGGCTCATCGTGCATCAACCACAGCCGATTGTGTGGTTTCAAAGATACATCGTCAAATAGGTTTCACCATTTTACGAATATAGATATTGATGTCTTAATTAAACAGTGGCATTGAGGGTTTTTGCTTCATCCGTAAGCAGAACAAATAAATGTGAATATCTAGCATGCTGTTGAAGATACAATTGGCAGAACTCAATTTTTCCGACATTAGTCGGCAAGGGCAAGACCTTAACCATTTGAACATGATAAGGGTACAGTTGATGTGCTATCCTTCGCTTACTAGTTCCAGCATAATCTATTGTGTGGTATAGCACTTTTTCTTACGTTAGAAGTAATCTCTATCCTTGACTATCTCGTACTGCCCTATTTATATTGTTGACCCATTTTCAGAGATATCCATTTGAATTCCACTGAACATAATCTTTTTCCGCTCCGGTGGAATTGCTCTTGATACAGAAGACATTTTCCCCTGGTATTTCCATGGGTGGAACCATACATAAAATGAATATCTGTAAATTCGGAATTTGTTTACATTTTAACAAAACGATTAAGTATAATGGATTTTGTTTTGATATAGTAATAAGAAACAAATTGTTATATCTGTAGAACAACACCTCAAAGTTTGGCAAAACGTTTCGTCCTCGCCCTGTATGTAGAAACTATAGCTAAGAGCAGCACATTGTTTGTAATAACGTTATTGTTAATATTGGTTGTATAATTGTATTTTAACACCATATGCAGTATGGAATCATTAAGAAAATGATGTTTCGGAGTTATTGCTTCTCTTGAGTGTAGAGTTACTAGAAAGAAAGTTAGAAAAAAGGAAGCCACAGCAAATACAAAGTGGGTAGCTACTAAGACACTTTGTGTTTCTTTTCTTTTTGTGGTACTGGGTTCAAGTTCTTTTTTTATTATTCCTTATTTATTTAGCCGAACTATCTTCAACGCTTGTATTGTATTATATACCTTTCCCGGTAATGTGGTCTTAGGCATGACGGTGCCGACTGGTTTTCATTCCTAAAAGAATAGATGCTAATTATGATGGTATTTGTGTATTAGTACCTACCAACTTCGTGTTTCCTATGGATTCCTCTTTTCTAACTTTCCTTCCAGTTACGCTACACTGAAGTGAAGCAGTAGCTCCAAAACATCAATGTCTGTAGCTGCGTCGTTTGTTTTCTTCTTTGTGGTAATGGGCTTCACCTTTTCGTTTTGGATTGCTTATTCATTTAGTGGCGTAATCTTTCATCATTATGCAGTATGTGCATAAAATTTCTATGGAAATTTTTATCAGAAGATTTGCTATAATATTAGCAACTAATTACTTTCTTAATTGTATCTAATATTTAATATCTACAGCGTGCTGCATTGTTGTCAATTCTGAGATTTTTAGAAAAAAAAATGGGGGAATTCGATTCCGATTTTAGATCCAATTGTAATTAATCTGAGAGCGGATCATCTAAAAGCCAATCAGATTCGGTCTACTAGGACAAGAAGCGATATGATCCGCTCCGATCCTATTTGTTTTCATCCGTCTGGAATCTTCGATTACGATTAAAGTTCAAACGATTAACTACTTTAGCATCTCGAATAAATTTCGGATCTTCAATACATTAGAAAAACGCCAAAACCCGAATTCAGTTTGATTTTAAGATCAACTTTAGTCACAAAAGTTATGGTTATTTCAAATCCCTTACCATTTCGCAGTCCAGATAATTACGGATCTCCGAAAATTTCTGATATGAGATAAATTTATATTTATATTTATAACTAAAACGACCATAAAAGTTATTCATCTGATACAGTTAAATCCGATCCAAATACTGTTAAATTATAATATCTGATCCGACTTGGATTAGATTCAAATTTCGGTGTGTAAGATCAGGCCTCGCTACTCTTTGAATGAAAAATGAGAACTACAGCATTCTGAAATTTCGTGGATTGCTACCGTTAACATACAGATGAGCCAATGTATATTATTGAGTTATACAGGGTGTTTTCAAAGTGATGGTAAATATCTTGAGACAGATCAAATCAAATTAGGAAAGCTTCCTTAAAATTCCACAATAGTTTGTACGAATATAGAGGGGAAATTTTACACATTCAATTAAAAAAAGATCTTTGGAAGCTGGAAAAGCTGTTTTACGAAGTTACAGCCTTTAGAAGAGGGAACGGTTCCAACACGGACTATTTTATTGTTTTGATATGTGGAACTTTACCTTACAATTGCAGGTTTTCAACAAAATACCCTTTTTGTATATTCCTATATGGAGCATAAGATTTTTCGTCAAAAGATAGATAATATTGAGGGTTTAAAATTAGGAAGTCAGGCGCCCCTTTTCCTACGACCTTGGTTAATGAATTTAAAGATAAACAAGTGAAGATACAAATCATCATTAGTAAAATAATCTTACAAATTATGTATCAATTTACACGGGGAAGATAACAATAAAAACGTGATTAGACTGCTCCATTTTCGGAAGGCAATGACTCCGTGAAAAGCGTTTCCGAAAATTCGGCCCCATGTTATATAAACTTTAGTTAATGTTTTTTGATCTGTTTCCTATCCTCAAAATCTTTTTTACCACCATTTTGGAAAAATTTTGTATATTAAAAATGTTACCTTATTTCAGTAAAAATTAGCTTTGCATTAGGTCCATAATATTCCAAAAAGGTACTTTAAAATTTTTATAAAATAAAGGATACTTTAGGAAAAAACTTTTGAGAAACACTGCTCTGGATGAAACCTGTATTAGATAAATTTGTTCTTCGTATATTTTCGACCATTCTGCTAAGTTCTTCGGGAGTTTATGAATGACTTATCAGGGAAAATATTGCATCTGCCAGATATAATCGTATTATATGCAAAATTGTAGGAAATATCAATTTTAGTTGGAATTTATTTACTCGAGCTATATGAGTACAGTCCATTGTTCTGATCAGCTGTTATCAGCAACCACTACACGAGGTAATCTCATGAAAATTCCACGAATTGCATAAATTTTAAATCGAAAACTTGCATATAGCGTGCAGAAAGCACAATAGCTCAATTATTCTATTGTGCGCTTAAATTCTACATGTAAATATGGCAGGCGCACTATCTATAGGGGAAGTCACAGGTAAAGAAAAAATAACATTGTAAAAATAAATCATTAATAAGTAATCCTTTTCTATTTTCCAGATAATGCGATAACTAAAAAGCATGTAAATGTTTTTGTCTAGAATAGTAGTTTGAATATTTCACATGAGAGACTTTTTGAGTAAATATGTCTTTAGAATCACTGTAATGGCACATTTACTACCAATTTTTGCAAGTCCTGCATTCTTTCTCAGCGTCGTATATGTAATTATGCAAAGTACTAAAGCACCAAAAATAATGTAAAACCTACCATAAATTTCCTTAAACCACCCACGATTTCGTGAATTCTTTATGTGACATCATAACTTTATTTCCAAAAATTTCTTGCAAATTATATCGGAAATTGCATTTGATAAATATTTACTTATGTGTATACTTAGATAGCAAACTGCTGTATGAATATACCAATCTTTAGATTTAAAAATTGTTTTTAATTTGCCTGTCCGTTAGCCACATACATTAACTGTCTGATGTTCGACAAAGAAGAACAACCCTTACAAGATATATATGGCCGGTACATAAACTTTTAAGAGCCGTTTCATAAATCAGCAAATCCAATCCAGCCACTGAAACGAAAAGTTTTTTTATTGAATTCGTTTTTTTTTCAATCCTTACAAATGCTTTAGTTTGACATCATGGGCCGTTTACGATGTACTACAGTATCAGTTTACAGTTTGAGTAATTAGCTTGACCTATTAATTTGAAATAACTAATTGAGTTCATTTCTCTAAAGTTGGCAGTAAATTCTGAAAAGCAGTAATTTTCCACTATAATAACCAAAAATGGATCAATTTTTAAAGTTTAGTTAATTTAGACATTTCGTTTAGTTTATTATGTGATTGTTAACAACTCTCTAAATAGTAACGGCACAACAGAAATACTACTTGGAATAAAAATACACTTTTTCTATACAGGGTTGTTCAAACTCGTTTCGTTTTTCACGTCATCTTTATTACCTAACAAAAATTAAGAAAATCGGAAAACATCTTTTTAAAGCAACTTCTTCTTCTGCACATTGCTACCAAATCATATCAAAAATTATTGTTACGTATCAGTTCTGTAGCAGCTTTAAAACAGAAGAACGTGTTTATTATTATTATTCTGATTAGGGGCTGTGGCTTTAATTACCTTCCATTACTTCGTCCCTTAATGGTTCTTTTGTAACTTGTGAGCCCTTACCGTGTTTAGAGAAGTTGCAAGCTATTGACAAATTTTAATATGTCTCTGCTTTGAATCCCTTATTTCAGTAGGTGTCATAATCTTCTTACGAAAAATATTGCGCCTACGGCGACAGGCAGCATTGCATACGCATAGGATGTGTTCTACGGCAGATTTGGTCCTCAGCCTTACCAATCTTGAAGAAATTGTATTATAGTGATGTGTGGCATGTGAACATGCCAGCGGTAGTTTGTAGTTCCATCTTACTGAAAAACAAAGCAATTTTTGCTTACTTTTGGGAAACCGATATGTACTTTTTCCCCGGCGTTGTTCTGGTGTATTATCCTAGTACAAGAACTTTATTTGTTCCTCCCGTAATCTGACCTCTTGTTTTATGTGGCTTTTCTGTATTTGACAGCAGGGTTCAGGTCCTGCACAGAACGTCATTACTCCGTGTCTTGCGAGTGTGCCAGTCTTTTCGTTGCCTGCTGTACTGTCGTGCCCTAGAATCCAACATAGCGTAACGTAGTTTTTGTTAGCCAGTTGCTTAAGGTTGCCCAGGCACTATCAGACAAGCTTGTATTCCTCCGTGTAAGATTTCAAAGCTTTTATTGCTGCTTGGCTGTCTGTGAGAATATCAATTGTTGCACCTTTATAGCCTTTCCTAAGGTTTATTTTTGAGCAGAGGCTTATAGCATAGACCTCAGCTTGGAAAATGGTAGTTCTGGTATTCAAGGGTTTAGACATGCGGCAACCGGGACCACAGAGTCCGTTCCAGTCCCTGTTCCTTTAAACTTCGAACCATTTGTATACCATTGGATGAATCCTGAGGTGAGGAGTATATTTCTTGGTCTGAGTTGTTCACTCTAAAAGGTCGGTTGAAGCTGTATTTTATTGGCATAAAATCCGATACGATTAGTGATGCACAAAGCAAGATTTCTTGTCTTGCTCGGCAAGTTCTTGTCTTGTCTTGCTAAGCAAGACAAGAAGTAAAACAACTTCTTATCTTGCAAATTTCTTGTTAGATTAATTTTTGTCTTGCTAGCAAGACTCTTGCTTATTTCTTGTTCTTGCTAGTTGGGGGATTCCCCGAGCCATCGAGTCTCGATAAAGCGGCGCCGGCTTCCTGTCACGTGCGCCTACTCGTTAAACGGCTTTGTACCGCGTAGTACTGACTAAGAAACTTTTATATTTTGTTAGCGCGTTTGGTAGCTAGTAGACTAACATACTTTTACATCTGCTTCGATTTCCCCATGGTTTTATTGTACAGAAATGACAGCTAACATAGCAGCTTTGCGAAAAAACTTGGTTTTGATATTACTGATTTTTGCATTTTGTTTGAAACGCACTGCTTATTAAGAGTTATCTGTATTAAATGTAGAACAATTTACTGGCTTTGAATTTATTGATCAGATTGCAACCTACCTACAAAATGTGCTTGTTCATTTTGTAATTGGCAGGGGCTATATCCTATTGCCTAATCATGGTTCTGTTATGAAAATAGCTCATTTATCGTTTGTATAAATTATTATTTTGCACTACAGTATCATTTTATTTTTACACACCCCAGTTCCAGAAACGTTAAAATCGGCGTTTTGAAACTTTTATTTCATGTATCTACATAAAACAAGAAATCTTGTTTCTTGCAAACGTCTTGACAAGAAATCTTGTTCTTGCTCCAGCTAGTCTTGTCTTGCCTTGTTTCTGGCACACCTACTTCTTCTTCTTGCTGCAAGAACAAGACAAGAACAAGAAAAAGCAAGACAAGAAGAAGAAGTTCGTGAAACACTAGATACGATGCAGGCCGTTTGCTCTAAGTGAGCGAGACTTAAGATATATAAGTGGCCTGTCAGATCTCCTGACTTAAATTTGTTAGTCCTTGTGAGCGTAACCGCATGTAGCATTACCTCCTTTTATGCTTAAAGGTGTAGGGGCACTAATCATAACATGGCTTCCATAGCTGCAGTTGGACAGGTGCTCATCGCACCTGTTATACTCAAACTGGCAAGACGTTGTATCTTCTCTAGCTGTGGCTGAGTAGTAACTTGCTCAGTTTTTGGTCACCAATCAAGCCATGCATAAATGATCAGCCAAGTGACTTGTTATTGTTACCTTTAGAGAACAAATACAAAATTTACGTCACAATACAATCACATCTAATACCTCCATAAAATGGTTACACATTTTACAAATTGATCTCTTAAATTCACCATTATTAGAAGTTTTGGAATAACAAATCAAGTCATCTGTAGACACAAAGAATAAAGATCAAACCATAAAGCTTTTTAAGGCTTTGTGTTAACCCATTAGTATACTCTAAGTGTCTAAGCTTAATATCAAGTCATAAAATATTGGCAAATATGAATTTTGTATAGTTTGCATTGGTCTTTTGTCTTAAAGCTGCTAAATCTTTGTCCGTAATATTAATGTTCATATTTCACATGTTTGTTTAAAAATCAAAGGTGAATGCTAAAGAGTTATACATTTTTGAAAAATCAGAATACTTAATGCTATAAAACAATGCGAGAACAAAAGATTGTCACACAAACGTGGTATATAAAAACCGTCCAAATAACAATATGCACGAGAAAAATCAATTTTTTTCCGTCTTTTGCTGTTTACGAAACAAGAGAAACTAGGCTAATTTTCATTTTAGATTGGTAATCAGCATAAAATTCCGCAACATTGCCGCAATTTAACCGAAACTCTATCTCTCATAAAAAGCGAGATTCCAGCGGTGCGAGTCGAATTTGAATAACCCTGTATTTCTGTTATCAATGCGAATTGTCTCACCATTAGCTTGAGAGCTTTTAATTTTATGAACTTATAGTAATACACGGAGTAACTTGCTAGTGGCTTAGTAATGCATTTACCTATTTTAATTTCCAGTTATTATTTTAAAATTAATGCTGCATATTCTGTATTTGATTCTAATGAGAGGTTTTATGTAATGATTAAGTATCAAATGTTGCCAACGCGTAGATGTCTCTGCAATTTTCACTGAATCAAAATGCAAACTGCATATCTTAAATGGGTCCCCTAATGCACCGCTACTTTAATGAGTCTACTCCGCCAAATTTATTAATGGAGTCAAGTTTCGTAGGATGTACTTCGGGGTTTTACCCCTGCTTCATTAAATAACGTAGGTAGTGTTGATGTGCTGTTCTTATTTTAATATTCGGAGCACTATGCAATTGCGACGATTACATTTCATACATAGGAAAACTATCGAAACAATATATCATTTTCCAATGAACTGGAAGGAAATAAATCTCGGTATGTAACAACCCAAAGTGATATTGGCGAGAGCCGAGCTTTTGAAGTAGACCGTGGAACTTAAATACAAACTGCTTATTCAGTTGAACTTGCGAAAAGCCTTCACGAACGTTTTGGTCCTCGTTTCAGCCACGTGTCCCATTAGCCATACATATTAATGTAAGTGGAGTGCTACAATTTAGTGAGTTAGGAGTTTAAAATATAGAATAGTTATAAAAAGTGGCACTCTGCGTGTGTACCGTCTCCTAGGAGCGCTAACTCATCTGCAGGCTAATCCGGGAACATTAATATTCATGCGCGTGGATGGAGCCCCCTAAACAGGCCTGTTACTGGAGATGTGTTTACCTCGAGCCACTAAATAACACCCTTGATCTACGCCGGGCTCATCTTCCGGAAAACTACCGAACGAACTCGTGAACTTGATAGGACTTAGTTGGAGCAAACAAAGATTCTTTTGATAACAATTCATCATCCATCAACTTTTTGTTTGTATTCAACAAATAGCTCTTCTTGTTTACGTTACTTATCATCTCAAAAATGTCGAACGCTATTTCTACTTAAAAAGGTCCCTAAAGGAAAGTCTTCTCTAGATTTCGTCTAAGTACCTCTTTTCTGCTACACCACGTTTAATTAATTAACAGTATCAAAATGACATTTACTAAAATAATTTTAGAAACGCTCTCATTTACATTTAGAATGTAGGAAACACACTACACAGCAGTATCGTACATCTTCCTGCAGGATATTTACAAACAAGATTCTCCTTTGTATTTTTTAAACGCAATTCTCTTGTAATCATCTTTAAATGCTAACGAGATTTTTTTTTAATTTTTAGATTTTTTAATAAATCTTAATTTTGTTATTGAATTAAAACTTTATTGTAGTTCTACTACATTCGTAATTTGTTTTATAACAGACAAGCTTGTCTACAGAAATGGAGAAAACAAGCACATCGACAGACAAATAAAAGAATCTGTAAAGTTAGAAATCTTGCAGGAGCTTAAATCTGTAGAAACATCCGCTAAAATTGAAAATAATAAATTTTCTTATAAGAACAATCGACATCCATTTTTCAAGAAACTGTTGTAGTAAACAACTCCAATAATTTTTTATTTTGTTGGTTCGAAATTTTTCTTAACGTACAAACGAAAAAATTAATTTTTCTGAACGTTATTTTACACCAACACATTACGTTTGCCTTTTTTTAAACTAAAACTCACCTTGCTGACAGCAATATTAAAACTGCTTCAAGTTATGGCACCATCTAAAAGAATAATTGAGTTTCAGAACCTAAATTATTAAAAAAAGTAATTTATTACAAGACTTTTCTGCGATAATTAATTTTTCAGTGGAAAAATAATGATGTGCTAAATATCGACAAAGTTATAAAAAATATTTCATTTTTAAATCACAAAAAATGAAGGCTGTTAATAGCAAATTTTGTAGTAAACCAATAGACGCTGCAGAATTCAACCACAAGCGGATATTGAATATCCAGCCTCGGCCGAATTTAATATTAGAGGGCATGATAAAAAAATATGCACGGTTCAAGCATAAAAAAATATCTCGAAGCAATATGTAGGTCGACTTGCTTTTTGCGGTAATATCGATCTTTTAAGCCGGAGGCTACATGTATCTTTAAAAATCAAGCACATTTTACATTTTTATATATGTCTGATTGATGAAAAATGTATGCCTGATGGTGGAAACGAGCTAATTAGTTAACTCAGCCAAAAAATATTTACTTTCGTTTACTAATGTTAATATGAACCCATGTAGAAACAGTTTTAATCTCGTTATAACTGTGCAAGAATTTTTAATCATAAACTTTGTACTTTGATGGTGTGGGAGTTCGTGTGGTCGTAGTGCGCGGTGGTGCGTGCGCTCGTATACGACTGACTTGTTTGCACGTAATTATGGTAACACATTCAGCCGAAGTTCATTATGCCCGGGGACGCAAGGGACGAGGTTTAATTACAGTGCAATTTACAACTCTCTACATTTTAGATTCGTTATTATAAAATTACTATTGAAACGTGTTCGGTAATGATCCGACGTACACTTTCTGATTGAAATTTCTAATCACAAAGCTAAACGCTTACCAAAGTTTCGTCGAAGTTACCCGTTAATTTGAACGTAGTTGTCTACAAAGTACACCCTGAAATTTCATCACAACGCATAATGGCAAACTGGACCTGAACGACCAGCAAACTTTGCAGAGGGTGTATGTAGCCATTGACTACTTAAGCTTTCCATGGCATCGCACGTTGTAATAAACTAAAAATTACCCTAATAAGTGAATCGTAGCATTTTACGAGATTATTAAATGTACGAAGGTCCTAACCGAAGTTTCCTCTATTTGTATTATTAACTTTTCTTACTTAAATAAAAATAATACTTTTTATCAATTCTATAGTAACTTTTCTCGAACAATGGCATTGTTTTCGGTTGCTATGCCAATCAGAAAAAATTTGCAATGTAAATAGTTCGAACTGTTACGAAACATGGTAAATGAAAATTGGCGTTAAGTAATTAAACGCTTTAAAAACCAATTTATGGACTAAGCTAATTCACGACAGGAACATCGGATTCTTCCCCTTTTTGCGAAACTGCACAAAAGAATTTAAACGCGAACAACTATCAACTGAAAAACACCGTTTGGAAGGACCAATAGATGTCAGCAATAAAATAGGCAGGTTAGTACACACAATTGTGCTTGTTGATCGCCACGGACTAACGCACACACATGGCTAGTCGTACCGGTATTAGCACTATGCGTATGTCAATCGTATCCATGTCAACTGCTTATGCATAAAAACAATTGCAACTTCACTCGTTTTCAAAAGAATTTCAGTAATTGCTTGGATACAATTGTAAGACCAAATTTGGGTTCATCAACTTACACCACAGCAAGCAGAACAGACAACAAAATTCAAGTTTGTTCCTAGTAGTGACAAGGTGATATCGTGCAGTTTTTGGGCTCAGAATATTGTAATGTAGTTAAGATCAAAGTAGGTTTTGTACAACTTTTCATCGCATTTACATGCAAACCACTTGCTTGATGAGCGTGTTATTGAGGTAAAGCCTCTCACCAATGAGAGGGCCACGAGTTTGATTCTTCTAAAATTGATATTTTTAACTGTTTATTATCATCACCAACAATTTTTTTTTATTTGCTTTGCATGATAAATTCACATTCTTACGTAAATATCAACGGCAATACATAATTAAGACGTTGAATTTATAATGAACAATTTCAGATAATTAAAAACATACTTCGATTACTTTGTTTTTAATAAAGATGTCGCAAAAACATGAATAAAAGGTGAAATATGTAAAAAAATTTTAATGGGAATTGAAGCTGGGATCCTCCCATTGGTGAGCAGCTGTTCTACCTCAAGACCACTCTTACCAAATACGTGCGTTGGTCTTATTTCATGGATATTAAAACAAGCATTGTTATATGATAAAATTCTTTAGATAATCTACTTTTTTTTAACAAAATTAACATCGTTAACAATCAACATTAACAAACAGCTGCCTTGTTTCAGAGAGACCAATCGATATATCCAATACTGTAATATTTGTTGCTATAAACAATCTACCCTTCAAGCTGCTGTCGCATCGCCTCACTTTACTCACAGCAACTTTTACCTATATTCTAAAGTAAAATTAGTTGCATAACGACGATACAATTCAAATCCTCAGTTATCAACTTTTTCAAGAAGTTAACAAAGAATTTATCTGGGGGATTAGCACATCTTAGAAGAGCGCCGAAGCGTTACACTTAAAAGGAACTTTTGCTTGAAATCGCGAGAAAAATACTTCTGTTTGCTAGTCTTCCTAGGGACACTGTTCCATTGTAACTCTGCGTTATTGTAATGAAATTAGTGTTGGGAATGTATTGGAATACTATTTCGTAGGGACTTGTTTTTATTTAACAATAAATCGATTAAAGCTAATATACCTAAGTTAAAATTTGGTTCTACGAGTTACAACTTCCCGGAGATAAAACAGTTTAATCACGCTTTAATTAATGTTCCAACTAGAAATGCAGATTTTGGGTTCAAATTGTGTGGGAATATTCTACTATTGATGATTTACATGCGGAAATAGTTTATACACATTTTTAAGGGTAACTTTTACACACTAAAGCAATAAGAAAAGTTTCGATTGACATGGGTCCGGAAACGCGGGTACAGTACGGATGGTTTCTTCTTCCGGAGGCTGTAACTCCGCAAGGACGAGTTTTCAGACCTATCTTTATACGAACCTTTTTATCGCTTTCGTGTGTAAAATTAACGTTCAGAGTTTGAACTATTTTCGCATTTTCAGGAAACACTCGTGCCTTTGTAGCAACTAGATTTTTCACAAAAATTGACTTATTTCGAAAATAGTTGAACTCAACGACATTCAACAAAAGTACTGTTGTTTGTGTATTTTCATGGAAAATAAGATTTTCAAGTTAAAATGTTGCGAGTGTAAAAAAATACTTTAAGTGATACGTCCTACATGCTTGAAACGTATTTCATCTTGGGAAGGCTGTAACTCTGGAATGAAGCAATTTTGAACATTTTCTTTAGTCTGTTTATTTTCAAGTAAGAAAACTCCTCCTAAGCGTTAGTTGTTACATAATTTGGGGGACACCTTGTACACTTTGTTTCAAATAGTAGAACAAGAAAAATTCAAGCATAGTTTTTGCTGAATGACACATTTTTTTGTCGGGGTTTAATATTAAAGGTAGTACATACAAATACTAAATCAAGGAGCATTTACGTGACAATTATTATATCAAATAGCCAAAATCAAGCAGGAGTGAAGAAATTTTTTGAGATGCCAATTATTTTGCTATGGTGTACTTCTTATACTTTATTCAAATACGAGGGGGCTTGTGGTTGGTAATTAGGGAAGAATTGCAGAAAGGGAGTGAATATCGTTTGAGAAGTGTTGCCGGTATGCAAATATAGCTGTATTTATTATATTTAATTGTTTAAAGATAAACTGTGAAAAGATTTTGGTAAATGTATAGTAACTATTAATGTGACGCTATTTTTCTAAGCCCTACGGTTCTCTGTTGCCATCTTCGTAGGTTATGCCAATCACCTGGTACAAAATTTCTATCGGATATTGTTTTCTGTATACTGCTCATTCACATTGTTATTGGTCTTCCTTTCTTTCTTCCTTCTAATGGTGTCCACTGTAATGTTTGTTTAGGGATTCTACCTTCGTTAATTTTCTGTACATAGTCATAATTACTTTTGCTGTATTTCTTTTATAACTGATTTTTCGATTTCCACAACGTCTTTTATACTCCCATTTCTGATTCTATCTAATCGTGATACACTCACGAATCGTTGCCAAAAGTCTACTTCTACTGCTCGTTATTTACTCTCTAGTTCCAAATTTATTTGCAATACCCCGCACCCATATAACGCTATGTTTTTAAAGATAGAGTTGCAGATTGGTTTCTTTTTCATTTTGGTAATACCTTTATTTCATAGAATAGAATTTAGGGCGCCAGTTACATTTTTTACTTTGATTATTCTTTGTTCAATTTTTTGCTCTGTTCTTCACGAACTACTTAGTTTGGTTTTCAGATAGATTTACTCGTTGCTTGTTTTTATTTTATACCCGTCATTTAATATTAGGTCTTCTGACAATTCACCAACACATATGTAATTAATTCTTCTCATGTTTACACTCAAGCCCCATTTGCTGCATTCTTTAATTAATTTCCTGCTCATATATTCTATGTCGTCTTTAACGCAATCACAATTGGGTGATCTGCAAAATGGATCGAGTACAGAGATGATTTGTTTGTTATAGGGATCCCCATACCTTGACTTTACGCCTCTATTGTAGTAGGCCATGGTCCAGATATATTTTAACCAAGGTTTAAAGGGATGAAGAACATCCTTGTCCAATGCCTTTGGTTACTTCAAAGACTTCTGAGAAACTTTTTCCAATTTTTACACTTGACACTGAATTCTTGTATAATTAATGGATTCTATGACTGTACTATTAACAGCGGTTTTTTCATTGGTCTTCCATAGCTTATATATGGGTACGTTGTTGTAAGTTTTGGTTAGGTCGACAAATAGTAGGCGAGTTTCTTTTCCAGTTCTTCTTCTTCTCTATTATCTGAGTAAGACTGAAAACATTATGATGCAGAAGCGGCTTGCTCTAAGAACTTTTCGTTGTTTTATTTTAGTAGGTCCATATTCTTCTTCTACAATATGTTTTGAGATTTTACTATACAGTGTGGCTAGGAAAACCCCGGCCACTGTTCTTGGGGCGGTCAAGAGCTGGCGCTTTAGTAAAGAAAAATTAAATTAAAATACTGGCAACAACGCAGAATCCAAGACGTTTTAGTTGTTTTGATTTAATATGGGGCGTATTTCATAACTAAAACGTCTTAGATTCTGCGTTGTTGCCAGTATTTTAATTTAATTTTCCTTTACTAAAGCGCCATCTCTTGACCGCCGCAAGAAATGTGGCCGGGTTTTTCCTAGCCACTCTGTATGTTCGGCTTAGTGTACTTATTACTATTATGCATCTGTAATTCTTGCATCTATTTCTGATCCTTTTTATTTATATGTGTAATCTATGCCACAATCCAATGTACTTGGATATGTGTGTGTCTATTGATGTACTTTTCGAATTGGTCCGGTGTACTTGTTTGTCTATTCTTCGTAGAATTCACTGCTTTGCTTACTATACCCTTGGGGATGGTTATTGGTTGTCCTTCTATCTGATTATTTACTGGGGACTGTATTATGTATTCTTATCTATGTTCTGTTAAGAGCTGTCTTCTCCATACTGATTAAAAGTAGCTTAACTTTTTGAATCTTGTCGGATCGATCTAACTGCATTTATCAATTTCCATGCTTTGGATGATCGAGTTTTTTCTATGTACATACTCCTGCTTTTTTTACCCTTTGAAGGGTAAAACAAATGTAAGAAATTTTGGTCAGAGCTGTATTAGTCAATATAGTGCCGACTGGGGACATGGGACACCGTGTAAGCTCTATACTGTATAATTCTTCTAATACAGTAATTGCTAGAGTGTATAATTTCTCCAACGTTATTAAGGTAGCATAACAGTAAGATAGGTTAGGACTGTAGGAGTGAGTGCATTTTATACATCGTTTACCAAAAATTTAATAACATCCAATTTTTGTTGTATACCTTATAAAACAGTTAAAACTTGTCTAAGCCGATTGTGCGAAGAGACTAATGTATGCGAATATTGCCGAGGTTTGTTTTACGGTGGTGAATTGATAAGTGATTTTTTCGCGCTAAGAAACAAATTCGATATTAGTTAATAAAGAAACACAAACAATTACTAAACAGACTGTTGCGGAGATACGGCTACTATTCACATGATCAGATGCAACAAACCAATATGCACGGCAGGTGCATTAAACTCGACAGAGTGCCCATTTTAAAACTCCGAGCCTAATTTTTTTAAATAGGCAACACACAATGCAACCCCCAGATCACTATGCATTTCTACCATTTTTTTTTATTGAGATCAGAGTTGTTTTACAGTACATGTATCTACTAATGATTAAGTACAAATTTAAGGTTACTTTAATAACTCAAATTTAATATTTGACAACAATAACTACAATAATTTAATAGGAACATAGTACAAAAACTAACGAAGCAGGTGTTCAAATTGCCTTCCCCCTTCGTTTTCGCAGAGTATAATTCTTCTACGCATCGAACCTCTAACACGAGCTAACATTTCCGGTGTGATAGAGCGACAACATTGAATTATCCTTTCGCGTAGATGTTCATTTCGAATGGGCACTGCATAGACATCATTTTTTACTTTGCCCAACATAAAGAAGTCTAGCGGAGTCAAATCGGGACTACGGACAGGCCAAGGATGCAATGCACCTCGTCCAATTACGCGTCCCTCAAAACGTTGGTTAAGATAATTTCTCACATCCCTTTGAAAATGCGGAGGTGCACCATCATTTAAAAACCACATGCTATTCCGTACGTTTTGAGGAACTGTTTGGAGGAGAGCCGGTAGTTTATTAATTAAGAAATTTGAATACATTTCACCATCTAAATTTCCATTAAAGAAATCGCTAATATTATGGCAGTACACATTAAGAGACAAAATTCTCTGAAAATGAGTTATCCTGATCCAGCGGGGATTGTCTTGGGCGTAACAGTGGTAGTTATGTCGATTAACCATGCCGTTGTTTGAAAACTTCGCTTCATCACTGAATAATACCATACTTAAAAATTCCGCATTGCCCTTTAATTGCCGTCTAAGAAATTGACAATACTGAACACGATGCTAATAATCCCTATCTTCAAGATGGTGTATGGTATAAACATGGTAGGGGTGAAATTTGTTCGCCTTAAGATTATTGAAAACAGCACCTTTGCTAATGTTTAAGGCATTTGCAATCGCTCTTTGACTTGTATGGGGATTATCCGTAACCATTTCAATTACAGCTACTTCGTTATGTTCAACCGTAACTTGCCGTGCCCTTAGTTTTGGTTTTGAAAATTGCCCATAGTCTTGTAAATTCAGAAGAAGCATTCTAAATGTTTTGTCTGTTGGAATTCGTCTACCTGGAAAGCGTTGCGCATACAAAGTACTGGCAGCACTCGCATTTTTTCGACATTCACCCAGAATTAGAAGCATGTCCACTTTGTCAGCGTTGGAATACATTTTGCACCAAAGATTAGTGATCGATAATCTTTGTTTTGCACCGTTCAAGTAATGTGGCTTAGCGAACTTGATTAGTTGTCAAGTTAATGCAAACATGATGGCCCTGATCTTAATTATAGAAATATTTAGTTTTAATAATATAAAATAATAGTCGGCAGTGACTTGTACTGTGTGTTGCCTATTTAAAAAATTTAGGTTCGGAGTTTTAAAATGGGCACTCTGTATTTACAAACATTTAAATAGTGTGAATTTTGTAAATTTTTGGTAAATTTTTAGCAGACTGTTAATTTAAATTAATATAACAACAGCGATTTTCATTCAATATTAAAACCGCTCTACCTATAATAATATAAATTATGTCGCTGCTAATTCAGCTGTGACGATTTAAATTAAAATGACGTTCATTATCACAAATTTACCCGAGTACAATTCTTGTTTTATCTATATACTGCTGGTCTACAAACCACGCCTACACATACATAATGCACACGCACACACGCGCAGAACTTTACGATAGGAATTTAAGCATTCATGCGACAACTTAAACAGAAGCCACCTTGTTAACTGTTGAACATAATTTCTTGGCACGTTCCTCTAGAAACGTGAAAATTACAATTATTGTTTTATCTATTGTATAGCAGCAATTATGTGTAAAACAGAAGCTAGCAAACAAGGACAATATAAAGTACCTGAGAATCGTCATTACTTTCGAGACACTCAAACAATTCCTTCCAATTTAACACACTGTTCAGAATAACACAATTTGAAGTGGGTATGTAATTGTTTTCTGAATAACGTTTCTTGTTTTAAATGTAGCAAAGCCAAACGTAAATAATTACGAAAACAAATTTGTTTACATTAATAACAACTAAGCTTACGTAACCGCACCAGTAAAAAGGTTGCGTTGTTGAACAAGAAATTTGCTTAGAACTCGGAAGATTGGCATTAATGACAAGAAATTTCTAAAGTTAACTTTAACGTCGTGCATACGTTATACGTATTAAAGGCGCTTTATGGGCTGAATAGTTGAAAACTGCGAACCTAATTAATTTCGGGATTTAATTAACGGAGTCTAGCTGTTTTCACACTGTTTTATGCCGCCCGCATATTTGGACTCATTTCCGTTACGGGGTTAGTTTCATAAAGTCGCTCGACGGCTCGACTCGGCTAATATTACTTAACGTTAAATCATGCCTTTAATACGACTCATTTTCCTAAATTAATGGCGTTGCCAAAATGAAAAAATAAACCATCCTAAGGTATTAATTCAAATTTTAAAAAAGAATTAGTAACACATCTAAAAAGCAGGCTTACATACAATTTGAATTTAATACTACGTCAACTAATCAAATTTTCAAAACATACCTCGAACACTAATTTTGAAATGTGTTTGCATTAATTAATAAATTACATTTTAAAATCTAAGAGATGGTGAACGTAGAATCGTCAAGCTCTTGACGTAACTTAGTGTGTTTCCAAACTATGCCAGTCATAATTACATTGTAAACAAATAATGAGGAAAATTAGCAACTTCCATTTCTAACGCCATTTATATACATTTAAACCCTGTTCAAATAAAACAAAGTTAAAGCAAATGCCAGGGTTAAATTTATTTCATAAGTTATTGCTTTTTAACTCTTTGTTTAATGAGCTCTTTCCTTGCGTCTTGAACATGAGTAGTAAATTGAACATTTGTGCGTAGTTATTTATTGGTTTTGGTTTAAAGATTAGTTTCGACTCGCATTGTTAGGAGTGGACAATGTAGGTAAAATCCCGTCACTATCGACTACTAATTTAAGACGACCGTACAAGAAATGTTCATATTAAAATCAACGTAATAAACCCACCGTATGAAATGGGAAAAAGAAAAATGATAAATACATATACAAATAGCTTGTAAAATTGCGTATATCTGGGTCAATTTCATCCCGATCTGATTCTTCATTTTTGAGGAAATAGGCGGTAAAAACAAAACTTTCAAAAATTCATAGAATGCGTCCCAGAGGAACAAGTGGCATGAGACCGAGCCTAATTATACTCATCTCTAGTTGTATGAAAATACGAAATTTAAAAAAATTGTTATCGCAGTTTTTTTAAAACATTTTTTGAAAAGCTTAATATTTTTACATAGTTATATTGTGCATTCTTAAGGCGATTATAAATTTTAAGTTCATACCGATCTGCTGTTTTGTTTTAAAGTAATAACGTTGATTGATCTCAATCAACGGTAATAATAGAACGTTGAATAAAATTTTTCAAAAATGCGTAGCGGCCTGCGGGAACAAATCGTTGAATTTGCCCTAAGGGGTTTTATCAGTTTCCGTTTGCAGACGTAAAATATTTGTTTTGTCAAAGGACTGCTACCAACAAAAATGTCTAATTTTCGTTTCCGGTTTCGCATTCCTTTCAAAAGCTAAATCAATTTTTAAATATACTATCTTGGGTTTTGGATTCCCGGGCGTCCCAAAATTGTATTTTCGTCAAAATCTGATTTATAAAATTGTAATGAACTTAAGCGGTACATCTGTATACTGAAAATGTAGCAAAGTAAAAAAGCTACGAACAAAAATTCAGTTTTTTATTAAAAGCTAAAAATCGTATTGCGCTGAGCGAATTTTTTTTTTATTATTAGACCGTATCGAATTTGGCAGCTTTGCTATTTTTTAACCTAGTTTCTTTTCCTTATAGCTAACGAGATCCTCGTAATGTGCCTCGAAAGCGAATCACACTGTATAGAACAAAACAAGAACTATTGCGGTGTTATATGCGATAAAATTAGACCCACAGTAGGAAATAAAGAGGAAGAATGAAAAAAGGATATTTTTCAAAATATCGAATATAGGTGGGAAAAAAGGGTTTGCATGAAAATTGTTAATTAATTTAAAAACAAGTGTAAATGTTATTTAATTTATTTATTAATGTTACCAACAGGCCTATGCCCAATAACAGGAAACAAATAAAATATACAATTTTGCATACAGCATAGACATGCGAATAATTAAAAATTAAATTGTAATAAATACAATTATTTTAAATACATTTGCTCTACCGTATTTTGTACTTTTTTTTTGATAAAGCGTTGTCATTGGGGTTTGTAAGACTCCTAATTTCTTTACCCAATATAAATGAGTCAAAGTATTATTGCAGAACTTCAATGGTCATTGGCTGCGTTTACACACACCGGTGCGGCGAACACTGACCTAAATTGGACCTAAGCACCACGTTACACCCTATTATGTACATTGTAGTACGCAAACGTCCAGTAGAACTTTAATCCATACTAGCTGCATCCGTGATCTACGCCCCACGCTTTTGTTTTTTTCAAAAAAATGGTTAGCAGATTCAGTATGACTACGCATAACAAAAATAAATACAATCAATAGTTACTGTAACTATCACAAACGTTTCGAAATTATTTCAGTGTTTTACATGTAAATACTATAATAAATATAGCAATATGTAGTTTTTAATATAGTCTTGTTAACGAATCTAAGAAATACCTATTTTTAAATAAATAATCATTAAAATAAAGGCATTGAAATTATAATTTTATTATTTCATTATATACAATATTTTTAGTAAATTAAACCACTGTTTTTTTTGCATTGTTCATTGGTGTTACAAATTTTAATTTTTACATTTGAAAGTCTTGTAACTCTAGAAAATGCTACGCATAATTAATTGTTCATAAGAAAATACAGGATCTGGTAAATAAATTCTACCTTTATTAAATCTAATTTATTCAACTGTATTACTACTACAGGTTAAAGAAATGCTTTGAAAAGCGTCAAAGAAATTTAATTGGTGTACTTGGTGTTGTTTTCAAAGCGGTGTATTATAACTGATAGAGTTAAAGCACATTTAGGCAATTGTTTTTGTATTAAAAAAATGTATGTAATAGAACTGCTTAAAAATGTTTTCCTAAATAGGTATTTTTAAAAGTTAATCAAAAAGATCATTTAAAAGTAAGTAATAGTGTTATTTAAGTATTGTAGTTTATTTTTGTGGCACAGTGACACTAAAACTAAAATACCTTTTTCTACACATACAATATCTTCTTTAAATTTGAAATTATATGACATTCAATACCTATCGTTAAAAAGAAAAAAATAATACTTTGAATGACGAAAAAAGTGCAACTCGGGAAGATGTTGAAGTGATTTTTTCCTTGTGTGCTTCATTTCACTCGTCTTTGGGTCGTAAAACAAACGCCACACGCGGGAAAAAAGTATCACTTTCATTTTTTAACCGACTTCAAAAAAAGGAGGAGGTTCTCAATTCGTCTGTATATATGTTTTTTTTTTTTTTTTTTTTTTTTTTTAATGTATGTTCGGGCATAACTTTTTAACCGACTTCAAAAAAAGGAGGAGGTTCTCAATTCGTCTGTATATATGTTTTTTTTTTTTTTTTATGTATGTTCGGGCATAACTTTTTTGTTTATGAACCGATTTTAATGATTTTTTTGTGTTGGGTTCAGTATAGTTCCAAGGTGGTCCCACTATAATTTCATTGGTATTGGAGCTTGAACTTCGAAGATACACCTCAAAATCTATTTTTTAACCGACTTTTTAGTGTTTACGTATTTCATCTTCCGTTTCAACAAGCCGTCATTTCCTCATTCGAGAAGCATCCTTACTAGGTTTACCCATCACTTGAAATTGTAAAATAATTAACTTTAAAAAAAAAGAATACCGACTTCAAATAAAAACACAAAAGTGACATAAGTTAACTAAAAAGCAAAAAATAAATGTTTTTTATACAACAGTTTAATACTTATTTGTTGTTCCGTTTAATGTAATTAAGAAATTGTTGTTTATTATATAATTATTAATTGTTTTATAATTTTTAAGTCGGTGCCAAGTAAAACATAAAAATTCGAATCTAATTTGTTATTGCAGCAAGGTATATAATTTTTATGTTTTACTTGGCACCGACTTAAAAATTATAAAACAATTAATAATTATATAATAAACAACAATTTCTTAATTACATTAAACGGAACAACAAATAAGTATTAAACTGTTGTATAAAAAACATTTATTTTTTGCTTTTTAGTTAACTTATGTCACTTTTGAGTTTTTATTTGAAGTCGGTTTTCTTTTTTTTTTAAAGTTAATTATTGCATTTTAATCTGCCATGTCCCACCTAAATTGGAATTTATTGTAAAAATCGACTAATTCACATGTGAGAGAAAGAGATGCACATATATGTAACTTTAAAGTTAGTGGACGTGATTTTCACCTTCTGAAAACTTATTTTTTATCTTTTAGCCTTATATCGTCCAACTTTGGATATATTCCTCTTCCAACTCTTTCCATTTTTCTCGATTTTGAGCGCTTCTTAATCAGCCAAAACCTGCCGTTCTAACTATGTCGTCTTTCCATCCCATTTGCGGCCTCCCTCGTTGTCGTTTTCATGGCCATGGTCTCCATTGTATGGTTGTACCTCCACCTTCCGCCTGTTTGACTAATATTGTTATCAGCGAAGCTCTATTTTAGTTTATCAGCATGTACGACATCGTTTTCTATATTCGTGTTTTGCCTGATCCATTGGTTTGATTTTTTATCCTTTAGTTTTATGTTTAACATACATCTCTTAATTGCTCTCCGAGTCTGAGAAAGTTTATTGCATATTATTTGAAATTATAACGTCAAATAAATGGATGACAGTCACGTGACAGTACAGAAAATTTTGAAGCGCGACATACAGTAGCTCATTAAGCCCCTAACGAAATTAAAAATTAGGAAAAACATTTGATGCTCTTATTAGTTTAGGAAATGGTAGGGGATAACACTTAAATGGTTCACTTTGTATATATTTCTTAATTCTTCTTATACCTACATTTGTATAGACGTTTAATGATTATTTTAGAATTTGATTTTATCAATAAAAACTACAGTAGTTGGGTATCACTTTCAGTATTTAATGGGGCATTAAATTGCTACCACCATTATTCAGTTATTTATTACCATCATAAACCTCTTTTACCTCAGTGTATGTTTTGAGGTAATATCATATTATTTTTCACCTCATAAATATGTCTCTGGATTATCTAAAACAAATGACATAGCTTGGATACAATATTTTCAATATACCAGTAATTTCCACTGTTGTATATTACGTTCCAAAGATATTGATATAATAACAGCAACTATGTTATAATATACTAAGTTGCGTATTCCGTACTGACCAAAGATACTTAATTACTGCAACAATTTTATTTCAGCATCGTCATTCCTTATAATGATATTAAACCTATCCGTAACGGCTTATTGTATTTTGGGCTTGCAATTAAAATCAATTTACATAAATCGCGGGGATATAAATAAAACTATACCGAACAACTTATAAATGACGTGGTTGTTGGAGGAGTACGTTATTTTATAAAACGAGAGCTGCATTCTCTGCCATAATTGTGTGAATCGATAAATATCGATAATATAATCAATATAGGGATAAATATTATATCGATATTTATGGATCTAATTTGTAAAATAAATTTTAGAGGCAGAACAGTACATTTGAATCACTCTACATAACTGAGAATTCAAGTAGGACTATTATAGTGGTTTGAGGATACGCTAGAAGCCTACCTATTGTGGGCAACCATATCCTCATCATTGCACTCAACTAGTTTCAGCAGAGGACCAGCTAGCAACTATCAGAATGCTTCGCTTCACACTTTCCACTCCTGATTTTAGTTAATGATTAATACGGGAAAACTTTAATAATAGTTTGTAGAGAAAACTGCTTTAAAGAAGTTTGTTTGATTTTATCGAGGACATTTATTCATTATAATTGTAATTAAATATCATCTGTCGTGAAAAACAAAGCAAAATAACCAAACTGTCAACAATAATACCACGAGTGAATTGAAAAGTAATCGGGTTATAAAATTACGAATAATTGATGTATAAAAACGAGTATTTGTATTGCTTGAAATTTTTTGTAAGCAAGCAATGCTGGAAGTATGCAGGAAGCATCAGTAATTTATCGCGATCATTTTTTAATTCACGAGTGGGTTGGATTATTTCAGAAATAAAATATCGAATCGTCAAATATTATTTTATTTAAACAATTTTTAGTTCTTACAGTTACATGTAATATTATTTATTACATTTCCAGAAATGTTTGACTAAAAATCACTACTTTAAGAAAAAGTCACTAGATTAGCCTGTTTTACTCGAACAACCCCAATTCAGGTAAATTTATTGCAAAGGAATATTTCTTGAAGCAATTTTCATTCGAGAAAGAGTATCTTCTATAATATTTTCGAACAATATCGGATATGAAAAACTTTCTTTCCAAACCATTCTCGAACAACGTTCTATCAAACAACTCTCAATAAAGTGGAAAAGCGTTTTTGAAGTGTAAGTATACAGAGATGGATTACAAATGCTGCTTTTCTGTTATTCTGCGGTCCTAAATAAGCAAATCTGCCCAAATGTAGAAGTTTTATTTTTAGTATAATAAGTGACAATTAATGCTTTTATTAATATTCTTAAACAATAGTGTAGGTAAATTTAGCAAATAATTTTGCTTCAAATTCAAATTTAAAAACACCAGGCAAAAAAATTCGCTCATATTGTTTATAAAAATAAATTTTATTTTGCTGTAAATTGTTGAACTTTTTTTTAAAGATATGTATTAAAAGTTTAAGAATAACAACAAGCAAACAATATTGGAAATATGAAAAGGTACATTTGGTTTTAAAAAGTCGAATGAAAAAGACAAAATCAACGGAAACCGAAAGTTTAAAGTAAGGATGAAATGCGAAAACCGCTTCTTTCTTGTAAAGAAAACAAACGGAAGCGATAAAATTAATTATTAAATCCCCATCGTTCTTCTAGAGTGTGGGTTTTGGAGATACTTCTATTCCTAATTTTATAATTCCTAATTCAATTCAGTCAACTTCTAAGGACATTTGTCGAAATGGGTTTTAATTAATTATATTATGTATTTACGATTCGTTCAGCAAATAATTGTGCTGCTTTATGTACCTCCGCTGTTTATCAAAAGTTCTTTAGTATCAGGTCATGAAATCTTTTAATTTGAATTTTGTTGAAATTTGCAGTGCAATATTACGTTATTCGTTTAAGGCTAAATTAGAATCCGGGTTTTTGATGAGCTTGGTCTTAATAAAGACTGTATTATATTTTCCTATCGCAACTTTCCACGTACCGCCTTAATTAAAAGCCTGCCACGTAAAAAATTCCATTTTTATAAAGTGCATTGTAAACAGGAACCTTCTTGTTCTTCAGAACTATTCCTAGCGGAAAACAATAGAGTGCAGGGGTATTAAAAATGCAGTTAAAAAAGAAATATGCGCTCCAGAAAGGTAGCGTATTTTCAGTACGCTGTTTACAAAGGAATTTATTAAATTTCTACGTTTGTTCTCGGCGTTTGCTCTATCCTGCTTTGCGGCCAATGTTTATCTTTCCGGTCGGGCTACCTGTTTAACAGCAACTTCAGGATTAAACAAACTCCACCTGCTTCAATATCACCGCGTTGTATTTTTTTATTTGTAAACTTCCAGTTAAAAATTGTCAATACTGTTTTTAAACTTCCTAATATTTACCCAACAATCCAATTTTCTCTGGGGAATACTGAAAATATCCTACTCTTCAAACTTTAAATGTGTTGTATACGGTTTTAAATTGATTTTGAGTTGGTTTATGATCAATTAAATTTAACTTTATTGTAGATACTCCAAAATAATGGTGTGTTAAAAACTGCTGTTGAATATCTGTTTAAATTACAACTGCAATGTGTAAATGAAAACAGGATTACCCACATTCATGTAGAGGATAATTCAGCTTCCAATTTTTTTTAAATGTAATCCGTTGTGATTAATTAGTGGTTATGAAAACGGGTTTCCTTTGTTGCAATCAATTCGTTGTTAATTCGGTTTACGCGGTTCAAACCTAATTACTCACAGAAAAATGGATTTGAGGTCTTATTAAAGCAAACTTCAGGGCAATTATACAAAAAGCCTCTGTGATGTTTTTGAGTACTACTCAGCTCCAACACGGAAAATAATGGAAGCGGTTTAATACTGCAGTCGCACGTCCAGAGCAATGGCCCGCTTGAGGGTAATCGCCAATATCCATTGTGGCACACCTCGTTATGTCCGGTTGTCTGCTATTTCTTCAGACTTGTTGGCACGAAATTCAGATATATCATTGTAGACGCCTCCGTGATCGTTTGCTTTAGCTTAAAGGACTTAAAACAACCCGAGCGTGACAGCCGCAAATAAATTCAGCGTTGGATTTTCCGTTTTACCGTTTAAATTTAAATTTTCCACTAGACAGTCGCAAAAGAAAAACAGGTGGGCAATTTATATTAGTTCGAGGATTATATATTGAGAAGTTTTTTTGGTCGAGAAAAGTTTACGAGTTCTCAAGAAGTTCAGTCTAGCGCAAAGGCGATCTTAAGGAGGAAAGGGGAGCGACGTGCAAGGTTTCTGGGATAAGCTGGAGTGTGGAGCTTCGAGAAAAGTTTTTAAATTTTATACATATTTATATACCAGACTGTACTTTTAATGGAACTGCGACCTTCCCTTTTCTATTTGACGATGTAACAAACGCTAAGTGGCTATTATCAAAAGTTTATGAGCTGCGTTATTTTTACCCAATAGCTGAAAAAGAAAATACAATTAATTTTAGGAAGCACGTCACTTGTAAATAAAAAAAAATGTCGTACTCACAGTTCCAGAATATTGCCCATAATTATACATTTTATTGTTAAAAATTTATTACGTAAAATAGCATTTAAACTAATAGAACTGGGTAATGACAAAAATTCTTTAATGCTACGCTTGTTCCTATTTAGCTATTGTCGGTTGTTTTCCTTTACGTTGCTTATAAAACGAATTACGTACATTTTAGAATAGATCAATTTGTTACAGTCGATTTAATAGAGGCCATCTAGAACCTACCCTTTTCTAATGTTCTCCCTCTAGAAACTGACTAATCTTTTCTAAAAGATGTAAAATGCCGTCGAAGCAATCAACAAATATTAGCTTGTTTCCTAATTATTTTAATGAAATGCATTCAGAATAATGAGCAAGGTTAATTACTATAAATTAATATTGAACTACGAGCTTGAAAATTAATTATTAATTAACAATTTAGTACGAGTTAATTGCAAATAAAGGATGCTTCGATAGTAGGCAAATTAATTCATGCAATACAATGGAAGTAGAGCAATATTGCATTAATGAATCGTTGCAGTATCTAAGAAGGCTAACTTGCTTTAATCAGGGTTTAATATTCAAACTAATAATATTTTGAATTTTAATTTTTTACGATTTATCAACGGGAACTTTTGCCAAATCTCATGATGACAAATCAGTTCATATTCATTTATTGCTTTTACGCTACATCAATCTGAACAAATACAAAATTAATCATTTGTGTACTCAGTACACATTAATCAGAGGATGTGGATCAATAAACATAAAATTCACAGGCAGGTGACACTCAATAATGAAAAATTAACGTACTCGTTCACGTGGTTTATCTGTGTTCCAGTTGCATACAGTAATTTTCTGTGATGTGTTGTTATTAAAGTGCAAAATGTCCGTACCTATTTGAATTTTTAATAGAGCGTTCATCTTTGCTATCATCTCTTTTGAAGTGTGATATGGAAAATAGATACTAGAAATATACTCTGCAGCAATTTGATAGGTTGGCAACTTTGTCTTAAATTGCACCAACATTATTCTATGTTTGTTAAATAAGTTAAGCTTAAAGGTGTTATGCGGTAAGGAAGAGGCAGAAGAAGTCCAAGGGAAGTCCGGGGAAGTCCTAGGGAAGTCCGGGGAAGTCTAAGGGAAGTATGAATGATATAGGGATGTTTCTTGGAGTTTGTGCAATCCTATAAAACCGTGTGGCGTTCACAAGTACCCGCAAATCTAGTTCCAGTTTATTAAATCTGTGCTTCTGACGTACGTGCCTTCTGAAATATTACGCAAATTGGTTTTATTTTTGTTTTCATAATACCATGATCCGTTATCCAAAATAATTTACTTAAAAGAAATGTAAGATTTTGTTAAATTAATATTTTTTGTAATAAACTAATAAAAAATGGAAGTTTTGGCCAATGGAACTAACAATTTCTAACTAGTGGGTTTACTGTAATTTTTATTGAAGACTAGCTGGGCCCGGTCCGCGTTGCTGGACCTTTTTTTTTCGAGTTTTCCACTTCGATTTTTCCATTTTTCTCTTCGAATAGCCATTCAAAAACGAAAACATACGAAATCTCATACAAAAATACCATACAAAATCAATTTTTGGATTTTCCGAATTTTCCGACTTTTCCGGTGCATTTTCCCAAAATTTTCTTTCATATAAACCTTGTCCTGATAATTACGAACACAACAAAAACAAAATGAGGCAAATCGGTCTAGCCATTCTCAAGTGATGATGTACCAAACATGCGGCAATTGATTTTTATTTATATAGACTAGCTGAACTCGTGGGCCACGCCCCACGCAAGCATTTTTTTTTCCATTTTTCTCTTCGAAAAGCCATTCAAAAACGAAAACATACGAAATCTCATACAAAAATACCATACAAAATCATCTTTTGGATTTTCCGAATTTTCCGACTTTTCCGGTGCATTTTCCCAATTTTTTTTATACAAACCTTGTCCTGACAATTACGAACACAACAAGAAAAAATGAGCCAAATCGGTGGAGCCATTCTCAAGTGATGATGTACCAAACATGCGGCAATTGATTTTTATTTATATAGACTAGCTGAACTCGTGGGCCACGCCCCACGCAAGCATTTGTTTTTCCATTTTTCTCTTCGAAAAGCCATTCAAAAACGAAAACATACGAAATCTCATACAAAAATACCATACAAAATCATCTTTTGGATTTTCCGAATTTTCCGACTTTTCCGGTGCATTTTCCCAATTTTTTTTTATACAAACCTTGTCCTGACAATTACGAACACAACAAGAAAAAATGAGCCAAATCGGTGGAGCCATTCTCAAGTGATGATGTACCAAACATGCGGCAATTGATTTTTATTTATATAGACTAGCTGAACTCGTGGGCCACGCCCCACGCAAGCATTTGTTTTTCCATTTTTCTCTTCGAAAAGCCATTCAAAAACGAAAACATACGAAATCTCATACAAAAATACCATACAAAATCATCTTTTGGATTTTCCGAATTTTCCGACTTTTCCGGTGCATTTTCCCAAATTTTTTTTTATACAAACCTTGTCCTGACAATTACGAACACAACAAGAAAAAATGAGCCAAATCGGTGGAGCCATTCTCAAGTGATGATGTACCAAACATGCGGCAATTGATTTTTATTTATATAGACTAGCTGAACTCGTGGGCCACGCCCCACGCAAGTATTTGTTTTTCCATTTTTCACTTCGAAAAGCCATTCAAAAACGAAAACATACGAAATCTCATACAAAAATACCATACAAAATCATCTTTTGGATTTTCCGAATTTTCCGACTTTTCCGGTGCATTTTCCCAAAATTTTCTTTCATACAAACCTTGTCCTGACAATTACGAACACAACAAAAGCAAAATGAGCCAAGTCGGTCAAGCCATTCTCAAGTGATGATGTACCAAACATGCGGCAATTGATTTTTATTTATATAGACTAGCTGAACTCGTGGGCCACGCCCCACGCAAGCATTTGTTTTTCCATTTTTCTCTTCGAAAAGCCATTCAAAAACGAAAACATACGAAATCTCATACAAAAATACCATACAAAATCATCTTTTGGATTTTCCGAATTTTCCGACTTTTCCGGTGCATTTTCCCAAATTTTTTTTTATACAAACCTTGTCCTGACAATTACGAACACAACAAGAAAAAATGAGCCAAATCGGTGGAGCCATTCTCAAGTGATGATGTACCAAACATGCGGCAATTGATTTTTATTTATATAGACTAGCTGAACTCGTGGGCCACGCCCCACGCAAGCATTTGTTTTTCCATTTTTCTCTTCGAAAAGCCATTCAAAAACGAAAACATACGAAATCTCATACAAAAATACCATACAAAATCATCTTTTGGATTTTCCGAATTTTCCGACTTTTCCGGTGCATTTTCCCAAAATTTTCTTTCATACAAACCTTGTCCTGACAATTACGAACACAACAAAAACAAAATGAGCCAAGTCGGTCAAGCCATTCTCAAGTGATGATGTACCAAACATGCGGCAATTGATTTTTATTTATATAGAAGATAGAAGAAGAAGATTAGTTATGCAATGCATAATAATAACTAGCTAAACCCCTGGCCTATGCCCAAGCTTTTAATGATAACTTCTTTTCAAATATCTAAGCTTTTAAAATCAAGTGCCAAGTCGCCCTACGTGACTGTTAACATAAACATTCACTTCACAAATACTGCTAAAATAATTTAAAACAAGCTGTGTCAAGATGTAAGATTATAGCTTGCCGTCACCAAATGTTGAGACAGTTTCGGATTTGATATTTTTCTATGATATCTTGAAGCTGGGTTGTTTGGACTGGAGTATTGTAATTCCTTCATGGCAGTCTTTGGAATGCTTGATGCATTTTATTTTACCATAACAGATTTGTAACGAAGGTATGTTATTGGTATTCAAAGTTTTAAACATAGGGATGCGTATTATTGGTATATTTTCTTGTTTAAAATTAAAAGAAGGTGATTATATTATATTATTTATATTTTTCAAAATCTGTGCAATTTTCATTCATTGAAATATAGAGGAACACAATCAGATTAGCACGATTATTGTTTATGTTGAATTTAGTTATGAATTAGTTTATAAATGTTTAAAAAAGTTTAAGATATAAGAAGTTTAAAACTGACTTGATTTGTGCATCGTTAAATATCATTTTTTGGGGTAATGAATGTAAATGACGATTTGATACTTTGACAAGTGCAAAATGGAATACTCGTTGATCATGAAAGTTATTTGTCTACAAAATAGTACATCAAGGAAAAAGAAAAAAGAAAGTAAAAAGAAAGTAAAATTTTGATTAGGACCTGTAAACAAAGACGCAGAGTTTTGGGACTCCTGAAAGAAAAGAGAAGGAGAACGGGCTATTGAATGATAATAGTATTGTCTAGTAAGATATAATCTGTAAAAAAACAGATAGAAGTATTTTGAATCATATTGAAAGTATTCAAAAGTAAAATAGTGTAAAAGCAATCCATTGTGTGTTTGAAGCTACAGTGGAGGAAGCTTAAAATTACATTAACGATCTTAAATAAATAAATAGTAATAAGATTGTTATTTGAAGCCGAGTGGTGTGTATTTTTTAAATAATCTAACCAAAGAGAAACGAGTATATCATACAACAGCTATTAAGTCAAGGACTACATCAGTAATTGCGAAGAAATTAAGAAAAGTGTCTGTTTTATGAAAATAGAGTTTTAAAAGTTCTTGACCCCGTATACATTAGTATAACTTCAAATTGACATTGAATAAAGATCTTTGTAACGTGATATTTGGTTGTATGTTTCTCTTTTATTCATCTTATCTTGTTTTTTTAGCTTAAGCTTCATAACAGCTCTGTGATTTAAAATAGATCATTAAAAATAATTAGTAATTGCGAGAAACAACCATCCAAAAATTGTCCACAGGTAAGTGCTTTATGCTATATTGTTATAGGCTCATATTATAGCAATATATCGACTAGTAGAACCCGTAGGCTACGCTCACCGCTTTTTAAAATAATAAATGAGCAAACGAAGCAGCGTAATAGGCCAAGAATCGAAGTCCTAGTTTTTTTTAATTGACTTGCGATTAAGCTTTTGTTATCGCATTTATTGGATGTGTAAATACGTTTTTTGCTTTTGAAAGTAGAATTCCCTCAAGTTGCATTTACTTTAAATACTTAATATTTAAACATGAACAACTATTTTCCTCGGTACCTTACGATCAGCGATCAATAATAAAAAATAAAGATGATATATCCCAAAAAGCAAATGCATCTTTTGAACTTGTTCGAAACAGTTGGTTGTTCACATACCCATACGTGTATGAAAATCTATTTATCTGGATAGATACTATACAAGATGATATTAATCAAAATAATCTTACACTGAAGGAATCAACCTTTTCACCAAACGCATCGCACCAATTTAAGATTTGTGGCAAATACGTGACTTTTGAGAATATATTGTAATTGAACTAGGCATGAGTTGCATTACTCTTGCTATGACGCTGATGTTCTTTAATCGTTTTGGGTAAAATTCTAAAAATTAATTTTTTGTTTTTATTTTGTGAAAGAAAGGCAAGTTTTTTCGGCTTTTCTTGTAATAGTGTTTGGAGTATTAGCGGTAAACTGTTTTGCCATAAAGTGGCGAGCTGTAAATGTGATGATAACTGTTGGGACTAGAACATTGTAAAATAGTATCCAAGTAAATATTGTTAAATTGTAGGCATTAGTAGCGCTAAGAGGAGTAATGTGCGGGGGAAGTCAGAATTTCCAAGCGGCTAGGAGAATATTTTGAAAAACGAATTTTCATGCTCTTACATGACAGAATTACACTCGGATACTTGAAGTAACTAAACATTATAAAGTGAAGAGTGGACCATAACATGCTTTGACAGGGATCCCAAAATTTAAAGTGCTTTGTCCATTTGTTTTTACCAACGGCACTGTGTTACATGGTTTTGTGAGCACCATGTATATGTTACTGAAACTTTTTACCTTTTAATAAATTGACTACATACCTTAAACAAATCGAAATTTTTCAGATATAAATATTATAAAAAATTTTAGAATTTAAAATATGAGTGAAGCACTTCGCCTGAACTTTCCTATACTTCAGAAATTGTTACGGATCTTATATTCAAGAGTATTTTTGTATTAACGTTCTACGCACTAACATTGATTACAAAAACTCTGCATCGTTCTTACCGAAAACTACATATTATCAGCATAGTCTAAATACTGAAAAAAGATCAAGTAAAAAGAATACCAAAAACATTTTAAGAATCTTTTGTTTGTTTCTACAGCTGACTATAATTATAAACAAAGAAAGTGCTGAAGGTAAAATCGTTTTAACAGTAGGTAGTGTCTTCTGTGTGATTCAGTCGTGCATCGCTAAAACGTTTAATCATAGGTTTACGAAATATCTCTCACACGCTAAGGAGAAAAACGTCGAAAGAAGATTTATTTAAAGGAAAAATTAAAATTGGAATTTTTTGGAAAAACATTTCCTGGTATTAAAGATGACCAGAAACGATACAGCGAATCCATCAACCAAATGTTGGATAGGAGGGAAAAGTTAATCTCCCTAAATACTGTTGCATCTAAAAATTAAGTTGGGAATCTTATTCTACTATCACTAAGTAGCAATTAAATTTAAACGGAAATATTATATCGCTTCCCGTTTAATAATTAAGCAAAACGGCCTGAAGACAGAAAATTTGAGAAGAGGTCGTTAAGATTTTTCCTAAGGCCTTCTATCAAATTCTGTCTTCAGCGGACCAAATTGTAGCTCATTCCTAGCTCTATCAGCCTACAAAATTATAAACAAAATCGTGTTGCCAGAGCAATATTGTTTTTGAAAATTTTAGCAATATTTATTACTTTAAAATTGTTTTTCGTAAAATTGTCTCTTAGGTAATAGCATTCTGTTTCCCTAAGGCCTCTCGTATTCGATTAATAAGGCGATAAGGTCTCGATTCAAACCATGTTTTTCCGTCAAAATCTCGAGTTAAAAAAATTTAATGAAATCAATATTAGCCTATAGAAGTATATCAAAGTAAAAATTCATATTCCCACTAATAAAAGGTTAGTTGCTCAACGGAAATGTAATCATTGATTCATGTTCATTAACAATTTAGTTTGAGCGTGACTTTCCACAATATACGGCCCCACAAAGGCGCAAGTTTAAAAGAAATGTGTCATAATGATACATCTATAATATTTAGTTTCTACCTTCCTATAAATAAACCTAAGAAGCAGATATTGCATTTTTTAATTATAGAATAACGTTATCTAAACATCGTGAAATTCAATTTTGAATGGTTATTTGCTGAAAATAGACCACGTTTAACGTTCATATAAAAGTAATAAGAATGTTAAAACTATTATTTTCTCTCTTATTTATTGATATACGTTACAATTAATTAAATTGTTTTTCCTTATACTACCGGGAAGCACTGATTTAGAGAGTCATATGACACCGTATATAACAAGCACAAATATATACAATGCGTCCCAAAATTAGCCGAACATAGGCAGATAACATGGACACACAGAAAATCTCGTACAATATCTCCCTGAAATGCTCCCGTAAATTTTAGACGTCGTAACGATGAAGCACGCATATTATTTATTACACGTTAGAAGTTTTGGAAAACTTCTAGTTTAATTGCAGCGTAATCTAATTAATTTATGATTACAATAAACAACTTTGAAATTATACTTCCACGCATGCGTGTGTCCATAGCGTAGTTGCTAAACGGGCGTTACACGCCGAAACAAAGGTTTCGAAAGTGCAGTGCTTTAAATTCCGCTCACCGCCATTTGCTTTACTTGTCCTTATTTCTAATTATCTGTTTTATTGTATAAGAGCTAAATATTATTTTTGTACTGCTT
Organism: Ctenicera cuprea; assembly: GCA_958336395.1. Classification (NCBI taxonomy): domain Eukaryota; kingdom Metazoa; phylum Arthropoda; class Insecta; order Coleoptera; family Elateridae; genus Ctenicera; species Ctenicera cuprea. Next base: position 70,694,425 of record OY284486.1, on the reverse strand, counting down.
TATGTTAATAAAAATTGTTAAATTACACAATACCTATATTATAGTTTATATTTAACTAAGTTATATCATTTATTCATCTTTGCATAATAAAATATTTGACCTACAAAAAACTCAAAATGATAATTCAGTTGTTTCACAGCTGTTTAACTATAGATCATGACGTTTCACTATTTTAGACGTTTCAACTGAATTTAGATCAGCTGATTTGATAAATTTAAGCTTATTTCATAGTTTTTCAATATTTTGTAAACATTTTATGTTACAGATACAGGTAATTTAATGGTTAATGTTTTGCTTTATAGTTTTACGGGTTTCATTATTACCCATTTAATTTTTAAAGGATGCCTCAACAGTTGCGGAATAGTCGAATTATTATTTGAGTTATTTAATTGTCATATACTTTGCTATGCAAAGATGAAGATTCAAATAAAAACAATTTTTTTGTGATTTAACAATTTGTTTTAACAAAAGGCACAGCACAAAATAATATTTGGCTCTCATAAAATGAAACAAATGACGGTGAGCGGGATTTCAACCGTTCCACTTTCGGTTCCGTGGTTGGGTCGCGTGTAACTGTAATTTGGAGTTGTAAGCTGAACTTGTTTATTGCAATAATAAATTAAATTATTTAAGCTGTAATTAAATCGGAAGCTTACCAAACTTTCTTCCGAGTAATACAAGACTATACGTTCTTCTGCTTCTTCTTCAGATAACCTTGGGGCACATTGTATACATACACCCAAGGTCATTCTACTCCGGAATCTAGCCTCAGCTCGTTTGTACGTTCGTTGCTTGCCTCTTCTCAAAGCTTGTAACTTTAAACTCAGCGGTTGCTTATTCTTTTAAAACTTAATGTATTACTCATGTTTTATTTTAGTTAATTTGTATTAACTTTACAATATTTAGCAGCGATACAATAGATTGTAATGTATGTTTAACTATATTTCATATTATCATCTACAACGTCTAGCTTTTATACCCATTTACCCTTTTCCATCTCCGAATGTTACAACTCAACTGACGTCGTTTTTCTTCGCAATTTCCTTTATTCCTTTCAACGCTATATGAATCTTTGTACGCTCTGTTTTCTTTACGTATCAATTTTCTTTATAACTAAGTGGATGATATCTCGCGACTCTTCGCACGAGACTACCTTTTCAATTCTGTTTTGTGTTGTGTTTTATTAGTTTTTGCCACAAAATCTACTTTAAAGTTCAGAGCGTTTTATTTATTTAAGTATGTCGTAGAACAGAGGCAGCGTGTGAACATTTATTACGCGAGCACCAAAAAAATTTAACTTTAAAATTCATTTTATTAACATTGCTGTATAATAAAATCCATACAAGATTGCTCTTTTTGACTTATAAAATTGCCATTCACACAATCATCGAACTTGCGGGTGTCTTAATTCATGTTTTTTTACCTTCTCATTCAAATATTTTAAGTCTAACACCAACCAGGAAGGAAAAGACGGACACACCACAATCTACTATTAGATACAAAACATAAAATAAACACGTTCCACCTTGCAACGACTTTTTATATTTTCTATTGTCAGAATTAATTAAAACTAAAACATAGCTATCAACAGCAATACCCCAACTGCTGACATTCCCAAGTACATCCAAAGGGTTAGATGGCTTGAGTGTTACTCAGGAAGGGGAGCTGCTAACTGGAGGCAATACAATGGAACCTTGCTGTGAGCGTAAGTGCGTGTAAACTTTTCATCCACCACCAGAAACCAGAATTCAGAACGGTTCTTTATTTTTTCTACCGCCAGATTGATTAATTTGTGAATTACTCTGGTAGGAGAATGTGCCCATATTTTTATTTGAAGCTTGACCGCGTCGCCTAAACCGCTGCAATTATTTGTAGCTCAAAATATTCGTCACAGCCTAACACTACAAAAAGTTCTGTTCTATTGAAGCTGACCAATATTCACTTATGCTCTTTAGGCACTATATGAATGTGACTTTGCGAGGAGGATTTGTACAAAGAATGCATCAAAAATAGTAACAATTATTTAAACCAATATTATATTAGCCCAAGTAGATTCCAGTGATATCACTATTTGTCAAACATTATTTGGGTTTTCTTAAACTAAAAATAAATCAAAGTTTGTTAATATTACAATTTACTGTTGGCTTAGACCGTGCCTTCATTTTTGGGGATTACATTCAGCATAATCTGGTAAGGACTGACCTGTAGCTTGTCTGCCTTCACAAGCATTTGCTCTAAAAGGTTGAGTCATAGTTGTTTGTAGACTCTACCTGCTTAAACAGGGCCGTATTTTTAGATTGTTAGAACCTTTGGGCGGACAAGGACTTGATCCTAATGTATCTTGTTTGTCAGGACAAGAATACATCATCGGTTTATGCCTGTTACCTGTTTGTGAAGCCATACAAACTAACGTTTTGCAAAACATCATGCAGCCTTCAACAAGCTTTTGGTTTTTGTATATACTGCAATCTACTGTGAGTTTTAATATTTCTAATTATTTTTGATAGACCCTGTATATATGGTAACATAAGCATCAATAGGTACGCGAGGCATAACTGCAGCACAAAAAAGCTCTTTGTATCTGACCTATATTGTTTTGTCACAAATCCACCTATCGTGGCAGTTTTGTATGTGTTATTTCGTTTGTTTAGATAGCCGCTGTTCCGTTATAAAAACAACGGTAATAGTTTGAGGAGTGGAGCATGTTTTTTTCAATATTGTTTGCTTTGTGTGGCAGTTGGGGAGGGCGTCGCCTTTCTTTTACGAGCCGCCACTGTTGTAGAGTAAGAATTTTAGATAAACTCTCACTGAACTACCCGAAATCCATTTTAATAATTAAATTTACACACTTTTGCCATTATTCGCATGTATAGGTTTGCATGTTCTTTGCTGATGCAAGAATGAAGTTGATGAAGTATTTAATTTTATTACAAATAAAGCTTTTTACTGTACTAGTATTCCGTGTAAAATAAATTTATTTCTAATTCAAAACTTTCTTGAATGTTTAACACAATTGCTTAACTGTCATTTTATTCATTTTTCATGAAAATTTTCAACATTCTTTTTGTTCTTGCTCGTTTCATTATTTGTACATCAAACAATGAATATTTTTTCCATAAAGTACGAAAATGATTATGAATACGGCCTTAACCCAAACTAGGAGAGCGGTAAATATTTCAATATTAAAATTTCTAGATGTTCAGCATATTCTTTTTAAATACGCAAAAAGAATTTCAAATATGTTTTACTGTTGTGACCTCTGATATACCCAAGAGTCGGTGTGGCTTTGGATAATTTGAAACGTCAGAGACGGAAGTTCAATCCTTCAGAGACATTTTTGCTTACAATTTTTATATATCCGCAATGGTAGACGGGCGATTTGCTTTGGCAGTTGATGGAAAACTTGACAGCTAAAAAGGGTCGTTCCCTTTGCGTTTATTATGGTATTGATCCAAATGAGTAGTATTTCAATTGTTCATTCGAATAACCTGCAAAGGTAAATCAAAAATGGTGACCCATAAGAATGCCCTGAAAATAGAATTCTCTTATAAATTCGAATAAGCCAATGGAGAAATTTAAATTGGTATATCTGCTACACACGGTATGCAATCGCATTTTCGATTTAGGTTGCGTGTAATATAAACGCTTATGCCAAATGTAATAATTCGTAATAGAAACAAAGGCGGATCAATAGCAGAATCATACAATTTAGCATGCTACACCATTGTACAAAACCATTTGTTTAATTTTGTCAAAAACAGAAAAACGGTACATAATTAAATGAAGAGAGGTGTCAAAATTAAGGGTAATTTAAAGGAGCAAGTAATAGTACCCCGTAATCGCTGTCGTGCTGTTTAGCAGATACCTTATTAGCCGCCTGAAGTTTACCCGAATCTGAACAACACCTCAAGGTAACGTAACTAGGGGAGATTGATTTTTCGCCATAGTATACGTTGGAGATAAATAGGTCGACCTTCGTCGGGGTTATTGATATCGCGTGTTGACGTTGCGTGCCCTAAGCAATTGTAAACTGTTTCATAGAAGGCACATACCGCGGCCACCCACTCCCTTAATGGACATCACATCACAGCTCTCCTGCAAAACAGGAAAGAATTGCTAATGAATAGATTCAACTCGTATTTCCGCCTAGCAAGGGGGATGAAATCTTTTTAAATTAACTTTAAATCGAAAAATGTTTAATAGAATTGTAAATTAACCAATTGTGAATTCGGAATTTTAAACATTTAAATTGAACGTTCAGGTTCACTGAAATGCACGCTTTAAATGTAAAAATGTATTTTAAGGTTTCATATTTATATTGTGCTGCTTGGAGAGATATTTTCTTTATTTTCAATAGAATACACGTATCTAGGTAGGTAATAATTTCTCACCTTTTCTGCATAAATTTTAATATGAAAGCTACAGCGCGAGTTAAAAATTTAAATATCAGGATGGTATTTTATTTTCTTGTATTTCAAGATACGGTAGGTATTTTTGTACGGAATTTCCTACAATGAAGCTTTTACGATTTAGAAATTTTAAGAATTGTTATTGAAGATTTATAACTTCAAAGGTCGAGTTGATTACTTTAGAGAAATATTAGTAAATCATATTAACTACACTAAATCACTAATTTAAAGTATTGGGAAGAAAATATATACATAACTTGATTACAAGAAATCTGACAAGAAACACGCAAGAGTTTTCAGTTATATAAGTGAATGTTATTAACAGTAGGGTAACTGCTACGTCCTTGCCCTACATCCTTGAACTTCATTTTAAAAACTGCTTACACGTTACATATAAATTCGCATAAAATTATGCACGTAATTTCTTTGAAATTCCTTGGCTTAAATCATTTAGTAAGACTTCCACATTTTCCTGGAATTTCTATATTTTGCAACCGAGGAAAAAAATATCACAGAAAAAAGTATTAAATGTCTTATTCCAAATAGCGCTTGCAGAGACGTTTAAAAATGAACCAAAGAACATTCACATTAATAATACTGTGCTATTAATCACGTTCTTTCGGAGCTGTAAGACTTTTTTGCATTTAAAAAAGGATTTGCTTTGCATACCTTGAAAAGGAGTAGCTGCGTACTTATTGTAGGCACTCCTTTTTTAGCAATGAATACACATTTTTGTATAGCTTGCCAATTCAACTAATTGAGTGCTAAAGTCGGTTTATCAGAATTTTTAGCAATCTCTTTAAATGAGTCTGTAAGCAGCGGGAAGGATTTTAGGCAGCAACAATGCACAGGCTGACATTGATGCTTGAAACGCTTTTACGTCGGTTTGAATCGTTCGCTATTAAAAAATTTACTTCGCAATAATAACTCATGATGCTTAAATTTGCAAGTTTCCTGTTGAGGTTTTGTCGAAAGAACGCCCACCATTCATTTCTAAAGTATGGAAAGAAAAATGGTGTTTTAAGCCCAGGACGCGAATTAAAAAAGTGCGAAGGAAGTTTTCAAACAACACACCATTAGCTTTTTACGATCGTCCTACCCTATATCGTAAAAAGCTTCGTTTTTTATGGAACGCTACATTACCTTTATTGAAGGATGTTAAAATATTATCGCATTGCATCTTTACTCGTACCTTAATGTTGTTTTATGACATAATTATTCCCAACAAGAATTCCAAATATTTTATGGCTTCGTAAAGGTTCATTTAAGTCAGTGAAAAGTTTAAACAATAATATTTTTAAACGTGCACGCATCTAGCATGGCGTATACGATAATAACACACGCAAGCTGTGTCAAAATTTTCCGTTACATTAAGTTCTTTCCTAGTAATTATAAAAATACTTCTACTGTTGGAATTAAAAAAAGCAAGGGTTTAATTAAGAGTTTAGGTGTTTGATTACTCTCATATAATAAATGATCTTCCATTATTAACCTCTTAAATTAAAATCTGAATTTATGTAGTCAACGAAATGTATTTATGTCATTTATTAAAGGATTTTTCTGTAGTAAACAGTCAATGCTCTAAAACTGCTTTGAAGTCGTTCACAATTTAAATCGGTAATTAGCTAAATGGAATATTTAAACTTGGCCATTTATAACAGCAGAGCTTGGTAGTAAGAAAAATTCTTTTCTGTAAGTACCGACATTATTTGCTTAAATACAAGGCAGAGGTGTTTTTAGGCCTGTTTCTTTGGAGGTCTACTTTCACTCCGATTTTTTCAAAAATGTATTTCTTGTATAATATTACTGATGTGCGCAATGTCAACATTAGAAAATGTACGTCTTGTGATAGTTTACTAATGATGCCAGTAGTGTAGGTAAGTTGCCTAATAACCAAAACATATCCGTCAGAAAAACATGGGTTTTTTACATTTCTTTGCTAGTCATTTTTTAATTGTATCTGATTAATCTAATGGCAAAAATGGTTGCATTAAGAACAACGTTATCGAGCCGCTTTTATAGAGAATATTGTGTTCTTCAACTTTTGTTTGGAACCTTTTTTCGTAGGTGACACCGTTACCAAGTTATTTGCTAACAACCGTTTTTTGTGAGCTTTGGATCAAAATAGCAGTCTAAGCAACCATAGTCTCATTGACGATGTTTTTATGGTGTTTTCTTATGCTGATTTAAAAATCTCCTGAAAAATTCAGTTTGTTATTACTTTTTCCGAAGTAAAATTGTATTCTTTTTGGACTATCCTCTAATTACTCTTCTTCTATATGTAGCTCTTACACAAATCAAACATTTAGCATAATCAAAATCTTCCTCCCGTACAAATTTCACATAACCTCCAGTAGTTATCCCTTTAAGTGTGTCACAGCATTATTTTCAGTGCACTAATTTAAACTAAAAATTTGTACGAGTAGAATACGTTGTTTATCACGTCGGACACCAATTAGCTAATTGTTAACCCGATCAATGAAGTTTAATCTATGTGGTTGTCTTCACCAATCGGTACCACACTGCAGTGCTATCTCTACGCAGGGAAATAGGAGTGGCAGCCCTTGGCGCAAAATTTAGAAGAAGCGTGCCAAAAAAAGGTTATATGATTGTGTTTGCTAATTCTTTTGGTATAACTTTTAAAATAAGAGGTTGGAGTTAAATTTAAGTCAGTCAAGTATTAATTGGAAGGAATCCTTAGTTATAAATCAAATTTAATTTATTTAAACAAATTAATAATGGAACTAAATGAAATAACAATTACTTTAATTAGCAGGTGTATATTTTTTATACATGGCGGGGGTCGGCGGCAACTCCACTAATTTTTGGGGTTCTTTTTCTCTAACTTAACAATACCAACATGGGAATTTACATATATTGGTGTGCCAACTATAACAACGGCGACCTTTGGTGCATCACGTGACATAACATTACGTGCGCGTTGAGTGCTTAGCTGACTGTTGAGTAGTGCGTACTATTGTGTAAGTGGTTTTCTAAGAGTATTGCTAATATAAATAGGGCCATTCGCATCATCAATTGAAAGTGGCGAAATTTGAGATTGCCCCGGGCAGGGCGCCAGAACGAGATAAGATAGCACTGTCCCGTTCCCATCGCAAGTACGCATAAAATGAATATAATAAAACGCAGAATTACTGTGCCGTCTCGGACTATATATTCTGGGGATCACTAGTTAATGGTTTTTTAAATAACAAGGTCTAGGAATATCAATATACACGCTTAATTACTAGATTGCAAAAACACAACTGGTGGTATCTACGGGAGTAAGTAACCGGTTTCCAACAACAACAAAAAAAACAGCAATAATATCAACAACCAACAATTGCATAAAAATGGGTTATGAACAGTAGGCACATCACTACCTTATTTTTACTACCACCTTTACATATGTATCACCAGCTGTATATTAAATAAACGACGCATAAACAGCAAACACAAACTAGTCATTTAAACAGAAACATCCGACCTCTTGCTCAGAAGGGTTTCCAATATATGCCAGACGCCCTCGCTAATTAACCATGTCGGTTTTGCAGTCGGCCAATTAAACATTTAAAACATTTTTAGACTTCTATTTAAAAAAATTACAAAACTTAATATTATAAAGCGTAAAGACTATAATATAATTAAAGTTAGTTCATCGCTTAAAAGAAACGACACACGTAAATAATTGAACAAATCTGGGCCCTTTTTCAGAGAAAAAAAGAAAGAGACTCGAGGTTTATTCGCTACGCATGTACATTCTACACTTTTTACACAATCGCGTCGACAGTTCTAACGTCATATTAGGCTGTTTGCGTCGCTAGTGCAGGTGTAAACAGTGTAAAAACTTTCTGTGGCAGCTGTTGAGCAAGCAGATATACAATTTACAGTTCATCTACTTCTAAAACTGAGCTGCTCCTTTTTTCACTTGGTAGGGGCGCTGATTTTCTATCTCAAATAAATTACTTTACACTGCACATTTGCCTGTTGATGAAAAACTGATACTTGACAATTGAATAAAAGTATCGAATGGTTTGTTATTTTCAGTCTGTCATTTACTTACTGGTATATTGTTTTTAAGCATATGCAAGCACGTTTGAACTAATCGACTAAAAATTTTCATGCTAATTACAAAAAGGCATTGGAGTAAAAGGTGAGCCAGCAGCGGTTCCCCTTGGTTGTCCTAGTCCTAGTCCCGATGCTGAAGTAACAAGAAAGTTAGGTTATTTTATTCATACCAACTGCACTGCACTGCACGGACGCGTTCGTGTCGAGGCAATTTTTGGTCGTGGACTTTTCTGTACTTTCACAGATTTTGTACTGAAGTTTGTGCACTAACGTGCGACGCGAGCAAACCAATAACTTTCCTATAGCGTTAGAATAGAAACAGAAATATGTGGCCATTACTGTTTCCTGTTAAATTCCTAAACCCAGCAAAACAGGAAAAAATTGTTCAGAAATACACGGATATATAGAAAATTTTCTAGCTTAGCTTTCTGAAAAGAAATGATCATGCCGCATTTTATTCACATATAACTTTTATAAGTGAAGTTTTATTCGTATATTGAGTTAAGCAAAACTTGAAGTAGCAGAAGTCACGACAAGGAAAGAGTAAATTTATCCACAGTGTTGACACGTTTCTTTAACATACACGCAGGGGGTTACACGTAATCGTAGGTTAATATATTGTTTATTGATTCGTTGTACTTCAAATATATCGATTTATATAGCTTAAATATTTAAAGTCAAAATTACGACGCAAATAGCATTGTATGACTAAGCTTCGTTACGAAGCATCTTCGCTATCATTTGGTCTCTTTTTTTAAATATATAATTATGTTACAGTTGACCCAGTGTGGATTTATCCTAATTGTAAAGACATTAAAGCTGTAGAAAATTAAATAGCCAATTACATACAATCATGCAAGAGGGTCATTATATTTCAGCGTAAAAATGAAAACAGTTTTTACCTTGAACTATCGAGTGTCGACAATATACCACTGTGGAACGCCAAGGATACAACCTGGTTGCACTGATTAAAATAAATAGCAGAATTAGCAGTGGCGAATAAATTGAATAATTTGAATCTAATTTACAAGTTAAGACTATAAAACGAAAAACCGCGATAGTCAATAACGCGCTGTCTGCTGGCACGCACGAAGCATTTGTTTGCGGGAGACCAATAAATTAAGCTAATAAATGAGGTGTAAAATGTAGGGAGTAGTAGTAATTTGGACTAAAGTAGTCTACTTGTTCAACGGAGTTCTTTTATTCCCACTTTTTATGTGCAATGAACGAGTACTTTTTCTTGTTGGCTCTCTCCAAGCCACAGATTTACACCTCTTTCGAAAAATTGCAGTTAACACGAAGTACTAAAAAACATTTGTTCTATAAATTACTTGAATCGACGTCAGCCAATTTGTATTTAATATGTTCTTCTCCGAATATATTATATTTAAGTGTGTTACCCGGTACCCTGTCCAGCATCAGATTTATTGTCCGTACAGACAGAATACTAATATCCCCAACGCTATCGTCTAGTTTCCCATAATTTACTGAACGCATACCGGTGTATATGTTGTATACATGTAATTTATCGTGCAATATTTTTGGATTAAGAACATTCAATAATAATCGGACAAGTTGAAAGGTCAAATTAAAAACTTGAAGAAAAATTGAATACGCGCCTACAAACGCCTCGGAAATGGTCGTTTTGAACGGAATTTGAGTCTCTGTTTATCTCGAGCTATTACTAAAACATATTACGACACATAAATTTACCAAACCAATAAATGTTAAACAGATTTACTTCCTGTTAGGGTAACAAATTCGTATTGAAAGCCGCAAATAATGGGAAATAGGAAACGGGAATAGAACGAAGCTTTTATTTTTTAACGTTATGTCCTCAAGTGGTGGTAATTTATATGACTAGTAGTTAATGGCGTAGGTTTGAGTAACAATGCGCTAATTAGACTAATCCGGCAATAATAAATATAAAAAATAGAGTTTTGGTTGGCTTAAGCAATCTATAGAAGATAAAGGATTTTGTTTGTTGCCGTATAATATGTAAAATGGACAAAAGCTTTCACATCTATAAGCCATTCCTGTTTGATCAAACCCCAAACGCGCTTTCCGACAAGTAGATACGTAAACGACGACTTGACCGTAACCATAAAAACAAAATAAAGGGGGCGAACATGAATAGATGTTTGAGATTTATACGGTAGAACAACGATGAGCACCGTTTCGGTTTCTAAACTACTTTGAAAGAGAAAAGTGTATAAAAGTATAAAATACAGGATCGTTGAGTAACACTATTGGAAAATCCTTCGATCCTACAAATCCGAGACACCAATTCCGTTGCAAACATCACATGTCGCTGGAAAGATATATGTCCTAGTTCCAGGACTACGAGAGCAAGGTTATAAAATTTCAGCTACGACGCAGAGATTCAAGGAAGCTTGGAAATGTCGCCCGGAGAGGACATATCGCGCTCGGAATGCGACACATATGGTGATACAAAGCGCCTCCTCCGAATTTGCACCACTGTTAAATCCCAAATTTGTTTTATTTGTCACGGTTGGCAGGAAAATTAATTTAAAGTTTACATAAAAATCTGTACTTTTAAAGGCCCCGTTTGTTCACATAATTTCTAAACCTTTATAGGAATATTTACGGTGTGCGGTATCTTTTTACTGACCGTGTATAATTTTATTAAACCTGTTTCGTAATATTTATTTATGTTACTAGTAGGACAAAGGCGTTATTATAACACGAGTTAAATAATAAATCAATTATCTCACTAATGAGATAATAAACTTCATTACCTAACGCAAATGAATGACATAATGAGTCCTTATCCAAACAGTCGTAGATACGTAGGTTTTATGAAAAAGATTCTTGTTTACTAAATCCATAAATAAAATATTAATTTTTGTAAAGTTATATTTAAAAACCGTAATGATCTAAATTTAGCAGTTACTATAATAACAGAATCCTATTGTTTAGTCAACTTAAAGGGGGTAGATTTGAAAAGCTGTAATTGTTCGAGTTTTGAGGTTTTACTAATAGTTCGGTTACGCAGACCTGTTAGCAACACATTGTCGAATTTACAGGCATTAAATACAAAATTAACCGAAAATCTTAGCAATCGCCATTTTAAAATTAGTGAAATTGGAAGAAAAACATTTAAGTTGTTAATGTATTTTACCATAACACCTAATGAACAAAAGATGTTGGTTTACTATAACACAGGGAATAGCAAAGAGCTACCTTCCATATGTATTCAGCGTGTTCCCGGATCAACTGCTCTATACCTCTATATTCTCGAGTTTTTGAGATATGGCAACGAAACTTACCATAGGTACTGTGTACCTAAAAAGACTATTTTGAGAGTTTTCGCATTTTTTTGACTTCCGGTTTCACTGAAAATGACTTTTTCATTTCAAATGGGACACCCTGTATATTTTGACATTTTTGGATTCTTGAGACAATTTTCAGTACACCTGCACTAATTTTAAAAATGTTTAAGCCCGCTTAATGTTTCTAAATTCAATTTTAATTTAAAAAACTTTAGTGGAACCACTGCAGTGGTTATCGACAAAAACGTAATTAGACTATTTCCTCTTAAGAGGACTGTAACTACGTAAGGAAGCATTTTCGGACATATGTTTATATGAACTTTCCTTCATGAAATATCTTAAGGATATCACCTCCTTCAGTTTTTGTACGTACTTAGGGAACATCCTGCAGAAGCGGCTTACATATGACGATATAACTTAGCAAACCTTAATTGCTAAATGTGAACAGTAATCGAATGTTAGAGGTGAACTACAAGAGCATTAAAGAAAATTGCTGTAGCCAAAGAAATGTTTTAAAAATAGCGTAACATTTGAACAACAACGTATATTGTTAGAACCTCAGGTGGATGATAATGAGTTAGGGAATGCTATATTTAATTACTCTTGTTAGGAAAGAATCAAGGAATTTTCCGTAATTAAGTTGGAGAGCGAAATATCCAAACAATAACAATTAAGAGCACTAATTTTCTAAAATTTCGCAATATTTAGCGTGTTTCGCGTTGGCTTTCGTCCTGTCGATTGTTCCGCGTTTCAGTTCTGCTTTAAGTCAGGGCTCGGGTTGAAGCCTTTAGGAACATTAGTTGTTGCGCTACGATTAAATCAGCAGCCTCGAAGCGAGCCTTTAGTATTCAATATTGGAGGATAACCTAAATAAACCTCAGATAGGAGTACAATTTTATTGTTGTTGGATTTTTGTGGAAGATCAATATTCAGCATGGCCCGTTTGATCGTGTAACCTCTTGACTCTTCGTAGTAGGCAACCCAATTTGCATGGCATAGGTAGATTTACTATTAAAATGAGTACCGTAGTTTGCTGTGGATGAGAAATCGTCGTTTGACGTTTAGGACTTTTTATTATATAAAGAAGCTATACCTACAGCAAACTCTTGTTCTCATTTTTAAAGCTGTATTTTATTGGAACGCAATTTATGACGTGCAACGTGTGTTGCCTTCTCTGAAGAGTCGAGGAGCTACACGATAAAATAGGCACCCTGTACTATATATCTAGGTTACTAGAAAACAACACTTTTTCAGCTATGACAATATACAAAATTTTCAGTCTTTAAAAAACTGTTGCAAATTTCTAAACCTGTGTTTAAAACCATGGAAACAAGTTTTTGAACGGACATGAATGTAGTCGATTATCTGCGTAAAATTTTTTAATCAAAAATTTAACTTTGTAAGTTATAAGTTCACTGGAAAGATTTGGTCTTTTATTTTAATAACTCTATTATTTTCTGCTGAATAAGTTCTCAGGTTTTAATTAACAATTAGGTATTCGATATTGCAACTGAAGCGTAAAATTTTAAAATTTGCAAAATAATATATAGCTTTGAAAGACTAGCGTTCTTTCCCTATTTTTAAGCTTTGTGTGGTTTATTATAACAAAGTAGTAATCAGGGAAGGCGAATGTTCCTTTTAAAAAAAAATTCCAGTTTGATACTTGGTAGCGTAATGCTCAGATAAAATTCATAATTTTCTATAAAACTGTTAAATATTTAATGAGAAGCTTATTACAGTAGAGCTAAGTAAGGCTGAAGTGCGTGCGATTTAAAAGAAACCGAGAGGAAACGCTATTACGTGATAACACATTTTTTAAACGACCCTGTTGTCAATTTGTGTCGTCGTTAAAAATTTTATGTTCAATTAAAGAGAAAATTAGTGATATTAAAATTTAAATTTTCACATTTTACACGGCTATCTGCATCAAAAGTTCATCACGCTTATATCATTAGATTACTTTAATAAATGCGAACAAAGCAGAACGCTAATATTCCAGCAACTTTTATATGTAACGCTAAAATTTCATTATTCCTGCTCATAGACGGCACAATAATGCGATTATCATCACCTCTGTGAGGTTTTTAACTATATTTTCTTCTTGCTACCAACAGCGGAAGTTTTATCCTATCAAACGGGATAATATTAAATCATATTTCAATTACGAGCTTATTTCAGCCATCGTCGGGATCTACGTAAATTTTAATTCAGATCGTTGCAAATAACAACACCCCAGAAGAAATTTACAATGGATGGGATTCTCAAGCTTGGATTGATGTAATCGCTGTTGACACAGAGCGAGCAAGCTAAAATAACATATTGTTTCTGTCATGGAAATGGCGATTCTACTTTGCAGTCCGACTTGTTTACAGTCGTTATCACGAGCAGACTTTAGCCCACATTGCTGTATAAGCTGACTAGTTAAATCCCACTAGCTTGATAACCGGAATATTATTATAGGATTAGCATCGCTTCCGTGTTGTTACTAGCAGATTTATGACATCTATAAGTACCACGGATTTAGTAATTGAAACTAGATAAATAGCACATATGCAAGGAATTTAAATTGAGAATACGCGGTAATCTCTATTAAGAAGCACATGTTCCGGGCATGTAACATTTATATAAACCTGTGTTATTAACTGGTCTGCACACTGATTAGTCCAAATTATCTGGAAACCCCAAACACTTTAGTTAAATCGATGACCAGTGGAGCTTTACTAATGATGCAGATGGAGCTTAAATAATCATCAACTGTTGCATATGTGTGGTTTTGTATGCTACTATAACGTTACTAAATAACGTGCAACGAAATCAGATCGCAGATTCTGCCTACCAATAGTTTGAACATATTCATAAGATCAATTAACTCAGTTTTCGATGTTTTATATCTTGTGGGTCTCTATAGGGTTAAGGTAGTGTAGCCATAACCGTAGGAATCGGTATCTGCAGCCATAAATCTGCGAGCTTTAAATTACTTGCATGAATTTATTACTTGTGAATTATTTTCTAGATAGTTTTTGAACTACAGAAGTACATACAGAATACTAAAACGGGCAAAATCAAATTACTATAAAAAACGAAGACATTTTACAGTTTATAATAGTGTGGAAACTTGGCATATTATAAACGAATTACAGAGAAGTGAGAAAAAGAATTTTTTTAAAAGAAGCACGACTCCATGATTCCCATCCCACCCCCTTACCCGGGCTTAGCACACTAAGTGCTATTCACCGGTCTAACATGCCCCACCCCTAAAAGACATGCAACCCAACATACACACCACACATACCATCCATGGATTTAACTTATTCAGAAAAATTTCCGGCGGGCAGTGGACTCGAACCTACTGCCATTGGGAGTCTAGTTTCAAAGCCTGGGACTTTAACCACTAGACCACCCGCCGCCCGCCGGGTTTTTAGTTACCTGCATTCTTCGTTTTATTAGTACAATTTTTTCTAATACTGACTACGTAATAGAAGTAAACGAAGTTACTTCAAAAATTAAAATAAAACTTTGACTGCCATATGGACGTAATTTCAATAAAAATAATCAAATATTTACCTTCGAAACGTTAAATGTAATGGTATCGTTAATAAACGATATCAATACATTTAATGGTGTCGTGAATAAACGAGTATTTTGTCTGTAAATTAACAATGGCCGTAGTTACCCAAGTACATAAACGTGGTATCTGTCAAACACTCTCGACCTTTAGACCTATATCTTTACTTTCAACCTGCTCAAAAATTATCCAAAGGCTAGTTAAAATTAGACTAGTCCATTATTTAAATAAATAAGATCTATTGTCTTAACAAGAGTTTGGCTTTTCAAGTTTTTCCAATAACAATAATGCAATTTTTTCGCTGGTACATCAACTATATGACAGTCAAAATAATAATGAAGCAGTGCTGTAATGTTTTGCGATTCCTCCGCAGCTTTTTATGTTCTTAACCATCACCACCACATTCTCATACAAAAACTGAAAGCCTATGGCGTTCGCGGGGTATCTAACCGTTAATTTCAATCGTATCTCTCCGTTCACAAACATATAGTTAGATTAGGGCAAAATACATACGTAACTTTATATATAAATTGTGGAGTAGCTCAGCGTTCCGTTCTTGGTACGGTTTAATTTTTAATCTGCATTAATCAAGATTTCACTATTAGGAGGTGACATGGCAAACTTATTGTTACACTAAAACAAAGTTCAATTGATAACTTCGGGTGTAAGTTGTGGAGTACCGCAAGGATCCGCATTTGGCCCTGTTGTATTTTTTAATTTCATTAATGTTATTTCAAATTAACAAATTTTTGGGAAGATTTCTCTAGTTTTCTATGACAGCGCAAGAAGATTGTTATATTAGGACAAAATACATTGGGAACTTCGGATATAAGTTGTGGAGTAGTTCAGGGTTCGGTCCTTGCCCAGGTCTTATTGTGAATCTACATTAAAGATGTAACAAATTTACAAATTTCTGAGAAGATTTCACTATTTACTGATAATGCGGCTAAATTACAATTTTTAATAAACTTTTAAGGGAAAATACAAAAAATGTTGTCAAATACCGAAAATAATCTCTTGTTTTCTATAAAAGCCCTCTTCGTAAATTTCACTACTAACAGTACATAACCTTGTCTCCCTAGTTTTGAAACAACTCTGTTATGTTGCCTTCTGCTTCGCTTGTAGCAGCAACGGCTTAGTTGGTGTTTGTATTAGAAAAACTCAAAAAAAAAAAATATATAATTTCCAACATCAACTTGATCCCCTTCCTAAAAACCCCTGATGTTTTCGCCTATGTCACAGCCAATTTTTGTTTATCCTTTATCGTCATATTAAAATCAGGACGTACTCGGTTTAAACATCAGCGTAACTTTAACAGCTCTGCCGGGGTAAATCCAGTAACTGATCAAGGTGCCATATGTTAAGTAAACAAGCTAATTTCGTACAATGTACATTTATTTTGGCCTGGCCATTCGAAGCCGGTTGATAGGGTGCTACTAACGCCTTCCGTTGTTATGGAGAAGTTTAACAAATTCGGCTGACCTAAAAACCGCACCATTACTACTGACAATCACGTTTGGTTTTCCGTGTGTGGCAAAAAGTTCTCTAAGAATTTTGATCGCAGCTGCTGAAGACGTAATTGGTACTTGTCTAACCACTTCTCTAACCACTTAGAATAAAAAGCTATTACTATGGGAAAATTCCGACTTTTTAAAGGACCGAGAAAGTCTATATGCAGTTTGGTCACTACAAATAACTACAGACAAGAGACTTCATACGCACCATACCAATATGCGAACCACGAGTCTTTCTAACGCTTGTTTTCTTGCTGCTTTAGGTACAACCACTTTCTTGCTCAAGTAGAAATCCAATGAAATTAGTTAATTTGAGGTCATCTGATTGAACACAACCAATCAGAACATTGTACTGAAAACAGATTCCATGGGCTGTTTTCACTCTATTACGTTGCTATGGATACATTTTGATTTATTTCGATTTTGACGTTTCAAATATTAATTAATTTAAAAATGTCACGATTTGGTTGTAATATTAACGAGAAGATTGTTCTTTCGTTAATTGCACCTTTAAATAAATTATTTTTGCTTTGTATTTTTTTCTATAATTAACAAAAAATTTTCTATCCGAATAACCCTCGAACATTGATAAATGCTCAAAAATTTTATAACAACTTTCTCAAGCTTGGTGCTTATAGGCAACAGACCTCCGCCTACGGCGTCGGTCTGTTTCCAAGCAACATGCTTTCGAAATCTGTTATAAAATTTTTTCGAACAATTATCAATATCCTTGGGTTATTACTACTGATAACATGTTAGGAATTGGCTTATGTTTGCCTAAAATTCTTAATAGGGGTTTGTGATCAGTCCGTATCTCGAATTTACGACCAACTTAATATTTCTGGAACTTATTAATTCCAACAATGATGGCCAAAGCTTCCTTATCCAATTGCAAATATTTACGTTTAGTACTGCTTTTGAATAGGAAGCGATGGGAGCTTTGCTAGCACCTGCCACAACGTGACGCAATATACAGCGTACCCTCGTGGGGCGGTGCATTACTTGATAATAATTGCTTCAGCATCTTAAAAACACTTGCACTTGCTTCTAGTTCCACTTCCAACGACCATTCTTGTCTAAAAGGTTGGGTAACGGTTCAGCAATTGTTGATTTTTCTAAATGAATAGTAGAAATTAATGAGACTCAGAAAAGATTGTAATTCTCGTTTGTTAGATGAAATTGATGCTTTATGATGTATCAGCGGTTAGATGAACCCCACCACCATCAATCCGGAAACCTAAGAAGTCTACTAATTTTGTGTTGACCACGCACCTGTCTCGTTTTAATTTAAGACCGTCTGCAGTAAAACGTTGAAGTACTTCCCGTACTCAACATAATAGTTCACCTTCAGATGCTCCACAGATTAAACTGTCGTCAAAGTATGGGACAACACCCGATACTGTGTAGCTAATCTTGCATTGATGAACCTGTGGAAAAGTTGTGGCGCTATACTGATAACAGTTCATCTTAAAAGACGATAGGTGTGTAATAATGTCTTGTAAGCCTGCAGACTTGTTGGCTACAATTGTAGGTAAACCTGAGTCATATCCTGCCCGCCAACACTTTACTTTCTCCCAGCATTGCTAAAATCTTGTTAACGATGGTATCGCATAAGGGTCGGTCTTCAAAGCTTTGTTCGGAGTACATGAATAATCGCCACGTAATCTAATGTCCCCAACTAGCTTTACAACAAGAACAATGTGTGTAAGCTACTTAGGGCGCTCACTTGGCACTAAAATTCTTCGAGCAATTAATTTTTTAATAACCGTCTCGATTTGCAGTCTTAAAACAAACGCCGTCTTCCTTGCTCTCACCATAATCGGAGCTACACCTACCTACCTCCAACTTAACAGAAAGACCCTTTAAACTTCCAAACTCTTCTGAGAAAACCACTTCATATTCATTGAGAATTGCCTTCCAGTGCATCTTACGAAAACGTGTTTACTCTAAACTTAAATGTGTGAACTATTTGCGCCTAATGAGATTAGTCTTACTTTTTCTGGTAACCATTGAAGGCATTGCTTTATTACATTTCCGATGTTTGACCTCCATTTTAATAGTACCAGCTAGACAAATTGGACGCACACTAACTCCCGTCAGCGGTCAATCGAAAAATAATCCCTGTCCTTAACTCCCGTCAAGAAATTTTTACCTGGGCCAATAACTTAATCCTCATCCTGAATTCCCGTCAGAATAATGACGCATGCGGTTTAAAGTCAAGTTGATACAGTATGTACGGGTTTTTAAATGAAATGATCACATCAGACTTATATAAAATTTGTCCTAAAATTCATTTCAAAATGATACATAGCCAACCGGACGTCGGTCGTTAAAACTACAACTAAATAAATATAAAATATAGACAGACATATTTTAGAAGTTAAACTAAAGTTAACAAACTATTGTGCTAAATTTATAGGAAACACATTTTATGAAATCGTATCTAGAAATTTGTTGATAATTATATTGTAGAATTTTGTTTTTAATAAAGTCCTGCCTGCGCTGAACCGATTTGCGGATGATTCTGCTGTGGGATGCCTTTGCACTGTTTATTTTTATATAAGTGTCAGCAATTATTCCTATTGGACATCCGTTATCACTAGCTTCTTGATTGGTTAGCAGTTGTCTGTATCCAGAATTTTAGAAAATGTTATTAAAGATATTGGAAATATTTTAAGTTACCTGCATGATCATTATCATAGCTTCTTTGCTTAATCACCAATGCTCAGGCCTGACGGGAGTTCAGGACAGGGATTATAGGACGCCTACGACTTCGTAATCAACAGAATTAATCTGACGGGAGATAGGGCTGCCCGGACAAATTTGTTGGGCTGGTACCACAATTTGTTAATAGTATTCCATACCAGAATGGTGTGACTTGCTCCACTGTCTACCCTTCATTGCACATTTTGGCCATTTAACTGTAGCGTTTTTAAAATGATAAATTAAAGCCCCCTTAGTAAATTTTACTGTAAACCTACATAGACCAGTACAAAACACATCAGAAGCTTCGGATATAAGTTGTGGAGTATCTCAAGGTTTGATCCATGGCCCGGTCTTATTCTGATATTACAAATTTACGATTTAACTGTTTGGCGGTGACGCCAGTTTTATGTAAAGTTATTTGAATGCAGCTGTATTACATGAGTACATAAGACATTCACATAATTAGAGCGTGGTGTAGTTGCAATTTTCTGTGCGTTAACATCTCAAAAACTGTTATAAATTAAAGAAATTTCGCATAGAGGTAGTATTAAATTGTTGTTTTTTTTTTTTCTCTCCGAAAAACGAATTAGATTGGGCTAAACATTTAAGCCATACATAAACAAAGATTTTTGGTACGAACTAGTTCACCGGAGCTTGATATTATAATTGCCAGACAGGCTTACGTTCACCTAGTAAAGGCCTTAACCGACGCGTTAACATTTTGGGGTGAAACATTTACGGAAATTTTTAAATTGAAAAGGATTATTTAATATCTGTCTCACGATAAACCAACAGACTCTTGTAAACCTCTTTTTACGACATTCTTACTTTAGACCGTCTTTTCATATTACAAACGTTGTTTGATTTGTAAATATAAATTTAAACCATTAGCAGTTCTAAATCACAGCTATAATAGAAACCAGGGAACATCATTTTTTTAATCAATAATTTCAACTACTATAGTGGGCGAAAAATGTATAATGTACTCAACGATCAATTGATTGATATAACTTTCAGTTCACAAATTAGGAACTGCTTATTCAAAAAGGCATACTTTGATGTCGCAGAATTTTCCCAAGATGTACAGTAATAAGTAGCGGTCTTAATAGTCTGTGAATATTTATACTGCAATATTACGCACAAATACATTCTGCAGTACGGCGAGCAAAGAATAACGTAAGTATAATGTTGAAACTTCGTAAATACGGAATTTAAGAAAAAATAGCCTTAGTAAAAGCTGTTAGCCAAATTTCAGCAAATACTTTGTTAATGTTTCATATTTAAACATTTCGTTATTTTGTTGCTATGGCAACTATGAAACTTTTAACTTTAAAGGAATGTCATTTATAAATTTTGTTAAGTAATCAAATCACATGAAAACAATATTGTAGTAGAAACAATTGTTGAATCTAAAACAGTAAAATAATATAGTGTCATTTAAAATTCAAAAGTTGGTTGCCATAGTAATGAAATAACGAAACGTAAATACAATTGAACATGGCCATAGTAATAATTTACCAACCAATATTTATTAATTTATAAGTTCTAGCTTTACTTCGTTGAAGTTCATATTGAGTATGAATAAAATCCTTTATTACTTCAACAATATAGTTGAAGTAATAAAGTATTTTATTCATACTCAATTTTTATTAAGCTTAGTTTTTCGTATATTTTCGATCAAACAGACATTTCGCGTTACTTTTTACTCACCCTGTAAGTATATGTTCCTGATATTACTTTGTTGTATCATTGCAATGAGCGTACATGTCAAATAATAATTGTTAAAACTTTATTAAAAATCCTTAATTATTGCGAATAATAAACGGCTACACCAATAGCACAATAAAGCACAGCAATAAAGTTGTAAAAAAAGGTTAAGGTAGAACTTAGTTACAATTTTTTTTTTCTAAAGATAATTTCTCAAAAACGGCTTTGTCTTTCTTGAAACAATATATTCTGGAAAATACGAATGCTAATTCCATGTCAAATACTACAGTGAGGTATAATCAATTATAAAGTTTACACAAACTTTAAACTTTTAATTAAGGAATGTGAAATAATGGAAGCGAAGTAAAGCTTTTAACTTTTCCCTAGAACTTTATTTTATTTTCTCTTTGCCGCACATCACGTATTATCTACACGGATTTCGTTCTCTAAACGCGCGAGTTTTTAGGAATACCCACAACAATTCAAAATCGCGAGAGACAAAAGATAAAATAGGTCGCAGTTCACTACGTTCGCGGCGGTTTATTTCGTGCATTTGAGAATCTGGGGAATAGGGGGTGGTCTAACACGTCGTAAAACGGGCGAGGGCGTAACGACATCTTCTATCTGGGCTGACCGCGCTGAGATTGAACCCGGTGGTATCAGAACGCAATCAATGTGTAGTATTAAGGGGTGCTGTCGGTGACATCTAACGAACGAGGTCGGGTTTAAATTAAATCTCACACGTAATAATCTTGCTGTAATATGCTCTGTGCAAAAAAATCTGCGTATGCTGCGAGGAATTTCCACCGGAAAATCGCTTTTATGGGGCGTAACGCTTCTAATTCAGTGATATTTCCAAAATTACACATTTCAGGGATTACTCGATTTATTGTTGGGAATTTATAACCTTTTTACAAAATTAAAAATTGATGAAGCATTCCGCGTTTGCTATAATTCAAATATTTTTACATTTTTAATTGCAAAATATTATATCTAACGTTTAGCTGCTCAAATATGAAGTCGTCACTAATATAACGACTACATTCGCAATGTCTATACGAAAATATTTGCTATTGCTTTCATCGTTGTTTGCTCGTTTTCAAATATTTTTTTTTATTTTTTGACTGTTTCCATAGCCACATTACAATTAACAATTTTAACAAACTTGGATTGCAAACCATCTAACAATAAATTGTGAATAACTCAAAACTCGTTAGTTTTTTGCTATATTGCCTTTATACTTTTGCATTAAGAATCAAAAGGACTATTCGATTTTATACAACATATCTGCTGCTATTGAAAAAAATATAGAAGTTTTCCGTGGTAACAATATTGAAAATAAGAATTCGGAGTTTTTTGTTATTTTTCTTAGTTAGATACTCTTAAAAGTTCCTTAGAACTGCATGTCTATGTGTTCCACTAAAAAGTAAACTGATGGCCACTTTTTAATGAATGACACTGTATACTGAAATAGTAATTAAAATAATAAAAAGAAAACCTTAAGCGTGTCGCGATTTTAATTGCCAAACTAAACTAAAATTTTTGAAAACAAATGATAAGCGTTACCGTTAGTAAGGAATAGTTTTTTTTTGCTTGTAGCATTCTTATAAAATTGGTTTATGTCAAGTTCTTCCGTCAATTGTAGTGAGTTGTTAGTTTTAATTTTTCATATCAAATTTAATATTAACTGAATCGAATTTAAGTGATAGAACATTTAATTAACAACTGTGGGAAGAGGAGTAATGAAGGAAGGGTCGGCCGCGCACGCAGCCAGCCCATAAACAGACAGAAATTATATATAAGATAATAAAATAAAAAATTCAAAAGGTCAATGATGTTAAACCCACATCTTATGTTCACCTCCATAATTTATGAAATCATTTAGGAGTACTGTGTTGAAATTGTCAAAAAACCCGATTATTAATTATTTACTTTCCTTTACTTTCAATATTGCAATATTGGGAAGTATTAATTTCATGAAAATTTTCGAAATCAAGATTTTGCGGAAGTACATAGTTCGGAAATCTAGGAACCTACAAAAGTGTTTTTTAAAAAATATTTGTTTGTGGGTGGGTGGGTGTGTATGTGCGTATATACGTACGTATATACGAGTGCCTGGGCGCTACTTAACTTCCAAACCCATGGTCCCATTTTGATGAGCTTTGGAATATGGGGGTACATCAAACTTCCATCAGGAAAATAAACTTTAATGAAAACTCCGAAACCGGAAGCGGAAGTTAGACATGTTTTTTGGTAGCATGTTTTGTCAATTTGCAAACTGAATCCAATAGAAAACTTTAGGGCAAATCCAACCCCTTTTTCCAAACTTTTTATCTTAAAAATGGCGGCCGCTACAGTTTTTTGAAAATTTTGACTTTAGCGCCTTATTACTCGTAATTAGGAAGACAGGTCGGATTTCAAATATTTTACAGGAATAGCCCTTTAGAGGCACAATGTTACTGTCCACAAATATTTTTGAAAAGTTGATCGCTATAAAGTGACAAAAAATTCAAAATTAAAAAGATTTCAAAAAAATTTTTACCCAAAAACTGACTACACTGTTCTTTCGCTTTGTTAGGTTATCAGATCTAAAAATGAATTATAATTAGGTTCGTATTTCTGCTCGCAAATTATTCTCTGACGCTTTCTATGAATTTTTGAAAATTGAGATTTAACTCCCATTTACTCAGAAACTATAGTTATCAGATCGGGATAAAATTTAATATTAGAAATGCGCCATAGGCACACAATGTTACGGGCTACTAGAAGTTTTGGAACTACTAGAACTGGGAAGTGAAAAAAATATCAAAATTTTGAATTCTTCAAAAACATATTTCTAAACAATTAGTAACGCAAACTTGTATGTGACACCTTCTATGAATTTTTAAAAATCGAAAATTTCTACCATCTTATTTAATAAACGTGGACCAGTGATAGATATCTGTTTAGACTAAATTGTTTATGAGTGATAGTAGAATAAAGGTCTTAACTTAATTTTTACATACAGCCATATTTGGGGGTTAATTTTCCTCCCCCACCCATATTTTGGTAGACGAATTTGTCTTTTCGTTTTTGGGGTTTCTTTAATGTTTTATCTAAAACCTTGAAAATTTAATTTTCTTTAGCGTACCATTATTTTACTCTACAATATCACTCGCTCTCTCTCTTTCTATGCGACTCCCATGCGTTGACCGGTCTTTCGGCGCGTGATCGAAGTACACACACACACAGCTATCTGTCGACCTTTTAATAATCTGTCGTAGTAGTTAGTAGTTTAATAAATGAAAAGATTCTCACTAAGTTAATAGTATTACTATTATTTTGGTATGAAAGCTTGAGTATTATGTAGTGTGTTTTTATAATATTACTGTTATGCAGCTATGCTCTCGGTACAGTTCTAAAAGTAGCGGGATGTTGTTGTAGATGAGGAAGAGGTAAATGTTGGGGTGTAACACGTTAATAATAAGATACTTTTCGATATATGATAAGTAACAATATATAAAGTGTAAGAAAGCCCAGGCGAAGAGCTCATTTTTTGTTCGATTGGCTATTACTGAATCTATTTGGTAACTCTTTGTCCATCTGCTCATAAAAATGTGGGATTTTATATATTTAATAAAGGTTATATAGAATGAAAAATTAAAAAAACAAACTGTTTTAAAATGCAATTGAAGTAAATGCTGCAACTGTTTTTCATTTACTAATTTATTCATGAACCTCTGTCGGAATAACGTAACCACCCTGCTAGTATCTGTATGATCTCTTTCGGTGGATTTTACTGTTAAAAATAATGCTACAGGAAAAGACCTAACCAGACTGAGAGGAGTATTTGACTTGTGTTTGCTCTCCGATCCACCCTAATCTAAGCTCATCTAAAATAATCAGAATTAGGCTTAAATGTAGTTTAGCTTATTGTCAACATGCAACCCGAAACAATTCAAAAATTTAACTTTTGATCGAATTCTCTAAATAAATTGGTTTTAGAATTCCTAACAACTTTTCATACTTTTGATCAATTGGTAGACTTGTAGTTGTACTAGTCGTGCTTTTAGAAAAGCTTTAATAACATGAAACATGTTTACCTATGTTTCTGTAGTTATTAGAATTGAATTACCCTAAAACTTGTCAGGATATTTAGCGTTTAGTAAACTAAAACAAATCTGATTGTTTTAACTCAGTTCGTGGTTATAAATACTAAAATAGGTATAAAAATGTAAGGGATTTGTAAGCAAGCGGCTCCACAACGAAGCAAAATATTATTTCAAAATTTAAATTTGTTAAAGGTTATGAAATTTAACTCGGCTTTAAATGTTTTCGTTGCATTTCAGTTTAATTCTAATAACTCCTGAATCTACTGGGCACTTTTGGTATACTGCTACTGTTTTAAACTAATTATGCACATTGAATAATAAATAAACTGTGTATGTAGCATTTCCGTTTAATAAATTGCACTTTCTGCCGTTGCTTAAAAAGTGTTAGAACTTAAGGTTATATTAGTCTATCTTCGTTTCTCTATAAACTGTAACTGTCTCAACAAACCCGGCGACGGGTTTTCGCATTTTGAGTCAGTTTATTTGTTATTTTGAGCGATAGTTTACGTGTGAGTCACGTAGGGCGGTGCTGCACATATAAGGCAGAAAGCAAACAGAGGGCGTTTCTTAGTAGTGGCTTAATAATTTGTGCAACAGGAATTGTGTTAACATAATTATGAGTATGGCGAAATTATATGACAAGTAAAGGTTGTAATTGGACAAATGAATAATTACTCATGCGGACAGAATAAATAGGCAGCGAGAGTAAAATTACAGTATATAGTAATCCGCGGTAGACTATGAAACAAGGAATAAAAAGAAAAAATTACATTTATTTATGGAAGAATAGGAACGTCAACCAATAAAAATAATTACCGATATGACAAGCATGCGCAATTACTATTAACAAAGCTCGAAGTCAAATACTTAATACACTGGGAATTTATTTACCAGGGCCTGTATTTCCAAATGGACAATTATACGTAGCATTTTCTAGAGTTGGAAGATTACCAAATGTGAAAATTAAAATAGAAAGCATTAATGAACAGGACCGGTTAAAAGAAAAGTGGATACATTAATAAAAATAATGTATGTAATAGAATACGAACATTATAATTTCAATACATTTATTTTAATGATTACTACATTAAATAGTTATTGATTATATTGATGTACAAGATTATAAAAAAAACTACATATTGCTATATTTATTATAGTATTGACATGTAAAACACTGAAATAATTTCTCAACGTTTATAATAGTTATTTCTATACTAAATATTGGATATTTTTATTTTCTTTATTAAATAGTTTTAATAAATGTGCTAACAATTGTATTAAAAAAAGCGTGGGTCGTAGTGCATGAGTTTAACTATTATATCTATATACTAAAGCCGGATGATCCCTTCCACCTACCTCAACTTTTAGCGACGACAAGCTCCCGCTACTAGAAGCAATATTTTTGCCCGTCCATTATACACTACTCACAAAACAAAAGTAGTCATCTTTTCCAAGTGACGTAGCTTAATATTAATTTAGGAATCTCAGCAGGACTCGGTATATGACATCCTTTATTGCTAACAATTTCTTTATTATACAACATTTTGATCAAGTTTGCCTACGTTAAATATCTTAAATAACTTGGGTATCCAAAACAAAGTATTGTGTAACATTATGGGTGAACAAAATTAAATGAGAAGGAATTTAACCTTAACACAGATTGTTCAAGCTGTTACTTTCCTCCAAGAACGGCAATCGCAGCGGTATGTCGCTCAACAGTTGGGAATTGCTAAGGGAAGTACATGGAATTTCTAATAAACAGTTTTGTAGTAAACACATCTTAAATAGTAAGCGGAACCTAGCCTATATCTCAAACTGTAGGCAATGGATGGCGGAATTCCCCTGTTATGTATTTGTTTGTTGTCAGAGCGATAAATACACATTTATTACACGCTAGATTTAAGGTACCCATAAATAACCAAATTATACCAATAGAAGAGACACCGATGTAAAGTTTCATTGAAAACAATCAATAAACTGGGCCTACATGTAAGGGCCCGCAGGTGTGTTGTGGTTAGAAATATTTCCGAGATGCAAGATTTTGTCGTGTGGTTATGGTGAGACAGTTACGGATTTAATTAATTATTGGTCTACATACAGGGTGGCCCGATAGTCGTGGACACGGACTGTGAGACGGCGTTATACGAAAGAAACTACAAAAAGTTCTTTTGCGATTTTTCGTTTTGACCAATATTTTTAGAGTTATTAAAATATTGAAAAATCTAAAAATGACACAGTTTAAATGTGTATTTATGTGTTTATTCAAATACTGAAAATAAATCTGTGATAAATTACGAAAAAACAAGAATTAGTTTTTAATGATAATTGAGAAGAAAAATTACAATAATGGTGTTTAAATAGTCTAACGAATCAAATTTACGTGTTCCATTAGGCAGTGGCACGCTATTGGCAGCACGTCATTGTTTATTTGTTTTATAGTTGCGATTTATTATCATTTAGCTCCTTATTTACTATATTTAAAACGGTCCAAAGTGCGAAGGAATGGCAGTGTATAAACGTACCGCTCGTCCTGCTCGATTACTAGAAGCCCCAAATTCTATCACCATATCATAATACTCCCGGTTTAAATAATTCTTTCGCCTTTTGGACCGATTTTAACATAATAAATGGCGTTAAGGGATAGCAAATTAGGAACTATATTTAAACAAATTGCGAATTACATAAAATATAAATTATGCCGTGCTGTTTCTAATAGCGAATAGCTTGTCACAACATTTATAATTGTTCTTTTCAATTATCATTTTGAACGATGTCATGTTTTTTATAATTTCCCATGAATTTATTTTCAGTAGTTTCTTAAACAGTTAAATTTAGGTATGAATGTTTTTTTGTCTATCATTTTCAGTTTTTATACGTCGAATCGAAAACTCGTAGAGGTACTTTTGTTCAATTTCTTTCGCAGAATACCGCTCCACAGTCCCTGTGCGCAAGTTTCAGAACACCCTGGAGTTTCACTAAAATTTCTTAAGGCGCAACATGCTGGAAACAAACATTTCATGGTCGCTACATTAACAGTAAACAGCTCGCGTGTAAGAATACTATAAAAATAAATCAAGAAATTGCAAAATAATAAATAAAACTAGGACTGCGATTCGCGGTCCGCTACACTGCCTACTTAATTAGCTTAATTGTTATTTTAAAAAAGCGTGGGACGTAGCCCATGGGTTTCGCTACTAAAATTTAATATACTATTTCTACCTGCTTCGTTATAAGTAGTATGGCGTAGTAAATACCTTTCATTGAAGTTTTTCGCTTTGGGCTTACCTACCAATACAAAAGTTATGCCTAATAGAAGGTGTATTATAAGAAGCATTTTCCACCTACACTATAGGACTAGCAAACGCATTTTCGGGTTTTGGGAGCCCGATAAAGCGAGCGGTGCAATGGTATATTGTGTTTGTATGGCTGTACTCAAAAATCTACCTGACCACGAAAACAGACACGCCTATCAAGAGCGTTATTGGTTTGCTCAAAACATATTCGAACACAACGTTGTCGTCCAAAATATACACGGTCACAACACCTAATAATTAGTTCATGCAATGTGGCTATTTTTTAAATTTTGTTTCTACATAATCTGTCATAATACCCACCTATAAATATGTGTAGTATACCTACCTATAAAAGTAGCTCCCTATTTAATATTTGCTAGGGCAAAACTGATATAATAAATAATACAAAAATCTGGTATGAATTAATACGCATGGAACAAAATAAAACATAATTAGCAAAAATTATAACGTCTTTTTGGTCGCTCACCTCAACATGTTATTTGAATAATCGTCAAAAAACAATTTGTTAAACTGATGTTGGGATTTCCGGGGATAAGTATTGTTAACAAAATGAAAATTCTAAAAATCACAACTTCAAAATATTCAAAAAATCTAAAAAATTTTATAATCTCAATATTTTCAAAAATGGAATAATTTAAAATTTTGCATCTGCATCTTGTAACATGCTTACGCCAGGAAGGTATCGTGGTGGTTGCCCCAGAGCTTTTCTTTTATAAGTTTTAAACCATTCAATTTATTTGCGGTTTAAGGCACATTAAAAATTAAACGCATCAATTTATTTATTAGGTTTACAGCGTGAAGCGCGATGTAGCAACGTTACCAATTATAATCATGGAATTTCTACAAAAACTAGCCAAAGGCAAATAAATCCTGTTTTTGTAAAGATCGTGAAGAAATTCGTCTTTTCATTTGCTGTATGTGGTCATAACTTGCCGTTTATTCATAACTCATGAACACTCTAATGAAATGCACTATAACACTCCGTTAGCCCTCGCATTTACCTGTTAGATATAACTAAAGTCTATTACGTAACGTATGCATCCCGCTGGTTTTATGTGTACGCTTGTGAAGCTAAATAATATAAAAGTAAGACGAGAATATCTAAATTTTCGCAGTATTTTCTTACTAATAGAATTTGTATATTACAGTAATAAATGTTTTATGAGAACACAAGGCAGACTGTAATATTATGTTCGTACATCGTAGAAATCGTTAAATTTGACAAAACAAATATTATAAAACCGTAGCATAACACAGAAAATCACACTTTAAATCGTTTGATTGTAAAATGGTGTGCGTGGAAGTAAAGACGTTAAGAGATTTCACGTCAACATCGTTTTCATACCACGGATCTAATCCACTGAGAAGGGATTTTGTCTTGTAACGTTTTAATCCGCAGAAGCGCGTTCCTTTCAGAAAATACCTTCACAAAAACTTCTAAATTATTCACTGGATGCCAGAAGTCAGAAACATTATTTAATATTAATAATTTATTACAGCTAGAGGCGTGCGAGCAAAAGACAAATCACTCAAGGACAGTTAAATTTATAGTGTCGGTACTGTTTTATACATATGAAAATTATTCTAAATAGTGAGAGCAAACGATGGTTGGTTAATCTGCAAATGGCAGAACAAGTCTGCGTACAATATTCAAACCCAACAAAAAGACCTTTACAATCTGGATGAGTTAGACGACCGACAGACTGTTAGACTGCGGACTATATGCGGAAATTCTAGTCAAAACGAACGTTAGTATTGCATTTTACATGTGATTTTAGTTTCCCGCTGGCACGGCTGTTGGTTACTCTGTAACTTTGCTAAAATCTCATTCGCGTATCTCTCTTAACGGACATTTTCCGGTAAGGCAGAGAGAGATCACTGCATGGGATGTAAATTTCACTGTTATTTCATCCATAGACACCACATTAGTTTATACATCTAATTTAGGGCGAAATTATACACACAGGTGTAAGTGGAAAGAGATGTTTCGAAGTTCCAGCTAAATGTGTAGGGTTTTTATTAAATAATACTCTCTTTACTCCAAAAGCCTCGTAAAGTTAGGGACCTCGCTTTAAACGCGGATATTAAGATAATTAGTTTTCAACTGATTATTATTTAATGTCCTTTTAGTACGCTTCAAACTGAAGGAGACATTAGAAAGTTAACGTTTTTAATTAATATTAGATAGCTAAAATTTATAGTACGTAGAAGCCATAACAGATATTTTTAAAATTCTTGTATATACTATTTGACCACTGATTATTTTTGATGTATGTTTACAAGTAAAACGTTTATTTTTTAATGAAAAACTTGTTTTAAAAATCGTGTCACATCTGTGATACAAATTGTTTACTAATTTTTTAGTTCTTTTAGTGGTAAACGAAGAAATAATTAAGCTGTTATTTGAAGAGCAAAAACGACGATTTTACAAAAAGTGGGTTATGAATAATTCACGAAAAGGGTAAGGACAAGGCAAAGAATAAAAAGCAAAGTTTGCAAATTTATGAGATGTGGTGATTATCTGAAGATTACTCCAAAATTAGTTGCTGCAGGATCGTACTTGATAGGAATAGATGTTCTTAAATTAATTAGTAATTGCAAAACAAAGAAAGCTTTAAACGAAATTTCTTAAGCAGTGTACAAATAGGAATAAATAAGCAACATCAACTGTTTACTTTTGATCTTGCTTTTGATAATGGCGTGAAATACGTATAAAGCTAAAATAAAAAACTTGTTGAAGTTAAAAATTGTTTTATTAACAATAAAATAAATAAGCAAGCCTATTCACAAGTAAAGAAAATATAGCAGAATTTGATAAATCACAGTTGAATGGCATGAAAGTTTACGGAAGTATTGCACTAATGAAAATTTTCGATTTTAAGATTTTGACGGATGTTTTGAAATTCCAGGAACTGAAAGAAAAGGCGTCTAGATTCAATAGTTACATGTTAATTTTGCAGGTTATTTTATAATATTTAAAAGTGTAGCGCAAATGTAAATTTAGGTTATTTATTTTTATACAAATACTGAATATATTACAAACCGACTCGATTAATATATATTTCTTGTGAAAATTGAACCTATTACGTTCATAAAAACCAAAATAAAATATTTAATCAATTTACAAACAAACCCTGTGTAAAAGTGTGTGGCCGGGAGATTGATGCAGTGGTTAACACCCTTGTTGCCACGCTTTTGGACACGGGTTTGAAACCGGGGGGTGGTGACAGATTTTTTCAAAAATTTCTGTCTGTTCGGGTTAAGAATCTGTTAGGATTTGTGGTTGGGGTAAGACCCGTATATAGCTGTTATGTGTTGATACGGGGCACGTGGGGTGGGGAAAGATTACGTTACTCTATGTTCTTTCTTACAAAAATAGAGTGGATTGTAATATACCAATACATACAGGTTGGTTATATATAGTCCAACACTTATTACGCCCTTATTTAAAAAAAAACGTAAATAACAGTTTTCTAGTAATTGTTAACAATTTTGCTGTTTATTAATTTTTTGGTAAAATTTAGATCACCACGAAATATTTTTGAAAATTATAAAAATTTCCAAAAAACTGCAATTTGTTAAGTTTCAATAATTATTAACAAATTTGAAGTTTTGAAAACTTCTAAATGTATTTGGAATTGTTAAAATTCATTTATAGACATACATTTTTGGAATTTTGCACGTTTTAAAAAATTTTGAACATATTTAATAATTTGAAAATCATTAAATTTTGATTTCAAAAATTGAAAAATTTTGAAAATGTATGTAATATTCAAAATTTTTAAAATACTTTTTTAAGTTAAGGAATGTTTAAAAATGTGGAAAATGTGTAAAAAAAATTTAGTAACTTGAAAATTTTGAAGATTTTTAAAATTTTATAAAATTTTGTAATTGACAAAATACTATGATTAAAACAAAAGCATAATATGCCCTGAATTAAATAATAGAACGGTCAAAAATACTCAAATAACGCATAAACGACGAGACTCAGTAAGCTTTTAAAATATCCAAAACCGGAGACGGAACTTCGATATGTTTTTCTGTTAGCTTTTTTTTAAGGCGTTGAATTTTTAAAGTTGATAGAAGAACCCAACCATTTTTTCCCATACCTTCCATTTTTTCTTGCATGTTGCAGGGTCATAAAATTAGGAAATTGGTTAGTGCTCATAACCTGCTAATTTCTCTGTAACGTCCTCTATGAAATTTCAAAAATCCAAAATACATGCCACTTTGTTTATAAATGGAAGACGATGAAATATTTTTGTTATAACTAAATTGCCCAGGCGTTATAGTAAAATAAATTTAAAACTTAATTCGCAGATAGAACACCAATTAGAAGAAGCGGGGGGGATAATGTTTCCCTTCTTCTCCAATTTCCAGCTGATGAATTTCCTGTTTGATATCTGGTTTTCTTTAATCCCAAGAAATCTGCTTCCAAAAATTAAAAATTTTTTTTTTACGATCAACCTCAGATTCTCGGCATCCTACTACAGTCGTAACGCGCTCTTTGTCGTTTCATTTTAAGTGGTGTTGAAGCCAGATCACCTTTATAGCAGGTAGCTTTTTATCTCACACGCAATGCAGCTACAAAACTGTCCGCTAGGCGCCGCCATTAAAGATAAAAACATTCTCCACGTAAGAAGTGTCGAAAGGAATATGTCAATGTAAGTTAGTCTTGGGGCTATAAACATTGGGCAGGTTTTTGAAATTTAATAGCAATTTCTCAAGTATACGCAAAGTCCAGGAGAAGCGTTTTGCTCTTTTTATATATTATTGCATAGAAAATTTCTTTTGGTTTAAGTCATATCAAATCGTTTGAATCTTGAATTAAAAAAAATTTTGGAATTTAGGAATGCAAAATTTGAAATTATCGAAAATTAATTAACATCGCTACGATTTATTTGAACTTTGAATTTGTTGTTGCGCTAATATCGGTTACCTTTGAAATAGGTGATTATGGGCGCAATTTAAAAAAAAGTAATAAAAAAGACTACGTGTGGAATAACGTATGTAAATGGAACAGACTTCGTGCCTGTAGAGAATGTGTGAATCTACTGTTTCCAGTGAGGTAGTTAAATGGAAAGTGTGTGAATAAATATCCGGGAATGCCGTTTCGCTCATTTGTTAATTACGAAAAAGCTTGTTATTGTGTAAATCGAGAAATGCTTCACTTAAATGCGCTGAAAAGAACGGCGTATTGAAGACTACGCGACATTTTTTTACGACAACAAACTGCAATGTTCAAGGAAAACATATTGCGAGACAGCTGTTAAAAAGACAACGCTACGATAATGAAAACGATAAAATAAATACTTTCTGTATACGTAGCGAAATTATTAGGCAACTTCAGCATGAGTTGCAATGAATTATTAATATATGAAAGAAGAACAGTAAAGAATAAAAATAGAAATAAATATTGAACAAATACAAACAAATGTAATAAAAAGGAAACGGCATAAAACAGGCATTGCAACTGTCGTTAATGAGTTTACCCGAATAATAAATTAACGAACGATGAATTATAATAGTATACAAGTAAACTGACTTACGAGGGGGCATTATTAAGTACTTGGCCTACCATAGAAAACGCCACAATATTTCAAAACAAAATTTTATTTGCTCAACATAATCTCCTTTAAGACTTATACATTTAGTAGAACGTTCATAAAGTAATTCTAAGCCATTAAAAAAAAATCTTTGTCTTGGTCTGCAAACCACTCCTCAACGGCACATATTGCTTCGTCATTTGTCGAAAATCTTTTACCTTTCAAATGTTTTTTGAGTTTTGGGAACAAATAATAGTCTGACGGTGCTAAATCCGGAGAATAGGGCGGGTGGTCAACCAATTCAAAACCAATTTCATCAATTTTTTGCAGTGCAATCAACGACTTGTAAGTAGGAGCGTTGTCTTGCAAAAAGAGCACACCTCTGGCACGTTTTCCGCGGCGTATTTCCACAATTTTCTTAGGTAATTTAGTTAGCAACTCGGTATAATATGCTCCCGTGATAGTTCTACCCCGTTCCAAATAATCTATCAGAATTATCCCATCTTTGTCACAGAAATTGGTCTTCCAGGGCGGTGCTCAACTTTCACATCTGATCTTCTTCTTTTATATTCCGCAACCCAGTTTTTAATAGTAGCGTATGAAGGACACTGATCACCTAAGATTTCTATCATATCAGCAAAAATTTCTTTGCCCGATAACCCTTTCAAAAATAAATACTTAATAACTGACCGAAACTCGATTTTTTCAAATTCTTTTTCTCAGACATGCTGTTTTCAAAAATTCACAGTTTGATCACCGATCAACTTATGGATGTCAAACTTTGACAACTTATTTATAAAACATCATAGTTGTAACCATAGCAACCATATTCACTTTTCTTTACTAGAAACTTTCCAGGCTAACTAGATATCGATACCCCCTCGTACATGACATTATGCAGCATTTGCAGTGCATAAGAAAAAAATGAGCGAAGCACTTCGCCTGGGCTTTCCTGTGTTTTAGATAATGTTACTTATGATTTATTTAAAAGTATCTTATTAATAAACGTCCCAACACTGACTACCATAACATCTCTCTACTTTTAACACTGCACCGAGAGCATAACTTCATAATAGTAATAATATAAGGACATACTACATGATACATAAAAATGATAGTATAAACTTAGTGATAATCTTTTGATTCATTCAACTACTGACTACAAAGAGAGAATACTAAAAGGTCGACGGATAGCAGTGTGTGTATACCTGTACTTCAGTCACGCGCCGAAAAACCAGTCAACGCATGATATTACGCTGCAAGTTTTTTGGGAAGAAAATCGATTATTTGATTTTTTAGAAAAAAAATTCTTTAGAATTAAATCAACCCAGAAACGGGAGGACAAATTCGTCCACCAAACACTAAGTAGGAGGAAATTACCTCCCCCTCCAATATTGTCGTATGTAAAAATTAAGATTAAGAACTTATTTTCTACCACCACTCATGAGCACTTTAGAGTTTTTTTAGCCTTTGTTTATTAAATAAAAGGGTAGGAATTTTTGATTTTCAAAAAATCATAGAAGATTGCACAAAAAAGTTAACGGACTGGGACATAAACCAAATTGTAGCTAAACCATAGCTTTATACCTCTGCCAATTTAAAAAAAAATGTGTTATCAGTTTTTGAGCTGTATGTTTTGAAAAAAAGTCAAAAGTTTGATATTTTTTCGCTTGACAGTTTTAGTAGTTCTAAAACTTCTAGTAGCCAGTACCTATGGCGCATTTCTAATATTATATTTTATCCCGATCATGTAACTCGTTTTTGAGTAAATATGCGTTAAAGTTAAAATATTCAAAAATTCTTAGAAGGCGTCAAAAAGAAATTTGCGAGCTGGTACGCAAACCAAATTGTAGCTCATCTTTCGCTTTGATATTACAAAATTTAAACAAACGTTTGGCCAGTTTTTAGGTAATATATTTTTTTTTAGTTTTCTGAAATTTCGGAAATATGTTTCACCTCACAGCTTTTAACTTTTTACAAAATTTTGTGTACAGTAAACTTCTGTCTTTATAGGGCTTTTACGAAAAAATAGTTGAACCCGATCCGACAACTTGTTTTTTAGTAGTAAGGCGCTAAATTTAAATTTTTCAAAACATCGTAGTGGTTGCAACTTTGAACTCATAAAAAATTAGAGAGTAAAAAGAGTTGGTTTTGCCCTAAAGTCTTCCATTGTATACCGTTTTCAAATTTAGAAAACTTGGTTTCGGTAAAAAAAATGCTACTAAAAATCATGTTTAACTTCCGCTTCCGGTTTCGAATTTTTGTAAAAGCTTTATTTTTGGTGAATTTTTGATATACCCCCACATTCTAAAGCTCACCGAAATCGGAGCATCCGTTAGGGAGTTATGATGCACCACACACAAACATGTATATTGAAAGTAACAAGATGGATGTAATGTGAATTTAACCGACATGAACTATCTGCCTAAAACAGGGAGAGAGGAATCCATAAATGTGAGGCGATGAAAACTGCAGTCGATCAAAACGAATAAGGGTGTGCTTAGGCAATATAAAGAATTCTGGAACGCCAACTAAGCAAATCCAGTACGCATAGGGTGTAAACCGGAATGTGCAATATAGGCAAGTTGCAACGGTAGCAGGTACAAAGGAGCAACGATGGTTATACTTATCACAGTCAGTTTTCATTCGCGAAAATCTATTGGAATCGAACGTGGAAAAAATTAAAAAACTCAATGGACTTATTAATATAAGGGAATATGATGTTGTGACTAAATACTCCAAGTGTTGTTCGCTCTGCAAAAGATACGTATTAAATACACAAGAAAACGTGTACGATTGTGTGTTAAAATTATGGAATTAAAATTTTCATGATCCAGCCGTAGTTCACTTAGTAAAGAGATTGGCTCTAAAAGGAATGATCCCAGTGCAAACCTGGGCGTATGTCAACCTTAGAGAAGCTTTGGCCGTAGTTAAATGGTAAACGTCGTGCGGAACCTCCACAAAGCTGTAGGTGTCCTATATCGAGATTAAAGAGCGAACAGAAAACTCTAAGCAACATTAGAGTGGCATACGCGCACGTAAATATCAAGAGATCCAAAAAAAACTGATCCTCAGCGGGCTATGGAATGAAAAGTCACGTCTTTAGTAGACTAAGGGAATATTTATAATGTCAATTTCAGGTTAGGTTTTAATTATTATCTGACATTATAAACATTTGTTTTAGTCTAGCAAAGACGTGACTTTTCATTCCACAGCCTTTTTGCATCTCTTGATAATTGGTTAAATTAGAAAACATATTTAAAGAGGTGGCAAAAAAAAGAGCAAAGCACTTAATCTGGACATCAAAAATTATTACTTTTTCCATGTTTGACAGGAACGTCGTAGCTCCACAAAAGTGGTAGTACTAAACAAAACCACATTGATATTACTCTGCATAGGGCAATAGCAACACGTCGTACAGATATATCCCGTTTATTTGCTGTACTACACTAGGATCCGAAGATTGGACAATGAAAAACACATAATATGACGTGCAGACATTGAACTAAGCCATAACCACCGCCTTACTGATAAAGACACCCTCTTCAGTATAATGTCATTGGTGCAGATTCGCATTGTTTAAAGTCAGCGGCTCAGTTAGCCGAACCTGCAGGCGTGTTTTATTGTATTTATAAACCTAAGTATTTTATGAGAACAAAAATTCATTTTTTAGAAAAATAATACTTGGCAGTAAAACAACAAAAACGGAAGAGTAAATTTGTCTACCAAGTGGTAGAGGGGTAAAATTAACTCCTTTTATCTACAACAGTGAGTAAAGCGACCACTTTACTCTCTAGTTGACATTAGCTCACTAACTTAAATTTGGTACATTTATACTTTGTACTTTGTAATACACTTTGTACTACACTTTAAATATGTACATGTATGACACAATTGTTACAATGATTAATAGTTATTCCCGAAAATCCCGCAACAGATAAATATGCTCTTCATTTATTAAAGACGTTCCAGGCTGAGTTGTAATTTCCTCTCCAAAAGATTTAGAAAAGCTGCTTTGTTGTTGATTCATGTCAGATGCACTAGGCTGGATTTGCATTGTTGTATCAGTCAACACTCGTTTTGCTATCCCCTCTTTTTGTTTGATAGAATTTTCTATATAACCTTCAGCAATCGAAGTACACTTCCATCCACCGTGACGTTTAATTGTTGTTATTTTATGTTTTGTTTCAAAAGCCCTGTGATGCAATGCTTTCATTTTTTAAAACGTCATTTTAAATATTTTTGAAAATTGTACATATTATTCTGTTGTAGATACAATTTTATATACAACACATGACTAAAGTGACTTTTTTTGATTTCGCAGATTTATATCACTCGCTGACGCTCGTGATATAAACTTCTGCTCCATCAAAAAAAGTTCCACTTTACTCACTTGTACTATAAATAATTATTTTCCACTACTAGTATTAAACGATATCATTATTTACTTTGTTTTAGAGCCACGAAGATGAATTTTTTTCCTAGTGGTTAATAATATTTCATTTTTAACTACTGGTTAATAATGAAAACAATTGCTATCTAGCACTCACATGCCTATTTAAAATTATAAACTTTCATGTAAAAATCTTTTGATTTTACTGGTAATAACTGTTCACCAACACTTTCTGCGCCTTCCCTAATTTCAAGAGGAGTGCAGCTTCCACTCAAATCATCAAAATTGGACATATTTTATAACCACTATTATAAAATATATATTTTACGTAAATGTCAATTAAAATTAACTATTCTCTTGTTTTCAAGCAAGGCTACTTTATTTTTGTGCATATTTACATTTGTACATTTATTTTTTATTAATGTAAAATTAATTAATTATAAAAGGAATAAAGGTGCTAGTAGTGGAAAAAATAATATATAAACCACGGTAGAGAAGACTTATCAGCCTCGCAACTTATTTCCCTCGATGCTTCGCATCTCGGGAAATAATTCTGCTCGGCTGAGAAAAATGTCTTCTCCACCTTGGTCTATAATATACTATTATTAAATATTGCTGCACCTAAAAAACAAATTTCTGAATCTTACTCTGTTATCTCCCCGCCTCCTATTATCTCATCCCGTATATTAAAATAAACGGATAAGAATTTTCGATTTTTAGAAATTTATCGAAGACGGATTGAGACACAAACCCACCTCTAGCTCTGTTAGATATAAAATTACGTTACGCTCCATATCTCCGGAACGGCTGGACCGATTTTTATGTGCTTTGGCATGAGGGGGTATATTAAAAATTCACCGACAAAATAAGCTTTTAAAAAAAAAACGAAACCGGAAGCGGAAGTTAGACAGGTTTTTTTGGTAGCATTTTTTTCAGAAACTGAATTTTGGAAATTTTAATAGTGGAGATTAAAGAAGGCCTTAGGACAAATCAAACGATTTTTTACCGAACTCTCTAGCTTTAAAATGGCGGCCGCTACGAATTTTTGAACATTTCGACTTTAACGCCCATTTACTCAAAAACCAGTTATCTGATTGGAATCAATTACATCTTGTTTGGTAGCCCTTCAAGGGTACTATACCATGAAATATAATTAATTTTGAAAATATAAAAACGATCGCAATGACATCACTCCAAAATTTTGGACTTTTTCAAAAAAATATTTCTCAAAAACTGCTCGCACGTTTTTGTTTAAACATTTTAAGGTGATAGAGCTGGGAATCTTCTACAATTTTTTTTTGCGCATTGCTATAATTTCACTGTGACGCCCTCTATGAATTTTTGAAAATTGAAAATTGGTACCCTTTTATATATTTAACGGGGGGCAATAAAATATTTCTGTTAATGTGAAATAGCTCACCATTGATAGCAAAATCCGAATATAATAATATTTTTTTGATAATTTCATATTTAGGGGGGCTACTGTTTCCCTTCCCCCCAAATTTTTTCGATTAAAAATTAAAAATTTGGTTTCTTGTTTTGTTTGCTCTAGGAGAATCTTTTTACAAAAAAATCAAAAAATCGAATTTTTTTGCCCCTTAATAATCTTTTTGTCAGAAGAATTTCACATACTTTCTACAGCAGTTGTATTCTTGTACTAGTCGTTTAATGTTCAGTGTAGGCTAACTTTTTTATTTTAATAGATAGACTCGCAAACCCAAGAGCAAAGTTGTAGGGCAAATTCTTCTCGATTGTATTTAAGAAAAAAACTTGAGTTTCCAATTTTAATATGGCGGCCACGGTAAAAAATAACTTTTTTTTAAATAGAAACGTGGAATTTTGGCTTTAAAATCAGAAAGGTTTTGAAATTCCAAATACAAATTAATAAGAGTAATTTCTTGCTAAAAATAATACTTCTCGAGTTATTAATATATTTTCAAATATCAATTTCCGCGCTTCCGTAGATTCAGTCCGAATATTTTACCCAACCTTATGCTTGCAGCGCAGCGGTCGGTCTTTCTTCAACCGCTTCAAGATATTACAGCTTATAAGAACTATTTACTTTAACTAGTCGTGTCTAGACAGGTGTATATCGAAAGTGTTGGAAAATATAAAACAATGTATTTAAATGTAAAGGAAAGTCCAGGCGAAGTGTTTCGCTCATTTTTTTTATTTGTTTTTTGATTGTTCAGCGGGTTTGAATTCTTAAAATCATTTGACCGAATGATAGCCCAAGGTACAATACTCCTAGGTCCAAAGTACAAGACGGTCTTGTACTTTGGGCCAATTTATGCTTAGTTCAATATTGCATATAAAATCCATAATTACTAATTAATCTTTTTTTTAATGTAACCAGTCATAAAACTAACCTTTATTCTTTTATATTATGGCGATGAAAGTTTGTATATAGCATATTTTTTAGGTAATAACGTATTTTAAAGAAAATTTGCCCAAAGTAGAAGACTCTCCTCTATCGCTAGTTTTTGACCTGTTTATTTGAACATTTACAAAATTTAAACAAAATTTCACTTGAAATTTTTTGCATAGTAACTTTGTGTTTTTGAGTTGTTAAAGTCAAAATTTTCAAATCGTCATTAAGACCGCCATATTAATGAAAAAAGTTTGAATAAAAAACGTTAAGATATTTCATTAAATTCCGTTTTTAAATATTAAAAATTTTGCTTCTGGTTTGAGATTTTATTAAAATTAAATTATTGAATTCGTTAATTTTTGAAGTTCATCAAAATTGAACCATCCGTTTGTGAGTTATGAGGCACTAGATACGCATACATACAAACATTGTTAAAAAACACTTTTTGGGTTTGTGGAGTTCCAAAACATGTATATCAGTCAACGTCTCAAATTCGAACATTTTCACGAAATAAATGTTTTCCTGTTACTGAACGCATATATAAGGAAGTAAAAAATGTTTTGATGAAAATCATAAAGATAAAATTGTGGGCGTTTAAATAAGTATATCTATATCTAATTTATTTTATTTATAGACAGTTTGAAAATTTAAAGTAGCTAAATGAGTTTTCTGATTTAATGTTGAGATTCATATTACGTTGAAGGAAAAGGACTTTCGATTTGCGACATGCAAACTAATTTATTACGCGAGTAAATTACGTTGTAGAATGTTGTAAAGCAGGTCTCTACCGAATACTAAAATAGCAAAGTAAAGAAGTAATTTTAGTATAATAAACCTGCGGTTTTTATTTTGTATGCCATAGGAATGTTGAAAAATACATTTCCCAAGAGTTCCGTATTCAAACGATCTTTGAAATAGTGTAGGTACTTTTATGGAGCATTAGCTAGCGAGGCACGAACAGATACTGAAACATATTTAAATGGTGACCTGCAGCCGTATTACTCTGCAACGGTATCTCGTGCAGTACGGGTGTAACAAGAACGTACTCCTGAAAAATACTGCAATACGCAGAAGAGTTATTAAGAATATAAAATGTCACGACTCGCTAATAATAAACAGGGAACACGGAGCGGGCCTGGAACAATGAATTTATAAAACGTTTGTTTCCGGGACAAGTAATCCCTCAGAATGAAACTCGAGGAAATACGTTGCCATATTTTGTTGCATTATGACAGTGCCTTTTTATTAAGACTTCTTTTACATCATGCGTTGTTTATTAAACACGTAGAACAGTGGTTTGGTTTAACGCAACTGATTAAGTTGTTTTTCCGAACCGCAATTTATTATAAATAACTAAGTAAGTACTCCTAGCTAAAGCTTTATTTATTATTTAATTGTAAAAGATTCGAATTTCCAATAAATCTCAGAATTAAGAGACATTTGGTTTCAATTTGATATTTATTAAAAATGTAACTGTTTTAAAGTCTAGTATTACGCACCTGACGAAGGTAGTGTTGAATATTACAGTACATCATCCATTATCGGTTACGAGATGACACCTACTTTGAATTATTAATAACAGTAATTTGAAAGCTATCGTTTCATCTAACTACAGGTAGCGATTCTTTATATTATTACTATTTCATTATTTTTCTGAAAAGCAACGAGAGTGGGATATGGTAG
This sequence comes from Ctenicera cuprea, assembly GCA_958336395.1. Lineage (NCBI taxonomy): Eukaryota > Metazoa > Arthropoda > Insecta > Coleoptera > Elateridae > Ctenicera > Ctenicera cuprea. The sequence continues at coordinate 70,651,768 of OY284486.1, read as the reverse complement.
GTGCATTCATGACTAGCTTCCATAATAATCCACGTTCACATTCGCCGGGGAAATTGCACGATCCAATGGCGTTATCTTGCAATTTTTTCTTTCTAAAGAACTCTCTGAAAAGCGCATTTATGGTTTCCTACTGCAGAAGGTTTACTAGCGTCGGACAAATTTTAGAAAGGATATAAAAGACTTTTATATTGAAAATGCGCGAACGGTGTTGTAACTCATGGTTGGTTAGACCTTGCACCTCAATTTAACACCTCGTACTCGAAATCGAAAAACGTATGTTTTAAAATTCTAGAAAGCATTTCCCATAGCAACCCCGCAGCAGAAAAGTCATACAAATGATGGGTAAATAAAGGGAATATGCAAGTGTAAAATAGTTAAAATAAAATTACAAAACGAGAAATCCGAAAGATAACTTATACAAGAAAGAGCAATTGTATAAAATGCTTCCATTCAAAATTCTGCGAACAAAAGTACGTCTACAACCATTTGTATTTTGTATAGAGACTTGCGGTCTTCACATTTCCGAGCGGAGGGTTTTACATAAATACTTACATTCTGCATGCGAGATTCCTTTTTATTCTTTATACGTGAATTGAAAGTAAATTGGAAAAGAAATTCTGTTAGAGTTTATTTACTGATATTTCAAATTTAGGACGCCGCGGGGTGGACTGTCTAAAATGTTTATTGTCAAAATATTGATTTTGTTAAAAGCTTTTCCGTCTCTCATTCAGGGCGAAAAAGGAACAGAAGCTACGCGAAATTGGATTCTTTGTAATTACCAAGGTGGTTTCCTTTACACACCACATGGAAATTCTTTAACAACAATTGCACAGTATATATCATTGTAAATCGATGCTGGAAAGAGATATTGCACGGGAGCCGTTTCAGTATAGCCAGTGACTTATTACCTATGAAATGCAATACAGTACTTCAGAGTTTTCTGCAGCGAAGCACTTTAATAACTATTTCTTCAAACACTTTGTAAAGAATGGGCACTTCGTCTGGACTTTCCCATACTTCAAAAATAATTACCTTTTATATTTTCAAAGACATTGGATATACAATACACTTTTAGACCCAGAGCTTCTTTTATAATATCAGATTTATATCCTGATGTCAGCTATTTCGTTTATAATTAGTGGCACCCTCACCAGAATGCAAGTTAGCAGTTAGCAGCGATTAAAAAAAAGTTTCAATACACGAAATTAAAGCAGAAAATTGATTTTATTTTTTTGAACATATTGCTTAAGATCAAAGTTTACCAGAGACTGGATTAAAAACCATTAGAAACGGGGTGGGAGAAGATTATCGTTCGTAAATATTGCTGCATCTAAAATGTGGGTATGCAATCTTTCATCATTGATGAGTAGTTTACCTTAACCCTTTCGGTACCAATGGGGTTTCTATGTGATTGTTATTTATCAGGTAATTTTTTTACCGCTTCACATTTTAGGTGTAGCTACGGGTAGAAAACTATTTCCTGTAGAAATTAGTTGTACTAAAAAAATAAATACAGAGCCATTTTTTTCTATTTGGTCGTATATTGCTCAATGGTATTCTTAGCGAGGACATATCTAACTCAATAGTGCTATTTATAGAAGATATGGAGAAAACAGCTCTTGCGGGGAGAAAACTGCAAAATTTAGCAGAAAATGTGTGTGATGTTTGGACGAATAATGGACGGAGATTATAACACCGAAACCGATGATAGTAGTAATTCCGACTTGGAAGATAATAAATCGTTATAAAGTACAAGTCTTTTGTATTAATTTACAGTTGGGTTTTCTTTGCCCACGTAAATAAACCACTGGGACAAATATGTCCAAGGCGCAAATTCAAAGTTCTGGTTTTGAAAAAATACAACATGACGACATTATGTTTAACACACCTTACAACAGAGTAACATTTGCAAGCTTTTGCATCTTCAAACCAATTTTAAACACTGGTACCGAATGAGTTAAACAGGAAAATATTTTATTGGTTTCGTAGAAGACGTCGGGAAAAAATTAGGACATTGACGCACCAACGAAATTGTAAGCCATCTCTAGGTTTATAAAACGGTAAACCATAAATAAATATGTAAAAGGGTTTTTGAGCAATATTTTCTAGAATTTCTATTAACTCGAATAATTTTTTCCTGGACAGTTTTTGTTATTTTAAAAAGCTGCCGTATATTGCAATATTTTGCTCTTTTAGTTAGCACCCAATGTAATTTGCGATCCGCCAACTCTATTTTGTGTGAAAAAAGCTACAAATCAAAATTTTCAAAAGATTATATTTGCCATTATATTAAAGCCCAGAAAAACAACAACAGCACAAAAAAGTTTGCAGGTGTATTTGCACCAGATAGACATTGCCAAGCAGTGGCAACTGCTGTTTTCTTAAATATTAAATTCGTCCAGACTAGCAATAAAGTTGTAAATTGTGGTTTGTCTTTTGGGGAGGCATTGCTAAACAACAGCAACTTGAAAAATCATGTATAATCAGCGCATTTTCGCTATAAAATCAGTTCTTTTTAATTCATGCAAACATAAACTCTGCGGTACGAAAACCAACCCTTGAGCATTTTTAGCCAAATCGAAGAACAGCTAACGGTCCAGAGCAAAAATCAACACAGCGAGCTCCTTCTACAGCCCTGATCGCTAATCGAACGTAGGTTTCTGTTCTGAAACACACCAGCGCAACTAGCTGCAGCCTTTCGAGAGCTCCACAGCAGCCTGCTCTTGTCAAGTCTACCAACACCCCTATAAAACCCGCAGACGCGTCTTATAAACCGTTCCCGTCATTGTACCATAGGCGAGCGTGTTTTTTGTTTAATTTAATTTAGTATCATTGTTTTTTGTTCTTTGTTATTGTCATTATATTAATGTGTTTGTTCATATTTGATATTATTAAACTATAATTATGTTTGAATAAATAAAATCATAACTGAAAGGTGTTAAAATGATATTGGATGTGGATTGTAAAGCTTTTTTTTCATATGAATTTTTGACATTTCCTCCCACTCAAAAAATCATCAACAATGGACTATACGTTCAGGAGATACGAACAAACGAATGCAGGAATTTTTAAAAACCTCTTTTTGAGTTCCTGAAGATCAAAAACATACAATTCTACAAAAATCTGAAATATTTCATGATTTCACAACTTTCCTGCACCTACCGAAAGTTTTGCAAAATAGGAATGCATTATAATATTTAATAATTTTATTTCGTAAGCGATAGAATTATTAAAAAATGATAATGAGATCCTATATCCAAAGCCAACTATCAGGTTTTCTGCTAACGATGCAAACTCAATTTATGCGTTGCAAGAATAAAATTTAAAACTAAAGCAAACCGCGGTGGCTAAGTGGATGAATATCCACTTAGCAACCAACCGCTCATGTGTTCGAATCCCGGATTTTACATGTTTACTCCTGTTCGTCTATGCATGTTAGATTAGCGTGAAGAACCCTGGTACTTGACGCCCGTGTAATGTATGTTATTTGAAAAACTACAACGCTTGACCTGGGAAAAAATTTACAGAAACTATATCGCTTTTTTTGTATTTAGAACACGTGAGAGCCCAAGGCTTAAATAAGCAAACATATTTGTTTTTATCTCTTGGCAAGAAAGTTTTACAGGCATAATAAATATTACAAGGTTTTATAAATCTTGGACATTGGGAAGCATTCAATTTGATACGTGCTTTAACCACAACTGATATCTTTCCTAAACTTTCAGTGGAAAACTGTGTCTGTTCAAATGACAAATATCTCGCAAGTATTTCCACCCAGGAACAGAGCACGTCTTGAATTTCGTTATTTAACCCATTTTGTTTTAAACAACAACAAATAATAAGCAGTTGCGTGGATTGTAGCTTTGCTACTTTATCCCTCTCCGCACATTATACCGCATGGCCGCTAGAACAGGTAACAACCGACCATTTTCTCAATTTTTAAATTATTAATTCCAAATTTTTTCTGTATATTATACACATAAAACGGTGTTAATTTTGACTTACGGTTTAACCGGAGGTGAAAACAATTTTTTTATTTTTAATGGAACATCCTGTATATTTTTGCATATTTGGATAGACCTTTAAATTTCCTTCGCAGCTATGTATAATACCTACCTGTTAACTTTTAATTTTGGCCGTCAGAGGGCGTTTTAAAAAACTTAAATGCCTAATAATGATATTCATAATTAATTTTTTTTAAGTTGGTTTGAAAACAAAAGAATAATAAACCCATTCCATCAATTGACGATAATTAAAATACCTAAATGTAAAGACCGATTCGCCAACCAATTTTTGATTAAGAAAAATAAGAGAATAAAAGGACTGGAGATATGAATTATTGAATAATCAAATTAATATGTAGATAATATGTAGATGCACTCTGCAGTCAACCATTCATTACCGTTATGTATTTCTATTACTTTTATTCGCGCACATCTAAATTGCAAATCTTGTTATGCTTTTTGATATGGAATCTTTTAATTAGTTACAAGTGAGAGTAGCAGTAATGGCATTTTTAAGCTTAAAATTTTTAAAAATATTAACATGTAATCATCAACTGTGTGTAAATTCTAACGAAATTTTTCTCATTTAGCTTTTTCTTTAATTAAATAACGTTTTAGTAGCCACTTGTACAGGGTGTAACAGACCACCCACGCACTATCTTTAGGACTAAACTATTGAACCTACACGGAGGGGATAAAAAATTTGTTATATCCTAAATCGTACCCGAGGTATTTAGTGAAAATGTTTGTAAATATTTTAGGGCTCCAGAAAAGGTCATTTTGGGGATGGCTACGGGGGTTTCTCGAGATTTTTAAACACGAAGGTGGGTCAACTTATATTTCATTTAAAAGGTCTTTTTAAACCCAACAACTTAAAAAAAGAAAATAACGCTAGCTCAAACCGTTTCAAAATGGCAACCAATTCTATCAAAAAAGCGGCCATTACATAAACCTTCTCCCAACCGCACATGAACTATTGTACCAAGAAAATTAGCAGTGATTTTTAAAGTCCAATAAATTAGCTTTCCAACGATGTGCCATATGAGGACAAAAACTAAATGTTAGAAGTACCCCCTCTCTTTTTCAAAAGAGCGGAAACATTCAAAAAATATTATCTCAAAAATCTTAAATAGGACGAGAGGTCAAGTAGTACCTCATTTTAAAGGTCCTATTAAACTGAACAATTTTTGTACTTAAAGTTATTCGATATCTCTCACCGTTACAAAATGGCGGGTCAATTTATAAAAATTTATTTCCTATAATCGGACGAATTGCTCCTTCCGCAGTGAAACAGAAACTTTTTTGCTGATTTATAAAGTTTATTCACAAAACATTTAAATCCATGTGCGAGTTGGACTCGCACTCGCACTTGTACTAAACTTTTTCGGAAAAATCAAATAATCATGTGGAGATGGGCTATTAGTAGGATTCTACTTTGAAAAATATATACAAATTTATTAATTCCCGCGATTGTTTAAAAATAAATGCAATTTTTTATGGTCACGCCGTCACAGTGGTTTATTCCTTTGTTATGTTATTTAACTTCCATTTAAGTTTAAAATCCTCACAGGTACGCCGCGCCGGTACAGTCGATAGAGGAAGACTTGGCACACTTTACCGGAAAGGATTAGTTTATTATCTGCCCATAATTGCCGGATTAGACATGTCAGGTTGTTAAACCTTTCACTACCATCGGGACAGGGCGGTACTGAGAGTTGCAGCAAATGCTGACAGAATTGAAGTAAACACTTTCTATAGAACTGCTGTTTACGCTTTTAGAAGTGAAGTGTGACAATTCTACCTGCAAAGACTACTGCACCTGCTCTTATAAAGTGTGACGAAGCGTCCATACAGCTTAAATGTCATTAGTATCGGTTTAGGACCGTGAGTTATTCTTATTGTTATTATAGAGACATAACAATTGCCAAAGTATAGGAAAGTCCAAGCTAAGTGTTTTATCATTTTTCAAGTCGCAGTAGTAAGTAAGTAAGTTTTCTTCTACAGAATAAACTATTGCAGTAAGAGTTGATTTATAGCCTCGATTTATGTAAAATGTTGCTGATAGTACTGTTAGTAGTGAAAAATGCGTTATTACAAGAAGATTACTGTCAGTTATTGATAAGCTCTTTGTAAATAACCATAAATTTTGTACAATTGCTTTTACTGTATACATAAACTTGAAATTTCGTTTGTACTTACGTTAAAATTATCTTATAACGCATGGTTATTTGTGATAATTAAACACAAACATTTACACCGTATACTATTTTATAATTTGAATTTTTTGCATAGGTTTTTTTTCCTTGAATTTTGTTCGTTGGTTATTTTTCTGTGGATTTTTTCTCTGGTTTTTTTTCCTTCAATCTGTTTGTGTAACGCACAAGCCCACACGGCGGCAGCTGTAAAGGGTGCACCTACACATACATAATATTATAATATGCCACAATTATTTCAGAATACACGCGATAATATCCAACAGTGATTAAATTATTACAAAACGAAAAATAAAGTACATAACGTGTTTAGCGAACAAATGTTTTAAATGAACATGACTTGGAGGTAGGAAGCAACGGCAACGCATAGCTTAATCTTCCTATTTATCATTTATTATAAAGTCACGCGTTAAGTAAACAAAGGCTTTTATTAACGTTGTATGCTAATCGACGAAATGTCTGCACAGCGCACGTGTTTTCGTAACGAAGCTACAATTTTAGGATATTCATTTGCCTTTGAACGCCACAACGCATTTATCTGTATTTGAAAATATTCGTAGTTATTTAAGACTCTACCACAGCAGGACACCCGGATTCTTGAAAAGTGTCATGGCATTTTCTATTGATTAATTTAATACTTTTGACCCTCTGAACTCAAGTTACGAACTGGCGAAGAAATAGAAAAGAAATGCTTTATCAGTAATGTCAAGAATTCGACTCGGCACGAATTAATTCTGTTAATACGTTAATTTAGCTAATCTTTGTGATCGGTGATATTGATCGATTACACCTGTTGAAATTTATGTAACATGTAATGCAATTAAATGTCAAGGTTTGACGTGAAGTAAAGGTTATTTCGTTCGACAAAGCAGGGAGGATGGCATAACAAAGCACCACAACCTTATATAGCTCTAAGCAAGAAATAATGTAATTGTAAAACACTGCCTAATTGTGTTACAGTTATTTATAACAAAAGGTAAAGTAGGTTAGAACGTTTTATAAAGTACAATACAAATGTATTTTATTTAAGGTCGTCATTAAAACCTTTTGTTACATTTCCCGATTTATTTTTAATCAGCAAACTTGGATAAAGACGCCATTGAATCTAATTTAATTTTTTTTGAAAGATTATTTTGGATTCACGAAACGCTTCAAAAGCGTCACACCGCTCAAAGAGTCGCAGTAATATTTAAAAAGAATTTTTATAAATACATACAACTCTGATTAAGTTTACTTTCTAAGAAAACTTGTTATCAAGGTTTTTGGCAGTTTTGAATGCTGCTCGTTAAATGTTTTTTGAAGCGTTACTAAAATACTAATTCATCATTTGATTTACTACTTTAATAGAAATCAAAGTATCCTCTCAAACTGCATCGATCCCATTTCTGGTAAATACAATGTTCGCTTAAATTACAGGGGATAGTACAACGTAAATATTGAATATATTCAATCAACTTCTGGTGATATCTATATTTAGTAGAAATAACGAGTTCTGCTACGCAATTGGGTTTAAACTTTTTATTTCTTAGTAGTAGTTCCATAAACCTGCATTAAAAAATGAATCAAGCACTTCTCCTGTACTTTCCGATACTTGAAAAAGTTTCAGTTCCTATTTGTAAAAGTTGTTATGTATAAGGTTGTAACCCGATCAGCAGAAGCAGTGATAAACCGCACCTACGCTGACTTTCTGCAAACGACAAAAACAACACGTTTAGTGGCGTAACTACACCGATTCAGCTAATGTAGCTGCATAGGGCCTCGAGATTGAAAGGGGCCTTGGTTCACAGTTTTTTTTTAATAAAAACAAATGTATTTAACAAAAGTATTACAATATAACCAAGAATATAACTATATATTATGTAATATCTTTAAACATAAAGTATCACAAATATCAACTGTACCGTGAAACAGCGTATTATAATTCAATTTCTCGTTAATGAGAGCGTCAAACCGATTCAATATTTACGTAGCTCACAGAACCAAGAAAGTACATTCAAAAAATTGTAAGTATTTCAATAGGTTACCCGTTTTAAAAATGGCCGTGAGACGGTTCGCGACAATTCAGGAATAGGAGGTTCAACTGCATACAGAGTAATTGATGATGTCAATAGACGTGTTCAAGCCGTGATCAATGCAAATCGCCAAATAACTGTCTTTGAATTAGCGGCTCTAACATCTCATAACAGTCAACCAGGTCAACATCGAGCACAGCTAGAACAAAATCAAGACTAAGATTCAAAACGCTGTACAAAAAGCGGTTGGAACTGGAACAGTAAAAACAAACACCAAACCAAACAGCAAACCGTAGTTCACTGTAGAGATCAAACAATTAACACTGAAAAAGAAAGAAGCACACATACAACACCTAAGGAAACAAACACGTGAAACTCACGCTAAATACATGGAATTAAGAAACCGAGTCAATAACAGAGTTTGTGAAATAAAAACAGAGAATACTGTCGAAGATTCAGCCGCGAAATTGAACACGACATATTTGGAGCCTCTAAGAGAATATGGAAGCTATTAGAGGGTTTAAAACGCCAATTAATAAAAACATAGAATTGAAAACAATAGGCGAGGTAGAATGGACACGTCGCATCACTTCGAACAACTGTACGAACACAACGCAGCAACAACTATAGAAATGGAAGAGGATACAGAAGAAAAAGTTAGAGAAAGAAATAACCAACCCCTCACGATAACAGAAAATCAAGTAAAAACGCAGCGATAGTGAAACTAAAAAACAGAAAAACACCAGGCGAGGCCGGAGTACATAACACATTTATTAAATACAGCGCAGACCATCTACTATAACAATTGACGAAACTGATAACCACGCAAGGAAGAATTCTCAAGGAATGGAAGAACAGCGTCATTATTCCAATATTTAAGAAACGGTACAAAAAAGATTTAATTATAGAGGAATAACGCTGTTAAGCTCAATTACGAAGCTACTGAGTAGCTTACTGGCAGATAAAATCAGTTTCATCTTCCCTATGAACGAAGAACAACAGGATTTTAGGAAAACTAGGTTGACCGTAAACGCAATCTTCGTCCTACGTAAAATAACCGAAAAATCGCTGAAATTAAACACACCAGCCTTTATGTGTTTTGTCGACCTCACTAAGGCGTTCGACCAAATACACTTAAATGACGTTCTACAAATATTGCGAGAGAAGGACACTCCTCAAGACTACATATAGCGGCGGCAATACCTGGATGTCTCAACAATGTTACACAATAAGAATAAGAACATCAACATCCACTGCAAACGCGAAGCTAGACCCATAATGACATACGGAGCAGAATCAAGAACTGATACGACAACGTCCAAAAAACAACTGAGAACGGCTGAAATGAAAACTCTGAGAATGATCACAGGCTACACACATGACAGAACGCAGAAATAAGAGAAAACTGCGAAATTGATGACATAGTTCGGTGGAGGAGAAACCGCAGAAGACAGCGGGAGCGGGATAGTTGGCAATCCATATCATAGGAATAGGTTTACACCCATATCTAGAATAAAACAGGCAATTTGCCTATTAAGTAAGAAAGAAGAAGAAGAATTAATGAAGAAAAGCAACAACACGATCAATAACTACAGGAATGACTTTTGTTTGTTGCAGTTCAACCCCCTCTTCCTAGATTGTCACTAACAGTCTTACGTTCAGTTTTTAAAATGGTTATCCGTTCAAATACTTGCTACTTTTTAAGCGTGATTTCTTGAAACTGTAAGCTAAGTTTGCGTAAAATTTTGGACAGCGTGACGCCTTTATTAACGAGAAACCTGAGCAAAAAGTTGAATTACGAGCTGTTTCACGGTACAGTTGACATTTGCCTCGGCCATGTTGAATAAGAAGTAAACGGTATCCATGTCAACGGTTATGTAGCCTTATTAATACCTATAAAAAATATAAGTAACAAAATACAACGGGTTTGGGAAGGGGCCCTCAATTTGTTCCTGCATTTGGGCCTATTTTCTGAAGTTACGTCACTGAACACGTTATACACTTAAATTCCATTTGTTGCTGCGCTACACAAGGATCGGACCTGTTATGCAACAAACAAGACATAATATCACCTACAGTAAAACGAGCTAAGCCAAAGCCACGGGTTGCAAAAGTTTTTGATTTTTTGTACAAATACACCTATGGATGAAAGAAATACAAAAAAACAAATTGTACATATAAAATTTTGGTGGATGGAAGAAAAATATCTCCCTTAAATAACAATTAAGTTGTAAATCTTATTTTACTATCACTAATGAGGAATTTAACTTAAACGGAAATGTTTCATTGTCCTTCGTTTTTAAAGTAAACGCACATCAATCTATAGAACAAGTCGAAGCAAATTAGACAACTTTTTAAAAAATTTACAAAATTAGATAACAATTTTCGCTACATAATCTTAATTTGTAAAAACTTCTGTTGCATAATAACAGTGCATCTCGCCAGACCTATTGCAATACAAAATTTGATTCCGATCTGTTAACAACAATTTTTGAGTAGGTGTGTTAAATAAAAATTATCAAAAAATCGTACCGACAGCCATTTTCAAGCTAGAAAGTTCGGAAGAAAGCGTTTAATTTGCCTTCATCTTCTATGAGAATTCGTTTTAGTTTTAGACAATTGTGAAATAAAATGCTACCGAAAACACATGTCTAAATTCCGCTTCGGTCTTGGAATGGATGCTTCTGGGCAAAGCACTTTCTCGGACGTTCTCACTTTTCTAACATTTTTACGTTTGCAGCAACGTTTTAGCTCCAAAAGTACCTATATACTATAAGATTGCAAAGCTCTACATCCGCGGCATATCGCAATCAGCTTCATCCGTTACCACGGAGGTTCTAATGCCTATACGAATACAACTGTAATTAAGTTTATTGAAATATTGCACACAAAAAAGATTTGTTTTCAACGCAGGGAAGGGGGGAGGCTTAAACGGGATTGTTTTATCGTCAACGGATTATTAAATGAAAGGGTATTAATTTCCAAATTTTTAAAACTCATAGATTGTTTCACAGAAAAATCAGGGTATTTCGGCAAGAACTAAATTATAGCTCACACTTGCTCTACCAGTCAACAAAATAAAAAAAATCTCACTGCCTGTTTTTGAGCTGTATAACATTCCACACTTCAAAAAGTTTGAAAATATTTTCTTTTCGCTGTTTTCATAGTATTTAAATTGCTTCTATGTAACATTATTGCGTCTTTCTGGGGCTATTACGTTATAGACGTTGAATTAGTCTTTTAAGGTCCTCTTTCAGATCTTTTTTTCAGAGTTATAAAATTCAGTTGAAACAACACCGATAACAATAAAACATGTGTATTCTTTGTTTCCGGTTTTGTATTTTCTTTAAGCTTTGTTTTTGATCTTAAAAACAAACAAACATTGGGTTTATGCCCAAAACATAATTTTTTTAATTAACCAATCCGTATTAATTTTGAAAAATATAATTGTTGTAGATAGAGTAAGTCGCGTTAATCACACGACAATGCTAATTTGATTTAAACGGATAGATAGTACGAATGGTACTACGATGTAAAGGCGTATAGTATTAAAAGCATTCATATTTTAAGTAAATATTAATAAAGCAATAAAGTAAACATTAATTTAGGTATTCGTGATCTCTCTTATATTTACATTAACTTTTTTCAAAATTTTCGTTGTTTACCTGAAACTACGATTGGTTAGATACACAATGCCATTACCAATAGCTAAGCAAACTTTATTACGTTATTCAAGTATATTTGTCAAATCTCGAATTGCCAGTTTATATTAACAAATTCGATACTTGAAAAGGTACTAGTTATAACTAGTTAAATATATTGTTACTTATATAAAAGAAAATTGTTTATCAATTACTGCAAAACAGTTTAAAAATACAGACTTTCGTGACTATAATATACTATTTTTATACAAAATTATTTTACAAGTCTGGACTAAAAGCTCTATTACCTATTGTAGTACGTTTAGGTTTTTGTAACAAAAGCTTAATATCAAAGTTTACTAATTTTTTCGTTACTTTTATTGGGTTGGCAAGTTAATAAAAATTGTGAAATCACATGCGATGACAAACGAGAAAGCCTTGTATATCTATCTCTAACGTAGTAATTTTAATTTAGGGGGCAGACTAATCCGTTGTATTATATTTTTTCACAATTACGTAATTACTCTAATTAGAATTTATGTCAACTTTTATAAGTTGTGCTGTTGACAACGCAAATATTTTATAATAGGAAAATGAATCAACCAAGTCTGTTTATATCTATTTTGCTAGGTTTGTTAAGACGATCTCATATCAACACGTATAATTCGCACACATGTTTCAAAACCACAGACAGAGTAAACATTTTTATGTGTTTTTTTGTTACACCTATTGAGTTAATATTGCCGTACGAACAGATAACCAAAAAAGGGCACCAATTGAGCGCCCTTCGCTTACTAATTTTATTTTATTTATTTATTGTTATTTTTTTGACTCCCATTACTCAAATGGATACAGGAATGTATAAAAAATTCATTTGCTAAATAAGATTTAAAAAAAATCCAAAACTGGAAACGGAAGCTATTCATATTTTTAAGTAGCATTAGTTTTTGAACCGAATTTTCTACATCTGAAAACGGAATATGGTACGAAGCTGTGGCTTAAATTCAACTTTCGTTGTGAACTCTCTAATTTAAAAATGGCGGCCCAAAACTATTTTTCTAACTGTCATAGTTATGTAGCCTTGCTGATTCAGCTGATGTAAATACGTTCAGTTTTATTAAATATTCGAAGATTTAATATAAATGTTTTTGCATTTATTAACATCTATATTGATTTATTCAATATTGGAATATTTAAATTACATTTTATTTTAAGGATTTACTCCAATCGATAAACGTTTATTAAATATTGAAAAATTTTAAATAAATATTTAAGGACTTATTTTTATTTATAATGATTTATCAACAAAATAATTATGCAGCGTTAATTTACATTTGTTTGTATACATGTATAACAAATATTGCAACATCTATGTATTAAATCCGGAACTGTCGCAATTTTCGCGACGACGGGCTCTTACCTCTCAACACAGTTTCATTTATTAAATGCATTTATTTCCTCACTCCATGAAGTCCGGCTTTTAGCACAGTAAATACCTAGTTGAACCGTGTCATCTTTTACATACTCTCTTGTTTCTATTATATTTTTTTACATGAATACTGTTTTTTTCAGATGATGATCGAAACCTAATATTTCTGTTATATATTCATAAGTATAATAGTTTTAAGTAAAAAATTTGAATGTTATTCTAACTCTAATTAATGCAAAGTTAAATTATTATTTTAATTTTTATTTTATGATGTAGCTTCTTTTGTAGGACTAAGTTATGTATGTAAAGCAAACTTTGTTTTATGAACAAATAATGGTTTGAAGCCGAGGCTTTTGTTTGAAAACGTCTTCACGGAAAATAGAGCGAGGACTCTTGTAAGGTAGTTTTAAAACTTAAGGGTTAATTTTATGATGAAACGAAATAAACCTCTTTAATGTTAGAATGATGGTTTCCTCCCCGTAAAAGAAGATTGATAGCGTTTCCGCAGGCACAAGTATTGTAATTATAAAAAGACAATTTTTTGTTTTTTTCTTTTATGTAGAATGTTAATTTGCATAAAGCAGTTTCCCAATAATAAAATTTAAAAAACAGTAGCTAGAGAAAGCACAGAACACTCAAAAGGTAATTATTTTACTAAGTGACAAGTTAGATTCAAGTCAGCTGTACGTTCAAATATGTAATAATGATGTAGTGGTTTAAAGTCTAAAGGCCCCACTACGTCCTAGTACACAGCACTAGTATATTTATTCAAACAAAAAACACTAGAAATGCAAAGCTAAGTGAGCAGTGCTCATATACAAAATTTCAAAATGAACCGCCGTTTAGCTCAGTTAAAGGACTAAAAATTATATTATTCAATAATATTTTTTAATAAATATTTTATTTGTGTCCGCGTTTATACTTGTTTATTTTTCTGGCCCATATTATTAATACAAAATAATTAAAAAATAATATTTATTCCTTACTCTTCTTCTTCTTATAGTACTATACCCTATTCAGGGCGTTGACTCTCTCCCTTCTGTCTGTGTTTGGTGCGCGGCGATAGATTACTTGCACAGACAAACATAGGGGACCTACAGTTTAACGTGAGCTCCAAACCACAGGAAGTGCATGCACTTCTTTTCCAGGGAGGTTTTCCTGGAGAAAATCCACCTCGCTGGTTTCCCGTTACCGTGCGAGGGAGAACGTCCGGGCAGGGGATCGAACGCGGATCCGCTGCATTGGTAGCCCGCGCGCTTACCACTGAGCTACGGCCGCTTCCTTTCTCACAAAATAGTTATTTGTACAACAAGTTTTTTTAACAAAGCGTGATTATTTCTCACATGTGAGTACAACACTCGCCTAGCGGCTCGTGTATAGCAACTTTTACAATCGTGAAATAATCACGTCCATTTCCTTACTAGTTACATAAACAGCTATTTTTGCACGTTGCTATGGGCAACGGTAAATAAACAGCTATCGTTAAAAAAAGACGTATTTTGAGCTTTTTACTCACATGGAGTCAATGAGTAAATAATGTAATAATTAAATAAAACTTACTTTGTAAATCGCGAAAACACCAGTCAAGAAACACTCATTTAACTCCCTTGCATTGCATGGTAAAGTTTTATAAATAGGTTTTTGTTTACAAATTTACTATGCACCAATCAAAGCATGTGAGACATACTGGATTATAGGGATTTTGTTTCAAATGATTAAAACAATTACAGCCAATACTTAACTTCAACGCTAATAATATATTTCATTTGTACCTTAATTTGGCTAATTGATTGTTTTTACCAGTCAAATGCGGCATTTACACATGGAGTCGTGTGTTATTTCGATTACACCTGACTCCTCGTGAGTAAAATGCTAACGCAACCACTCCATCTTCTGTAAAGAAATCGAAGCTGTATGTCCACAAATATTATTTTTCCCTAAATAATTATATTTGTAGACTTAATATAATTTTTTTTTTATAAACTAAATCAAATGTTTTTTCATCAAGTTTTTTTCCAGATTTCACACATTAAATGTTATTTTTACTGTTTTATATTTTGACCCGTTTTAAAATAATGTGTGAAATTATTTGAGATAATAAAAAATTTCTACAAGAAAACGTTATTTACTTGAACAAAAATAATTTTTTTGAAATAAAAACAATATAATTTTTAAATCTTTTTTTTAACTGGCCCAGCGCTATGCATACACTACAAACTGCGAAAGTTATCTAAAAAAAAGTGATTCATCTGTTCCTTCTTCAGGAGGCTGCAGCTCTGCAACGAAGTGTTTTCGGGCTAATTTTAATTAAAACATTTTTCACTAATTTTAGTCTTATTAATGTAAGGATTTTTTATTTATCGTGGCTGTTTTAATAAAGATTGGCCGCTCCAATGTCAATCAATAACTCTAGACAACAAAATAACGGTTGTTTTATTAGTTTGACGGGTAGTTTTATACCCTGAAAAGTTATTTACCTGTTTTTACATTAACTTACTAAATTGTTTTTTAGAAGTTTTTCAACTGGCACGGTTCTTTTTATGACTACTGTACCTGGCATTATAGTGAAAATGAATGCTTTAATGATAATCAATAATGCTAGATAACGAATGGACGGTTGGATTAATAGTTTTGATGCGTAGCTTATGATCCGAACGGTTATTTACGAGGTTTTACATTAATCAACAGTTTTTCAAAACTTTAACTAGCTTTTGTTTTTATTGGTATATAAAAGCTATATTATAATTATCAACGTAGTATTTTTTTTCTAACGAATTTATATTGAATTAGCAATATATTCTCATAATATACCTGTTACATACAATAAAGACTTTAAGTTTTCAAAGAATGTACAATTTATGAACTTTAATTACCTATTTTAGTATTGGAGCCCCAGTTTATTTTTATTTCTAGCACAGTACCCTCACAGAACATTTTATTGATTGTTGTTCTCTTGGAAAAATTTCTTAAATTAATTTTTTATTCAGGCGTTGTGCTTTTCCTTTGATATTTAATTTTTTCAATGCTGAGGTTTTCAACTGAATTAACCTAAATTTGAACTTTGCTTGTTACAAGCAATGTTAACTAATATAAGGAGCAGTAAACAAAATTCATTATTTAGAACTAACCACCAGGTCACCATGTTTGTCGTAGTGCCGACATCACACCCGGGAATTGGCGAGTAGCGGCACTAATGACCACATTTAAATATTAATGACCAACTGAAATGTTACGACGCCAGTCCACCTTTAAGAGTTGACGATCAATAATTCGGTTAGGGCAATACACAACAAGAACTCAAATATTTCATCTGGCAAGAAAGTCAAGAAAAAACTGCGGATGCTCTCTAGAATTTTGTGCAGTTTTCGAGACAATTTTTCATCGTTAATTCTTTAAGCTTGGAATGCGAGTAATATTTCAGGAGCGTTGTCTTTAGGGAATTTAGAAACTTGCACGTGACTACACTGTGCTCTAGTGAATCAATAATATCTTTGAAGCCGAGTTATTGGCCCTTGTTCCTTGGAGGATTACTTGAGAAAATGTTGCTTGTTATCAATTCCTTTTTCGCCGTATTTGACAGACAAATGTCACCGACAGACTATGACTTCAATCTCTATTTGTAGTGCCAATAGAAACGGTTTTTATTCGCTAATAGCTTGTCAGCTTTTGAAGCGAAAACATTTTCAAACTTAATTGCTACATTTACAACAATTTTTAAAGAATGGAAACTCGTAGGAGTTCAAAAAGTGAATGATACCGATATTAAATTAGCGCGCAAAAAAATGTCATCCAAACTTGACTTTATTTCTTAAAACCGGCCTTTAGGGGCATAGAATTGTATCAATGGATGATTTGAAGCAAGTAGGTCATGAAAAAGTATATCTGCTCTGAAATATTGCGCAGGCCAGTCGCGGAAACGAGCTCAATTTATATAGCGTATACATAATGGAAACGCTCGTAGATGGCAGCCAGATTCCATGTAATCTAGATTACTGGAACTTTTACAGGCTCCGGATCTCAGGATTCCAGATAAAGCCCTACTCTAAAATATCTTTTAACTGAGGATTATAAAAAAGACGGAACGGGTTTATATCTATCCACCTAAGAGAAGTTCTTTCAGTTTCCTCTTTAATGTTTCCATTTTAAAAATGACACAAAAACAAGATTGTTCTATTTACTCAGTGCAAGCAAACGTTTGTGTTCGGCTGTTTTTTTATTGAATGTGCATCAAAAGAATATAAGCAAAACTAGAACGGCGAGTCGGTGACTCAACAAAGTTTCAAAGTCATTGTTTACGTGTTCCGAAACAGAATCAGGAGCAGGCAAGCAATCAATTTTGAAAGTTTCGCGTGACACAATATGTCGCCGGGAAAATTCATTTTACACATCAATATTTGATGCCCGGATCAAAGCGATAAAGTATCAAAGCCTTTCGTACTAATTTTTTATGTGATATCGACTTTAGGGATGTTGAAAGGTCAAGTGCGGGTTAACACATAGTGGCAGTACTTTGCGAGTAGAAAGGGGGCCAAGTAGTGTTAATCTTTGACATCGGACAGTCAAGTGGCTACTTATTTGCCGCTGTTTCCTGTTCCCGTAGTAGCTTCATTCAGTCCGTGCTTTCAGCAGAAATTCACGAGCTCCGCAGCTGCCAAATTTAACAGCCTTCCCTAGGGGGATTTCTCCTTTCTCAACCGACAAAAATTTCCAAGCAAAATATTCTTAAATAGGTTTTTATTATCAAAGCTAGTGATTCATTATATAAAACCAATATCCAATTCCTTTATCTATAACTGGATTGCAGCAGCTTGGGGATTGCGAAATAAAAGATATAATCGCACCTGCCTCGAGCAATTGTATACAAATAGGATCTTGTGAAGCAGACGCGAAACAAAGCATTTAATTATGAAGAAACAACCAAATGTCTCGGCAGATTCCACCGCGGAACACTGAATAGAATTAAGAACATACGTTATCCGTCCTTTTGTTCGCTTTGCTTTGAAATTACAAGGACAGCAAAGAACGCTAGGGTGAATACTTTTACTATTAAATTGGCACAGTCGATAACCGACAATAATTAGATTAAACAAATTTATAACCGAGACTTTATCCTTAACGAAGCGCTCATGTTTGGATGTTTCTTACTTTGTCTTATATTTAAGAACTATCTTCACCATATACTGGACGATAAAATTTATGAGGCACGTTTACACCCGCTCATTTTTACGAGACGAGTTTAGTAAAGATATTTTATATTCCAGGTGGCACGACGGCTCACGTTCAAGCTATTGTCAAAGGGAAGGCGCTTCTCCCCTGCGATCTCACCCCACCTGCCCCCAACGACAGCGTAGTTCTCGTCGTTTGGTACAAGGACGAGCATACCCCAATTTACAGGTACGTCTGTTAATGAACAATTCATGTAGCTCCACAGGTTTGGTACTTCTTAAGGCGCCGAAGGACATGCATTGCAAATTATCTACTTTAATGCAAGACTGCAACACTGTCTGCGGAAAATGAGAATAGCATGGATAATCTTGTCGCAACAATCCCCGCCCAGTCGATTGCGTCCCGTTACCAGATTAACCAGATTCAACCAACCTAGATTTCCCAAAGGGAGAATTTCGCTCACTACTTTCGCTCTTTTTTCTGTCCTCGCAATTTCTTGTATCCATCTTGAAGAGGCGTTCTAACCGCAAAGTGGATTACCCGGCCCCTAGAAAAACTTGACATTCCAAAACTCGTTCAAACCTGGATTTCCGAAGTCTACGAAGAAAATATGAAACAGAGATTGTTATCCCGGCTTGCCCAACGTCCGTCGTTTGACATCCTATCCTACATTTATCTGCCAGGATAACAGCAGGACGTGCACGTGACCAGCACTGCAATCTTTACAAGAAATTCTCTACAGAAGCGTCTGATCTCAGAAAAATACGCTTCGCTATGAATTTTTCAAAATATAACGGATAAATAAATGGTACGCGTTCAAATAAAAAAATACTGAAAAAAAACTCAATTTTATCAAACCGGAGGTTTGTTCGCTGCTACAAAAAAAAGGTTTTGAGCAAGTAACATTGGCGCACGTTGTGTCGGAAACTGAAACATCGTAAAACTGAAATTATTACATTTCCTCTTTGGCACCTATACACGTTTCCGGCCGCGCCTACTTCTGATATACTGCAACCGGTTAAGTTTAAACGCCCAACTAAAATTGATAGCATTTCATTTATCAAAGATTTCCTCCAAATGAAATGCACCCCTATGAAAAATAAGGCCGGTAGTTAATAGTCTCGTTCTTTATGTAAGCTGAGTGCGTAGCGAAGCTTTAAAATCGTTATGGTTGTCTGTCAAAGATGAGATCGTATTTGGTTTATAGCCTCAGTTACGAGCTCAGATTACGTGTAATATGTGAGCAGAACTTAAAGAACTTAGTATAGCTGGGTTTATAATGCATTTTTAATATTCCTCACATGGGAATGGCTTGACAAAACCAAGGAAAGCTATATCAAATTTATTATTGCACACTAAAGATCGCGATTTAGCACCCCCGTGCTTTGCATAAGCCGTAAAATTTAATATCTATTATGTTAGTCTAAAAATGTAAATTTAATATGGAAGTTTACAATAATATAGGTGCAAGTACTGCAACGTTTGGAAAGATAATACCAGACCCCAGCTGTCTACTTCGGTTGCTTGATTTTGAGTCCAAACGTGCCTTTTATATTTCGCTGATCAAAACTACAAACAATTCAAGTAATAATTAAATACTTTGGTAATACACCACATACTTAGCAGACACTTGAAACTTACAGGCAGCTATACTTGGTAATATACTATAATATAGTAAATAGTAAGAATTAGTTAATCTTTAATTTAATATTTAAGTTAAGTGAAAACGTGGCAAATATTAATGTTAGAAATAAACAGATAATAAATTAATAAATTGTGTGTGCATAACTGCATATAAATTTAAAGCACAAGGACGCAATATGACGCGCTATTATTTTCTCTGTCAGCAGTTACAAGTTTGGACAATTATTCAGTAGTTTAGTAATTATGTATGAATTGCTGACATGCTGCATGGTGAAGCTGTAACGTTTAATCAAAAGCTTACTTTTGTGGATAATAAAATATTATATTATTTAAAGGATTTTGATTAGGTGAGAAGCCCCGATTTCTCTCACTCTCCAGTTCCAAAGTTTTAATTCTTCAAAGAATGAAACTAAAAAGTATATTTTAACTCTCATTTATATCAATGGCATATCAGTGATTTTGTTAATGTAAATAAATGTAATAATTGTAAATAATTTCAAGTGGGTTGTTCCTGCCGCAGTCTTTTCTCTAAACGTACTTTCCTTTTTTACTATTTTCAGTAGTAATGTAACAAGAAGCCATTTAAGTGTCACTAAAAAAGTCGTTTTTTCAGAAAAACGATTTGCCATTAAAAAAAAACGACGTGTGATGTTATTAACCCGGCATTGAATGTGGAGGGGCTATAATCCAAAAATGTCAACATGACTAGTACAATTTTTAGCAGCTTTGATGAAGTTTGATAATTCAATGGAGTGCGCGGTAAACAGGGTATCTGGTCCCAACAAAGTTGTAATCGGAACTTGCAAAGCAGGTATCAGCGATCACACCGCTTAAAATATGGAAACGCCCGTGTGGCAAGAAATTGCCTTGCAACTTTTCGTCGCCGCACATCATAGGCGGCTTACTTGTGTAATTCCCCTTTAATGTTATACTTTCTGGCATATATCTGCTTGTTTGTTTTTGGTTTCAATTATGGTTAGAATTATGTCCACGTGATGAGTTCAAATAAGACCGAAACATGTAGTGGTCTATTCTAATCATAATTGATACCAAATCTCTTCTTCCTTATTTCTTCTCACTCGGTCGTTTCCGTGTTTTGTGCTTAGACCCAGCTAACACACCCTTGGTTTATAAACGGTTATTTTCAAACGGTTTGTCTATAACCGTTTATAAACCATCATCAAACCATCTGCGTTTTACGTTTGGAATGAACCTTAGCTAAACCATTGTGTAAGGTTGTTACAATAGTTCGAACGTTTAATATACCTTTTATAAACGTTTTACAAAATATGATTTACAGTTTATTGTTTATAAAATATTTGAAAATGGTATCGATCTAAATCATTTATTGATGCACCTTTAGTAACCGTTTGTATAACGTTGAAAATAAACCGATTTCTATAAAACGCGTCACAAACATTTCTAAAATAATTCAATAAAAATGTACAATTATTTAAATTTGTAGAATGATTGCCAAATGTATTTTGTTATAACATTCGATTGTTACAATTTAGCAAACGTTTAAAAATTGTTGCAATACAAACTATTTTTTATGCAGCTTTAGTAGCCGTTTGTCTAACGTTGCAAATAAACCGTTTTCTGTAAAACGTGTCACAAACGGTTCGAAAATAATACAAATGAAAAGCTGTCATTGATAAAATTTTTATAATGTTTGTCAAATGTATTTTGTTTTAACATTTGTTGTTACAAGTTAACAAACGTTTAACAATTGTTGCAATGCAAACCATTCTTTGGTGCACCTTCAGTAAGCGTTTGTATAACGTTGTAAATAAACCATATTCCGTAAAATGCATCACTGACGTTTCTAAAAGAATGCATTATAAAGCGTTTATTGTTTAAATTTTTAAAAGGTTTGTCAAATGCATTGTGCTTTAGCACTTTAATGCTGAAATTTAGCAAACGTTTAATAATTGTTGCAATGCGAATCTTTTTTTGGTGTACCTTCAGTAACCGTTTGTACAACGTTATAATTAAACCATTTTTACTAAAACGTATCTCCGTGGTTTTGAAAAGAATGCAATCAAAACCCTTGATTGTTTAAGTTTTTAAAATGTTGTTATATTCATTGCGCTTTAGCATTTCATTGCTGCAATATTGCAAACGTTTAATAATTATTGCAATGCAAATCATTTATGGAAACACCGTCAGTAACCGTTTGTGTAACGTTGTAAATAAACCGTTTTCTATAAAACGTGCCGGAAACATTTCCAAAGGATTCTTGTAAAAGGCGGAATACTTCCTTAATTTTTTGATGTTTATAATATCTATTTTGCTTTAAAAATTGCAAATGTTGCCATTAGCAAACGTTTAATAATTATTGCAAAGCAAATCACTAATGAAAACATATTGAACAAGCGTTTGTGTACTATTGTAAATAAACCGTTATCTGTAATCGTGTTAGAAACATTTCCAAAAGGTTCTTATAAAAGGCATTAATTGCTTAGATATCTACAATGTTTGTGAAATGTATTTTGCTTTAACAATTAAATGTTGCAATTTAGCAAATGATTAAAAATTATTGCAATGCAAATCATTTATGAATACAACTTCAGCAACCGTTTGTGTAACGTTTTAAATAAACCGTTTTCAGTAAAACGTGTCAGAAACGTCTCCAAAATGTTCTTATAAAAGGCAATTATTGCTTATATTTTTAGAATGTTTATCAAATGTATACTGCCTTAACACATGAATGTTGCTTGTCAAAAACTGTATACTAATAATTGCAGTTCAAATCATTTATTAATACATCTTCAGCAACCGTTTGTGTGACGTTTTAAATAAACCGATTTCTGTAAAACGTGTCAGACGCGTTTCCAAAATCTTCTTATGAAATGCATTATTAGCTTACGTTTTTAGAATGTTTATCAAATGTATATTGTTTTAACAATTAAATGTTGCAATTTAACAAACGCTTAATAATTTTTGCCGTACAAATCATTTATGGAAAGACCTTAATTAAGCGTTTGTGTAACGATGTAAATAAATAGTTTTCTGTTAAACGTGTTAGGAATGTTTTCATAAAGTTTTTTTAAGATGCAATAATTGCTTAAGTTTTTAGAATGTTTATGAAATGTACAGTGTTTTAACATATCAATGTTGCAATTTAACAAAGGCTTAATAATTATTGCAATGCAAATCATGTATGGAAACACCTTCAATAAGCATGTGTGTAACGTTATAAATAAACTGTTTTCTGCAAAACGTTTCAGAAACGTATCCAAGCGGTTTTTTTAAAATGCATTAATTGCTTACGTTTTATAATGTTTCGTAAAATTTATATTGCTTTATTATTTGAATGTTGCTACATAGCAAACGCTTAATAATTATCTCAATAGAAATCATTTATTAAAACACCGTCAGTAAGCGTTTCTGTAACTTTATAAATAAACCGTTTTCTGTAAAACGCGTTAAAAACGATTTTAAAAGGTTCTTATAAAATGCATTTAATTGCTTACGTTTTTATAATATTTATCAGATATATATTGATTTAACATATTAATGTTGCAGTTTAACAAACGCTCAATAATTATTGCAATACAAATCATTTATGGAAACACCGTCAGTAGACGTTTATGTAACGTTATAAATAAACCGTTTTCTGTAAAACGTGTTAGAAACGATTTCAAAAGGTTCTAATAAAATGCATTAATTGCTTACGTTTTTAGTATGTTAATCAAATGTATATTGCTTGAACCATTAAATGTTTCAATTTAACAAACGCCTAATAATTATTACCGTGCGAATCATTTATGGAAAGACCTTCAGGAAGCGTTTGTGTAACGTTATAAATAGACCGTTTTCTGTAAAACGCGTTGGAAATGTTTCTAAGGGGTTGTTATAAGATGCATTAATGGCTTAAGTTTTTAGAATGTTTATCAAATGAAGCGTTTATTTGAAAGAATAAAAAAAGAATGCAACACCCATATAATGGAAAATTTTAAAACCAAGTCGGTAAAACTGACCAAAGCGGGTTCCTTGATGTTGGATATTTGGCGTCTTACCCGTCACAGAAACGTGATTCAACAATAGCAAAATTTTACAATTTGAGTGGCTGTTAAAGTTTTATGCAAATTTCAAAAGGAAAGATCTGTCCGTAGACAAGAATTACAAACCGCTGTAAATCACTTGGTGCCTCTACGTACCGTACGCTCAAAAGCTGTAACAAAAATTATATGGCAATTTTAATAATATTTTGCTTATTATTAATTTAAATAAATCCAAATCTTTAAATATTTGCTTTATTCAGAAGTGTAGTAGTTTATAAAAATGTGGTTCTTCCTGATTACATCCGTCCGTTCTCATAAACTTAGGATAAAATTTGAAACAGGTTGCGAAATGCTATTGTAAACCCAACTATTGAAGTTTACCGAACAATAACACTATTCAGGTACTATACAAAAAATGACGTCACATGATCCTAGAAGCAACCTGTCATTGAGTAAATAATTATGACAAATTTCCTTTTGGTCGCAAACCTCAACTACTTCAAAAAAATTTTGATTGTAGCACTCGGTATGGGTGTGTCAAATAGTCATAGAAGAAACTTTTGATTAAGGAAAAAAACTCTGTGTTGTTTAATTTTGGTAGCTAACCTGAATTGGTCTAAATATTCGGCAAACTCAATGTACAAAAATGTTTAGAATTTCGGCTTAAAACTCGGTACGAGTTCGTCAAATGATCACAGAAGCAATTTTTTATCAAGGAAAAAACTCTGAGTTCTTTCATTTGTTCGTTTACCTAAACAGGTGTTTCGACCTATAAAATTAAAATGTTGGTGAAATTTTGTATTTTAAGGTATTTTGAGATAGAAAAAAATTAAAAATTATTACTTGGAAAATATTAAAAATTTGTAAGCTTAAAATTACAATGTTTAGATTTTGATGAAAATGGGTATTTTAAGGTATTTTGAGCTAGACAAAAATTATAATTAATATTTTTAAAATTTTACAAAAATTCACTCCTAAAATTAAAATATTTAGATTTTGATGAAATTTCTTATTTTAAGGGTATTTTGAAAAAAATAATTATTATTTAAAAATTTTCATTCCTAAAATTAAAATTTTTATATTTTTATGAATGTTGGCTTTTAAGGTGTTTTAAGCTAAAAAAAATTATAATTATGATTTTAAAAATATTAAAAATTTTACCCTTAAAATTAAAATTTTAGGATTTTCATGAAATTTGGTATTTTAAGGTATTTTGGGCTAGAAAAAAATTTTATTTCTAAAATTTTAAGAATTTTCACGCTTAAAATTTACATTTTTATTTATTTATGAAATTTGCTATTTTAAAGGTATTTTGAGCTAGAAAAAAAATTTTGTTCTTAAAATTTTATAAATTTTCACGCTTAAAATTTACATTTTTGTATTTTTATGAAATTTTGCATTTTAATGTGTTTTGAACTAGAAAACAAAAATTATTACTTTTAAAATTTTAAAAAGTTTCACCCCAAAAATTAAAATTTATAAATTTTGATGAAATTTGTCATTGAAGGTATTTTGAGCTAGAAAAAGATAAAAATTATTATTTCAAAATTTTAAAAATTGTTATACCTAAAATTAAAATTTTTATATTTTGATGAAATTTGGTATTTTAAGATTTTAGGTTTAAGCTCGAAAAAAATAAAAATTGTAGCGTGACGCACCCTTGCAACCAAGGGTGCATTAAGGAAGGCACTTGAGGGGAAAGGAAAGACTGCGCAGGGAGTGAAAGTGCGAACAAAAGTTAAGTAGTAAACTCAAGGGTGTTGCGTGCGGTCGGTTCCTCGCGGTAATAGTGAACTTGTTTTTTTTCGATGTTTTGGTTTCTCACCTTTAATGTTTCGTTTGTATTCAGTAAATAAATATTGTAGTTTTGCCAACTAAACGTTTTGTTATTTATTTGTGCATTGAAGTAACTACCCCGCTACAATCTGGCGCCCAACTAGTGGTACATTTTTTTTGTTTTTAACTAAAAATAAAACCCATTCCATAATAACCTACAGGCCAAAATTTATAATAAATACGTGTAAAATTACAGTGCAAAATGAAATATATTTAAAATCTACTGGATATAAAGACAGTATAGTGGAGAATTTTAAAAAAACGGGGTTTTCTTTTGTTCGAGTGCTGGTGTGAAAGCGTCGCGTCGCTCGCCATTTTATTCGTCACCCACAACAGCTCGAGCCACCCCTCTGTTCACTTTCTTGGTGTTTCAACGCAACGACCGCCATTTTTCTCACAGCACCCTCAACCACTTGCAACTGTGACGTCAACAACCAAACCGCCAGCGGGTACTTAATGGAAAGTTACCCTAATCGCAACAAGGAAATTACTGAAGGTAACTTTGTTTAAGCTCTGCGGAAGATAAGGGACAACAGTTGTTTGAAAGACAGTAAAAAGTGTCAAATAATCATCGAAGGTTCTGACAGCAGTGTTAAGTGTTGATTATCGCCACATGAACATTGAACTGTTAATTTACTACACGAACACTAGCTTGCTTTTAACAACAACAGATATTTTCTTTACAACCTTAATGTTGCATATTTCTCGTTGTAGTTACATGAACGTTGTATTGCCATTTTTTTTAACAAGAGTTTTTTTTTAACAAATTTATTGTTGCATGTTTCTCTTGGTTGTTACAGAAGCGTTGTACTGCCATTTTTTTTAACAATCACAGATATATTTGTTTACAAATTTCATGTCATACCTTTCATTATTGTTACATGAACGTTGTATTGCCATTTTTTTTACAACAAGAGTTTGTTTAGTGTTAAGACAATGTTATGTATATTTATAATTTTCAGGTATTGTCGACTCGTTTTATCTATATTATTATTATTATAATTAATGTATTTAACTAGTAAATATATTGCTTTTTGCTAAAATTGAATTTTATTTTAAACAATATAGGTAACATTTTCATTGCTTTAATGTAAGACTAATTAAAAATGTTAACGATCAAATACGTTGACGAAAGATTTAACAGTAAACGTTTTAAAAAGGTTATACAGGACTATATTTGACAAATGCTAAAAGCAAACATTTAAAAAAGGTTTTCTGGTCAACGTCAAACAATTGTTTAATTCATAGCTTTGGCAAATACAAATAACAAGCGTTTAAAAATGGTTTTTAGAAAGCCATTATCAATGGTGAGTAAACAAACGTCAAATAATCCTTTTAACTCATAGCTTTAGCAAATACAAATAACAAACGTTTAGAAATGGTTTTTAGAAAACCAATATCAATGGTTTGTAAACAAACGGTAAATAATCGTTTAACTCAAAGCTTTCGCGAATACAAATAATAAACGTTTAAAAATGGTTTTTAGAAAACCATTATCAATGGTTGGCAAACAAACGTCAAATAATCCTTTTAACTCATTGCTTTGGCGAATATAAAATATATACGTTCAAAAATAGTTTTTAGAAAACCATTACCAATGGTTAGTAAACAAACGTCAAATAATTGTTTAACTCATAGCTTTGGCGAATATAAAATATATACGTTTAAAAATAGTTTTTAGAAACCCATTACCAATGATTAGTAAAGAAAGCGTTGTAGAATGTTTTTAAAATAACTATAGTTAAAGATAGACGAAGATTGTCTAACAAATGTTTCTACAAAAACCATTATTAAACGTTAGAAAAAACGTTTAATAAAGCTGTGAAAATAACGTCAACCAAATTATAGTTAAATATTGAAAACACGTTTTACAAACGTTTGTATTATAGCAAAAATTTGTTAGAAATCTGAAACAAACCTTTAAAGAAGGTTAGGTGCAAACCGTATATTATTAACGCTTAATAGTGCTTTATGAAACGTACGTCTTTAACGGTAATACGTATATTTCAAACGTTCCACCAACGTTTGTCTGTCGGACACCTTTTAGTTTGTCAAAGGTTTGTTGCAAACCTTACGTAAAGGTATAATTGGTTTGAGTTTTACGTTTGAGAAACGTCGCACAAACCATTTTTTGGTTTTATGTGTTAGCTGGCGAGGCCAGTGTGATTGCTGATATCTGCTCTTCAGTTTCAGATTACAACTTTGCTGGTTTGTTGCTTTGTAGCTTTTCTTCGCCGTACATCATAGGGGCGTTACATGTGTAATTTTCCTTTATTGTTATACTTACTGGCATATATCTGCTTGTTTGCTTTTGGTTTCAATTATGGTTAGAATTATGTCCACCTGATCAGTTCAAATACGACCGAAACATGTAGTGGTCTATTCTAAGCATAATTGAAACCAAATCTCTTCTTTCTCAGAGTATCTGTTATATACAAAAAAAAAACTTAAGTATTAATTTCTCTGAAAATTGAGCCGAGCGGCTCAAAAATCTACATAACGCCCTGAATAGGGTATAGCACTAGAGAAGAAGAATCTACGTATTTTGATTATATTTATTTATCAACTTTTTTTCTATGTTTTTTGTTACTTATAGACAAGTTACCGGTAAGTTATTGCTAAGTTACCGATAAGCTATCGATAAGTTATCGATAAATTATCGATAAGTTATCGATAAATTATTGATGTTATCGATACGTTATCGATAAATTATTGATAAGTTATCGATAACTTATCGATAAGTTATCGATAAATTATCGATAAGTTATCGATAACTTATCGATAAGTTATCGATATATCGATAACTAAAAATTTTGTTATCGTTATTCGATATATCGATAACTTATCGATAGTTATCGATATATCGATAACTTTGAACACCCCTACTCAAAATGCCCCTCAAAGAAAAAAAAACAGTAGAGTAACAAGTACTACAAAACGGTTTAAGATACAGCTATCAAATTGGGTAACAATTTTAGGACATATTCTATAGATAATTTAATAAAATGTGAGTAAAATTGCGACACGAGAAGGGTGGTTTAGGGACGGTGCACCCCCTTACCATGCCAACAATTTATTGATTTGGTTCTTTGGTTTCTTTCATTTTTCTCTAAAATTTCTTACGAAGAAAAAGAGGCACAAAATACTTATTTTGATAAATACATTTTGTGTAACTAGTATACAGGGTGTCCCAGAACTGGCGGAGGAGCTCTTAACTCTAGATTCTAATCTTTAAACTGACACTTCTTCACCAAGAAAAAAATTTCTACCCTCAATGGTTTTCAAACCGCAATGAAATGAAGCTGACCAATAAGAGACGGTTTATTAATTGAAGATAGATGCAGAAATATTAAATGTATGCGTTTCTTAGGAAACAAGAATAATTGTTAGATTTTGCAAAAGTTAGTATAAAACATCTGGTCAACTTTAGTTTTTAACATGAATGGCATTTAATCACTTACCCACATGCAATATTCCTGATTTGAACGCCGCAGGTTTGTGATGTCTTGAGACAATTAGTAACCAGTTAAAGAATCAGCATTTCACAATAATCTTGAGAAGAATACATTTTCCCCCCACAAATTGCACAAATTATTAAGCTAATTCAGAATGAACTGTCACTAAGACATTGAAAATTTATAGTCGGCCAAATAAAAATTCAACGTATGACGCTTTTAGTTCAGTTACCATATAAACAACCTTTTTTATTTTTTCTACCTTCACGACTAGGTAATTAATTCTTCTGTGATGGGTGGACTTTAATTAGCATAAACTCAAAAAGTATTCTAGTTGGAAACATTTTTCATGGACAAATCGAGTCTATTTAAGGAAAAGAATTCACAGTTATGAGCTCCTTCGCCAAATCTGGGACATTTTAATAAAGAAAAATAAATTTTGGGAGTGGTAAAAGGCTGCACTAACCCTAAGCCATC
This sequence comes from Ctenicera cuprea, assembly GCA_958336395.1. Taxonomy (NCBI): domain Eukaryota; kingdom Metazoa; phylum Arthropoda; class Insecta; order Coleoptera; family Elateridae; genus Ctenicera; species Ctenicera cuprea. Next base: position 70,621,884 of record OY284486.1, on the reverse strand, counting down.
CTTCTCATGTCGCAATTTTCTTCATATTTCATCAAAACGGCTATGGAATCATATGTCCTAAAATGGTTACAGATTTGACTGCTGTAAGTCAAAACCGTTTTGTAGTACTTGCTATCATACTTTTTTCCTTTTGCAACTTTGAGAGGCTGTAACTTTTCAGGGTGCATTTTCAGTAAACAGCGTTTTGAGCCAATTGCCTTAATATTCATCGAAAACTTTTCACCTACATTTTTTTGAAGCATTTAACAACGTATTTGCAACGGTTAACATTTTTGGCAAGTCCTTTTATTCTCTTTTTACACTAGTTTTTTACATTTTCTTCACTTAATTTTTTTCATTTGGTAAGTAATACTGACGGGTTGTTACCAACGCTAAACTAGCGATTTACAGGGTGTCCGCGCGAAAAGTTTGGGCGCGATTATCTGTGGTGTCTTTTAAGTTACATATTTGAAATTTTACGGTGTTAGCCGGTGCATAGGGGGACGTAAGTTACTATAACTATCATGTCAGTACGTCGCCTTTAGCCACCCCCAGCCACCACCACTTTAAAATTTTAAATAGGATACTATATTTTTTATTAACATAAAACTTTTATTACACAGACGTATTAACAAAACTGTCTTCTTTCATAATTCGTCATAAAGAAATATAGTATCCTATTTGAAATTTTGAAGTGGTGGTTGCTGGGGGTGACTGGAGGCGGCGTACTAATATGATAGTTATAGCGGCTTACGTCCCTCAATGCACCGGCTAACACCCTAACGTTTCAAATCTGTAACTTTAAAGACACCAGAGATAATCGCACCCGAACTTTTAGCGCGGACACCTTGTATAATAAACCATTGCATGTAAGAAATAATAACTGATTGAACACATCTGTAACAATGGACTATACAGGGTTATTCAAATTCGACCTATACTATTAGGATATCACGTACTATAAGAGATGGAGATTCGGTTAAGTTACGGTAAAGTTGTGGAATTTTCTGCTGATAACAATCTAAAAAGAAAATCGAGCTTAGGTGCTTGTTTCATAGATATGGGCAAAAAACGAAGAAAAGTCGATTTTCGTTTCTTGACGCCATCTTTTCTACAGCAACTTTTTTTTGTGCATACTGTTATGTGATCAGATTTGTTATACCAAGTTTCGTTTTTTCTGGAACCACCATCAACTTCATTTTTTTATGTAGCCGCAATCTTTTGTCGTGGCACCATTTTGTGGCATTAATTATTCTGATTATAAAAATGTACAACACTTTAGCATTCACCTTTAATTTTAATACAAAAATATGCATATTAGAAAATTATTGTTACGGATCAAGAGGTAGTAGTGTTGAAACAAAGAACGGTGTAACTGTAAAACAAAATACAAATAACCGCTTCCACTGCTGTAATAACCGGAAGCAATTGTTATAGTTTGAAAAGCTCAAAGTGACTAGTAAAACTCTATTTCCGTAATGTTCACGAGGATTATTAAATGAGCCGTATTCGCTTAAATTTCGCCACAATTCAAAAACTAATGTTGTGTTTGGTTTTTATCTTTCTGGATACAATTCTAAATAGCTTGCTGGCTGATAACGTATTTCTACGAAAAATATAAAATTGGGCAAATCATGGTTTTTTTTTGTTTTAACACTACTACATCTTGATCCGTAATAATAATTTTCTAATTTGCATATTTTTGTATGAAAATGAAATGTGAATGCTAAAGTGTTAAACATTTTTGTAATCAGGATAATTAATTCTAGAAAATGGTGCAACGACAAGAGATTGTGGCTATTTAAAAAATTAAGTTGATGTTGGTTCCAGAAAAACAATACAAAAAGATAACAGTATGTCGAAAAAAAAATTGCTGTAGAAAATAACTTTTCAAAATTTTTGTTAATAAACAAGATGGAGTCAAAAACATACAACATTTTTTTCGGTTTTTGCGTATATCTACGAAACAAAAGCAGCGTGCTCAAGTTTGTTTTTATATTAATAAACAGCATAAAACTTCGCAACTTTGCCGCAATTTAACCAAATCTCTATCTCTTATAATAGGCGAAATCCCAATGGTGATGGTGAAATTTGAAAAACCTTATATACTTATAAAATTAAAAAAAAAACTCACACAACTATTTAAGTGATTAAAATATTATTATTGAAAAAAAATACATTGGAGCAGACCTTGACCAGCGTGGAAATTTTCGAAATTTTTCATAATTTAAAAAAATCGAAAATATAACTTTCAAAAATTTCCAAAATTTGCAAACCTTTTCAATATTGTCAAAAGTTTCAAAAAGTTCGATGTTTGCAAGTCTTCACGTTTTAGAAAATATTTAAAATATATGAAAAGGGGCTTCTTCATATTCATACAAAATTTTAAAATTTTTGTAAAATATTCCATATTTTCGAATTATTTAAAATGTTTCAAACATTTCAATAAATGTGAGGAAGGTTTCGTGGCGGTTGCCCGACAGCTTCTTTAAAGGCTTTATCGTGCAGACACTTCGAACTTGCTCATAGTTCTGGTATGGAAAAAGGACTCAAGTCTATGATAGTCCAGTTCGAATCTGTGTTTGTTTCAAAATATTGTAGCGTAGGTAGAAATGCTTCTAAAAACGGTACGTTGGCTATCTGGAGTCAACTGACTATTGAAGACGGAACATGGTCTACATACCCTCTTGTCTGGTTTATTATAATAGTGGTTTAGATAATAACTAATAATAATTATTTAAAAAAAAGTTTTGTTGTATTTCATTTAATAGTTATTTCAGTAAAGATTTTAAAAAGATCTTTCATTACTTTTCTAAAAATATTTTATTATTTATCGGAGTATTTCCAACTGAGTAAAATCAGATTGTTTCGAAATAGAAAATGTTAGAAAATAACATTAAACACATAGTTCGTAGTAGATTTAGATGTACAAACGAATTATTGATTTCGAAATTAGGTACATTAACTTTGAATTGATCCATGTTTAACAAATTACCTCAAGGTTGCTTTAATTTCGAAATCAAGGACAATCACTTTAAATGATTACTTTCATTACAAACTATGTTTCTATATTACTAAAAGAATAAAAAGTTTCGTCTATTGCGGCTAAGGTATCATTACAAAATACACGATTTTTATTGTTTTTACGGTTAAGGTCACTGAAGCAATGAATTAATAAAATTGCTCATATGCTACAAATAACTTGCTTGAATTTAACAGTAGGTGACGTTTAGTCTCGCCTGAAATTTACTTAGCGTATAGATACAAACTCACGCTATTTACCTAGAACTCCATAATTTAGTGACACCGTGGCCCCAGCTTGCCATAAAATTGCTCGCGTTTCTTGATTAAGTTTTATAAATTGAATAGCAAGTGCTAACCATCACAGTAACGTAAAAGGGGAGAAATGTTCCTAAAACTAAATGCATTGGTCATTTCAATGTTTTCCAGTGGAAACTGCCGTTAACAATGAATAATACGTGCAAAAAAGCTGAAGTGTTGACTTCGAGTAGACTTTCCCTTACTAAATATTAATACTTACTGTATTTGCTAAAGTGTAAATTAATGTAAAAACGTATCTTAGATTTCTAAGCAAACAAATTATATAGACAACCCTCAATTCCATCCATACTTCAATTTTTATTACAGCTATCAGTTCGTGACGTCAGGAATAATGATGCTGGAGCTTAGCAATTATGCTCGGATAAAATTGTTTGTGTGTAAGAAATTTTTTTGTAATTACAAATAATTGGAATTTACTTTTTCTAAAAGTTGTAGAGTTGCTAGAGAGTTCGGTAAAACAGTGTTCAATTTGTCATAAGTTGTTCTCTTAGATCCCGATAAAATTTCTAAAATTTAGTTTTGGAAAAAAACGCTACCAAAAAAACATGTCCAACTTTCGTTTCCAGTTTTGGATTTTTCGAAAAGCTTAACTAGAACTACGATTTTTGATTTACCTTTGGTTTAAAATTTCATCAAAATCGGTTCAGTACTTTCGCATTTAGAAGCGTCACCCAATCACCCACAGACAGATATTTCCTAAAAACACTTTTTTGGGTCTTTGAGCCCCAAAACGTGTATTTCCGTTAACATCTTGATTTTTATGAAATCAATACTTCCCTTAAAAATATAAGTACATAGAAATGTCTCATAAAAAAACAGTAATAAAAAAAATATTGTTTTTGCACTTTAAACGAAAAAAAAACTACTTTGAAAAGCGAACGAAGATTAGTAAGCAGAAAATAAATCCTAAAAAAATGGACTGGCTTGTCTTAACGTTGGTAGATATAAAATATAAGCTTAAAATGTTTATCAGCATATAAAATAACATTTTTTTAAATTTGCACGACACTGTTGTGTTGGGATAGTGTCAATCTAACCTACAGATTTACGTGGGTTTCGAACTACGACAGTGCATGCGCTTCTTCATAAATTACCAGGCCAATTTCAACATGAGAAGTGAAGCTAAAGCCCGCTTAGCCCTATAGGGAGGTATATTTCTATTTGTCGGTTTTGTTTTCAACTATGGCTAGGATTGTGTCCACTTGCTGAGTTCTATAAAAAACGAAACATGTAGTGGTCCATCCCGGCCATAGTTAAAACCAAATCTCTATTTTAAGAGTACAATTATTGTGTTTTTTCATGGCTTTTCAACAGGGCACGCCGAGTTTTAAAATTTCGCCTGGGAATTGAACTTTGGGCGGCTGGATTGAGAGTCGAGCAGCTAGTCCTATACACCAATACAGTGGCCCTAAATAATTACACTGCTTAGAAGGAGATTTTACGAGCTATAGCAGATCCAAAACGGACCAGGTTTCCGCAGCCCAAATCTTGTTTGTCCGATTCACAAACTGAGACATAGCGGAGTAAAACTTTCTAGCGCCCCCTAAGCAAAATAATAAATGTCCGCCAATGATATAAGAGAGTAGAAGTTTTAATAAAGATCAGAGAAAATCTGTGTCGAAACCGACGTATTTTCGTGTTAAGGTGAATCCATGAAAGCTGACAAATGTAATTGGCATTGAGATTACTCAGAATTCTTCTAAATAATTCATTAGGCTCCTAATATATTGCGTCGCTATCACTAGTGTCGGATGGGATTAGAACGTGACGTGCAGCACAGCGACAGCTAATCCCAAGCGGCCGCGTCTTCGGTGTCATTACGGTTAGGAGTCGTGTCGCTGTTCTAATTCAATTACCGAACTTGTAATGATACACAAGTGCTTCGGCTAATTATTTCATTAATTATTGCTATAAATTCATATCCGTAGCATTAAATTTTGCGACGAGATGAAAAGAAAGTAGGAAAATTGGCGGTCTAATTCGAATTACACGCCGACGCTGAACCTTAACAAGACCCGGAACTGGAAGCAACGCAGTATGCAGCCACGGGCGAAGATTTAATAAGCCGTGTGTACACGGACAAGTACAAGAGAGTCGCAAAGCTTAAGACAATGCCGTGACAAGATGCATTATTCATGTTCCAGAACAAATATAAGCGAGGATGGATATCATCATTTAGCTGCTGCCGGGAGATTGTCAGCCCTCGGCAATTTACGCATAACTTGCCTGGTATATTGTTATTACATTGTCGTTGAGGTGCTATAATTGTTCACCAGAAACGCTGAATATTTAATCTGGTACGTTACGTAAGTGGACATTTACACGTTTCATTATTCAACCAGAATTTCTTAACGCATGAATTAAAGTGTCGTCAAAACTGACTAATCACACTTGCCCTGAAATTTTGCTAAATTACAGTATTATATGGGGCATATAACACCAGAGGCGCCAATTGTGTTCTAAAATCGGTTGTTTGGGCATATAAATAAATAATGCCGTCAAGCATATTGTGGGGCGTATATTTAGATATTCGCACTGCAAACTTGTTTATATGAAGATCTCAGATGGTATAGGTAAAATTCTGCAAATATTAAAGTTGTATCATATCAGATACGACTTGGGACAGACGGAGTGACCAGAAGGTACGGAGTAATAGTTCCACTGGTCTTAATATTTATTTAAAAAAATACCTTAATAAGGTTTTTCACTAAACAAGTTATATTTTAGAACGGTCAGCTTAATTCTTTCTGTTACTCCATTTGACTCTTGCTGTTATCGGCAGTGTTTTTTTTAATACTTTTTACCTTTTTTTCATATTTTCATTTATTTTCTACATTGATAATTAATTTTTAAAACTTTTTTCTAGGGAATTCTGAAGGGAAAATTAAAATAGTATAAGAAAGAAGAGATTTGGTTTCAATTATGGCTAGAATAGACCACTACATGTTTCGTTCTTGTTTGAACTCATCAGGTGGACATAATTCTAACCATAATTGAAACCAAAAGCAAACAAGCAGATATATGCCAGAAAGTATAACTCTAAAGGGGAATTACACTAGTAACGCCCTCTATTATGTGCGGCGAGAAAAAGTTGCAAAGCAACAAACCGGCAAAGTTGCGATCGGAACCTGCTAAGCAGGTATCTGCGATCGCACCGGCCTCTAAGCACAAAACACAGAAACGCCCGTGTGGCAAGAAATAAGAAAGAAGAGATTTGGTTTCAATTATGGCTAGAATAGACCACTACATGTTTCGTTCTTGTTTGAACTCATCAGGTGGACATAATTCTAACCATAATTGAAACCAAAAGCAAACAAGCAGATATATGCCAGAAAGTATAACTCTAAAGGGGAATTACACTAGTAACGCCCTCTATTATGTGCGGCGAGAAAAAGTTGCAAAGCAACAAACCGGCAAAGTTGCGATCGGAACCTGCTAAGCAGGTATCTGCGATCGCACCGGCCTCTAAGCACAAAACACAGAAACGCCCGTGTGGCAAGAAATAAGAAAGAAGAGAAACCAAATCTCTTCTTTCTTATTTCTTGCCACACGGGCGTTTCTGTGTTTTGTGCTTAGAGGCCGGTGCGATCGCAGATACCTGCTTAGCAGGTTCCGATCGCAACTTTGCCGGTTTGTTGCTTTGCAACTTTTTCTCGCCGCACATAATAGAGGGCGTTACTAGTGTAATTCCCCTTTAGAGTTATACTTTCTGGCATATATCTGCTTGTTTGCTTTTGGTTTCAATTATGGTTAGAATTATGTCCACCTGATGAGTTCAAACAAGAACGAAACATGTAGTGGTCTATTCTAGCCATAATTGAAACCAAATCTCTTCTTTCTTATTTCTTGCCACACGGGCGTTTCTGTGTTTTGTGCTTAGAGGCCGGTGCGATCGCAGATACCTGCTTAGCAGGTTCCGATCGCAACTTTGCCGGTTTGTTGCTTTGCAACTTTTTCTCGCCGCACATAATATAGGGCGTTACTAGTGTAATTCCCCTTTAGAGTTATACTTTCTGGCATATATCTGCTTGTTTGCTTTTGGTTTCAATTATGGTTAGAATTATGTCCACCTGATGAGTTCAAACAAGAACGAAACATGTAGTGGTCTATTCTAGCCATAATTGAAACCAAATCTCTTCTTTCTTATTTCTTGCCACACGGGCGTTTCTGTGTTTTGTGCTTAGAGGCCGGTGCGATCGCAGATACCTGCTTAGCAGGTTCCGATCGCAACTTTGCCGGTTTGTTGCTTTGCAACTTTTTCTCGCCGCACATAATAGAGGGCGTTACTAGTGTAATTCCCCTTTAGAGTTAAAATAGTATAACTTTGCAGAAAGTTTTAAACTAAATTTGCTGGCATTAATTCTATTGCTTGTCCCAAAAAACGTTCAGATTTTTGTGACAGGTCCTAAACCCTTTATTAAGTTTTTAAAAAATTTTAACATTTATTTGGTTTTACGGGAACGGGGTGTTGGCCCGTTGCCCAACCCTCCTCCTTTATCCGGGCTTGGGACCGGCAGTGGTGCTTACTAGACTACTCAATCCACCCAGCAATTACCACAGGCGGAGTTCCGATAGAACTAGTCAAACACAGCACCACCCATGTTAAAGAGACTCTGGCTGATATTTTCAACAGCTGTATGAACGGAAAAGAAGGAATACCCAGCGAATGGAAACATGCCTTTATTACACCAATTTTTAAGAAAGGCGATAGGAAAAACTGTAATAATTACAGAGGAATAAGTGTCACTAGTTCAATCGGGAGGTTGTACGGACGTATATTAAAGACAAGAATAGAGAAGGAGTGGAATGATATGGAGGAACAGAGCGGCTTTAGAGCGGGTAGGTCTTGCACAGACAACGTGTTTTGCCTACGACAGCTAATAGAAAAACATCAAGCTAGAAATTTAGAGACGCACATAGTCTTTGTCGACCTAAAAAAGGCTTACGATAGTGTACCGAGGAATAAAATGATTCAAGTATTAAATAATACGGAAATAAATAAAAAATACGTACAAAGTGTCAGGAATCTATATGATGGTACGACCTCAGCTGTCAAATTAAACAACAAAATGTCAGAAAATTTTGAAACTACGAAAGGGCTATTGCAGGGATGCTGCATATCTCCTACCCTTTTTAAAATCTACGTATCGCATGCCCTTAGACAATGGACAAGAAAGTGTTCAGCCATGGGAATACATATAGATGACTCGCTCCTATACACACTACTATTCGCAGACGACCAGGTTGTTATAGCTGCCGATAAGGAGGATGCCTCGTACATGACAAGAAAGCTCAGGGACGAATATAAGTCCTGGGGTCTTGAAATAAGCCTTGACAAAACAGAATATTTGGCAGTAGGTACAGATGGAGAGGACCTAGATATAGACGGAGAATACATAAAACACTGCGAAGAGTTCAAGTACCTTGGATCCATATTTAATAGCTACCCAAACTGTGAGCGTGATATAGAAAACAGAATGAACCAAGGGCGAATACACATATACACATATACAGCAACTAAATGGTTTGTGGTGGAGCAAGGGAATTAGAAACAGCACAAAACGAAGAATATATCACACTATTGTAGAAGGAATTGTATTGTACAACTCAGAAGTCTGGGAAGTAAACAAAAAACAAAATCTAAGACTGCAAGCCCTGGAGATGGATGCCCTAAGAAGAAGCTGCAGAGTATCAAGACTTGAACACATTCCCAACAGAATTATCAAGGAAAGAATGGAGGTGGGAGAGGATATAATAGATAGAATAGAGAGGAAGAGACTGCTGTGGTATGGACATCTAAACCGCATGGAAGAAATCAGATGGCCACAGAAAATTTGGAAATGGTTCCCTGCCGCAAGACGAAAGAGAGGTCGACCCCGAAGAACCTGGGGGCAAGCAGTGCAAGAAGCAATGTCGAGTAGGCAGTTAGCCCAGGACGACACTCAAGACAGAAAACTTTGGCGTATTGGATGCGGGAAACGACGAATGTTGCAACAAACCCGCTGAATATGTATGTAAAAAATTTTAAGATGATAACATCTGGAGATCTGGCTGGCCACTTAATATGGGTTTTTCCTATCCGTTTGTTTAAAAAAAACTGTCGGGCAGCCGCCAGGGACAGCGTCTCAACGGACAATTGTTCCTATTGTCATTTAACATACTCATATCAATTTTGAAGCCGAAGTTCGTAGATTTTGGAAAAAATATCGATGGTGGGAGGCTGTGGGGGTTGATCAAGATTCGTAGAAATCAAAATTGCTGTTATATCCTCTTCAGGCGGTCTGGAAAGCCGCAGCACCTAGGCCTAATTGACCCATGTACATCCACCGCAAGTTCAGTGATTCTCCTCACACAGACCCTACTTAGCTGAAAGGGTAATACCCTGCTGATGAAGATATCCTGTAATTCCTCGGGTTCCGGAAGCGTGATGCCTAGGTGTTGGATCTTCAGTATCATCAGTCTGGAAGATTCGTCTTATTCTCTACAGAAGCAGCACGTGTGGTCGATGATGCCCATGGTGTAACAGTGTTCGGTAAAAGACTATAACCAGAAAGCCTACTACTACCCTGATATATTATCTATTTAAGCGTAGGAGTTGTTTGGGAGGCTAAGGTAAAGGTTTTTGAATAAGAAGTTTTGACTGTCGCAGCTCTGGATGTAAGGAAGGTCCAGTTGTAAGACCCTTGAGAGCCGCTTGGCTATCGTTACATATATAGCTATAACTATTAGACTAATCTTTATGTAGGTTGTCCTGAGCACAGAAACACTGGAACACTGTGGCGAACGAAACCTTTTAATTCCTTAATTCCCTCCATTGGTACCTTCTGGCGTCTTCGATCCGTTTGTGAACCGGACTAGGTCCACTGACTTAAGAAGGTCTCAGTTCGGGTCTAATACTTCTTGTTGGGATGACCATATTCAATGGTATGGTAAAAGATAGTAGAGCACGTGTGTCCATATCGTAAGATACCTTCCCTCGTCTTTCCACTGGCCATTATACTTAAGCTTGTAATCTGCCTTTCGCCTTAATCAATAGGAAGGGACACAAAGTCCAGAACTGCTTCCAGAGCCGCAGTAGGTGCCGTGCGCATTGCCCTTGTGGCTCCGAAACAGCTTTTTTAAGCTGAGTTAAGCGTGGTTTACTTCATGACCGTTGGACTACAGGCTACCACACTAACGACGCATACGTAGCCATTGGTCCAACTATGGCGAAGAAATTCCACCAACGTTGGGCTTTAATTCCAAGATTTTTGCGAGGGCAGGTCTAAAGGATTGCACTGGTTCTTTGTCGATATGTTTCCTCCAGGATAGCTTGCTTCCAGTGTGACCCCCACATACTTCACTACTCCGGAGCAGCGCAGCTAGTTACGAAGAGCTCCGGTTGAATGGAACCTTCTACTCTTCATCTAGTGAAGAAGACTAACTTGGCCTTGGAGGAGTTACCTCTAAGACAATGGGTTCTGACCCACTTGGACCACCTTGGAAGCTTTATTGAAAAATTAAAAAATTTACCGCAGAAGTCACTGAAAAGTTATTTAACCATCTACAAGACATTTTTTAAATCTTAAAAAGTTTAGTTACAATTTGTTTGCTTTTTGTGCAATTATTCCTATTATTATAAATTTTTAATAAAGTTTATAATGTGCTCTTTATACTTTTTATGCATAAGACGTTGTTGAGCAAATGTAATAACAAACCCTTAATTTCAAATTAATAATATTTATAAGTTTTATCGTATACCCGAACTTATAAACTACAATTGGTTTTAACAAAACTTTCTATGTTAATTTATCTATGATTGTGTGCAGTCTGATCAAAGCTTTCAAATTCGCTAAATGAGAATAATTTTTCTACTCGTAAAACTAAATATAGGATTTTTTAAAGTTTAATTGTGTATTTTGTATTGATACAAGTAGCAATAACAATTAATAGTAAGTAATTAATTACTACTTAACAGTGACAATAACGCTAAAATTCCTAAATTTGTAGCAATTGTAGTAGGAATTTTATAGCATTTTTATTAGTTTTACCCCTCCTCGCTACGCCGCTTCTAGCTAGAAAAGGGTTATGTGATGGCCTATAAGGACTTTCAATAAATTCTATCTCCGATCGAAGTTCTTTTGCTTTGGACTTAATCGCCAAAATACGACTTATCCGTAAAAGAAACGCACTTTTACGGCAAAGAATTTTACTCAAAATCACGTTTTAGGACATTTAAAACGATTGCGTGCAGTTTTGTCTGTGTCTCTGTCTGTATGCACTTCTAATACTTGCACAATAACGAAATCTGATAGAGCAACTTAGAGTAAAGAGAATGTTGTTCTTTGTAACATACTAACGCTGCTACGAATTTTTGGTAATTTATATTTTAAAGTCTTTAAACGAGTTGACAGATACGGATGCAATTTGGTACTACAATAGCCCTAAGATAACAAAATCTCACTACCGAAAAGAATTCAATTACAGCAATCACTATATAATTCATAAAACTAGGACTTCGATCCGCGGTCCGCTACAGTACCTACTTAATTAGCTTATTTATTAATAAAAAACAGAAACAGAAACATCGTGGGGCATAGCGCACAAGTTTTGCTAGTTTGCTAATAAATCCATAAAGCTTTGGACGTACGTAATGTATGGTAGTGATTATCCTGTATATTAGCAAAAATGTTTCAAAGTGTATTTGCACTACAATTTCTTCTTCCAACGGGGAATTTTAAAGACTGTTGGGATATAAATACTAATAATTAAATAGAAATGTCGTTTTTTTATTTAAAGGATTTCTGTTTCTAGGTACGTATGTTGCTGCGTTGTTTCGACGTTTGGTATCTCCGGAACGGTTGCTATATTTTTTTACTTATTTTACTTTTACAGCAAAGCGTACGTATTTATTGCTTTCTTATGTATATTGTTGTTGCTATTCGGTTGTCGCTGCCGGTTGCGCTTCAATTTTAATATTACACTTTAACCCAACAGGTAAATTGCACGAAGTAGTTGTGTCATAATCCTTATTGTAATTTTCCCCAACGGTTTAAGATTAGGTATAACAGGAAAGTTTGTAGCTAGCATTAATATTTCTAAACGTCGTAAACTCCCTACATTAGAAAGTTGCACAAGAATGGAACTATCAGCAGAAAGCATTTTGTTAATTAAATTACCATATACCTAAAGTATAACACTAAGTTTCTTTTGTTTTCCACAGTAGTGGATCTACTTTCTGACTTTTATACGTCGTAATTTGATTATTTGATTAGAACTTTTAATTTAGATATGTTGTTTTACCAAAAAATTTTCGTGCTATATCTAACCTACTTCTATTTAAAACAATATTTTTATGCTCATGGTGAAGGAACTCTGCAGTTTTTACGTAAAATGTGGGAATATAATATAATGTTGTGGTATCTTAAACCACTTAAATATTTCTGCACAATTTAGGTATGAGTTAGGGGTTAAAAAATTATTCGGCGTAAATTTCTTAAAATTTAAGAGCAAAGTTAAAATTATGTAGGTATCATTTGCGCAAATTGCGATTTTCCAATTTATTATGTAAATTCTCGTGTAGCATTTTTGGGCAACACACACCCGGTTGTTACAAAATAACACGTTCCGCATTTCCAATTTGTAAACGGTTTTAAAAAACCACACCAGCCTCTTTGAGTTTGCAAGTTTGCTGTGACATATTAGATCTGTTTCTATAACTGAATATGCAATTTCGCATTAACTAGAGTAGGATAAATACTGCGTATCCATTATCTGGTTAATTTGTTCCACGAACAAGACCGGGGCTGCTAGTACATGGTAGATTCGAGTTGGAACTGAGCTAAAATGAACAAAATCCTATTATACATCAGAACAAAGACCTTTCGCGTGAACCCTTCGGCATCCACACACTTCTGAATGCAAACAATTCTAAACAGTCCGAAACAAATGGAAATGGCACTTGTCATATATCGATTATCGCAGCTGCTCCGGCAGTTTGGGCTTCAGCCCAGAGTCACGCAGCAGCGCTACGCTCCCCTGGGGGGTAATTATCGGAAGCTCCGCTCGGTCCAGTGCGACTACACCACCGACGGTGCTGTTCGCGTCACTGCACTTTACACGCAACACAACATTACTAAATCAATCGGTCACTTGCACTGATGATAGATTTGGCCACTTTGGTGATTGATTTTCGACTATCCGAATAACACAAACAACAACCGTTAAAGATGTACGTATGGAATTGAAAAAACCGTGTTCATTTCTACATTTTAGGAATTATAAGTAGGTACTTTGATATAAAACAAATTTTATTTCATTCACAACTAATAAAAGCTCAATTGAGTTTGACCTTCAGCAAGCTTATTATCGCCTGACTTTTTCTAGTGTAAATTGATCTCCAATTTATAAAGTAACTTTTACAAATATTCATGAATTTATACGTCCTAAAAGCTCTGCAAACTGGAAGCAGGCTAATAACATAATAATAATTTTTTCACCTCTTTTAATTGCTGTGTAAACATTTTTCGGCAATTTGAAAGAAATGTGAATATTCAGCTGAATAAATCTAAGAAAAAAATACCGTGGAAGTTGTTTGAAGTTGGGGCCGTTGAAAAGATCCAACTGCATAACATAGAATTAACGTCGACTCGTCAAACCGTTATGGAGTGATTGGGCAGCATCCCTGGTGTCTCGTCATTCACTTGGCATCGTTTGCTTGTCACGAATTGTTCAAATTCCGGTTGTTCAGCAAGTCGATTATTCAACACGGGTTAAAACGGGTACCCAAATTGAGATACAGAAATACAAAGATATCGTGGTAACTCAATATACATTTGATTTAATGATTCAAAAATATCTTAATCACATAGGTCACATAAATAAAATATAATTATTTCTAATATTGCAAGTTATGCCTGACGGTTTTCATAAGCGTTACAACTTTTTTTTTCTATATTGGTACTGCACTGTAGTGCTTGTTTCGTAAGTATCAGTTTGATTAATGTAATACTTGTAAGATTGTTACGCAAATACCTTTGCAAAATTATATGGAAGCAAGCTAATTACGATTTAAAGTACGAAAGACTCCAATCTAAGCATCTCACCCATATTTAAATTTTCATGTTGATTTTACATAAGGATAAAACGTTTAACTTGCTGAATCCGTGACAGAATAAAATTTAAGATTCCTCTTCTTCTTCTTAGGCGGCGCGGAAAACCGCAACTCTGAGGCCGCCAGGGTCCATTGCCTATGCCACCATTACGCTAGGGAGTGTTCGCCGCATTAAATTAAATTGATCCTAGCTTTTGGTTTAAATTCAAAAATTACGAGCCCTCAGACGATGTATATTTTCAAAAAGACTACATTAACCAAATATGTGCTACAAATTTGTTTATTACAGAAGGTTACTATTAGGGCTTATGACCGGATTTACATGTGTTTGAAATTTTTGTTGGCAGATTTCTGAAAATAGTCCGGACTTTTGTTCCATATAAATTCTCAATTATTAGTTGTTTCAATTTTTTAGGCTTGTGAAACAAACTAGTTATTGCGAGAATCTGAATAACGGACTTTCGGATAGATTCGCATATTGGATTTATTAAATAAAGCGAAACGAATGTTAGAGATGAATCTGGATAATGCTCTTCAAGATAAATTCCAATGGCGAATATGTTTAATAATTTATATAACGGATTTTTGCGATGAAGCTGTATAATGCTTCCAAAAAATCCGAACGCTAATATGTTTGACAAATCCGTATAACGGATTTTTCCCAGAATTCTAAATAATACACTTCCCGATAAATCCGAATAATACGTTTATGAGATAAATCGGAATAAATATTTTTTTGATAATACTGTGTATAATGCCCTTCTGGATATATCCGGATAATGAGTTTGTAAGATACATCGTAATAAATAATTGTTCAGATAATATTGTAGATAATGCGCATATTGGATTTGTCAGATATTTGCAATACCGAAATCTCCATGAATCTGTATAATGACTTCCAGGTAATCAAGATAGTGGATTTATCAGATAAATCGCGATAACGAATTTTGTTGCATAAAACAGGATAATGCTCTTCTTAAAAATCTTAAAAATGTATGTAAGATAAGTAGGGATAACGGATTTTTCCAATACATCTAGATAATTCCGAACAACAATCAGTAATGTTTGATAAATTAGGATATTATTTCAAATGCAACAGAATAACACATTTTAGCATTAAAAAGGATAAGGGATACGTTAAATAAATAAGTTAACGAATTTTTTGGATAAATCTGAATAATGCAGTTCTGGATAAAATCTAAACGCGAATATGTGTGATAAATCCGCATAACGCTCTTTCGCGTGTATCTGAATAACGCACTTCCAGAAAAATCAAAACAATGAATGTCTCGGATAAATTCGGATTTGTTGCATGTTTTTGCTTAACGCAATTCAGAATAAATTCCGAAACTTAGTTTTGACACCACGAGATATGATGGTTTAATCGGTGTTTCTTTTATTTCATTTTTTATTTGTAACTTTTCCTGTGCAATGGAATGACAGAGCTAGTATTCACCATCAAAAAGTAACACAATTTAATTTTTATTCATTTATACCCAAGATGCGTTAACAAAAATCAAGTGGGTTTTGGATGCCACTGTTTTTCCGATTGTACCCAGTATAGGGTATGCTTGCCCTTTTCTTTATTAAACACAACGTTACAATATGCTATATTTCAACTAAAACACTAAACCGAGCAAAGTCTAAAAGTTCGTTATTTTTGAAACGTTATCAAAAGCATACCATACGTAATATTTCTTCTTTTTTTAAAGAAATTTAGAAGAAAAATATTTTTTGTGTGGGTTAAAAGACCAATGCAATTATTCTATACCTTTGCTTTTCTTTGAGTAAGATATTTTAAAAACTGAATCAGCTGTTGTTCTGAACATGGTATAAGGGTTTTTAAATGACATTATCTGTACTCATTTATGAAAACGAAAGATTGGTACATTTCAAATGTATTCTTATAAATTGTCAAAAAGATAGCACAGCTTTAAATGCTCTTGAACGGAGAAACAAAGCTGGCTGAAAATTTAATCGCTCCGGAGCAAAAATAAAATTACGTAAGCGATTCGTTCGGAAACAAAACTCAACAAATTTATCTCGTAAAACGAGAGTAATTATTTTACCGAATATATGGAAAGTCATGTCGCTATATGTGGAATAATCGGACTTTTGCTCACCGTATTTACTTTACAGATAAAAAGGACACGCGACATTCCAACAAATTCCGTATTTACTCTGTTTGCCCTCGTTAACTTTTGTGTGCCTGGCTTTATCCATATTTTATATCCATTTTTATTTTACCGTCGTAAATTTCAATACAAGTTCCATACAGAATGACTAAAGTATGCCATTTGAGACCCGAATTTTGTCTAAATTTTGGAATTCATAGGGTACTAGATTCATTCTTATACTCAATATGTATTAGCACCACGTTCCGACAAAACGTTCCAACACCATAAAAGTGATGTGTGAAGTGAACGTTGTCCGCGATAAGAACTACCGAGAATATATACCAGCTCTCTTATTATACGAAAATGAAGTGATTCGCAATAAAAAATTCAGTGTGAGATATTGAAAGGGTATAGGTGTTGAACAATAAATCACATTAATTCAGCACAATTTTCCGTACAAGTTTTCTTAGTTGAATGATTTATTTTTCATGTCTTTTTAAGACATTCATTATATAATACAAGGGACATATTTGAACTAGGTGTGTAGAAATATATTTTTTTTAAATTAAAAACCTTAGAAAGGCAATAACGTATAAAAATCAGCAAGTTAATTTAGAAAAAGAGTATTAGCACGTTCATAAAATGAATGTAATGCCTTTCTGCCGTTGTTCGGAACAGTTCCAACACATGTAGCAAGTGTTACCTTCGTACATTACATTAGTTTCGCACAACTTGATAATATATATGGAAGTAATCGTACATGCGAAGTGTTCTAAACTCGTGCCGGATCGTTTCGCTAACTTTTGTAATGTGGCAGTAACCCAAAGTATAAAACTGAGCGGCTGGAGATCTGAAGAAAGCAATAATCCGCACGCGGCTGCCGTTGTTATAACCAGATATGGCGCACGGATTCAGATCTGAAGAGGCGCACAGCGGGACAAAACTTGCCGCAAATAAACAAAATGTCATTAGTCAAGCCAATGTACCATCTTGCAGCCAGACCAGTAAGTGGAGGCGGTGTTAATGGCCGATTTATACTGCGGTGCCAGACACCCGCAAGAACAAGTCCGACAATCATACAAACTGCATAGTAATCAACATTATGCAAATAACGATAATTTGCATAGTTTAGGAACAATTTAAGGAACCTAATTTTAGGGATGCAAATGGGGTACGCGAGACGAACCGGAAGATGGAGTGGACTCTGCTAGTGACGCAGCAGAATATGTCATACGACAGAGAAATCTCTTTAGATCCGTACTGTGATGACAATTATCCTTTTCAGAGGTTCTCAAATGAGCTCGTCGTAAATGCCGTCTGAACTGGCGTCCTACGTTTGCAGACTGACACACTTATCTAAGAAATGCCAAGTGAAGGCAACGAAGTACTCAAAGGATTTGAGTAGGTTGACTTTACAGAGAGAACTTGTACAAAACGTATGACAAAGCTACTTATCTGTCTACAAATAGTTTAATTGAACAATACCTACTAATACATCTGATTTAAATTCTTAGTGTGTATCAACAGCCAACGTAAGATATAAATTTAGCATCCGTATTTTAGTAATTTATTGTTGATGCCTATCTTTGTACTACAAGGGCTTCTAAAAATAAACAGATAAACCCAAAACGAACATCGACAGATATTTTAAATAATTTTACAGCAATTATATTTGGGTTGAAATTTCCATCCATGTTTGTAAGGGTTTGCAAAAAAGTATAAGTAGGCAGCTCGGTAAAATTTTATATAAACAGATGGTGTGATTGATTTGAACGAATTTTATTTGATGGTTATGAATGGAGGATCTGCCAGTGTACTTGAGAAAAAATGCACGCATTGGGAGCATCATTCGATCGTTCGCCGTCCTAAGAGATTTCCGCTCAAATCGTAAACCCTGAATAATTAATAATTTCATCTCTTAACTTTGTCCTTGCGGATTCTCGCAGTCTATCTAACAAGACGTTTTTATTTTTTAAATTTAAAAAAGATGAAACGTTCTCATAAATTATATAGAAAAGGCGAAACTTATTGAAATTTAAAATTACTTAGACTGAGGAGATGAGTTTACAACCTTAATTAATTTTTATTATTAAATGTTGGAAGTAGATGTCGCCTATTGTTCAAAATAAAAAATATTTATTATTCTCTGCACTTTTACGCTTCCTTTTCGTTTTCCTGTTTAAAACTGTAACGTATTCCTTACAATTTCCCTAATAGGGCCGTGTGCTGAGTCAAAAGATTTAAATACCATGAAAAGGCTGTTATTTTCCGAGCCCTTCATGAACGGTTAGTGTTTTCCTTACGCCATCCAACCCACCCTGGGTGGGTTATCGGCTTTCTCATCGCGCCATTCAGCGGGTCCGCCTGAGCCACTCTCTTACCAGCCCCACATTACCTCTTTCATGGCATTCAATTCACTTGCTAAAGCCAACCCGATTTCGCCAATCTCAAATCCTATTATTAGAGGATAGATATGCCACGACAAAGGTTCTTTCAGATTGAATATCTCACATTCCGCATCATAATCATGTTTATTACTTCAAATTGAATTCAATCCACTACACCAGTTATTATTCATTTTTTTACAAAAAAAAAACTCCTATCTAAGTAAGAGCTGTTATCAAGCTTTGTTTAAAAATCTTTTGTCAATTTTTAAATGGATTTTTATTAAATGACAGAAAACGGCTGATCGTAAATACCAATTTCAAAGCGTTATTTAGCATCTAAAATGAGGTCATGAAAGTATTTGATATTACACACAAAATAGGATGAAAGAAACACAAAACAAACTATAAATGCGATAAATAAAATTTGTTTCTGAAATGCATTCAGATCTAGGTTAATTATGTTTCTTCCCATTTAAATTTCGTTTGAAGACAGACATGCGTTTTACGGTTTATTATGAAAAGCAAACAGCTAATTATACGATAAAATATCACTTATTGCTATCCAGCAACATAGTTTTATATGTATGACTTAAAATATAAAAATTCGTATGCAAGAACAGACTTTAATTTACGCATTTCTGTGAGTACGTAATCTATAGAGATAAGTTTACACGGTATGTGGTCACGCTTGTGAGGGGACGCTATCATGAAACGTGAAACGTACCGTCATGATCGCTGCAACCCTAATGTGGTGAGCTTGTTCGAACGCAGACTAGGGGTAACAGGAATTTTATCAGTTGTCAAAACAGATCGCGCTTTCAGAATGTTGTTGAAATTTCGTGCGGTTTATTTTGAGAGCGATACGGGGAAAAAACCAATATTAATTTGTCGACAGGTTTTTTACAGATACTCCCATTTGTGATGAAAACAGACTTTTCATGTCTAAACAAATAAAATTTAAGAATCGCTGCCGCATATTGCATATGAATTCGAATGCTTATCAGATTTACAATTCAAAGACTAAACGAATGCGATACTGTTATTTTGAACGTGTTCCAAGAGTACCTTTAATAACGAAGTGACGTTTCGGTAGTGGCTTTGGGAATTTTTTCTATTGTATCTTAACAAGATAAGTATATCGTGAAATGAAACTTCTGGTTTTTCACGATGTCATTTCAACATGAATCCCAGTGTGCAATGGAATTCTGAAGAAGTACAATAAATAAATAGATCGTGGAAAATGCTGTAATCTCCACAAAATGAGAATGGTTTATCTTCAAATAGTCCCAAGCTAAACTGCTTCATGACTGTGATTTAGAAAACGGACATAAATACTGGAATAGACCGTTGTCACCCATCATCACCACCCCTTGAATTTAGAAAATTAAGTTTCAAATTTAAATATTGGCATTATACCGACAAGTGAAAAACTAGTTTAAAGACGGTAGTGAGGCATACATAAAAAGAAGTGAAGAAGAAAGAATACAACAAACAAGAAAAATAAAGAAAATTGAAAAAGCGAGAAAAAGGAAATAGAGGAGTGCCAAAGAATATCTCCTGGTTTTGTGCTTAAAATTGCGACAAAGTTTAACAATCGATTGGTGTTCCGCCGAAACTGTTTTTAGAATTTGTGTATCCCTCTGTGTACAGTTTATGCTACGTAGCACTGGTTTGGTTTTTTATCTAGTTTGTGCGTACTCAATATCACTACAAAGAAGCTATTACGGTACACCCTAAGATAAACGTGACGGCACCTAGCGTAAGCCTTATCTGCCACGGCCGGTTTCAGGCCAGATTGAATAACGTCCAATCAGCGCGCTTGCCGAAGTTACTGACGATTCAACGAAAACAAGCTACCAGTCATGACATCAAGCTGTTAACTCTAAGTTCCTATTAGTTGTAGGGGATTACCTTAACCTTTGATTCTGCAGATCAGTGCTGGAACTGAAACGCAGCTTACTCATCGAGCCGCACCAAAACCACTGACCCTAGCCTGCACAGGCTTACCACTGCTACCACGAGTCATGTGCCGTGACCAAAACGGGGTTTTCTAATCCCCCCGCGGGCTGGATCCCCGTGGAACGAGCCAATAAAGTCACTAGTTGAATTTCTTGGAACAGCTGAAGCTGCCCCTACCACTTAGGCTATTCGTAGTAGCCCAGATAGGTTGGTAGCCGGTCTGATCGTAGTAACAGGTACCTTAGTAACGTCAAATGTGCCAACGCACGAGGCTCCTGGATCGACACTTTGATAGTGAACGTGAGGTAAAGTGCACTTCACTCCTAGGGTCCGGTTTGTTAATTCCAGTAGCCACGTCACTTCTTACTGGAATCACCTTCACCTGCCTAAATCGACGGCCTCCAATGAGCTAGTTTATAGCCTGGCCAAATTTATAACCCTTTAGAGTCACCGAGACACCGAGGCAAATTTGTAGCGACGACCAGGGAGCGGGGATTTCATTTTGTGACGCGCTGCCGCTTGGGTGTTAGGCTTTACCTTGTGAAATCACTAAGCCAGTTCTCCGGGGTCTTAATTAAAGTAAACCTTGAACCTCTCCGAAGAGAGCTATACGTATCAAGTTGAAATCACCAAAATCACCGCGAAAGGCGTGTTTGTTCACGCCTCTCACCTATGTGAGGGTCCTTGGCCATTCCACATACGCAGTAGTAGAGGTGGCCCAAAGCCCTAGCCCGGCCCGTGGGCCGGACCTGTCCTATTTGAATCCACAGCCGGCCTGGCAATGCCTTTGCCGGGGCAGCTGTGCGTAACAGGGGTTCCCCGGGCCAGCGGGGCTTGCCAAGTCTGGCATAGCTTAAGACATTCGGCGTAACTAAAATGGCAAATCTAGTTACGCTTAGAAAAATATCTTAATCAAAATCTTCAAATTTGTGGTCTCATCGAGCAGCTCTATTTTCCTCTGGTTTTTGGTTGTTTTGTTTGACGTTTCTTGAAAATCCGAACCTAAAAATACAACGGACAGGAACTCCTGTTAGCAGTAGTGTAACATGTGATATTAGTTTCTTTAGTTGTTTGCGTAGGTTTTTATATCCTATATCTCCTATAGAGCGCTCACTAGTTATTCTCGCTTTATTTTTTTTGTACTCACTTCCGTTACCTTTGCTCTTTGCTAATGTAAATTCACCAATAAGAAAGATAACATCTAAAAGGTTATTATGCCATAAAAAATAATTTGGGTGAGGTACCTCAGCAGAATCGATAGAAGGGGAATGAATAATTGACTAGAATTGACAAGTAACACGACGAAGGGCACGAAAAAAATATGGATGTGATTTCAAGGTTCGACCTTTGAAAACAAAAAATGAATAATTGTAGAGATGTATCTGCTAATCGATGAACATGGCTGGGATTGGTGGAGCAACCCAACATTTGTTCACGTTGTAGCGCCAATGAGAGAAGAAGAAGAACAAGAAGAAATAATAAAATGTTAAAAATATATAATAACAGCATCAGATGCAGAATCTAAGTTTGTTTTATAATTCAGTAATATTTGGGGAGAGGCGGTTTTTTTCCCTTCACTTTACGCTTTGTTTGTGGAATATTAATAAATGGTTTTTGAAGTTTTTAATGGCAAAATATGTATATGTATATGTAAAAATAAGAAAATCGTTTTTACTTTCCTATATTTCCAGGATCTGGAAGTATTACGGATATACATATTTTGGATCTCTAGGAACCCAAAAAAGGTTATTTTTACAATGTTTGTCTGTGAGTAGATAGGTGTGTGCGCCCAATAACTTTCAAACGAGTGGTCCTATTTTAATGAGTTTTGGAATGTGGGGGGCCTATCCAAATATTTAGGAGAAATTTGGTTTTAAAAGAATTGGAAACTAGAAGCGGAAGTAGGTCATATTATTGGTAGAATTTGTTTTCATAAATTGATTACCTTAGGGCAAATGCAACGCCTTTTTTCCGAACGTTCTAGCTTTAAATTGACGTCTGCTACACTTTTTTGAAAGTTTCGACTTAAACGCTTTATTACTCAAAAACGGGATCAAATTTAGTATTGCAGTAGCTATAGAGAAACGCAATACTACCTTGTACAAGAATTTTGAAACGCATAAAAACTGTGAAGTAGCATTTTGGTAATCAAAAAAATATAGCTCAATAACTGGCCACCATATTTTCCTTAAATTTTGTAGGCTCATAGAATTGGGATGAGCTACAATTTAGTTTGCGTCTTAGCCCGTTTATTTGTTTATAACGCGTTTTATGAATTTTTATAGCTGTTGGCTTAAACGCCTATTTTCTGAAAAAGGAACTATCAGATCGGAATGAAATTTGATAAACTGGCCTAAAATCGTATATTAGGGCATAATCTTGTTTCTCACATTTCTTCTACTGTAAACCTCTATTGCAGAGTTTTTTTGATTTATTGAATTCTTTTTTGTTACAAAAGTGCATTGCTTACTATTATGAGCACAAACATGAAAAAAAAATTAAACTAATTCTCTAAAGAGGTTCGTTTTTCAAAAGTATTAAAATAAACAATTTAGGCCCTAATAAATAGTTGTAAAAAAATCTAACAAAGTACGAGAAGTTTTGAAACTACTGGATGTTCTAAATCTCAAGTAATCTTTTTCCAGAAAACTGCTTTTTCTCAGAAAGAAATGACCAAAACTCTGCCTGTATTTTTCTATACTTTTATATAAAATAATTGGTTTTATATACCTAATCACAACAAATACAGCACATCTAATTTAGAATTGGTTTCAGTTGTAAAGTATTTCAATATAAACCCTTGCTAATCCGTCATTGCTAAAATAACATCCCTTAAAAATAACCCCCGGAAAAAAAGCCGCGGAAGAAATCCATTGGTTACAAAATCCCCGTAAAAAATCTCCAAAAAAAACATCCCCGGGTAAAAACATTCCCTGAAAAGCATTCCGAAAAAAATCCCTGGAAAAAACATCTCCCGAAAAACAGCTTCGATCCAAAATACCTGTGAAAACAGATAATAAACATCCCACAGAATAAAATGTGATTTTTGCCGTGTCTTAGTTTACTCTGCAACGCCCATATAAAATAATATTTTTCCACGACCGGGAGTAGAAGTCGTTTCTATGGTATCAAAATTGTGACAGAAGTAAAGCATTTACTCTCTAGGGACAAAATAAGGCAACAATTTCCGTAGGGGAGTTTTTATTTCATTTCATATTTATTTTTGTAAACAAATGTCTGTTGGCATGGTACGTTGCATGGAAACATTCCAAAGGCTTCTAAATATTGTAATTTCGCTCCGATTTATTATAATTCTTTATTTGTGAAATTAAGTGTTTCTACTCCTGATCGTGGAAAAAATAGTATATACACCTCGGGAAAGGCCGCCATTTTTCCCTCGATGTATTTGTAGCTCTCGGGCTTCAAATTACACCTCAGGAAAAATAAGACGTGTCTCTCCCTTAGTGTATAATGTACTACTTCAAGTTCCACTGGCATTTACTGCATACGGTTATATTTAAAAACTTTTGTAATATGAGTTTTCCAGGTAGTTTTTATTATATTCAACCAATTGAAATCGTTCACTTCTAGAATGTAATGGTGAAAAAAACTAGGAAAATTTAATTTTCTAAATAATGCACTTATACACAAAACATTAAAATTTAATCTACAATTACCTCACTTGAAAAAAATCGAATGAGTTAATACGAGTATACAGAAATAAATTAAAGATCATCAACTAAACAAATCAGGAAACACAAACCAATGAATTTTGTGACGTATAAGAGTTTTGACTGTTAATTCTTGTAAATCCGTTAAAAAATTTTAAAATCATAAATAAGGCATTTAGCTAAACTTGATATAATTACGACAAAATCCATGATGCTAGTGTTTCTCCGATGATAATAATTTTTAACATTTTGTTATCAATTTTGAAGAAATTTTTGCAAAACTATTTTACCTCTAAAACAATTGTAATTTTACAATTGAAGTGTTTTTACTTTTATATATCAAATGTTTATTTGGATGTGAACTCGAGATGAGCATCAAGCGCGATATCGAGACCAGGATGGTCAAATGTCATACTATTAATGCAGCTGATTCCGCGACACTCCATACACAATACACATGCTGGTGAACAATCTGAACCGCATTTACGACAACCGCAGCTATTTAAGCAAATTGTTTTTCTAGCAATGAATGATTATCATCAATAAGGGTGAAGTAATAGGCAGGTCAGATTTAATAGAGATGAATCCAATATTTTCTTTCTATCCAGCTTCAGTTCTTTGGGCCGATGTTCGTGTTTGCAAGCCAGTATTGGACTTGAAGATACGTGATATTTTGCTGCTACTGAAGAAGGTGTCAGTAATTTCACTTTGACAACGCTGTTGCAGTTTTAGTATCGAAGATATGTTATCGCAATTGATTTTAACTATTGCCTGAATGCTTTTCATCTATACAGTAAAATTAGAGCCTTTTTACCAAGTTACATGATTTTTGGTTTATCTGCAGGAATATCTAGAAAAACATCAAAAGTTTCTTGAACATGTTCATTTTTCATCACCTTCTTAAACGAATTGCGCTTTCCTAAACCAGAAGGTTGTCATGTTGTATTACATCCAAGAAGTGCGTGTGCGAACAGAAGTAATTTAGTTCCATTTCCTTCCAGCTTTATTTTTAGTTGTTTAATATCCCAAATTCTCGTCTTCTCTTATGACAGTTTTAGTTCTGGTGCAAAGTAAACGTCGTCATTATCTGGCATTATCG
Organism: Ctenicera cuprea; assembly: GCA_958336395.1. NCBI lineage: Eukaryota > Metazoa > Arthropoda > Insecta > Coleoptera > Elateridae > Ctenicera > Ctenicera cuprea. The sequence goes on along the minus strand of OY284486.1, from coordinate 70,596,238 downwards.
TCAGCATCATCGCCGACTGAAAAAGGTTTCCTGAACTGGGAGATAGGTATTATAAGGATTGCAGGGTCAGCTTCATCATCATCATTGATAGTTCTAATTCCAGCCGTGTCATTTTTCTTAGAGCATTTCTACCAAACGTTTTTTATAGTTATCATTGGACCGAGCCTTTCTTTTGTGCAAATTTTTTTCATGTATTTGGTAAAAAGTATTATTCGTAAAGCATGCGTTCGTGATCTTTATTTATTAGTATTATCTGCATTTGACTCTCCTGAACCCCATAAGAACCTTGATGCTAATCCCGATAATGACCTTGATACTGATAATATCTTTCACCCCTATCCTGAAGTATAAAACATATAAATATACATCTGATATCCTGATATCCCTTTAACTGTGAAATAAGATTTTTTTAGTGGTACACTGATTATGCTTAAATAAGTACCTTCCTGTTGCATGAATATTGAATTTCATTTTGTAATAGGTAATTTTTCTATCAAATTTGTATAATTTGCAGATAATATTTTAAAATCAAAAGTTATCGATAAACGAATTGAATATTTTCGTTTCTCGTATTTATATCACCCTGAAAACATGTGTCGCACTTTGGTTTTCCCCTTTAAGCCCTGGGAAAGACGGTTCAAAAAAAACTGTGCGCGACCTTCTTCCCCTTATCCCTCTTAGAACACCGTTCTGTCGTAAAGTGTATAATAACAAATTTTGTTAGTGAGACAAACACTGATTTAAGTTTCAAATCCATTGTTTCTTATGCGAAAATAGAGAGAAGGCGGAGATGGCATTCCTGGGGGAGTTCCGAAAAATTGGGACTTTATGGCACTTTTGATATGTCATTTAGGACAGCTATAGTTATCGATTTTCATTAATTTTAAGTCTATAGCAACTTTTTCCAGGGCATTCCCTAGTTTGGTAATGTAATGCAATACGTATATTGAATCTTAAAAAAAGAAGCAACGGGCTTATGCGAGGATGGTCTGGTTGGCCAACAGATTTTTGTGTCATATGAGTATGTATTTAATATGTCGGACCTTGATATTTCCCCTTGTCGTCGAGTGTTTAGCAAAAGCATCGTTAATTGTATCCAAACGGCGAACGATGGCCAGACCCAATACCGACCGCTTGACTCGCGCAGAAATTCCCGTCTCTCAGCGCGGTTCATAAATTATCAGGAATTTACTATACCCATTTTACTAAGGTTACCATACAGTCAAAACAATAATTAATTCAAATGGGAAATATTAAAAACAGGGGTGGAATTAGTGACGTAATTTGTTATCCCAGTAAATTACGTACGCTGTGCTGTGCTAGTTTTTTAACTTCTTCAGTACATCCAAAATTTAAAACACTTTTAATAAGCACCTCATACTTTTTGTAAAATGCAAACTGTCGTTAACAATAATTTTTTACGTGACAGGTGACGTAAGTTCCGACAAGTTGTTTTCCATGGCTCAGCTTTATGTTTTGTTTGCTCACACTAGTACCCATGCGCCGATTAGATGTACGCGCACTGACCACGAGAGGAGAAAGGGTAACCTGCTAAAGTAGGGAGACCTTTTTGCAAGGAACCCAATCGGGTTCGACAGATTGTTACATGAAAACAGTTGTAGGGTCTTAAAAAGACATTTGGTTCCCATATTAATCTGAAGCAAGATTGACATCAACATCTACGAGTATTATAATTAAATTCTCATCTAGATTTTCACCTTTTATATCCATATAGTTTTAGAAATCAAACCCATGGCGTTCGTAACTGTATTATCGAACTATTGGCAAAAGTAATTGGAGGATTATCGGTTATAGGATTAGGGCTGGTTAATTAGGACAGAACAGATTTATACCTCATCACATGTGTTTACACCCACGCTGAGCATAGATCGATTTGTAAAACGAACACAAATTCTACATTTAAACAACTAAAGCTGGCAAACTAATTAATCTAGACGGCAAAACAAGCATCCGATGAAAAAACGCCAAAACAAATTACGCAACTCCTCGCAATACTATAAAAAAACCTGGTTTACCTAATTTTCCTTAAGTTCTGGTATGAAACCACCTTATGTAACTTTCGTCTTGGAACAAAGGAAAACCCCATTATTGCAGCCCTGAATCTGAGAGGAACAAAAAGTAGGTATCAACAGAGCAAGCAGTAGCCAGCAGCCAAGCCACACCAGCAGAGTACGAAATATGTATCAAATTAAGTGATTTCGCAGTTCAGTAACTTCTGAATTCGAGATTATTAATTTCATTTTGTTCTCAATTTTACAGTTTATTATTCTGAGGTTTTAGGAAAGTTTTGCAGAGACGCATTCATTCTCCGGGCCCTATTTAAATGAAAGTTAGAGACGATTTTCACTGCAGGATAATGTATCGTACAGATTAAAGTTTTTAAATTAAGTAATACGGAAAATACCGACTTCACATTGAACTTTGTCTGTGCAATTTTTTTTATCTACTTTAAACCTTGAATTTTACGCGTGACTTTCACGATAGGCTAGTAAATGAAAGGGGTCGAGGTTACGACTGGAGAATTCCACCTGTCAAAGATACGGACGATGTTATAAATGACTGTTAATATTCACTAAGGTAGGTAAATGATATCTATTTCGGCTATCTTCACCTATAGAATCGAACTAAATGTGAAAATTTCTCGTTGCTGTTAGTATAAGGCAAGTGTAAGGGTGGACCTGCAACTGCCAATATGAGAAAGATCATTGATTTGAAGCAGATTATTATATCTAAGGTGTTAAAAAATAGGTAAGCAGTAATGTAGCAATAATTCGGCAGAAAATAGGTACAAGGAGTTACAGCATTTTAAATTTCTCTTTTTACACTTACCCACACACACAAGAAAATCTTACACGTTTCAGTGGATGTTGGAAATTTACTTCTGTTTTCATACACCCGTCAATGTATATGTGTGTAGTTTTATGCACGTCTTCCAATTCGGCAGAGTCTATAAAGTAACTCCCTTTCCGCCCCATCCATATTACCTTTATACGGCGTTGCAGAGAAACAAACCTAACGTTACTTAATGGAAACCTAAAGTACTACATTTTAAACCAACAAAACAATTCAAATCTTTTACAGTGGCATTGCGTCGCCCACTTTCGTGAAAATTTTGAACAGCAAAACTGGTCAGGTGGCACATAATTTAAAATATCTTATCTTTTTAAATTTATTTATGTATATAAAAATAACATGTAACTATTTACGAAGAAAAAAGCATTTAATTTATCCCTCCCCCCCCCATCTTGTCCCTTTGCCATTTATTTATTAATTATTAATTGATCAAAATGTAGTGTTCTAGGTGTTGGCTACGTACCCTTAGTTTTGTATTTTTGAACAAATGCTACAAAAAGCTAATTCGTACATAGGGGAGGGGATGTATAGACGCGTATATCTGCATATTTCGTGATTGTAAAACTTCGACTGTGATACTACAGTGCTTAATTATTTAAGGTAGCAATTGTAACTAATTAAGTGATTATTGTTCAACAATGAATACAACACAATTGTGTCATGTCATCAACTTATTAAAGCACTTGTCTTCTATGCTTGCCAACAAGTTAATGCATGTTAAATTTGCATTTGTGCATATTAGCAATAATATTGCAGTCATACGGAATTTATACCTCGGTAAACATAACGATTGTTTTACGTGTGGTTATTGTCACTGCATATTTAAAAAAATAAGATTTAAGTATGTTGATTACAATTTTGCACTGTTTTTAATTATTGTTTAATAAAAACTTAATAACATCAGAATATTTTTTTGATATCGTATGTAGGTAAAGTATTTAAGTTAGGTTGAGTAGTGTGTCTACTTGCTGTCCCAAAAGTAACGGATTCATACCTCAATAAATGATCTCTTTAATTTTTTATATTAATTAATACTATCAGTGTTTTAATTTTTTTTATAGTTATATTAGCACGCGAATATCTGTTCTTAAAAATACTTAGATGCCTAGAAAACATTTACAGTAAACGTAAGTGACAAAACCCAAAGACAAAGACTTTGTTTAAAACACAATCACTCTGACCAGTCGCTGCAAGTATTGCGACACTATAACTATTGTTTTACAACTAGGTGTACTTATAGTGACACACACGAGTCTTTGGTTATTATCAGAGAACAGGGCTACACCCCATTCGGTATTTGCTAATTTGTTTTTAAAAAAAATAACAAAAAAGCTGTGTTGAGATGTTAGATATGTACTTAAAGCATCCAGCAGTATTGAATATACTCAAATAAGCAAAAAGCGATTATAAAATAAATACTTAAATATGCGTATCGACTAACTAATCACGTTAATGTTTAACATCTTGACTCAGCAAGCGACATGAAATAAACATTAAAATAAATTTTTTCCACGTTTTTTTAAAATTGGCCCCGTTCATTATTGTTTCCAATTTTAATTTTCATATTTGAAACTTTTGTAACTGTAGAATACGATGCGTATAATTGTTCATGGTGGAATCCCGACACTGTTAATTAAATTCCTAGTTTAATAAATGTCTCTCCTCGATTCCTATTAATGGTGATTGAATTTGCAAGGTTCGGTTATGTTAGGGTAGTTTTATATGAAATTGTAAACTAGCGGGAACCCGTGGTCTACGACTCACGCTCTTTTAGTAACTTTTTTAAATTTAATAAGTAAGCTGTGTCCCGAAGTGGGATTGCCATTTATTAACAGATTATGTCCTAATATTACACAAACCGTCAAAATAAATTTTGATAATCTTAATTGAATACTGTAGCGGCTCGACGTTTTGTAATGGGCGCGCAAATATGTGGCTTCTAGTAGCGGGAGACCCTCGCCACTAAACGTTGAGCCAAGTGGAAGGAATCCCAATTAACATAAAAACTAGTGGGATATGCCCCCTGCTTTTTTGTTACCAAAAAACAAGCAAATAAACTAAGTAGCGTAGCGGGCATATAGTAACATTCTCGACGCACTTTATTTATTATGTTACAGGTTTCAATGTTTATGTAACAGTCAAGAAGTGTAATCAGTACCATTATGCTGCAATACCGTCGGAATGTATGAATTACATCAATATATCTCTTCTAATAAGATTTGCTAGTAATTATTTGTAAAGGAAAGCGTCTAGCGTAGCCCACGGGTTATACTATTTTATTGTAAAGTTTAAAACACCCTTAACAAAGAAATATCATATTAGCAATAAAATCAGCTAGTTGCCAGGTTATGTATCACGTATTGAAATGTTCATGCAAACTTATTACCAAAACAGCTTTGCTATATTTTTTAACACATCTTCGCCCTTATCTAACGCTTATAATAATAAATAATTTACAAGAAGTCCGTATGAAACATGGCAAGAAATTGTGAATATTGATTTGAAAATACGCGAGTGACTGGTTATTATTCATTGGCATTCCTCGTGGTATCTCCAAAGCTATGACGTCTGTCAGGAATCTTCTGAGATTCAGCCGATTCAGACATTCCGCTTTAAATGCCTTCGGATATATCCAAGAAATTTCATAGGAACGTTATGACGACATAACGCAAAGTTAAAGCGAAAAATAAAATTGTAGGTAAAATTCTGAACATGCTCACACAATATCGTGAAACAAACAAAAGAACTGATGTGGCATAAACACTTTGATGCATCATTCAATTGCTTGTTTTGAAATATTCTGCAACTGTTGTGTATACTTCAGCCATGCTTCAGTATTTCATTCGCATGTGAATCTCATACGTTCTATCGATGTTTTATAAAAAAGTACTCCGCTACAAATAAGTTTTTGCAATTATCCTAACTCGGCGAATTTATTGGAAATGACTTCATCTTTAGCGCCAACAAATAGGTTTAATTATTATTTAAATATTCTAATTATTATTACCAACAGAAAAAAAACATGAATGGTAATAGTTGAATAAGACAAAGAAAAATTCATTTATAAGATCGAGCTTTACTTCGTTAAAGTTCATTTTAATTGAATTACGTTGAAATACGAAGGCTAAAATAAAAAACCTGTTGAAGTAAAGAATTGTTTTATTTACAATAAATTAACGATAAATTGAATTCAAATATTCAAATATTCGAATACCCAAACATGCGATTATTTAAATATTCAACTAATTCGAATAATCTAATGAAACTTAAAATAAATATTCGAATACTAAAATTAGAAAAATGTTTAGACTTATTTAGTTGTATTAACGTTTATTGAGCAAAAATCGTGCCAATTTATAACGGTTTTGTTGCTTTTTCCAATTTTTGTTTTCGTTTTTCCGATTTGTGCGCATAATTCTTTGAACTCATTTTTACCGAACACTTCAGTTGTAACGCTGTTAAAGCAATTGCAACGGTCTTGCAAACCGTATCTAACAGCTAGGCGGTTGCCATGGTAACGTACCTCCACGCTAGCGAATGTTGAATTATAACGAGAAGTGTGGGTCTAATTTATTACTTACCAGTCAGTACCCTGTTAGCTTTAACCTACCGATATATTGATATATTTAGTTTGGAACAAAGAAAAACGGATATTTGCTTATTAAAGCTGTAAAAGGACGGGCTCTTGGTGGTCTCTATCGCTCACGGGCTTTGTTTCCATGAAACCCGCGGAAGCCCGGTAGTTACGCCACTGTCTATACCTATAAATTTACGTTTGTTATATAATTTTAATACAAAATTTTCACATAATTTTCGAACGTTGAGTATATTTAACTAAACAATTTGTACCTAGGTAGCAGATTCTGTAATTATATTTATAATCGTATAATAACCACTCTATCTCAAGCGATGTTATCACAATATAGCTATCTCGTGCTGTTCCGCATCTCTTTTTGTAACAGCAGCATCTAAGCTTTACAAGAGAAACCACAAAAACATGCACTGCAGACGATTGCGCTGCGGTATACCAACAAACCATAGTATCCACTAGTTCAACAATACAATTCGAAAGCGCTTTGGCTTTTAAGTTCCAACCAATATGGAAATTGTATTCCACAAAACTTTGAGAGCAGATCAAACTTCTGGCTGTATCACTTCCTCTACGTGACATCTACGAACTGCAACTTTCAAACTGAAGCCTATAAAGGAAGAGTAATAATGATGGATATATTTTAGAAACTCTGAATGCATTAGGACTTTGCTTTTTGTAAGGTTTGATCTAGACAGCCCTACGGTATTAGTTATGACGTTTCCAAGCTACATCGTATCTATTACTTGCAAAATTTGTAATCTAATAGCTGTACCATCATAAACTTTCGCGTTCTTCAAAATTGAATTTTTAAATCAATATCAGTTTATGAAAATATGCTTTCAGTCAACCCATTGTCGCTGGTGAGAATATTCATACAATTTTTTTCTTTTTTTGCAGTTACGATACCAGAGGATCGCATAGTACTCTCGCTAAACATTGGAAGGATGGAAATATCGAAGCAAGAGCATTTTTTAACACAATAAGGGAACCGTCAGCCCTAAGCATCGATAACATAAGCGAAAAGGATGAAGGAGAATATCGATGCAGAATTGACTATTTACGTTCTCCCACAAAAAACCTAAGAGTGAAATTGACAGTTATTGGTAAGTGAATTTCGATATTTAAAATAAATATTGATAAATAAAAAGTTTATTACTTTAGCTACAGCATATTTTTATTGGCCGCAGCTTATTACGTTTAAAACTAGTTTTGTATCTGACCCTTAATTCGATTTAAGTTATACTACGACAAATAGTAGTATGAGTAATAGATTTTCCCGCGGCTATGAGTCTGTTCTTTGTGCCGAAAAACTTTAATGGCTATCAACAAGTTATATTTGGCTCTCTACCAAAATATGATTTATAATTAATAATTTTCTGGGTTTTTGCCACAATATTGTTTTCCAAGTAAATCCCAAATAATTACAACCTACAGACAGCTTTGCGTGATTCACATGAAAATTACTACACGCAATCAGATGCCTTACATGAAGGAAGATGAAAAATATTCGCAAATTCACAAGGGTGTGATAAATGAAAGTTTACATACTTTTTATAAGAAAATGTGTATGTAGCTTCCCAGCATTACAATTTGATACCACTGATCATTAAAAAATAATTAATTTTCAGAGACTAGGGCTATTTTTACATTGCTGTCACATTAACGTAGGCACATATTGAAAAAAATGCCCTTGTTCAGATGGTGCAGTGTTTACGAAGCAGAACATGTTATCCTTCCTGCGGTACAGTGAATGAAGATTTATTTGAACCTGGAGGCTACACAAGTCCTGCGCTGTTCCGACCTTTGCAACTCTGTAATATTCATATGCGAGGACTAGGCAAACTTTAAATTCAAACTTATGACTCCACTAGGCAGATTAGTGAAGAACTTACGAACTATTAACACGACAAGACTAAGCTTACTCTGAATAATCGCTCCCCGCTGAAAATGTTTCTGCTAGAATTTACCAAAGAAAAATATTAATAATTTCTAGTTAACTTAAAGGTCTTTTGACGACTGGCAATTTTAGAAATAAAAATTTTTTAACAACCAACCTTTAGTGAATGCTACATTTTATCACGTAAAAGGTATCTAAGATATAAATTGCAGGTCACGCAGCTACCTTATTTAGGAACCCGACAATTCTTAAATTTTCCGTGAAAAGGACAGTCGTACGAAAGAACAAACAATTTTGTTTACCAAAGTTCACTCAAAGGGAATATATTTGTCAATACATATCGGAACCGTGTTTTAGTACATTGCCTCGTATTTCTGAATGTAAATATACAAAGGTTTTTTGAGGATTATACCAAATCGAGGTACACAAATTTTTGATGCTGCAGCGAAAAAGTGCCTATGAAACACAGAAAGTTAAATACAGCTTGTATTTTTACGTAAGCAGATGTGACTGTAAGGGATAAAAAATGTAAAATCTGCTAGAAAGTTTCCGTACGTCGGATGCCCGGTTTCCAAAATCAATAGACTGGCAGCAGGTGGAAAATACGCGAGAAACCGACTTCCCATACAGATCTCGTCTATTACCGAACTTTCATTATTTCTCGTTCGTATTCAAATAACAAACTTCTTTTATAGCCCGAATAGGAGTTCTCAACTTTATACCGCAACCAAAATATGGAAGCTGTCTGGCATGCTTCAGGAAGCATTAGACTGACATTTATTCGACCAGAACATGTTTTTCTAATAGATTTATGTGCCTGTTATGACAGAAATAATGATGACATTACTAATTCTTAGATGAGAGATATACCGAATTTTTACAAGCTTGCTATTTGCATAGTAAATTAAGGAACTAATTTATTAAGAAAATTACCATACACGACACATCGTTAATCCGCTGTCCAATTATCATAAACATAATTTGTCTTCTTATGATTATTTGAGGAAAGCAAGTATAGCTCGACGAAATCCTTCTTTAATGATTTATTTACTCAGCTTTCGAAAACAATTTTCCCTCTAATACGCGGAACAAAATCGTCTTAATGTTTGTTAGGTTTATATAAAACTTGAAGTCAAATTTTCTTAAATGGATTCAGTTTTTTACACGAAATTCGTGTTTATTTAATGCAGTCCCCGAAAGCTTTTGCGCTAGTGAACATTTAAACTTTTAATTGGCAGTCCTGTTGCACGCAAGACTTCATTGAGTTGGTTGGTGCACGCAATTATGAATTTATACGTTATTAACGAAAATTAGGTAAGTTCAACCACACTAGTATAATATTCCACAAAAAAATTTAAGAGCAACCTTTGTCCTCATACATGCGAATTTATGTATGAACTCTGCAAGCACTTCTTTACAAGCTTCTAAAACAGCCGAAAAAGCCAAATAATTAATAAAAATTTTATTTTATTTTTTGAAGCCTTAATGGAAAATCAGAAAAAGAATTTAGGGAGGTACTTGGAAAATTCGCATATTTAAAGTAAGAAAATATTTAATTAAGACTGAGATACCGCCACAAAAAAAATTGGTCAAATTCTTTTTCAATTCTAAATCATTTCAAAATGATAAAAATGCAACCGATATTTTTCTGCCGTTTTCGCTAAAAACGAAGGTTTTAAGGTGTTTATGAAATTATTATTTTGGAATTTACTGAGCCTTGGTGGAAGCAGAGTGTCTGATTGAAATGGAATTTTAAAGAAAATGCAACATAGATTCTTCGCAAATAGTACATAAATAACTTATGCAATTCACTCTACCATTACACAAAGTATTGTGGTGCGACTACAAACTTTACGATTCGCAAACTCGTTAACAAGTTGTTGTGTGTTAAGTTGAGAATTAAGCTATCTGCATTTAACCCTTCTGTAGTTTGCCGTTTAGTAGTAATAAAACTTATATGTCTTGCTCGAAATGTCTACAATTATTTAGAAAAACGACTAAGTAAATTAAAGTTTTATTTATTTTCCTGCCAGAAACGTGCAAGGAATATTCGAAAAATCTCTCTAGATTTATCGACTGAATGCTTCGTTCATAAACTATTCTTTTTAACACAAAAATTTATGAGTTTCCGTGACTAAAGATCTTTAACTTATTAAAGCGGTTAAATTTTTTAAACCGCTAAAAGCTCGCGTTGCATTTATTATAGCAATCAGTCAGTGCCTCCCATTAAGATTTGTTTTGTAAAAATTCAATGTTTAATTATTTTCCCAGGCATTTCAAACAAAAATCAATACTGATGCGTGCATACTTTTAACATGTTGCATCATGCATTAATGTTAATAATTCAATTCTATCAGCATTGCAATCATTTCATTACTTTTTCATCCGTAAGGGTCTTGTGTCGATCAAGCGCCCTTTTTCCGCTTCCTTTTTGCTAAGTTTTCCTGTTCCCAAATTTCCGCCGCAAAGGGGCTACGACCTTACTAACCCATTTTTTGAAGTTGACAGGGAATTCCCAGCAATCTAACATTTTTCTCATTATTAATGTACTCTATCTTTTTGCAGTTCCCCCGCAGAAGCCCACTATTATTGATGAGAAGGGTAAGGAAGTTGTTTCGGTTGCTGGTCCTTATGATGAAGGAGGAGACATGAAACTTACTTGCATTGTTACTGGAGGTAAGCCAAGTTTTCACTAAACTAACTCAAAGTAATTGGTACTCTCGAGAAACAACATTGTTACGGTTTTGTTTACAAGTTCATTAGCTGTTTTTGATATTTATTCAACCGAGTGAAGCTTGTTTTTTTGTAAAGTAATTGGCGGTATCTGCAAATGCAAATAATCAATCATGTAAGGATAGTTATTAGGCTATGCCAAAGATACAAACAATTCATACTAATTTTCTATATGTTTGTTGTAATATGTATATTTACAGATGTTACAAAATTTAATTTGTACGTATTGAATTTATGATTCGTGATCGACGTTATATGGTTTCAGTGGACTGTTCGTTAATTACCAAAGTTATTCAAGTGCAGCAGCAATATTGAGTTATGGCGTAACTTCAGCTATACAGAGTGACGTAGCAATTATTAACAAAACTTTATACTGCGCGGCTTACAGCGTTTCATTAAATACAATTCACCATTCCTAGCTCATATGCTATTAACACGGAAATGTAATTAAGCACTTCAGCTACGATTATAAATTGTTGACGAATTTGTTGTCCCTAATACTGTCAGCAAAGACTGGCTTTGAATCGCCCTTTACATCTCGCTATGAATCTCCAAGTGAGAAGGCGATTAAGATTCAGAGTTGATTGGCGAATCGAGTTTAATATGGTTGCGTCAAATACGAAAAATCGGAAATTATTTATAACTTCCTAAACACAGTTTAAATCAATGGCATAGCTGGAGGGATATTCAGCCACAATCTGTGTCTTCCCACGCGGGAAAAAGTTTCCTAAAAATTACTGTTTTCCGCATTTAAAAAAGTCGCTGACATTATGAAACAGTCTACAAACGGTTGAAATTTATGGAAACACAATAAGCGAGTTTCAGAAACATAAAACTGCCTTTTCTAACGATTACTTCAGACAATTCTTTTCAGAATACAAAAAATACTAATGTTTAAGAGAAATTTAAAAGTATTTTTGAATTTAAATACAGTATAATTATGTGAAATCTGCATCTAATATGAAAGTGTTGTAATGATATTTCCTTATACTGATTATTGTTGTTATTCTGTATCATAAGAAAATTTTAAACATGGATTGGCTATGGAAACGAAACCTCATGTCGGAACTTAATTCATACAGTGACAAGCTGTCGTATTATTCAAGTTTCATTTTCCATGGAAAACCCTTATCTATTTTGTTGACCATGCAGTACTTCGCATTACGTGTTTGTTTATAGATTGTTATACATACAGAGTTATAGCTCTGCGCTGCCCGATTTTTTTCGGTTCGACCAGTTCGAAACGAAAGACACAAAATAAAAAAAATTTCCCAATATTTTGCTTTTCTACCGAGTGATTGATATAAGAGTACTAAGGTCCAACAATATGCAACCCAACATACATATCGCCGACTTCATTGATAACTAAGTAACATTATAAATATCGAAAATCGTAATTACGTAACCACAAATTGATTAATTGACAATTTCATTTAATGACATGCATTGTCTCTGGCCATGTAGTTAGGTATCTAGAATTCTCAATAATTATATTAATATCTGTAGTAATACCACATAAGCTTTAAATTTATCGGTTAATTACCGATAATTTGTTGCCGATCGACGAAAAGAATTCAAATGTGTACGGTTTCAATTTAAGAGAAAAATTTAAAATCTTATATGATATTAAAAAAAAATTATTGTGATATAAAATTAAAACTAGGCGTTGTCATAGTAAATAACACATGCGAAAAATTATCGAGATATCGGTCTAATTCTCATTTAGGTACATTAATAAAATAATCACAGGTAATATGCAAGTGTCGAGAATTTTTCGTTTCTATAGAAATTGTTGCGTCACAATTTCGCGAACGAAAATCGACTCTAAATTTCAACGTGATTTTGTTGAATGAAATTTACAAATTTCTGTATGAAAATGACAAATCATTGTCTAAAAAAATTCTTGTCCCGAGTAGTATTTGGAAAGATTATTCAACAATATAACTTTAATTATCAACTTTAATAATCTTGTTTTACAAAATAATAATTATTAATATTGCAAAAATGTTAGTAGCAAATGGAAGCATCTTATTGACTCTTGTAATATAGCGTTGAATAATCAATACCAATACCACAAGTAGTTTAAACATTATTGATAATTCTGTCGCTTCATTGACAACGAAATTGTGTTGCTGCAGGGAAATGATATTGCCTTGCATTAACACAATTGAGTTGGTCAATGAAAGACAGAATTATAAAAAAATTTTAATTCACAAGTGGAATTCTTTTAAACATTCCATAGTTGTATAATTATTTGTTACTTACTGCCGTACAAACGCGTTATTTAATTATTAAATGCAAAAATAAAAAAATGTTATTGATGTGTTTGCTGTGGTTACAACAGTCATAACACCGGAGTTTCCTTAAAAAAAAAATGAGCGAAACAGGTCGCTGGTATATTTCCATACTTTTACGTTTTACATGCTCTGGCTTAGATAAATGACTAAACAGTATTGATATAATAAAAATGAGAAAAATAAAGAAAAAGGAATTTAAAATAAAGTAACGCCTCGGCCGAGATTTGAACTTGCAATAGATGCCGTATCAGCACTACCCCTTACCCAAGAATATTTCCGCTAACAGCAAACACTATGTTATTGCAATGGCAAACTATAATTACAAATTGGGTTTCGGATTTCGAACCAAAAAATTAGTATACGATGGGTTTTGGGGCTGCTAATTACGAATCACAGATGTAAGCTATAAAAGTCAAAACGTCGAAGTTAACTTGGCGAAACTATTTGATTAAGTTACCGGAATTACATTAAGATAGATACAAGAGAATAATAATTACATGTATAAAGTCCTAATCTAACCCACTCACGCGCATTAGCGTTTTTATAGCGATTTCTACAGCTACCTATAACCCGTTTTCGTTTTCCGTTAAATCACACAATTTAAAATTCACATTCAGTGAGAACACGCTGAGAAATTTCACTTAGAACATGCGTGCTCGGCATACACTTTTTTTCCTTATTTGGTTTCTGGTTTTCTTAACCCTATAGAATCTTCTTGTCAAAAATAAAAAAAGCGAATTCGTTGTCAGCTATGAAGTCCTCGGTCGATGTGCTGTACGCGGCTCCCACTAGAGTTGCAGTCACTATTGTCGCGTAAGCAATTAATACCAGTGGCGGCTCGTGGTGTGGTGTACTGGGAAGCATTTTAAAGTATTTTTTGTAAAAAAATTGTTCTTACCCAAGTTTTAGGTAGCCTTATATGTCAAACCCATCCTTTACATTGGCAAAATGATATATTTTGACCAACATTTTCATTGAAGTCTTTAATAGACTTTCGATGAGCACTCTCTAATAAAATTATTGTAAATTGATACCCACATTGCCAGTGTGTCAAAATGCACAAAATTTTTAATATGGTTTACGAATAAAAAATGTGTTTGAATTTTAGTTTTTAAATGTTGGCAGTCAATATCACATAATAAATTATCACAAAATAGCAGACAGTGGAAACAAGTGAAAGCATTTTCTTACATGGCATTCACAACCCAAAATTATTTTGCACGGACATCGTACAACACCACTAAATTATGATTGCACAACCAACAACTGTTTTTGACACTACTACGTCGTGTACGTGCGAATTCCGCAAATTAGGCGGCTATTGACATGCGCTTACCACGGACAGCTGATAGCATAATTCTCGGAAGTGCTGGGTCCGTGACCCTGAAGTCTTTAATACGCAGATACTTCTATCCTCTTTTAGCTTGTGTAATATGAATTTTACCGCAAAGAGCTTGCTATTTCACTCTTATTTATTTGAAGGCGTTTTAAGCCGGCGGCTTTATTCGGTTACTATAAAGTATTGTTTAAATATTATAGTGTATAATAAGTTATGTACTCAAACAAAAAGTAATTATTTATTTTTTTTTATTTCATTGGGACATCAATGACCATTTGACCTGATGGAGAAACCGCCACTGATTAATACAACAAAAATACTAATCAAAATGACAACTAATAATTTCTAGTAGTATTGGAAAGTCCAGGCGAAGTACTTTGCCCGTGTTTATTAGCGGAAACTCTATTGAGCCCACCACACAAGTATTTATCTGCAATGACCACCGTCTAAAGTACTCACCGACTTGTGACCGACCGATTTTTGAAAACCAGAAAAAATATTTATTTCAGGAACAATTTCGAGTTTGCAGAAGCTTTTCTTTATAATTGCAATATAACAATAATCTCGAAATCGGTGAACTTACAATATTAGCCTACGACCTTGAAGGACGTATTGATATTTGCCATTCTACCGTAAAAGTTTGTCTGCATCTAGAGACAGAATTTAAAATTGAACCTTATCGATTGGACCGAAATACTTTTTCTATTACTTTTGCTCAAACCGCAATAAAAATTATTAGCTGAGAAGTCTACCCGCAGTGCTTACATATTACAATATTTTTTTTAATTGATCTTGGCCGACTCGCTCATCCAAGCATTTGCGGCTCGCAAGGGCAATAACGTAAAGCATATACAATATTTCATATTAAAGTGCTCTAGTTTTCTAATACTTTTCAAGTTTTACTTTTGGCAAATAATGCTTTTATAATGGATTATAATCCAGCAGATTTTAAAAACGCGATTCCAGTACGGCAGCATTGTTTTTAAGAAGAGGCTGCGGGTATATTAACAAACAAGATAAAATATACAAAACCCCTTGCTAAGTAATCTTTTGCGTTAGTATTGCCTAAACAGGGCAATTATGAAACAAAGGAAATTATTAAATTTTAATATTTATTTAACGCCACCCTGTTTCATTCTACAGTTTTGTTGTAAAATTCGTCAGCATTTTTAGATTAGTAGTTAGTACTTGCTATTGTTCGCTCATGCCTAAAAGTGTGTGCACTGTCTTATTAAAATGAATTCCGTAAATATAATTTTATAACTAGAAAAAATTCGGCAGCAGTTTACTTAAAGGCCAGTCTCCCACCAGCACTGCGCAACTGGACGCTATCTCGACGCAACAGTTGCTCTTAGGTCGCGTACATTGTTTGTAATTGCAGCTCTCCCATCAAGAAGATCGCGACGCGACAGCAACGACATGTGCAAGAAACCAGTCGGACTTTTCGGCGTAGTAAAGTGATTGGTTATTGGTAATAGCAATTGCAGAGCACGGTTTTGTGAGTCCCTGAACACCCCGGCCAATAAGGCCTATTGTGTTTCTCTGCATTTTTGTTTTGATTTAGGTGAACAGGTTAAGGCGCTTTACTAGGTTTAGTAGCCTGTGGACCAGATCTTTTTCCGGTATGCTTACCTGTGGGTCTATTTCGCCCAACAGGTTGTGACGTCGGCGGTTTAATGCTTCACATTCAAAGATTACATGAGAGGCAGTTTCTTTCTCTTCATTACAGGGTCCGCATATGGGTTCTTCTGTATATGCTTATATTCTGTGCATGTGTTTCCTTAGACAGCAATGACCGGTTAGTAGCCTCGTCGCAATTCTAAGATTCTTTCTGTTGAGTTTCAGTATTTCAGTTGTTGGAGTCTGAGATGGTCTTCCCATCATCAGTTTACTGTGTCTTTGTCCTTGCACATGGTTCCAATATTGCTGGTGTTCTTGTTTAATCCACTCAGTTATTACCCATGTGCTGTTGCCTTTGTAATACCTAGTACTGGTTCGGGACCAGTAAAGGTTGCCTCAGACCCTTTCCTCGCTACTCTGCTTTTTCATTGCCTGCTATACCCTTATGACCTGTCACCCACACCAGTGTTACTCGGTTGTGTTTTGCCAGGGTTTTCAGGTTTTGCAGGCATTCCCAGACTAGCTTGGATCTTATCTGCTTTAATACTAATGCCTTTAGGGCTGCCTGACTGTCAATGAGTATGTGGATAGGTTTGCCTTCTCAAATTCTCACAGTATCTCAAAGTACATGTTAATACAAGTCCTGCATAATAATTGTTATAGCAGCAATTTGGTTTTCTAATACATTTATTTTATTATTAAAATATACATATAAGTATACATGCATATGAAAATTACAATAACTACATCTATGTAAAAACTGGCCACATTTTTAAACTAGCATTATGAATTGCATGTTCAAAATCCACAACAATTCGTTTTGGATTAAAACATAGTTCCAAAGTATGGCACTGTGCAGTTAAATGCTTAAATATCTTATCTGCGCCCCTTCTACTTAAGCCGTGGCCGAACTAAGCGACGGGATTAGAAAGTACCCTTATCACGTGAAACGGTTAATGAGGGTAGGTGGTTGAACTGGGCTAAGCCCGAGCAAGGAAACTGTCTTTCGACATGCGGTAAAAAGATTTAAACCTGGATTCGTCATTTAACATTTCTCTTGCACACACAAATGCACTACGATTTACATTATTTACGTTGTAGGAATTAGCCCAGCAACTGCGTTTTTTTTTCTTCCGTTGGTAGGCGTAATAATACGCAACAACAACATCATCACTAGACATTTTCCAACGCTCTGATGACAATAACCTTCAAAGTCGAATACCAGACGCGGTCTCGTAGCTTTGTTGTGCGAACGCCGTCGCGTAGCGTAATTTTGATCGCTTCGAAGTAGCGTCGCGGTCGCGTAGTGCTGGTGGGAGACCGGCCTTACGAGTTGAAGCTACAAATACGAAATATCGGTTCACCCCGTCCTTACTTACAAATTAACCAATCTGATAACAAACAATAAAGAAATATGTGTCGAAGTTTAAGAAATTACTAATAGTAATATGTATAAGTCTGCAGACTTGATTTGCAGTGGTGAGAAGGGCAGTTCTATATTTTATTTCATTTGTCTAATAAAAAACACATCATTCAAAAAATCGACAATTTTAATGAACATCTGTGATTGACAATGTTTTGTAAAAAAAATAGGCGCGTTGATTCAATTTATAAAAATGTTATTAAAATTTGCGATTTTTTTGTTTCTAAATTGTCTCACTTTCCCTAGTAAATGTTAACGAGGTTCCCACTGCTTGCGATCCGTATTTAAACAGTTAATAATAATCTGGCCTGTTCGGCTGGCCGAGTCAGACCGAAGCTCGGTGAGCTGATAGTACAGTGATAATCCTCTGATATTTAATAAAGAGAACTTAAACTTTGAACATATCCCTTCAGAAGAAGGTGCGGTGCCGTAACAATAACGTTACTAGAACAGAAACTTACCTTGCTAGTAATAAGCTTTCTTCTACCACATTGGGAAACAGGTGATGTGGTTGGATCTTTTATTGCTGTAACAGAGGCACAACTCACAGTATATAAAATTTTCCAAACAAAATCCACTAAACACACTAATACACTTCACCAAAAGGCAACACTAAGTCCAATTTTAAATTCCCACAAAAGGTTAGTATAAGTCTATACACTACCGACAGAATGTAATTCCTGTTTGCGGAAAATTCGCTAAACTGTAAAATAGGATACACCAAATACAAAACAATCATATCAAGTTGCCTTCTACAGCTGCTAAAATTTTATACTTCGCGCAAAAAACAAAATCTTGAATACGTGCAAGTTCATACTTGTGGGTTTTAGTAATCGCTTCATGTTAATTAGTCTTGGACATTGCGCAGCATGTCTGCAATCTCCTTCGTGGTTAATACAACTGACCATTTACAGGCAACAGCTGTAGATTATGCACTACTCGACCACATTGCAGAAAGATATTGATATTAAATAAATAAAATTACCTGCGTATTATTGTGCATGGCCAAGGTCATTGTGATTAAACACATGTTTGAATAATTCCTTTATCTCGCAACTTTTTGTTTGTTTATATCAGCAGTTCTCAAATAGTTTCTAAAAAGTTGCTATGTTGGTTTTTTGTGTAAATTGACAAATACTGCCATTGAGTTTTATTTGTTTCACTCATTGTGTCAGTTTTCTGTTTTAAATGTTGCACAACAAACTTTTTTATAGAGTAAAATAATTCAGCAAAGCCAATTAGTGTAAGTGTTGAACCTCATGTTTTGCAAAATGATCTTATGGCTATTATACTTACTAGCGGAACCCGTGGATATGTCCCACCGTTGATTATAATTTGCTTTTTAAAAAGTAATGAATACGGTGTGTCTAGATGTGATACAGGTTATTATCGTATTTTGCAGTATTTTTTATACTCAATTACGCAAGCAGTCAGCGAGTATAAACATTGAACATGCTTTCCGTAAATTTGTTTGTTTCTGGAAAGATGTAATAACCGCTTATATATTGCGCCAGTTTTTCGTTCTTTGTATGTATTAGATTCTGTATAAGAAGATTGGAATTGCATAATGTGCATAATTAAAAGAAACCCATTCCAAAAGCAGGCTCCCTGACTGGGTTGATCGGAATGACCCCTTAGTTGACACATATTTTACGTATTTAAGTATTTTTACTGGGAAGAATTTTATTTTAGTTCTTGTACGTCCAACTAGTTATATTGATGCGACCAATCAGCTTTATAGACAATAACATAGTTTTTCATAATTGTGAAGTCAGAATGCAACTTAATGAAATATAGCAGAACCCGCGGAAAATCTCCAGGAAAACAGAAATCTTAACATAACCTCAGAAAAAAAATTTTAAAAAGCAAGAAAAATGTTAGTTAACCTTAGAATTTTTCCCATTTCCAGGAAAGTGTCTTAATGGAAATTTTCAAGATGTTATTGGAACTAATAAATACCAACTACAATAATCTTGTTAGACATTCGCATAAAATTCCTTAATGAAATTCGATAAATATCCATAGAAATCAATCAACAATAAATAAACCCGTATCATTTTCGGAGAAAGCTATTTCTTAATTATACAGCAAGAAAACACACGTGCTTTTGTTTAGGGGATGTGTTTTTTTGGAGGTTTCCTCCGGGAAATGTTTTCACTGGAGGGTGTTTTTGCTGGAGCTTTTCTTTAAATGGTTTCGACGGGTGTTCTCCATCAATGTTCTCCCCAGCGAATTTGTTGTGGGACTTTTTTCAGTTGCGTTATCTCCGTACACTAAAAAGCGCCACTGTAAGCAAATTTATTTGGAATATTTTTTTCGATGTTTATTTCTGCGGGAAATGATCATACCGGGTTGTTTTTTCGGGGAACGTTTTTACTGGAGGATGTTTTTACCGGAGCTTTTTTTCAGACAGTTTTGGAGGGGAGGGTGTTCTCCATCAATGTTTTTCCCATCGAATTTGTTCTAGGACGTTTTCTCCGTAAACTAAATTTAACCCCCATGAGAAAAAACAAAGTATGATTTGTAGCTGCACAGCTTACTCAAACGAATGCAAGTTAAAATCCAGAAGTCTCGGTGCCTCGGTGTTCAGTGATCGAACCTAGTTGTTTGCAGCCGCTTCTGATATAGGGTTGGGCATAAGTACCGAATCATTGCTATAATTTAATAAATGACAATCTATTGAATTATAGCGTGCTTCCTTTTTTTAATTTTAGATACGTCAGAGCAATGACGTCATCGACGTTTGTTATATTTCAACATAAGCTGTTTGACAATGTCTTTTTAATTATCGTAAATGTTTATAGTCTTACATGACAAAATTTTTGAAAGAAACGTGAAGAATGTTTATTTTGATGTAGACAATGAAACACGCATAAAGTATTATTTTACAATTATTTAAATATATTTTGTTAAAAAATGGTAAAGTTATCCAAAAGAAAGAACTGAAATTCTAGAGGTTTTGGGACCCGCTGACTAACATGACAAGAGGTATGCAATTTAATAAATCTTTATTTTGAAAAAATTCAATGAAAATAGAAACGTTTGATGCTTCAAAAACGGGACGTACGAAAACAAAACTTTGGACAGCTTACTAAGTATGGAAGAAAATCGGCATGCTTCTACAAGGCAGATGGCATTGGACAAGGGGGCGAGTCGTCGGTCTGTTGCTGGATTTTTAAAGAGAGAAACGTATCACCTGTATAAGATACAGTTGGTGTAGGAACTCTCAGAAGACGACTTTGATAAAAGGGCCAAATTTGCAATAATAATAATTTTATTAAAAAAAAGTTGTCTTTTCTGACGAGGCAACGATTCTTTAAATGAAACCGATAATTGGCATGACTGCCGCTACTGCTCAAAGGAAAACTGCCTCTGGGTTCAAGAAACCCATACGCGACACCTCCAAAAAGTAAACGTGTGGTTGCGAATTTTAGATCGTTTTTTATCCGTGGAGTATTGACTGGTGATAAATACCTGGATTTGGTTGAATATAATATTGTTCCTGAAATACGACGAGACAATCGAGATTTAAACAATGTGTGGAGTTATACGGCATGGTGTTCCACCCCATTACGCGTTAATTATACGCCAATATTTAAATAATATCTTCTAGATGTGTGATGGAATCATTTGCAAGCTCACCAGACCTCACAGATCTTTGCTGTTTCATGGGAATATTAAAAAAAAGTATATAAGGAAATACCGCAGAACTTAAATGACCGTAAAGAAATAATCTGGCAAAAACTGGCGCAGACTGCGGCAGACGCACTGTAAAACCACGCTTAGTGGTTTTGTTCCGCAACTACATCATTTTCAAGAAGTTAACGGGAAGCATTTTGAACATTTAATTTTATTAATTTTATTGGTGTTGTGGTTTTTCTGTTAATATTTTTAAATTGCAAAGTTAGATATTGACCACGATCCCAATGACCTGAGCACTAGTTATGAATCTAAAAAGCTTATTTGTATCAAGCACGTATAGGTCTAAAGGAATCCGTGCCTTATATAATGTACGCGTAAATATGTAGTTATCAGTATTCGGTATATTGTAAATGACAAAAACCAGTGATTATAACTTATAGAATGGAAATGTAAGTAAATTTTATTAGAATAAAAAATACTTCAAATATCGTACAATATTTTACCTTATAATATTATAATAAATTGTTGAAAATTAAAACATGTGGCTTAGGTGTTCTTGATTTTTTGTATTTTCTGGCATCACAACGCTAAATTCAAAATTGGTCTACAGTGATAAGCGCCAATAACATCCACTTATCAGACTGGTGGTTGTCACAGCAACCATAGCTCGTTCATGCTTTATAGTCTGTTCGATCAGGTTTCATCAAAGGTTTAAAGCGCTGCAAGCTTCGGTTATCGTACGGCTTTGACAGTAGAAAAATTACTCAACATTACTCCAAACCATAACCTACCATTATGAGCTTGTAAGATAAAACGATACAGATATAATACTTGTCTATCGACGTATGTTGCAGAAACAACAGGGTTTATTAGTTTTGATATGTAAAATAATGAGTAAATTATATTTCCGTTTACACAGTGTGAAAATGTAAATAATTCTACAATAACCTGGAGTAAATTAATTTATTCCGACATATGTAAATGCTGCTTTTGTCCGATATGAACAACAAATTAATCCATTAACCCTTAACTTCTAAACGAAATTAACTTTTGCCAGATAAGCGAGCCGAGAGACAGTCAGACCGTTGTCACGTATACAAGCCCACTTAGTTACTTACATGGCACATGTGTTCCCCGGGCGGCAGGACGAATGTACGTGGCGCAAGATACAACATAATAACATCCCCAACGCTGGCCAATGCCCCGTCATAAAAGAGGTCATTGGTGTACGCCACCATACAACGACGATCTTACTTCAAGTATTTTTATTTCACGGACTCAGCGTCTGTTACATTTCTGTGTTATCAACAAGCTTAGAAATTTCAGTCTGATCCCAACATGATGGCGTCTGCGAAGGGATTACTAGCACTGTTTGTGTTTCATGTTCAGAAAAATGACCATATATGGTTTGGGTTTTTAAATGGACAACTGTTGGTTCATTAGGCTATCGTTTTAAATAATAATTTTCGTAACATTGCAGGGTTAAAATCTTATCGCCGATTAAAAAGATTTATTACTTTCAACTTCAAAATACCCTCTTACATGCAATAAGACGGTTTATGTTATCTCAAGTCAATGCGGTCTACGTTTTCCCGCTACCAAACAAAGCATTTTCAAATATTATAAAGAAAATATATGTTATATAGCTATGCTTTGGCACGTCAACTACAGTGCACAATAACAGTAATATCGAGCTATTATTAGCGTGCAGTAGAGATTTCCAACATAATAATATTTTAGAAGCCATTGAACGAAACAAGTAGGTGGAGACCTAAAATTTTCGACTCCATGATTAATGCGTGCCAAGGAAAAATTATGATATAAGAAAGCAACACCGCTTTTACATAACAAATGCACAGAAATTGAGTTCTTGATACTTTCAAAATGACTGTTCTGTTTTGAAAATATTGAAGTCCTCTTAAAAATGGAATTCGGGCTGAAGCAGAGATTAACTTCGTCAAAATCGATGTTCTAGCTTAGAACATGCGTTTCAGTTACTAAAGTTGTTTGCTGCTGTTTCTTCCTTCATCTAGGATCCATAGAACTGATATATTTAAAAATGGTCAAGTCAAGGAGTGACGAAAGTAATTCTTTTGCTTCCTTTAATCGTCTACATGTCTTGTGCTTTCGTCTTTTTTACCAGATCGAAACTTGTACATGTTATACATTAGTGTTAAAATGTATTTACTAACCATAATTGCGTATGAGGCTGTTTAGCACATCGCCATTTAAGGCTAATGGTTGTTCAGTCACCTTCCTTGTCTGAAAATTCTGCGGTAACTTGAGTTTGACTGTAGTGTGAATATTTCTATAGTGAACAGTTCCTTTGCATGCATTTGGTTTTTAATTTTTATGAGTCTTGCAAGACGTAATCTTATATCGGTGGAACACCCAGTTCGTAATGCACTTGCCTGGATATGCGATAGCATTGACAGCTATCGTTAGAGATGCAACCTTTGAGCCTGACCCGCGTGAAAGCTTAATTCACACATATCCGGGAAGAGTACGTTCTGGTTCCGTTCCAGGTCCGGGCGGTCCGGTTTTGACTGTTCACACTTTTCGAAAGTTCCATCTCGGGTTCATGCTGTTAGCTTTTAATTAAATGCAGTATTGTTGCATGCATTTCTAGAGTGTGTGACAGGGATTGGACGAAAAAATCGGCAGCGAGAAT
Source organism: Ctenicera cuprea (assembly GCA_958336395.1). Classification (NCBI taxonomy): domain Eukaryota; kingdom Metazoa; phylum Arthropoda; class Insecta; order Coleoptera; family Elateridae; genus Ctenicera; species Ctenicera cuprea. Next base: position 70,572,150 of record OY284486.1, on the reverse strand, counting down.
ATTTTAACTCTTCGGAATACAACCGGATACACCGGAACGGATACGCGTAAACGCTTGCATTTAAAATAAATCGGTTTTTTCAACGGACGCGGACCAGACGGCCCGTACTCTGATCTTGGACTTAATTTGTGTGAATCGACCTTCTGATCTGTACAAACCAGACCGAACCCGTAACGGTAACGTATCGACCAGTTTGCAAATAATACGGACCAGTGTCAGGATCGCTTTTATTAACGTGGGTATAAAACGTTTGTACGGGTACAACTAGGTATATACAAGTCATTAGGGGTTGCGAGACACTGCAATTCATAGCGAGTTGGTGGGTTAAAACGAGTGAAAATTTTAGCTATGTGCCAGGTCTCGATGTGTGTAAAATAGATGAACTGGGCAAAAACACTCAACGGATCAAGAAGAGCGAAAAAAGCGCGTATATAAAATATGCACAAATAATAAAATCAATAATAGGTTACCCCAAGTAGAATCCAGTAGTATCATTTATTACATTTTATTACAAAATTAAATACATAAAATAAAATTAAATTTACAGTTCCTTGCCGTATTATTAGACTCACCTACTGTCAATACTGTTGTGTCACGACGTTATACGCTCTCTGCTGAAAATGACAAGAATCTTACCTTTTATTAAAGCAACAGTTTTTAACAACCCGCTAATGCACCCGGTCCTTAAATATTAAAAATTTAAATAAATGGCAATAATGATCGCTTTTATTAAAGTAATGCTTCGAAACCACCCTCTAGTGGACCTGAATCCTGACTCGACGGATTTGTAGCGAGTCGACACATCAGAACGCATCGACAGATCACAACAGGCTGCAGGCTGAGGTGTCTCTACTGTCTGTAGTATTTTGTTTTGGTTTTCTAGTATCGCAATGTTGGTTTTCGACGTGTCACTTTATACCGGTGACGCGGATAGAGCTAGCGTTCTAATTAAAAATTTTAAATTAAACTTCTGCGCCCAATTTTCATCGTTGACTTTCTATTGATTAAGTTGCAGTGATCTGGTATAGCTTTAACTGAGCTTATGGATAATGAGAGCTTTCCAGACCAGCTGAGGGTCCAGGAGAATTTTCAGGTATTTCACTGCTGCACTTACCTGCCCTAGGAAACCACAATTCGATTTATTTCTAAGCTTTTTATTAATATCTGCTTTCGTTTTTATAAAATCCTAGATGTGTCATAATACCAAAAAATGCAGTTTAGGATCATTTTTATAAACTTGACCGATTGATATTTCTTCCATCTCATATTTATTTCGGTGTATTTCCTCTTATTGAACATAATGTTTTGCCAATTTCAGCACCTTTACTTGTATTTATTTTAATTGGTTTCTTCGATGTGTTTTTGTTGTTTTAAATCTTATATTTTTCCAAGTAATAAATCTAGTTGAATATTTGTATTTGCCTATACATATGATGGAATGGCAAACTTGGAGCAACCTACACTCTATTCCCAGTATTTGATTACATGCAGAATTAAAATTTAAATTTTTTGTTACTAATGACTTTGGTGGTTTGGCGCTTAATACGGTTCTGTTATTTGTACGCTTACATCAATATCCCTCCAGTTCGCTCGCTTAAACCATTAGGTGTTCGGCAGGATATTTACTCCAGCTTCCTTCCAAGGTAGTTCGCTCCTTAAAATCTTCGTATGGTTAGTAGGCCGTCTACTCCAGCTTTCCTCTAGTCCGTTTTCGGAAATCTTCGGGTGGTCTTTAGGGTGTCTACGTAAGCTTCCCACCCGGTGTAGTTCGCCTGCTGAAGTAGTCTTCGGATGTTCGGCAGGGTGCCTACTACAATATCCCTACCACTTAGTAATGGGCGTATGCGAATAATATCAATAATCGAATGAATGGTTGTCGAATGATTTTAATAATCGCATTCGTATCGAAGATGTGCGCGCATCTGAGCAATACACCAAAGCTCTGCGATTTTCTGTTACCAACTATGAATTGGCCTAACTCTTTCTCATTGGTTTTCCTCAAACTGCTCGGAAAATACAGATACACGATAGTTTAAATTATTAGCAACATTCTGGTACTTTACAATTTACTATACTACTAATCATTCAAAAGCTCGGTCCCAATGATCAAATTAAATCATTCTTGTTTCGTTGTTCCTGGGATTGTATGAGTTGTACATTTGCAGTTGGATTTCGCTTAAAAGCTCACCTCTGAAGCAGACAAGAACAAAAATTGCAAAAATTTCTTGAATTCTTTTCCATAACCTCTGGAAATATTTCAGTAATCGAAAAGTTCGATAATTTTCATTTGAAATACCTCTTCACTACTATCTTCAACCGGCGCGGCGGTGTGGTACATTAAATTCCTTCATATCTACGGAATAAACAGGCTTAATTGGCCTAAAAAATGTTTTTAGCTGCTAACGGAATGTCGTGAATATAATTTCCATTTTATGTAGTAACTGTTGGGGCTTACAGTTTACATCAAATTCTTTAAAAAAAGTAATTATGTTTTAAGTATGTTAAATTTCAGTAAAATGCTTTGCTAATATTTTATTTTTGGTGGAGCATGCAAGCTGTTTACCTTTTATTAATACAGAGGGGGAGTTTCTTTTATTGTCATATTATGGGAACCTTGAAAAAGTAAGAGTTGGATAATTTCAGAAAAATTTGCAGATTCATGAGACTTATGATATGAGGTTTTAGTCCAGTTACATTAGGCGGAAAAAAGCAGCATCTGCCGAAAAAATCCAAGTGAGCTGAAATTTTGCATACACCTTTATTTTGACATGACAAATAATGTCTCAAAAGTCCCCATCGATATCGCGCTTGCGTTTTCAGTTATTCAAGGTCAAAGGTCACAGAAATCTGTTTTTTGCAAATATCTCGCTTCCTATGGGTCGTATGACTTTTTTAGTTATTTCAAAAAATGAAGGCTAGGAAATTCCCTACAAAAAATGTTATATAGCGTGAAAATGGTTGGTTGTACGAAAAAATCTGTATTACTTTTTTTGTAGAGAATTTCCTAGCCTTCATTTTTTGTAATAACTAAAAAAGTTATACGACCCATAGGAAGCGAGATATTTGCAAAAAACTGATTTCTGTGACCTTTGACCTTGAATAACTGAAAACGCAAGCGCGATATCGATGGGGACTTTTGAGACATTATTTGTCATGTCAAAATAAAGGTGTATGCAAAATTTCAGCTCACTTGGATTTTTTCGGCAGGCGGATCCTAATGCGACTGGACTATTTACTAAGGCTTACTAGATAGTTAGGAACAGTAAACTTTAGAATACTTCCAGTAGGCTCTATTATTAGAGGTTAAAAAAACTGCAAGGGAAAAAGTTGTTTCTATTCTTTGTGCTTTATAAACTAGTGGTAATAAATTAAATGTTTTATTACATTTAGGTACAATGAAAGAACCTTACACTGTATTCTGTATTTACTATATCTGACATCAAATTCGAACTGTTTCGCCATGAGAAAAATTAGGAATCTATTTAGTTTGTTAAAAATTATCTACTTTACCAAATTGTTTCGTATCAGTCTTTAACAACGCGTTCAATATATTGAAAGGTCTTCAGCTAAAATTTTTAGGTCCGTTACAGTTCTCATGAAGCTTCTGTTGTTCAGTTTCATCCAGGTTTCAATTTTATCATAGACGTATACAATTTTTCGTGCCATTTAAAAGCTCTCGCAATTTCCAAGTTTATATCAGAAATATTAAAACTTGAAAAAATAACTAGAAACAAGTAAAGAAATTTTTTTATTTTTTAAAGTGTCTCAAATTTCGTATTTATTACTTTATCGAACGAAGGAAGCACTTTTATCATCACTGACCATTCATGTCTCCTCTATCGAACTGTGTTTATAAATACGGAACTTAATGGTGTCATGCAATGAAATATGTAGGTACTTTATTGGAGCAAAACAAAGTTATTTCCAAATAATACGATAAAATACAAGCATCACGAAAATGTATTTTAATGACTACCAGAAAAGTTCTGCGGAAATATGCTAATTACTGAAAGTTACTAAGCTACATTTTTGGATCACCTGAAAAACAGCTAACGTAGACTGTTGATTAAGAAATCGCTTTTTATGCTACCCCCACTTATGAATATTAATTTTGTTGTTCATTATTTATACATTTCATGTAAATTTCAACTTTATAACCATTAGTGGATATTTTATATCCAAACATTTTCCTCGCGAATTTTTCGGTGCATTCCTGTTTCCGATGGTATTAATTGTTAATTAAATAATATAAAATAATTTTACTTACAACTCTTGGAAATATAAGTAAACTGTAGTGTTCGATAAGACTATAAGGTGTTAATAAATGAGCGTTTAAGATCTTTTACCCATTAAAGATCTCATGATTGCGTTCACGATACCGGCTTTGCCTGTTCCTTATCTTTCTAGGAATTATAACAACCCCTATTATGAATCAGGTTTTCCTGGAGGGTGTGAAAATTTATTTTCCATTTTCAAGCCAGCATACCAGACTAAGTATTTGAAATTTGTAACGATTTCGTGAGCGGTAGTGGTTGTGCTTGGCTGTTACTTAACCGGACGAACTAGACCGGTAAAATATGGTTCACACCCCATTACACTTCTCACCACGGCTGTGTTTTGCCTTTTAATCCGCAGGTTGGGAAGTACTAAGGTATGCGGTAACAAAGGCTTTCTCCTTGCAAAGATAATAAGCATTTGCTTTGGCGTCCCTTCTATAACAATATCATCTATTAGACTGAAGTTACCGCAGAACAGACAAAATCCAATTATGTCTAATCATATCATCCAGCTCGATTACTGACAATATTTAATCAATTACTTTCAGTGCATTAATGAACGTCGTTGATACGGAATTACGAGTATCCTGGGAAAATTAACGTAGTTTGAAGAACAGTGACTAATAAATTGAAATGGGTTCAACCTTTAAAGCAGAGCTTTATAGAAGTGGCTGTTATTGCTTGGAATGCTTCGTTTTTAGTTGCAAATCGATCTATTCATTACGGGAGACGAAACAAACGCTATGGAAATCACTTTGCTGTTGTTTCAAAAACTGTTTGTTTTTCATACTTTCCCGCAGGTTAGATAAAATTTACTATTCTATTATAATTGCAGGTAAACCAGAACCTAGTATAAGATGGTGGCGAGGGGAAAAACTCATCGATTCCGTGGACACAAGAAGTGGATTTACAAGCGTTCGCTCAAACCAACTCATCGTAAGAGGTCTGCAAAGATCTGATCAGCATGCGACATTCATTTGCCAGGCTTCCAACAACAACTTCAGTCAACCCGTGTCTGCGTCTATTACCGTTGAAATTTACTGTGAGTAAAAATGAATTATTGCGTGCTTTCTAAAAATTTATCTTCATACGCATCAACAGTATTCAGAAACGTTGAACAAATAACTCTACCTGTACTCACTTTAACAACTAATCTTTTACAGCAAAATAACAGAGAATTCAAAGCTTTTTTTTATTATTGTCCGACAAATCATTGAAAGTCAATTCAAAAGGGGTTATTTGTTGTGGTTTGATGTTTACAAACATTTTTTTTACACTCAAATGGTTATTGTTCATTGGATCAATGTTCTCAAGGCCGCATACTATGTTTTAATATCTTAATGGTTTGTTTTGTAATACAAACGGTATCACCAAATCTTAATAACTTTGTAGCCCTCATAAATTCATTGTCGTACAGAACAACCTTTTCTGGCTCTTGTGTAGTTGGATGACTTTTAATAACTTAACTATAGCACATAGTAATCTTCCCTGACTCCTAAACGGCAAAATAAAATTGGACTTACTTTCTAAAACGCCATTCGAGGTTTTTAACCCTTTTCCCTATACGGAGTATAACTAGAGGCAACTTGTATTAATCGAAATTTCAAAAATTGATATTTTGACGGAAATAAGCATTTAAGGGGCCGAGAACACCGAAAAACCCGATTTCGCCATGGTGTCTGTGTGCAGGTCCGTCTGTTTGTGAGTGTTTATTTGTGTCTGTATACAGGTTACAGCTCAGACGACTTAACGTAGAAAACCCAAGGCAGGTTTAATTGTTTGGTAGTCACACTGGTATGCAACCGCGACAAAACGAGACTGGTCCTTCAAAACAATAAGGGCTGGGAACAGGTGCTATAATTCAACAAAGACGCGCTTGATAGAGAAGCTCAGATTTGTATTCTACGCATGTCAAATAGCCGTGCTGCGCAAGCGCGATTTACGTACCACCTAGTGGCCACGTCCACCATCGATTTTTTGATTTTAACAAACTTGAAAATTTTTAAAATTTTCATGGACATCTTAAAAAGTTACCATTGAAACATCCTCCCATTGAGAAAAAACCTACAGCGTGTTTCTTTTTTGAAACCAGACAAATCTTGCAAAAATGAGAGGGTTGAGAAAGGGTGCTCTACTTTAACATAGACGCGCTTGAAAAATAGCGCTCAGATTTGTATTCTACGCATGTCAAATAGCCGTGCTGCGCAAGCACGATTTACGTACCACCGCCCGGTGAATTTTTATAGTTTTTACAACACATCTAAAAATTTGTTTAAAAATTGCAAAACTTTAAAACATTTCTTAGTTTATTTTATATGTGTACAAAATCTTTAACCATTTTTAAATTTTCAAAATTGTGAAAAACTTTTTAAATTTTCTAGATTTTCAAAATTTTTGGAAATTTTTATATATTTACAGTATTCAATATTTACAAAATTTACAAAAATTTTAAAAGTTTCAAACTTTAAATAAAATAGTCGTAAACAAAATTTTTAATTTGAACATATCACAATATTCACAAAATATTTTAAATCTTTATTAAATGCGGGGAAGTTCCCATGGCGGATCACGGTGGGGTAGAAACTAAACTTTTTGGGTAAAACCTCAAAGACTTATTTGATTGTTATAAAAATTTGTTGTCGCATGCTTTTGAGGTCTATAATTCCGATCCTAGTCTCGTAATGTAAAATTTCAGAATGGTGGATGCAATATGATGCAATAAAAATTCGAAAGTGTTATTCGAACATTGTTTTAATCACCTTAAAATTTAAACTCACTACCTTTTAATCACGACTCGAAGAAATTAAGAATTTTTTTATCCAGGATGGTGTTTTTTTGCATTATTGTTATTTATTGCCTATACAAAATGCAAATTTCAGAATTTTAGAACGTAGCCAAAGTGTCCTGGAAACATAAAATCGTGAAAAATATATTCGCTTCAAAATTGGTCGAAATAAGTTTTGACGAATTTTGAATTAATTTTTTCTTTAAATATTCTGCCTAACGCGATTAGTCAAGCTTTTCATTATTTGCACAATCAATACCAAAATGCAAAATCATCCTGAGGAATCTATGTTATATTTGTACTATATTACGATTTTTAGTGGAAGCTATTGTACATACATTAATTTAAAACTAATAGGAACACATTTACGCTTTGATCCTGTAGTAATTAATTTATCAAAATGTTAATGATTCATTAACTCGTCACTCAGGTTTAGCATTAAATGTTAAAATTGAAAACAGGAGCACCATATATATATTTTTAAATTGAACTTAACACATCTGAGTGACTTGTTTATACAGTGTTTTCAAAAAGATATATACTACGCTGAAAACTGCATTTAGAACAACTGAAAAATTTTTTCACAGAAAATCAATATACAAGCAAAAAGCAGAGGGACTTGTCAACACTGTTAGCACTCAAACAGTTTGACCAAATTTTTTCTGCTGGTATAGGTACGCATTTGTGTGAGTGCGAGAAATGTTTACCATGGTCTATAGTTTCTACATGTTAAACTTTTATTTGCAACAAAACCTACAGACTAGAAGTTTGCATTTAAAGCCATCAATATTACTACAATTTTCATGTTTAAGCAAATATTTATTGAAGAAGTTAGAGAGTGGTGCTGCACTTGTATCAGATGCCAGATTTTCTTATATATTTTGTTTGGTTTAAAATTCTTGCCTTTATAAGTAGAAGACCATCAGAATTCCAATCCGCGAAGGAAAATTTTTTAAACGTCCTTTGATTCATTTTTTATTATAATACAGCGTTGTGAATTGTTTTACAGCATTTTTGGAATACCCTGTATACTATGCACTATAATATAGCAACACGATAATAAGAGGAAGATGTTCTTTAAAAATTCTGTCTTGACCCCATGATCATTAGCGGTGGATAAAAAATATTTGCAATCTTTAAGCCATTCAGGCTTATTTAGACACACTAATGTGGTATGGCGTTTCTGTGGAAAGACATACTGTTGGCTTAAATTTGGCACTTAGCCCACATGAAATTTATAGTTTGAGGTGCCAGAAACCTATCCTTAAGCATCACAAATCTGGCACAAATGTAGACGGTTTTAGCACGGTGTGTCGAACTAACCAATGGTGTTTTTCGCTTTTGCCTTTGGTTTTTAATTTTTACTTTCTATATTTTCAGTATTAATATCATGACACATTTGATATTAAAAAAAAGAGATACAATATGTTATCGACATCTAGGAACTCAAAACGGTGTTTTTTTTCGAAAATTAGACACGTTTCTTATTGATGGAATCTTATTCAAAAAACTCTATCTTATCAAATTATAATTGTAAACTGATACAAGACCTTAGAACAAATCCAACGCTTTCCTTCAAACGTTCTAACTTCTAACTTCTAGTTTTAAGAAAATTGTGCCTTACCACTCAAAACGAGTTGCCAGATTGGCATAAACCTTACTTATTGTAATAATCTTAGAACAAACACAATGTTGTTTTACGAGAGAATTTTTGCAAGAATGAATAAAAGTCAAAAATATTCGCAAAATTTTGGACAGACATGGGGAAGTACTTTGCTCATTTTTGCTTCTGCTTTTGTGTGGTATCCACAAAGCATTTTCTAGAACAACGTTGTTTCTTTTATTTTCTTTAAATGACCATATTTGTACCACCATTTGATTTGATAGACTAGGACAGCACCCAGCAATGAAGCATAATTGTCCCCCATTCCAGGCGGTGAAACCCTTCGGGACGCCATGATCGAGATACGCTCGATCAACGCGCCTGCCCTCAGTACAAAAAAGAGAACAGGCTACCAGTCCTGGCATCAGGCTGCGAGCCCTAAGCCCCTACTGGTGGAGGGAGATTATCTAAGTCTCTACTGATTCTGCAGATCAGTGCCCGAGCTGAAACGCAGCTCACCCGTCGAACCGCACTAAGACGGCCCTAACCTGCACTTACGCTGCACCACTCCCACCACGAGTCCTACACCGTGACCAAAAACGGGGGGTGTGAATCCCCCGCGGGCTCGGCACTAGTCCCCGTGGTACCAGTCAAAGAAAGTCACTGGTTGGACTTGTCGGAGCAGCGCGTGCCAAGCAGCGCTACCCCTACCTGGCAGATCCCAGCACTAGTGAGCTACGCACCGCCCAGACTGGTTGGTAACCGGCCTGATCATAGTGGCCGGCACCTTAACAGCGTCGGGTGTACATAAGTACGAACCCTCTGGGACGACACTTAGATAGTGGGCGTGAGCAGGCAAAGTGCGCTTCACCCCTAGAATCCTAGACCCCAGTGCCGGCTCCACACCACTCCATCGTTAGAAAGCACCATCACTTGCCGGGACCCTTACCCCTACGTAAGAGTTAGCTGGTCAAGGAGCGGGGTTTTAACTTCAGCGATCGTACCTGAGGCGTTAGGACCCATACTGAGGGCTGGCTGCAAGTGACACTCCTAGGGCCCAGGTCCCTTTGCAGCAGCAGCCACTCCATCTTGGAAAGCACCATCACCTGCCGGACAGGGAGCGGGATTTCCATTCCTGAGAGCGCTACCGCTCAGGTGTTAAGACTCAGGGCTCTCACAGTAACCTTTTCTTCATCCTGGGGTACACCTTCATCCGCCAGACCCCCATCCTCCTAATTGATGTGAGGCTACCCGGTCAGAGAGCGGGGACCTCCTACCACCTGCCGGACCATTTGCCATCCAGCTCACCTCCGGACGGTAAACGGGCTCATGGCTCCCGGTACCCCGGTCAGGTAGCAGAGTTCCATTCAAGAGAGCGGGCTACTGTCGACATGTTAGGACCCATCTCAAGAGCTACACTTCACCTGGTGAAATCACTCGCCCAGTCTCCGTGGACCCAATTAAGGAAACCTTGAGCTTTTTCGAAGAGAGGTGGACGTACCAAGTTGAAATCACCGAAGTGACCGTTACAACGCCGACCCAGCACAAGGTGTCTTTATTCACGCTTCTCACCTCGGTGAGGGTCCTTGGCCGCCCCGCCCCATATTTGTACCAATCATAGATCGAGAACTAACAGTGGCGGTTCGCCCATCATTATTCCAATAAAAAAAATTAAGTTCTTATGAAATCATTTAACACCACCGCGTAATACTACAAATTAGGCGTCAAATAAATAGTCCGTTGCTTTTAAACACTGTCTTGCATACGCTTAGGCGAGTCTTAGCGCTCCAAGTGATTCCCAGCCACGAAACAATCAACCAATTTGTTGTTCCTCATATCTCTGCATGCACATTAGTTAAGGGATACATTGATCAGATGCAAAGCAATAGTAAGATGTCAAGGAACAGTAACCACATAATAGGCGTGCCTAGTCCTGATTCCTGTATTTTTTATTTTGTATCAGTGAGCGGCAATCAGGTGCGCGTGCAGAATAGGCTACATTACACCAAACAATTGTATTTATTTTATTCCAAGTTTTAACGTTTACAACGAAGTTGGAAAATCTCGTGGGCCAACTTTTAAAAGACACGTACATGTTTTGCTGTTTGTTTATATTTAAGAAGTATACCGAGCTCAATTTTAAAATGTTTTGAAATTGCTTACCCAAATTTTAAAACCATGGACCGCCACTGATAACTAATTAATTAAACGTTGGTTGTATACGTTAAAAAGCTCTTTCTAGGTATTCTGTCTTTTCGGCCTGGAAGTGAGTGCTTATATTGGCTTCGATACATCTTGATATTGTCTCAAATTTTCCTATCAATTGATATGTATGGCTCTAATAAGTGAAAAGTTCTTTCTTTAATGAGCTTTCCAAACGTTTTAATTCTTTTTTGGATATGAAAACAGTATAACTCGCGCTCCGAATGTTTTCTTCGCCGAGCCAGTCTCGAGAATAAAAACTGTTTCCGAAAAAAATCCACCGAAAAAAAGACTGCAAAACGGGCCCAAAAAAACGAAAATAAGCCTGGAACAATCAGCTCCGGAAAACAAATTTTAAGTAAGAAAAACCTCCATATAATCTGCAGCTCTAGACTTGGCACTTTTCCTTATTCCAGGGGAGTGTCTCAACGGAGATTTTTAAAATATTTTTGCAAGTGATATCTTACGCACTAAAAAATCTTGATAGACATTTGCATATACTTCCAAAGTGAAATTTGCCTTTATTCATACAGGCTGTTTTCAAGCTTGCGCGCATCGGAATGAACTGTGGGACGCTTTCCTATGAGAAAAAACGAAAAAAAATTCTCCTAAGTTTTTTCGAATCCACTAATATTTTTGAAGTTACTAAAGTCTTGAAAAGTCAGAAACTTGTAGAAAAAAAACATTTATGCTTAAATTGGGGTGCAAAGAAAGAAAGAAAAAAATATTACAAAAGCTGCTCAGTGTCAAAAAACTTAACTTTACTTATTCGCTGAAGCAGTGGCACGCTAATAGCTGCATGTCATTATTTATTTGTTTTATAAGTCGTCACTTGTTTGAATTGAACAAAATCCTCTTCTCTAGTCTTTTAAAAACAGTAGCATTGAGACTACGCCGCTTGGGATGTCGTACCGCACATAAACTTGCCGCTCGTCCTGCTAGATCAGTAGAAGTTTCAGCTGCCATCGGCGTATCGTGCTAATCGCGGCAATCTTTTGCATTTAAGGCCAATTTGGCATCATAAATGGTATTTACGATGCCAAATTAGGAACTAATTTTAAGCAAATGACAAAACATTAAAACAAATAAACAATGACGTCCTGTTTTTAACAGTCAATAGCTAGCAACTGCTTAATAGAACACGTAAGTTTAAATTGTTGGGACACTTTGAGCAACGCTTGTAATTTTAACTTAAATCTGAGTTTTTTTCTATAATTTACGATTTTTTGAAGCTTGAATAACTTCTATTGGGCGAATCGAAAAATCACAGAGGAACGTTTCTGATCAATTGTTTTTGGATACCGTCTGACAGTATATGTCTGCAAGTTTCGGAACACCCTGCATAAGTCTTTCAGCAAGAAGAAAAACGTATTTTTTTAAGAAAACACTTATTTAATTATACAGTGATCTACCAGCAAGAACATACACGTGCTTTTGTTTAGGGCATGTTTTTTGGTAGTTGTTCTATCCGGAAAATTATTTTACCGCAATTGTTTTTTCTAGGGAAATTTTTTACTGGATGATAGTTTTACCCTAGCATTTTTACAGACGATTTTTGTGGACGGCCGTTTCCTTTATTAATTTTTTTTCAGCAAGTTTGTTCTGGATGTTTTTTCAGGAAGGTCGTGGCGATGCCCTGACATCTACAGGAGTCCGGGATCTTCGACGTGCAAGAGGACACTTGACTAACACATGTGACGGAGAGCGTATTTAGCGTTCTTCTGCGTTACGCAATAGTGCGTAATGCGGTAAATCTTTATTAAAAAAAGTCAATGTTCTTGTATTACGTCTTAATTATTATTATTTTTATTTGTTAAATATTATCATTATTTTAATCCCCCCCCCCCCCGCGCGTTTTTGTATCTTTAACATCAACTTTTCACAAGCTGTTGAAATGAAGTTCCGCGCCTGCTTTCTACATAAACAGCAGGAACGTTGGCCTGCATGCGTGATACTCGGAGTTTGTGTTTGTACTGACAGCAACAGATTATATTCCAATAATACAAACAAAGCATATACGTCCAAATTTGCTTATCTCTATTGTAAATCGGGTTTTGACAAGCCTCTTACGTTTATATTGGTATTGCAATAGTAAAATAAAGCGAACTAACGCGATCACGTCAGAAGATTTTATTTAAAATTGTTGAAACTGTTGAAGTGTTGTAAGTGCCCGTCAGATTTTTTAAGATTTCTGAATATATTTAGCTAGAATGTGTATTTGTTTCACCGAAATACATTGAACTATAATTCGAAAATCAACTTTGGGTTTCAAAGTTGATTTAGCAAACCAAACGTTTTTTTACGTGTAATAAGTTATATTATTTGTCAACATCAAAATTTTGTAAAGTTATATACCTTTGTTTTATATAAGTTTTGTTATCTAGAATATACCAACGGAGGATTCATTCATATTTTTAATACTATATTATACTGCTAACTGCAAATGGAAAACTTTGTGCACTCTTTTTATTTTGTTTAGCTGCAAATTAGCAGCCACTGCAAACTTTTTTAATATCATTTGGTTGTTTATTAAATTTCGTTTGTATAAATAATATTTTGTCGAAACTAACAGGAGAGTTTGGAGAAACTTCTGTAACTTTATTTACAGCAAAACTTTTTTGCTCTGCATTCTTTTAATAGGCAGGAGTAATGTTTTCCGATGTTTTTAACTTCGCCATAAATTAAATTATAAATAAGCAGCCCATCAAAAGTTTTTAATTAGTTAATGTTCTAGGGTTTCGCAATACGATCGCCGAAGTGGAGGGAGATATTTATGGAAAATTAGTTTCTCTTGAAAATATCAAAAAGGGTCGAAGGACTAGGTACTATAAAATCCCTTAACTGTTTTATAACTTTTCCACTATTAAGCTGTTTTAAGGTAGTTTCAGTTTTCATTTCTTACATGTTTGTGGACTTGGCAGCTGTCGAGCTGCACAAGCTATCCTCGTTAAACTCGAGAAGTGGCTTCATGATAACTTTGCTTTAACAATGTATGCAATTAGTGTCTTCAGAATTAAAATAGGAAGAAATAACCAAACGAAAGTGAGAAAATTTTAGAAAGTTATCACAAGTGGGATTTAGTATTAAGGCTTTTCCAAAGTAACTTCCAGGTTTACCCGGTACAGGCACGTGTAGATAATGAATAATGCAAGTTAAAATATTCGAATTACAGCAGCGAAATGTAGCCTAGGCCCATTCTAATGTTCGTATAAAATTTATTAGTGATGTTACAGAAGTTTCATGTTCTTTGCGGATCCGCTACCTACGATATTCGTAAGCCATTACACAGATTAGCGGGACATAGGATTTACCATGCCAGCAAGTTTACTTGTTTTATAAATTACCCCTTCACTAACTTCCAGCTTTCCCAGATCTTTTTATTAAGATCCCCCGCATTATATACTGCCAGAAGGGAGAAATTTTTGGAAATTACTAAACGTCTGCACCATCACTGTTTCCCGTAACAAATTATAAAGTTAATGTGTAAAGTAATTAAAGTATAATTGAACCGAGTCAAAGTAAAAGCGACTTTTTTCTACCTAGCACAATAATAAATTGGAGATAAAAAGACAACGCTCCCTATTAATTATCATCATCTTAGGCCCGATTAAAAACGAATACGTTCAAAGAGGTGCTTTGTAATCAATAAGAAGCTACCGTTTTATAGGAATCCTTTTTATTTAGATATCTTCCTTGGGAAATTAAGACCGAGGGCAGCCATTCAGACTTTAAATGCTTTGTACGCAGACTGACTGCGTATTTATTCCTGTATTTTCGAAGCAGTTTACGAAGCCTTTTCAAACAAATCAATCACTTGTTTCTACACTGAATGTCTTTATTTTGAAGACAAGCGGAAGATCAGATGTTGGACTGAAGATCTTTACTGTTCATTAAATTTCGAAATTGGTTTATTTTGTATAATTTTAACCGAATAAAATTGTTCAGACGTATTTCCATTTATTCTCGTTGTTTTTAAAAAATGAAAGCTTTAATTTGCAAAATAAACATTGATGACCATAAATAACTACACTGGATAGCAAAAGTTTTAACATCATCTGGCTTGGTATCTGATTGATATTTAAATGACTATGCAAAATGCAAGATGTATTAGAAATTGTATCAATTTGGGGAATAAAAATGAAAATTTCCAACGGAATTATTCAAGGAAATCGTTTATTTATCGACAATAAGATTATCCAGTAAGTTATCTCAAGCTGCCTATTCTTGTTCTTGATGCAGTTGCTCGGTGAAGTTCACTCCCGGCTGTTTGGATAGTTCCTGAAAACGAACTTCCCAAACGCGGTATCTGTTTTCACGGCTAGAATATCAATGACACCGCAAGCGCTTCTACCCTTGCGTTGAAAGATACATTCTGGTTAAGTTTCCTCAAAGAATTGAATGCAAACCTCAGAAAAGAAATTGAAATCACTGAATAAATCGCTACCAGTAAATATGACAGTTAAAGGGGAATGAAAATCGCTTGAGTGAGCATAAATTAGTTTGATTCCTAACGCGATTCGAGAACGTTAAGCGAATTTTTGTTTTGTGATAGAAATATCTGCAAGCAGATTCATCGCCCAATAACGCCATTGCGGTTGGACGAGTTGTTGAATGTGCTACTAAAATAAAATAGGTTTAACAATCTACTTAAAGATGTCGATGTAAATGCATGGAAACGCTAGCAATACTGGCCGGTATTCGATACCTACACTTCCGCACTAAATCCCAATTGGTTTTTAAAATCGACCGCGTTCTACATTATATCCGTTATGGTTTTGTTGGCCAACAATTAAAAATGCTTTCTAGCTTTTTACTCACTTTTTTGCAGTTTATAGTTCAGTCGGAAAATAGCATTTATCCCGAAAAGAAACTGCTTGTTTCTCGAAATAGTGTAGTCGTGAAGATAATTTTATAAGACTTTCTAGAGGTTTATTCTTAATTTCGGTTACACCCCCCACAGCATACTAAAAATAACTGAATTACTACAAGCAATAATTAGATAGTGATTATATTAACACCCATATCAATATAAAGTATGTAATCTTAAGCCACCTACCTGCTTCGAACATTTTTTTATGTGAAATGGGGTTTTAAAAGTAGTAACCAAATATCTTGAAGGCCCCTCTAAATATACATGCCTGTAACGTACAAAATAATAATTGAAACAGCTCGGAGTCTTTGAATAAGAATTTTATTTTGTAAATTGCGTGTGGATATTTGCCAATACGAGGTCATACATGTGTATGTACTCACAAACGTGTGAAATAAATATCTTTTAATAAATTCAAGTAAGTGTATTCTATATTTCCGAGATTTCTAGATTTTCCAGGACTTCGTGGCAGTGGCGGTTCGTGACCATTTACCACAAGAAGGCGACACAAATTTGAACAAAAAAAATACTTTTTACTTAATATATGTGTAAATGCAATCCATGTGCCATTCTTTATGATTTAAACAATAGCCAGCTAGAGTAATGCTTTTTACCTTCATACTTATACTCAAATGTTTTTAATACCGGTTGCGGTGTATGTCTACGGTAAGACAGACTCACCACAATCTATTATTAGACAGGCAAAACAAAGTAAAGCACTTCTCACTTGATTGATACATATTTTTTGTTAAACTTTTGCACATATTATTTACTTCTCTATTGTCAGATTGTGTAAATTTCTAAATTAGAAAAGAAGAAGCAATATTTTTAAACAAACTGCTGCAGATTCTTTTTTAAACTCAAAAAAATGTTTAGCAAATTCATGTTTGTAGCATGACCGATTAAAGCTGGCTAATATTGCTGTATAAGTTTCGGCCCAATAATATGCCACCTTATTTATTTTCTTAAACGTTTGTTTATACCACAACATAAGCATAGTTTTAAGCGCTAAACAAATGCTTATGCGTGGAATGAAATAAGCCGACGTTAATAGTTATTTACGTCATTAGTCCGGTAAAGCAGATATTACGTACGAATAAGTAATTAATTGGGACGAGGCAAAGCCGAGTCCGAATTTTATTGCGCAATGAGTACATAATACCTGACACACAAACACCCGCTAGTTGGCATGGCTAGAGGGTTGCTAGGGACGCTAAGTTTGTTCACTTTTGTCATTCGCCAATAAATTAAAAATGAATGAGAAGCGTTCCGAAGAAATTTTGCGAAAATCTAAAGAAGCTACTTCTTCTTCTTCTTGTGCCTTGTCCGTTACCGAACGTTGGCTATCATATTGGCTATGATAATCTTATCCACAGCGGCCCGAAATAATGTTGTTGTAGATCTGCCATACCAGTCTCGCAGGTTTCGAAGCCAAGATGTTCGTCTTCGGCCTGGGCCTCTTTTTCCGATTATTTTGCCTTTCATTACTAGATGTAAGATATTGTATCGTGTGGGATTTCGCATTACATGCCCGAAGTACTGAAGTTTTCTTATTTTTATTGTTTTAATTATTTCTACTTCTTTCTCCATTCGACGCAGTATGTCTTCGTTGCTGACTCTATCAACCCAACTCACTCGAAGTATTCTCCGGTATACCCACATTTCAAAAGCTTCTAGTTTTTTTAATAGTGTGTTTGTTAACGTCCAGCTTTCTACTCCATATAATAGTATTGGGAATATATAACATTTCACCAGTCTTATCTTCAGCTTAAGGTTGATATTTCTGCCACAGAATATTTTTTTAATTTTAAAGAGCGCAGTCGCGATTTTTCTATGCGGACTTTTATTTCATTGGTCATGTCCCAGTTATCGTTGACTTGGCATCCCAGGTACGTTATTTTAGCTGTTTTCTCGAGTGGTATGTCAGAAGCTACGGCTTGTCTTATTCCCGTGAAGTCGGAAGGGCGGTATAAAAAAGATTATGACGTGTTTACAGAATGGCGGCGGCAAAACAAGTATAATGCTGAAAAAACTGATGAGGATGTTATGTTGGCATATTTGTATGATTTGGTAAGTTTTTTTTGGTGTTTTAAATATTTGTATTACAACTTCTTTCATTTCTAGTCTAAAAAATATTGTGGTACTTCTTTGTGGAGTAAATATTCCATGGTAAAGTCAATGTTGCTCGTGTTTGAGACTCAAGTATTTGGTACTAATACTCTATCCTTACCCGATTGTGTGGAAATTCCTTCAATCAAAATTAGCGGAAATGAAAACTGTACCATTAATTTTAATTTTGCCTTACCAAAATGTTCTTAGTTTCTTGTGTGTTTTTTATAAAGCTGTTAATAAATTTGTTCTGCAAAGGTGGCTTTCAATTGAGTACTGTAAAAACCTACTGTACTGTAATAACGCGTTTTACAGTACAGTGCAGTATGACGTAAAACGGTCTATAACAGTACAGTATGATGTAAATAAATTTTAAAATACAATAGCTTTCTTTGTTTTTCAGCTACACTGCGTAGGCATAAACGTTTTATACCGTTTGTTTACACAGCCGCGGTCTTTGTTCCAAAAACAGCGTTACCTGCCTTAATCTTAATCTATTATGCGTTTTATAAAAGTGTAGTATGTTATATGTAAGATTATTTTCTTTGCGAGTATGCTAGGGAGAGCTTCGCTCGCGTTGCTTTCTTTACAAACCGCCACTGCTTCGTAGATGTTTACATTAATAACGTGTTAAACATTCTGCAGAAATTTATTTGATTGGTATGTTTTTGTGCAACGTATTCGTTATACTTTCTATTATGCTTGTATCTTCTTGTATTGAAGCAATAATACCTGTACATTAAATCTGGACCTCTTCTCTTTGTCTCAGTTTTAAGTGGTTGGAGACCCCCCTCAAAACTCACTAATTTAAGCGCCCATTACAGGAAGCACAACTTGGACTGCACAATAGCATGCTATGTTATACCACAGAAACAGAATACTAATGGTGTATTGTGGCTTTTTTGCACCGTGCAGCTTCGCAAATATCGTAGTTAAATATCCTTTTTTATTATTTAATTAACAGTTTATTAAACTAGGGTACAAATGGAGTTATTGCGGGGGGTTCGAGGAAATTTTTGAATTACTTTTACTATCGAAATACAAAAATTTACGTATTTCTGTTAACATGATAATGTTCCCATTACTTCCAAAAATGTGTTGCTAATATATAAGTATATTGAAAATCATTCCTAAATAGGAATGCTTTGGCCCAGCGTAGATACATTACAGTTATATATCAGCAAAGGCTTCCACGTCACCGCCAAGAGGGAAGGTTTTCTATTTTCTTTTGTTATTAAAGCGGAGCCCCAGGCTACCAAAGTTAAAGAACCGATAATCTAGATACTTAGGGTGTATTATGAAAAAAATACCGGGTTACTATTTAGATAGATGGAACAACTATATTGGTTTGAAAAATTAGAAAATGCTCTATAAAGCCCCTTGGTACGTGCATGTGCTGTTAAATTTCAAATGAAGTATTACAACCATTACGAAGCCTTAGTGGAAAATACAGCTACCACTTGTACGATTCAATGTACACAGCTTTATGTAACAGCCGTTTGAATTTTTAACCTCTTCACAACTTCAAAGAATTCAGGTGTTCCCAATCTTAATTTTTCTTAAAATTCTAAAATAGCTACTCGCATGGAGATATTGGTTCAAAAAAATACGTTCAATATTCGACACTGCAATTAAGTCAGTTAGTTAGTTGCAAACTCTTGGTCATGTTTGATGAATTATTAACTTGAACAAGTTGAATTTAAAAAAATAATAATGATAGAAATCGTAATAAGAAAAAGTGCAATTTCGAAACTTAATGAAATACTCGATATTCTTCTTTCTTAATTTTTTTGCCAGCTTAAAGTTAAATGATGAAGTTCTTTTTTGATGATTTCACAGATTATTGCATTTGAGAAAAGTGACTTACAAATCTGTTACAAAACGATATGTAAAATAAATTTTTACTTTTATGTTAACACGAAAACAAATAAATACATTTTGCAGCTACTTTGATGTATAAGAAACACTGAATATTTAAATTTTTAGATTAATTTAATTACAACATCTTTAACTCTCAACAAAATTTTGTACTCAATATTTTATTATTATACTAAATTCGACTAAACTTTTAGTGGACGCGCATTCAGTTACAAATAAATTTGCTACCATTGTTTGTAAATTGCAAACGTGGGTTGAAGTCTACGGATTTAGCTAGAGTTATATACTAATTTGCGTTTACTTTAATTCTTGTAATATTTATTTTGAGCGTTTCTTATTTTAACTGGAACTGCCAGTATTTGAGTCAATAAGTGTGGAATTTGTAGACATGATCGTCCACTTCTGTTGCTGTCAGACCTGCTTACAAAGTTCTAAGTAAAATATGTTTAAGTTTTATCATTAAATAGTTAGTTATTAGTTTTAGTATTAGAAACATTCTGTTTTTATTGTAAGTGTTAAAATGGTTAGTTTAATTGATATTTTGGTGATTATTTATTTGCCTCTTTATTTTGTCGCGTGATTAGTTATTTTATTTGTTCAATTATTGTTTTTAGTTTATATCATTTCAATCATACTCATATTTGTATTCACACAGTTTACTATTCGTAACCAAATTGTAATATATACCCGTATATACCCAATGCCTTTATTAACTGTCTGTTATTGAAAGAAATTATATAGAACGCGCTGTGCAAGATTCTCATGTCAGTGCGGTTAATACACTGAAAAGAAGATGCTTAATGTTCTTTTTCCGACCTGCCAGAATTAAAGCAAGTGATAAGTAACCAAAGTATAGCAATAGTAGTGACTTCAACGTAAACATTAGCCGCAAACAATCAATAAACTAAGTGAAGATGTAAAAGACCGTCGCGTGGTCGTGTTATGTTGAGACAGTTAGAGATTTAACATATACACTAGCAAAACCCGTGAGCTATGCTCCTTGCATCGCTGAGTCAGTGTCCGACGGCGAGCCACTTCCGGACAGAAACGAAAAATCCCAGAACAGCTCCGGAAAAAAACAGAGAAACAGACTCGGAAATTAAACGCAAAGTCTGGAAAAAACACCTTATAAAAAAATTTGAAGACGGAAAAACGCGCGTAAAATGGGCTGTCTCCTGCTTTTTTTTTTGTTAAATCCGATTTTTTTCCTCTGCTAAGTTGGTTCAGATACCGGAAAACAGCCTCGAAAAAGAAACCGGAAATAAAAGGCCGGAAAAACAGCCTCGTAAAAATATTTGAAGGCAGAAAAACTTGCGTAAAATTTTCAGGAAAAACTTCGTAATAACAAAAGCGGAAAAAAATTAAGTAAACTTATCACATTTCCTTATTTCCACGGGGGTTCATTAACAAAATTTTCTGAAATGTTTTTGTAACTAATAAATACGCAAAAAAATCATGCTAGGTATTTACGTTTAATTCCAAAATGAATATTGCCCTTAATCATAGAAATCAATCAGCAAGGAAAAAACACGTATCTTTTTAAAGTAAAGCTTTTACTTAATTATATGCAGTGATCAGCAGGTATTTATCAACATTGACACCATCCGTAATAATTTAGGCGTAGTGACTTACAGTAATTGCTAGGAAGTGTATGAAACCGTACGTCCCAACAATAAAGAATACGTCTATTAGCGTCTTTATATGAATAGTGTAAACGAAAGCAATATGTAAGAACAACTCCACCAAAGCTGTTCGCAGGTTGCCCTGCTGGCAATCCTCAAGTCTATTGGCGTTATGAAAGTTAATAACAGTTAGGGATTTAATATATATTTAGTTTTCAAATGAACACCCTGTATAGATAGATAGATGTGAACAATGTCACCACTAGTTAGCTATATTACTCTATATATGCACTCTCTGCTCGCTTTCCAACAGATCCGTTCAAATATTATTTTGTAAAATAATTGGTCGCCATTCCTCTATTCTTGGCCGCAGTTCCCTTAAATTGCGCATTGACGTGTTACCACTTACGTAAATTTTTTGCCGCAATATGATATTGTAAAAGTATTATTCAGCATGTAATGTACTCCATTAGAAATAAGCCATTTATTTCATTAGAACTTACATGGCTATGAAATATATCAAGATTTTGAGTTTTTTTTTTACTTATGTGGACTTAATTAACATAACAGTAATGTGTTTTACCTGCACCACACAGTATATCTTTAGTTTCCCTTAATTCAAAAAATTCCTTTATTTAAATTTTTGAAAATATTGTGTTACAAGGCAAGACCCACAAAACGTTTTTGTTATAATTAATTAAGATGATAATACTACTATCATGTTGAACTTTGTGTCTGGACTTGTTATGTATATATTCTCCTTCGTTTAAGGTTTGTATGTGTTTATAAATGTAAGTCTCTGCTCCCGAAATAAAGGCACGAGAAGAACGGCAGCGACTAGAAAACAAAATTAGGCGGACAGAATGTGGGAGACAAAGGTGTGAGTGGCTCCCGCGTATACAACTACATGCAAAAAACAGGCCCAGAATCTTATTCTGCTCATGTTAATCAGCAAATTAGTTTAAAGCCCGACACGCTAATTTTTTTTACCACTCACATTCTTTGGATAGAAAGGCTTTAATTTTCAAATTCTAAAATTTTTTTACGGGACTCTACATATAAATTAGGACATGGAATAAAAACCATATTATATATAGCCAATTCCTAGTTCTTTTAGTCTGTAAAACGCCGCTCTTTTTCTTTTACTTTATTTTCTCATTTATTTGGAAAGTAGATTTGGAACTTATCTCGGTCCAGCTTAGTCCTTCTATAAGACCATTCAGGTTCAACCGAGTCATTAGATAACAGCTCCGCTAACAAATATATCAAATCCTTTTTTTATGCAAAGCCTTTAAATTTAGAATAACCCTTATAAATTCAATAATTTGTTGAATCTATTACATAAAAACTATCCAATATTGTAAACACAGTAATGGTTTCAAGCTTACGTCTAAAATAATTAAATCAAACCCGTGGACTACGCCTTACGGTGTTTGTTGTATACTTTTGTTTACATAATGTGTTGAGATGTTATACATGTTCTTTAAGCATTCAGCAGTATTTTATATTCTCCCATTTATGCAATGAGTTGCGACT
This sequence comes from Ctenicera cuprea, assembly GCA_958336395.1. NCBI lineage: Eukaryota > Metazoa > Arthropoda > Insecta > Coleoptera > Elateridae > Ctenicera > Ctenicera cuprea. The sequence goes on along the minus strand of OY284486.1, from coordinate 70,549,268 downwards.
ATGAACGTCCCTTCCGTAAACTCTATTTATGCAAGAGCGCATTATACTCAATGAAGTAGGTTGGTTTTTTCAGTGACGTATCCTTGGGAGGTTTTGAGAATCTACCCCCCCCCCCCCCCCTTCTAAAACTAATCATTGGAGAGCAAATTAAATGGTTTGAGCCTCCAGCATTTAGGCAGGGTCATAAATCATTACAGTTGTGTCTATTTTGGATAAAATAGTCGAAAAATCAAGAAAACTTAGTGTCAATCAAAATTACTTGGAATTTGCCTGTTACACATGTTTTTCTTTTATTGAACCAACACCTTTATATCTATTTATTTTGGTTTTTGGTACTGTCCTATTGGCAAAAAAATGTTTGGGTGCCTTTCTGTGTTGTTTTATATTAGTTAAACATGTCAGCGTATATTATATACGTGTTTGTATAATTTATTCATTCATGACATATCCCAGCCGAACCAAATGTTAATAAACAAGCAAACAAACCCTATCGATTCATAATTATCAGGTCTAAAATGTTTCCACTTTTATTTAGTATTAGCACAGATAAGGTTAACACTACAGATATACGGTAAATATGTGAGCTATCGGCAGCTTGTTTTATATGATTAATAATCTGCAAAAAGATGGCGCTACAATGACAATTTATAATTAACTCACAGATGACTGTAATTGAGCAGATTACTTAGCACATATTCAAACCAAAAGTTAGACAGCCATCTGCCATGTTTAATTGTCAAATCGCAATTTTTCGTAAATAATTAATACTGAAGCCAATTCTACTTAAATTATATTCATGCTGTGACAGATGCACTCAAATCCCCGATAAAACAGCTTCCAACACATTTCAACAGTAATAAACAAATAGCGATAGCAGCGCCCTAAAATTGGTCTGGTGCGTTGTAGCCAAACTAACGCTAATTTCGTCTCCAAATATGAGCGGACATTTTGTATAAAGGGTCGTATATCTGTAGTGTTAACCTTATCTGTGGTATTAGCTTTCTAGATAGCACAACAAAAGTGTAAATTCGTAATGCAATTGAATTGTAGCGCAAGATTAAAATGTAAGGGAAATAGGCCACAGTATTCAATGTAAGAAAAAAATTGAAGCAGTGAAGACCTGCCGACCGGTGTTTCCAGCCATGCGACTCCGATGCGATGCGATGCGATGTTTCCTCATGAGAGTATGTTCGCGTAATGCCAGCTATCAGCAGATTATGTTCCAATAAGACAAACAACCAGTATAAACCCAAATTTGTTTTTTAATTAAAAAACTGTAGCGGTCTGCTGTACATACGAAGATGCGCTTTATAGTTTATACAGTGTGTTTGGAAAAAGATAAGTTTTTTTCAGAAGCAGATTTCTTACCTACAAATAAGACAAAAACGTCTTAGAAACATGTGTCCGCCACAGCTTAGTTTTCACGATAAAGAGTATTGCATTGTTTTTAAATAATTGTTTCAAAATATTTCAGAAACGGTTCGAAACTTTCCGAGATTATCAAATTTCGTCATGGTCTCGGGGTGTGTAGGTGTGTGTCTGTCTGTATACTTTTTACAGCCAGACGTCTTAACCCAGAAAACTTTATTTAGGTTTACAAGATTGATAATCATACTGGGTGTTGTACTTTAATATAGACGTACTCGAAAAAGCAGGTCAGATTTGTATTCTACGCATGTAGATTAGCCGATTTGCACAAGCGCTACTTTTCTACCACCCTCCGGTCACTCCACCATCGATTTTTCGCTTTTTTTAAATTTAGAAATTTCGTATAAAATGGGTATGGAAATGTTAAATAACCATAGAAACAACATTTTCATTCTAATAAATTTATTTTTTTAAAACATAAATTTTTTTCTGGGGGTTCAGTTCTTTATTCCATTGTGTTGATTTAATAAGTGTATAATTTTTATTTTATTATTGGATTAGTATTTGACATATGTATTTTTGTACTATTTGACATTTTATGTTAATTTGACGCGGTCGTTATGTTAGCCACCTCTATCCTATTTTAATTTTTGTGAAGTTGGGTATGCTTTTTACTGATTGTTCCTGTTGTTTTGTTATAACTTGGCTTTTTAATTGCTATTCGTGATTACATGTTATTTAATGTCTACAGACTAGTTTGCTGTAAGTTGACTACTAGTTGTTTGTTGATTTTATAATAGGTATCTGAATATTGTCATTGTTTTTTAGTCTTTAGCTGAAGATGGGTTGGTGTGAAAACTACCCGAAAACCGTTTACTCTATAAATAAATAAACAAGCTGAGACATTTTGGACCTTTTTATTACAAGTTTATTTTAAGTTTATTTTAAGTAGAAAATTTCTAATAAACATGGGCCCGGCAAGCACTTTCTTACGAAGTTACATCTCCCAAAGATGGCATAATGTAATCACGCTTTAATTATATCTCGGCTAAAAATTAGGGTATTTGATTTACATTTTGTATTAATATTTCACTATTGACGAATTACATTTTCACTTCTTTTGGTTAAAATCCGTACTACTAAGGGCTAATGCTTAAAAAACGGTAACAGATACGTTACCTGTCTCTGAATAGTGGACTGAAACGAAAACAAGCAAACATTTAAATCATCTTTAGTACAATATCCTAACAAAATGTGAATCAAATATCTCAATTTATAGCTGCAATAGTTATCAAAATGTAAGGAAGCGTTTCCTGGCTGATGTTTATTAATTTTTTTTTACTTAAAATAACCTCAGGAATGTTCTCCTTAAGTTTCACCAGAAAGTCATGCATGTAATAACATTTTATTGTCGAGAATTTAGTTTTACTTGTAAAACTAATTCTAGTTGTTTCATTGTGTGCACTGTGCAGTTTAAAAAGCAAAATTAAACGTATCCTAAGTGCGTTTAGAAAATAAAAACAATAATAAAAGAATAAGTTCTGAACAGAATAAAATCATTTCAGAATGGTGAAGAATTAAAATACATAATCGATTTAACGTAGTTGGTTATGGAACAGCTGCTAAAGGCAAAATATTTTACAAGGGTCAGCTTAAATTTCTTATTATCTAAGCCCGGTGTCTAACTTCACACTAGTTTCATAATTAACTAAAGGGGAACATTATTCATGATAGCAGTACGACAGTTTGTCATACCATCTGTGTGAGCTGTATTATAAATGAATTTTACTCACGTAGCATTTAAAGAGAACAATTGTATTGTGACGGCTCACAGGTAACGCTGTTGGAATTTGAACGGCGCGTAAAGCGCAGAAAATTTTGCTGACGGCAATCGTGTTGTTACTGTAGCACCAACAAAATGCAGGTTTGTTAGTTGTCATTCCGGGCGGCACTGATGTGCAAAATCCAAACTATTTACGTGTTAAAAACGGCTGAAAAGCTTTACAGTAATTTAAATAATTACAAATTACACAGAACCAGCTATAATTACTGCTGTGAAATGCTGCCTTCAAAAACCGCTTAAAAGGGTCTCTTTGATCTTAGCTTTACTATTGTTTCGATAATAGAATTCCGTATCTCTCCTACTCTATTCTTCGGTTCTAATCAAATCAATCTGTGTGCCGGTCACATATTTGTTCTCCAACACTCTTCTTAACTTGACCATCCTTGCTATAAAGGGCATTACGGTATACTACATCAAGTAAGTGGTTAAAATAAAATTTGCTCCACTCGACGATATTATTAAATAATATCGTGCGCTCGTTGAATTTCATGATCTTTCCTTAGTTAAAAGCCTGCACATATAAATTAATGATTGTACGTGTGTTGCAGTACTTTGAAAATTTATGATAGTTTCAAATTGGAGTTTATATATCTACCGTAAATAAAAAATGTGTTAAATGTTTGTTAAGGGTTTACGCGTTTACGTTTAATAATCACTAAACTATAAATACAAATTCAAACAAGCTTTGTTTATTACAAACCAATTCTGGCTTCCACCTGAGCATAGCCTTTTATTTCATATAACTTTATTAAAAAAATTGTATGTTGGTAAATATTTGTGACTTTTAATCTAATCCGGGTTACTCGTAAACGGGCCATGCAGATTAACAAGCAGGAGCGTCTACAAGTTACGACTTCGCAACCAGAGATTTATTGCAAAACCTTCACGCGTGAGGTGGATTTAAGAGTTTCACAGATTTCCAGAACTTCAGGTTATTTTGTTTTTTAAACTTTAATTAAACTTTTCCACTTCTACGCATTAATTTATGGTTGTGTATCAACTGCATAATTTGGGAAATAGCAGAGGTAACTTTAGAGCTCAGTGAGTTAAGAGAATGGGGTTTTGTGTCTATTAGAAATCGTTATCTTTCTCACTGTTAATGAATTTTAAATTTTCTTTCAATGATTGTAGGAATTTTTAGAATTTTATAGATAGATGATCACATGGTCACATGTTTACAAATAATATTTGAACATAAAAAAATATTGAAGGTAGGCGGCAAACTTTAAAAGCGTGTCTTGGTTTTATTCACTCAGTGCTGGCGGTTTGACAGTGTCAATTCACATTTGTGCGTCTCGGTTGTGTCATAATAATATTGTAATTATCATAATGACATAAATAAACAAAAACAGGGTAAAAAAGTTCTTTCAAAACACAGATTCACATTTTTTAATTGTGACAGTTTTCAATTTCATGCATTGCAAGTTAAGATAACACTTATTTTTCACCACCTACTCTATTTCATTTTTTGTGCTTAAAAATCTACGCTATTAAAACGATTTGCAACAAAAATATCGTTGTTTCTTTCTTCATATTTCCAAAAGGATTTTAAGAGGAATACATGATTTGGAACTCTATCAATCCAAACAATTGTACAAACGCGCACGCGGGTCTGCGTACGTGCTTACGCGTGCGTGAGTGCGTGTTTACGCGGTTGTTTGCTTATGGGAGGTGCGTCTTTGCAACGTGCTTGTGTGGGAGTATGTTGGTAGGTATGTAGGTGTTTTTTTTTACATTTACATGTGGTGATATTTGTATGGGCAAAAGTGCATTTGTGGCGCGTATGCTTCATGCATACTTAATTGGAAATGTTGAATAAATTATTTTTAAAAATTTGCCTTCCCTTATATTTAAAACTTTGTGAAGCAAAAAATTTCAATATGTGCTACAACTTTGTTTATCCGTTATGGTTTTGCTTGGCACTTTCTGTTAATGTTTATAAATTAAGGCAATTTAGAGGCAATAAAAAATTGTATGTTTATTTTTGGCAGCAGTAGGGGAACGGCGGGAAGTATGGGCCAGTTCGTCTTTCAACGATTCGCCGGTAGGTAGCAGCACCGTACACGGTGTAGCTTTAGCCGCCAGCATCATTCTGCCATGTGCAGAATGATTGTGTACTTCAGTTTATCGTGTTCAGTGTGAGCGATTATTCTTTGTTTGTGCGCCTACAAGTTGTTGCCTCGAATACTTTTTACCATCACCCTGAATCATTACAGGTAAGAATATACTTATGAAACTAGGGCTATCATTTACTTTACTCCATTAATATAAGACACTGATAGTTTCATTTCGTTTGCTCTAACCTGTTTTGCTTGCCGCCATGTTATCATATCAATATGGATCGGGTAGTATGGGCCATGCCACATTCGGGTGGTATGGGCCACGTAACTAATTTGTCTTTTTTTTTATATTTTTAGGATGCTATACCAAAATTTAAGAAGAAACCGGAAGGTGAGGGTCGGGGAGAGTGGTCAGAGGATGATATGAAAAATGCCGTAGCAAGTGTTCTGGAAAATAAACGGCATTTACCCGACAAACCCAGACATTTTCACTGATTTGGACTTATGGGCAGTGACATTACCAACATTGCACGGGCACCGCTCACCGAGACGACTTCTGAAGGAGCTGCATCTAAGGCCTTCTCTTCGAGCTCACCAGCAGCCCTGCCAACCCCTCCTCAGCTTGCTTCCAAGGCAGATTCTAGAATCACTTCTGGAGAGAACACCACTTTCTCTAACGCAGCACCCTCACCACAACGTTCTGACTTTGCAAGTGTTTTAAAAGAGGTGTCGCATCTGCCCTCCTGCAGTGAAAAGAGATTGACGAGTCGGAAAAGAAAGGCAGAGAGGAGCGAAATATTGACATCGACTCCAATGAAAAATATGTTGACTGAAAAGAAAGATTTAGAAGAGCAAAAAGAAAAAGCAAAACAGATAAGGAAACAAATAAAATTTTCAAAACAAGAACAAAAGATGACCAACAAGAAGAAAAAAAATGAACAAAGCAAAATGTTTGATTATGACAATCCTACACCAAGCACTTCTCAAGATAACGTAGATGTGGAATGCATTGTATGCCGAGAAAATGATGAAGAAAACTGGATCCAGTGTAAAAAGTGTGAAGGCTGGGCACATGAGCTCTGTGCGGACATTGACGACTTACTTTATTACTTTTGTGAACTCTGTAAGCTAAATAAGTGGTAGGGTAAATGAGCTGTAATACATTATACAAGTATTAAACAATAAGAAAAATATTATTTTAATTTAAAAACCTAATCATTTTGGTGTGGCCCATACTACCCGACAATTTTTTAAATGTTCAAAATGTAAGGTTACCACTAATTACATTTTATGTTATGTTCGTTTCATTAATTGCTAAATATATTCTTAGTACTTAAAGAAATGTAGTTGAAAAGAAGATTTTTATCGCTTATAACCGATTTTAACCACAAATATTTTTTTTATTTACATTTTTCCTTAAGTGGCCCATACTATCCGCCGTTCCCATAATATTTGAAAGGCTTAAAGCTTTTATAGCGTTTGTGGCTGACGAATTACTTTTAACAAACTCATGTTTTCGCTTTCCTATACAATACTTTCAGTATAGGAAAGTAGCGATTTCATGAAAGATTTCAATTTCGCGATTTTGGCAAAAATACGCGTTTTGGTGCAGGACCTCAAAAATGTCTGTCGGTGGGTGGGTTCGCCCCATAAGCTCCGAACGAATAAACCGAATTTGACTCAAAGGAGGAGAGGGGCGGGGTTGTACCAGAAATCTAGCAGCAAAATACGTTTTAAAAAATTAGATTTTTTAACGCCTTATTACTTAATAAGTTACCAGATCGACATGAACTTTGGAAATTTGAAATAAATAGCCTTATTGGAACACAATGTTACGATTGACGAGAATTTAAAAAAAAATTAGCGTAGCAGTTCGCCTGAACTTTTCTATACTTTAGATATTGTTACCTATATATTCAAAAGTATCTTATTGCTAAATTGTTACGCTGCAACATTGATAATAATAACATTGCTCTACTCTTACCACTGTACCGAGATCATACCTGCATAATAGTAATACTAATAACAAAAGAACATACTACATGATAGTAAAACTTTCATATAAAAATAATAGTAAAAACTTGAGATATATATTATAAAATTTCTTAGAATTAAAGAAACCCAAAAACGGAAAAACAGCGCCCACTAAAAATTGGGCAAAGAGAAAATGTACACCCTCCCTCCCTAATATGGCCGTATGTATAAATTAAGTTAAGGAATTTATTCTACTATCACTAATGAGCAGTTTAGCTTAAACAGAATTTTTTACTGGCCTTTGTTGATTAAAAAGGGATGTAAGAATTTTCTTTTTCCAAAAATGCATAGAAGGTGTCACAAAGAAGTTAGCGAACTGGGACGCAAACCAAATTGTAGCTGATTCATAGCTTTATCAGTCCACAAAGTTAGATAAAAGTTGCCAGTTTTAGAGCAGTATGTTCTCGAAGAAGTCAAAATTTTGATGTTTTGTTCATTTCACCGTTTTAGTAGTTCTAAATGTTATAGTAGCGTGTAACATTGTGTACTTTTACTCGTTTTTGAGGAAATAGGCGCTGAAACTCAAATTTTCAAAAATTCATAAAAGACAGCAGAGGGATATTTACGAGCTAGGACACAAACCAGATTGTAGCTCATTTTCAGTTCTATGAGCATACAAATCTTTAAAATAACAATGTTACCAGTTTTTGAGGAATATTTTTTTGAAAATTTGTAAATTTTTTTCGCTTCATAGCTTTTAATTTTTCGAAATAAAGTAACATTGTGTTTCTATAGGGCTATTGCCATAAATTATTTGAACCTGATTTGTCTAACTGTTTTTGATTAATAAGGCGTTTAGTTCAAAACTTTAAAATTGAAGCGGCCGTCATTTTAAAGCTAGGAGGTACGGAAAAAAAGCGTTGTAATTGCCCTAACGCCTTCTATCAGATTCAGTTTTCAAATTTAAAAATTTGGTTAAGAAAATATTGCTACCAAAAAACCAAGTCTAACTTATTTAAGCTTATTTTGTCGGTGAATTTTGGATATACCTCCGGATTCCAAAGGTCATCGAAATTTGACCATCCGTTTAATGGTTATGATACACTACACACCCGCCCATAAACAGACATTTTTTTTGTGTTTCTGGAGGCCGAAAACGTATATTTCCGTCAAAATATCGATTTCGAAAATTTCTATGAAATCAACACTATATTGAAAGTATAGGAAAGTGATAACTGTGAAATGAACAACATATTGACAATTTTGAAAGTCCACAAAAAAATGTTCAAATTATTTTACAGTCCTCGGAGGAGAGGAAACTTAAATTTTCCAAAAATTTTCTATAAAAATGAAAAATATGAACATTATTAAAATTTCCAAAATTACAAAAGTTTTTAGTTTTCAAGATTTAAAAAATTTTCAGAAGTTTTTAAAATGATCAAAAAATTTTTTTAATCTTGAAGCTTTGGCTATTCCGAAAATCTAAATAGTGACTTTGGCTAGTACTACGGAAACAAAATTATTTCGTAGATGGAAACTATTGTTCTCGGAGATCTCCTGCTTACTGAGAAATTGAATTGCTCCTAGGATCTAATATTTATTATTATTGGAATTAAAGTAGGAATAAATATTGTGATACCACCATATGGCAAATTATTGTACTGTGGAATTGTTTTGATACACGATTATGAGAAACTTTTCATAAGCTAGCACATAATAGTTATTTATGTTACTAGTGGGATAACGGCGTTATTGTAACATGAGTTTCAAAGTTGCACGACGAGGTCGTAGACCGAGTCGTGTAACCAAACGAGTGCCATAATAATGCATTATCCCACGTGTGATATACAAAATTTTATCTACGACTGCTCAAAATTTGTTATAAATTGAAATTTTTTGACTTGAAATGGTATTTGACATTTGGCATTAATTTATTTGCAAATCTCAAGTCACTTTTAAAATACTTTTGTTTTAAAATCAAATAAACGGGATAGATTAGATTTGTTTAATACTATAGCAACCAGTCAGTTTTCTTATAAGAAAAGCTTCAGTTTTGTTTGTATAAATAAAATGAGTTGGATAATGAATCCATTATCTCGCTAGCGAGATAATGAACTTCATTACCCAACGCAAATGAACGACAAAATAAGTCCCTATCCAAGCAGTCGTAGATAAAATGTTGTATGCATGAGTTTTTAGCATTTGTTTAAATAAACACGAACATTTAACAGTTAGAAATTTAACATTTTAAGTATCTGACGTGATATATTTAGATGTTTTAATACCACTATCATTGTGTAGTATATTACATTTCCGTACTTTTTTTTTGGAATATTGAAAATATATTTTCATGTAAACATTGCATCCCCATACGTCTAGTTTAATTATGAAAGGCTTATATTTATAAAACACGTTTGAGGGCCTGATACATTCACGCGGGTGATGTTTTATGGTTGCACAACGCAAATAACAAGAAGGAGCGAGGATTAATTGGTAGGCAGAATCTATGATCAAATGCACTGGTGCGCTTTTAGAAAAGTGATGACTGCGCTCGGAATGTAATATAAGCCGATAATGCATGCTATGTTGCAAAAGAAATTTCTTTTGATCTAGAATTCGATTGTCTTCTTTGCAGGTTCTAACACACCTGCAAGAGGCACCTGGTAGCATTTTATCCGGCTGGTTCAATTTCTTGATATGAAGTAACTTGTTCAAAAACGTTGGCAGTCATGTAGGCTGGTGTGTGTTTTTATTAGCGTTAACACATGTCTTAACTTATTACTTATGCTTGAAACCAAATTTTCGGTTGTGATAGTTTATAGCGGCACTTTAATTTTATTCTAAGTGTTTTATTACAAGCAAATGTCATAATTATAGTAAGGTTATGAACACAACCATAAGAGGAACTATAAAACGTGCGTAAAGAAAAAAACACCAGTTTGCAACGTGGCCAATCGCTGAAAATAAAACACCTTTCGGTGTTTTTAATTTGTTTGAAGGGTTTTTATCACAAAATATTTTAACCCAAAATTGGAGTTTTCGTTCAAGATCAAGTTGATGACATATCCAAGTTTCATTTCTATAATTTGACAGAATGACCACCAGTGGATAAAAACAAAACCCTCACTTTGAGGTATTTTCACTTTCACGAGAGGATTTTTATCATTAAAGATTCAAAGCCATAATTGGCGCTTTGTTTCAGTTGAAATATCGGCATTTCATCACTTTCTATTACTTAAAAAGAATTTCGGGCGCCTTCGGTTTAGATTCACTTAAATTGTGTAACATTCAGTAGCATGAAATGTTTTTCACTTGCAGTATTTCCAATAATTAATATATACGAGATATTTGTCGAACTAATATTTAGAGTTGTCTCGAGATATTTATAACTAATTCGAACATTGTTTGTAACCATTTCTGCATCTTAATCTGTTTCGGCAAGCCTTCTATGTTTCTCCTTTTGTCATTTTAAAATCGGCCTACCAACTAAATATTGTAAGAGATGAAGGAGAAATATTCTCGAACGCTAGTGTCGGACGTTACAAAGACTGATTTTCACGGAAACCAGATTTACAATTGAAGAGATTCATTGCACGAAAATGTTCGTGTTCAAGCGCCATTACAATTAATACAGTCAATACCTTTGAAAATTTTATTTTTGCTATTTTCTGAGATAGGCTGCGATTCTCACTTATTGTGCGTTGCTTTATAACGAAAACCAAAAAATCGACTTAATTGTTATATCTCAAAATATAACATAATATGTAAATATTTCGAACTACAACTGTTAATTTCAGTTAAACTGCGACCGTATTTACTAATAAATTCAACTTTAAATAAAATAGACCAGAAGATAAGCAGAGCAGGTGGTTTGTAGATACAGCAGTAAATACGTTTAGACTTGATAATGTTGTGTCGAAAATTTTCAAAATAGAGTCCGCCAAGCTGATTTTCATCATCTTTTAGCGTTCCTCTTTAAAAAACTAAATTTTCTACATTGTATTTTAGAATATTTCTATAGCGTCTCAATAATTACGCCGCCAAAAACAGGGCGATCAAAAATAGCGCCAGGCAAAAATGTCGCCTGCGACAATAGCTCATTTATAAATAGCGCGCGCCCGCCGGTCCAAATTATTGCCTCCAAAAATGGCGACTTTTAATCATGACGCTGGGAAAAACAGCGCCAGTCAAAAATGTCGCCGACAAAAATAGCGTTTTTTAATTCCACCTCAACTAAAAGGTGTACAGCTCTATTCTTTTTATATTTTCGCTACAATTTTATTACACGTGCTTGACAAAACTGTCCCCCATACTACTTCAATTGCGCCACAGGCAACTCTTGCCAGCAATGTGTAAGTAGTAGAAAAAATGAGAATTTAGTTATTTGGTACCTTTCTATACTTTTAGTTTACGGTATTGATTTCATTGGAACTACAAGAACTCATAAAAGCAAAAGTTTTTGGTAGCATGCTTTGCGGAAAACGATTTTTTTTTAAATCTGTAAACGGAATTTGATAGAAGACCTTAGAACAAATCCAAATACTTTCCAGCTTTAAAATGGCGCTTGAACGATTTTTTTTGAAAATTTATATTTTAGCGTCTTATTAGCCAAAAAGTATTAGATCGACCCGGATCATATTTTTTTGTATCGTTTTTTGGGACAAAAGGTTAATAAATTAATTAACAATTTAGAAAATTTTGAAATTTTCAAAAACATATTGTCTATAAACTGGTTATACGAATTGTTTTAATTTCGTAGCTTCCCAGTTTTATAATTTTGCTGCGACGCCCTCTATGAATTTTTGAAAATTTAGGTTCTAATACATATTTACTCAAATATAAATTATCAGATCGGGGTGAAATGTCGTATTGCAAATGCCCCAGGGGCACAAATTGTTACATACTAGGTAAAGTTTTGAAACTACCAAAACTAAGAAATCAAAATGTTAAAAACTATGACATTTAAAAAAAAGTTGTTCTAAATATTGCCACAGAATTTTTTCAAATTCTGTCCAGTCAGAAAGCTACAATTCGGTTGGTGTTTCAACTTGCTTATTTCTCTTTGGCACCTACTCTGATTCTTTTTTTAAATTAAGCATTCGTGCCATTTAATTTAATAAATGGTAGATGACAAAACATTTCAGTTTAAATTAAATTGCTCATGAGTGAAAGTAGAATAAGATTTACAACTTAATTTTTAGGTGCAGCAATATTTACATGGATTTTCCCTTCCACAAATTTTTGTCTGGCGAATTTGTCTTTTCGGTTTTGATTTTTTTTAATCCCAAGAAATATTTTCACAAGTAATCAAAAACTCCCAATTATTTTCACATTATAAATATTGCTAGCTCTAACCCACTACGTTACGCTGAAGCGTTGGTGGTTTTGGGTTGATTTGTTTTGACTGTGAATGTAATATGACCTCGGCTGAAGTAGCGGAGTGCGCAATCTCGATAGCAGGTGACTAAGGAGGTCAACCGCCCGCATTCTCTGACAGATTATGTATTCGCAATATACGTCAACCAGTATACACTAATAATAGCGCCTCAATAGTAGCGCCTCGTTAATAGGAACGCCGAAAAAAGCGCGATCAAAAATAATGCCAGGCAAAAATGTCGTCTGCACCAATAGCGCATTTAAAAATAGCGCCGGTCAAAAATAGCGACTTAATTATAGCGCCGGGAAAAACAGCGCCGGTTAAAAACGTCGCCGGAAAAAATAGGGCTGTCGAAAATGTCGCCGGCAAAAATAGCGCCTTAAAATTAACGCCTTAAGAAACATCGCCGTACAAGTAGTTTAAATTTTGATAGAAGTTTTATTTAAAGCTTACACCAAGGACGCGACTGATACCATTAAATAAATGGAGAACAGCAACACATTTTTACTTAAATTATACTGTCCTATCTACATGTATATGCGACGTTTCTTATGGCGTCCATTTTGAGGCACTATTTTTGCCGGCGACATATTTGACCGGTGCTATTTTTGTCTACGACATTTTTGACGGCACTGTTTTTTCCGGCGACTTTTTTGACTGCACTGTTTTTGCCGGCGACATTTTTGACGGCGCTGTTTTGGTCGGCGACATATTTGAGAGCGCATTTTTTGCTGGTGATATTTTTGACGGTGCTATTTTTGAGGACGACATTATTGATAGAAGTTATATTTGGCGGCAACATTTTTAACCGGCGGCGTTTTTTCAGGCGCTATTTTTGTAAGCGGCATTTTTCCTGGCGCTATTTTTACTGGGCGGTATTATTGATGGCGCTATTTTTGGCGGCGCTTTTATTGAAGGGATTATTTGCACTCCCAACAACGTCAATCCAAGTGAATCTAATTTAACAAGGTGATCTTATAGTAATTTTTGGAACTAAACGTTAGTACCAAAGTACGTTTGAAAATATATTCACTAACAATTTCTATGGTATAGGACGGTCCAGGGGAAGTATTTTTCGCATTTTTACTTTTACTTTACTCTTAAAGCATAATGCACATTAGCTCTCACAATAGCGTACTATAGGAGTTCTAAAATTTGTCTTCTATTCACTAGTATAAGGAAAATACTCACTTAAAGTAATCTCTTGACATTTTGAGTATCTACTTCCTATCGGCAATCGATGTTCGTAAATTAAGACGGCGTTAATTCGGCACCATACGTTTAAACAGTTCAACCGTTGTGGATGTAATTGAAAATCGGTACTTTTCATTTGTGTGAACTTTTTCCTGTATTAAAGCAAATAATAGTTTTCGTTTGAAAATCATTTTAACTATATTTAAATTTAACTTAATTTTAAATTTATACTTAATGTAAATATAAGTACAAATGGGAATTAAAAAAATATTATAAATCTCTAGAAGCTTTTTTGATAAAATTAATTAATCCCATGAGAGCAAAACTCTTTATTCATGTAAAAGCGTATTTAAATCTTTGATGAAACTTCTATATAAGAAAACGGTAAGTCTTGGCGTCTACTTTAATAAAGTTTAATAAAAAAAGCCTTTGTCTCAATTGCTTTAATACCAAGCCTAAAAAATAAATTTGCTTCATCCTAATGCGGCGTTTATCGTCAGTAAAATAATTTAGCAAAATGAAAATTTTAGAGGCGAACCATCTTATCTGATAGGAGAAGAGATGTTAATTATCGTGACAAATATGATATTGATTATAAAAGTGTAATAACAGGGATTCATTTTAATGCTATGCTTTTATTAAACAATAATTGCAATAATAATACCTTTACAAAACTGTCGATAATTTTAGTCCTGATAATGATCTTGTAATGATCGTGCTATAATTATCTTGATTATACCACTAGTACCTGTAATATTTTAATGACAGTAGAATTTTCTTCTCAACAAGTGTTTAAGATCACTTTTTCAGAAGTATCAGTGCAACTGCAAGCACGGGTTTGATAATTAAAATTTAGAATGTTTTTGAACTGTAGAGAGTAGCAAGTACTATACAGGGTGTTTCACTGAGTAGGGATCATAGAAGCTAAATCATGTTTTAGTTCGTTTAGGATAAAAGTAGGTTGTCTAACGCACACTACGTGCTTGTGCTTGCCTTAGTATCTATGAAATGAGAGCAAATCGTGTGATTGGTGGGAGTGGTCTTGAGGTAGAGCCCTCGGCAATAAATGTGAGGATGGCAGATTCCCACAAAAATATTTTTTTTTAATTTTTATTTTTTAATTTTATGTCAGCACAGCATCGCTATTCTAAATCCAGATGCTTTTTAGGTCTAAACTTTTAGTGGTGAGGGACCTCCGCTACTAGCAGCCACATCTTTGTGCGTCCATTATATAAGGTGCAAATTTTGGTATACAGCGGTCCCCTACAGTATTAATTAAAGATAAACAAAATTGGATGTATATGCATGATTTGTATTATTAGAATATAATCTGCTGCTGTCATTTTAAACGCAAACTTTGAGAATCAAGTATACAAGCCTTGCTCCCGGTTGTTTATGTAAAAGTCTGACGCAGCTCCCGACTACTGAATAGCATGCAAATAGTTGATAAAGATACGGAGACGTGTGCGGCGATTTTAAGGTAATAATCTTATTTATCAAATTAATGTAATAATTTACATGTAATACAAGATCATCAACTTTCTTAACAAAAAATTACGATATCACACAATATTGCGTAGCACAGAAGAACGCTACATACTCTCTCGTCGGCTGTGTCGGTCAAGTATTATCTCGCAGATGCCACGTCGGCGCCACCGTATATTACAACCATTACCTTCTCCGAAATGTGGTTACACTAATAACATGCGATAAAAAATAGATTCGCTTATGGAGGCCGCTTTCGGTGTACGGAGTAGACCTTTCTGGAAAAAGTACCAGAACCCTATCCCATCGCCGGAAAACCGTTGAAGGAAAAAACAATCACCCTAAACAAAAGCACGTGTATCTTTTTGCTGGTGGATCACTGTATAATTAAGAAAAAACATTTCCCGAAATAGATACGTGTGTTTTTCTTCCTGATCGATTTATATAAATAAGAACGAATTTTATTTAGGGATAATATGGTATTACTGCGTGTAATCAGGTTCTAAAACATTTTTAAAATCTCCGTCACGATAACCCCTTGGATACGGGGCGAAAAGCGAAAAAAGTTTATTTTTTTTGCCGCGTTTGTTTAAAGGAGTTTTTCTAGGGCTGAAATAGAATTTTTTGGAGGGATTTTTCTCTTCCAAATTTTCCTAAGATTTTTCTGTATTAAAATATTTTTCCAGGGCTATTGTTTTAGGGTTTTCTTTCTCTCTTGGGGCTGGGTTTCTGCCTTATTTTACTAGGGCTAAGATAGGATTTTATAAAGGTTTTTCTTTATTATAATTTTTTCTGGGTCTGTTTTTCGTTTTTTTTTCTCTCTCTTGGGTCTTTCCTAGGTTTCCCCCGTTTTTTTTTAATTTCTAAGTGATTGGCTGAACAATTTCCAAAATTATCAAACATTTTCAGTGTTGAACACCATTGAAAATGTCTAATACTTTGCAAAAATTCTCGAAATTTGCAAAATGTTTAAGTATTTTCAAATGTGAGAAAACCATTTTAAATTTTCAAAAAATTTCCATTGATTTTAGATAATTAATAATAATTAATAATAAAGAATTAGCAACTCGGTAAAAACTTAAACGCAGTAAATGTTTATATGTTATTCTTAGGTGCAATATATGTATAGATAATTATACACAGATACACAAACGTAGTTTAAAAAATTAGGTTCAAAAGAACCGAACACAAATAACGTGGTGACGTAAGCGTTGTAGCGGTGACTGCATAATATTTTACGAAAAGATAATTAAATGTACTGACTGACTTGCTGGACTGGTGAATGAAAAATAGAAGAAAAGTCGGCGTTGATTCAATCCCCGTGAAGTGGAGGGCCGCTATAGGGGTCTTTCGGACCCCGCGCCGGAGTCCTAATCTCCTCTTCAGCCCAGAAAGGACGGCAAGGATGGGTTAGAGTTAGAACAAGGAATTTAGATAAAGGAGGTTTTCCGAGGAAATGTACTGTCTCAGTATATTCACTTTTAACCCAGGAAAATTGCGAAATAACCTGAGCAAGGACAGTCGGTCGGGCAAGGGATCGAACCCAGGGTTTCTTGAATGCAAGGTGGACGCGTTAACCGCGGAGCCACCTCTCTCGGTTCTAGTAAGTTTACCTTCACTCGCGAGTTATACACTGTATAACTCGCCCTGAGCTGTATAATATACAGCTCAGGGCTCTAGTGGCATGCGTGGGCAGCTGGGGTAGGTGCGTGCATAAACTAGGGTGCATGCGTAAGCTAATTGGGGTGCGTGCGTGTGCTAAGTGGGCGTTACAACATTTAAAAGTTTTTCTATGTTTTTATAATATTTTGAAAACGTAAAAAAAAATTTTCAAGTTTAATAAATGCGAAGAAAATCCCGTGGCGGTTGCCCGGCAGTTTTTATAAATATTAAGACATGTTTTGTGGTAATATTCTGTAGATACTCAAACTTCTTTAAAGCAAAATTACAACATGGATAATTGAAATGCCGTGGCCCGTAGTGTTGTTGTCGTTTGTCGGATTCTTTTATCGGCATGCGGTTTATATTTATCGATTCCGTCTTTTAAATCAATAAATTTAATAAGAGAATGGTTACAACTTTATAACAATTAAGTTAAAAAATTTATTACTTTTGTCATTTTCTCCTGTTTTTATTACATTGCAAACGAAATTGAGCTTTTTCAATTTTTTTGTATTAAAAAGCTGGTTACAAAAACACTGTTGGAAAAATATATCAATTTAAGTGACAGCAAATTATATGTAATTATACTAAGGGTGAACATGTACCATGTACTTATTTACATATAATGAATTTCAATTAAGCTTCGAAATTATTTTTTAAAGCAGGGTTATTCAAAATTATCTATAGTTTTGAAATCATAATTTCTTTAATGCATAAACAAAACAGGTCTCCGTTCATAACATGCAATAAAAAAAAATCTATAGAACAGACGACAATTTGTTCAAAAGTTGAATTCTTGAACTGCAAAATATTAGTAGAACTATTTAAGAAATTGACTAGGCCAGGCGTTATTATGACTCGATCTCTAAACGTCTCTGTTAATATTACAAAATTCTAAACAAAGAATTGTTTAGTACACCCTTTCATTTTTCTAAACACAATGATCTGAATTTAATATGGTGCTTGTGAACGAAATTAAAGCAATATTAAAATTATATTTAGTTTAGTGAGTAATCCTACATGTTTAATATTATAACACCAAAATTATGTAACAGGTACTCAATTAAAACAAGAAACTTTTGTGTACTTTTAAGGTCATGGAAGAGGTGGGATTCTAAAATAATCACAAACATCAGGCGTAGTTTAGTGAACTTATTACTAATTGATAACTTTTCCTCCCGCCGTTTTGTAGTTTTTTGGTATATTTGATTACCTTCCAAATAAATCTACTCGAAGGTGGCTAGACTTCTTTCTTATTTACCGAAACGACAAGAATAATCATATAGTGGTTGTTGCAAGAGCTTTTCAGTACTAATTAGTAGTACAAAAATCACAGTTTACATTAATAATTCAGCATGGTGTTTAAATGTTTAGTTAAATGCTGAATTTTCACGTTTCAGCCATTACCACCAGATGTTAACATGGATTTTGCTGATACATACATGAACGTAAAAAAATTAATGACATACACCACGATTGTATTTTTTTGCACATTTGATTAATGCACCCTTTTGCAACATTTTAGCAGAATTTCGCTTTTTCTAAAAAAAAATTAAAATAGATTTAAATTGTTACTTAGTTGCAATGGAAATAGCACAGTTTGTAAGTTAACTAAAGTTTGCATGTAAATAGATACCTAAGTTCTAAAGCATAAAATTACTAGGTAGCCTAAATAGGCTGAAGTGATACATTTCTTAAACTGAATATCTGTACAACCAACATCAAAGGAAACGGCTGCGTTATTTTCAATATACTAAAACGTCTAGAAATTCACGAGATTTACGTTGGCACTTGCAAAATTGAATTGATACTCACGCACATTTTTCTCAAGTTTCATCTTTCTCTGAGAAGTAACCTTACGGTTTAGATTTAGTACGTAGATAGGTATTTCTGTCAGCATCACACAGTGTTGTAATGAAAATGCCCTGGAACAAATAAATCACAAATTTAGGTTTTTATTGCAAACTCGAGCGCTACAGTGATTTATTATAACTTTATTAGCACAATTATGAAGTTTGAACAAACAGATTCGCGTAATTAATCATAGAACGAACGTACTCTGTTTAAAAATTTACATTGTAGCTGCCATAATTGCATTATAACATAACACGAAGTTGAATTATAACCCTACCTACACTAAAAAACACGCATGGAACATTGGGCTAATTAAAGAAGTTAACAGAAATTTCTAGTGTTAATAATATGTTTTTTGAAATACTTTTAACAGCAATAACAATTAGTTGTAATTAAGTCAGCTGCTAATTCAAAGAGCATTCCCAGTCTAATGACGATTCTTTTCAGCAATTGAAAGCTTAAGAAGCATCAAATAGTTTTAATTGCAGCAAGATATCTATAAAACTTGTTTTGCCGAAGATTGTTGCTGAAATTAGCATCCAACTCCTCATCTAATTACATTATTTTTTCTTGCAGTTCGACCTTTAACTGTGGAAATAATGAGCAGCAACCAGCCATTATCTGCTGATCGAAGATATGAAATTCCTTGTCAAACCTTCGGGTCGAGACCACCAGCTAAAGTTTCTTGGTGGATGGAAAGCAAGGAATTGAAACCTCATACTTACAACTACACTCAAATGGTAACGGTTTGTATATCTGTACTGTAAAAAGGTGTTAAATCAATAACTAGCAGTATTTTTAAACGCTTGTGTACAGTAGCTAATGTCCCCACAGTGGCGGGTCGTAAGGAAGGTATCGTAAGCGAAATTTTTGCTTTTTCAACCTGTGCTCAGCAGAACCTATGTAGGGGTTACTCTAAGAAGCACATCTGTATATGTAGCGATAGCTAAACGGCTCTCAAGGCGGTTCGTTTTGTTATAACCAAATCAATGCTGATTAAATTCTGTCGTAAGGTCCTAATCAGACTTGGGTCAAGCTACTGTGGGTGCCCAGTCACAGTAACATTAGTGGAAACGAGGAATCTGATGCTTTGAACCAGAAAGGGCTCTCAGAAGCCCTTTCTACCTCCCGCGGCTATCTCTAGGTAGCAGATTGCCAACTGGGCTCGTTCCCAGTTCAAAAACAACTGACCCTTGCATCCAGGCTCGCGCCAGTCGAAGCTTCTTATTCAAAAACCTTCACCTTGGCGTTTCAAACAACTCCTACGCTTAAGTAGGAAACGCATCAGGGTTGTGGTTGATTTTCGGACTGGCCATGATTATTTTATCAAACACATTAACAGCATGAGCATAGTCAACAACTCCATGTGTAGGTTCTGTGGAGAAGAGTAATTTCGCTTCCGGAGCCAGATAGGTTACAGTATATCTTCATAAACAGGGTACTAGCCTTTGGCGTAAATACTGGTCTGTATGGAGATAACTCTGAACTAGCCGCGGATGCACAATGCGCCCATTAGTCATGCGTGCTGCGGTTTTCCGCACCACTTCAAAAATAAAAGAATAAGAAGAAGAAAAACCGGTACATTAATAGCATTGGGAATGAGAGCCCCCTGGGTCGTCAATTTGACCATGGTTGTGAGAAGGAGTAACAAAACCCCGCACCTAGGGTCTAGATTCCTGAAGCCAACAGACGTCAGTTTTTCCTAAACAATACCTTCACCTGACAGCCGATGGTCTCCAACCACCTAGTGCATACGCAAATTTACAGCCAGAACAAACGTACTGTCGCAGGTGTTAGGACTCATCTTTAGGGCTAGTGATGTTCTACTTCTAGAAAACACCAACGCAGTTCGCCATGATGTCACTTAAAATTATCTTAAACTTCCCCGAGGGAAGTTGGGCGCACAAAGTTGAAATTACATGATGTGACAGTTTCCACCAAAGTGGGAAGCTTGCACTGTTTAACGATACGAAACCCGTAGCGGCCCTGTCCGTGATGCTATGGGTCAGAAACAAAGGAGCTTATTAATACTGAAGTTTTGCTTTGGTTTTAATATCGCGGCGTTTATGTTATCGTATAAACAAACCTTCCAGCGGTATTACAATGTTACATTCTAATAGCGTTCCAATGCTGATCAACTTTCTTCAAAAATACAGTTCGCTTGTAATTATTTTGGTAAATAATATTTTTAGTTAAATAATAATAGCAGCAGTTTACGTATAAAATAAAGCTTCAAATAATAAATATGGCCTTATTCTTGTATAGAACTGCAAATTAATCAATTTGGGATAGAAAAAGTAAAGAATATGTAACGTACCAAAGTTTAACATTTTATAAACCTGTGGAATAAATTTGCCGCTGCAAAGCGAGAATTGCTTCAATTTGTTTTGTGTCCAATAATGAATTGTGGTATGTCCGTCTTATCCTGAATAGCGACCGGTGTTAAAGCTATAAACATTGATATGGGAAGGTAGAAAAATATTCTTTGAGGCTTTCGCGGTTTCTCGAACTGTCAATATTACAATTTACTTTCGGCTTAGACCGCGTCGTCATTTGGGAACTACACCCAGCATAATCAGGTAAGGACCGACCTGTAGCTTGTCTGCCTTTACAAGCATTTGCTCTAGAAGTCTGAGCAATATTTGTTCGTAGGCCCTGTCTGCCTAAACAGGGCCGTTTGCTTAGTTTGTTTAAACCTTGGGGCGGACAAGGATTTGATGTATTTTGTTTGTCAAGACAATAATACTTAATCGGCTTATGCCTGTTAGCTGTTTGTGAACCCATACAAACTAACGTTTCGCAAGACATTGCAGCTTGCATCAGTGTTCTATTCACTCTGAAGATGCAAGCTGCAATGTCTTGCGAAACGTTAGTTTGTATGGGTTCACAAACAGCTAACAGGCATAAGCCGATTAAGTATTATTGTCTTGACAAACAAAATACATCAAATCCTTGTCCGCCCCAAGGTTTAAACAAACTAAGCACACGGCCCTGTTTAGGCAGACAGGGCCTACGAACAAATATTGCTCAGACTTCTAGAGCAAATGCTTGTAAAGGCAGACAAGCTACAGGTCGGTCCTTACCTGATTATGCTGGGTGTAGTTCCCAAATGACGACGCGGTCTAAGCCGAAAGTAAATTGTAATATTGACAAGGTAGAAAAACACCATTCCAATAACCAGCGATTTCAATGACCGTGAATGATCATTTTGTAAATTCAAAATGCGTATAGTTTTCATTTATAGAACAGTTGATTGAAATGCAACATTTTTTGTTTTAAATTTGTATCGCCCTCCTATCGATGATGTTCACGAGCCGCCACTGATGTCCCACTGTTTTAAATATTAAGAAGCAACAGCACGGTAATAACATATACTATTTAACATCGAACTCCATTTTCTATTTTAATCATTGAACGCCCGGTATGAAGATATATAGCCAATTTTTATCGGCACTAAAATTTCTAATAAAATGTTTCTACTAGACTAAACGGTTTCAGACGCTCTTGCTTCAAAATTTTATATTATTTTTAACTGCAACATAAATTTTTATATTGGTATTGTAGGAACGTAGAAAATTATTATCGTTTGAAGTACATACAGGGGTAAGCAACAAAAATACGTACAAACATAAAACGCCCAAACGTCAATTAAACTCAAAATAAAAATATTCAGTTACTTATCCTACACTAATAAAGCTTCCGTTTTCTTGCAGAATTCGCCAGATGGAAATATGAGTACCTCAATTCTTACTTTTACGCCTTCAAGATTAGAAAATGGAAGGGCACTCACTTGTCGAGCCACCAATCCATTGGTACAGGGTGGTGTGGAAGAATCTACAATGAAGCTCAATATTTTCTGTAAGTAAATTATGTGGATGTAGAATATACTCGTATATACAGGGTGCCAACATTAAGTTGTTTAGTATTACTAACTTTTTTATTTTAATGGTAGAAAGTTGGTTAAATAAGAAAAAAATTAGCATTTTTTACGACCATTATAATTATGAACATCAATATTATATGGTTTCCGGTTTAACCGGAAACGATACCAATTGTCCATTTTTAAATTCAACACTTTGTACATTACTACATATTTTGATAGTAAATCATTTGATTTTTACAAAATCTTTATAGATACAATTTTTAATCCATTGAAAAACCTTTACTAATTCTATCACTAAAAATTCACAAAATGACGACACTAATTTTCTTAATTAAAAAACTGTTGATACGCGACTCGCTTAGCGTTGATTCACCTGTCAATTCTTGCTTCAATTATCACAATTAATGTGTTTAAAATAATCCGTCATGGTATTAAACCACAGAGGAAACGTTTTTTGCTGGTTTGAAGTATTTCACTACTTCTGCTATTGTATTACCTAAATTGACATCAAAGAGACAAAAATAAATTTTAGAGTTCGATCAATACAAATTGGATGCACATGTTCGTAAACCTGACAATTCGGAGTATAGGATAAAATATCAAATCAATGCTAAGAGCTTGTAATAATATTACACACTACTATGGTTTCCCTAATCAAAGGAATAGGATATTATCTGAATGCTTTTGATATACATGATGAATTGATCATTATCGAAATTATTACTTTGGAATATGTTGGTGATTGTCTAATAAAGTCATAACGTTGCAAGAATGTATCTAAACTACTGCAACAAAGAGATTGTTATTTTCTACATTGTTTGTATCATCTTCGAAATTTTAAGGTAAATTAGGTGATTTACAATCAGTCAGTCACATAACTAAAACAAATATTTCTTAATTTTTGGGATACACCCTGCAAAATATTGAGTTAATTAGCAAAACGTTTTCTCTATATAAAACAGTAGCTGATTTTTACATTTAAATATTGATATGACTAGCCGTAGATCCTTATGCACGCTGCCTAAATAAGGTTCTGTTCGCAGCCAATTAGTGCCAAGGAAGGCGTGGTCTTATGCAACAGCGAATTCCGTGCTGCCCTGGAGGACATGCACAATACCGCTCTCGGTCTCGCGTAATAACCACAAACCGTCGCACTCTTTTACAATTCGATGAAAACAAAATCAGTTCTAAGATTAGTTAATAGAATAGAAGACATTAAACTTCATAGATTGGTTCAACTACTAGGTCAAGTGGCACTATCTATAAACTTTGGCTTGAAGTACGTGATTAAAAAAAATAATTACGTCAAAACCAAATTACTTTTTAATAACCTAATTTTGGCAACTAGACAAGTCTTCTGGAAAATTAAAAAGTTTTATTGATTAAAATTTAGAAACAATTCAGAATAAAATTCAAACAAAACAGACAGGTTGCAAATTACATAATCATTTTTGTTGTTACTAATATAAACACCCAAATAAATCGAATTGCGCTAAACACGTATTACAACACAATCATTTAATGACATCAAATAGCACTACAAAATGTTTAGACTTTTGTAGATGTTAACGTAAATTAGATATACTGAAAGCATTTGGAATCTATAAGCATTTAAAAACTGTACCGTTTACGAATGAGCAAATTGATCACTTAAATTCATCTCTATTAGACATTTTGGAATAAGAAATTAAGTCATCTGCAGACAGAGATTACCAAGATCAAATTACCAAGTTTTGTTGTTTCCTTACCAACACTAACTATATACTTTTTAATATAACCATTGATAATGGCATGTAAACATGTCGAAATTTGTATAAGGTTAAAATTAGTAAATATTGTTGAAGTAATGAAGTATTTTATTCTCCTGTTTTCTGAGAAATATTTTTACAAACCGCGAAAGTGTTCTGTTTTATAAATTAATTATTTTTTTAGTGTGGCCCGTTACGAAAACAATATCTTATTCTTATTTATTACATCAATTTTTAATATTCGTGTGGAGTGCACCACTAGTTTTTTAACGGTAATACAGCATTATTTTAAATACTAATACATTTCTCGGTATTTTCATATTTTTCATTATTTATACTTGTTAGAGCCATATTAAATTTTTAAATACAACCCTGCGTTGAAATGAGCACGAGAAACAAAACGGTGCAGTGAAAACCGATGTTCGCTATTACTTATAAATAGTAATGTTAAAATCAAAACATTCTTATCTTGTACTTCCGCGTAGAGACGCCGCGAAGGTCGACTCTATGCAATCGCATTCCAGAAATTCTGTCTCCATTTGTGTGTTCGCATCATAATACCACGACTGGTGGTATCATCGTATCATGTATCTGCACTGGGCATTTGCCTACTGTAAGGGGGAATATTATTGAGCGACCGTAGCTCCGCGCAAGCTACCAATGCAGCGGATCTGGGTTTGACTCCCAGCCTGGTCGTTTTTCCTCGCAAGGCAACGAGAAACCAGCGAGGTTGATTTTTACCTAGGAAAACCTCTCTGGAGAAGAAGTGCATGCACTTCCTGTGGTTCGGAGCCCACGTTAAACTGTAGGTTCTTTATGTCTGTCTGTGAAAAATAGCTATCTCCGAGCACCAAACACGAGACATTGGACGAAGGTCGCCCTGAATAGGGTATGGCACTAGAGAAGAAAAAGAAGGGGGCATTGCTTCAACACCTGCTTCCGAAATAAACAAACCCAAAAGTTTTAACATTGTGAAATCATTCGAATGGTTTTCTGTAACTTCTCGAATAATCGACCATTCTGCAGTTATGAAAAGAATGAAAATCGACTTTATTTACAGAAAAATCTTCCGCATTTGCCATTGCCTACCCAAATTTTGAACCCATGGAACACCGCTGTATCTTTTGGACGCATTTTGTTAACAATGAAGCGTTTTAACCCATTTATTACAGTACTTTGCGTCTCATAAATGATAATTCCGAAAATTTAGAAGGTCTTTATTATCGACCTAACGCGTTATAGTTACAGTTTTGAGGCTTAAACGTACAAATTACGTTTCTATGCCCTACAAATAGAATAATTGATTTAGAAACTTTAACATTAAACGCTTTTAATTTTCTAATATTACATTGAAAGTTTGCCTGCATTTCGAACTTGAAGTTTCATGGAACTTCATGTTGACCCAGTCAGTGTTTGGCGTTTGCTTTCAAACAAATTTAAAGTCTTAAAACGTACATCATCCGTTAGTGGTTCAGTTAGCTAGCCCAGTCCGTGCAGTGCTTTACTTACAACTTGATTATGGTTTCAGTATTTCTCTGTGCTTATTTGCTAATATGCGTTTCATCAACGAAAAAAGCAAACATTTTCAAATAATGATAGTGTAAAATTTAAAAATTTAACAACTAAAAACAGCTTGTTTTGCGATACTTTCATATAAAAGGGGATGTAACAAATACGAATTAACAATAAATTTTATTGACTTTTACAGGCTCCAAAGAGTTGTTACATTTTTATTATAAGTGGTTTCGTGCTATTTTTTGCAAAGTGTGAACACTGAACACTAAACTGGCATCACCCAATGTGTTTAAATATATATCGCAAATGATGTTGAAGCTACAAATTCTTATAAATTTATATTTCAGATGTATAATAATTTATTTCACAATCGGTGAAAGTTTTCAGGTTAGACTATGAGCAAATTTGTAATATAACTAGTAATATCCATTTTTCAATTTAACATCTATATATCTTCGTATTAAATCTTGAACTGTCTCACCATAACACGACGACGGGTTTTTACATCTCCAACAATTTATCGGCCGTGTTTTGATAAAAAATTGAAGAAAGAAATAGGTTTTGCTTATGGGGGCCATTTTCGGTTTACGGCGAAAACGTATCTGAAAAACCCACCAAAACATATATACTAAAAAAAAACACGGAGAAAACACCCGCCGGCAAACATTGGCTAGAAAAAGGCTCCAGTAAAAACAACTTCCAGTACCTACATACGTTCCCCGGAAAAACAACTCCGGTAGAATATTTCAAAATATCCCTAAACAAAGCAGGTGTATTTTGTTGCTGGGTGATCACTGAATGATTAGGAATGAGCTTTTTGTGAAAAACATACGCGTTTTTTCCTTGCTGATCGAACTATATCAATAAGGGCCAATTGCTTTTTGTAGTATGCAAATGTCTAGTTTACTATTTGTAATTTATTAGTTTCAAAAATATTTTTAAATGTCTGTAAAAGCACCCCTCTGGAAATAAGCAAGAGTGATAAGTTAAATTAAGTTTTTCCCGCTTTTGCTTAAAGGAATTCTTTCTAAAACTATCTAGAGCTATTAATTTATTATCCTAAGCAAAACGTTGCCAAATGGTGCAAAGGTAGATTAACTCTAAGAAATTTTAACAAAGGAAAAGAATTTTACCAAAAATTCAAAGAAAAATTGAAAAGTTGATACTAAAAATTTCTTTTCCTTCAAGCAATTTTTACTTGATTTAAAGAAAATCTTATTTTTATTTCAAATTCAAATCTCTTTAGGTTAAGTAAAATAAAGCTTGTAATTTCGTGCATTGTTTATTATCATATTTTATTAGTAATTGGTTCTATGTGATGCAAGTCGTTATTGAAGGGCTAAAATTTTCCATGGAATTTGGCGCAATGACCTCCATAAGCAAAAGCAAAGTCGGGCGTCTCTGAATACGCTATCAGTGTTTTTTCTAGCTCCAATAACAACGGATATCCCATTTTCATCGATTTTATCGAAAAATAATAACAGTCATTTTACGCGTGTTGTAGCGCAGCTACGATCTTACCTTGTGGCCCTTGTCAGTATCGTTTTCCATACTTTTTTCACATATTAGGCACCACCAGTGGAAGTTTTCACCAACAAATTGATTTGATTTGAGCGCTTGCATTGGCAATAAAATAAAATGTATGTAATATACTGTAGGTGTTGTCCCAAAAATTGATTCAAAGAATTATCGTATGGAACTTTCCAGCATTTTTTAATATATTTTGAATTTATTTATATTTAAATTTTGAAAGTGTTACTGTAACAGTAATAGATTATAAATCAACAATAACAAAATGCAGTATTCTTCTTCTAGTAAATAACCTATTTTTATAAATTGTGAACACCTTATCCACGCGCAGACAACAAACATATATAGTACATATACAGGTATTCTATACCTTGTGCAAATGTATACCTGCTACATATACGTATGCTTTTAAATTTAAGCAGGCGTTGATTTCAGATTCAGGAAACAGTTCTTTGACTTTGATGCAGCTCAAACACGTACAATGAAAGAAAATCCTTTCTGCACACTCAAACACGTATCATTTGAAGAATAATACGGCAGCAAATCGCAATATAAAATCTTTCCACGCGTCACTTCTTTGGAAGCCGCCAGATTATCGCTCGCAGCGGATTGAAAACTTTTGTGTTTCAGATGTACCGATCCTTCACCTGGCGCTAGGATCGAATCTCAACCCTGACGACATCGAAGAGGGTGACGATGTTTACTTCGAATGCAAAGTCAACGCCAACCCTTGGGCATACAAAGTACTGTGGAAACATAACGTGAGTACAAAAATCTTTTCTGCGGTTGCCAACTGCGAAAACTGTTTTACATGCGGAGCCTACTAATGAAAAATTATTTTGGAACAATTTACCTACTCCCTCGCTTGTTTAATAGCTTGCATTTTTAGGGCCACCGGGATTATTTTCTTTAAAACTTTTCGTGTATATCTACAAACCACCTTACATAAAATGGTGCACGAACGACAACGTCTCGACTATTTTATGCCCTATATCCTTTCAAATGGAATCGCCCAAGTTTTATACTTGTTGTTAGCCAAAGTTCTTCTAAAGAGCTCCGAACTTTTCTTTTCTTTAGTTGAAGGGCTCAATCTTATCACAAATTTTCCAATGAAAGTAAGGTGTTGCCGGAAGAATATTTGTAACTGTTGAATTTATATGAACTTGTGAAAATTTTGCATATACGAAATATGTTGGCAACAAAATTGAGACTTTAAACTATAATTCCAATGTGTTCACCTATCCACGTAATGTGTTATAAATCCGCACACTAAAACAATATTGAGCACATAATTACATAACTAAGCTCATCAGTTAAGCGAATTCCGAACGACATTGTTCTATGAACTTTGATTTTGGGCCAAAATACTAAATTCTTGATAAAAGCTGAGAACATTTTATCACCTTGTTATAGCCTTCGACTGTGAAATCGTTGTTATATAACAAAATATATAACGGCTTATTCAAGGTGAAGGACTCTTAAAGTCATAAGGATTTGATTGTCTGCAGCATATTTGTTTGTTTAAAAACCATCGAGAAAAGGTTTGAACTATAAAAAAAATTTAAAATATTGCAAACATTTTAAGTTGTTTTGAAATTATAGATAGAAATTAGCATTTATAAAATAATTCATTTGGCTGAACATACCAAGAGTTTTCTTATAATTTCAAGCATTTTTCTATAATTTATATTGGTTTGGAAGTCTTAGGACAAATGTAGATTGATGAAAATTTTTATTTTATATAAAAGACGCGTATTGCAATGCAAATATATAAAATCCCGGTTATGATACCCACATAACATTTCCTTTGGATTTCGTAGAGAATGCATATCATCCTACAAGATAAACTCCGACTTTTTTACTGCCGAGGTTCTCTCGAATATGCAAAGAAAATGGTTGAAGAAAGTACCTCTTGGGGCGTTTAATTCTTTCAGTAGAAAAAAATAAACTTCAAACGGAGATTTGCAACATTATTCTCCACTACGTCCACCAGTAACAAACAAATTGTGCTAATGTATTTAAGGATTGCGATTTTCAACAAAGACACATTAAAAAAAATCGGGTACATTTTTAAATAAAATTAATTCGAGAAAAGCCAGTTCCTGCCTGAAAAATATCCTTCTCGTTTGCTTAAAAGATCCCTTAGATATACTTTTAACTAAAGCGATATCTTAATCTTTTTTGCGCGTCCTCCGTCTTAGTTCATTAAAAGCCAGTCGAAGTCTGTGTACAAACCGCACAAACAAATGTTCTTATTCCCCTTTCATCCTAACCCAGTGTCACCACATACTCATCTACCAGAGAACAGAACTACAATTAATAAACGAAGTTTCGTCGTAGAGAACTTCGAGTAATTCTGCAGCGAGCGCAATCTGAAATATTGTGACAATTTAGGTTTGGACGTGCCTTTGTCGCTCTCGTTTTCTCCAATATCTGATCGTTGTAGGAAAGGAGACGGATGTTTTTCGCGGAAATGGGAGAAGAAAGATGTGACCCTCATAAGTTTCATGTCCGCACACACTGTTTTGCTGTTTATTATATCAGTACGAAACGCGGAAACAGCATCCAGTAATTACAGCTGAAAGTCTGGACGTGTCTGAAGTTTCTGGCATTCCAGAGCGTTCCGGGACGAGGTGTAGCGGAACTCGTGCATTCCGAGTATATACACGCAGACACTGAGAAATGGATACATCCATTCAGCGATATTAAAGCAATGGGATGGGACATTTGGAATTCGCCCGAATTGTTTCTTTTGCTATGCGTACATATTAGGAACTTTCTTTGACATTTCCTTGCCTATAAATTTTTTCGGACGTGGCCCTCTACGCTTTCAACAACAAGATGTATACTAAAAATCCGTTTATACGTGGCTATCTTAAAAAATCCATTCAGGGAAAACGGATTTCCTTAAAACTGTATAAAAAGCGCACTTTTCCAATAAGTGATAACATTTTAGTACTTAAAAATTAAAATAAATACATTTTCGTCAAAACTAAATGACAGATTTTAAAAATATGGCAAAGACAAATTATTATATTTATTATTTACAATTAAATAGAAAAAATTAATTTATTTTTATTAATATTCATATTAAAAACTAGGTCTAACTGCATGTAACAAAAAATAACAATAATCATTAAATGTTTACTTCTGAGAAATATTGGCTTACGCAGCATAAAAATCACATTGAAAAAACTACAGCTTTATGGCGATAGCAAACGCTGGCAATGTATTATTTAAAAGTTACTAGCAGATACATTTAGATGTTAAAAGGTTCTCGGGTTGAGTGTAGATAAGCTAACATCACGAGTAGTTGAAATAAATCTGAGGGTGAGCTACAGATCGGCTGCTATAAAAATTATTGTGACTCCTTAATTTATTGTTTGTAGGATGGGGTGCTAAATCTATACTCACTAACCAGAAAGAAAAAAGTTACCTTTTTTCCTGTGAATAGAGACACGAGTATCATAACAAAAATAATCCATACTCCTTATTTTTGTTGGTTTTATCTATTTTTTTCGTAGGTTACTTTTAACTGGATCTAGCGCTTTTCTAAAATCTGCAACAACTGCACTACAACCCTCTTCAATCTCTTCAAAAAAGTTACTAACGGCACCGTCTATATTGTATTGTTACGCGACTAGGTAAAAGTCGCTGGGAACTAAGTGAGTTGGATACGAAAGCAATTCAATACCACAGCTGCTTCCTGTTTTGCATTTTTGCAATAGGCAATACACCATTCATAATACAAATTTATAACAATTTGTTGACAAGCTTTTTAATTTTATAGTTTGTTGGGTCATGCAATTTTTGGGTTCTTACTGTCTGCGGTTGAAAAGTAACCCACCCTTTACCTCAATTTTGGAACTACTTAAATTTGAAAAAAATTAAACTTAAGGTAATAACGAGTAAATAATACTACAAATGCTACATTTTTTTATACACTAAGGGAGAGAAACGTCTTATTTTTCCTGAGGCGTAATTTGAAGCCCGAGGGCTAAAAATACATCGAGGGAAAAATAACGGTCTCTGCCGAGGTGTATATACTATTTTTTCCACGATCGGGAGTAGAAACACTTAATTTCATAAATAATGAATTATAATAAATCGGAGCGAAATTACAATATTTAGAAGCCTTTGGGATGTTTCCATGCAACGTATCATGACAACATACATTTGATTACAAAAATAAATATGAAATGAAATAAAAACTCCCCTAGGGAAAATTTTGTCGTATTTCGTCCCTAGAGAGTAAATGCTTCACTTCTGTCAATTTTGATGTCATACAAACCGACTTCTACTCCCGGTCGTGAAAAAAAAATTTTATTTGTAGTACAGTGGCCACCAACAACGTAAATAATTTTAATTTCGTGATGACTCGAGTGACGGTTTTTTGAACGCCGTTTTTATTCTGCGTATGATGAGCTACTTTTGTTTTTTAATTTCAAGGTTTAATTGAAGTTACAACAGATTAAACACTTTTTTATTGAGAAACAATTAAATCCATTCAAAATCAAATAAACAAAGTTAACAACAAGAAAATATGCCCACATTTACGGATAAGAACAAACTAAGACGTGTCACGTCCTTATTAGGAATCCTCTGTAAGATATAGTTCGTATCCGTGAAAGCATATAAGGAATGCCAAAAATAACATCAATAGTGATGACAAAACATACAGGGTAAGGAAAACGTATGGAATAATGTTTTAAATATAAGTTTTAAGAAAAAATCCTTCGAGAGGTATAGCGATCTAAGTTAAGAGACTATGTATGACGTTCTTCATTTTTTTTTGTTCAGTTGTTTTTGACAGGTGATATCAGAGACGTATTTTTAAATGGCAACATGTTGGGTATTGTTGAATAGAGTTTTTTTCCTCGTTTTATCGATCTAAAAATTTTACAGGGTTACATTAAAAAAATTATTTTAAAAAACCTAGCTATTCCTATTGCATTTTAAAAACCAGTTTACCATTGAAACAATTTATATTTTGGTAGCGAGATAATTCAGCTTTTGTTTTCATGCCAGTTCAACCAAACACTATTTATGTTGTACCTCAAATGTCATTAAACAGCTTTTAATTTGCAAAATGGTACATTTCAGTGAAAAAAAGGAGATTGAAATCCTTATAATAGTCGGTTATGGTGATATGCGAACAACTCACGAAGATGTCTGTAATCCATAATGCTATATCCAGATCGAAATCCAATTACGCAGTCGGTAGTTGTAAGCAAGACGATTAAAAGATTTAGAGAAACTAGCAATGTAAAATATGCGCCAAAAGTTGATAGACCAAAATTTGCTACCAACGACTGGCCAGCTCGATCTCCCGATTTGACTACTTTAGACTTCTTTCTATGGGGATACCTGAAAAACGCAGTCCACACTCGAAGGCCAAACAATGTAGTAGTACTAAAAACGGAATCTAGCCAGAAATGGCGCAAATAGAAGCACAGTATTTAAGAAATCATTTAAACAACTTTTTATAACATTTAGGACACTGCCAAATTGTCAATGGAAAACATTTTGAACATTTACTTTTATTTTAAAGTCAATTTTTAAAACTCAATAACTTAATGTAACCCTGTAACATTTTTGGATCGATAAAGAGAGAAAAGAAGACTATTCAACGATACCCAACACGTCCTATGTCATCATTTAAAAAAAACGTCTCTAATATCACCTGTCAAAAAAACTGAACAAAAAAAATTGAAGAACGTCATACAATGTCTCTTAACTTTTTTTTTACAAAAGAATTATGAGGCCGTGCGTGAGCACGACTCCATGATTCCCATCCCACTCCCTTACCCGGGCTCAGCGCACTTAGCGCTATTCACCGGTCTAACATGCCCCACCCCGAAAAGACAAGCACCACTAGACCACCCGCTGTCCCGTCTCTTAACTTAAATCGCTATATCCCTTGAAGGATTCTTTTTTAAAACTTATATTCAAAGAATTATATATCGGTCAAGTCCCTGCCAAAAAAGTTTTAAAAACATTACACCTTAATTAAATAGAATTATAATACAATTTCCTACTGAATAACTTTGTTTCAGTGTGTTTCTGGAGTTCCATTAAAAAATAGCTGCTGGGCAACCGCCACGGGATCTTATATCATATTCTATTTACAAACACTTAGTTCTTCTTGAAAGTTTTAATATTTTGGAAATATTTTATATGCCAAAAGAGTCTCAACTTTACATATTTAAAATATTTATCTACGACTGCTTGGATAAGGACTTATTAAGTCATTCATTTTAGGTTAGGCGTTAGGTAATAAAGTTTATTATCTCACTAGTGATATAATGGTTTCATTACCCAACTTATTTTATTTACCCAAACAAAACTGAAGCTTTGTTTATAAGAAAACTGACTGGTTGCCATTGCATTCAATAAACCAAATCTATCTCGTTCCTTTGATTTTTAAACAAAAGTATTTTAAAAGTGACGACATTTGCAAATAAATTGTTGCGAAATCTCAAAATATCATTTCAAGAAAAAATATTCAGTTTTTAACAAATTTTGAGCATACTTAAATAAAATTTTGTGTCACACGTGGGATAATGCATTCTGTAATGGCACTCGTTTGACTTTCAAGCTCGTTTTATATTATTAACTCCTTTATCCCACTAGTAACATAAATAACCTTCTTTGATGTGACGATACAAATTGAAAGTTATGTTTTTTGTATAACATGAGAATAACAAATTTATACATTAATCATCAAAAACAGTGATGTTTTATTACTAGTTTAATGTTTAAAGCCGCATTCTACTGTCAAAAATGTACATTTTGAAAATGATCTCTAGCTTTTAAAAAGTCTTTCCGATAATCTCTGAAACGCGTACTTGTAGTAACTGAAAAGTATTTTAAATTAATTAAAAGCAGAAAAAATAAAGATTAAAAACGTAACTTCTGAACTAGGTATTATTGTTAGGACTTATATCACAATATCATTAGTTAAAAGTACGTACTTGCCTATATCAAAGTAAAAAAAGCCCTCCAGTCAACGAAGCCCAATTGTTTCGGTAATAATTTCCATAAATCTCATAAACATCTGTTAGGGAAAGGTTAATCGAATTTATTTCTGATAGTGTTGGATACATTTGAAAAATGTGAGTCCGCTTCAGAAGCACTGTTGAAAGGGTCAATAAGTAACCTCCCCATTTGAACCTTCCAGATAAATTGCTTTGTGATCGTGTGATTTATCTACTTTGCCTTGTAACTGACTTAAACACCTATAATATTTTCTCTATTAACTAATTTTTATTTCATATATACAGGGTCGTGCATAAATAACAACACGTTTTAGAGATTTATAATATAACCAACAGTTGATATAGAATAGTCTTTTAGTATCCCCGCACTACTTAAAACCAATTTGCTGTAAAATTCCGTGTATACGTTTTAGCTATGCTCAAAACCTTTTCTTACATTTATTGTAACAATATCACTCAAAGTTCAGGTTAATATCCTGAAAATAAAGCATATTGTATTGGGAAATTCCTGGAAACTAATTTACTTCTGACAATGTTGTTTTATTTACTTTTATGTGATTATATAGTGATAATAAGCCACTAAAACTGTTTACCAAAATATAAAAGTAAAAGCAATAAATGTATGATCTATCTGATGCCTGTCGTATAACTATTACTTTTGGTTTATGTAAACTATTTGTATTCCATACGATCGAGATAATTCAAAAAACAAACGTATGACAAACTTTTCTGTAAATGGCTGATAGAAACTTCAGATAATAGTATTAATAGAAATCGATTAGAACATCTACTTTCAATATTTATTAAAAAATAAATACTCATATTAACCAAACTGTAAATAAAGTAGCACCTACGACTTTTTGTCATTTACGAGTAGTGGGGAATGCCAGGTTAGCTGGCGCACTTTTTACATTTGATTTTTTTAAAGTTATTTTTGGGATGTCTTAAACTTGAGCTACCGTTAGGCTATATAATGATATGTTAAATAATAAAACCTATATAATAAAGCCGGAGTCCTTCCTTCTGTCTTAGTTTTTAGTGGTGGAGAACCCCTTGCCCTTACAAACCACATATTTGCGAGTCCATTGCAAAAAGTAAGGATGCGCTTGCACAATTGACCTCTAGATTACCATAGAGAAATAGGATCCTATTTTGTACAATATTTGATTGTGTAGCTAGAATATAATCTGCCGATAGCTCATTCACAACACACACTCGGAGAACGACACATCGCGTCTCCAACATATCGGCGGACGCGGCCAGCACGGCCGTGATGGGTAACGCGACAGTTAATTTCAGAAGCTTTCGCACAGCGCTTCTTCAGGATAAATACATAAATTTGATAGCAATGACAAAGATAGAGAACAAAATAACAATCAATGGATTTTCACAGGTCGTTCGCTAAGACGTATTTCTACAAAATGTTGAACCAAAAGAATAATATGACGTCATTCTATTCCCCACAACTAATCAAGGATACTTCTTACCAGCCACCACAATACATTAGCAGCTTTTAAACGGTTTGGCCAGCTAGACTCCAACATACCTTGAAGAGATGGATCTATAAACGGTGTTGATATATTTGGTACATAGGACCATGTAAAAATAAACTACTGCAAATAGTGGCTCTCCAAATTGATTCAAAGCTAAACTGTCAAGATATAATTTGTTCGCATACAATGCATCATCTAATGCATAATTTTGTTTTTTTAAATATTTACTCTCATATTTTGCTTAAAAACGAAGAAAAAAGAAAAAAGTAAACTAATTTATAGCAGCTATCCACGACAACTAAACCAACCATTGTTGTGCTAATAACAATAAGTCAATAATTATTACTATGTTTTATTTGTCAACACTTACTAAGAATTACTGAGCGCAGTATTAATTATTATTATCCTAACAATGTATAACTACAAAATATTTGTGGAGCGTAGGCCAAGGGTTTTGAGAGTTTGTTTTAAATTACTGAGTCAAGTTACCTGCTTCTTTTGCCCTCCCGCAATGCGCCAACCAGCCCCGTGACGGGGTTGGTTGGTTCACACAATTTTCATGTATATTTTACACTATCATAGGGAAGACCTGGGTTGGTTGGCACACTTTTTTTAATAATAATTTTTTTTAATGTTTTAGAGGCGTTTGTAAACTTGAGCCAACCTTTAAGGTATAGACTGATGCGTAAGGCAATAATTATTCTACTAAAATTTGTTTTATATTGTTACATTATACTACATTATACAGCCTCATGGTCCGTTCAACGGTTTTCTTGACTTTTACTCCAACATAAATATTTCGTATACACTAACTTTAAGACTACATTGTGTAAAACAAAATGCTATATAGTTTATTTATATAGCAGTTACTTACAGTTTACTACAAAACCCTCTTACTACTTCTACTGAGGTCTTCAAAACTAGTACTAAATACAAGACTTTCGATAAAACTAGCTTGTTGATTCATCTGATGGTACTTACAGTGTTGCCGGACTGCAAGTACTCGAGATATCCCAAGTGGGCCAAGCAACACCTGAGCCAACCAATCCGGTCTCCCCTAACGTTTTAATAATGTAGAAATCAGATATTAATGAGAACATAGAAACAATTGTTTTTATCAAAAAGATATATTAATAAGTTTGTATTTATTATATTTTAAATACAAAAATAAAATCCACTGTCCCAACATTATGAAGAAAATCATCCCTGAGGTATAAATGGAAATGACACGCAAAACTTTTGTATCGTTTGAATGCGAATTCTATATAATTGAAAAATGTAGGATCTCGAGCATGTGCGCGTCGTGTTCGCAGAAATGTTCTTAATTGAAACCTTTTATGAGTAGAATTGAACAAACAGAGCTGATGAAAATAGAAGAGAAGACACCTGGGATTTTTTTTCTGTTTGATCACTTATCGCCACCGTGTTTATAAAATATTAAAGTATATTTTTTTAGAAGGAACACTCGAAAAATTGTATTTTTTAAGTGTCGTCAACCTAAAGTAATATTTTATTCATGTACCAGATAGAATGCTAAGTATTTATTAAATATTGTTAAGGTTTTGGTGAGTAAATTTGTTTTATCGTATTTATTGGATGCAATAAGAACATTTTCCGGTTTTAAAGCGGCATTTTGTCAGTTTTGACTTTTTCCTTTTTTTTTCGTCGGTATACCTAAAAGCGAAGTAGCCACCCCTAGATTTTTATGATTATTTTACTCATAATAAATAGACCAATTACTACGTCGCGTTTTCCGTTTCAGTAAACGTTAAACCCGGATAGTTTTGATGCTCAAAACCTTATTGCGATTTAATTTAAGCAACTACTAATTTGTTTTATTTGCTAATTTTAAAAAACAGTAATTTGACAATTTGATATATTACACCAGAAGTAATCTACTCATCTACAACTTGTGAATCCGAAAAAGGAATCGGGGTAAGTTACTCAAACTTGCTGCATATTTTAAGCAACTTTATCTCGAATTAATTCAATCAAACTATGTTAATTTGGTTTATTTGTCAGTTTTAAAAATAAAATTACTCTAATACCGGCTGTCCCGAAAATAATGCGACATCAGTTAGGAGGGTCATTCTTACTTAAAAATAATACAATTAAATTCAATATACCTTAGTTAACATTCTAATAACACTTTAATTAAATTTTGCATCCTATGTTCTACTAATAACGATTTACATTTTCGTTTAATGTACTTTTTTTACACTCACTACATTTTCTAAATTTTGACTTGTTAATCTTACTTTGCATTAAAAAATTAAAAGTTTCACGATTTCCGAGATAAATGAGTTTTTATGAAAAATCTTGGTTGCCATGAAAGTTCGAGTGTTTCCTT
Organism: Ctenicera cuprea; assembly: GCA_958336395.1. Classification (NCBI taxonomy): domain Eukaryota; kingdom Metazoa; phylum Arthropoda; class Insecta; order Coleoptera; family Elateridae; genus Ctenicera; species Ctenicera cuprea. The sequence continues at coordinate 70,510,934 of OY284486.1, read as the reverse complement.
AAAATGTGGAAAGAATTTGTACGAACATCAAAAGTAAACTCGCCACACTATAACATCAAAATCAATTGGTGTAGCCATGATTCCGAAAAAGGAAACAGCTCTTCTTTCGGAGGTTGTAACTTCGTCAGAAAGTGTTTTGGCGCCCATCTTAATAGGAATTTTTGTATTGCTTTGGTGTATATAATTTACCCCTAAAGTTGGTCTCTTTATGGCAACTAAAATTAATTTCGTTCTCGAAAATCGTTGGACAGCATCTATCAGCAAAAGTCCCTTTGTTGTGTTTTTTACCTTCATCGCCAGAGAAAGGTTTTTTATCGTCAATACTTCGGACCTTGAGATTTTCATAGATAAACGCGTTTTAGGGTCCGACAATGCTGCAAAACCAGGTATTGCCGTGGTGTGATGTGTCTGTATACACTTTACACCCCAGACGCCTTAACCCAGAAGACACAATTTCAATCGCACTGAGATGAAACCGCAACCTAACGAGATGTAATTCAGTAATTGCCAAAAAGCGATTATCATTTTTTTCATTCACTTCTAAAGAATCGCTTTTTAGCTTTCAGCGGCCACACGTTGTTTGCAATTAGACAGTACCAGATATCATAAAACTACACATCTGTTACAAAAAATAAGGGAAGTGTGCTCGATTCAATATAGACGCACTCAAAGAAGAAGTTAAGATTTGTATTCTATGCATGTCAAATAGCGGATCTGCGCAAGCGCGATTTTCCTACCATTCCCCGGTCACCCCCGCTTCGGCTTCAAAATCAGCATGAACATGTTTAATGACAATAGGAACAACTTTCCATTGAGAAAACATCCTTGCGAGGTTTCCCAAAGTTTGATTTTTTGTACTTTGAAAAATTTTAACTTTAAAATCAATTTAAACATGTTAAATGATAATAGACACAAGCTCCCATTGAGAAAATATCTATAAGAAGTTTTCCTTTTATTGTTTACCTGAATAGTATAATTAAATAATTGCCAAATAAAGTATATCATTTTTTTAATTGAATTTTCAGCTGTGAGCGGCTGAACAATGTTTGCCATTAGAAAATACCAGATATCATTAAACTAGATATCTGTTACAAAACACAATTGCCAAAAGAACGACTATAATTTAAAATTATCGATGTTTAAAATTTTAAAAATTTTTATAATTTTCGAAATATTTTGATTAGAGTAACCGCTACGTAGGTTTTCCTACGCACAGGTTAAGATAGCAAAAAGATTTGCCTGAAACACTGTGGCAATGAAGGTAATAATGATATTAGTTAACTATCAAATAAAGGACGTACACAGGACTGTCCCTATTACAATTTTGCAGATTTTTATTCCTACGATTTATGTTTACGCTAGAAATTGGTTTTAGGAGTTTTTCTTTCACAGCTTGTAAAAATTTGACTTTAAAAGGTGTTATTAAATGTGTAGAGCTGCACCTTGCTGTGAAAAATCTACTGCGAGGTTTTATTCTGGCCGATTACCTGAAAATGTAGCGTAAATATTGCCACATGCGCTGTAGCTAATGGGAGCGCATTGGAACCCTCACAAACTCAACATTAGTTAAAAGTTAAACTTTAATTTGTTTGTTTATTTATTTAGGAATATATCCTGTTTATTATCAGATTCATTCTGTATTCACCTTTATATTGTATTTCCTTACTCTTTTATTGTGGAACATTATTTTTGATTTTCTTGCCCAATCGCAGTTCCTGTCTTGCGACATGTTCATTGTTTTTTTCCCTCCTTTCCTTCATTTTGACCATTTTACGTAATTGTGTTATGCTCGGAATTTGCCTTATTGTTCTCATCTCAACTGTCTGGAAAATTTGTTTTATTTTTGCGTCAGCTCTTGTTTCTATTTCATTCAATATTAGATTTATTTGACTGGGTTTTCGGCAAACATAAATATCAGCTACATATTTGATCATGTTTTTTAGATTTACAAGCGTTTTAAAATCGAATACTTAATTAAACACCGAGTGTTATTGCATATTATTACAACTTCTCATAAGATTAAAGTTAGGCCGTTTGTATACCAATGTGGAAAACTTTTTATTGCGACAAATTCCTAAATTCCAAAATTCGGAGAAAAAGACCTCAATTTTGAGATTTTAAAGCATAATCATAGTTTAAAACTAGGGAACACCAAAATTAGACAAAAGAAGTTAATTAATTAAAACGAAGGAGTAGGAGAAGATGACTTGATATTTATTATGACATAGTACAGCACGTGCGCACTTTACTTTGTATGTAAGTTTTAAATATGAACAAGACATGCTCAAAGGAACATTATTATTAAATACTCCAATTACGAAATTACTTGCAAACTGATGAAAAGCGTTTGTCAAAAATAAAAATGTAATAAAACGAGCAAGAGAGATATACCAGGAGAAACAAAGTTAGTGTGTGGGTGGTTACGAAGTAGAAAAAACGGCTGGATACAAATATTGAAGCAAGAAAGGTCCCGTGGTGTTGTTTAGACAGCTAATTTAATAAGAAACAAACTGAAAATTCTAACTAGGATGTCTTATTTCTAAGATTAAGTGTGTATTCTGTCTGGGATATCTTGTGGTCTAAAAATTGCTTGAGTTGTTAAAACAACTTGAAGTCCTGATTTTGAATATAATATTATTTCAGAAACTCGCAGAAAATTTTGTTTGAATATTACATTTAAAAATATTGAGTTATACTAAATTAAGTGGCGAAGCAAGCGAAGGTTGCTCAAGGCAACCTCCGACATTAAGTATATCACTTAAGTCAGTACATTTAATATATTTTTTTCTCTTTTAGTTACCGGACATTGACACAAACAATGTCATTATTTTTTAATGCTTTAATATTTTTTAAGAGAAACTTCTTTGGCGAAGGCCGACAGGAGTAACTTGTAAACTTACAAACGTAACTGCGTGGCGGATATTATCCGGCGCCATTACTGGTCTTTTAAGGTTAATGCTTACATGATTATGTTGGTGGTTTGCTGTTAGCACACGGAGACTCTTCTGCGATCTGTCAGTCTCAATTAACTGCGTGTAGCGATCGGACAGTTAGTTACGCTCACCGATGATCGTCCATAATTTTTATGAAAATTAAAATAAATATTCCCATATTTAAATACACATCTGCTAAGTAAATGAGCATCGATTAAGATGGGCTGCGTGTATTTTATTACGTATCAGACAGAGCAGGACGTTCTATCTATTGTGTGGGTCGTCTCAGTTTATTATAATTAATGAATGTTCTTAATATGTTGAATTTTCCCAATTAATAATTGAAATTCAAACATTCCTCTCTGGCCCCCACCTACGGGCCTGAGTCAAAATCAAATAGACCTGATAGTGAAATATGGAAATTTTAAAGTCGACAAATAATTTCCTTTTTTGCTTTGTCGACATTTGTTTGGGTAAATTTAAAAATTAAATTAACTACAAAACATTATAGTGCAAATGGCTACTAATAAAATATCGGTGTTCAATGCTTATCAAGTTCCCAAATCAGCATAAAAATTCAAATGCATGTAATTTTTGTTCTTCAGGTTAATTAATAATAAAAGTTTGTCGTAAAATAATAAAAACAAGGCTTTCAAGACTACTACAAAAACGCCTGTAGTGAAATTCAAATTATGTACGCTGTTATATTATTTTATACCAGCAGACGAGTATTGGACGCGCTAGTAATGTAGTAAAATGACACAGTATGAGTAAACCGTTTTGGCTGGCCTGTTGTGGTAACTGCTCGTTCACTATAAGAAAAAAAATAAATATTAATATTTAAATGTTTGTGATCTTACAAACTTAAGTGTCTTTCGTATGCTCTAGGTTATATTGCTTTAATAAATAATTATTGTGTAGTTGCTTCGGTCAACTTTTTTGAGGTTTATTGCCAAAATCGATAGGCGTTCTTCTATTATGTTAAGATTAAGTCAAATTAAAAGTCACTCAGGTTGAAATGTTTACGCGGTTTTCTAATAGGTTTAGATTAAGGCGGATGAAACGTCATCCAGGGCTAAATTTTTTTAGATTAAAACGGAGGATACGTTATCCATGTCTCAATCCGTTGGTTGAGGAAATTAATGATAGGATTTAATACCTAGTTTGTATTCTAATTGAAATCAATTTCGACATTTTCTGTTAATGATCAGTACTCTTTCCTAGCTAGTTTTTGTACTACTATATAGAGCTAGTCTGGTTAATTGGATTCTAGACTTACAACTCATGTAGCTAGCCTCGTTTTGAATATTGTCACCTCATAATCTTTTAGCTGGCTTAGTTGTAAAGTCAACCCACAATCGCTTGGGCTGAAATGGTAGGCTTTTCCTCGATTCCAGTAGATTCGTTGGGGCTGTAGTCAGCTCAAAATTTACTACTAAGGTTAAATGTTTTGGGGTGCTGTTTTTATGCCAAATCATACATCTAGATGACTATGTGGGGTTGTTGTAGTGGGAGCAACGATCTTGGATGGGAAGAAATGCGCGTTTCGCACTTGCAAAATAAACATTCGCTGATTTTAAATATCGTGCTTATTCGTATTTGTTTATTTATTTTGGCTCTTTACAATATTATCACAAAAATGTTAACTATTCGTGCATACCAAATTAATTCATTAATGTAATTAAAGTTGACTGCATATAACCGTAATTCTGATTCTCACTACATTTTAGGTTGTTATAAATGACTCTAAGCGTGCATATTTCACTATAATTGACATTTAGACATTATAGTATCGTCCGTTAATCCTTGCTCTAAAGCAATCATATGGGCATATTAGCTTGCATCTTGTTAGGTATCCTAAATTGTTATTTTTGAACTACATATCTTATAATTTCAGACACAAGCTAAACACCTGGTTTACGGTCAAAATATTTATAAACTGGTTATGTAAACAATATTCAATAAAATTAATTAATTATTGGAATAAGTTATTTAATGAATCATAAACATTATAACAATACTAATACAACATTTAGTTTGTGTTCCAAATAGCTTGAATGTCAGCTCGCTACCGTGCTGGGTTTCCAACATGCATATTGTAGGTAAATCTACTTTATGTATATGCTTACATAATACATATACATCTAGCTTCCAATTTACTCTTGCTTTCTAGCAGAAAGCAATACATGATTATGCTTTGTTTGTTTTTATAAATCCTTTCAGCAATATATCCCGTTTTAAAAAATCGCATAAACCTTACCCGACCTTCTAATGTTTTTGTCTCCGCCATCAGGAAGAGAACCCATTATACTAACAAAGAAGGGTAGGAAACAACGGTTTCTTTGTTAACCAAAGAGACGCACGTAATCGTAGTAATAAAAGGTAAAATTGTAAAACGCAAAAAACAGTTTGGTCTATCAAGTTTTAAAGTAAAAGAAAAAAATTGCTTTTAAGCCTACATTAAAATAACCTAAAAAACATTACAGAAAAACAATTTAAGCAGTTTAACGAGTAATACGACAGGATCATTAAACCGAGTAATTGTAGGATGGGTGAAAATCGATTTTCTTTAATAAAACGATGCAATATCAAGATATAACGGACGCATGGCGTAAATACTCGAAATTAATATTCCTTCAATGAGGTCACAGATCAGGTCGCATTCTCGAAAGAATTCCGTACAGGCCTACACTACTTCTTGTAAATGTGTTGCTCTCATTCAAACATTTAGCTTTCAGAATTTACCAGCATCAACATGAAGCAAGCAGACATACCTTACTACATTAACAAAGCATGATCGTTACAATTATTTACGCGGTATGTAGTTCCCCTGTGGAAACCTCATGCAGCCCCTTCCTCTTCCTTCTACTTATCTTCGTTGCAATTTTAACAATTCTATCAATGTTCATTGAGGAAATGTGTTTATTCCACTAGTCTTTTTTTTCGCCCATTCTTCTAATTAGGTACTGTATTTTATATTGGTTACGTATTCCATCGTTGGTTATGCGGTCTAGCCTTGTTTGACAGCTATTCTATTCATGGTCTTCAATTCAGTAGTTTGTAGGATCTATTTTGACTTTATAGTGTTTGAACAAACTCTTGCTTCGCGCTTGTGATTTTTACTGTTCCAGATTACATAAATTAAACAGCCAGCTACCTTAGATGCTGTAGTAGGTTGATTGGTGACTTCTACCTTTAGCGTTCCGCTGCTGGCTATTTCGGTCTCAAATAGGTTGAGCTCATACATTTCTCCATCATGTTGGTCTTGATTTATAGTTTACATATCATAGATATTTTACTGAGAGTTATTTCGTTTCTATTTGTAAATATTATTAAGTTAAATAAGAACTAGGATAACTACCTAACTGGTTGATAACCCGATTAATGAAGTTTTAATCCATGTCATTGTGCTTGCCATTCAAGAGCCCGCATCCACGAAAGAGATGACACATAAAGGAATCCAATCGCACTATGGGCCTCCTCTAGCCACCCAAGACATACGTTCTGAGGTAACCGGTTAATACTCTTTCAATAAACTGGTACTACTGCCGTACAAGATAGATCACAAGAACACAACTAGTTGTATCTACGAGGTTGTGCTGAAATGTTCCTGGCTTTTGGGCTAATCGAGTAAGTGAGGCCCGTGTAAACAATACTGCAGCATGTTTAACTATTCAGTAGCGCGCATGCGCAGTAACAGACATTCAGTAGCAGACATGGCGGTGCCTACACCGGTGTTCGAGAAAAGTGAACAACGCGGAGTGATGAAATTCCTGTCCTTACAGGGGAAGGGAGCAAAGGAAGTGCTTGAAGTGTTGAAGGATAACTGTACCAGTTATTCGACTGAAAAACGTGGGTATCGAGGTTCCGGTCTGGTCATTTCGAGGTAATAGACGAGGTCAGGAAGACCGATTTCTCCAACCGACGCGGGAAACATCGAAGCTGATTTTGCAAGACCGGCGAACTTCGGCTAAACTGATAGCGTAGATACTGGACATTTCCCGTGAAAGTTTCCCATATCATACACGATATTTTGGACATGCTCACCACGCCCTGACGAAAATCGACCAAATTGGCTTCGAATTGTTGAACCTATTACCCAGATCTAGCCCCTTCGGACTACCACCTCTTCCCACAGCTGAAGAAACACCTGAAGGGTACCAAGTGTGGCTCCAATGAGAAAGTCATCTCAGCTGCGGAGGCGTTTTTGGAGGGGAAACCGTCTCACTTCTATTTGAAGGGGTTAAGAAAACCGGAGAAGCGTTGTGCTAAATGTGTTAGCTTGAGGGGGAAGTATGTTGAATAAAATGTGTTTCATATTTCGCTAGCACGTTTTTTTCTATGTAAAGCCAGGAACTTTTTAGCACATCCTCGTATAAACTCAATCAATTCTCAACAGAAAACAATTTTGACAACATATCGACAAATAATAAATAATTAATCAATTATCAACAGCCGTCACAACACTACTACTTCGTATTTACCACCGCCTTTTCACAAGCACCTAAATAGTTGAACACAACAAATACATTATTTTTTGTTATTATTAAATTAGAAAACTTAATACATATACGTATTTCTACATAATGTACAAACAACTTACTTTTGAATTGTTATAGCAGTATCGATAATAATTAATAAATAAACACTTCTTGGTTTTGTTACCTTTAATAAAGAAAATAATTAAAACAAAAAAATAAGGTTCAGTAATTATACCGAATAAAGTTCAAGAAATTTGAATTTTCTCTGTTCAACGCTCACGCCTAAAAGCCTTGCAGAGCTTTTATTATGATTAAAAATAACTGAGTAGTAAACGCAAAACGTTAAGACTGTTATTTAAATAACTTCAGAAACAAGCGTTGTTTGCAAAAGCTGCGAGGCGTCAAGCAGCTGACTGTCCCGGAGCTATCATACCTTTTGTGAGCATGAGATTTGCTCGAATGGTGTAAACATTCCTATAATCAACAACAAAGAGAAGACACCTACGTTTCCTAATTTTCGAAACCATCGTACATCAGCCCACGATTATACGTTGGGAAGCAGAAGTAATGCAATTAATTTCATATTTACAACTAAACATGGAAGTCAACTACAATGTTCGTGCCTCTATACAGGGTCGCTATTGTGTATGGGACCAAAGCACCGCTGGTCAAACGGTTTGAGATATGCGTTTCACATTTGATATACGTTAATTTTAGGTTATTTTGGATATGGTTTTTAAGCGCGACCGCCATCTTGAGTTTTTTAAATAGCAACCTAGGCTGTATTATACATTAATAGAAAGCTTATTTTTTTCTCTTTTCAGAAATATTAAACATGTATAGGGTTATAGGGTATAAGAAAATAACGCAGAAAAATTAAAAAGAGGCTTGCTTACATCGTTTAGGACTAACTTTTTTTTTCAGAAAAATTCTTTTTTTAAACAACATCGTGGTTCTGAAAAGAACCTTTTTTTTTTCATCGCACAGCAGTTCCGCAGAAGGAGATGAAGCGACCTACTTCGAGCTGGTGTACTTGATTAATTCGTCACTGCACATTTGCTCAAATCAAGTAACCCTTGCATTAACAAAACGTCATAAATAAACAAAACATAAACAGTAATTAAAATTAATAGGATAACAAACAACATTTCTTAAATAAAAATGAAAACAACATCATTATTAATTAACAGTAGTTAAGAGAGGAGATGTTCAAATTGCTGCCCATTTACTTCTTGGCAATAATGAATGCGCTTTTTTAAATTATCTAAACAGTTGCTTAAAGAATTGCGAGAAATAGCAGCCATTTCAGCACAAATGCGATTGTTCAATTCTTCTAAATTGTCAGGTCTATTTAAATAAACGCCCCACAAAAAAAAATCTAAAAGAGACAAATCTGGTGACCGAGCGGGCCACTCCACGGTTCCTCTTCTCCCGATCCAACGCCCATGAAAAATGTCGCTTAAATAATTGCGCACTGCAAGTCCATAGTGGGGAGGCGCACCATCTTGCTGAAACCAGATGTTTTCGTTGACTGCATTTGGGTTATCATGATTTGGAAAGAGTTCTATAATTCGAGGAATAATATTTTCCCGCAGCATTTGAAGATATCTGTCCGACGTAAGGTTGCCTTCAATGAAAAATGGTCCAATAATATTGTGACCAACGATACCAGCCCATACGTTAACTTTCTGGGGTCGCTGGGTGCGAACTTCTTCTTTCCAATGGGGGTTGGTGTCAGACCAGTATCTACAGTTGTGCCTGTTTACAGATACATTTAAACGAAAAGTAGCTTCATCCGAGAATACAACTGAATTGGCAAAATTGTCATTTTCAGAAATAACTTCCATTGCGCACTCACAAAACTCAAGCCTTCTGTCGAAATCGTCTTCTGCCAATTCCTGTACTAAATGTACTTTGTAAGGGTAAAACTTATTTCTTTTTAAAATTGTTTGAATGGAACGTCTACTCATATTGTGGTTTAAGGCAAGTTGCTGCACAGACGTTTGAGGTTGCTCAACCACATCCAGTACTACCTCAAGGGAATTCTCTTCATTTGTCTACCAGATTTAGGACGATCTTTTACGCTTCCACTTTCAGTAAATTTTTCTAAAGTCCTACTTACTGTAGATCTACTAATTGGATTCCGATTCCATATTAAATAAATGACGTACCTCGTCGTGTGTTAGTCTTCTGACACCATAACCAATCATCATGAGAATCTCTATCCGTTCTCCTTCTGATAAACGATCCATATTGCAGAATTCTAAAGATTGTTTCCCAGACAACACAACTACAGGAAGAATTAACAATGTGGGATGTGTATTTTGTCACTTATTAAACTCTTACTACTCGTGTTTTGTTTATTTATGACGTTTTGTTAATGCAATGATTACTAGATTTCACTAAATGTGCAGCGACGAATTAAGCATGCCTCAAATGTTATTTTAATTTTTCTACGTTATTTTCTTATGTAACCCTATACATGTTTAATATTTCCGAAAAGAGAAAAAGAAATAAGCTTTCTATCGATGTATCACACAGCCTAGGTTGCTATTTAAAAAACTTCAAGATGGCGGCCAAGCTTAAGAACTACATGAAAAGAAATGTTTTACTTCGAAATATGTTAAATAACCTCAAATTAACATATACCAAATATGAAATGCATATCTCAAACCGTTTGACCAGGGCAGCTTTGGTCCCATAAATAATAGCGACTCTGTATATTCAAAGAAAAGTAAAATATTCAGGTAGAAGTAAATAAACACAAAATTGAGTCTTAAAGTATTTTGGTTTAATTAAGCTTTAATTTTCAAAATCTATCGTAAGTTTAATAATTAAACTCATAGGACGATTATTATTCTTTAGTTATTACCTATAGATATTAAATAGATTGCAGGCTGTTAGGTAATGGAATATCCGGAAATGAGGTTGAAGCAAACAGTTTTTCATACAATAGCTCACCTAAAATGAAGTTAGTAATGAAAATCAATACTTGTGACAGCTCCCGTATTAGAATGTGGTAAATTGAACTTAGGTAGTGAAACTCCACGTAGAATATTGAAAAAAATAACTAGCCCAGGAAAATGAATTAACAAGGCACTTGGGTACATATAAATTAAGGTCATGATGATGGTCATAACATCGATGAAAATAGATTTCGGTGGCAGTAATGTATTCTTATTACTTTGACTTAAATTGCGAATAATTTTAGTAGTTATAATACATCCATATTTTATTACTACATTCGATACGTTTAATACGTAACATATAAATATGTTTGATTACATTTCTTCAGCCTTTTTTACCTTTCTCGATATACCAAGTGTAGTTATTGAAGAAAGTATTGTGATAGTCAGGTTGGATTTGGAGCAACTGCGTTTATTCAGCAAAGTTTTTTTTTTACTTTGGGCTTACTGGCCGATGTACAAGTTATGCCTAAAAAAGTACTTTTGTTCCAAACATTTTTACTAAAAAGCAGGTTTTAGGGCCTTGGGAGACTGATAAAGTGGACGCTGCAACATTATCTCTGTGAGTCTGTCTGTCTGTGTGTGTATATACACTTTACAGTTCAGACGCCTTAACGCAGGAAAACTAAATTTGGCCCAAAGATTGGTAATTGCAACATGATGACAACGCAAGTCAACGAGGTTTCTCGGCCAAACAAAAAGGGGCCGGTGCTGTATGTCAGAATAGACGCGCTTGACAATGAACTATAGATTCGTATTCTACACACGTTGAATAGCCGATGTGCGCAAACGCACACCTCTCCCTATCACCCCCGTTGCCTCCCACCAACAATTTTCTGTTTTTTTTTTGAAAAATTTACAAATTTCGACTTCAAAATCGTCATTTTCGTGTTAAATAACTATAGGAACTACTTTCTATTGAGAAATATCACTGACAGGTTTCCTTTTGGTGGTTTACTTGAACAGTTTAATTGAGTGATTGCAAAAATACGGCTATCAGCCAAAGGTCTATAGGCAGTTAAAAATATATCTTGAGATTTTAATGGATAAACATTGGTTGCAACAAGAACACATAAAATATCATAAAAGCGGGCAACTGCATTATAAAATGGCGAGGGGTAGGGAGAGTGGTGCTCTTCTTCAATATAGACGCGCACCGAAAAAAAACTTTAGATTAGTAGAATGACTGATCTGCGCTAACGCGATTTTCTTATTACCCCTCACAGCCCTCACCATCGATTCTTGTTTTTCCAACAACATAGGAAAAATTTAAAATAGGTATAAGGGATATACATTAGTTGCAACTAGAAACCACTTAATATCATAAAACCACTCGACTGCTTAAAAAAATGGGGGACGGGGATTCCTACTTCAAAAAAGATGCGCTCTGAAAAAAATCTTAGATTCATATTCTACACATTTAATATCCGATCTGCGCAAGCGTGATCTTCCTACCACCCCCCAATGTCTCTCCCCAACGATTTTTTGATATTACAAAAATGTGGGAATTTCGGCGTCAACATCGGTATGAATATGTTAAATGACAATAGGAACACTCTTCCATTGAGAAAGCGCTCTGGGAGGTTTTCTTTTGGTTTTCAAATTTTCAAATAAGTGAAACTTTCAAAGTTAATAAATTTTCCAAAAGTTTCCATAAATTTTCAAAATTTGTAAACATTTTCAACTCAAATTTTTAAAAATTGGTACTATATCTCGCAGTTTTAAACGTTTTTCAAAAACATTTGAAATTTTCAAATTTTAAAAATTTTTGAAACCCAAAATATTTTACATTTTACAAAGTTTTTTTCGTAATTTCTGAAAATTATTAATATTTCAAAATTTTGAAAAGTTTTTATTGTTATGATTTTATAAAAAAATTTCATAGTATCAAAATTTTACAAAAATATTGAAATAGACAAATTTTTTAATTGTAAAAAACATTTGCTATAAAATATAAAATACATAAAAATATTCTAAATTTCCATAAATTTGTCACAATTTTCGAAATATTTAAAATTTTTATAGAAATTTACAAAAATTCGAGGTAGGTTTCGTGGCGGTTTCTTGACAGCTACTTTAATGTTTGAAACATGGTCTTATTAATATAAGTTCACTTAAAACAAAGTAACCCAGTTGGCATGGCGCTTTGAAAGTACATATAATTTTTAAATTTATATTTTTGCTAGGCTTTTCTTTAAGACTTAACAAAGCGTTCTATTAATTTAACTATAATTTTTGATATAAAAAACGTATTTCTAGTAATAATAATAATTACGGATAAAATCAAAATTATCCAAATTGACAATAATATTTTTGAACTATAATCTCAATTTCTAGTATTTCACGCAGTTTTTCTTTTATTCCACAGCAGTTTCTTAGCCTGCTACATTTCAGTTTAGCAAAAGAAAAACATTATTTTACCAAAAGCTTTAACAAATTGCGAGTTGTGACAGGTTTAGAAATAAAACAGGTTGAGATCCAACTAACAGAGAGAACATTGCGCGTTTTTTTTTGGATAAATATAGTCTGTGATGGGTAATTTGTTATATTTTCTAATTAGTGTCATAAGAGCTATAAATAAGTGATTTAGTACCCATGGGTAATTTTAGTACTTTAGACGCAAGAAGCGCTTTTAATGAGTTTAAATAAAAAACTATGCAGGTATAATAATTTTCAACATCTTTTAATGTAGCAAAATACCGGTGCCGACGTATCTCATTACATGTGCGACTTTTACATTTGCTTTTGCTTTAGAGGAAGTTCATATAAATAATACCAAACGTAGCAATATACGAATCGTGAAACAGACATAATATGACCTACAGTCGAAACAAGTCAAGCCTGACCGCTTTAGTGCAACGTCAGCCTTGACGAGAAAAAAAATCGAAATTTTTTTTAAACGATTTTTAAGAATTAAACAATTCAGCCTAAAGAAAAGTGAGGGGGGGGGGGAATTAACCCGCTCAATTGTTTGTGCACCTAAAAATTAAATTTCGACTGTTATTCTACTATGACGCATTTTACTTTAAACCCTATTTAACAATAATAGAGAAACATAAATTTTCGATTTTTAAAAACTCATAGAAGGCGTCACAGAGAAATTAAAGGACAGAAACACCAAGGAAATTGTAGCGCATGCTTAGCTCTATAAGCCTAAAAAGTTTTAAAACAATCACACCCCCAGGGTTTTAGGCAATATTTACTACATTTTGAAAATAAATTACCTACAATAGCGTGGTGCGTAGACCAAGGGTTTTGCTAGTATATATAAAGCGCACTCATACTCGCTCAGCAACCCACAGCCAGACATGTTTTTAAACCCATTTTTTCAGCTTCTGGAAGTCTGAAAAATGTATTTCCCGATACTGAAGGTACAGGAAAGTCATAGTTTTGGATAATAAAGTTTAGTGTATTTTAACTAGAAACGCGTGCACCAAAAGTTTCAAGTGGTTCTAATTTTCCCGGATTTTTAAATATTTTGATTGCCTGTTGCGACTTGTCTTAAATTAACTAGCACGAGTTAAGTATCAACTCAATTGTATCAAAGAAAATTTGCATCACAAGTTATAATAATTGTATCACATACAATTAGTCATGGTATATCTTGATTAATGTCCATTACGGCGAATCTTATCGAATACGAGCATCATTATTTGCATGGTCTTATATTTGTAGCCCTTGTCAGCAATCGATTTTACATGATTTTTTCACTTATTAAATACCACTTGTAGTATAGATTTCGAGCACATGTTACATAGCTAATCGCCACGGGAAAAAGTTTCTAAAGCAAAAACAACAAGAGTTGCCATGCTGGAAGTTTGAGTAATTCATCCCGATTATGTTGTGATTCAAGAGTGATTTACGATCGATTTTATTAAATTGAACTGCCAAATGTATTTAATTTTTTAAACTAACAGATATAACAAACGAGTAGTTTGCTTAAATTTGTTTGCGATAAATGTTGTTCGTTAAAAACTGGTCTTAAATAAAAGGAAAACGATTTGAAATGAAACAAGTTTTAAGTCACGCATAATATATCGAATTGTAGAATTAATAATTATTTTGAAAACTATGAAATAAAACAAATGAGCATAGTTTGCTTAAATTTATTCGGGATGGAATTTTGTTCGTTAAAAATAATCAACTTAAAGTTTTTTATTGGTTGCTAAAACGATGAATGTGACGTGGTAATTGGTTGATATATTTTATGAGCGGAATAATCACAAAAAAATTAATTTAAACTGGTTGGTCACAGGGAAGTCGAACACTCTAATTGGCTAAATAGAATGTGTGTGATATTATAGTTAACAGTAATATTTCAAGTGCATTCAATTTTACCGAGCTTGCTAGTAGTAATACCCATCTATCAATTAGCACTCGCGAACACATTTTCAAAATATCAGGAAAAATTGGACTGATGATAGTTATTTGGAATAATTACAGCACGAACTAGTTTGAGGAATAATGAATAAAGTTTTTTAATGCAATCAAAATCAAGCAGAGTAATTGCAATTTTTGCGGTCTTTGTTGGTTATTTCATTGACACGTGTCAAGAATTTGTCCATGCTAAAAATTCGTTTTTTTTAGCAGCACACTAAAACATTACAGAGTTATATTCGGCATACTTACATTTATTTCTTAAAAACTTGCAGTGTTACATAAGCGGTCATCAAGATTACGGTGCTTATAATAAATGACTATTAACAAAGACAACAGCCATAAGTTAAAGTCGTAACTTCGCTGCAACACGCAATAATCCATGATCATTTCCAATAAGATTCCCTGTAATTGAAAAAACCAAAATAGATTGCAATTAATTGTGTATGATATGGTCATTACAAATATAACACGTGCGATTTTTCCGTGACAAACTTGGCTTAGTAGATTAGCCGTGCTAGTTAATTTAAGAAAAAACACATTCGTTTTAACTAGCACTCGTAAACAATCAATATCGGAAAATCGGAATCACTAGTTATAATAATTATGAAAAATTTATATTTGGTTGTAATTTTGATTTGATTGGAGGAAAATGTCGAAGTATTCATTGCTATTTGGATTTAATTATCCAATTTTTTAGTTATTTTTAATTACTATTTACTTGCTTTCTGCTTTGGTTTAATTTTCTTTTCATCTTAAGTTTTTGATTGTGAAGTATTATTAACTGCTGTTGACATTTACAAATTTCACTTTTATTGCTTTCAGATGCATCTATTCATTAATAATTCCAATGTATACTGACATTCCGCTTTTCTTACTAAAACGGAACCGAGACCAGACTAAACGTAACTGTTGAAAAAAACAGTGTTTATGTGAAATAAAATTTCAAAGAATGATATCCGTTTTCGCATATAAAAGTAAGATAAGTGCCATTAAAGATATAGCGATACCGCAAAATAAGCAGGATGTACAAAGGGGAGATATAACGCAAGATTTATGCCACATTTGTCAATTCCAACTTCTCTTAAAGGAACTTACTGAAAATGATACAACGACTTGGAAGGAACAGAGAGGCATTAAATCATTCTGAAATTTAAAATAATGTGGGAAATGCTTTGCTTAAACTTTCCAATACTTAAGAAAAATAATTACGCTTTATATAGTACTAGCGGTATTCGTGGGCTATGTCCCACCTTTTTTCAATTAGTAAACAAGCTGCTTAAGTTGGTCGAGCTCCTAGTTTTATGAATTTTATTTGATGATTGCTCTGATTTTATATAAATCGACTTTGAAAAATTTGGTAGCCAAAAGTAAAAGTTAGCCTCCTTAAATAAGAAAAAAGAAGATTTTTAATTGTGCCCTTTTAAAGTACGGTGACCATATACTTTCTTGATAGAGAAAAAAAAAAATTCTGCTATATTAAATTCGTCATATTGTCTCCGCCATCTTGAATTACATAATTTAGATCTTTGATTTGTAATTAGCACTCCCAAAACCCCTAGAATACCCATGTTTATGCAAATCAGATATACGTTATGATATAATTCCGCCATATTGAATCTGCCATATTGAATCCGCCACATTAAATTATATACTTTAAATCCTGGATTCGTAATTAGCATCCCTAAAGATCCTCGAATACCAATTGGTATGGAAATCCAATAACATTAGAAAATAATTCCGCCGTTTTGAATCCACCATCTTGGATTTTAAATTGTACAGCCTGTATTCGTAAATAACACCTCTTGAATAAAAAGTTTTACTTAAATTAACAATGCGTGTCTCATAACGGGTAGGTAAGCAGCGCTAGTAGTTAAACATATTTTAATGTGAGATTGTATTACCGACACAGTATTCTTAATTCTTTTCTTCGTACTTACGCAAACGCGAAAACTCACAGGGGATTAATGAAGGCATGATCAGAAATGGCTGCGACCGCGTATCCGTTACGTTACATTACAGACTACAGTGCGATGCGCATTTCCGTTATGGTGCGTGCGTCTTATTCACTGCACGATTGCATGCTGCACCCGCCGGCAAAGAAGTTTCGCTTTAAAAAGCTGGAAAAGCTTAGTTAAACTTATCACTTGTCCTCATTGTCAGGGAAGTGCTTCAACGGAAATTTTCAAAATATTTTTGGAACCAATTAGCACGCACTAAAATAATTTGTTAGACGTTTGAATATAATTCCAAAATGAAATTTGTTTTTATTCATATAAGTCAGAGATGTAATGAAATAATTAATACATAAGTGATATAAACGTAAATATCGGAACCCTCAAACATAATAAATATCTAAGCTGTCTCAAGATGTCGGACATGATACTGCGTAATGCCACTAAAAGTAGAGTTCCTGCAGAAGCATTTATAATTTGTAGTAAACACTGTTGTAACCTAGTCAAACTCGCAGTTTGTAAGTCAGTGAATAATAAAATTCTTCTGGTATGTATTTGTTTGTTATCAGCGCGATAAATACACATATCCAACCTAGTAGAAATAGAGTCACCAATAAATAAGTAAATTATACCAACAGAAGTGACAGCCACAGAAAAGCAATCAATAAACCAAGCAATTAATAAACCGGACAGACATGCAAGCGCTTGCTTTTGTCTTATAGTGATAAATGATAAATCTTTCGGAAATGCAATATTAAGTCGTGTATAGTTAGACAGTTGGGGATTTAATGTATAGATAACTAATAACAAATCGAAAACTACCTGCAAAAAATTCTACAATCTAAGACTCACGAGGCTATTTAAGCTACCCGGTTAGCATTACTTTTATATAGAACACTTGCTGTAAGCCCAAACGTTTGACGTTTTTAATTTCTGGAAAGAGGTGGACTGGTAATAAAAAAAAAACGTCAGAAAATGAGATACGGCATTGGTATTTCAATCAAATTTCATTAAAGTCAATCTAGTAGTTCATTATTTATAAAATTTCACACTAACACTGATATTTTCAAGAAACCACTTTTTCAGTTGCTGGAGGCCCAAAACACGTATTTCCTTTAAAATATCATAATAGATTTTTTTTCACGATCAGTGCACATTATTATGTTGAAAGTATGGAAAAATAAAAATGATGGAAAAGCTGTAAACGCAACAGTAAGTTTGTATTGATCAGAGGTATATAAAATACTTAAAACTTTAACAATATCTATTTATTTTAACCTTATACGTATTTCGGAATGTTTACATGCCATTGTCAAAGGTTATAAATAAAGTAAGTTTGTGAATAAACAAATTATTCATCATAGAAAGCATAGGCGGATACTGAAACTTTATTTAGAAACAGAAAATTAGTGAAGCAGTGGAAAAAAGTGAATATGAATATATTAAATTTCCTTTTAAATCTTTCTAAATTGCTCCTAAAATAAGCCTTGTTGACTTTGAGATACCATAACATTGTTGATTAAATTACAACAGAATATGTGAATTAATTACCGTCAAGTAGGGGCCACATTCACATTGCTTTTGTATCGTTGAAGATCTTTTAATAGCCGGCGGAAGCTTATCCAACTATTATACAGTGTGTAAACTAAGTAACGCATAATTCATTTACTCAGCTATTAGCAATTTTTTAGAAAAATGCCTGGACAGGTCAATTTTTATTTTCATTTTGACACATTTTTGAGTAAAACTATTTTTTTGTAAACTTCAAAATGGCGGCCGTGCGCCATCTTGGAAAACAATTTTAAATAGAAAGGGGGGTCTTGCGACGGCTCATTTTAAAGCTATTACTAAGGAGAGTACAGGTGCAAATTTTCAAATATTTTTATCCACCCAAAACAAAATGGCGGCCTGTCAAAACTCTACTTGTTTACTTGTTGGAACAAAATTAGAAGTTTAATGTAATAATGAATAACAATTTAACCTATTTATTATTGTTGTTTTGGTCCCCGTCTGCCTATCCACCTCCCTGGAATGTTTCATTTAAATAAAACTGGTAAGACTGGTACTAAATCTAGATACCTAGAAGCGAAAGTTTTTGTAAAAAACAAAAAATAAACAATAATAAATAGGTTAAATTGTTATTCATTATTACATTAAACTTCTAATTTTGTTCCAACAAGTAAACAAGTAGAGTTTTGACAGGCCGCCATTTTGTTTTGGGTGGATAAAAATATTTGAAAATTTGCACCTGTACTCTCCTCAGTAATAGCTTTAAAATGAGCCGTCGCAAGACCCCCCTTTCTATTTAAAATTGTTTTCCAAGATGGCGCACGGCCGCCATTTTGAAGTTTACAAAAAAATAGTTTTACTCAAAAATGTGCCAAAATGAAAATAAAAATTGACCTGTCCCAGCATTTTTCTAAAAAATTGCTAATAGCTGAGTAAATGAATTTATGCGTTACTTAATTTACACCCTGTATACATACATAGGTATATTGGATATCTGGAATAAAGTACTGGCTTCGACTTAACAAAGTTGTTAATCTTTAATCATCAATAATTATACCAAGCCAGCCTCTGTAATACTTTAAAATCTAATTTATGGCAAATAAAACAATTCCTAACTTTTACAGTTCTTTTTTTAATTTAGCCTTATACGTTTTTTGACATGTTAACATGTCATTTTTAGAGGCAAGATTCAAAATAAGCAGTTGGTGTTGCTATAGGAACAATAAATCTTCATAAATTGATCTTGGTTTTCTATATCTGCGTCCAGATAACTTGATTTCTTATTCCAAAAAGTCCAATAATGGTAATTTTAAAAGATAAATTTGCTCAATTATTAACAGTACAGATTGTAAATGTTTGTGAATTTCGAATGCTTCTAGTATATCCTACTTACGTCATCATCACAAAAATCTAAAATTTTTGTAGTTTTTAGATGTCATTGAATGATTGTGTTCTAATAAGTGTTTAGCATAATTGGATTTACGTAGGTTTTTATATTTGTAACAACGTTCGTGTACCTAATATCAAAGTTTCTAATTGTTTGTCCTATATAAACCCAATTACACTGCCAGCAATTTAATTTGTAAATACCTAATTTTAGTACGTGTGTTTTTTCTTTAGCATTAAACGTCGATATACGTATAAGGCTAAAATACAAAAACCTGTTGTAGTTAAGAATTGTTTTATGTAAAATAAATTAAAATAAACTCGAACGAAGTAAAGCTCAAACTTATAAATAAACTCTAAAATCTAACATAACTTTTCATTTTGTTAATTTAATTTTACATATATTATTTTATCTTCAGATGCTGTCTTACTTTTCTTAACGTTCGATATAGAAGATCAAATGTCAACACAAGCAGAACTGAATAATATTACCCTCCTCTAGCTATATTCCGTATAGTGAGGAATGTAACACGTAGTTGGTAGTTCAACAAGTGAATTTCACAGTATGATTGTGAATAATAATTTTGAAATTTGTAGTTTATGCGAAGCTACTTTCTAGGGCTTGGGTGCAATTATAACGAATCTACTAACTTGTACAAATACATATCGTGGATGTAATATAAATGCAGATAACTTTTCACCAGTTAACCATTTGCAGCTCAACGTTTAATTTATTAAGAAACATACAAACTTGACAAACCGTATTACGATAAACAACATAAAATACTGGAACGATCATGTGGTGCTTAAAGTGGCATAAGGCAGTGTGGATCTGCACCTTTGCGTGAGCTCCGAACCACGGAAGTGGATGCACTTTATCTCCAAAGAAGATTAAACTTAAAAACTTATTATACAGATTGTGGATTAGCAGTTCCATGTAAATAATCTTAAATTATACATTAATTGTTATTCTTGGCGTTTTGGCTTGTATTTTTGTATATTTTTTAATTTACTCGGATAAGCTATGTTATATTAGTCATAAACAGTCACATATGTATTTTAATCCTGGGGTAGGTTTACGCTAAATGGAATTTTAATGAGTACAGTTAACACTTTTATATTTAATTCAATAGTGCACGTAAAGTTTATTCAATTTTCTCTCATTTATTTTATGGGGCGTTCATAACAAAAGTAATGCAATTTTTGCATTACAATTATCCAAAAGTGTGTCTAATGCACTAGAAATTACTCATCGCTGAAAATGTAATGTAATTACAGCAATGCATTTTGATGAGCATTGAAAAGAAACATGGCCAGTAATTTATGTTAATTTAAAAAAGAAAAATTATTAAAGTAGAAAAAAACCTGTCCATTTAGAAGGAGTTATTATTTTCTAATTTTATCTGCTATTCCTTATTTGAATATAATAAATGCGATGAATATAATAGATGAATTCGAAAATTTTCATCAATTTGAAAATGTTTTTATAACCCGACACCGGAACGAGAATTTCATATTAACAAAGGTTTGCGCGAGTTACCTCTCCCTATTCACACATAGACTTCATTTGCAACCCCTCATAAAGTTACACTTCAGTAAGCATTTTCAATTAAATATAACTTCGGGTATAACTACCAGATTTCAGCTCATTTCATTTCTAATTCGGGTAGTATCACTTTAATATTTAGTTAGTTTACTTCCATTCAAGAAGGTTTACAGGAGCATCACACGAATTCAATTTTATTGTGCAGACTAACAATTTTAATGAATGTACTCGGTGTAAGGGCGTGTTCCACTATAATGCAATTTTCTTTTACAGGGGCAAATCATGCAGCCAAATCAAAAGAAAATCATAATGAGTAACAGTGATCTCGCCTTACAGGGAATTTCTAGAAGCCAAGCAGGGAATTACTCCTGTACTGCGTCCAACGTGGAAGGTGACGGAGACAGCAATATGGTCGAACTGAAAGTTATGTGTAAGTAAAATTAAGTAGATTTAATGATAAGACGCACTCATATATCAAGTTGTTTTTAATTAATATATGTACGAGTTAATTGTCATTATTAGTTAGTTACGCAGTTAATTAAATTACCGATAAACCTTAAGGGACGTACTTTTAATTCAATAGCCTGTGACAGCATTATATGGGCTAAAACTGGCAAACAACACAAATAATTTTAGTTTAGTTAATGGTTTAAGTTTATTCACTTTGCACGAAACATTGTATGGGCAAGATATCTACTCTGTAAAAGTTTTATGTATAATATATTCTACGAGTTCATTATTTTTCATCTAGATATTGATTTTCTCGATAAAAAGGTTCCGTTATAGTTGAAAGCGAAATTTTTATGCATTTGCATATTCTTTGCTAGTTAATTAAGGTTTAATTTTGCATTTTCTTTGCGTTTCACATGATTTTAAATAAATGATACCACTCTCACTTTGCATAATGTATGCATATACAGGGTGTTAATGAATTGTAAGGACAAACTTCTAGGGCTTGCCAAACACAATAACGCAAACAAATTTTGTTAATAAATTGGTGTGGTCAAAAGTGTTATTTTAGAAAATATAGCATTTTAAAGATTCTTTAAGAAGTACCTGAAAATAGGCAACCCAAAGTGCATTTTCATTATTTTGCACAGGTCACACGGAATTTTGAAAAAAACGATCTAGACATACATGCATTCGAATAACGTCAATTTTGACACAATTCGATATTTTTGTGATATTTTTTGACTTTTCTTGCATTCGTTTCTTTCTGTGCCTTTTATAATTCGTTTGTTTTTGTTCTGTGATTGTTTTGATAACCATTTGCTTCGTTATTTTCGTTCTGTGTTTCGTATTTTTGTGTTATGGCGAATTATACTTTTGCCGAACAGCATGACATGATGTTCATATATGGAGCTGCTTGGGGTAACGCACGCGAAGCTGCTCGCCTGTACCAAGAACATTTTCCGAATAGGAATCATCCATCGCACAAAGCCTTTAGTGTAGTTTCACGTCGGCTGCGGGAGGAAGGTACATTCGTTTCAGAATTTTGAATTAGTTATTGTAAATTTTTCAAGTAGTTGATTTTTGCTTTGTAATTTTGGTTTTTTCTATTGCTTAGTTTTGAAACATTTTGTTAATTAATTTATTTTAAATTTAATTTGAATTTGAGATTGGCAAGGAGGGCTTGATTTATCCTGTATTAATTTCCGTTATTATGGAAACAAATAGTAGGTAGCAAATTGAGTTGCCTACATTTAGGCGCTTCTTAAAGAATCTTTGAGAAGCTCTATCGCTGAAAGGAAGACCACACATTTATTAACAAATGTTGGGTGCTTTGTTATGTTTTGAAAGCCCTAGAAGTTTGTCCCTACAATTCAATTACACCCTGTATTGCCCATAAGTACATATTTCATAATAAATGCATATTTTACTGGATAGTTATTTATTTTCCCTATTGTTACTAGTTTTTCATACAGACATTTTCAGATATTACGATCTTCTGGATCTTTATTGGATCTAGATTTTTGGAATTTAACGATCCATGAGATTCTCAGATATGCGCAAATTACAGTTCTAATAATTTTCTAAGATTTCATTCGAATTAGCAGTTTTGTAAATTTTAGGGTTATTCACAGTAACCGCAAATACATTAAAATTAAAGCTCTGACCATAGAAGGCGACGCTCGGAATCGAAACGGAAACCTTTGCAAAATGCACCAAAATAAGCGAAGTAGTCAAAGTATTATACGTCTTGAAATCAAATAACTCTAGAATAAGCGTAGAAGAATTGCTAAAGCATAAGTTCACCCGTGTGACATATTGTGACGTTCAACGATGGTTCTTCAAATACAAACATGAAAAATGTTACTTGAGATAATTTAGAAAAACATCTCGTTTGTAACTTTATTAACACTCAAATGCAAACATTGAAATAACACCTGCATAATCTAGTTTATAGAAGTATTACTTATCTAATATTTTTTTTCTTGCAAATAAATAAATCTAGTTTTGTTCCTGCATACTGCGCTGTTTAACACATTTGCGCTTCTTTAGTGCGTATAAGTCCGGCCTTTAGCTATAATTAAACATATGTTTCGAGAAAGGCACTTAGCACGCTGTGGTTATTGAGGCATTTATTCTTTTGCTATGAAATAAGCATGCAAGATACAATTTTGTCTAACGGACTATATCGAAGCTACTTCGATGTTTCTTGGCCCCAAGCCTTAAGCTTTGATTGATTGATAAAAAAAACACTGTTCTTATTAAAGTTGCAGTTTCAACAAGATTCTGTGCTTCAGTACAGGGTTATTTGAGCTTGAGCTTCGTGAATTTGCAATTTTAGAAAATGGAAAACAGTTTGCGCTGTGATAAATTACCTGCAAAAGAAGGAGTTGTCGCCGACAGAATTTCAACATGGTATGGTGATTGTATTAGAAGTCGGTGCTCTTTCTTATCCAGTTAAAAATTGCTCGTGGGAATTCAAACTTGGCAGTGTCTTATATGGACATGCTAAAGATACTGATTGGTTCTATTCAAACTGTCGTTATCCAAACAATGTCAATTTACATTTAGTCCATGATATAGTTATGAAAAACCATAGCGTTCCTGTAAAAATTGTAGCATAAACAAGGGGATTTGGGGATCTATCGGTAGCATTGAAAATACTTTATGCGGATATTTAAACGTTGGAAAGCTTGGCTTCGAGGTGTGTACTAAAAATATCGGTCTAAGACGTTTCAATGCGGCCTGTTGAACCTGCCCGTTTAGACGGGGAGGCGTTTGCACGCTAGGACGTTTGGACGCAACGACTTTTAAACGTAGAGATGTTTGGATTCTGTTTATAAATAGAGTTTACTTTTAAAACATTTTTATCAAAAAACTAAAGGTTTTAATTTAATAGAACAATTAAATGTTTAAATGGTAATTACGGAGATATTAATTTAATTTTAATTAAAATTGTCCAAATTTCATCAAATTATAAAATTACATCCAAAGAGAATGTGTTCGTCAACAAAAGCATTGTTACGTTCTTGTGTTCAAAAGTACTTGCGTTGAAACGTTTCTGCGTCCAAACGTCCCTGCGTCCTTACGTCTCAGCGTACAACCGTCCAAGCCTCCAAACGGCCGCGTTCAAATGTCTCATTCCATAATAATATTGTTGCCTGACCACAAACGTCACAGACCGACGACGAATTATGAATTTATGTAGTATGTTGCTGTAATCCAGCTATTTTTAGGTACATTGGTGAAAATGGTGAAACACTCACTTTTGGCTTGCAAATCGTTAATACAAAACTATTTTGAATATTATATGATATGTAACTATTTTCAACGTATAGGAAAGTCTAGTCCGCTTATTTTTTATGCTGATAAAGATACAGATCATATCTGCTAAAATTTTTAGCTTTCTTGTAATACTATTCAATAAGCTTGTATTATTTTGAGCTTAAATTCTTCTTATCCATAAAGTCATCAGTAAGATTAGTAAAATTCAAACTAAAACAATTTTATGTTTAACTAAATATAAATTCCTCTCTGAGTAAACGAACAATATAGTAGAAAGTTTCAAAGTGGCATTCATTTTCAAGCCAGGATGTACAAAGGAAAAGATTTGTCTTAATATCCTTTAATTATACTTTAATAAGCTTCGTTACACAACCTACAAAAACCGTTCAAGTGTATTTTGGACTTAATTAGAACTAATTTCTGTTCTGTGTCGACTTTAAATTGGCAGCAGTATTACGAGGTTAAAACAGGTGTACTTGTCGAACGCAGTGTTTCAAACGAAATGGTATGTAGGAACAACCACCGAGCGATTCGCAAAATATAGCACACAAAAAAGTACAGCATTGAATTTATAAAAAAAGGAATGAGACTTTAGAAGCCGAGGTAGGTAGGTAGGGTTTCCGCGAGTCTTCTGGATTCTGGATTTGGAATTGGGAGTGTGAGTTACCTCACGCGCACTTAGGCCACAATAGGTGGGCCCATTGTACTACCTCCCCAGCAGCTCTCCACATTGGACCACCCAAGCCATCCAACCTTTTGGATGTACTTGAGGATATCCGCAATTGGAGTGTTGCTGATTTCGGCCATGTTAGGCCAGAAGTCCCCCAGCATGGATCCTCTGGTTGTTGCGAGAGCTGGGCAGTGACATAAGATATGTTCTGCCGACTCATCGTCCTCGTTGCATGCACGACAGTTTGGGCTGTCCGCCAATCCCATCCTGTGCATGTGTTGCTTTAGGGTGCAGTGTCCAGATAAGATACCCACAACTAGTCGTAAGTCCTTTCGGGACAGTTGCACACAGTATTTGGCTGTTTTTGGCGAGGGTGCCGTAATAGCAGCCCTTGCTTGACGACAGCTTTGAGTGTTAACCCATCTTCGTGTGAAGCTTTTTAAGGTTTCTTGGTATAGCATAAAGCTTAATGTCTTCAGGGATATGGGAATTACGGGTTCTGGCCCCCAGAGAGGTTGTGCGGAGGCCAGTCTCGCAATCTCATCAGCCTTTTCGTTGCCGTAGGTTCCGTCATGTCCTTTCACCCATACAAGGGAGACGGCATTATCTTTTGAGATATCGTCGAGAGCTTCACGACACCGCAGTACCACTCCTGAGGTGATTTTACAACTGCCTAGGGCTAGTAAAGCGGCTCTGCTATCGCTGTAGATACCAATACGTTGGTTCTTGATTTGTCGTTCAAGAATTGCATTTGCACCATGCATTATTCCCACTACCTCCGCTTGGAAGACAGTGGCAGTTTTGCCTAGTGGTATACTCTTGCGTAGGTTTAGGTCATCGGAGAAAATTCCGGCACCCGTTCCATGCTTTGTTTTAGATCCATCGGTGAAGATGGATATGTCCATATGCTGGGTTGGTCCAGCATTCGCGTAGACACTAAAGTGTCTATTAAAGGCATATTGTAAAGGAAGGTAGTCCACCATAGCATCCAGAAGAGGAATCTTGACGATTGCCTCATCCAGGATGCGGGTGTGTCTGCCTCTATTGCCTGCTGTTTGCCACAGCCCCTTGTGGCGCAGCCTTAAAGCAGTTCTCACAGCTACTTCCTCCACAAAGAGATCAAGTGGAGGAAGGCATAAGATCACCTCTAAGGCGGCCGTGGGGGTTGAGCGTATAGCACCTGTAGAACTGAGACAGGCGAGACGTTGCACGTGTCCCAGTTTGGTTGCTGCCGTAGCCTGTCTGACCCTGGGCCACCAGATAAGTGCTCCGTAGCATAGCATGGGCCTAATCACGGCAGTATACAGCCACAAGGTAATTCTAGGGGAAAGTCCCCAAGATTTACCCAGAGCGCGGCGACACTGCCAGAAAGCCATGCATGCTTTGTTTGTTTTAGCTTTCAGGTGTTTCTCCCAGGTCAGCTGTTTGTCAAAAATAACTCCCAGGTATTTGACATTATCTGAAAATCTGAGAGAAGTATTGAATAGGAGAGGTGTACGTAAGGGTCCAACCTTCTTTTTCTTTGTGAAGAGTACCATCTCTGTCTTCAAGGGGTTGACAGATAGGGACTGTTCATTACACCATTTTTCTGTTATTCGAAGAGCCGTCTGCATTAAGGTGCAGAGCATGCCCTCAAACTTCCCCGTGATGAGGATGGTGATATCATCCGCATATCCAATGGTATAGAATCCAGCATCATTGAGTGCGCTTAGAAGGCTGTCCACCACTGTATTCCATAACAGTGGAGACAGAACTCCGCCCTGTGGGCAGCCTTTCATCACGACACCTCTAATTGAGCTGTCTCCTACGTTAAATTGCACTGCTCTCATTGCAAGCATGTGTTTTATCCACTCACAAAGAGTAGGTGCAACACCAAGTCTGCGTAAGGCAGAGTTTATACTTTCAAAGGTGGCCTTGTCAAAGGCTCCTTCAATATCAATGAAAACTCCCAGGGTAGACATTTTGTTGTCCAATGATCTCTCGATTCGATTCGCTACGGCATGTAGCGCCGATTCGGTGTATCTCCCTGGGATGTAAGCGTGTTGGTTCAGGTGCAGTGGGTGTGACACAAGCACCTTCTCCCTTATTTCCCTGTCACAAAGTCTCTCAAGAGTCTTTAATAAGAAAGATGTAAGACTAATGGGACGGTAAGATTTGGCCAGGTTGTAGTCAACACGCCCTGGTTTGGGTATAAAAACTACCTTCACTTCTCTCCAGCTCTCCGGTATATACCGAAAGGCGATACATGCCCGGTAGATGCGCACCAGGTGGGCAATTATCAGGTCCAGACCCCATTGTAATAGGGCTGGGAAGATACCGTCCACCCCTGGCGACTTGAAGGGGAGAAAGGAGTTTATAGCCCAGGTTACTTTGTCGCCCCTTACGACCCGGTCCGCCACTTCCCAATCCTCCTCAATGGGAGGTGGGGTGTCAGGCCTTGGCCATACACAGTCAGGGGTAACAATGCAGCCTGGGTTCCGCGAGTCTTATACTTTGTTCTTCTTTTTCTTTTTATTTTGTTTTTCTTCTTGTTCTTCGGCTATTACACTCTCGGGTTTACCGTCTTTTCTTTCTTTATCTTGTCAATCTCCCTCCTTTAAATCTCTCTTCTCCATTGCTATTTCTATATATGTCTCTCATCTTATCGCTGGTGTATCTCTTCTCCTTCCTCCTCTTGGAGACCATTGTGTTAGTTTCTTCGGCCATCTGTTATCTCGAAGATGCCCATACCATTTAAGTGCTTTTGTTTTCTAATAAGGTTCTCGTTATTTATCAGGTTATTTCCATCCTTCTCCAAATTTCCTCAGTCCTTAGCCTATCTCTTCTTGTGGCAGGTAGACTCATCATATAGTCTAATTCAACTTCTCTGTTTTTATTCCTGACTTATGTTGACAATGGCCACATTTCAGCTCTATACAGTACAATATTTTCTAATATGCTGTGAAAAAGTCGTTTTTTGGTATCTTAACTGAGATTTACCCCCCATAGCAGTCCGTATAGAGTTTTGTCGCATTTTTTTCATATCTATTCTGGTAAATATATCTCTTTCACATGTAATTGTTGACCTAATAGTTTTCTCCCGGTATTTAAAGGTATTATACGTTTTATTATCTTGGTCGTCCACTCTTATATTGTGTGTATTTCTTCCTACGCAGCACGCCCATGTATTCTGTTTTGTTAAAATTGATTTTAAGGGTTCCTCATTCAAATTTCCTTTTTAATTACCATATCTACTTTATCCTGTGTTAATATTATCTTGTCATCGACGAATACTAAAGAGTATAATGTGGTTATGTTGTCTATTTTTGTTTCTATTCCTGCACCATTACTTTGCCTCTAAGCACGCTGTCCTTTAGGTCTTAGACTTATGTATGAAATCCGGCGTCCTTTTACCTTACTCAACTAGCTGCTCGGCTGACTGCGTCGGGCAACGCTGACCTTCATTCCTTATTTGAATGGCAATGCCAAAAAACGCTTAACGCAACAAGCTTATATTTTAGGCACAAAACCTTGACTATTTATCGTTCATCATTACTAATTTATAAGTATCAACTTTTACAGGCTAAACAATTTTGAAAGAAAAAACTTGCGATGTTTGTTATGTCCTGAATTTATTCTAATTATATTTAAATTATTGAACTTGTTTAAATTGCTAGATTTATTAGAGGCAAAAATAGTATCTCGCGCCCTAATGCAACTGAATTACGAATTTACCTTGACGTTTATTAACCTAGGCTATGTAGACCGCTTACATATTTTAGTGCAATATTTAACAGTTAATCAAACGAGTTTTTTGTATATTTATATTTTTTGCGGATTAGAGTAATGTAAATTACTGTTTTATATAAACACAGACTAGAACATCAGCAAACGCGCTTAAACATTTTTTCGGTTTAGCACAACACAGTATTTAACCACAAAATAATTTTTTACGATGATATAAAATATAAAAGTGTGACATCGTTCATTTAAGAGGAACATTCAACTCGCTCTGTGATGATAACCATTTTAAGTAATTTGTCAACTGGAAGAATATAGAGCAAGATCTTTCGTTCTATGCGGTAGAGACATTTAGTATCGCTAACATATGTCGTATTGTCGTGGCAATATATACTAATTAAATTAAATCGGCCGATGAGTGCGCCATTGCAACAACCAACCCACTTCATTGAGTTTAATGGGTTCTTGCATAAGTAGTATAATACATTTTACCAATAAATGGATTACCTTCTTATTTCTTCACAATTATGTACACTATGATCCTGTTTTCTTTAAAAAATCTAATAGATACAGTTAAAAGAAAAAAAAAACGATAT
The DNA here is from genome assembly GCA_958336395.1 of Ctenicera cuprea. Lineage (NCBI taxonomy): Eukaryota > Metazoa > Arthropoda > Insecta > Coleoptera > Elateridae > Ctenicera > Ctenicera cuprea. The sequence goes on along the minus strand of OY284486.1, from coordinate 70,481,060 downwards.
ACATGGGCGCTTATCATTTCAGAAAACAAGCAACTTTACAAAAAGCGTGTTCATAATCGCAACGTATTGCATATTATAGAATATAAAATACTGCTGAACGCAGTACATGTCTAACATCTCGACAGAGGATATTTATTATTTCTTTTTAGAGAAGTATAGAAAAAACTATAGAGCGTAGTCCGATGGTGCAGCTAGTTAATTATTAATTGAGCAGTTCATTGATAATTAATTTTAAACTTTTTAAGAAGGTACAATTGGCCATTTCAGTTTTGCCTTGAGCATTTAAAACTTCCCGAATCTGCCTTGGTGTTACACTTTAAAACGATTTTGAAACAATCTGTAAGCACACCGATAAAATACCAGCGTTTACTTCTAATTTATGAAAACTGTAACTTGAAAGATGAAATGAAAGTGAAAATTCACATTAGAAGAATTTTTAGTTCTATTTTTATTTGTTTTTTGAATAACAACTATCAAGCCTTAGCACTTTCTAAAGGATTGGAAATTTCCGACTACCACACCAATGTACTACACTTATTCTTCTCTTATTGGTGGGAAAAGTTAAGGTTCAGTGTGTTTTTTAAAATATTTTTCCTTTAGTAAAATCGAGCACAATTAAAGGCATTTACTTGTAGTTGTTAAAATTCATAGAAACGGTCGCAGGTAAATTAGAGGATACTCAAATCTAATTGGCAGCACAATTCTGGCTATTTTAACTAACAAAATTAAAAAACATCATGTGGTCAATTTTGATCAATTTGCTTTCTTAAATTTTTTAAATTTTGAAACATGGGCGTTTGTTTACACTCCTTAACCCACACGCTCACATCACACACAAAGTAAACAATTATTTTAATTGCTTTAATAATGTGTAGTATATCCCATAAAATATTTTGATTTAATTTTACGCTACGGAAAGGTTATGGTAACAATGGTGGTTTCTGAACTGTAGTATTTGTTGACAATAATTAATCTGTTCTTCTCAGATTGAATATAGCTGAGTTATCGAAATAAAAAAACACTTTTTGTGCAATATTTGTAACTGAAACCAGCAAACTATTGGTTTAGTGGTTTATATTGTTAATAAATATGTGTAGCGACCTTATAGCAAAATCTAAATGTAGGTCATATTAATAACAAGGGCAAGAGAGTGAGAGACTACCTTTAACTTTATATGTGTAGCTGGCTAAAGTACTTTGAAAATAGCGAAAACGCTAAAATAAGAGTTGTGAGTTAAAGCTTTTGAACAAATGTACCTATACTCCATTCAACTTTAAGCTCTTAGATTAGACCTGGTCATAATTATGGTAGGGAAGAAACAAACACATAAGTGAGTTATCATTAAGCTTTATGTGTCATTTACCTACGGAAAGCATTAAAAAACTATTTGTTTCATATTTATTCAGGAAATATCTTTATAAATGTACATTTTGTAAACAGTTATAGTAAGCAAATGACATTTCTTTCATTAAATACTAATAGCTGGATGCAGTGAAGCGAAGTTTAGTTTAGTGCAGACTAATGAGTCAACAGAATGCTGTGATATTTTCTACAGGTTTTTCAGTAATGGCTCTCTAATTAAAACCTGTATTTACTTGTGGTAGCTCATTAAACGGGTTGGAAAATAATACGAAACATAAACAATAAATCGTGATTATTGTTAACCATAAAATTTCCTATTCAGTTACATAATGCTTCTTAAATGAGCGAAAAACCTCCCCTGAACTTTTCATGTACTTTAGAAATTTCAACTTATAATGTTTTCAAAAGTATTTTTTTATCAATGTTGTAAGCACAAGAGGTACTAGAACTTCACAAGACTAAACTGACTTACATTAACATAATATTCTTTCCCTAGCTATTGAAATGAAGTTTGCTGTATCTTTAGTAGTAGCGATGCCTAGCAAAGGGTTTTGTAACTGCATTGTTTGGTAGATGAATATTCAATTGCTACGGGGGTGCTCTGTTGTGTTCCGGTTTAAATATCCCCTAAAACGGGGAACGTCAGCTTTCTTTCTGAGTATTGTGAAAAATAAATCCAACGTTTTATAGTGCCTTTACTACTATACTATTTGGCAACGTTGCAATTATTCTTCAGTTATGTTGTCTTCTACCTTTTATATTACATCTTAAACTGAGCTTATAGACACAGAACGCAAAACAATAGTTTTCAATAGTTTTCTTAAATTTTTAATTAAATAAAATTTTTGAACAGTAATAATATTGTCTGTACCAGGTTTCACTGATATCCAAATGGTTCCGGTAAAAATAGTGAGCAAAGCGTGAGCAAAAGAACAGTGGAGCGGACACCGGTGTCGACCGTGACGCTGTGAAGAAGTAGTTCAGCAGACACCGGTGTCCGCTGTTGAAGGGGACGTAAACGGTAACAATGAAGAGTTTTTCTTAAGAAAAAAAAATTTTAAAAGAAGAGACTTCAAAAAATAAATAAAAAAAACTTCCTTTTTCTTTAAAACAATTTTTTCTTCCTTCAAGAAATTTTATTTTTCGTTGAAAAACTTCCAGTTTTATTTTCCTATACACAAAGCTTCCTTTTATTGGGACATTTTAATTTTGGCGCATATGGCGCCTCATATATACCAGTCTAATAGTCCACAGACAGACAGACATTTCAAAATCAATTCATGTTCCTGAAGGCTCAAAACATATATTTCCGTCAAAAAATTGAAATCTAAATTATTCATCAATTCAAAACTCTTACTGAAAGCATAGGTAAGTAGAAAAAATCTATTAAAAGGAAATTTACCAACAATAGTATACAAATTTTGCTTCTAACTAATAACAATAACTTTTCATTTCGCATCTAAATTTGTAATACAGATCAAAAACAGATACAAATATTCAAATCAATAATAGATTAGCCAGTGGTAGCATTGATTTTTCAAAAATGAAAAGCAAAGTAACATAAATTATATACACAGCCAGTAAGTTAGCAAAATAATAGCATAATGAAATTTAAATCCAACGCAACAAAAACGTAAAAATATTTTCTGTAGATCAATACTCTCGTTTACAGTTTTGAGTTTTTTACCTATAATATGTTTTTGAACTCAAAATTTTGATATCCTGCAGTACTCAAATAGTTATGGGTTTATTTTTCAATTGTTAGTTTCTCGTACCTTAAGGGGCCCTTTTAACACAAAAATGTTTTGTTTTCTGGTCTGTGTTTACTCAATCTGTGGGTTTTGATATTTGTACTTATTTTTTATACACCCTATACATTATTGGTAGCACCGTACCCTTTCGAGTGCTTCAAATTTATGAGTCACTCAACTCTACACTGTAATCGATTCTTCTTGCGGTGCAGTTTTTCTTCCGACCATTATACAGCTTTTGAATGTCAGCAGCAGTAATGAGGTTAAATTCAAATTTAGACGTCGATCTTTATCATCTCTTATTCAACAGAATTGACTTATTTCTAAGCCACAGTAAGGCACGTCAGTTGTATATTCCCAAAAGAACTTCCTATCTGAAACTTTCCATATACATGTGACACAATATTATTCTCGTATCTAATGTAAAAACTGATAATACATTACCGATTTTTTAAGACCGGACTTTTAGTCTCAGAATAACAAACAATTTCGTTAAAATGCAATAAGAAAACAATAATCATGGGTGTACTCAAATCCATTAAATTTATACGTGAAACATATTGTACGATTTTGCAGGGTTTCTACAACTGCGATATTTACAAAAAGTTAGTGTTGTAAAGTAGCTGGATTCGCGAGAAATAAGCGTTCCAAAAAAAAAAATAAGCATAAACTTCAACATGCATATTGTGCTTGTTATGAAAGAAAATGGGACTTATTAAAAATCGTTTTGGTAATATTCCTAAAGTTATAAAATCAATGAAAGTGCAAAATTTGTCGCTATTGGAATGAATTGACCACTTTCATTATATTATTGGCAATTTGAAGTTCGGCGGAGAATTTGGCATCAGGTTGTAGCAATATATTGAACAAGTATAGCATCGCAATCCTGGTTACTCACAATTATTAGAAATTGGAAATATACAAAAGTCGACAAATAATCCAGTCAGTTGTTCACCGGCCACCTTTTACGTTTTGCTCCATTATCGAGTTGCGACGTTAAAAGTTCCTTTTCAATGTTTAAAGGTATTTTGTCGGACAAGAGAACTAATTTTTTGGCTGAAAATTTAGAAAAAGTTATTGTTGTGTACTGCTATTCGTAAGTTTTTTATTTAACGATCGTTTTCCGTCCTTTATGAATGTTGATCATCTAAACTTATCTTTGGTAGAACGTTCTTGGCGTATTAATAAATTTACACGTTTCTTTTTATTAATTTGTGGTTGTTATTTGACATTTTAATTTAAAAAAATATTTTTTCCACGACCGGGAGTAGAAGCCGGTTTCTATGGCATCAAAATTGTGACAGAAGTAAAGCATTTACTCTCTAGGGACGAAATAAGACAACAATTTCCCTAGGGGAGTTTTTATTTCATTTAATATTTATTTTTGTAAACAAATGTCTGTTGTCATGGTACGTTGCATGGAAACATACCAAAGGCTTCTAAATATTGTAATTTCGCTCCGATTTATTATAATTCTTTATTTATGAAATTAAGTGTTTCTACTCCCGATCGTGGAAAAAATAGTATATACACATCGGGAGAGACCACCATTTTTCCCTAGATGTATTTGTAGCCCTCGGGCTTCTCCCTCGGGCTTCAAATTACACCTCAGGAAAAATAAGACGTTTCTCTCCCTTAGTGTATAATGTACTATTTGCAGTTTCATAAAATTATTTTGTGAAGTACATTTAAAACTCACGACCATTCATATTCTACGCTTATGAAACCTGTTTTATTTCATTTTACTATTACACACGCATCAATTCCGGTTGACCAAATAAATAATAACTATCTACACAAGCTAGCATAAGGTCAAACATATGGATGTGTTACTATTCTAAGCTTGCAGATAATTCGTTTACAGTTTTATATATGCGCCAACTATACATTTAAAGAAATTAGGCCAGGAATCATTATTAATTGATTGCCTAATAATTTAAATACTGACTAAATACTAGACTAGAAATCCGGACACTACTGATTTCACTCCGTTTATATCATCGGATTTAATATAGAATATTAACAGACAATAAACAATTAAATGACAGAAAAACGCATTATTTTTAAGATTCAGAATAAGTTATTAGTTTTTATATCAACAAATAACCACTGATATAACATTACAACTTAACAATAGATTGTCAAGAAATTGAAAAATTGATTCCTTAATCTTAATGGTGTATTCAGTCTTAGAAGATTTAATGTGATATTCATTAGTTATGATATTGGCAAAAAACAGGATTTTTAAATTAACTTAATTTGTGGAATTTGAAGCCAATTGTTTGATATTGAAATTTTACAACAGCACGATTTATTAGAACATGATTTATGAGTAACTCAATAAAAACTATCAAATTTAATTTATCCCAAGCTAAATATTATTCTGAATCACGAATCACAGCGCGTCATAAATGTAAAAGCTGAACTACAAACTAATTGCTTTTATGGAAAGTTAGCAGACAGCACCAATTAATTCAGAACCAAAATGAAAGTGTAGTGGAGTATTGTCTGTAAAGTTAGAAATGCTTTTTGTGCAGCTTAAAATTACCTATATGTAATATAGTACACGTTCTCTAGTTGACTTAAGCAATGCGAAAGTATAAAATCTTCTTCTACGATAATTATTTGTGAAATAATTTAATGCATAAATGAACAAATCTTAAAACGAGTTTTTGTCATGGTACGGCAGTGAGACTTTACGCTTCGGTCTGCGACATATATGTTAACAGTTTCAGAGCGAGAAATGTATAATAAACTATTTGTACTGCCTATCATAATGCGCTAGGATCTGATCATTAAAATCGCATGAGAAGTAATATAAAAGGAATTTAAAATTTTTCTAGCGCGATTTAGAAGAAACAAAATGAGTTAAACATTTGGCCTGGATTATTCCATACTTTAGACATGATTACTTACCGTATTTCCAAAAGTTAGTTGTATAATGTACCGTACAATGGCAAGGAACTGAAAAGCCAGCGCAGAGCGTACTAGTACACAGGACAATGTCTGGGGCATTAATTAGTTGCTTGGATCAGTATAGCTGACTACCTTACAACTTAATAGTTATTTAAGTATCAAGGAATGTAAGGACGTAATAACATCCGAGGTAGGCGAATACGAGCTGAGGCGGAGCCGAAGCTTGTCGCCTGCCGAGGATGTTATTAGTCGATACATTCCGTGTTACTTATTAAATTTTGCACGCTACTGGCAATGTAAGTAGGCCTACAGGTAGAAATTTAATCATATTTTTAAAAGTTCGTTTTGACAGCTGTCATCGGAATTATTTTTTAAAAGCTCCATTATTCTAAGTTGTCTGTGTTTGTTACCATATCAACGAACAGTTAAAATCAACATTATTTTCCTAGGAATGTAAGTGACACTATTAAGTTCCGTCGTCAAGGGTAACTAGTACACGAATGTTATCAGCCACTTACGATCCCTGTAGCTATGGATATAAGGCCTACTTACACTGCCGGTAGCGTGAAAAGTATATTAAATTTTTTTTTATTAAAAATTGTTTTCTGTATAAAAAAACATTCCTCGGTATTCAAGGTAACCAAAGGCAATACTGCAAATTCATCAGTCAAGAATTGGACTGTTGGCGGTAAAATTAAGTCACTAAACATTGCTGCACCTAAAAATAAGGTTTTAAATCTTGTTCTACTATTACTCATGAGCAATTTAGTTTAACTAAAATTGTAGTATTGCTTCTAGCGTATTATGTAAAGGGGTATGAGTTTTTAAATTTAAAAATTTCATAGAAGGCGTTACAGAGAACAACGACGAATTAGTAGCTTATCTCTAGCTCTACGAGACTACAGAGCTTTAAAAAATTGGGTTGTCAGTTTTCAAGCAATATTTTTTTAAATGTCAAAATTTTGATAACTTTTTTGCTTCATTGTTGTAATAGTAGTAACATTGTGTGCCCGCAGCGCATTTTTAATATCAAATATTACCTCTGCCTGATTACTTGATTTTGAGTAATTAGGTTTGTTTCTTTAATCTTTCACCTTTTATACCCTAAGGTGTGAAGAGTGGCGGTAGCTCAGAGGTTGGGCGCTCAGCCTTTAACGCTAAAGGTCTAGGGTTCGATTCCCCGCCGAAGCCATGCAGTAATAAAAATGTATGCCGCAACCCGCCACTCACATTCCCCAATTCGGTGTAGGCAGCCGTGGGGTCTTAATGCCTGAAACCTTCTCTGGTACTTAGTCGTTCGGATTCGACGTTAAACTGTAGGTCCCTCGTACTCCACCTTAGCGCTAAGGAGAGTACGTGGCAGAGAAGAGTGCCGGTGCCCAGCAGTGGGACGTAAAGGCTGATTATGTACGTACCCGAAGGCGTCACGGTCTAAATAGGTATTAAATATAAACATTCAAAAATTCATAGAAATTAGCGAGCTGTAGTCAATGTTTTATTAATATGTGTCCCAATGGAGCACCGCCTGCAACAGCCGCCAATCTTATCCCCTTCTTAAAGAGAATGTCGTATATATAGTGTATTAAAGGAGTAGGGCAAAGAGTGGGGACAAGAGTGGTGGGATAGGTTAGCACCTTCCACCTATCCCACCACTCTTGTTAAATTTTTGAAATTTCCAAAATTGTAAAAATATGTTTACTGCACAATTTTATACTTTTAACAATTCGTGATTATAGTAATATTGTGCTTTTATACTTTCGTGTCTATAGTAATTTTGTGTTTCCCTCGAGCTACTTACAGTAAATGTGATCCTAATTTGTCAACTGGCTTTTGAGTAATAAATTGTTAACTAAACATGTTCAAAAAACCCTTGTAGTCGTCATTTTAAAACTAGAGTGTTCGGAAGAAATTTTTCGATTTGTCGTAACCCCCTCTAGAGTACCGTGACCCTTATTTTTGAAATTCTGCTTGAAAAAAATTGACACCAAACAAAAAACCTCTGACTTTTGTTTCCGGTTTCGGATCGTAAAACACACATTTATGACTCGAGAAATTTTCGTTGTAGCTACATATATCAAATTTCATTAAGATCAGTCCAGTAGTTTCTGAGATACCGAGCATATTGCACGCAGATAGAAAAGTAAACAAAGTTTTGAATTCTTTGAGAAAAGGTTTCCTGGTAATAAAGAACTGCACAAATGCTTGAATAGAAAATTCATCAGCCAACTATTGAGGGGGAAGTAAAAATTGGCCATCAATTTAGGGGGAAGGGAAATTAGCTCCCTTTAATATTGCTGCAAGTAAAAATTAAGTTATAATGTTATTCTAAATTTAGTTATGAGCAATTTAGCTTAAACAGATCGTCTCCCTTCACAGAAAAGTTGGCAGATTGGGCAGCAACCAACTGGTAGCTTATTTCAATGTCTATAAGCGTACAGAATTTAATAAAAAATCGTATTGCAAGTTTTCTTTGGAGATTTTGAAAATTTCTTCATAAGGCACAGTTTCCTCGGTTTAAACATTTTTAAAAGTAACTCAAGTACTGTTAAAAAAAACAAAGTTAATGCTAATCTGAGAACTCATTTTTGGGTCACAAGGCGTTAAATCCAAAACCTAAAAAAATCGCTATTTGAAAGTTAGAGTAAAATCCTTCAATTTGTATGCCTTTTATCATACCCTGTCACTAAAAACTATTGTGTTGATTGTGTTATATTTTGTAAGAAATTAAAATTTTGACTCAATGAAGTTTTGTTGTATTTAATTACTCTAAATTTCTTTAAGATAAAGCTAGTAATTTTTTGAGATTTTGCAAACACTTACATATAGCCAGGTTTTTTAAAAAAAACCTTTGTTTGAGTTCCTGGATATCCCTTTTTCATCAAAATTTCACAATCTAGAATTTTTACCATCACAATACTTTTCAGTAGTGGAATTTTGAACTTTTCTGCAACATTGTAGAAACTTAAATATTTCTTGTATTTCCATATTGGCAGAACGCTCATTCCAGTTTATATCCTTTCTTTAAAGAGTATGTCAGTAGTTACATATACTGTCGATTGTATTTAAATTTTAGCTCAATTGAAGCTTTTGCCAAAATTAAATATAAAAACAGTTTTTAAACATTTCGGTTATTTTAAATGTTTTATCGTTTCCTTTATCCTGCTCAAACATTTGCTTTTATAGTTCTTTATTCACATAAACCAAAATGTAATTCTAGGTAGTATTCAGATAGGTCTATTAGTGTTAATTATATAATTGTTTTATTTGATACTAATACCTAAATGTGGTTCACAGACAAACCCGTGTGTCGGCCAAACTTGAAACAAGTGTACGGAGTGGCACGGCACGAGAACGCTAAAGTTTTGTGCGAAGTGGAGGCTTACCCACCTCCAGACAACTTTAAGTGGTCTTTTAACAACACCGCCAACACTATAGAAGTGCCGCAAACGCGTTTCCAGTCGGGTCTGCACCATTCTTCATCAACCCTGACTTACACCCCCGTAACCGAGTTGGACTATGGTACGGTAATGTGTTGGGCAAGTAACCTCGCGGGTCGCCAGCAAGAACCCTGCGTCTTTCACATTATGGCGGCGAGCAAACCGGACCCACCGTACAACTGCACAATTCTCAACCAAACCTCGGATTCTTTAGAAGTGCAGTGTGTGGAAGGTTTTGACGGTGGACAACCGCAATACTTTCTACTTGAAGTTTATGACCACCAGACCGGCGTTCTTCAAGCTAATGCGTCTGCAAAGTTTTCCACGTTCAACGTAAGCGGGCTGGACTCCGGAAGAAACCTCAGGATGATGGTTTACGCTGCTAATTCTAAGGGAAGAAGCGAGAGTGTTTTATTAGAGGGATTCACTTTGAAAGTTGCTGAAAAACAAACAGGTAAATCTCGTTTTCCGCTTTATGGAAACACACTCCTTTAGCGCGGATTTACGCGGACCCCTAATGTTTCTACAGTCTTGTCCCTAGGTACTCGAGATCAAATCGAAATCGCTCCAATGTTAGGCATCCTGGTGGGCATCGTAACAGCTCTACTGCTCGTGTCGGTGGTAATTCTAGGGGCTCTCAAGATACGCGCTTCTCGGCGTGAAGGGACTCACGCTTTAAGACCCGGATTTTTGCCTGTCAAGGAGAAGGTAACTTTGCCGTTACGTTCCGAATCGGAAGACCTCTTCGAAAAGGACGATAAAAATCCCGATGTGGTACCGGCAAACAAAGGTACGTTTTCTTGGCAATTAGTGTTTGGAATAAAGCCATCTATCAATTTGTTTACATAAAAGCGCCTTCTCTAACGGTTCGGTGGTTTTATTATTCTCCTTTTTTTTTTGTCAGATTCGGACTATCAGCTGGGGTCAGCCGCACAAACGCCAGGGTTAAATAATTCAGTGATATCCGCAGAGTACGAAGCTCCAGGTCAACATATTACACCCTTGACTGAAGCTTACATAACCAGGGATCGGGCGTATGCTCCACAGCCAGTAAGTTAGCATAATAATTGATTCCATCCCTGCATTTAATGTATTCGTGTAGTTTATTGTTGTTGGAACTGGTGGCTGGCTTATTTCATTACATCACATCTCCGCGTTAACTAATTTACATGTTCTAGTTTTATTTTATCATTAAACGATTGCCCTTCGTCAACATACGGTTTAGACTACAACTGCATCGTGCTTGTTTGCTGTAATGTGTTTATTTTGGTTTTGTAGGATCGTTATACACCGTACAAAGATGTATTTTAGTAGCTAAAGTAAGTGTGTTTCTTTAAAATGCAGCCACATGAAACGTTATCTTGAAACCTACACTTTATGTTACTGTTTTCCTGCAACTAGAAATGTGCTAGACTCACGATTGATACTTCATTACTAAACTTTTTAACATACATTTGGTTTAATTTAGTACGAAGTACTAAAAACGTTTTCTTATTTCTTACTTTATACGTTCTGCCATTAAATGTACTTTTTCATTGTTAAAAAACAAAGCGGGTCAAAAGTATGAGACGCTGATTTTCTGCTTTTAATATTCATCTTAGTAAAAATGTTTTCAATGCAAATTGTAGGGAAGCGGAAGGACCACATTTTACAATTACTTCCAGTTATACAGGCGGCTCCATATAAGAGTGGCAAACCAAACTTATTTTTGTTGATAGAATAGTTTGTATATTTTTGTGTATTTTTTATTCACGTTTTAATTGTCTCTCTGAGGATGTTTTATTTATTAAATTCCGTTGTGGCGTTGTCAAGTTATTTAACTTATTTCGAAAATTTTGATATTTGCAGAGTTCACTGTAATAAAATTTGCCCGTGCCGTATTCCCACAGATTAAACAAAATTTTTCAATTGAATTTTAGGTAAGGCATGCACTGTATTTCCCCAAATTTTTTAAATTTAAAGTAGGTTACAACGAAACAGTAAAAAACTTTTTAACCCCGTGGTCTAAGTGAGGCTGGGCGATACCGTAAAATGACTATCGATACCAATGTGGTATCGATACTATACTAAAGTATGATAACATAAAAGCTATCAAAGTACTAAATGTATCGCAAGTATCGAGAGGATCGAAGTATCAAAAATATTGAAGTATCGAAGGATCAATTGTATTGAAGTATTGAAAGTTATTACCGCACGGTTTCGTTTTTTCGTTCAAATAGATGAAAATACTATACAATTAATTTAAAAAAAATCACATCGAGTGAATTTGCCGGTTCGAGTTTAAATTTTAATTTTTATTGAAGACAGAAACTAAATTTTTGTAGAACTTTTGCAGAAAGCAACGTCAACTTTATCATTTTAAATAGCACCATATATTTTTGGCGTGGCTTGTTTTCCCGATTGCGAAAATGGAACGCTACTCGATACCTCCATATATTCGGTACTTTTAATACTTTCGATATTTTTGATAGGTTTGATACTTTTGATAATTGTGATACTTTGATACTTTAAATAGTTTTGATACTTTTAATACTTTTGATACTTTTAACACTTTCGAAACTTTTGATATTTTTGATACTTCTGATAGCTTTGATACTTTTGATACTTTTGACATTTCGATACTTCCAATACTGGTCGATACTTTAAGAAAGTATCGATACTTTGCTCAGTCCTAGTCATAACTTTTTTAAATTAGAACACCCTGTACATTAGTTAGCTAAATAGAGCATTTTGCACTATACATAAATTTCCTGTTTTCAAGAAAATTACATTCCTAAGGAAAAATCGGATAATTTCTAGAAATCCAGTGATTGAAATTTTGTTTTCTAATTATTTAAAATTGTACCCAATTTTAATTTGTGACATTGTGACAATCGTTTCTACAGGGTGCGGCAACTTAAGTGTTACATGCTGATATCTACAAAACTATAAAAGATTGAGCAGCAAATTTTGTTGTTATTTTATAGGATGGAAGGCGCCGTATACCAGGCTAATAGTGAGTTTTGGGAAGCTTCTCTATTTTAAGGAATCCGGGATAATTTAAACACTTTTTAAGTGGAGTGATTTTTTTATTGTTTGCTTCAAAATAGGTCGAGCCTATTTTTTCAGATTTCTTGAATAACGTTTTGTGCCCTTAAAGATGTAGGGATAACATTCTGTAAATATTTAAAAACCGGCACAAGATTACATTTTCCAATTTAAATCTGTCCACTAGAAATAATCAACCAAAATTAGATCAAGCAAAATTTAATAAGCGTGAAAGATGTGCATTTACAACCCCTAATAAATAGGAGGCTGATATGTTTTTCATCGTAATTAAATTTTGTTTAATCTGATTTTAGTTACCTTTTTGTTGAAGGAACATTTATATTGAAAAAATATTTAAAGAATTTCATTCCCAATTCATTAGAGGGATATACGTTTTTCAAAAAAAAATTGAAAACAATAAGCTGTACATTGTTTGAGGCGGATAGTAAAAATATATTAAATAGTACATACATTCCTATTTAAAATTTTTAAGTTCCTCGCTATACCTTAAGATAGGGGGGCCTTTTAAAACTCACACAATTATTTACAGTTTTGGAGATACGAGCTTGTGAGGCTTTAGTTGCCGCACCCTGTATTTAAGTAAATATTTAAAATGCATTTCAAACTAAAAAATACAGGTGTGAAACGCTTTCAGTGATGTCTGGATTTATAATTTCTGGAAATTAGGTACCTGATTTATTCTGCGATTCTAATTTTTTCGAAAATTATTACTTTTAGCTAGAGCTATTGTTGAAGAAAATATATAGAGTGCAAAAGTTTTATCTAACTGTGTAAACTGTTCAGGGTGTTCTTTTTAAAAAAATAAGTTGACACATTACAGTAGCTAGAAATGTTTGCAAAGTTGCAACAAATACTCTGCATGATCGTATTTAACTTTAGAATATCTGGAGAATAGTGCATGGTTTTAACTAACATCTAACAGAAAAAAATTTTTAATTCGAGGAAATACGACTCATGCACATTTTATTAGCGAGTTCTGTAATGGTCAATTTATTGAAAATGTTTAGTAACGTGGCATCGCCACAACGGAATTTCAAAAATATTCCATTTAAAAAAATGTCAAAATTGTGGTATGGAACCTCTGTGTTATTAGAAAAAAATTTAAACTATGTGGTTCTTTTAGACCCTTATAGCTTGTATTGAAAACATTGCTTTCTGAAATGAATATTGACGTCAGAAAACTGGTGTCTCCATACTTCTAACTCGTCCGTTTGTACTTAATCCCGAGTTATTAAAATTATTGTTTAGTAATGGAAATTTGGTTCAACGTACGCTCCAAAAATATTTTACTATTGCTTCTAATGCTTTTCTATTCAATGTTTAGTACAACAAAGACTGCTTGGCTAAAAGCCTCTTGTATCTTTAAATTATAACCACCTAAGCATACTATTGGCTATGTTAAATTCATTATGACGATCAATTTGTTATAATAAACGAATCCATTTGTAGCGGTGCTGCTTGTACGAAAACCCTTAAACAGCTTTTAGTAAATGCTAGTTCGTTTTGTTACTACTTCTTTATCGCTTGCCAAAATTCTAAAAGCATGATATCGAAAACAGGTATCTAATGAAGTAACGTACGCTGAGCTGTCAATCGCGCGACCGAATTCGTTGGAACCCATCAAGAATGGAGGAAATCAATACGGATCTCTACATCGGCGAGATGAGCCCACCATATACGCACAAATAGACCATGGTAGACGGCCTCCTCCGGCACCCGTTAAGACGTCAATCACTTCACCTATTATTTCACCGGTTTCATCTCTGTTTCCAACAGCCAAACCTGGTATATATCATCGAGAAGTTGTGACAGTTAGGACGCCGCTCATGGGCTGTCAACAAGAAAGTTGTGTTTAGATTAGGAAATTTTATTTAGATAGTGAATATTTTTCCCAAAGACGTTTAAATCTGTATTGTATACAAATTGTTTTTTAATTGACGGACAATAAAGTAACGGTAAGAATAATTCATGTAAATAGAGAATGAACATAAGCGATTTTTACGAGAGACACACCAAAACGTCAAGACATATCTTGTAAATTGTGAACATATTTGGATCATATCTCGAAATTTCCTAATGGGGAAACAGGATTTTTAAATTGTAGCTGCAAGATTGGTTATCAAAATCCAATCTTATATGCTACCACAATTGGAACAAATAAGCGTTTCGATTCTATTTTGATAAACCTACAAGTATTTCTTCTAGTCCAATTTTATAGCGCGATATATTAATTTAAGCAAATTTATGTACATATAGTGTATTGAATCTTTTAATAAAATCTTCAATTATTTTAAGAGAGAGACTGATGAATGGATAGCAACGTTGTTTATATTTTTAACTGTTTTGTGAGCGATTTTCGTAGCACAAGGATGTACATTGTGTATATACACAAATTAAAAACCGTTAAAATAAATTAATAAATGTGATATCATATGCTTCGAAATCGAAGAAGATAAAGGTAATTATACATATAAATCCTTTCATGTTTTGCACTTATTACGTGTACAACTGCAGGCATTTTTACTCGGTTTATGTGTACGTAGTAGGTGAATACAAAACAAGACTATGATTGTAACCTAGCATAATCTTTGGAAACCATTTCTTGTTGTAACTTTATCGTGTCTTTTGAATATAATTTCTTAAAACACTTAATTGCTGTTTTACTATCATTAACTTTAATTGTACCTTGATTAAAGTTTTCAACGTTAGAGAACAGCACAAACAACCGTATTTTCTTACTATAATAAATTCTCTAAAATACACCATGTGTAAACGAAACTATAAACACCTCCTGTTTTTCACAATTAAGTTGACAAAATTAAATTTGAGAATGTTTAATTATTCATAAATAATTAATTATATAGATGACGTATAGCTTATAGTCATTAATCTAGCACTTCCGGTTTAACCGAAATGGACACCAACTTCATGTTTTTAAATACCACCTTGCATATTCTTCAATAGTTTATTGTAAAATATAGAATTCTCTTTCCAGTTGTTTTTCCTTTGTTAAATCTGAAGTTGGTTAATGAATTAGAGAAAATACAGTGGTTTTTTACAGTAAGATGGCCATGAAATAACTTTTAACAAGTAGGCATTGTAAGTTATCAAATCGAAATTAATGTAGAACAACATTCACTATATTTTGTACATTTACACAAATACTAAATAAAAAATTTAATTTTCTTCTAAAGTGCTATATTTTTAAATAATACTATCCAAATAGGTCTTTTTTAATAAGCATTTTAACATACCATAACCAAAGAAATTTCAAGAAATATAACTGCCTCTTGTATTGTTTTAACAATAATTACAAATAATTAAATAGAACTGAATTTTTATTGCAAATTTTTTGTTTTACATTACGATTTATATGCCTCTTTAGAAAGGTATTTTTAAACTTCTTATAAGAAAACAAAAAAGTTAGAAAGCTGTCGGACAAACCGCCACTAAACCTTCCTCGTATATGCCCACCGCCGCCTTTTAACCCTTAGCGAATCTGGCAATATTGCCAATTAAAACTAAAACGGTTAGGAACCTCTGATATGGCAAAAATTGTGAAATAATTTGCTATTACCAAAGCGAGACAACTGATATTGTAGGATAGCAAAACGAAATTGGTTTAATAAAACGAGGTACATTTATTAAATATCAAAGACGCAGAACGAAAATACTTAAATTAAAGCAACTCAC
This sequence comes from Ctenicera cuprea, assembly GCA_958336395.1. Classification (NCBI taxonomy): domain Eukaryota; kingdom Metazoa; phylum Arthropoda; class Insecta; order Coleoptera; family Elateridae; genus Ctenicera; species Ctenicera cuprea. The sequence goes on along the minus strand of OY284486.1, from coordinate 70,464,853 downwards.
TGAAAGACATAAACAGTTCAAGCATCGGAACAGAATTGCTTCCTCAAACTTCAAATTAATTTATTGAATTTAATGCCAACTATGACGTAAATTGATAAGAACAACCCTTAATAGTTAAACAAAAACTGTGTTTTTATTTAATATTTGGCTTTAAACCCCGATAAAAGTTTAAGTATTTAATAGTCTGAGTAACACTAACAAACTTATAAAATCTGATTTATAGATTTATAATTTGACCTTTCATATTCACAAATTGTACATTTTAGCATTTGTAGCAGCCAATTCAATGCAAATGGATTGGTGTTTGCTACTTACTGCGGCGTGCGCTCTGTGCGTACCTGCATTTCACGTAATGGATACGTATAGTAAGAAACTTTTAATCACTGTGACCCGAGGAAATTATAATAACTGGTATTTTGTAATGGCAAACAATCTCTATTTGTTGAAATCCAAAAATCGAAATTCTAGTACTTATATACACTTGAGGGATTACTAAATTAGGTCTTTACTTAATCGAAGGTTGTTCTTATTGTTAATTAATAGTACGTTCATACCAATTTTAAGTATAAATTTGTAAATTTATGAAAAAACAAAAGATCGTGCCTTCGCAGATTGGGTATTAGACATGCATATAATACTAATTAGAGCTTAATTTGTACGCGCGTCTATATTGAAATATAACAATCTACCCTCTCCACCACCCCTACCCCTTTTTCTTCAAGCAGATTATTCCCGCCACTTTGTGGTTTTATTTTAGAGTCATTACCAATCTTTTAAACCTAAATTGAGTTTTGTGGGTTAAGGCCTTTGTCCTGTAAGGTGTATACAGACACACACACGCACATACCCACACACACACCATAACAAAATCTAATTTTTCGGTTTTATTGAACCCTAATACGCGCATATTCCTATAGTAGAACTAAAACAATTTTATACAGCAAGGAAGGTAAAAATTATGCTATAGTCGTTCATTGCAGTTGATGTACAGAATTTATTCTTCAAATTTGTACACATCATTTACGCATCTTATGAAGACACTCAGTTCTTCATGGCAACTTGTTTTCCCACAATTATTGAATTATTTCGGAAACTGCTGGAGTTCGGATATTCAACAAACACACCTTTTTGTGTAAATTTGCATAGAGAATAATATAGTTTAGACAAAAATTCAAAAGGTGCAAACATCCACAATGTTTAGAAGAAAATACTATGTGGCTCTCCTATATGAGACGCCAATGACGCACGTATTGAAACAAAAATATAAAAAAAATTCCAAACTAAATGTAGAATAATTACAAATAAAGTTTCATACTCCTAATGCAAAAATTCGTAGATCTAAAAGATAGTTTTGAACGCAACAAATTAAAAAAATAGTAGTTTTTGGAACAGGTACAAGAACTGACACTCTCAGTTTACCACTGGTGATGATCGTTTAGGTATCGAAATACGTAGTTGGTATTAAGTTGCGTGTGTGGAAGGGCGCTATATTTTTAAAACTATGTAGTTTGTTTACTACCAACAGTAATCAAAAGGAATACTTTAAATTTTAATGTAGCGTAATCGCAATACAAACCACATTTCAAAATTTCTTTAAAATAATAAATACTTATGTCGAGAATTTTTAAACCACTTTGCATATTTAAACGTATGTATGTTTGTATTTAGAAATGTACATATTTTAAACCGTTAAAAAGCATTTTTGCATTAAGTTATGTTCATCAGGAGTAGTCGAAGTGTAAATTAAGTGAAAGTAACATAATTTATAAGGCAACATTCGTGACTATTCGCAGTTAATGCAAACAATACGTGAAAGAACTTTTCCCATTACGTGCCAAAGTACCTACATTTTTCAACAAGGTGAAGTCCTTCAAGCCGCTGAATAGTTTTAGAAGCGGTAAGTATTAAACAAGAGATGCTTAATGTGTAAAATATGTACTGATTTTCTACATGAAACTGCGATAAGTAATCATTATTCATTTGTTATATATGAACCAGATACAACTTTTCCCAAATATTCATTTCCTTTGAATTGAGGAAAGCCGATTTAAATTTAGATAAATTCACTGCATTACGCTTCATGACTTCTAATTTCCAATGTACCGTTCTGCTTCATTGTACTGTACACTTTTTCATTTCTGATATCTTGATTTCTATTATAAACTGCAGTGTTTGAATTTGATTATGCACATTTCGTCAGGCTGGAAAACTAATTTTTATGAGACCAGAAATTTTAAATGGCATACTAACAATTAAACTATATTAAATTGCAAGAAAACACATTGTTGCATTCGGTTTTTTGAAAAACGAAATAAAAACAGCCTTAATGTCTCAGCTCGTTGCAGTTTAAAACAAGACAAAACGAGAACCAAACGACAGTTCGATATGTACTTTATTTAGATCGTAGTTTGATTACATTCTTCTTTTCTGCAAGAACGCCGACGTTGGCATGTTATTGGATGTCAGACGAGGAATTGTTTCTGGGCATTGCATGGATAACTAAGTCCAACACTAAAGAAAAATTGTAGAGAAGCATCAGTAAACATCCCTTTGTTGAGCGTAGAACTACATCCTTAAATTTCTCTTATTATTTATGCTTGTCGAGTGAAAACATTCTTTATTTAAACGTTGAATATTGAAATAGTTCTTTGAGTACAACCATGTACTCTCAAGGAAAACATCCCAATAAATAATTCTAGCAAACTTACTGCTATAACAGCTACCAATTTGTTTATTGTTATCGTTGCCGATACCTAACAGGACTTGAATGAAGCTTTTGCTAGTTGAGATTACTGTTTGTTATTTTTTTTAAAAGGTGTTTATTTTTATCCCGTACTTACTCAGAACCACTTTGTAACTTCAATTTCTACTTGTTAATTAATACTTAATAGCTGTCTGTAGCACCAGACTTTCCCACGCATCGTTCTAATTTCGTACTCGTCACACTCTCTTTCGTGTACTTCTCCTTTTCTGGCTCTTTTTTGTTTGAATTCCTGTCTAGCTCATTCTGTTTAAATTTTCATACCACCCACTTTAGCTTTCCCTAGAGACAGATGAAAAGATTTTTTTTCTTAGCATACTGAAGACAGTTGTTTAGTTGGAAGGTAAGTAGAATTACTTATATTGATCCAAAATGAAAATACGCAAGGTAAGCAATATACTCATCTTTAGTCGCACATTACTTTTACTAAAACAAGGCAGTTGCGTTAGGTCCCTCGACATTAATTTTTTGCTAGCTTGACAGCCTACAAAGAACGGTATTCACATATTCAATGTCTTTGAGAAGCGTCGTTAAATATAATCAATCATAATCTATGTTTACAGTAAAAGTAGTTGTTTTAGAAGAAGTTCGGCCAGTAAACAAAGTATACTAGCCCAGCATTTGAGGCCCTTATCGATAAAATATATCCTCACACTTCTACCTAAACATATCTTTAAATAATTTTGAAATTACTTAGATATTGCATTGGTTGCGTGATTCCTCCTACTTCCACAAAATTCTCAATGTCTTGTCAATACCACCGCACCGGTGGTTCAGTGCTATGCATATTTACCTTTGAGCCATAAGTCCGTAGGTTTCATGGTCACTTGGTAAAATGCACCGAGTAGATGAATTTGATGATATAGACGAGATCAACAAATGTGGATCTACTGTTATTGATGTTGGCACGTAACAAATACCTACTTATAGAGGACAAACGTTCAGGATAATTTTAAAATATAGTGGTTTACTATTTAAAGTTAGTAATTAGCCCTAACAACAGAAATAGGTCAACCATAAAGAAATATTACAAAAAAATTATCAAAAAGTGAAACCAGACGCCATTTTGTAGAAGGTCAAAATCAGTATTGTGTCATTTAATAAATTCAAACACTGTTTTGCGTTTCAATGTTAATGATTAAATATAAACAATTAAACCTAATTGTTTAGTTGTAAAACCAAATTTTAGAGGCACGCCGCAACCGCATGCGATTTTTACACAATGATTGCACATTTTGTGTTAAATATGTAATACTACTGTTACTACTACAAGGTGTCCCGTAAATAATGGGAGTAATGCTTTAGATGTAGACTCCTAGGGTCATAGTAGACCGATTAAACTTAACATACCTTAGGAAGAAGTGCTTCCTTAAGAAGCTATAGGGTCTTAAAGACAGAAATTGTATTTCGATTTTTGGCTAATACTCATAAACTGCTTATCAGATCCAAATTCATGGTTATTTTTTATAGGTCTGCAAACATGATGGTGTTACTTTATTTTTGCTGTTTATAGAGGGCGCTAATTACGCCACTTCGGCTTGATATTTGGCACATAACTTTTTGGAGAGTTTGACGTTTAATTCCGATGTAGAATGCGATTTTAAAAAGAGTTACTTGTTAAAGGTCGGTAAAATGAACCGTTTTCGAGAACAATAAAATGCTAATAAACCACCAACACCACAAAACAACAACTTTAGAATATCGATTTTCATTCCACCTTCCTCGTTATACGGAGTATAGAGGAAGGTATTGTTATTGAACACTGTAGCTGTCACATGTACAAAACATTATGTGCTCTATATAATGGAAGTGCAGAGATGCGGCTTCTAGTAGCAGGGGCTCTTCGCCGGCTCTGGATTTAGTATCTAGATAGCGGAACCGGTGAGCTATGGCTCACGTTCTTTTTTGTTTTTTTAATAATAAGTAAGCTAATGAAGTCGGGTGGACAGACGTTGGTTTATAGTGAAAATAAACATTCTGGTACCGTTATAAGTGTTAAAACTTACAAAATTATTGAAAGTAAAAGTTTAATTTAAGTTGTAACACAAAAATTATTTCAGTTCTACTTAATATTGAAATCACTCAAAATTATTATAGTAGAATTGAAATAATTTTAGTGCTAAGACTCAAATTGAATGTTTATTTTTGGTTATTTTGTAAACTAGCAGTGCAGTTAATGTGCCTACCTACTTTTTTCGTTTCTAAAAGTTTATCGCTATATTTTTATGTTTTTCCCGATTAATTATGTTAAACTGCAGTTTGTTACAAATTGAACTTATGTAACATTAAAGAAAAGGAATTATCCATTTTAAATAAAATAGTGTAAACCTGATTGTCTTCTTACAGTAACAAAAAAAGCAGACCTTTGAGAAGGTTTGAACTCGTAACCTCTGGTGACAAAACAGATTCTTAATCTGCTTGCCACGTAGACAACTCAAAGCCGACTTTGCAAAGAAAGTATATCACTACACAACGGGTATGACTGCCCTTAAACAACAGTTATTTTGAACATTGTTTGATTATTTCTATTAAATTTTTGAAATAAATTGCCATTGGGTAACTCTTCAAAATTTTTAACCCACAACCTTTAATTTACAAAACAGATGCTCACCTTCTGCGCTATAGAGAAATTTGGGAGTTGGTTTCGGACCCGATTATATCAATGCAGTGTTGGTGTAATTATTAATAACTAAGTCATTTAAAGCATTATGTTTATTAAAATTTTAAACAAATTTCTGTCAGGCAATGCAAAAAATGCTATCTCTCGATTTAGGATGACTGCAATAATAAAATTTTTCTAGGGATGTAATAACGAAATGTTTCGTCTTTTACATGTTAAAACGCCATGTTCCACTTGATTTGGAATTCAATGTATATGTAGTCTTAGATTATAATACTAATGTTAAATTTGTTAAGTAGACTCACTAATTTCAAGAAAATTTAAATAGTTTTCTTCTATTGACTACATTTGCTTTTATTATTACAACAAATGTATACTATAAACCCCTCCCAATCACAGGCCCTAATGCAATTGCATTGCCGCAGTAACGCCACTTTGCAGGCTGTAAGTACATGCCTTACAGCTCACAACAACTTATTTGTCATTATTTTAAAAGAAATTACCAAAAAAAGCGTGAGGCGTTCATTGAACACCTACTACTTTGTAAACGTACATTAACCCACGGTTAACTGTTTAACGTAAAAAAAAATTTAATTAAAATAGATTATTGTTTGGGAAAATAAAAAAAATTAATGTTTACAATATTCCACCAACGTTGGTGTACGTATTTAACAGGTAATTTTGGTAGTTTTATTTCATATTGTAACCTGTAGTCTTCTGAATTAATTTATGTTGATAGTTGTGAAGGGATTATGCTTGACAGTTCTATACAGTACAAACGGTAAGTACATTTTGCATTATATTTCATATAGTTCTTATTCGATTTTACTACTAATCTAAAGTTATTATAATGTATACACTAGCGGAAGTTGGTGTTCTACCTGCGGCAATTAGCATGAAGTCTAGGTCTATTACAAGCAACTTCCACTCAGTAGCGCCTGAGGGTATAAGGAATTTCTAAGGGACTAATATGGGTGTGTAGCAGAGATAAACAGCCATTAAGGGACCCTTATTAGTTTATTAATTTATTTACTTTGACAATAATATATTACCTGTTTCAAAGAAGAAATTTGATGAAAATTTTACCATAAAATGAAAATATTGAATAATTATCAAACCTACCCTAAGTATGTTAACTGCTAGAAGTTAACGATTCAGTTTAAAATTTAAATAACAGTTTAATTTTAGTACAACTCGATTTCGTTAAAGAACATCTACGCGAATGTTCAAGAAGTTAAATTAAGTATCATTACAAGTAGTAAGATTAATACAGTAGTAGCAAACATCAATTCATGTAATCTAAGTTGCAGGCTTCCACGGCCGTTGTTAATAACAGCTAGGCTTCCGGGTTGGAGCCGCGTCATCGGTGCATGAACTGCCGACGTTTCGTCCTCGGTTCCATGGAACATCTTCAGGGCTGTGGTCACTTTGGAATCTGGAACACAACTGGCGAGACCGGTGCAGGCACCGGGTTTATAAGGGACGGGTGGGTAACAAGGTGTGACCACACACCACAACCCTGAAGATGTCCCGTGGAACCGAGGACGAAACGTCGGCAGTTCATGCACCGATGACGCGACTCCAACCCGGAAGCCTAGCTGTTATCAATTCATGTACTTAACAAATAGTAAAAAAAATTCTCTACGTAATATTCATTGCTGAAAATGTGTATCTCGTTTTATTTCGTAAAAAGGCTTGCAATTTAGACAAAATAAAGCTTGTTTTTCTAACGTTTGCAAAAAATTTCAGACTTCACATGAATAAACATTGGACCACATTTAGTTTGCATAAGTTGAATATTAATTGCGTTTATCTGTCAGTATGAGGATGAATTTTCCAGCACCTTAGTAATATGCAGCATATTGTTTCTAACTGAGTAATTCAAATTGTCAGGTAATATTTCTGAATTTCCAAACATCCTTAACTTTAACACTGTAAATTGGATACGATAAAATACATCGCCGCTTACTGTTAAAATCCGTCCTTTTCGAGGTTACTTAACAAAGACTATAAATGACACATGACATTTTAACAGCTTTTAGCTTTTAAACATTTATGGTAAAGAAAAATAGAGAACGTTTCACATTTAGGATGTGACATTACATATCGAGTAGAAAAAGACCTAAAAAGTAGGTAAGTGAAATTTAATCATATGAGCGGAACAGTCAAAAGAACATTGAAAAATAAAACCAGACAAAAACCATGACGAAAGTATACAAAGTGATGTCGTTACCAATATGTTACTCTAGGAATCCGAAACTTGGACGATGACCAAGAACGACAAAAAAAGAATTCAAGTCTCCGAAACGCAATTTCTAAGAGCTTTAGAAAATGTAACTTTATTCGATATGAAGCGAAACACAGATATCTGAAATCACTTACAAATACAGGGTGAGTCATTTAGGTGTCACCCACTACCATTTCTTAACCTATTGAGAATGTTAATATTTTTGAAGCGAAACTTCTTTGCCGGCAGAAGTAACCTTGCGAATGTGAGACGGGCATAATGACGGAATTGATGACGCAAGTGATACAAAACGGAAGTAATGAGAATGAGGTTGCGTAGATGGAAACTGAAACGATCAATGTTCAGTTGTGCTATCAGTGATGGTTTAGAGTTGTGTGTCTGTGATGACCCATCTTAAACAGACTCTAAACGAGTGTATTTTGTTGCTTTGCCTATACAACCAGCCTATATGATTTATAATATACTTGATTGAAGATTGAATTAATATTTCCTTTCTACAAAAAGAATAATCATTTTCAATATAAATATTGACATTTGAAACATTAACAACATTAGTATATGAAAATAAACTAAAAACTGATAAAATTTGTATGTAAATTCGGTGATTGGCAAAAACCGCTTCTTTCAGAAAAGAGTTTTTTCTGCTTACAACTAGATCATACCGACACATTCAAATGTCCAAATCATCAATTTCCAAATTAAGCTTTTTTTTTAACAAATCTAAGGTAATATTTCGAGAGGTTCTTGTCATATCAACCTGATTTTCTTTGTTTTAAATCAGATGCATGAACGCTGCCCATGATCTCATTTTAATTATCAAACAAATTTATTTTTTACCTTATGTAATTACGAATATGACTATTTGCTTTCGATGTAGTGAACTTTTTGCTAAGCGACAAACGTTTTGATTTTTAAATTTTAACATATACATGCAGCGAACACAATTCGGAACAAACTTTAAAAAAAATTTTAAAACGAAAAATAGATATACGGCCGTGATTTTGATGGTATGAATTACGCCGCGTACTGTCTGTGCCAGATCGAGGCGTAAACCTTGATATTGCTTGAACCTGTATACATATAAAAATAACTTAGTTAGTTGTACATTTTTTCATTATTAATACGACATTGAAATAAATAATACCCATATGTGACGTAATATAAAATCAATGCTGTGCGAATAAACGAGTAAAAATTTCTTAATGAGTTTCTTCTGTCTTTGAATGAGGATTTTCGAGTAGACTTACTAAACTATTGTTACAATCTTTACAATTCCATTCACTGCAGATTTCAGTCCTTCTATTACGAAAAAATCAATCCATGTTTGTTTAAACTTTTTAAACTAACATGCAAAACCAAAAATTAAAAATATTAAAATTGTCAGATGAAATATTCTTTAAATATTGAAATTATTTTTTATTATACCTGAATCATAATCTCTGTTATTGAAACTAAAAAGTGTGCAAAATCGGGCCTTTAAAGCACTAGTGCTTTAAAGATGCCTAGGTAACAACAAATTCACCTACAAATTTTGAACAATGATAAATACACAGGTAATCAGAACTAAACTTTATTTACATAAATGAATATGAAACGTACAATTGGTGCTGTTTGAAATTTGTAAACCAGAAGCTTTAATCAGCTCATTGTTTGTTATTTGTAAACTAGCAGACTGCTGATCCTTTGCATTTTCGAGGACGTTCAATTTTGAGGACGTTGATGTAGTATTATTACTTCCATTAACAGCCCCAACAATACGTCTCGAAACATTTAATTTGTTCTCAATGGACTCTTCAACATAAGTCGAAACAATCTTCACAAATCAACAAATTTATAATAAATATACATAGCAACGAAACAACAACAATTGCTAACCGTTTCTATATCAACGATTAATGACACAGATTTTCAAAATTTTCAAGATCTATAAAATTTTCAAAACTTTGAAAGTTATGTAATAGAATGGGAAATAACGCAGCGGGCTGTAGCGGTTGCCTGGCAGTTTTTTAATTTAAATTGTTAATTGTGAAGTTATCGATTTAGATTTTTTCACTTTTTTGCTTTTATTTTAAGTTTAGGAAGGCACTGTATCTTTATAGTCTATTAATATGTACTTTTGTATTTCCGATGATTTTTTGCAAGAAACAAAAAATATTAGTTGTGATTATGCAATGTAGGTTTATTAGCATAAGATCATTCCCAAAAGTGTATGTTTGAACTGCAAGTAGTATTTTTTCAAAAACACAATTTTCAGCAGCACAATTTCCTCACAAGCAGTAGTTAGTGGAGTAATTTAACGCAAACGTTTAGTTTTCATGAAATAAATTCATTTTCAGAGCAATTACCCTAACCACAACCTCGAACAGGCATTTTGGCAGACCAACCTTATTTATCTGGCGTTCCTTTATCCCAAACTATATTTTTCTGTAGAAATCTGAAAATCGTTAGTACAGCCAGGTAGTGCTACCTTTTTAGGATCTGTTTATAATTGAATCACGGCAAGTTCATTTGAAACGAAAAAAAATTGAAAGTGGGTGGTAGAAGTACACAAACTTTACGCACATGTTTGTATTTGTATCAAATCGCTTCTGGGTGTTTTAGCATTTAATTAAAAATTAAAAACATTTTTTTTAGCTTAAATAATACCAAGTTTTAAAAATGAGCTCCAGGTCGTAAATAACAAGATTCTGAAATGTTAAACTTTGTTTTCGATGGTTGCTTACTTTGTTTGTATTTCTTCTTTGCTGAACTTTGACTTTTATGTAATTCTGTAAGCAATAACGACTAAAAATAGATAGCGTCAGTTTTTTACAACGTATCAAGAAACATATGACAATTGACAAATGTTGCCATTATACTTTTTATCATACAACTTTTTAATAAACCACTTTTTAATTTAATGCCATTCAATGGACTAAATAAGTTTGACTATACAAGGTGTTTCTAAATTAAGTACCGTAATTTATACAGTAAATATTTCATACAAAAACAAGACTTTTTACCACATAAACTGTTGTTCGCAACTTCACCATTAGAGGTAAGCTTTCAAAACTTTTAACTTTCTCAAAATTTCACACAACTCTTAGCTTCCAATATCATCAACATTTGCAATATTTTAGAAATTTACTAAATTTTCAAGATCTATAATATTTTCAAAACTTTGAAAGTTATGTAGTAGTTTGAAATAGAATAGGAAATAACGCAGCGGTCTGGTCGTTTTCAAAATATCGAAAAAAAACTGAATTAAAAAAGTCTCAGAAACGGAAAGTTTGTGAACCATATTATTAGGTAAAAATCTTATTTTTGTATAAAATATCCATTGTGTAAATTACGCTAATTAATATGGGAACACCTTTTATGATATCTCAATTTTTTCTCCATACAAATCCGTTCCTGGTTTCCAAAGCGGCCTACAACGTAGAAAATACAGGGTTGTTCAAATGTATGGAATAATAGTTCTGGTGGCGTAAATATTGATTTTGCACAAAAATACTTTCGACAAGAGTTTTCCTACCTTTCTGCGCAATTCAAAATTTTGTTTGACCAATGCGCTGTGATCCGTTTACCTTTTTTATAAATAGCATTATAGGTACTTATTTCTTGCATTCATTCGTAGATTTTTTTTCTTTTCAATGTTATACACTGTGTGTATCTTTGCTTTACAAAACTTTTGAGAAAAACGCGAAAAACTTTTTCATGTTAGCAGGCCTTTAATTCAGAGAAAATCTTATCGCAATCGGAGTAGTGCACTTAGAAATTATTTTGATTTCTCTTTGCAATCAAAAGCAATTTGTTCTTTCAATTGTTGTTGATTGGTAAACAATATCGAATAAATAACAAAGAACGCTATTGCGACTGTGATAGGCTGTTTGAACGCAGGGCCTGCTAATACGTACAGGTATACGAATTTTTGTACCGGTGATAATAGAATAAAATTATCTATCGAATGAATCCTAAAAGTAGGTATAGTGCTATTTTACAAAAACGATCGCGTTACAGCGCTTACAACATTGGCCAAAAAATTTTTTAAGCGTACAGAATAGTAGATAAAAATATAATAACAAACTCTTAGCTAAAGTATTTGTTTGTAAAATCAATATCTAAGCCACCAGAAGCAATACTCTATACTTTTGAACAACCCTGTATAAGTGTAAATATCACACAGTAATCTCAATGCAACTTTCAAAGGTGTTTTTAATAGCTGCGTTCTACTCACAATGGCTATTTGTGGTCTTTTCTTCTCTTCCTCTTGTTCTTCGTCTTGATCTTCCTCTTTCTTTTCCTCTTTCTCTCCCTCTTCATATTTCTCTTCGTCTTCCTCTTGCTATTCCTCTCTCTTTTCTCCTTCCTTTTCCTTTTCTTCTTATTCTTCTTTTTATTTTTCTCCTTCTTCTCTCTTAACAGGTTTCCCTGCAGCGCTTCTTTAGTCTACTTATACTCTCAAGAACTGCAGTAGATTTATTTCGTTGCTATAATCAAGGTCTTATGTTCTTATATTTAATCGATGTTTTGATTCCATTGGTTGCGTTTTGCTTCACGTCAGTTGTTTATATGTGTAATGTTACGCATATTCGTAATGTTCTCGTTACGTTCTCTTCTGATTTTTTATTCGACTTTTATTGATTTTTTTTAACGATATTCATTCCTCTATATAATGCGTCGTTGAGACGTTCTGAGATTTTGATTTTCAGTTTGCAATCTTACTACTTCTTGTACCTAGTATCGCTCAGCTGGTTATTTCAGTGCTAAATAAGTGATTTGTAGAACCTGATCTGTTATCTGGTAATTGCAGATTAATTTACGACTAATGGGGTTTTCTGCGTGGTTAACACTTTTGTTTTGGCAATAAAGATTAGCATGCTGTGCGTTTCTGCAGTGTTATTGAATTGGAAAATAAGCCGTTGCCGGTTGTCCGGCCGCGATAATGTTTTTTAGGTAACTTCGGTGTTCTCCGTGCTGTATAACCATAGCAACACTTTTCAAATCTATATATTTTACATTTAATAATTAAATAATGAGTTTGTACGTTAGTGCATAACAAATAATTACACTAAATAATAATTCATTTTTTTTGTTCGTGGAATTTTCTAAAAAACACCACTTCGTATTAAAAATTATCTATAATTCTGTCTTTTGTTGACGAACTCAATTGTGTTAAGGTACGGCAATATCACTCGTCCTTCGAACTCGTAATATTGCCTAGCACAACACAATTTCGTTGTCAATAAAACGACAGAATGATCGATAATGTTTAACTAACATGTGATATTGCTGTTGAATATCCTACTCACTGTGTAACAGCCAATGATAGCCGTTTATTTTCAAGCTCTTAACCAATCACGCCCTGACTGATCGCGATAATGCTTTTTTCAGGAAGCTCCGGTGTTATCTCTGTTGTAATCATAGCAACTACAACAACAAATATTTTTTATTTTTTAATCTTATAATCAAATAACGCGTTTGTACGTCAATACGTAGCAAATAATTATAACAACCAAGTGTTTTAATAGTTAGTTAGTGGAATATTTGGCAATTTTACTCGTGAATTAAATTTATTACAGTTCTGTCTTTCATTAGTCAACTTAATTGTGTTGATAGACGCTTTTCTTTCGGACTCGCAATGTCATCACAGCTTACTAGATACATTTCTTATTTTGTTCATTGTTTCTTTATTTTTAGACTGTGACTATTAATTTTTTCATTAATAGTGCAACACATAAGTATGAATTTACTGGTATCACAAGAATTTTTTATGTCCCACTATTTCCGAGCGACGATGGTTAAATTTCTTCTCTTGTAGCCACTGTATCTAATTTTTACACTTTTAGAAAACATTTTTTAATTCTCTATTCAACAATGTATGGCATTTCTATAAACCAACTGAACCTGATGTTTTAAATACTTTAAACAAATGTTGTTCAACGTATTTTTAGTTTTTCAAACGGTTATTCTAAACGATAAAGGAAGTATGGGCAGTTGTTATTGATTTTGCGTAAGTCGCAGCCTGCTTTAGGAAAATAGATTTTCTTATATACAAAAAACTGCACACTTTCGATGTAAGATGTACCACCATAAAGTATTTTTAGCGCCCATTTCTAATGTCTTAAAATATATAGAGTGTTCTATTTCAAAAGCAGAAGTTCTATACCAGTTTTGGAAAACAGTAGGCGGTGTCTAAAATTAGTGTACGGCATTTTGTAGTACGTATCGATACAGAAATTTTTTATATCGCACGGCGCTGCTAACAAGTAACAAGAACCAAGTTTAAACTGGTTGGTTGATATTTTGTTACTGATTAAAAGTTACTATTGATATTAGGTAATTCTCCGGCCGACGACGCGACGGTCAGCAGATTGTAATAAGCGACGAGCACTAACGAGTCAAATCACACTAAAAGCACAGGCAGGACGCCAACTCAGCGGCTTCTCGGGCCACAACGTAAAAACGTAATGAAGTAATGATTTTTGATATAAATATTAGTATGCAGTACAAAAATGTCTGCACTCATATAAACATACGTATAGATATTTTGATACATATTGATATAGCGGTGTGTATCGATGCTGCGGGACGTATAAAAACGTCGATGTATCGATACGTATCGATATTTTGATATAACAATATTTTAGTATTCGACACGTATCGATTCATACCGCTATGTCAATATAACAATAGAAAACATAGATACATGTCGATATAAAATTTTCGTATCGTACAGCCCTACCGGTCATTGTGTCAGACCGGCTACCGACCTTACTGTGTGGTGCGTAGTTAAGCAACTGGGAGGGCCGTTTTCGAAAAGTTCAACTAGACCAAATCTGAGTCCACAGTGGAATTGCAGCCGCACTTTTAGTGGGAGTGGTAGGCCTGTACATGCAAGAGTCTTCTTGGGGCGGCTCGACGTTTTAGCTGCGTTTCATTCCGGCACTGACCCGCAGAATCAGTACCTAGAGATTCTCTTCACTAATTGCGCGCTAATTGAGCGAAACTTAATCTGGCGTGAAGAGCTCACGCTAGGTGCCGCCACGGTTATCAAAAAGGTTGGTTCTTGGTTGGCCTTCTCACAGATACTCTGTTCAAGAACTGAGGTTGCTCTCAATCCTTAATATCCCATTATAGCAAGACTACAGTGCACATAATCTTGAAAAACAAGTTCCACCCATACTAGCTTCAAACTACCCAAGAGATTGCTGAGCATGATTTGGATAGTCGCATACAGTTTTGCTAAAGATACATAATGCTCGAAATGCTAATTACGTCAGTGATAAATATAAATTTCAATTGTTAATCGCTGAACAAGCAAAACTACCCAATGTAAAATCTCACATTTTGCGATAGTGACCATCCAGTACCCTCAAAAACTGAATGTTTAAGCTGTAATATTGGGCGAGCACGTTGTTGGTCGTTTATTCTTGCACTAGAATTTAAATGATCTACCTACTTTACTAAAATATGTTTGTATGTGTAATAGAACCACTTATTATCAATATTGCGGAAGAAGAACCCAGTAGAATGGCCCACACGTTCACCAGACTTAACTCTTTTAGACTTTTTTTTTCTGGGATTATTTCAAATCCGTTGTTTACACAACCCCACCACTATTGCTAGAGGATTTGCGTTTAAAAATAATGCAAACATGCAATAATATCACCGCAGAGACACATTCAACAAGTTCAAGCAGTGAATTTTGCTTATATAGTAAGATAACTAAAATTTATATGATTTTAAACCAATTTATTTTTCTTCAAATAAATTATACATATCCTGTTGTTACTATAATTTGTTTGGTTTAAAAAAAAGTAAGTTATTATACGCAGAATGACAAGAGCTTTTAAATTAGCCGTCATTTGAGATCAATCATGCCATTTATGATGTGTGCGTCATGGAGCGTCGCGACGCCACCGAAACGCGAATTAATCTTTTTGCTCAAAAAGTAGTATTTGTGGTCTAATTTAATTACTTAAAGTTTAGTTCATCTAATTTTAGTATTTCATAAGTAAATGGGTGCAAGGGAGAATGCGGTAAATTATTGGAGCGTAGTTATAATGTAATTACATGTATTGAAATGTACTGTCTAGCTAGAAATTGTAAGAGAAGAAAAAACCTTAGTTTTTTAAACTTCCATTGCCTATATATAGAATCACATAAAAATCGCAGTTAACTTTTAAGATAAGCATTACATTAGCACTACTATGTAAAAGCACCACCTTTCAAGTTTTATTATGATGATTCTAGAACCCTTTAAGTTAAATCATTCTTTCTGTCCCATAATTATAATCAAACCGAACTTCATCAGAATTAATAGTTTAACTAAGTTTTACATTGCAGGTGAAGTCATGTTTTGAGTTACAGTGCAGCCGCTAAGTTTAAATAAAATAGCAATGGTAAAAATAATAACATTTTTTAATAAAGATGTGTGTAAAGATTAAAATCAATTTAAAGAAAATTTTAATTAAAAAGATCATGAAAGCACGTTGAAGTGGCAGAACACGGTTAAGAGCTAAGATGTATTATTATTATTACCTTGACCACTTGAGTAGTAAATGTAAAATACGACCTGTCACGTCACCAGTGCGGTTTAAAATGTACTAATTTAGGGAGAATATGTTAAATTGAGACGCTATAAAAACAGGCTTTTTAGGATCGAATTTAGAATATTTATACCTATATAGAGTAATAAAAATGAACAGTTCTATAGGTTTCACTACTTTTAATTAACTTTTTGATTAAGATATTTTCTTTGTTTGAATTAGGTTTAGCTGTTATTTTAAGGGTTGCCAAGGGGAGCTTAATGGAAATCTATAACTCTTGGAATGGATGCAAGCCTAATTTTGTAATTCAGGGTGGATATGTCCCCGCAGTCTTTCTGATGGCTGTAATTTATGAAGTGTGTCACGGCCTAGTTTTCGACTCTTCAATTTTGTCCGGAGCTCAACAAGAATATGGAATGAGAAATTATCGCTATCTCATCAATCAGTAGTAAGTTTGCGGATGCATGATAGGAATGTTTAATTCCGGGCACATTGACACGGAGCGGGTGGGTCGCGCAGATTAGCGTCACCTCAAACAAAGAAAGGGAGGGCCCGGAATCGTACTTGCCCGGAACCGGCGCCGCTTTGAACCTTCAAGACGCCCACTCCAAGCTTCAACCCTTTCACACAAAAGACACATTCAAATTACATTCGTTAAATTCAACTCACAGACGTCGATAGCGGTGACACAGACTCAAATTTCTTTGTGGAATCGCATTTAAAGCGTATGAACTCGCTTTACGTGCCATATCACCTCCAGTATTATAAATTATAAACCACATGAAATCTATATATATTTTTATAATTTCTCAACATGTTAAAAATATAGCAAAAAATACTTACTAACTATTCTTATATTTTAATAACTTATAAAACTTGAAAATTTTAAATTGTGCGAGCCAAAAATCAAAACGATAATGAATTGTACAAATTGTTTTTGCGCGATAGTTTAAAAGAATTTGTATAAAATTTACAAACAGTATCGTGGGACTATTTTTTAAAAACTTCTATAATATTGTTAAGGTACGCAGAGCAAACCTGCGAGTGACCACTCTAATTTTTCACAGCGTGCATTATTTTAACAGTTGTCAGATACATTTGTGTCTGAAGTAATTCCTCATCAATAGAAACACAAAGACGATTACGGTGAAATGTCGAGATTACCATCTAATACGCCTGTTGCTCGATTGCCATTCAGCGCGTTGAGTTGTGGCTAATGTGTTCAGATAAAATTCATTACTTAAATATTGCTATAAAACATACGTCTGATTATATTGGCCTTAGAAGAACAGATTCGAGTGTTTTGTCAACTCTGCCCACTACCCTGTAATGTTTATGCACCCCGAAAGCTATACTAAGTGGGATTTTCAAAATACCAATCCCAGGCCCACTTCACAGTATTTTATTGAATTGAAATCAGGATATTATTATATTTACCAAAATCAGCTCATGTTTCAATTATACTGTTGGGAGCTTTATCACACCTTGTATAAAAATCGCTGTTTAATAGTTTTACTATTTAAGAAAATAAAAAAAATAAGTTAACTGTATCATGAATAAAAATTACAAGTAATAAAAACACTTCAATTGAGTAATTCTGTATTCCAAAGATATATTGCAAGAAATGTAAGCTAGCGCCATCGCACGTGTAGTAGTGAAACTATTGAAATACTTTAAAAGGAATTTATATACATTTGTTAACGGTGGGACATCTAGGGTGTCATAGCAATATTTACCTAAAAGAACTCTTGAATAATATCAATTCGAGATTTTAGTTTTATGGTTTGGTTTGTATACGTACCAAAAAATAAACCTGTAACTACATAACGATGCCTTTCCTGTTTCACAGACGTCTTTTCTCTCACGCACAATTATCTAATAAATTGGGATACACTGTATTAGTTACGTAGAGATGGCCATATTAGTCTTGATTTGTATAAAATTAAAAAAAATAAATTTAATATTTTATATTAATACGTTCTAGCTTACTTCGTTGAAGTTCATTTTAATTTATTGTAAATAAAACAATTCTTAACTTCAACAGGTTTAAACATGCTGGAGTTAAGTTGTTTTATTTACAATAAATTAAAATGACTACTTGGATAAGGACGTACATATTTGCGTTAGGTAATGAAGTTAATTATCTCACTAATGAAAATACATTTTTTTATAAATGATATACATTAATAAGTCATAATTACCTATATTGAATATTAAAGAACGTTGTAAATTATCCGTCCTGTCTACATAACAGAAAGCGCCCAGTAGATAATAATGCAGTCGTGTAATCGCAAATCGCTGCGCTTACACCAAAGAAGCAAGAAGATCGTGTAGGTACTGGCCACTGATACGCATTCCCCTATGGGCCGCAAATATGCAGAACAATACACCTATGTAACTGCTACTGCCAGCGATTACTTGCACTAATTTGCAGTACGTGTACGGTAAAATGGAGAAATGCCCAAGAGTGTGGATGTGTTTTAGAAGACTTACTGAATGAAAAATCATTTACCATTTACCAGCCGAACTATTGCACAACTGCCAAGAGCGTACCCCCGTCACATTTAATACATATTTAAAGTATTTAGATTGTTCTTTTTCGCGATTATACTTCCGCTAAAGTCACGCCACTGGTTTTCCATTCATTTTCTTTGTTAAGCATCGCCGAGAATTCTGTACAATATTATTGTGATTGTATATAGTTGTAGTCATGAATTGGAATATTTGTGGCGTTAGAATTAAATTGACGGGTCCATTCCTTGCATTTGTAACAAGTACGGCCCTTCTTGTTGAAAGGTTGTTGCATTTGAGATTGCTCATAATAATAGGCAAATTTGTTGGCGTAAATTGCACGGGAAAATAATTGTCTTGGTTTGACATTGGAGTTCACATATTTATTGTTTTGCGTGATAAAATCACTAGTTTTAAGGATGTGTATTTAAATAGTTATAATTCATGTATGGAAACACTGGCGCGCCAGAAGGTTTACACTTATGGCAAAGAATGGAAAATATATTTTTTAACTACAGCTAATTAATAGGCGTAGTTCAAGTCGCGTAATTGCTGAAAAACGCATTGTTGATGTTAAAATAATTAAATAAAATCAATTTTTCAAAAACTTCCTGAAAAGCGCCAGATTAATATTTAGGAGCTTAGTAAAAACAAATTTGCAGCTCACTGCAAGTTCTATCGGCTCAGATAGTTTAAAAAAAATAGTGTAGGCAGTTTTTGAAAAATATTAAATTTACAAAATTTAGTTTTGGAAATAAACGCTACCATAAAACATGTCTAATGCCCGCTTCCGGTTTCGGAATTATTTGAAAAGCTTAACTAGAACTACAATTTTCGATATAACTCTTGATTTAAAGTTTCGTTAAAATCGGTGCAGTACTTTCGCCTTTAGAGGCGTCACACATCCACGCATCCGCCCACGCATTCACACACTGACATTTTTTGAAAACCACCTTTTTGGGTACCTTGCCCCCCAAATTTCAGTTAAAATCTACATTTTAAAATTTTGTATTAAATTAATACTTGCCTATACCAAAGGTATGGGCAAGTATGGCGCCTGTTTTGCAAACACGGGAACTTTAACCTTAGTTTAACCCACACGTTGGAAGCTATTTGCCCATTTGTAGGAAACACCCCGACTTTCGTAGCGACAAGGCTTTTCCCAAAGTGAACTAACTGACACATTAATTATATTATTTTTATTTTGGATTTAAGTTAAGAAATAATTTGTTTAACTAACTTCTGAGTTTGTATTTGAACACAATTTTAAAATCAGCATGCGCTTTGATACATGGAGTTACCATTAGTTGCGCTTTTTGTCGTTTATCCACAATATCACAAAATAGTTAAATTTAGTGTACTCTTTATTATGTATTATAAATTAATACTTATCTATTTTTATGTCCAAGTATAGTTATCTGTTGGTCTAATAAAGGGTAGGATAAAGAAATGGTTTAAAAGAAAATCTTCGATGTGGTCTTAATTAAGAGCTCGTTTTTCTGTTTGCTTCCCAAGCCAAGTCATAAATTCTTTAGTTTCGCACACGGTTTGGAACAAAGCCAAAGAATTCGTGTAAGCTTTGATAAGCCCTAATAGATAGGTATTATAAACTAAAGAAATCAACTGCTTTTAATATGTTGCAATGTCACCACAATTTTAGTTCATTTTCAAGTTTAATTCAATAAGGTTTTCTATTCGCATGTTTAAGTAGTAAAAAAATTAAATTTTTTGCATAGCAGCGCAGTTAATTTGCATTTTGGAATTACGCCATCAAAAGTATTCTGCCTTTTAAGATACTAAAATAAGAAAGGTAGAAGCAGGTGGCGCAGATTAGTCGTTGGTTATTCTGTAATTAATAACTAGTATCTGAACAACATCAGATATAAGAGGCTTGTGAACGCATATAAAAAGACAGCGAACCGGTGTTACCATCAGTTGTAAGTACCCTAAATATCTCTTTAAATTGTAATCCAATTTTAAGCGACAACTAAAGGGCTCCAGGAAACCAAGTAAAATGTATGTCCTCTCTTGTCCTTGTCCTCTTTCTCTCTTATAATCGAATGAGTATAGAGGCAATTTTAGTTAATTCGTTACAGCACTTTTGGTTCTGTTAGTCATATATGTGCAAGAAATTATTGTTTCAATATTGTACGTAAAACATTTCGGCTTGTATTCTGTGGTACAAAATTAAATAAAATGTTTTTTCACGCAGCAGGCAAGGTAAATAGGCGATACATCCATAGCTACTAAAGATGAAAATGGCTAATAAATTTCGTTTACTTTTTGCCCTTGACTACGGAACTTAATAGTGTCATTTACATTCCTAGGATAATAATTAAAGCAACAAGGTACAGATTCCAATATTTTATTTCAACAAGCACAGGCAACTTAGAATAATGGGGCTTTTAAAAAATAATTCCGATGACAGCTGTCAAAACGAACTTTTAAAAATATGATTAAATTTCTACATGTAGCGTGAAAAATTTAATAAGTAACACGGAATGTATCGACTATTAACATTCTCGGCAGGCCACAAGCCTCGGCTCGTATTTACCTACCTCGAATGTTATTACGTCTTTACATTCCTTGTTACTTAAATAACTATTATATACATGCAGAAAAGCGCTCACTTATTAATTTCTAGCGGTTTTTTGAAAAAAATATCTAATTCTGTTTCTTCTAGGCAGCATTGATCACGTTCAGAAAATCCAGGTCTATATCAAATTATACCAGAACTTTTTAACATGCTCTGGCTGAGAACTTTAATATCATTTTAATCTCCCAAATTTTACACCGACGCCCTTCAAAAACTTTTAAAGTCTTTAAATTGATTAATTAGTTATTCAAATCTACAAACGTTTGTTAGAAGTAGTTTATTAGAATTAACAAGAATTTTCAACGATTCAAAAAATTAAGAAAGAAAACGATAACTTTTTAATATCAACAACGCGCTTTTTGGCAGTTACGTGATTTTAACGGTACTCCTATCAATTAGCTCTAGTTAAAATATATTTTTCATTTTTTGTTGCATATTTTAGATAACTCTTCAAATAAAACTTTCATAGCGGTTTTGTGATTGGAAGTCCGAAGCGCATCTAATCAGTTGCAGTTTGTCGTGCTTCTACCCTATGCGGGTAGCTAAAGTTGTAGCTTACTATTCTTATACAGTACGCGACAACGTATTGCACAAGCTATTGCAAGTTTGAATTTTTGTTAAAGAAATGTTGTCAGTCATTTTCCATATTGGAAGTCTAGGAAAGTACAAAAGATTACGAATGCAGCTAGTCTTTTATAAATGAGAGCTACTAATGTACACACAGCTTTTTTTACACTAACATAATTGTTATGGCTACTTTAGTTCTCAGTATATGCGTCAATAGAGTGTAGAATGCGTAAGATGCTATGTCGGCGAGATAAATACACATTTCCGATTCGCTAGAATCACAAATAACCAAAATATAATAACAAAACTGACATCAAACGTAAACTTTAACTGAAAACAATTAATAAACTAATCTAGCATGCAAGCGGTCATATTTGTTATATATAAATCTTTACTAGATGTAAGATTTAATCGTTTTATTATGGTGAGACAGTTACGAATTTATTATATAGCTGTGCAGCACACAAAAAAAAATTAAAAAAATATGCCTTGCTTAGGATTAGAGCTCGGGTTCTTTGCATCCAAAACAGTTTTTTCGAGCATGTCGCTAAGGAGACATTGCAAAGTATTATTTTTACTCTCGGATTAAAAGGCCACGTCTTGAATTTATTCACGTTTATTTTGACTTTTGATTAATATTAAATGTAAACATTATCAATTTTTGACTAAACTAAACAACTGATAACAGCTAATAACATAATACAGATTAAATTCTTAGCCAAAGTATGCCGAGGACATAAAATCTGGAAAAATATAATTTCGGATGCATTTTGCATATAGTTCCAGTAACCTGGGAAACCCGGTATACTGGAGAAGATAATAAATGTAATGAACATTCTGTTACCTGATGCGTTTGAATGTTGCAGCAAAATGAGATTTGTGCTGTAAACATTAAAATAATTATTTTGCCGTTTTGAAATGTATTCTGTTTAGCTTAGGTTTAGACGAAAATAAGACATTTTGCTGGCACCATATTATAAATCTTTCATTTATACAAACATGCGTGTTCCTTTATGCTAATGTGATATCAGTTTAACATTAAATATTGTCCTTATTAGCATTTCTATTTAATAAATCATTGCTATATATATGCTGGGGCTGCTGCTAGCAGAAAACCATTGTTTGTTCGTATATTACCAAAATACCACAATACTAAGCATGTTACTACGTAAAGTTAATTACTGTGCAAGATGTGAGTAAACAATTTCTAAAGACGTCAATTCCTATGGTGATATTAATAGGACTTTGTTCATTCTCGGATTACTTAATTGCAAGGTTAAATGGTTATGTAAAGTATTTTTTAAATTTATTGATAAGCAAATTTAAAAAAACTGAATGTACGTAAAATGAGCTGTGTCGTAAGCAAAGTAAGCTGATTTTGAAATCGTCGTTTAACTTTAATTACATTTTTTTTTCAAAGAATATACTGGAATGGATATATCCAGAAGCGCTTTTTTTAAGATTTAAAAGGAACTTAATATAAAATGTTTTCATCAAAATAAAATTTTGAAAATAAATACTTTATTTCAATATTTCTACGTGAAAAGCCAAATACTTATAAATATAATGCAGTTGAAATGCAAAAACTTTGAAACTAAGCGACTATCTAAAGAGAACAATTTTTGAGAATCTGTTAGCTAAATTTTAGTGTCTTAACCAAAAGAAACCGATAAAATCAAATGTATTTGTATCTTGAATTATAAGCAATACGCTTGTATTGCCAGAACTAAGCATGTTAGTCTACTTTTAGTTGTAAATATCTAGTTTATAATTCTATATGTTAAATCTGGATCCTTTCCACCTGTATTACCATGCACTGCCGCCGGGCCTTCACTGCAACAAGGCAGGTGTGTACGCGCCTATTAAATAAGGCGCATACTTGAATGTGCTAATGTCTGCAAGACCACTACAGTTTTCTATGTGAATTAACAAGTAGATTTACAAGGTATGCTTTGATGACTGGGTAGCAAGTTCTAGGAACATTCATTTACAATGTGAGCTTAGCGGCGAGCGGACGCATGCAGACGTCGTTTACTAAACACTTCAGTTACACAGAAATGTGTTGTGCGACATGTCATACAATATTACTGAAAAAAGTTCTTAAGATGTGAAAAGTAAAGGCATCTGACAGCATGTGGCTTGATTCTGCGAAAGTTTTATTAAACTCTTTACAAAGCTTATCTGATGTAACAGGACTGTAAAGAACTTATAACTATTTAAAAATAGCCAAAACAAATAATTTGCATAATTTACGTTGGGAGATCCTGGCGGTCGAATATCACTACAAGTTCTACTAATAGCAAACTTTTTCATACGATTGCGGCAGTCAAAACCTTTAAATAAAATCCTTACAAGTTTAATTTTTTAACGTCAAGTTGATTACATTCTTAAAAAATTGTTGGTCGATTAAATTCGTTATAACATCCCATACTTTTAACAACAAATTATTTTTAAATACTAATTAGTGTTCCTAGCATTAATAATTTTATTAAAATTTGAAGTTTTAAAGTGACTTTATAATCATCTTTATTTTAAGAAATATTTTTTAACTTAAACTAATGAGTGCGGCAAGAAAGCATTGGCAACTGCTGAATGCAACAAGGAAGAGAGATAATGGGTGGGCCAAGTAGGGATTCATATATCCATGGATAATTTTGAATTTAATTTAAAATGTTCCCATATACATTTTTAATTTGTCCATGGATACATGAATCCCCTCTTTGTAGTCCGCCATTGTGTTTTGTATAGGTACCTAAAATACTCGTCACTATAAACCGTATAACTTTTAGTTCTACATATTTTCTCTAGCGCCAATAATAAACTAGCAAATCTACTGGCCCTGAATTTATAATCAACCTGTATACTGACTAACTAATATGCAACACTTTTTATTATAATTGAACAAAATAGTGAAACATGTACACAATCTAGTGATAATTATTGTTTATTAATAGTATTAAACAATATTTGAACATGTTCTAGACTAAACAGTAAAGTGCAATCAGCAGTATGTAAACTGGGTTAAGTAAATAAACACAAAAATTACTTTGTCAAAGATACCATTGGAGGTTGGCAAATAATTCAGTAAAATTATAAACAAATTGTTTTTTATTTGTGTAGAACTTAAAAAAAATTACTCATCACTTTGGCTCAATTGTAAATAGTTAAACAGACCACCAGTTTAAATAAATTGAAAGCAATTATTTTCTTTATCAACATGAAATTTATTTTTTTATTAATAAATTATACTCAAAACGTGCATAGCAATAGCTAATGGGTATTACCAAACATTAAAATCTATAATTAGTAGGGTTCCTGCTTCCATTAAACTTTAAAAGATAATTTCAGTTAATCTCTTGGTTAACCCACAAAATAATTTCTTTACTGATAACAGTGCTCATAGAATATAATAGATTGATTGTGTTTCCCTCATAATCAAACAAAAGTATCAATGAAATTATATTTAATAGAAAAGATAACAATGATATGTAGTCTGGGGCAAATACAGATACACGTGCATACATGCAAAACTTTTCAGGGCATAAAGTTTATAGGTTACGATATAATAAGTTCACTTTGATAATTTGGTTTACTATACATTACAGAAAATAAATATTCAGTTGTCTTGACAGTTATTTTTAATTTGGACCAATTTAATGACATCAATCTATTTTTATTATTATTATTAAATTAATGGTTTTCCCCTCAGGTTCTCCACAGACACTGAAAGTATTTTAACAGTATGTTTTTAAAATCCTACAGAGATTATTGTTTAAGGTCTTATGACTAGCGATAATATGTTTCAGGACGTAAACAGATAGCATTGTTTGTACCTCACAATAGTTCGTACGTACCTAATGAAGTGATATTCATTTTTCTTTAGATATGCTTCAAGCAATATTTTTCAAATCTTGTTGCATAAATAAGATGGTCGTAAAAATTCCTTATACATTTATGGGCGTCCTGACTAGTCAGCAGCCATGAAAAGACCTTATCTAAACACATTATTCGAAAATGTTTCTTAACTGAACTAAATCTTGAAATAAATCCAATCAGTTGCTTGAAATTTTAAAATACAATCTTTGATCAAAAATAGGAATAAAATTTTATACAAACATGTATCGAAAAATTCTTACAGTAACTGAGTTACAAGCTTTCAAATTACAAACCGCTTCTTTTTGTAAAATAAAGTTACATTGCAATAAACAAAACCACAATTTTACAAAAAATATTTTACTTTGTTTACTAAGTCTTAAAAGTTAAGGACAGATAAACAAGATAATCACTTTGGAACTAACTGGATTACACTTTTCATCTTACTTGAAAAGTACAACACCTTTCACTACTAGTATTAATACAATTTGTTCATAAAAGCTTTAAAAGTATTTTTAGAATTAAATTTTCCATTACACTGAATAGCGGGCATGGAACTGAACTATTCTGATTTATGTTGAATTGTTGTGCGTTTAAGTGAATTACCTGAAATGAAATATGTGAATTCGTACACCAATATTCATGAGATCACATTTAAAGCCAAGTCGTACCTTAAAATTATTGTACAAATGAGAATTGAGAATATAAAATATTTTGGAGATATTAGACACTTTCTTTTTCTATGAATTTTTGAAAAACGAAAATTTAAGTTCCTTGATATAACAAGAGGGCCGATACAACATTGTTGTTTATGTTAAATTAATCATGAGTGATAGTAGAATAAGATTTACAATTTAATTGTTAGTGGCAACATTATTTCGGGGCCCCATATTTTGGCTGATGAATTTGTTTTATCGTCTCTAGTTAAGTTACTTTAATACCCAGAAATTTTTTCCTAAAAAACAAAGAATCGAATTATTTCTTTAAAAAAAATTATTGGTTGTAAATTAATCAGGTGTACTCGCTGATATGATTAATGCCCTAGGCAATTTCTTGTTTACTAGCGTGCTTGCTTCGCAGTGCAACCTTAAATGTTATTATACAAATAAACCTTACATCCTGTAACAATACAATTTTTATTTTTCGCTTTAGGTTACTGTTGGATAATTTTAATTCAGGATTAAATTTTGTTGAAATACAGATGGTTCAGTTTAAAGCACAATTGTTCAATTTTTTTTTCGTAAAGAGTATCTTAATTTACATGAAACGTTAGGCTTCTTTTGAAATAAACCAAATCTGTAGCTTTAATAATAAAAAAGTTGGCAGTAGTGCCGAGACAATTTAATACATCCTAAAGATAGAGACCAGAGATAGAAGCCCTCAGCCAGAATTTCACCTGGACTTTCCTATACTTTAAAAATTGTTTGACTTTATCTCCACAGTATGTTAGAAATTTTCTATAAACGTTTTACGCACGACGAGTGACATGTAAGATCGAACCACTGCTGCCACTATAACGGCTCAAGAGGGGAACAGAATCGTACTGGTAACGTGTTAGTTTAAGCCTGCGGACATCACTAATTGCGTTTAGAACTTTCTTTATCAGAACGAACACTGTTATTTATTAATTTGTGAAGATATTCCATAGATTGAAAGAAACCCAAAGACAGAAACACAAATTCGTCCGTCAAGAAGTGCGTAAGATGTAAAACGTAAGTTTTGAAACTTGCTCTTCTATCACTTATAAGCAATTTAGCTTAAACACAACGGTATTATCGTCCCCATTTATTTAATACAGAAATATAAATTTCAAATTTTCAAAAATTCAGAGAAGGCATTACAGAGCAATTACCTAGCATACTGCAACAAAAATCATATCGTAGCTCATCGGTAGCGCTAAGAGCCTCAAAAAACCGTCTGGCCAGTTTATAAGCTATAATTTTTTTAAATTTATTTTTTGCACTTTCCCGGTTTCTCGAACTGTCTTAACATTTTACGTACTTTAAACTGTGTTTTGAATATATGTTTTCAATATTTTCTTAGTGTTATCTTCTTAAAATAAATAATTTCTTGGCAAGGTAAGTAATTACTATGTTTTTGTTTATTATGCGTAGGTATATCAAAATCTCCCTGAAACTGTTAGTTTCATGAAATTTAATATAGGTATATACAGAGTGGCTAGGAAAACCCCGGCCACTTTAGTAAAGAAAAATTAAATTGAAATACTGCCAACAATGCAGAATCCAAGACGCTTTAGTTATTAAATACGCCCCATATTAAATCAAAACAACCAAAACGTCTTGGATTCTGCGTTGTTGCCAGTATTTCAATTTAATTTTTCTTTACTAAAGCGCCATTTCTTGGCCGCCGCAAGAAAAGTGGCCAGGGTTTTCCTAGCCACTCTGTACAATAAGTCAATAACTAATTAACGTTACGTTGTGAATTTTACTACTTTATAAAGTGCAAAATACCTAATTGAATTTTGCGGGCAAAGCACCGGGAGTGGTTAACGGAAATTAAATGAATTTCTACGCATTATTTCTCTTTCAAAGTCAAACGTCTTTGTATTTTTTTTAACCTCCGCCCATTATTTCCCTTTCAAAGTCAAGAAAGAGTCTTTGTATTTATTTTAAATACTCGAACAAAAATCCTTAAGCATGATTGTTGACCTTTTTTGACATTCAAAAATTTTGAAAATAAAATGGGGTTCGATAAATTTTCAAGGTCAAGGTCAAGGGCAACAACTTCTACAACTTCAGTGCAAGGTTGCGCCTCTACACGTACTTAATTTCAGTTGTGCCACCAATCTTATAAAAACAGCAGTTTTATATAATTACATTCATTTAACATGAAATAAATACAATTAAGTTTATTTAATTTTTCTGTCGATTAATTTTATGAAAAATGACAAAGCTACTAGGACTTGTTATATACTTTAAAGCTTACTCAGTTAGTTCTTACATTGCGAAAGCTTTTGCTTTTGTTCCTAAGATTTAGTACCTTTAAAACGGATTTTTAAACATAAAATTCTTTATCTTTTGTTAGGCCTTTCGCAACTTCAATACGCAATAAAAGCAGACTTGGTAATAAACAGATAGCTTCTCATAAAACGTTTAATGCATTCTACAATGTTTAAAGCTATAAAAGCACGTCTTCGGTCTTCAAATTATAATTTAAAATTGATTTTAAAACGGGGTAACAGCTAGAAAAGTCGGGTTCAATAATGATCAAACTCTTATATTTTAGTTACAATGCGACATAGGCGGCTTTGAACAACAAAGTTAATCCTAATATTATCACGTAGTTACGCATTTTTTCTTTGTGGCGTGACATGACATATGATAGGGGACGACAAAGCTTGTTATTGGTTGTATTAGCCTTAGGATAGGTAGACGTAATCTTTATAAATGAACCAGATGCTTTGTTTTCAAAACCCAAGCTGTACTTTGTAAACTTTTAAAAAAAGTTACTATATTACCTACCTTTAGAGCTAACGAGAATAAACGCATTGGTCCAGCGATTCTGAATTGAGACATTAGAAGTTGTAAATTATTGACTCGACTGTTTAAATGAATTATTACACCGAATCCATGCTGTATACCGACAGGAAATAATAAAGGCCTTCTTCCTTTAGGGCGTCATAAAACTTCTTAGTATTTTTCTTAGTTTTGTTAAATGATACCTTTTAAAGCATCGAAATATCTTCAAAAATCACGATGAATGAGTTGTTGAAATCTACTGAAAGTTTTGAAATATCGCGCTGTAATTTAACGTAGTTGGTTAACAAACGGCTGTGCTATTAAGTTTCAGCAGAACAGAAATGCGAGAATTTACTTTAAAATATCGTTGACTTATTTTGTTTGTGCACGTTTCTGTGGCAGGATGTCTATCTGTAATAAAAATTCTAGCAGCATAGTTTTAAATCATTTTGTATTATTTATGCATAATTATCTGGAGACGAAACATTATCTAAATATTCACGCTAGCATATATTTAACCGTGAACCACGCAGAGATAATTCCAATTAATTTAACCCTTTTTGGATGTTATTTTTTCAATATTTATTACACATTTGAAAGAAAAGTTGATAGTGCTTAGTGGTCTTGTATCTACTTAAGAATTTAAATATTGTTATTAATGTAATGACTTTATCGTACTTGAGGCATTAGTTGAAGGTTGGAATACATTTTATATCAAAGAGAGCGTTTAAGAAAAACATCTTATAAATATACACATAAAGGAGTGCTCTCCTTTCTTTATTCTAAGGGCTACAATCACATAATAAGCTGAATTTTTCTATTTATCCCTGTGTCAGCCTTGCCAATAAAAATACTAGAATAGTTGGTCAATCACTTCGCCTGAACTGTACAATATTTTTTATATTCACAAGAATAATTTGAATTATGACATTCTACTACCCATTACTACAAGTTCACAATATTCCTAATGTGCTTAGTGGGTAGTTAAGCAGCTGTGGCTGCTCAAGAGACGCAACACTTCATTAATTTTCATAGTAGACTGGTGTTGCCAACTAATTATTTATAAAATAGGAGAGCAATGTAGATACATTGACAAAAATTCAATTAATACAGTCAATCCGATTTTAAAACTTTAAAAACATGAATTTCTTATGTTATTTTTTTTTATAATATACACAAAGAACAACATTAACAAATAGATTAATGCAACAACAATTATGAAGAATGTTAGGGATACATTTATCTTGGTGTATAATTTTCTTTATGTTTTAAGTATTCGGTGGTATGACTTTGTATTGTAGCTTTTAAATGTAAGTTTTGTCTTAATAAATTCACGTAATATTCCACTGGCGTAACTAATTGAGAATTTGGGTCAAGATACGACTCCGGCCAAGGGGTGCAGGATACATAAATAACCCGGCTTAAGTAAGGGGCGTAAACGCATGTGCTCTGAACTGGGGTAGATCGGCAGATTGGTTTTGCATGTAGAGTGGTTTAGCATGCTTTTGTTTTGCTCTGCATGGAATCTGTGTGATTTACCTGTAAAATAATCTAGTGCACTAGTGGTTAATTAGTAGATGATCAGTATACTGTTCTGGTATGTAGCTACGGTGATCTGTGTTGTTTGGAAGGTGAGAGCTCTCGAGTTTTGGCCAGGTGTACTTGTACAAGTGTGGTTAACCACGGGCTGGCGAAAGGAATTGCTAATCAAGGCCTAAAAACCTTGGATCCTGTGGCACGATAAGCGCTATGCAATTCCCGCTGTGCCACTTGACATAGGCGGTTTGGCGATCCACCCCTATTGACCCTTTCGGGGGTGCAGCAGTGCAAACTGGTTTACAGGTGTTAATTTGTATATTAACAAGAAAGATTAATTGCCCAATGGCATGTAACCTGGAAGTAATTACCATTGAGATGTAGCCAATCAAAGTGTGATTAGATGTTAGAAGTCCTGTGAATTATCCATTCTGCCAAGGCGTGAGGGGTGGGCCCCCCGGTGAGTTAAACAACAGTACATCAGATAGCGACAGATGGTGAGTCTTTTTCTTTGTTTCATGTTTCCACATGTGACGCCGTTTCTTTGCGACCCTTGTCGGTCATTGGCGCCTGCACGACTCAATTCCAACACTCCACCCCCGGTTACAAGGAATGTGTGAAGCTGGGCTTAGGTAAAACGATCTTGGGTTGAACTAGCCTCATACGTGTCTTTGTTGTTTACCAAGGAAATTAGTAATCAAAAATTAGCTCTCCTAACAGTCAGGTGTGGGGTTCCGGAGTTTGAGAATTGAGTTGTGCAGTGGTGTAAAAAGAAAACGATTTATTTGTGTTATTTTGTGTTGTGTTTATTCCAACTGAATTAAGGTAATTAATACTTTACCAATTTAAAATGTAAATGTAGCATGATAGGTGTCGAATTTACTGAACCAAAAATAATTATTGGTTTTTACGCAAATTTTAGAAAATTTTAAGAAAATTTTAGAAAATTTTAGAAAAATCAACTAAATACACTAATTTAATAATGATTTCACATATTGGTAATTTTTTTTAATTGCTTTGATGGTAGAATTATTTGCTATCGATTATGTGTGTATTGTGAATTGTTTTATTTACAATAAATTTGTGTATTGCATTATAAAATTGTCGCAGGCGATGCGATGTTTGAAATGCAAATAGTAGCGTCACTTACAGTAGCAGTGCTGTAACGACGCTTAAGTTATGTGTGTCATTGTTGGCTCAGCTTTTAGCGGCAACAATTGACTTCATTTTTATCCGGTACCTACTAATAATATTACGCGGCCCATGTAATTTATTTTCTATCCAATTTATTATTGTAAAATATTTTACATATTTTTCCTTGTCATGGGCCCGCAAACTAAGTTCGATTAAAATAAAAGGCGAAGTAATTAAATACAAAATATGGTAATTAATAGATGAAACGGCACCTGTCTAATTTAAAGTCAGTTAAATTGTTTAAGTAATCTCTAAAACAATTATTACGCTTATTCTTCCCGAATTAAGGATTTGAAGAATGGCTGACGCTTCAAAAGGGCCTAATCGTCGCAATACACGTGCCCAAATTAGTAGTAAAAAACCAGTCACGATGCGACGGCGCCCTGTGTTGAAGCAACGCGTAACAACATGCAAGCGTCCGCTCCTGGAACAGCGCGCGTTAATGCCGCAGCGGCGTCGAATTTCTCAGGAATCCGGGGCTAGCTCCCAAATTTCTGAACTTACCGGGGTTGTTCAACAACTAGCGCGGACTGTAGAACTTCACGTTACTAGCGCGCCTCGTCCTGAGTCCTCTCAGCGTTATCGGGAAAACGTGGTTCCTCCGTTTGATCCGGAAGACAAAAACCAATCGATCGAAAGGTGGTGCAAGCAAATCGATGAGCTCCGAGCCATGTACAACTGGACGGAGCAAACAACAATTTACCATGCCATATCGAGATTAACGGGTTTAGCTGAGACGTGGTATCGAAGTCTCAGCTCGTTTAATCATTCGTGGCGAGCGTGGAAGGAAATTTTAATGAAATCTTTCCCTTCGTGCGTTGATTACTACGCGAAACTCGAAGAAATGATGAGGAGAAAGAAACGCGTCGAGGAAACATATATCAATTACTATTATGAAAAGCTAGCGCTACTGAATACTTGTAAAATACCCGGCGAGGACGCAGTGTCATGCATCATAGGTGGTATCACCGATGCAAATGTGCAAGCTGCTGCAAGGGCTGGAAGCCACTCTACTCCAGAAGCACTATTGCACTTTCTAAAAACATGTGCTGCAACGTCACTTGGTGACAAATCATGGCAGCCAAAATCTTCCCGCCCATTAGATCATCCTAAACCACTACCAATGCGTTCCACGGAATCCGAATTAAAATGTTATAGGTGCGGAACCACAGGCCATCGCAGGACCAATTGTACTGTACCGCGCTGCCTGAGTTGTCGTGCTTTCGGTCATAAAGCAGTTAATTGTCATTTTAAATCTGTAAATAAACCACGCCCAAATCTCTCTAACGCAGATTCAAGCGCAGTGTTGTAACTAAGTGGTCCAGCTAACAATTTAAAATATTTCAAAGACATTAAAGTTAACGGGAAGTCGTCTAGGGCGTATGTCGAATTTGGTAGCGGTTGTAACACTATTCGCGAAGATAGCGGGTTATGGGTCCGGAAGGTTCGAAACGCTGGGTGTTACAACGTTCACAATTAACTTTGACGAGATATTCGAGAATGTGGAAGCCCAAGTGGTCCCAAATTCGGCTCAAGAAATCCCCGTTTTAATTGGTCAACCACTAACTAAACGACCCAACATCCTAGTGATTAAAACTAGCGACACCTTACGACTGCTGAACAAAGATGGAAGACCTTTGGCGCCTCGAGTGACTCAAATAAAAAAAAAAAAAAAAAGATTGCGCTGTGGGCACAAACAAACCGGCAGTAGTACCCCCCAATCACCTAGCAAATGTGTTGGTAATTCATAGGGCGGAATACGAAGGTGACTTGTATGTCGAGGCTGCATTAAGAGCGCAATCCGGACACGAGCACGTTATTCCCAAAACTATCTTATCGGTGGAAAAAGGGCAAGACACATACGTTCCCGTCATTAATATATCTCCACAGGATATCACCTTACACCCTAAACATTCCTTAGCTAGGGCACGTCCTTGTATTCCAGACATGACCACAACAGCCAAAGTCCATGCGACACCTATTGGTTCCCCAGAATGAAGGAGTATGTGGAAAGGTACATTGCCTGCTGCGTTGCTTGCTTGCACAATAAAATTCCCGCTGGCCGACGAGAGGTTACCTACATCCTATAGCAAAACATCCAGTACCATTTCACACTGTTCATCTAGATCATTTGGGCCCGTTTCAGAAAACCACTGAAGGAAACCTTTACGTGATTGTTATGATAGACGCATTTACGAAATACGTTCTGATAAAACCTACTACATCGACGAAGGCACGGTTCGTGATCAGGTTCCTTTCAGAATCGTTTGGCCTCTTTGGGACTCCCAAGAGAATTATCTCAGATCGGGGCCCGGCATTTACTTCTCGAAAATTTAAGAACTTTTGTGACAGGCACCAGATCAGGCTCGTGTTAAATGCAGTTTCTACGCCTCGAGCCAATGGTCAAGTTGAGAGATGTAATAGAACCATCAAAACCGCCTTAGCAACTACAGCAGAAGACGAAGACAAATGGGACCTATGCGTTCCAAAAGTCCAGTTCTCAATCAACAATACCGTCCACAAAACAACGAATAAAACGCCGAGTGAATTGCTAATGGGTTATAAGCAGCGGACGAGCACCGAGAATGTACTGTTGGGAAATTTGGCGGGATCTACCGTGCACGAAGATCTACAAAACATACGAAACGCCGTAGCCACACGTATCGTTGCAGAACAACAAAAACAGAAGCGACGTTTTGACAAAAAGCGTAAAGACCCACGCATTTATGCGACAGGAGACCTCGTACTCATTAGAAAGAGACCTACTAGCGATGGGACAAGTAAAAAGCTGCGTCCATTATACGATGGTCCGATGATAGTCAGCCAAGTCTTACCAAACGACCGTTACTGTGTGAAAGATATGCCTGGGCCCACTAGAAGCCAAAGAGCAAAATACACTAACGTAGTAGCGGTAGACCAAATGAAACCTTGGATCCCTACAGGTGGAGTATCTGATGATACCGACTACGAGAGCGGCGGAGATGGCGTGGTTTTGGAGATTTCCAGTAGCGATGTTGAAAAATCTCGAGGACGCGATTAAGCAGGTTGGCCGAATGTTAGGGATACATTTATCTTGGTGTATAATTTTCTTTATGTTTTAAGTATTCGGTGGTATGACTTTGTATTGTAGCTTTTAAATGTAAGTTTTGTCTTAATAAATTCACGTAATATTCCACTGGCGTAACTAATTGAGAATTTGGGTCAAGATACGACTCCGGCCAAGGGGTGCAGGATACATAAATAACCCGGCTTAAGTAAGGGGCGTAAACGCATGTGCTCTGAACTGGGGTAGATCGGCAGATTGGTTTTGCATGTAGAGTGGTTTAGCATGCTTTTGTTTTGCTCTGCATGGAATCTGTGTGATTTACCTGTAAAATAATCTAGTGCACTAGTGGTTAATTAGTAGATGATCAGTATACTGTTCTGGTATGTAGCTACGGTGATCTGTGTTGTTTGGAAGGTGAGAGCTCTCGAGTTTTGGCCAGGTGTACTTGTACAAGTGTGGTTAACCACGGGCTGGCGAAAGGAATTGCTAATCAAGGCCTAAGAACCTTGGATCCTGTGGCACGATAAGCGCTATGCAATTCCCGCTGTGCCACTTGACATAGGCGGTTTGGCGATCCACCCCTATTGACCCTTTCGGGGGTGCAGCAGTGCAAACTGGTTTACAGGTGTTAATTTGTATATTAACAAGAAAGATTAATTGCCCAATGGCATGTAACCTGGAAGTAATTACCATTGAGATGTAGCCAATCAAAGTGTGATTAGATGTTAGAAGTCCTGTGAATTATCCATTCTGCCAAGGCGTGAGGGGTGGGCCCCCCGGTGAGTTAAACAACAGTACATCAGATAGCGACAGATGGTGAGTCTTTTTCTTTGTTTCATGTTTCCACATGTGACGCCGTTTCTTTGCGACCCTTGTCGGTCATTGGCGCCTGCACGACTCAATTCCAACACTCCACCCCCGGTTACAAGGAATGTGTGAAGCTGGGCTTAGGTAAAACGATCTTGGGTTGAACTAGCCTCATACGTGTCTTTGTTGTTTACCAAGGAAATTAGTAATCAAAAATTAGCTCTCCTAACAAGAACAAGGAACAAATAGAAACAGTTATTTAATTTAAACAATCAAAAATAAACACTTTTCTGTTAAATAATCACGGCCTGTAATGCGCAAAAAGCCTCCCTGAAGCGTATGCAGTGCTGAAAGCATCGAGTAGAAATCGGAAACGGATATCCGGATAGATATCAACTGTTCCTACTTTTTATTGGTGCATTTCTATTGCGCACGCATTCAATTGGCACTTTTTTAGCGATAACCGCCAAGCTCGTAGTGGCACAACTGGATATGCTGGTGTGTTCGGGTGTACTGCTTTCTTACTGCATAAGTAGTTGTGGGGTCGAATCTTGGTTGGAACCAAATTTCTTTTTATTTTAGTTTTTTTTAAACACTGTTGTTGCGTTTTGCTATTTACGCGAGGTTATTTGCTAAGAGCAGTTATATTTTTAAAGAAAAAATACGAAAACAAATTTGCACTCACTCACTGATTGACGGCATACTAACACGCAAGTCTAACCTTGATGAGGCAGGATCGATTGGAGCCCAAGGGGCTAGACGCTAGTGTAGAAATCGGTCAGAAAGCTCAACAGACGTCTAAATCTCAGCTTCTCACAAATATTCGTTCCGCTATATTGCGCATATGCAGACTTGCCAGATTAATGTGGTCAGCGTCGAACCGGGGACTACTGTCGCGCTAAGCAGATCAAGCTTGTGCTGATTCTGAAAATTAATTGACATTTCTGTGCAAATGTGCTGCTTATATACATATTTTCCGGTTGATGTTGTAACGAACCTAATTTCCGCTGTTAAAATATTTTAGTTAAGTTCAGTAACCTTTTTATTTTAACCAAACTTGTTTCATAACCCTTCTTCCTTCATCGTATTGTAAACTTGAGTGCGCGCTCCGGGATTTAGTAAGAGTAGGAGTAATTCTCTCTCTAGGTCAGCTTTTTTTTTAACGCGCTTCACAGTGAGGCAGTCAAAAATTGCTGAATTCTCCGGTTTAATAACAAATTTGAGTAACGTAGAAATCGAAATTCGTCTGTCAAGTACTACGTTGAATTTAAAATTTCCGAAATATTTTAGAAAAATTCTACATTTGAACTCCGCCGTAGTCAATAGCCGTCCTGATCTATTCATATTACAAAATTTTGTACATTTGTAACAACAGTTTCAAAGCTATCTGAAACCGAAAAGCGACTCCACCAAGTGCTGAGTTGTATTGATATTTCGAATATTGTAGAGATCGTAGTTTGCTGATAATAATATTCAGGAACTGTAGAATTCTATAATTGTTTTTAATTGATTTTTCGCGTTGTTTTTTTAGGACAATGCTATAAGAGTGTGTTAAAACTATGGCACCCACAATACGTACCAGATACCGCATATACAAGTCACAACCCTACAGAATACAATTTGATTAAATATTGAACTCTACAAGTGATTATTGCAAATTTTAGAAAATTTCTACTTAGTAGATTTTAAAGCTTTCTGCAAAACAAAGGTAATTAAATTTTAGTAAATCTAATACATATTTATAGTGTTATGATAATTAAACTAGATATGAACTTTTCGAAGAACAAAACATAAATATTATAGTTAAGATGAACATCCCACATAACCTCATGTCCATTGGAACGCACTAGAATCTATACATATATAAAAACTCAAAGGGTATTTTTCTCCGGTTCCTCAAGCGGCTACCGCTTCACCAATTTGGACCATTTTTCTTTCAATGAAAGGTCTCTATCCTCAGATGGAACATGAAACATTTTTATATTTTTATTCTACGTAGATTTTTCAATAATAATTATTTTAATTTAAAAGTCTGCTAAACGCGTTTTACTTGAGGCGACATCTACACCAACGCCGCGTCTCCTCATGAAAATAATGCATCACGTGACTTAGCATTTAGCCGGCTCAGTCAACGCTCAGTCTGTCAGTGCATTGAGCGCATTGGTGTAACACTAGTTTAAATAAAGTCGGAACATTAAATTTATTACCTATCTGGCAGTCCGCCATCTGCCAGGTTATTACACTCATTTAACGTTGTTTTGTACATTCTTTAAATCCATCTGACGTTTTCAGATGCCAGGTGATCGTAATTTTAAGAAATCTGCGTATTGATTTGCATTTTTATTATATAATTTAGCGACTTTGAGATCAAGGTCCGAGGTTTCCACACGTAGCAAACTTACTGTTGATTATTATTATTTTTCTCCGTACGCAACCGTTTATTTTTTTAGAACAAAAATATGTGGCAACGTTGTAGAACAACGTTTACATGATGCAAAACAACATGCACAATTTTCTTTAAAAGATTGGCTAAGACTTAATTGTTGTATTGAATAATTTTGAAATAACAAGGTTTTTTCACCACCATGTGAGAAAGAGAGACGGACTGCAATTGTTGCACCGAGCGAGAAAGAGAGCGGTATCCAGCATGTTCACAGGGCAGCGAAACGGAAATCGCTGTAGTAAGAAATCACGCACCCCTAGACGCGACTAAGTTGCGAGCGTAGCATTTGTTGCTAGATTTTCAGTATTTTCTAGATTTCGTAGGATACGGAATACGCTTGATTGAAACAAAAAATCTAGTCATTTATACCAAAATTATTGTCAATACTTAAAAAAATATTGATAGCAGAAATGGACAAAAAAGAGCGCAACATTGTTTAAATAAAAATGAGAAACGACCATTAAAACAGTAACGCGTGTTTAAGCAGAAACTATGATCAAAAAGGACATAATTGGAAAAAATTCATTATTGAAAAAGGTAAAACAGGCCATTCGCTAATAACGGCTTGGGTGATACATTAATGTAGAGTTCATGAATTTTTTAGAAAACGACAGCTGGAAGCCTAAATAAATAGAAGATGATACTGACTATTTCAAAACCGCCGGTAAAAACTATTTTATTTTGATTGAACTTCTTCAGCTTGTGTATTAGGTTACCACATTCATTTTCAGCATTTATTGTACAAATGAAACGAGTCATTTACCTCAGAAAGTGTGAGAAATTAGAAGGTTACTTTAAATATCAAAAGGAGCTCAAAGTTACAGGCTTAAGAAAAAGCTACATAAAATACGTGCTTCCAAATCCTATTCAAATAAATAATTTTATTTTGCAACTTATAGGATATTACAAATTTAATATTAACTTTGATAAGTTTTGCGGTCAATACTCCGTAATCCTACGTTATAAGGTTTATTTTACTTAGTATTTTGATGTGTAAATTCAAGAAAAATAGCTTTCCGTTTCTATTAAGAATTAATGCTTAACAATTTACATTTAGTACAATATAAAATAAGCATTAAGCAAAATTTACACAAGGTATTGTGTTTCTATTTCTCATTATAAGTATAATTTTTGTTTTAATTAATTCTATTCAAATTTGGTACGTAGCTCATAACTCAATGTAGTACACTTAACACACGAAAATTTGTAAAAAGTTTCATTACTGCAGTCAGTTTAAAGATATACAGATATGGCAAATAGCGATAGAGAGTCAGTTTTATTAACTAAAATTGCTGTAATTGGCTTTGTTGAAATATGACACCTGAGAACGACTAGCACTTACTACAAATTAAAAACTTTAAAACAGTTTTGATAACAATATCGAAAACTGCGATTGATTAACCAACCCTTTGGATTGCATGTAATGTAACAAAAGATTGCCTCTTATCAGCCCCGAACGTTCTATTGTACTCATGTTTTAATAAATGCAAATATTTTCTTTTGTATTTGAAGTAACATACTTACATTTGCGTTTAAAATAAAATGATGGATCACTAGGTTGTTCACATTAGAACAACAATAGAAAGCAAGAAAATTACGCATTTAATTATGAGTCATAAGAAAGCAGCCACTACAATTCTTTTAGCTGTAGGAGGCTATCGCGATTGCGGTTATAGCACAACTTTGAGGGGGGTAGTCCGTTCGTTTTTATTTTTATCGATGAAATGTTTGGAATCTGGTTTCAAACACTTTAGGTTATTCAAGATATCAAGTTATTTCATAAAATATAACGGTTTAAAGCTGGCGAAGTCAGCGCGTATTCGCAGTCATGGAGTATAATGTTTTAAATCGTGAAAAGTATAAATTACTAATGCTGGATAAGAACCAAATTATACAAGAGTTGAAAATTTCCTTGTAGAATTAATAGATGGCGCTAGTAAAATTACGGCTAAAAATAAATGTCTTACAAATTTGTTTTAACTAGCAAATATCTTCTTCTTTTTCAGTCATCTTTTATGCTCTTAGGGCGTCGAAATAAACATCGCTAGGGATTGGTTTTATTGTTATGTTCTAGGAAGTAATGAAGTCCTTAGACTTTTAAACCATCACGATTCATCAGCTTATGCCAAGTATCCAAGTACTGACCAGGCAGAGCTATGCTTAACTTTGCTGATCGCACTCAAATGGGTATTCTAGCCGTGTCAACTCGGGATATAACTATAATTGATATTCCACGGTTTAATTTAATTTAAGGTAAATACGGTAAAAGAGAAAATAAACATTTTCATAATTAAAAAAAAATATTTGGAGTATTTCTTCAAAATATGAAATGTCTCAGGTCATCCAACCATGTCTGAAATAGCTGTTGAAGAAAGATGGCAGCATAAAATTGAATAACGCTCAAAATTAATGTATAGTTGTTGGTAGTAGCGATTTTATATTAGACTTCCGCCACCTAAATTAGTTCGGTACTAGCCGTAACTGTTAGTCATGGGCATGGCTCTGAGCTGCATCACTCTGGTTCGCCACCGAGGACGGGTCGATCACGAATTTATACGCCCCTGGATGCAATGTGCTGAGTTTTGGCTAAGTATACTTCTTGGAAATGTTAACTTTAAAATTTGTTTACAAATACCTACTAGAAATTACTTTCTTATTCATTTTCTGGCATTCACATTGTTTATTTCTGTTATTACTAGTTAGAATTAAAAATTAATACAGCTTTGTATTAGCATAACGTGATTTATTATGCAAAGTAATAAAATCTAACAGCGATAATTTGTCAAACACCAATAGATATTAATATTTTTCAAATGGTGTACAAATAAACCAACTAATGTTTGCTTTTTCGTTTAGTATGGAAGCTTATAAAGTCAAAAATTAATCTTAGTTAACTAAAGTATGTGTCAGTATACGACGAAATATCCAAATTATCTGCTTGTCTAGGCGCAATGCGCTATGCTGCATATATGAGAAATATAAAATTATAGTGCGGTCTTAGTTTAAATATTTATGACTTGTAATATCCTAAATACAAATTGGACCCTTGGTATTGCGCCAGCGGGAGATATTAAGATGTGTTTAAAATTCAAAAATGTATCCTCATACAACCCACAATATAACGAGCTTTTCCTAGTAGGAATTAATTCTGATTTTAAATATACCTTCTTTTGTAAGCACCAATTATGACGGATTTTTAATTTCTTTTTAGATAATTGTCTGTAGTTTAAAAAAATTATACTAAAATCTCAATCCTAAATTTTAATGGAAAAGTTTTATTAACCTTCCGATATGTACATACGTATTTGGAAATTAAACAAACCGAACTTTATGCTAATGAAGTTTCAGTTTATCTTTACTAGCAAGTGTCAATATGAACCATGACAAGTTGAGCTTATTAGGGTTTAAAAGTTTATGTCGTTTGGAACTGTTTATTTATTACTTAACCTACTACTACTACTTTTATAATATTTTGCGAATGAAATTTATATTCTGTTCTGTTTGCTTACACCTTGTGCTTACATTAAATTCCAATTGTTAGCAGCCAAATCGCGAGGTAACTGGCGGCAAAGTGTTATAATTATTGGGACCAAACCGACCCCAAGGCGAATCGAATAACTCCATAATTATCACCTTTCGTCAACGTATCCTTAAAATACAGCAGCTAATTTGATGTTGTTATATCCTATGCCACGGGGTTTCTTTTTTATAATTCGGAATAATTTTAGGGTGGAAATAGTTAAGCAGCATTTTTAAAAACAAGAACAAAAACCATTGGATTTCGACACTTACATCTAACATTTTAAGCAAATAATTTACACTTATGCAATTATAAAACAAATTAAATAGCACAAAAGTGATCTGAATTCTGAATTATTTTATTAAATCTGTTTTCAACATTTTAATAAATAACCTTTACTTTACTATTTTTGTATTGACATCCCACACAACATTGTAGATGATAATGGTGAAATTGCTCATGCATTACATGACGTAATATATAATTTCCTGCATTATTAGCATTGAGCATTAATAAATCACAGATCATTCAGAGTCGGTGATTGAAAACGCGTATCAATAATAAACATAAAATCACTGTGTTAATCGTAGTGGTTTTGAACATTGACCATACAAAATTCCAAAGTACTCTAGAAATTTAATACGGAAACCTCAATATTATATTTGTTGTGTATTTGGCAACATAAACACAATAATTAGGTCACTTATCAATAGATGTACTAATAATATATAAAGCAAACAAAATAGGCGGGACATCAAACAGTTATTTCATATTGTGTATTCAAAATAATTGGTAAAAGCTTTTACAAATATTTGTGATTTGAATATATATGCAAACTAGACTACCTTCCTTAACTTTGGTTTCACAGAATTTCTTTTATATACTATCGTCTGGAACATTCTATTTGAAAATAACTTGCAAATATAAAAATACGTAGAAAATTTTTATTGGTTATAACTGTTGCCAAATAAAAGAAAACGAAAATAAGTTCAAAATTAGAAATATTGGCACATGTCTCCGCCTCAACATTTCCATTCTTAAAATTTGAATAGAAATGTGAAAAGTTATCTGCAGACATAAACAACCAAAATCAAATCCCTGAGTTTTATTATTCCTACCCCTTGTTTACTTTTAATGTGCCTTTGATAATGACGTGTAAATACGTTGAAATACGTATACAGCAAAATTAATAAACAAACACTTTGCTGAAATTATTAATAATTTTATATATTAATTAACATGCATTTTAGCGATTTAAAGCTAGAACTTATTAATAGAAATTTCATTATCAATATCTACTTTTATATTTTCTAAATGCTGTTCATGATGTTTCACGGAGTGCGGATTTTAACCATGTTCTAAGTGAAATAGTATCGCAGTAGTTATTCTAGAGAGAACTTTATCACAAAACACAATTTTAACTTTGTTAATTGCAGCTTGTAATTTGTTAAAAAACTAATTTATTAAATCTGTGTCCCTTCTACAAAACAACATGTCTTTGCAAAAAAAGTCGACAAATTATTTCGTTCCAAACGGCCAGTTATTTAGCAAGTTAACCAATATTTTTGAAGACCCATGAAATTTTTGTGCACAGTTTATAAATACGCTTGTAGAAAGATGGCACATTATTATGTTAAAACTTGTATGGCTTGTTTGGGTTAATTTTAACAACCAAGACTACAAACTTTTGTATGGATCTGGAATAACAAAGAAGTGTGTTATTATTTTGTTAAATTTAACACAGTGTATGTTCGGGTTTTAATATCTAGTAAATAAAAACAAATCACGTGGTTGGTAAAATTGGGCTTGACGTAGAGCACTTACTTACCCAATGCAAAAACCTCAGGTTCAATTCCTAACAATTTCTATTGCTGTAATTGCTTCCTATATTTTATTTATGTTTCTCCCACATTTTTATTGAGTAACAAATAATCCAATTATTTTGAAACTACTCTAGAATATTCGCAAATAATTCTTTATTGTATATTGTAAAATAAAGTCAGCATTACAAAATATATTTGTTTATACTTTTATTTGTTTGTCAGATAATTACAATAAAATATTCGAGTACTTTGTACTTAATAAACATATGGTAAGAACATATAAATAAACGAAGCACTTTGCCTGGACTGTTCCATACTTGCGAAACTTTACTTTTCCCATATTCAAAAGGATTTACGCACAACGTTGTAGCCTCACAGCAATGGCGTTACAAAAGAAACGCACACTGATATTACTCCGGAAAAGGCAAATGCAACAAATTGTATAGAACCAGTCGTGCAACGAAAAAGATATAATATGACGAGCAGTCACAACGAGCTATGGCATAGCCACCACCTCATGCTTACGGGCTTACGGCTGCTTCAGCATTATATCGTTAGTACGGTTCCAATTACTTAAAACCGCCCGCTCGGCTAGAGAAATATTGTATATATATATTTAGAAACCTAGCATTCTTCGAAGTTTACTTATAAGAAAAAAACAACTAATTTAAATTTTTTGGAAAGAATTTTTTGGGCTGAAAGAAAACTGAAAACGGAAGAACAAATTCGTCCGCTGCCCCTAATAATTAAGCTGCTAATGTTATTCTACTACCAATGATAAGCAATTTAGCTTCTTTAGCAGACATTTTTTATTGTTTCCTATTTATTAAATGCAAGGGCATAAGTTTTCGATATTCAATAAATCATAGAATGGGCCACAAAAAAAATCAGAAAACTAAAAACGAAAATTAAATTTAAGCTTATCTCTAGCTCTATGAGCCTACAAAAATGAAA
Source organism: Ctenicera cuprea (assembly GCA_958336395.1). Classification (NCBI taxonomy): domain Eukaryota; kingdom Metazoa; phylum Arthropoda; class Insecta; order Coleoptera; family Elateridae; genus Ctenicera; species Ctenicera cuprea. The sequence goes on along the minus strand of OY284486.1, from coordinate 70,420,344 downwards.
AAAAATTGTATTGCTAGTTTTTGAACAGTATTTTTGTAAATATCAAAATGTTTAATTGTTTATTTTTTACTTTAAAGTAAAACATTTTTTTAGTTCATAACTTGTGTATTTCTGGAGCATTTCGAATATCAAATTTCATCTTAATCTGATTACCCGTTTATTAGTAAATAGGCGTTAAAACTTAAAACCAAAATTTGCAATAATTCATAAAAATCGTTACAGAGTGTTAGCTCATTTTAAGGTCTATTAGTTACCAATATTTAAAAAAATCGCGTAGCTAGTTTTTGAGTAAGATTTTTCACCGCTTAAACAACTTTTGTGCATTAATACCGGGTTTGTAGAGGGCTATGACGATAAAAAAATTGATCTCTTGTGTAAAATCGGGTTTGAGTATTAGAGCACAAAAATGAAAATTTTTAAAGAATTATACCGGGCGGCATTTTGAAGCTAGAAAGTTTGGAAAAAATGTTTGGTTTTGTCCTGAGAATTAGATACTGTTTTCATATTTAAATAATTCAATTTCTGAAAAACATGCTGCCATAAAAACATGTCTAACATCCCGCTTCCGGTTTCCCATTTTTTTAAAAGCTTTTTCTTTCATCAATTTTTGATACATCCTCACATTACGAAACTCACGAAAATCGGATCGTCTGTTTGGGAGCCATAGAGCGCACATACCTACCCACCCACGCACCCACAGGCTGATATTTATTAAAAACATTTTTTTTGTTCCTGGGCGGCTTAAACCCATATTTCAGTCAAACTCTTAATTTAAAGAAAACGCATGATATCAATACTCCCCTACAATATAAGTAGAGAACGTAGAAATATGAAAATATACGTATTACGTGCTATATGACAACTAGTAACAATAGAACGCCAAGAAAAGCTGCATGTTTGCGCATATTTTAATAAATTATACGTTTAAGAGAATTAATTTTTAGGATTCTAATTGTGTAATAAAATTAATTCCCTGAAATTACATAGCAGAATTGTGCATTAGTCATAAAACGCCCTAAATTCACATGTTATTTGTAGAACGTAACGTAAACTGATGAAGGTTACAGCTATCGTATAAAATACTGAACTCCTACAGCTTTAATCAACCCCTAAAGAAGAAAGGGAAACAAAATAGGTAGCAGTAAATCACTTCAACCAAAGCTAAACTCAAATATCTAACAAGGAAGTAGAGAAAATCGTATGTGATTCTAACCTGCAAATTACCTTAATAAAATTTATGTACATCATTCAGGAATAAGTTTTTACCTTTACAGATAATCTTAAATAAGTGCTAAAAAGGTGTTTTATAGATGTTGTAGAAAATAATTGTTATATAACGTGTACGTTTAAAAATTTAAAAATAACTTTTCATTAAATTTCTAAAATCAGTTATTACGAAGAACTGAATACCTCAGATTTTTATATAAACTTGTAGGTACCTGAATTTTGTTCAAGTTTTTCCTACACTAACAGAGAGCACCCACGGCCAAGGTCTTATTCCTATTTAACCTGCACAAACATTCACTTACACCCAGGCTCACAGGAAACGCAAGTTTAAGGCCAAGCGCGCACTTGCGATTTTCTGTCGCGCGATCATTTAATCGCAAAAATGAAACACTTATTTTTAAGTACGAAGGCGCGCATATACGACTAAATAATTGCCGCGATTGAAAAGATGCAACCAGCCCTATTTTTGAAGCGATGCGATTGTCGCAAATCAAAATGGGTGATATAGGACAGGAATGAACCTGCACGCACTTGCGACTATTCATCCGCAATTCAGTTGCTGTCGAACGTTCTGAAGTGTACCGTGATATATACTGAAGGAGGTTAATTATAATTTAAAAAAGTAATATAAAATGTCCGAGGACGAATCTCTCGCCAGGGATGACCCTGCAGATAGTGTCTTGGACACAGAAAGAATAATTCTAGAGGTGGAAAAGAGACCATCCTATAGTATTGAAAAAATTTATTAGGATGATCTCTTAGGTCGTTATAAATTTTGTAAAATTGCCCTTTTAGCAATCTTTGGCTTATCACTGGATGCACCCAATATTGCTTCTGGCGCCGTTTTCTGGCTTCCATTCGTAATAATAAAGCTACCATAGAAGCGGTTTCAATAAAATCCATGTTGGTACTAAGATGTAGTTACGATTAATTCCCCGCAAGTGCGCGCCTAAAAAATTTAAAAATTATTATTCCGCGATTGCGATTTTTCAGTCGCGCGACAGAAAATCGCAAGTGCGCGCCTGGCCTAACAGCTCCTCTTTTTGGCGAACCTCAACAAATACAAGTAAGCGGGCAAACACTGAAGAGCTCCACAGATGTAAAACGAGCAAAACATTGGTTTTAATATGCTAATGGAAAAACATAGTTTGTGATTAAAGAATATACAAAATCAGAAAGCGACAGTCGTCGCTAAAATATAGAGATTGGGATCGTTAGGTAATTGTGGGGATTACTCCCTTACTAAACTAGTGCGGATCAGAAACACTACGGGAAATGCACTTAAAATGTGATCACTAAATAAACGAAACACATTTAAGCAACAGTCATCATACTCTTATTAACCTGAAGTAAATTATATCTTATTTTGAAGATTTTTAAAAATCCTCGACACTTTTCGTAACTATTTTCAGTAAAACGTATGTTTCCTTGTACGCGAGATATTTTAACATTGTAACATGTAAATTGCCGCAATATTAGTTATGTTCATCATTTATCAGTAACATTGCGATAATCTCACAGATATGCAAGTAAGATGTTTTACAGATTTTGTATAACAATTTTTTATGTAAAATGTACCTTCTAAAATTTAAAATTTTAAATGTGGGTACAACATCACAGGGAAGTTGTAGGACAAAGAATAAGCCAATTATTATAGACTAGCGGAACTCGTGGGTTTTTGGTAACCTCTTTTTAAAATGTAATAAATAAGTTGTGTGTGTGTCCAAACGCAAGTTATGTTCCACATACGTACTGCAGTATTGTATATGCTCAACTACGCAAAGTAATTGACCAAATTGAACATTCGTATTTATTAACTAATCATGCGAATGTTCATTATTTTGTAGTTACATCCCTACCCAGCGTGATGGACAACAAAAAATCTTTAAAATAAATGTACTCACTGTTTCTTTAAATTAGGCTTATTCATTAGCGTGTAAATTCCACATTTGAAACTCCCCCAACTGTAAAAACGAATGTCTGTCTTTGATTCCTATTAATGGTGATTATGTATGGCAGCTTCAGTTACTGTTATCTGATATTTTCTCATTGTAAAGTGTAAATGGAAATCCAGTACCGAGGATTATATAATAATTGTAGATAAAAAAAACAACATTTTTAGATATCTTGAAATTTCAGCTACAATGCAATTTGTAAATTTGATTCGACTAAAATATAATTATATTTGCGTGCGGCATAGTTTGCATTATCTGACTTATATCTCTCTACAGAGTCGTTATTAGTACTGATCTGTCCCAGATCCTACGGTAAGTAAATGTCTTGCCCGATAAAAGAGATTCGTAGGCTCAATATGTGTGACTCCCGCAGAGTCTATTGTGGGAATTCTAGCTATTGACAAGTTATGTTCAAACCATACACATAAGCTTTAGACATTAAATTTTAAAGCTGTAGCGGCCCACTGTACAAACGAATATGCGTCTTAAATAAAAGACGCTTAAATATTTGGCTTTTAATAGCAAAGACCCCTCACCACTAAAAGTTAAGATAGGTGAAAGGGATCTGGATTTAATATAGACAGACATATAGTGAACCCCGTGGACTATCCGCATATTTTAATACTGTTTAGTTAACAATAAATAAGCGAATGAAGTAAGTAGCGTAGCGGGTGACGGTTTGAAGTTCTAATCTCGAGCCTAGTCAAGATATCAAATCCGGATTCCTTCCCCTTGTCTCAACTGTTAGTGACGACGTATTTAGTAACATGTCTTACATCTCGATACACCTTATTTATTACGTTTGCGGTTTCGAGGTTTTTGTAAAAGTTAGATAGGGTAATCAGGCCCATGAATCTGAGGTTACGGTGGAATGTATTAATTACTTTATTATATTTCTTTTAAAAAATTTGCTGGTAATTGCTTGCAAAGAAAAGCGTGGGGCGTAGTCTCTGCTAGTTTTATAAATTAATTTGCGATTGCTTTCCGAAATTACGACGTTCGTCTTGTTAATGCTCCTATTGCTCCAAAAATTTCGATTAGTGGTAGTGTGGTCAAAGAGCACAAATAAAATCAGTATAGCCGTAAATAAAATAATAAACCAGAATTTGACTTAAAATTTGTGGAAATTATTTGAGCATCTTGAGAAAACACTTGAACTTCATAGCAACTAACTTTCACTAACCATTGAAATTTGTGTATTTTAGAATAAAAAATAAGATCTTAACAACAAAATTTCGAAAATTGTAGATTAAAAATATTGCGTAGCGCCTTCCCTCCTATGAAAATCCGCTGGTGCGCCTGTTTACATTAAAATTACTAAAAATAGTAAGCTAATTGAGTAATGCTTAGATATAGAATTTCAAAACCTAGTGCTCCTGATAAAATTATCGACAAAAAAATTGTTAGACTGTTCCATCTTCAATTGACTATAACTACGTAAGGTTTTCAGATTCTGAAGTGTATCTCACATGTTCTGCATCCCGCTGTATTAACAATAGTTAATTTAAAATAAAATTAGTACTTGATCTTTATCTTTCTCTGCCACTATTTTGAATTTTCGAACACATCAATCCTGTTTTGTTATTGACGTTTTTCAAGAGATTGTTACTGAAATATTTTGGTTGAAATAACTGTTATGAAAAAATTATGTTTCACTAAAATTAATATATATTTTGGTATCATTATTCGATACATCGAATGGTGATGAGTGAGGACTGATAGCAGAACGTATAACCCTAACGTGAGCGAGGTGGCTTACGGCTGCTTATGGTCTGCGGCTATCTTGTCTCGTAGAAATTAGTCTTGCAGGAAGATTACTTGCGATGACTTCGTCGCGGTAATTCGCTTACGAGTACTTATAGCAAATGGTTTGGCATAAGCAATCTACTAGTTCGAAACAGTAACTAATTAATCTCAATGATGTTTAGCAGTTGTCACAACAACTGATAAGAAAAATTAAAAATTAAGGTATGTTGGTTTGCGGAAACGCCGAGGAATGGCTATTTGAAATAAACTGCACGAAAGTAATCGGAAAATGTAAATCTATATCATAAATAATTGCATCACGTTCGTGTTGTGTGCTATATCATGCGATGTGTTGTCCCAAAGTTATGTTTACAAATAAAATAGGGGAAAACTTTCTCAGATTTCGCTAAGATTGTGATGTCACTTGCTTTTTATGTTAGCTGAATCCAAAGACCACCCGAGAGACGTTACTTGTCTGAAAGTTCTTACTTTAGGAAACGTAAATTTTTATCTCTCTAAGTTTGTGTTTTATAACTCTTTCCAAGTGGCATAAAAATAATTGCATTACGAAAATTTATTCGAACTTTTTAGTTATAAAATAGCAAACAGGCAATAAAGATATAGTAATTAAGAGTCTGAATATTTTTGGGTTTAGAAGAAATTCAAATTTAAATTTTATTACATCGTGTTAAATTGATCTCAGCTTTCAATATTGTCCAATTTTCTTAATTTTATTCAGCCGCTGTGAACTGGAAACAGATAATATTATCGAGTTAGTACTCCCCATTTTCTACGCCTTAAAAGCACAAAGCACTACTCAATGCAAATTTTATAGACTAAGATTCGATTACCTTTAATTTTTGAGAGGTCGAGGTTTTATTTTTGCAAATCAAGCGCAATTTAATTTCACTTGTAAATGTAAATTAATATAACCTTAATAAATTTTAGAAAAATATCGCAACCACGGGAAAGCAGAAATGTCTGCTCTTTAACTTTGAAACTTTCCTGTACTCGCATGTATTTGTTAACAGCGAAACGGTTAATTAAGTTCGAAACTTTACCAAAGTTCTGTGCAGCACATGTTACAACCACTTTTAAATTAATTTGCATCATGAACTGCACAACTCAAATAAATTCTACTTAACTTACAAGTCGCGGTTTGGTAAACCGAACTGCGGTTTTTAACTTTTCTTTAGAAATACTTGTATATTTAGGAAGATTAGTGAAATAATATAAACTGTTTACAGGATAAACAAACATCAGACATTTGTTATGTATTGGCGGAATCTATGTTATCAAATAAACAATGTACAAAGTAATTTAAGGTTCATTTTCCGTGACCACACTGCCTGGGTCGGTTCCGACTCGATCCTGGGTGTTTGTTTTTAGATCATAGGTTTAGGTAGGTTACTGATAATGCCAATCGACGCCTGTAAGTCGACACACAAAAATGTTGATCTAAACCCGGTTTCAATGCTTAAGTAAAACACTATTTTCTATAAATGATACTTGTATCACAATCTGCTCTTATCAAATACTTGGTATGCCCCACGCTTTTTTGCTAACTTTGTAAAAACCCAAGCTTTTGAAATCAAATGCCCGTTCGTATTTGGTGTTCGAAGTAACAGAATCTGCGCTTTCTTTTCGAGCTTGTCTGTGTTTAACTAGAGAATCTGCTACGATTCAATTTTTAGCTAGATTTTACTCCTGGTAGTTGGGTGACCTGTTGTACATCGTTATTACTGTGATTAGTGATTACTTTCAGCTTAGTAATTTTCGAATTTCTAGTGTGGTCTTTCTTGCTTTAATTTTGGGATTTTGTGAACTTCAAACACCGCATGGCTTTTTGAATCTCAAATTCATGTAATTTGAAGCCGATTATTATATTGGCAGCTTTTAATTCATTTGATTGCAAGGCATCTACATCTAAGGTATTGGATTTCGTTATTCCATTTAGTTTCGATTGTATAGAGTTTTATTTGATATTTTTAGTTCTGCAGATTGTACACGCCTCGTACATGCTTATTTACTTTGTACATTTTTACGGATCTAAGTATCTACATACTTACTGTGACGATCTTTTGTTACGTGGCCAAAGTTGCGAGTGAGATTGTACATTGGCTTGTGTGTACAACCTCGGTGAAATGTTCAGGTGTTAGATTTTAAATTTGAGTTTACTCTCCGAACAGACTTCAGCGGGCGAGAGCTTTTCTCTAGCAGAATGGCACTGCCTTTGGGAGAAGGTTCTTCCCCAATTTTGAGGGAAAAAACGGGCGGCGTAGGGTAATGAGACAGCAGTAATATAATAATATCTTTGCACATACAACACTGTTACAATTTTTCTTACTGAGGCTGCGATATTCTACCACTTTTAATATTAAAAAGCTGCCAAGGAGTAACCACAACAAAGGTGTTCTCACAGACATTTTACAAAATAAAAAAAATACACGTTACGCGTTCCACGCTCCAATGAGGTACATATTGGGAGTAGCCATAATATAAACTTCGCGTAAAAAAACTGCGTGTATATTGCTAGCTCGCATCTAATGACGAAATAGCTGAATCCGTACCTTTTCCGACTGTCGAATAGTTCCAGTATGAAAATACATTGTAATCGTGAACATTTTTGAAAATGACAATTTGACGGAAATACATGTTTTGGACCTCCAGTAACACAAAACAGTGGTTTAAAAGAAATAACGTGAAATTTTAGAACTATTTGAATGAAAGTTGATATACCTAAAAAGTAAAAATATTTTCAAAAGTTTTGACTTTGCCAAAAAACTATTGCTCAAAAACTGGCCACACAATTTGTTTAAAACTTTGTAAGCTTATATAGGCCAATCAAATTAATATATTTTGAGGAATTAATTTCCAGCGAGCTGGAAATCATTTTAATACCTTTATTCGGTCCTAAATGCGTGTAATCTAAGTTTGTACCATCCCAGGAGGTGAGCTTAACTTTTAATAGCCAAAAAACCGCCAAATTTTTGCACTTTTTTTAGTTTTTTGCTTGTAGCTGGAAAACGGTGCGTCGGATGGAAAATGTCATTCCATTCAATAATACAGAGGACTAAATTCTGCGTCGAATGACATCTAAAAACATCAAATTCGGTTTAGTGGTATAGCCGAAATCGAATGTTAAAAACGAAGAAAATTTCGTAGTTCGGTGCAAACTTACATTTTGCGGCTTTCCAAGACGACATATCTTGAAAACAGATACTAAAACAGATGTATTTTTTAATACATTACATTCACATGTCCAAATGTTCAATTTTTCTTGATTTGTCCAATTATCCGGATATCTGATTACCCGGATCGGGTTCGGTCCCAAATTTTTTTTTATTATTTACAGAGTGAAAAGTTGATTATACTTGAAAGAAAGTGTTCTATTGTTTCAGAGATTATCTGGCGTGTTCAACATCTACAAACATGAATGACCCAAAGTGTTTAATTGGTTTAATTGGTGACTTGGGTTGCCACAATGCCTACCATCATGGAAATTGCCGTACAAGTGGAAGACTTTTGTGGCGTGAAGTATGGTACTTCAGAGCAGCACGTAGACGCTAGGTTCTCAAGGGTACAGAGGGACGATGCAGACATTGCGATCCTTCTTGACTGGTTTTCATCTCACGATCCCTTTCCACTAGGACAATTTGTGATGTCCATTAGCACAGGAGTAACTGGCGATGAGAAAATTGACTGCCATGAAGCGTTTGAAAAAGGAATTCAGAGTATTGCCAAGATTATTGGCAACGACTTCAGTAATGTCAAGTTTCAACGAAAAAACAGAGTTGTTCCTCTTAAAAGTTTCAACTCAAAAGTAAGAATTCACGGCGAAGATATACCAGTAAACCCAGAAACACTTTTCCGACGCATAACACTTCTGAAAAAATCAGAGGAACAGTTGAAGAATTTCTTTGAGTTTGAGTTGGCTCCTTATCCCCTATCCATCTTTGATGAAACAGGAATGCGAAAAACAAAAAAATCTGTGTTCTACGATTTATTTTCACCAGTGTCTGATCCACCAAACCTTGCAGATAGTGCAATTGTAATTGATGGTGGTTTTCTTTTACATCGAGTGTTTTGGCAATCCAAGGAAAAATTTTCAACAGTTCTCTTCAAATATGTGGACTATGTTAAGAAATACTACAATCCTGCCAGTACAACCATCGTTTTTGATGGTTACCCTGCTGCGGCGTCAGTAAAGAGTACCAAATCAGCTGAGCGGCTTCGCCGTAAAAGCAAGTACTCTTCTGCAAATGTGGTGTTCACTGAAACGATGAATGCAACCATGCCGAAAGAACAATTTCTCTCCAACGACAATGACAAAGAACGGCTTATTTCCATGATACGTGAGAAATTGGTACAGCATGGGTTTAAAGTAAGGCAAAGTGTTGAGGATGCTGACACCCTTATTGTCAACACTGACATTGAATTGGCAGGTAACTTTGCGACGGTCATCATACCGATTTATTGATCCTATTAACCGCCAAAGCACCACATTCATCCAACATTTACGTCATGAAACCTGGAAAGGGAACCTCTCAGAACACATTCTACTCTCCCAAGTACTTCAACTTCTCGTCTGTTGTCAAACAGAATCTCCTGTTCCTACATGCAATCAGTGGATGTGATACAACCTCTGCATTCTATCGCCAAGAGAAGTTGAAGTTTGTCAAGCTTCTTGAAAAGAACACGACATTACAAGAGACTGTCAAGGTTTTTCATCATGAAGATGCAGATCCTGAGGTTCTCATTTCAGCAGGTCAACTGTTCTTGGCAGCCCTCTATTCATCTAAGGCAGATGAGACCTCCTTCGACCAAATCCGCTACGAGATATTTTCAAAATCCCTAACAAAGCCAACTTTCGAGCTGGCCTCTCTACCTCCAACAAATGCAGCCGCCGCCCAACATATTCTGCGGGTGTACCTTCAAATCCAGGGCTGGTATGATAGACCAAATGATCCTCTGAGCTGGGGTTGGAGGAGGACGGGCCTTGGCCTTCTCCCCATCATAAACACCAAGGATCCAGCTCCACCTGAAATTCTCAACACTGTGTCCTGCAAATGTACAAAGGAGTGTACAGGGAAGTGCAGCTGCCGAAAAGTAGGCATGAAATGTTCAACAATATGCCTCAACTGCAACGGCCAGTCATGCTCGAATTCAGCACCCTTCGAGGATGAGGATGTGACCTTCATTGCCGTAGAAGCAGAAATAGGTGAGGATAGTCCCTTTGAAGATGATCCCGATGAAGAGGACCTCGATATGCAACCGCGCCTTCCGAGCTTCTCAGATGAAGGGCCATCGACATCAAAGAAAATGCGAACATGAATGCTGCCACATTTTGCGCTGCATGCCTATTATATATTGATTTATACCATGTTTACATTTATATTTCATCAATAAACTGTTCATCAATAAAGTGTTTTTGTTACTTAATTGCACCTAAAGTATTAAGAACTATGATTAATTTACTTATTAATAAATTAATAATAATAATACTTATTAAAGATTTAATGGTAATACAGAACTTTGATAAACTTAATAATGATTTTTATTTGTACCACTCGAATCTCTACTCAGGTTGTGCACATTACTTTAACATTGCAAAGCAATAAGAAATGCTGTTTTGGTACAAATGACTTAAAATGACTCTAAACGTCGAAAAAACCGATTTTGAATTAATGCCAAATTTCGAATTTGAAATGACTGAATTTAAAAACTAAGGTATCTATGTAACGTGAAATTTTATTCTTTATAACTTTTTTCCATGGATTTTTTAATAGGAGTATCCGTTTTCAAGATATGTCGTCTTGGAAAGCCGCAAAATGTAAGTTTGCACCGAACTACGAAATTTTCTTCGTTTTTAACATTCGATTTCGGCTATACCACTAAACCGAATTTGATGTTTTTAGATGTCATTCGACGCAGAATTTAGTCCTCTGTATTATTGAATGGAATGATATTTTCCGTCCGACGCACCGTTTTCCAGCTACAAGCAAAAAACTAAAAAAAGTGCAAAAATTTGGCGGTTTTTTGGCTACCAAAAGTTAAGCTCACCACCTGGGATGGTGCAAACTCAGATTACATGCATTTAGGACGAAATAGAGGTATGAAAACGATTTCCAGCTTGCTGGAAATTAATTCCTCGAAACGGTGTTTTCGATTTAATTTGATTGGGCTAATAGAGCTAGGAATGGGTTGTTATTTGTGTCGTGTCCCATTCTACTAATTTTTCTGTGACGCCTACTATCAATTTTTGAAAAACGTAGTTTGGCTTTAATAAACGGAGAACTGTAAAAAATTTTTGTGTTGACTAAATTGCTCAAAATTACCAGTAGAAAAAATAATCAAAACGTAAGTGCAGCATATTTAGGAGGGTTAACGTTCTCCTTCCTTTCCTAATTTTGGCTAACAAATTTGCCGAAATCGATTCATATAGAATTAAAGCAATCTTTATATAAAATTCACACAACTAGGCTAGACTAGCAATTTAAAGAGTTTATTTATCATATTTTAAAAAAGTGAGGCATAGCCCACAGATTCTGCGAGTATGTATAAATTTCCGAACTGTATTTGAGGGTGCGAAGTGAGTATTGTTTATTTTGTTTTATTTGTCTAATAGTAAATTGGGGTGTGTCTGTCATGGTGCATAGCGACAAGTTTACAGTATTTAAGCGGGAAGTTAAGAAAATCTTATTAAAAACTGACAATTTGAATGACAGCAATTTTCTGAATCCGAAATTAATTAATTAATCGCAAATTAATGTCATCTATTAAAATGTTAATTATAGAGAATTTTTTTTTGTTTTAAATCTGTTTCGCCCAGCTGTAGTAAACGTTCTCAAGCCGCCACTGCAATCTTGTAGTTTCTTAACCTTTACGAGTATGAGTAAATGTTACTAACAGTATATTAAAAAAATACTGTTTCTTCGCAATAATTTAAAATGACAAATTCAAAAAAGCTCCTGAATTTTCGGCAATTAATTAGAGACATTTAAATGAAACCGAATTAACTTTCATCTAAAAAGAATCACAAATGCTAAGAGAGATTTTGCTCACTTTTTCTCGACGTTAAATTTGATATATGTTTATATTGTACATAAATCTTTAGCTGTATCAGAAGTTGAACATGCAAAGTATAACAAGTAAGCCTTCCAGCTAACGTATAATTATTTTCAAGAAGTCTCGCCACTATTAATTTAAACCTTATTGAATATTATAACAGCTTTGCCAAGAGCTCTGAAATCAATTATATTAGGAAAGAAACATTAAATTTCAATTACGCTCAACCTCAAATATTAAAGATAGACTCGGTTCAACGTTCAAACGCTGTTTATACTGAAATTAAAAGGTAATGTTATCTAGCATCGAGTTTAGTTTGCCATTTATAAAATAATTTTCTTTCCAGCGTTTTTATAGATGTAGTTAAGTAGGTTGGTCTACCATAATAAATATCGCCAAGAAAGTTTTGTAACTAATAGTTATTTTTTGTGGTTATTTAAAAACAATTAACCTTGTGTGGTCACTGTAAGGAGTAGCAGTATAATTAGACGAAAATTAAATAAAGGGAATTCATTATATATCAAGCGCGTCTTTGTACTAGCACGTTTGTCAGTTCCATTACACTTTCCACTTACGAGTATGAGCATCGCATTAAGAAACTAATGTCAAAGACTCGTTAGAAATAATCATGAAAGTTTGATGGAGTTTTTGTTTCGTATAACTAGGTTAATCCTGAGATCAAATTGAACTAACCCCAACCAATACATATTTCATAACTCTTTTATGTCTCCAAAAAAATAAATAAAAAAACAAAAAATATACATTTAGTTCGCATGCAAAATGACGCTCGAGGAAGACGTCGCGCTGCTAAATAAAAACCGGAAGTGCTTTTAAAATAAATGTCAGTATAGTAAACAGGCAGTAGACGGAAGTGCGTAGGGGCGCCAGCGGCCAAGATGTCTACGATAAACCACGAAATGTGACGTGATGGAATCATTACGAACTAAGGCCTGGTGGAACCATTTTCCCAAACCGAGTTGAAATTCCACTGTCCAAATTGCATTATAACGCTTTTTCTGTAATACCTTGCGGGAACAACAGAACAAAGAACCCAAAGTGTCCGGCACTTTTCCCGCATCCCTTTTATGTCGAATAAGCTTCAAAACTTAAAGATTAGGGCGCCTTGGGTGTTTAAAAAGCCCTAAAAACTCGTGAACTCGGAGTGTATGACACCTACGACAGTTCGATTCAAACATTTGTTTTCGATAAATTACTGTTCAGGAAATAAGTGGACCCTTTGAAGAGTTGAAAAATTTCCATACTTCCTTGTGATAGAAGGGCGACGTTTACACAAGATTTTGACTGTGTATTCTATAATCAAATTATAAAAATTGGTTATCAAATAAATCAAACAGTTACAGTATTGCTCGAAGTAAACTTTTGAAGGGTTTCTGTTCCTATAATTATGGTTTAGCGTTTTACGTAATAACCATTATAAAGTTGAGGTTCTCGTTTATATCGTACCTAAAATGGCCCAATGAATGTTGATAAATGTTTAGGTAGATGCGTTTGAAATTTATTTATTGCATGTTTTCAAAATTAGAAGAATGTTTAAATATAATTTTTGCTTTTGACGACACTCATCGATCCGACGACTCGTTGTCCATAGCTTAAGGGTGTGTTAATACAGCCATTTCAAAGGAAAATCTTTTATGGGCATATGCAGGGCCGGATTAATCATAAGTAAACAGCTGCTTACAGTGGCAAAAATTAAAAATGAGTGTAAAAGTGAAGGAATTTATTACATCCCAAAAATTATATGGATTAGGCACAACGCGCATCGCGCCTATGATAAATATTATTGTATAACATCCACACACCGATTTAGACATGCTTCAAACTTCAAACGTGCCGATAAAAGAATATGTTTAGTCCTTTTTAGGGTTTTTCTATCGGGCGCGGCGGCACGTTTCCATAGCGCCCCATTCTTGAAAAAGGAACACGTGCAACGCTCTCGATACATTTTGCAGAAGATTTCGCAGCAAATATACAAATTTTTAGAAAAAAAAACTAAACGATTTCATGTTAAATATTTTTTACAATTGGAGTATGCAATGATACTAAATTTTAACCCGACTAAAAGTTGAGACAGGTGTAACTGATCTGGATAGATGTTTGAGGGTTGCTACGTTTAGGGTAATCCGTGTCATAAGGTAATAAAGTTGCGATACCAACGTAATTAATTAATTACATCATTAAATCTCTTATAATAAATTTGCTAACAATTATTTGTAAAAAAGGCGTAGGACGTAGTCCACCGGTTCTGCTAATTTAATTAACTAATTCGCGATTGTAATTATTTTAATTCCAACTTCTTTGAAACACGACAAACGAAATCAAATCGGTTCATTCCCAACTTATAGCCGTAAGTATCCCCGAGCTGGCAGTATTTATTTTAGAAATTTATAAATAAAGATTGTGTGTAATGGTGCTAAATATCTGTTTATCCAATTACTGCTTTTACCAGTTCATATCTTAGGGATTGTCCTATTTTTCAGTGAGATTGTATGACATTTTGTAACATATTTTTATAAGTGCGTATGGCGTCGGCCGCCGAGCAGCCTGTAGATGCAACTCGTGGCTGTGATGTGTTCTCGTCCGTGTTTGTTTTGGTAATGAGTTATCAGCAGATTGTGCTGCAATTATAGCGACAAATAATATACACCCTAATTTGCTTATCACTATCGAATATTTTCTTGGTCTACAGTAAAAACAAATCCAAGCCTTCTGTAATGTACGCGTATGTGAGATGTAGTAGGAGGGGGGGCTCTCATTACTAAAAAATGAGTCAGATAGGAGGGATCCGGATTTAATATCTACATACTTTAAAAGTGTTTTGTTCTGATATAAAAGTAAGTGCAAAGCACGAAAAGTTAAATATTTATTGATTTTTTAGTCTATACTTTCAGAATCTTTCATAAAATTTCGTACAATTTAAAACTATGTAGGCGTATTGAAAAGCCGAGGAAAGTAACTCTCTAATGGTTACACTTATAGAACAGAGTAAAAAGAAAAATGAAAGAAGTTTATTAACTTTACATTTCATGGCTCAGAAACTTCCATACAGTTTTAATGAATCAATTTATTAGAAATCAATATAATAAATTTCCTGGCGATTTCGATAAAAATGGATGTAGTAAGTTAATCAACTGTATCAATATATCATCTTTTTTTTGCAAATATTAGAAATGGCGTTCTAGTGTATTTACCTTTATATGATGTAGTATTTGTACACAAAGCTTCAGGATTTTATCATTATTATACTTATTCACAGTTACAATTCAATTGTATGAGAATTATTGCACTGTAAGTAATTGTAGAACGCGAAAATAGAGTTTCAAGTTAATTCTAGTACTTCCGAGTTCTGAGAATAATGATGTCTTTAGGAGTCAGCGCTATTTAGGAACGATTTTCCAGTAGAGTTTGCAAATTGGTAGAACAGAAGCGTTTTTATATAAAAATAGTCTTTTACGTTTAAAACATTTATTTTTTCGAAATTTGACAGTAGCTAGAAATTCTTTAAAATGTTTTACAATTTCCCGCCAATGCTGGTATTAGTTTATTTTAATCATAATTTATCGTTAAAATTGGACAAAATTGGCAGCGAGTGTTCAATCTCACCACTCTCGTTATCTATAGTAAACCGTTTTAGACTTTGACCTGATAAACAATTGCCAATTGCATGTTTCTGCAATAATCAGCAGCGTTTTGGCCGGGATAAAATGCAGTATTTCAATTTGTCTTAGAAGTATCTATCATAAGTAATTACTTTCTCACATAAAATTACATTGTCCTTTCGCCAAATTTTCTTTTTAATATATAAATAGAATCACACATGCAAAATATATTATTTATGCAGTTCATACACACAGCCCTTCCTTTTCAGCGGTTAATTTTTTCTATTATTATCATCTTCATTATAATTATCTCGAAAAATTACGTCTATGGGTTAGAATAATAAAAAATTGAAATAAAAACATAACTAACGAAGCATAGGAATAAAAATACGAAAACATCTAAAAACGAGGATCATCGCGTTTCCGTTTTACGACGTTGTCAGGCCGAGAATGAATATAAGGGCGCATTAAGTGTTACGCATTTTTTATTTGTCAGAGCGGTTTCTTTATAAGGAGAAGGCGAGAAGATCAAATTTCAAATAAACAACTGCCAAAGATGTGGAGGGTGTAGCTTTCATCTGTATTTACAGCTATAGTTTGCATTTGGAAAATCGATATTAAAAACGTCTAAAACAAAAATGAGTTTCATTCTAAGAAACGGTAATTAGAAAATTTCTTTGGATTTAATTATTGCTGGCAATCTTTACCAAATACGAATCTCTAAACTTAGAAAGTTTTCTCCAATGTAGAATTTTAATGAATTATTAAGGTCGCAGTTGTAAATTAAATTTTGTTACATGCTGAATAATACTTCGAACTGTTACAACAAGTTAATTAAAAATTTAATTTCTACCAGCAGTACCCGTAGGCTACGCCCTTCGTTTTGTTTTTGAAAGTCCGAATGCTTCCTCCGCTCGGTCTCGAGATTGGAAGCTGATCCCGGAAAGAGAATCCCGTGGAGAAAAACCAAAAGAAAGACCGAAAAAGAGACTGGGAAAAAATCCCGGAGAAAACAACCCCGTAAAAAATGTAAGGAAAAAAATTTCTGTAAAATTATCAGGAAAAGCGATGAACAACAAAAGTCTTTTAATAGCCCCAGAAAAAATTCCTTCAAAAAACATGTGGAAAGCTGTTAGTTAAACTTATCACTTTTTTTTTATTTACATAGAAGTGCCTTATTAACAGAGATTGTCAAGATGTTTTGGAACTAAGAAATACGCAAAACAAATTTGTTAGACATTTGAATATAATTCTATAATAAAATTTGTTCTTATTCATATAAACCGATCGGCAAAAAAATCTTCTTCAGGGAAAACCTTTTTTTTTACTATATCGTGATCACCAGCAAAAAAATACAGGTGGTTTTGTTTAGGTGCTGTTCTATTGGCGGTGATTTTCTCCAGGAAATGATTTTACCGGAGTGTTTTTTTTTCGGGGAAAGTATGTAATGAAAGTTGTTTTTAACGGAGCCTTTTTCTAGACGGAGTTTCCTCAATCAATAGTTTTTTTCTGCGTTTTTGTTGTGGGTCTTGTTTCAGTGACTCAAAAAGGATCGCTGTTTCTTATTTGCAAGAAAAAATTAATTGGCGGAATGTATATAAAATTAGAGCACTTACTTACAGCTTCCAAAGATCCAATTTCATACTCCAAAGTTAAGACACTGTTCGCGTTTATATAATAGAATACATTAGATACATAGCGCGGTTATAGAATTAAATCAAAGGTATGTTGTTGCACCTTGACTGTTACTGTTCTATAATTTCAATATGATAAAATATCTGTTGTAAAAGATTGACAAAATTGTAGTTTGCGTCTACAAAAATAGAAAACAAAGCGATTTTTGAGAAATGTATGTGTTTGCATAGATCTATTTGCTGTTTGATGTTTTCGAATTGCATAGTAATATTTACTATTTAATAATACGTAATTTATAATAGAAATTACGTGTTTATTGGTATCGGTAATAAAGAAAATAAGATTGTTTGGTAATTTAAATATTATTAATGGGTTGACTACGGGCAGTTCCCAGTTTGGCAACTTGTCTCCAACTGCAGGCATGTTTTCCTCGAAACTAATTTTTAGGTACTTTTACTAATAACCATTCACGCAAGGAATGTATTTGCTAACAACAGTTTTCCCTAAATAGATTATTAAATGTGTTAACCCCTATCACGGATTCGCGGGCTGTTGGCAATAAAGGACGGCTTTCAATTCAATTTCTAAAGAAGAGTGAAATCGAAATTATACTGACTTGACTGACTTTCAGGTAAGATGGAATATTTTAGGTGACCTTAAATAAAATTTAATTTTAGGTCGTTTATGGCCTTTAGAAAGTAAATATAAAATATTTTTTTGATTGTATAGTTCTCCGCATACTTATTTGACTATTATATTTTTATATCAATTTTTTTTCCACATTCATACATACTATTTGACATGCTTTTTTACATTCTCATACCTTTCTTCTCGTGCCATACCCTATTAAGGGCGGTAGCGACCTCTCTCCTATGTCTGTGTTTGGTGCGCGGCGATAGATAATTTGCAGAGGCAGACATAGGGGACCTACAGTTTAACGTGGGCTCCGAACCACAGAAAGTGTTTGCACTTCTTCTCCAGAGAGGTTTTCCTGGAGAAAAGTCCACCTCGCTGGTTTCCCGTTGCCTTGCGAGGGAGAACGACCGGGCCGGGAGTCGAACCGGGTCCGCTGCATTGGTAGCCCGCGCGCTTACCGCTGAGTTACGACCGCTCCTCTCATACCTTTAATAGAACATTATTTATTATTTCAAAATTTATTAATATTAAAAATGCTCAGATATTATTACCCAAGTAGCACACTAAAGTTGGGCCAATATTGGCTCTGTTATATTGGTGATATCTCTGAAATGTAACGCTTGTTTATAGTGGATATATATTGGCTACCAAGGTTTAACCAATATGCGAAGTCTAGCAAGGTAAGATATCTGAATAGTTTATTGGTCCCTTGTTGGTCACTCTTTTTGGTTACACATTGGCAGCCAAGGTTTAGCCAATATGTGAAATCTAGCAAGGTAAGATATCTGAAAAGTTTATTGGTTCCTTGTTGGTCACTCTTGTTGGTTACATATTGGCAGCCAACGTTTAGCCAATATGTGAAATCTAGGAAGGTAAGATATCTGAAAAGTTTATTGGTTTCTTGTTGGTCACTCTTGTTGGTTATATATTGACAACCAACATATGTCCAACATCAAATACTGACATTGGCTACTTATTGTACAACAGACATGGTCCAATCTTGGGTGTAAATATTAATTAGTTATTGGTTGGCATTACGTGCCCAATATAAAATATTATTGTTGGATTGGTATCTCGAAAACTAAAGAGTTACGAAGTCGGTTAAATTAGCAAAGATTTACAGTTTTTTTTCGTTGATTATGAAGCTGTAATTAAAAAACCAATTAAATGTCTAGTTTTGGAGATATTTTTATAAATATTTTTTTAATTTTTGAAACATTCTGTATATTTTTGCATATTTAGTAAATTTTCTATATAAAAGTTAATAAGCACAACCAATCAAATTGAAAATAAAAAAGTTATAAGCAATTTTCTACAGAAAACCGTGTTATTATAGGATATAAAAATTATGCATTATTCAATGATTATTGCTATTATTATTAATGTAGAAAATTGCTTATAACTTTATTTTCAAATTTAGGCTAGTAGTGCATTTGAACTTTTTTATAAACAATTTTCCATCGAAATATGCAAAAATACTATTTTTAGGAACTAGCGTTTAGTTGTGTTTTTTTAATTGCAGCATCGTAATCAGCCCAAAAAACTGATATTTGTTGCTCATTTAACCGACTTCGTAGCTCTTCTAGTTTTCGAAGTACAAACGATGTGCATCTCCCATGCCACATCCTATAAGTGCGAGTAAGCTTCAACTTATAATGTTACAATGTAAGTACCTATCAGCTATATAAAAAATAGCCTTAAAAATTTTGTATATTTAATTTTTTATAAGTTTTTAAATAAGAGTAAGTATATTTTTCACGTCTTTGAATTCAGCATTTGCTGTTTCTCCTTCTGGTAGTTTCTTTGATGGGGTTAGATATAAGTTTTTGAATGAAATACATATATGGTTCCTAAAAGAATGTGAATGCGGCTCTAAAGTTTATTTAGAATTAAACAATTACATTACGCATTAACTGTTGTATGTAAACTAGCAAAAATGCAAATAATAATTCAATAATTTATTTTAAAAATATTAAATATAAAAAAAATTAATACATTTTATAAATTATTGTCCACCTCTGCGTTTTCAGTTTTCCTCCTTTTACGTCCCCCATCGCGATCCTTTGCGGTGCACAAAAAGGTTCCCACCCTTCCTAAGAATTCCGTATCCGTAATACTCGGGAATCCTTTACGAATTGCTTCTGTAAATAGAAAAAAGAAGTTATTTTTTAAATTAACACCTAAAACATTTGCAAATTTGCTGTAAGTAAATATATTCTGTAAACCATGTACTAGATCAACGTACACTACTACTATAAGATATTTTGCCGTAAACTACAAATATTGCAAAAAAAATTGCGTTTCTAAACGATATACAGAACCAGCGAGAAATATTTGGGTTATGAAAGAAGTATTATATAAGAGTTTTTTTAAATGCGTTTTTTTTTTCTTGCTAATATTAGTACATTGAAATTTATTTTCACAATTTTGAATTGTACAACTAATAATACAGCCAATTTTATTTTCTGGTCTTTGCCCTGAGCCAATAATCAAAGATAAACTTTTAAGAAATAACGGATCGATATAAATCTTACTTTTTAGAGCAGAGCAAATCTTTAAGTCGTTAAAGGATTCCTTTTTTTTTGGCCTCCTCGTATCTTGCAATGCCCCGAGTACTGTATGGCCACATCGGATATTAACAGCCTCTTCATGCAGTTGTATATTGTGGTGTTTTGATTTTCGCCCCCCACTAAATAAAGAATGTCGACCTAAAAATAATATTTTTTCATTAACACCAAATTCCAGACATCTTTATCTATGAATTATGCATAAAGTAGCAATAACAAATACACTATATATAGTTTATACTTACTTGTAATAATAAGCTGTTAACACTTTACACAATTTCAGTCAAAACACTTAAGTAAATAACTAACTAAACTAATTAACTTGTACTAAAATATCAAAAGAACACTTAACTAACTAGCTTAAACTGAAACTAAACTAAGAAAATGATTTTAAACGTTGCTCAACGAAACTTTTTGTTTAAACTAACACTGAAGCAATAGATAATTTAACTCTAACTTGTGTCGTTAACTGAAGGAAACTCCCTACCCCCAACTCGATTTATCAGTACAGTAAAAGCGCAGGTAGCAAAATATGTATCCTTTCTTGCAAAAGGATTATGTAACAGTGGCGTCGGCAGTAGTACTTCACAGAGCCCAAGAAACATTTGCAATTTAAAAAAATACAAATTCACTTATTTGCTAAAATTTTTTGGATTTTTTAAGTTGTTTTGTGCTAGTCATTTTTATAAAGTTCTGTTCCGGAAATGCTAAGCCACCCTTTTTTATGCAACCAATTTTTATGAGGATGCTATGAAGCTCATATTGTTTTTTCTGCAATACTAATTTAATAGTGCTGTTTATTTTTTGTCGAGGCGTTTTTTATTCTTTAGAGGATGCGAAAAAAAGTGCTTCAGAACAAAAGTCTAGAAAAAAGTTCCAGGAAAAAGTCCCCGAATAAAAAGTCTCCAGGAAAAAAAAGTCTCAGGAAAAAAGCACTCAGAAAAAAGTCTTCGGAAATAAATCTCCAAAAAAATTGTTTGATGTGCAAGCCCCCTAAAACTTCTGAAATGTTCGAAATGATCATATGGGTTAGGTGGAATCGGTTATTTCGTTTTTTGTGTATAAAATGCTCGTCAACGGAAATTGTATCTATTGCCTACAATATTTAGGTTTTATGACTAAATAAATGAGCACATCAACTGGTTTTGAATTTGCAATCAACTTGTATAATAAAATCATTTAAAAATACAAATTAATTTTGTATCTCGACAAAGGATAAACTTATTCTATGTTTAATAAATTTCTGTACATGTCATAGTTTTTTTCTGAAACTTTTATGGGAATTTTTTTCCGGGAACTGTTTTCCAGATTTTTGTTCAGAGAACTATTTTCCCGGGAACTTTCTGTGGTTTTTTTCGGATACTATTTCCTAGATTCTCTGAATCTCTTGATTCAAAAAATATCTTCTAGTAATGTCATGGTTCCTAATACCAGTACAAATTAATTACAAAATAATAAAACATATATTACAATTTATTAGAGTATAATAAAACAATTGAGATAATCGTTTTATTTTTATATTAACCGTACTGAATTAGTAAGTTGAACAATTCTAATAAGTAAAATAATAAATTGTAGAATATATGTTTAATTTGAACCTGTGGTAACGCCACTGGAAGCAATACAAACTCTAGTCCGTTGGTAAATTTTTCCAAGACAAATTTGTATGCTTGCAGCCCTTGGTATTACTCATTTCTTAGAAATATCTATTCAAAAGGTGTTTTCGTTGTTTGCATCTTATGACGCACAGATATTTGTGTAACTGAGTTATAGCGTGTAATTTAATCGGTGGTACTACTTTTTGTACATTTACTCCGAATGCTAAATATATTAAAGATGGCATGTGTCAACCTTTATCAAAGTAAAGTAAAAAATATTTTGTCCAATTTTTTGATTTATCTATGTACATTGAAAACAACACAAACCGAAAATTTTAGTAAAATATTATAATTAGTATTTTTCTATAAAATAATATATGGGAATTATAACCATAAACGGATACTTGTTTTATTATAGCTGTTAACATACAAATAAATCCTTAAAAACAGGCAAGAAATGAAAGTATAAAAATATACGTAAAAAAGCAAGAAAGTGACAAAAAAGGAACCAAAAAATACATAATAAAATTTGGATTAAATGTAAATATACTCTTAACGGGGTTTTAAATAGCGCATGCTTTAAATTTCCTATTTGTAAAAAAAACAATTTGCCTATCTAAGCAGGATCCTGTCTTTAGTAATAGTAAACAGAATAATATTTTTTTAATAAATGCAGTGCTGACTGAAATTTAAATTTTAAAAGTGAAAGGTTTTTATTTACATTTAACGTTAAGTTTATCAAAAAATATTGGTTTTAGGTTAATTTCAAATATTGGCAGTATCTCAACTAGTGTTTATAGGTTTCTTATTGTCTTTATATCGCCTTGCCATTATAATTTTAATTACAAACCTTGTTCAATGATAAAATATATTGGCTTTATAATGGCAGGCAATATTGGCAACTGCTAGTATTACATTTACTTGTTCGTTATTGGCAGAGTATTGTAAGGTTATATTGCCAATAGTTTGTTGGTTATATATCTGTTTTATATTGGTTAACCAATATAGTTTTATTGCGGGATTCCATACATTGGTTATATATAGATTTTACCTTTGCAAGTTTATATTGTAAATGGCTTGTTGGTTATGTAACTGTTTTATATTGGTTACCCAACATGGTTTTATTGCGGGATTCCATACATTGGTTACATATTGGTTTTACCCTGGGATACCAATGTTGCCTGTCCCAGGTAGTTTCAACAGTTTGCCAATATTTCAAAATATACCTTGTATTTCCAATAGTTATCCATTATATATTAGATATAAGATGCACGATAAAATGTTGAGCCAATGTACAACATAAAATAAACCTTGGATAGATATTGGATATATATTGTGTGCTACTTGGGTAGTTGTTTCACATTTAACTACTCACTTTTTATTATTGTAAGACCTAGTATGCTGTCTGTAATATTTAAACAAGCAAAAGCGGGCTTGCTCCACTTGAAGAAGTGGTTCTCGGTTTAAAGCTGAATCGTAACATCCAGAGAGAGACTACAATCAAATGTATAGCGATTTATTAGATCAACTATGTAAACATTCATATACACAAATAACACAATAATATAATAGTAAGCAAAAGCGACATTAAAATAAGCTATTATGCTGGAATTGCTTATTTTTTCATCTATATGGATAATTGTGTCGCGTCATTGACACTGAAATTGTGTTGTCGCTAGGCAATATCACGAGTCCGAAGGACGAGTAATATTACCGTCCAACACAATTGAGTTCGTCAATAAAAGACAGAGTTATAGTTAATTTTTAATTCACAACAGTTATTTTTTTAAATATTCCACGTACAAAAAATTGCATTATTATTTAGTACAATTATTAGTTCTGTAATAACGCACTAGCGGGTTATTTAATTATTAAATGTAATAATAAAAATTTTGTGGTACGTTGCTATGGTTATGCAGCACCGCTAACACCGAAAGAAAGAATTATCGCGGCCAGTCGGACTCTAGTTAGTCAAAAACCTGAAAATTAACGCTTGCCATTGGCTGTTACAATGCGAGTAGAATATTAGAGTTTCACGAGAGCGAGAACGAGAGCGAGAAGTGGTCGCTCTCGTTCTCGCTCTCATAAATCCTAAAAAACTCTATTCTCGATCTCGCTCTCGATTACGAGAGCGAGGACGAGAGTTGGCCACTTCTCGGTCTCGCTCTCGGTTTGCTCTCGCTCTCGGTGATTTTAGGGTTCAAGAATAACCGAGAATAAATTAGCTGACAAAAATGTTAAACACGTTAAAAAAATTTGTATAACCAAGCCATCTGCAGTCAGCAAATTCTTCGTTACTTGGCTCATTATAGATATTGGTTGCAGACTGTAGTTGTTTTTGACTAGTATTATATTACGAAATATAACATTCATTAATTATTATCTTTATCGCCCGGCGTCTTAGAATCTGGTTCCCTTTTTGACTCATTCCGTTCAGCAGACAGTCAAGATCAGTTTTATTTTGTGATTTCAGTCGGTTTAGATATTTAGATCGTTCTATGTATCGTAGGTGTACGCGTAAATTTTAAAATTAGTACTGCAGCAATATGAAACGCTTTATTAGAAGTGCAGACAGCGGGGAAAAACAGAAACAATCAAAAATTATAATAGAAAGTGAAAGTGATAGTAATCAGAGGTTTTCTAGTTCGTCACAATCCCAAGAAGTAATAGAAATAGAACATGAAGATACCACAAAATCGTTGCCCTTTACATCAACATCATCAACATCCAGGACCAATACGCCCACCCCCACATCCGCTTCAACAGAAGATAATAAAAGGAACAAGTTTTCAGGATATTTCGACATTGTCATTGTCAAGGAGGAATCAAATCCGTCCGGGAAATCGGCAAAGTGTCTGCTTTGCAAAAAAATAAGTATATCAGCAAAACTATAAAAATGTCTCAGCATAATACAAGTGGTTTGAAAAGGCATTTACAATTTGTGCACCGTAAATAATACACAGACATATTTGGCGATAACTCTACCGGCAAAAGTGGAAAAGATGGATTAAATTTAAAACAGCAAACACTGATGAAATATAACGCAACAACTACAGCTGAACTTGCTTAGTTTTAACTTAAATTAATTTTATTTAAATAGAAAAAATTGTATACAGATACAGAACGATGTACATGTATTTTTGGAAAAAACCTTTCGTTTGTTCTGACGTTATTTGAATAGGTATCGAAAAACTAAAACCACATTTTCGTCTGCATCTTTGTGAGATATGCCGGTGCCAGAAAAATTTTACAAAATTTCGTTTTTCCGCAACCATTTTTAAGTTAATTTTTTAAATACGGACCTGTTTTTTTAAAAGGTTCGATGATCTATGTCACACAATTTTATTTTTACACGTTTTATACTAACTTTTTGCCATAAACGGTAATTTTCCGTGGCACGGTCTTGAATTTCTGTCTAAATATTCAAAATGTATGGAACACTGACTCTGCGTTAGGTTTTAAAAAAAAATGCAACTTTAAAGAGAAAACAGTAAAGTTTTATGATTTATCTGATTTATTGTAACTGAAAATAAATATAGCAATTTCAATTTATTACTATAAAACAGAATTAAACTTTAAATATTTTGAAAACAAACCGGAAACGTAAGAATTGTTTTCTAATATTTTAATTATAAAAGGAAAATATTAATCAAAATAATAATAATGTTCCAACAAAAAACCGAGTCCGTGTTAAAATAAAATTAACTTTATGATGGTTGCGGAAAAACCATTGGTCGTCAAATTTTTCTGGTATCAGCATCTTACAGAGAATAAAAGTGTGAATGAAAAAGTGTTTTTAGTTTTTCGATATCTTTTCAAACAACGCCAGGAAAAAAATGAAAACTCAAAATTACAGTTTTTTTCAAAAATCATAAAAACGGTTAAGTATAGATATTTCTGATTTCTAAATCGCCTAAAAATGCGAATTATTCCACAATTTAATTTAATTTAATTATATTGGTAAATACTTGCATTGTATTAATTCCAGAAATTTCCGAAAACCTTAGACCAAACCATAGTAAAGTGGTTAGCAATCAAAAATTTGCCCTTTAATTTTTTCGACGATGATGCTACGCAAGATTTTTTTCGAGTTATTAAAGTTTCGAGTAACACATCTATGCCGAACAAAAACGTGATGAAAAGAAAGGTGTTTGAAGAATGCACAAAAATTGAGAGGACTGTAAGAGGAATTTTGAAAGAAAATGTATCTAAAATTTCGTTTACCATTGATGGCTGGACTTCAATTTCCGGAAGGTCATATTACGGCATTACGGCACATTTTACAGACAGCAATTTTAATTTACAATCTTTGGCTCTGGATTTTGTTCCTGGAAAAGGTAAACACTCTGGAAGGTACATCGCCGAAGCATTTATGAAAAGTATAAACTCATACGAGATCATGGATAAAGTGCAAGGGATTACAGTGGACAACGTGTCGTCGAACACTACTTTCATGGCGGAATTGAAGGTTCTGATGAATAAAGCTGGAATGGAATTTGATTCCGAAAAACAGCATTTTAGGGGCTTTGCACATATATTAAATCTTGGCGTACATGATATGCTACAATTGTTAAAGAGCAGAAAAGAAGCAAACAGTGGTAAAGACTACGACGATAATTCAGATGAAGGAAACCTCGAAGAAGACTCTGAAGAGGATGAGGCAAGTTGCGAGGAAGAAATTAAAAATAGCGAAGGCCCTTTTGTTTCCTCTACAGTAATCGTCAAGATAAGAAAAACTTTTATCAAAATAAGAAAATCTGAGCAACTTCAAATCAAACTGAAAAATTGCTGCGACACGGTGGAAGTACCTTATGTGAAACCATCTTTGGATATCAAAACTAGATGGAACAGCACCCATGACATGTTAAAAACCGCACTTTGCTTGAAAGAACCCCTAAAATTGCTGTATTGCAACGCAGAACTTGTAGAAAAGTTCAAGTTATCCGACAGTGAGTGGGAGCTTGTGACAACCATTAATAAATATTTGAGACCATTTAAAAAATGTTCAGAGATTTTATGTGGGCAGCACTATGTAACTATTTCTCTTGTAATCGTGGCGTTTAACATGCTGTTGGATAAAATTTACCATATCATAACAGAACTTTCCGAAAAGCAAAGGAATAACATGGAAGAAATTATATTATCAGCTTACTTGGCCGGGAAAGACAAATTAATGAAACATTATGACAAGACTAACTGGATGTATTGTGTAATTCTTATATTAGATCCACGTCACAAACTGGAAACATTTGATTTGACGACTTGGGGAAAACAAATGAAGGATTATTCGTATTCCATGTTTGAAAATATTTTTAAAACCAAGTATTATAAAGCACCTGCTGATGCTGAAAACAAAAAACCAAAAGTTGCTGGAAAGAAACATGAAATGACACTAAAGAAACAAAAATATCACGATGATGATGACCTAGACTTCACGTCCCTTTTTTTTTTTTTTTAATTAAATTAACTGCGTATTTACAACTAGCCATATGGCTAACAAGCAAATTTGTTCTAATACTAATATTAACAAGAGGAGGGAGTTACGCCCAGCGGCGATACCCTGTGGTTACTAATATACAACGTATTAGTTAGTAAGACCTAGCGTTTTAAGTCTATTTAATCTTAAAGTATTATTAGTATTGTCTAGTAAATTGAGCACATTCACATTTGGATGGTTATGTATTCTGTTCACATAGTTTGTTGTACGTCTTTTGACTTCATCTTTGACCCATGGAATTTTGAGGTCTTCGTGCAGGGTTTTATTGCTGACATACCACTCAGCGTCGGCTATAACACGAAGAGTTTTGCTCTGAAACCTTTGTAAAATCTCGATGTTCGAAGTTTTCGCACAGCCCCATAGATGAATTCCGTATGCCCACACTGGCACTAACACCGTCTTGTACACTAACACTTTGTTGTGTAGTGATAACTTCGATTTTCGCCCTAGGAGCCAGTACATCTTCTTCACCTTTAGGTCTAGTTCCTTTCTCTTTTTTATAATGTGGGTTCTCCATGTTAGTCGCCTGTCGATGTACATCCCCAGATATTTAGCCTCTTCTTTAATTGGGATTTGTATACCGTTTAGTGTGACCGGAGGAGCGGAATTATGCTTAGTTGTAAACGTGATTGCTGTGGATTTATTTTCGTTGATTTTTATACGCCACCTGTTCAACCATTTTTGCATATTATCGAGACAACTTTGTAATATATCCGATGCTTGTATAGGGTCTGAGTGGGAAACTAGTAACGCAGTGTCGTCTGCGAATGTTGCTGTTACAGCATTTTCGTTGCATGGTAAGTCGTTGGTAAATATCTGGTATAGGGTGGGTCCCATTACGCTACCCTGAGGGACGCCTGCCTTAATTTGATATAGTCCTGATTGGCTTTCACCATATTTAACCTGATAATACCTTTCGTTTAGATATGAGTTTAGTAGTAGGTAGTATTGATGTGGCAGAGACCGTTTAATTTTGTAAAGTAACCCAGGATGCCAGACTCGGTCGAACGCCTGGCTGACATCAAGGAATACCGCCACACAATATCTACTTTCTTCGAGATCTTTCTCTATTACGTCGACGACTCTGTGGATCTGTTCTGCTGTGGAGTATTCATGGCGAAACCCAAACTGATGCTCTGGAATTAGCGCTTCTTGTTCTAATATGGGCACCAGTCTCTTTAATATTAACTTTTCTAGTACTTTTGACAATATTGGTAGTAGCGTAATCGGTCGATAAGAGGCGACTTCGTGAGCAGGTTTGCCCGGTTTCAGAATTAAAATTATTTGACCGAATTTCCACTGGATTGGAAAATACTGTAATCTTATGATTGCATTGAAGATTTGTGTTATAGCCATTATTGCCTTGCGGGGCAGTTCTTTCAATGGTTTGGCAGTGATGAGGTCATACCCGGGCGCTTTTTTGTTGTTCAAGTATTTGATTACGGTTGTAATTTCTACTGGGGTGAAGGGTTCAATTGGTGGGCTTAGTTGTAAGGGAGCTTGGAGATAGTCTATAATCTCCTGTTCTTCTTCCGGTGTAACAGCGGCAGGATGCGGTTGAAATATGTTTGATAGATGTTCTGCAAATTGT
Organism: Ctenicera cuprea; assembly: GCA_958336395.1. Taxonomy (NCBI): domain Eukaryota; kingdom Metazoa; phylum Arthropoda; class Insecta; order Coleoptera; family Elateridae; genus Ctenicera; species Ctenicera cuprea. The sequence goes on along the minus strand of OY284486.1, from coordinate 70,391,207 downwards.
TCAGCTTTCTCGTCTTCTGTTCTTGCCCAGGAGCCGTCTGCTTTTCGAATCGGTGGAGTAGGTTTTCGAGCATCTTTTAGTTTCTTTGTTGCCTTCCAAAGGGTGTAATCGCAGTGTGGAGATGGGGATAAGTTGCTTACGTATTCATTAAATGTTTCGTTTTTCCATTCCTTTATAGCCATTTTTAACTCTCTGGTTAACCTATTTAAGTTATTTTTGTCTATGGGGTTTTTAGTTTGTTGCCAAATTCTCCTGGCTCTCCTTTTGTCGGCAATTTTGGTTTTAATGTATAAAGGGTAATTTTCAACAGCTTCGGTTTCTTTATGTCCGGTCGGCATTGAGTAGTAGGCTGCGTTTTGGATGTTTGTTATTAGGTGTTCTACTGCAGTGTCAATTTCGTCATCTGTTTTCAACGAAACTTTAATTTTTATATTTTCCGTTAGGTGTTCCCTGTACACGTCCCAATTTGTGTGATTATTGTAAAGTGAAGGCTTCTTTTGCTTTGTAATAATAGAAGTGCTGGTTGTAACTATTATAGATGAGTGATCTGAGAGGAGGTCGAAACACGATTCCACTTTACAATATCTTGGAGATAGTCCTTTGGTAACGAAGAAGTCTACAGCATCAGGTACTTTGTTTGGGTCAGCTGGCCAGTAAGTGGGCTCTCCGGTGTATAAATAGTTGTAGTTGTTTGCCAACGTGACTTTATGTAATTCACGCCCTTTAGTGGTTGTTAATCTTGATCCCCAGATTTGATTCTTTGCATTGTAGTCCCCTCCTGCTATGAACCTGTTTCCTAGTTTCTCGAAAAATGCTTCATATTGATTTTGTTTTATGGAGTGTCTTGGTGGGCTGTATATTGATGCTACTATTAATGGTCCGTTGGAGCTTTTGACGTTGATGATAGTGCCTTGCAGATAGTCAGTTACGAACTCTTCCATGACGTAGTGGGAAATTTTACTGTTTATAATAATTGCTGAGCCAGCGTGAGCTGTTCCATCGGGGTGGTTGGTGTAATATGTGGTATAATTGTGGATATTGAAATAACTTCTTTCCGTAAAATGAGTTTCGGAGATCAGTAAGATGTCTATTTTGTGCTCTTTTAGGAACAGTTCGACGAGCAAGCGATGTTGTGTTAACCCATTTGCATTCCAAGCGGCTATTCTGAGGGAATCCATTTTTAGTTTTTGGTGACTAGCTTGGTAAGCAGATTTAGCATCATGCTGTTTTGATTCATGAGTTGATTGAACATGGCTTCAAACTTAGACAGAAATTGAGATAGTGTAATGTCGTTATTATTATTACTCTCCTGAGCTGGATCGTTGTTATAGTTACTTGTCGCGATTTGTGAGTAGCTGGGGCCGTTTACGTTTGCAGAATATACATGATGCGCAGTAATCGGTACATTGGCCTTCCTTATACCTTGGGCGACTGGTTTGCCTCTGTTTAGTTGAAGTTGTTGATATACCTGGCAGCCTTTATAGTTTGCCGGGTGAGGTCCTTGGCACAACGCACATTTGGCGGGAGTATCTTTTGTTTTTTTACAGGTGGTAGTATTATGCTCTTCGCCACACTTGACGCATAAGTAAGGTTTCGTGCAGTAGCTTTTACTGTGTCCATAAGACTGGCATCTGGTGCACTGGATGATTGTAGTTTTTTTGCGAGGCGGTTCCACGGTTATCACTTGATGGTTAATGTGTTTTATGTCATATACCTTTTTATTGGTATTTGCAGGTTCGAGGTCAACAAAGAACATAGGTCTTTGTTACTCTGTGTTTAACGTTGATGATATTTCGTACCGTATGACCCTGCTTTTTTAATTCGTTTTTTATTTCTTCAGTATCTACCGAATGGTGTATGTTTCTGAGTACCACTCTATAGGCCCTTTCTTCCTTCAGCTGGTAAGTGTGATGTATGATTTTTTCGTCTTTGAGATATGTGGCCAATTGCCTATATGCTTCTGGAGTGTTTGTATTGATTTTAATGGTATTGTTAGCTAGAGCTTTTGTACTAAATTGTTCTATTTCTATGATTTTTGTTAGGTTTTCTACCATTTTTGCGTAGTTAGTAACGCCATATATAAATATGGGGGGAGGTTTAGGTATTTTCTTCTCCTCGCTTCCATTTGGTGGTTTCGTTCCGTTGCTAGTACTTATATTTGCTAGCGGGCTGTATCTGTTTTGTTGTTCGATTTGTATTTCTTCTGCTTGTTGTATTACAGGTTTTTGAATATAGCGTTTTCGTTTTATTTTAACTTGTTGCCATTCATGTCGGTTTTCTATTATGTCCTCGTCGGAATCATCAATAATTATTTGTTGTGTGATTTCGGTTTGTTGAGGGTTTGAGGATTGGTTGCTACCTGATACGAATGGGGGTGCGTTATTGTAGGCTGGAAATGTAAGTATATAGTTTTGGTATTGAGCTGGTGGTGCACAAGCACTGTTTTGTGAGACTTGTAAAAATCCGTGATTTTGGGCTGTCTGTTGATTTCCAAACACCGGCTGTTGCAATGTGTAAGGGAATTGTAGAAGTTGTGGTTGGGATAAATACATATTCGGGTCGTTATTTTGCATATTCCGCCGAAACAGAATTTAATAACTTGTTTAAAATTATAATTTGTGTCTTTAACTTACACATTTAGCATTTTAAATGTAGGACTGCTATCTATTACGGTCAGAGGTCGGCGCGTGCAAAGCTGATAACTCGAGACGATCACTGTACAGCACAACCACTTGCTTTCGCTATTCACAGCGAACTACGTCCCTTTTTGAAGAAGAAACTTTGCAAAAAAAAAACTACTGGAAATTGGAAATTGATGAATATTTAGCGCTGAAAAGATCGCCAAAAGATCAAAGTATTTTGGGATACTGGAGAAAGTATAGCGAAACTTATTCAAACTTGACAAGAATGGCGAGAGATTTTCTCGCAATAAATGCTACTTCGGCCCCCGTGGAAAGACTGTTCTCACAAGCTTCACTAATCCTTAGAAAACACAGAAGTCGTCTTAACGATGACTCTAGTAAATATCTCCTCTGCCTAAATTCCTGGGCTAAATGTGGCTTGAAAGATCAGATTTGGGTATAAAATATGTTTATAATATTATCTTAAAGTATTTCGTTCTTAATTATTAATACTGTTATTTTAATTCTTTTTTGTTTCAATAATAAAATATTCAAAATATTTTTTTGTCCGTTTTTGTCTTTTTTTTTTAACCGAGACCGAGAGCAAGAGCGAGAGTTAGTCAAAATTCTCGTTCTCGATCACCCGTCCTCTCGCTCTTGCTCTCGGTTTAGTACCAACGCTCTCGTTCTCGCTCTCGCATCGAGAACGAGAAAACTCTCGCTTCTCGTGAAACTCTATAGAATATTAAGTGAAATATCACGTTTGAAAATAATTCTAAATCTTATGACACAATTCCGATCGCGACATTCAATGTTCAATGCAAATTTATTTATTTTCATTTTGTTTGTTGTAGTACTACAACTATATACCAATCAAAGCTGCGAGAGTTGGAGGTTACAGCTAGAATCTCGACATTCTTTTACAAAAACCCTATATATTTAATGCTAGTTTAAGTTGTTAAGTAAGTTGCACCACTATCAATTACTGCAGGGATCAGACTTTAAAGTTCAGGAAATAATGTTATAATTTAGCAAGATGTATTACTAAGTTTTCAACGTAGCTAGTAATCTGTTAAAGCACCTAGAACTGTTATTTCAATTTTGAGTGATAATTTTGTTGTTTTGTATATAAATATGAAAACAAGCAGTGTAAGTACTTAGTTTGTCGATTTCATCAACACTTTTTGATTTGCGAATATACTGAAACCCATTTCTCATTTTCATCAATCTCCTTCACGTATCGCCTAAGTGCCTTCAAGTTTCTGCAAATTTCTTAACTTACAATGTGACGTTGACCGATTGCCCAATAAAACAAGTGCTTTTAGCTGCATTTTGCTTATAGGAAATATATATGCTGCTTTATGGAATTATCGAAATAAAAGCTAATGTGAAAATAAATGTTTCCTAATCGCTCACACACTAAGAACCGCAAACCTGTGAATTTTCTAATTCAGCATATTCAATGAGAAATCCAGTCAGCAGTTCCCGTTTTCTGTCGTTGGGGCTTTACCACATAGGGAATGCGAATTTTGTTGAGCCTAATGCTCTGTGAAAACGTTCTCTTTGTTTTTGAGTAATAGTATGTAATTTACGAAGCGCGTTTGGTTAAAATTGGTTTTTTCCTCATCTCTTCATATCTGCTACACTGTTGAAACGAAGCTCGTCTTGATTTCATTTAATTCATGCAAACATTTTCAACAGCAAAGGAATAAATATTGTCCCGACAAAGAAATAAATATTTCATACAATATTTTAGAAACTGAACGGTGTAACTCCAAAACTAATTTAGTACTACGTACAACAAAGGAAGTAAACGGATATTTGTGTGTTCCAAAGAAAGCAACCCTGTGATATTCAATAAAAGTTTTGGTAGACGATTGTTGTTTAACAATAGATGCCGCGGCTAACAAAGGGAATTCTTCTGAGGATCGCCCAAGGAATTGTGGCTGTATTGTCTGATGCATGTGCATTATAGATGTTTATAATCACACAGTATTATTGGAGCTTATGCGGTAAACCCCTAAAATAATACCTTCATTATTAGAAGTCAAACATGCTATACCACCGAAGCTTCATTAACAGGCTGTAATTAAAAGTACATTGAACCAAACATCGTATTTAATTAAAACTGTCATCACCAAGACCCTATCCGTAGCTATAGGTTCCTTTGTTACAACTGAGTATTAAAAGATCGATTCTGTTTAGGCACCTTTGATTTTAATTAATTTAACTAACAAAATTTAAATAGATATATATTTACAATGTCATGCTAAAAACATGGTACTAATTATGATTTGCAATTCCCTGCCTGATATAACTTTTTATCATTTTAATTCTAAAAAACTAAAACTTTAACTGAATTGTTATAAAATTATTTATTAATTTGTATTTTAGCTGTTTTTGACTTTTATGTGTTGTATATTTTTATTAATCTTCGTGCGTATAAAGTATAACAATGGGTTACTTATTAAAACTAGCTGGTCGCACCAATAGAATGCCACGAAATGTTCTCGCTAACGTTTCCCTTGATTTTTTTATCTTCAGCACCGTGTTTTCCCATTCTCTGATTCAATTTATTACATTTTTACTGACCACTGTAGAAGCGATGTTTATTAATTTACCTCACAACCTCCCTTTTTTGGTAGATCAGTCCGCATTCAGAGTTCTCGAATTCCTTAATTACGAACTATATTTATCCTTCAAAATAACAAATCAGATTTTGCTCCCTATAATAAATCGTTGAGATATAACACAAAAAAAACACAATCCTGTAAAAGTGGTTCTGTAATGAAATGTTATTCCTCTTGACATTTCATACTTTCATGTAAAGTTTATTATGGATCAAAATTGAACATTGCAGGGATTATTTCATTACAAAGCATTTTTCCCTGGTGATTTCATACCTTCATGCCATTTCTGAAGCAGTAACTTATCAATATTTGAAAAAAGCAACTAACAATTGTAGATGACGGCAACCCAGCCAACAAGGTCCCGTCTTATTGATGTTTTATTTTAGTCATCTGTTACGTCTTTCTTACGTCACGTTTAACGTCTAAATGACGTACAAAAGACGAATATAGGTCACAGCCCAACGACGTCATTTGCCGACGTAAAATATACGTCATACGTTAAAGTAAAAAAAAATTACGTATTTTTAACTACACTTAAATAATTATAAAAAGCATCCTCAACCACAAATGTTTTATATAGACAGTGAATATAAACTAGAATAAGAAAAGGTTCTAAGTATAATAAATAATAGAATACTATACATTACCAAATATTCTAATTTGAAAATTTCTTTAGTCACCAAGCATACAAAGCATTTTGTATGTATGCATATTTAAATATGTCAAATCGATGCACGTTACAGACATTTACAAATTAATTGCGCTTATATTTTACATTTTTAGCTCATCTTGATTACATTTTTGGGGAACAATACAGGCACTATTATTTAGTCTATAGGTTTTTGGTACAGAATAGTACATAAACATTTCAGGATAAGTACAATAAAGTTACCACCAGCACATTTGTACTACATCTAGTACGCTTTCACTAAATTTAATACGCCAATACGCCCACAAAATATTTCAGTGCGTTTTGACATCTTCAAAATAAAAAAAAAGACTCATAAAAATTTCGCCGGCGCGCGGCGTTGTATTGCGACAAACTACCAGAGCGACCAAACTAAAACTTAATGGTAGTCGCCTATGAAACTACCGCGGCATGTCGATGATTAGTTATCAAATCGTAAAGCTATTATCATAGTTATGCGGTTTAATATTTTACCGTAATTGCTATTAGCAAGTGATCATTGTAAATAACTTTTAATATTGAGAATTTTAATTTTACAAACGTGGATGATAAATGTCAGTTGGTAACCGTGATCCATTTAGTTCACTTAATGGAAAAAAATTTAAACGGCGTGTTGGTTTAGGGGTAAAAGCGTAATCTTGTAATCTGGCGTCCCTGGTTCAAATCCCGTGTTAAGCCAGGTGGATTGTTGAATTTTTGTGAATTTACTGAATTTTTAATTAAGAATATATTCTAATGAAACAACCAGCAACAATTCATTACATTTATGAGGCAAGATATCGTTGTAGATTCAGATTTTTGGTAAATCTTGTCTCAGAGACCTTTTTGGGATTGGTGACCACCGCATGGTGCTTGACTCTTGAATACCTGTAATTTAAAGCTAATTGTTATTTATTTTAAGTTTTCATTCATCTAATTAGCAGGGCATTAACATCTAAGGTAATTTAATTTCAGTTACTTTCGGTTTTATACGGTTTTGTCTGCCGTTTATGCATGTTAGTACATGTTTGTACATAGTTTGTGCACGTTTCTACTACGGGTACCTTTATCTATATTATAATCAACATCGTGCGTACCTACCTGTTTGTGAAATATTATGGGATCCAGTACTAAGGTTACTGTGTTCTGTACATAAATTTTAAATTCTGCAAATAAAAATATTGGACGTTTTAAAAATGTTTTGATGACAAGGGAAGGCTCTATAAATCTGTAAAAAGAATTCAGTTGCAAACCAGGCTGTGAAGATCTTTTGGACATTATTTTACCTTAACTTCGTTTGAAGAATTCGTTTAGGTTTTTGATTAGTGAAGTCAGCTCTGAATAGGTCAGATAATACTCTTTATTGCATATCTTTGAATTCTTTAAATTTTCTAGTTACCTGTAGCCAATTTTTTTATGAATTAAGTTGTGATATTTATGTGCTGATTTCGCCTGTACAGATTTGCTATAAGAAAATTTAAGATTGTGAAACCTCGATCTGATAATTTATTTAATTAATTTGAATACTTACGATTTGCATTATTGATATGACTATTGTTCACACTGTGTTGTTAGTTAACTAAAGGCACTTTTAAGCTTGAAAATAAAGTTTATTTTGGTTGTATGAAACCACCTGGTTGTACACGTAACATTGTTTGCAAATTAGCAACGTTTACATCATAACGTAATAATTGACGTAATTTATAAACGTGCATTCAATTTTTACATTAATACAAAGCTCTTATTGAAACAATTTAGTGATTTATTTAAAATTTGTAATTTATATTTATTTACGCGTTTGAGGTATTCTTTTTCCGTAAGCAGTTAAGACTTGCAAACGATTGGCCATTTATCTAAGGTATTATACAGGTCGTAAACCAAAATATGTTATGTTATGAGCTCATGCAAAACATTGGTGTATTTGAACGATATGTGTTAATATTATTCAGTTTAATTGCGTGTTGAAATACATTTTTACGTTTTGCTAATACTTTCTGTTTAGGGAAAAACAAACATATTTGATTATTTGGTTTTTAATTACATTGATTGCATACGTATATTAGATGATACAATTTAATGTAACTATTAATATTAGGCTCAATAATCGACATTATTATTTTACAGTTCGACGTTACAATATCTATGTAACCTTTAATTATTTAATTAATTTAATTATATTTATTCAGCAATAGATATGTTATATTTATTTGATTTGACTACAGAATTTTATGTTGTACTATTTCATTATATCGAACATTATTTCATATATTTGGTTACTAATACAATCTATTAGCTTATCTATTAAATTACTTAATGCTATTAGTTATTGTTGTAGTTTGCCTTGGTGTTGTGTCTGGTGAAATTAATTTTACTTGGTTCCGATGAAGTTGTAGGATTTGGATCATTATTTGGTTATCATCTTGGCGCCGATTTTGAAATAGACCATCTTTTTTTATGGTCTAATATTACCATCGAGAACCACTCTCCCACATTTGCTACAACAACCGGATGGCCCTTATTATTGTTAACTTCGTAGGACCAATCCAAAATTTACTAAACAGCAGACTCAAAATGGAGTTTTTAAAATTTTGCTTGTGTCGCCCGTGGACATAAAAATGAGAGATAGTGTAAAATATTTGTATACTAAACTACTTCCGTTTGGTTACCTAGTTTCTGATTTTATATGTTTCCAAACTACCTTTTTCCGTGGTAATCAAAGCATCGATTTTTACCTTCCTATACTTTTAGTATAGGAAAAAAAATTTTTCGGTTCAAGATTTTGGAGGAAATACATGTTTTGTAGTGATGAATGTAATAATTGATAAAATCATTCAGATGTATCTAAGGAGTAAAAAGTAGTACAAACAACTCACACCAGGGAACTGTATAGTAGCAAAACGTGAAAGCGAACTGAACACTTCAACAATTAAAATTAAAGTGGAAGTGGAAGCTGATTGCCAAAAATTTAACAAGTATCCTTGACAAAATCAAGAACTTAAAAACTATACAAAATAAAGCGAGAAACCCACACTAGAAAATACAGTTACTAACCTGAACAATCAAAAATGATACAAAATGTATAACGGCTAAAAATTAAACCGTAATAGTGCCTGAAATATTGATCGATTTTCCTATTTATAAAATCCAGGTTTTGAAAAACATGATATCAAAAACAGCGATTCTAATCTTCTGCTTTCGTATTTTGTTACAGCTTTGTCAATAAGTTCTTGATGTACATTTAATCGCAGTAAGACCACCCATCAAGATATGAAAAAAGCAACGATCAAATACACCTACCCGCAATTTTTCGAAACATTTTTTGTATTCTTTAAGACTAAAAACGTTTTTTGTCTCTTGTTACAACCTAAAACTAAAAATGTTATAAAAGCAATATAGGAAATGTGAGTAAATTAATAAATAAATCGGATTGAACATAAATTCACATTTAAGTGCTTAAACAAAGCAATGTATAAACTGATTAATAAAACGATAACTTATACGCACATTAACTTTTCGAAATGAACTACCTACATTGTTCCAGTATTTAACCGTGTACCGGAATCCACTCAAGACATTTTCATAGCAAGCGTTGTAAATGTCTGGTCTCCAGCTTCTTTACTATTAATTTATGAACGGATAAAAGCTGAATTAAGACGTAGCTTGAGTAGTTTAAGTATTAAAACATATTTAACTTTAAGCTTAAGTTGATTTTAATAATAATAACAATGCAGTTATTACAAATATTTTCATCGCGTAAATTAATAACGTGTATCAGCAAACTTCTACGATTTTCAGTTACACAGATTTGAGTTTGTGTCGATCTGCTAGGGGCTGTCTAACTAAGTTATTCAATCCATGTGGCTTATTAGAATACAAATACAATTTTAAATCCTCATATTTATGCATCTCTTGAATGAAATACAACTGTAACTAACAATTTAATCTCACTTACTTTGATTAATAGTAAGGTATAATCAAGGATTCTACACCTTCATATTAGTGGATGTCAAATATAACGTGCCTATCTTTCATAATATTAATGACGTTTCATAAGACGATTAAAACTAGCTTATTAGAATTCGTGAGAAAGAAGCTGCTGCGTTAATATGATAATTATAATTAGCCCCAAGTTTTTTTTACGTAAACCAGTTTGTCAATTTTTTTGTTTTCCCGCCCAATCAACTCGAGATATACATATACTGGAATAAATAAAATGAGGTCAGTCAGTGGTACCAGTTCTTATTAAAAAATCCCAGTTTTTATATATATAAATGCTACTTATATGCATAATAAGCTTTTCTTGGCGAGTGCTAAGCGCATCTAAAGAAAATTTGATAAAAAATTGCTTTATAACTTCCATATAACATTCAGAATATTTAGCAAAGGGATTTGAGGAAGATATTAAAAGCCGTCTAATCCAGATAAGATTACTGTTGAGAGGGATTTTTAAAAATATGGGAAACGAATTTTCTCATAAAATAACCCACTTACCTGTTTATTCGGCAGATTCGAGAAGTATTATGAATTCAACAATATGTTTCGCTTAAAAACCTACGCGTTATTTACAAAATTATTATGTTTAGTTTAAATAGGCGCAGTGGCGTAACTACCATGGGGCGGAGGGGGCAATGGCCTTAGGGGGCTCTGTCACGAGCCGCGAGTTTTTATTTTTTTTTATTTCTCTATTACGAAGTTTTGTCAATAAAAATTTTTAATTTTTGACAGTCTTTATTTTTATAATCAACAAAAAACATTTGAAATTCCATGTAAGTAAGTATGTACTTATACAACGAAAAATACTGAAGTGAGATTATATTTAGTAATGACACAACACCCACACTTTTTGGTACCGACCCAGACACATTAACTTCAGAAAATTTACGAGTTGCTTATCTTAATTAGACACGGCTTTAATATATTTATTTTCATTTACTATACTGCAAATAATTTTTTTCCTATTGAAGAAATTGTTATTATCAAAAACTTTATTATTGAAGTTTTTTGAGGATGGGGCCAGGGCGCTTCAGGTATCTTGCCCCCGGTCCCAAAATCTGAAGTTACGCCTCTGAATAGGTGTATACTACTCCTGCATTTTTCTTAATAATTGGATTTATTCAACACAGAGAAAAGCAACAACAAGTCACATTAATGCCGTGGCATCTGTTAGCGGCAATCATAATAAATTAAAAGTAGAAAACGTCGATTTTTATACGATAAGTGTAAGACTAATTATATTTAGAGTTGGGCAAATATGCTGTAAAGATAGTGCATATATGCACCAACATATGTCGCATAAAACCGTCAATATATGCACTAAAATATGCAGCATAAAACCTTCAAAATATGCAAGAATATGCAGTAACTTTTTGCGATATGCACTAAAAAAAATTGAATTGAAATGAAATTGTCAAATTGTTGGTTTTTTCTAGTTGTTTAACAGCAATTAAATAACTGGAAGAAGGACTGCTGTTTAAAACACCTACAATAAAATTCGCTATATATCTTCCTTTAGCATCGGTGGTTTCGTCAACACTAAACCAAATACAATTATTCGAAACACCGTTTCTTATTTTTTGAAAATTTTCGTCGTATAATTTTGGAATGCACGTTCTAGAAGCTGTTCTCCGGGAATCGACGTTTTGTTTTGTAGTTTTTTCTAAGAAATTTCTAAATTCGGGAACGTCCATGTTATTTAATGGAATGTTGCATGAAACCATCATTCTACACAAATCGTCGTTGAAATTGTCGACATTCTTATTTAAGCAGTTCAGCAATAATTGGTGTTTTGGCTCGTTTGTATTATTTTTTTTTTGATGCGGATAGGTGGCTACGTGCTGATCAAGTTGAAACTTTTTATTAACGTTTATCTGTAAAAACAATATTTAAGTACAATTTACTACAGCTTACACAAAGGAAAATAATTGAATGTGCCCTGTGGCCCGTGCCATATCCTTTGCAATATCACAAAAAAAAGTTCTAATTTTATTCTTAAATTGTTTGCTTAATTACAAAATAAAATAACAAATTAGTATTAAATTTTTAACTCGCTGTTTTGGCTTGTTTGAAGTTTTTTAACTTTAAACAGAGTAAACAGTTTTTTTAATTCACAATTAAAACAAACGGATAAATACCTCTTTTTCACAGATGACGCACAACACAACACTTTCGTATTTAAAACATGTATACGGCTTCAACCACTTCTTAATTAAATCGTTTTTTGAACTAGCAACTTTAGGCATTTTCAGGGTATAGACTGGACAATTACACTTTACAGCTCTCTGCCAAGGCAACAAATGAACTAGTCAAGCACTAAAATTATAAATAACTATTTCTAAGAATAAGTATAAGAAAAATTTCCAAATATTATTTTCAAAGAAATTTGCACCTAAGGAATAAGACCTACCCAAATAATACAACCTTTGTCAGTTAATCCTTTATTTCCTCTACCTCTACTTGGAAATTTAGAAAGTGCAAGTCTAGGGTTCATGTGGTTTCACTAGAAGAAATTGTGCAATTTCTTCTAAGAACTAGGAATATTATATTTGATAATTTATTTGAAATTTTTTTTTTGCTAGAATATGCATTTTCATGCCATTAAAAGCTAAAATATGCACTAATATATGCCGTATGCCGTAAAGTTGTAATATATGCCAAATATGCAAAATAAAATTTACTTTTTATGACTCTAAACATCACGAAACGTGTATATACGAAAAATTAACATTTTATGATCAATAGGAAAAAAGATGCAAATATGCATTTGCCCAACTCTAATTATATTATACACATCAATACACTAGTGGACATTTTATAAACAGACTGGTAACTAAAACAGTTAATTTTGAACCTTACAGTTGTATAGTGGATGTACGACGGATCTGCAAAAAAAACATTAGAGCAGACCTTTAGCAGCGTGCGATTGCTATGCCTACGCTCTAATCAGAAATCAATTAAATGTCAATAGGAATTTAAATTATACTATACTGAACACCGAATATACGTAATACGTTACTAACACCGGTAGATCTGCTTTAATGTATTATTTTGTGGATCTCTCCGTATTGACGATGATACAAATTATAGGCACATTGATTTTAAAATTATATAATGTGAAAATTAATATGCTCAACCCACCAAAGACAGAAGATCATTAAAAATTATAGTTTTAGTAGAATTTGTTGAAACGAATTTTCCTAAACTGTGGAGTCCATACATAAGGCTTAAATTGTTCCTTTCAGGGTAGCATTAGTAGAACGATTAACATCCGTGCAGCCCTTGCATTTGGTATAAAGGGTTGAAGTTGATAAAAAATAGAATAGTACAAACTCGTTAGGTTTTAAACAGCTTTATTTTTAGAACCTGGATTTGTGAAGTTGTTAGTGAGAAAAAAAGTATGTTTTGTCTAAAAAAATTCTTTGGTAATTTTAACACCTATAAAAAAGTCGAATTTATTTTTCGATGGTGTATTGTTGCAATATTCTTTGAAACAGTTTAAAAACTACAGTTTGTCTATTTTATCTATATATTAAATAGGGAATCCCTTCGACCTGTCTCAATTCGAGAGGAATACGGTTGCTACTGAGATTATGCAACCCAAGCGGCACGCGGCAAATATGTTTTTCTAAAGTTACCAAAACATGCGTAGGGTGTAGCCTACGGGTTTACCTAGTCTATATATTAAACGCGTTTCTTTTCGCCTGCCTCAACTTTAGCCAGTTATTTACGCGTCTATTATATGAGTTGCACATTCCTTTGACCATGCTACAGTTTTCGATGCAGATAAGAAAATTTAGGTTCGTACTAGGGTTATGAGACTGTCCGTTCTTACCTCGCATGACCAGATGCAAATGAGTCGGCGCGACGCGCGCCGTTTTCTGGAAACACTACTTGAGTTATTTTTGCTTCTTGCTGAATTTGGTTTGGGAATAAGTGGTCCGACACTCATCAGTACATATGAATATGCGCCTTATGCAATGGACTCGCAGTGATCTGGCTTCTAGTAGCGGGGGCACGTAGCCACAAACAGTTGAAACAGGTAGAAAACATCCGTATTTAATATTCAGATACAGGGTTATTATAAAATGGCTTTCAAAAATTGGTCAAACAAATGAGTTATTTTAGGTTAGACATCGTCAACATCGTATTGCTGGAAAACAATGATATCCATTAAAACTGCAGAAATACAATAATTGACCATTCTAACCTATTAGAGACATATTCAGAATTCTGACAATCAAGCAGATGTCATATTATCTAGAAATATAGATTCTTAAGTTTCAAGAACTTAGGCGGAATGGACGATCATGGTTATCTTACGATCAAAGCTGCTGGCCACATCATAATCGGATAGAAGAAATGTTCGATAAAAAACATTCAAATTTAATTCTTACAAATTAGAAATTTGGAAACTATTGTGATCTTAAAAAACATTATCTCATTATTTTACTACAGTAAAAAATACGACTTTTGTCTTCAAAATCGGTATGAACAGGTTAAATGACAATAGGAATAATCTTCCGTTGCGAAAACACCTTTAAAAGGTTTCCTATTGGTTGTTTACCTGAACGGTTTAGTTGGATAATCGTCAAAAAAAACGACTATTTGTTAATTATAAACAATATTTATTTGTTGAAATCTAAAATCGATTTCATTATTTAGTTAAAGTCGTTTTATTCGACGATTATCCAATTAAACTGTTCAGGTAAACGACAAAACGCAAACCTCTTACCTCATACCGATTTTGCCGAAGCTAAAATTCGAACATTTACTTAAGTTTATTTTTACATTTATTTAAGTATAGTGAAATCGGTAGGAGATGGAAGAAATATCGGGCTTGCGCAGATCAGCTACTCGCTTTTTTTTATTCCTTTACGATTTCCCGCAATTTTAGATATTTAAAAATAAAAAAAATATAACATTTTTAAGAATTTTAAAAAATTTTAAATATTTGTAAAATTTTTAATATTTCTTAAAATCCAAATTGGAATTTTAAAAAATTTAGCATATTTTCAAAATTTTCACCAGTACTAGAAAAAATTAGAAAGAAAAAACGAAGTTATTAAATTCTTTAACAACATTCGGTATAAAATATGTTTGAAATTTTTTCGGGAATTTTAATAATATTCTAAATTTTCATTAAGTTGTCAAAATTTTCGGTAGGTATATGTTAAAAATTTTCAAAAATTTCAGTTAATGCTAGGAAGGTCTCGTGGCGGTTGCCCAACAGCATTTTTTTATAATTATAAACTGAACATGTAGTAATCTATAACTTCTGGTGTCGATGATAAGCCTAAGCAACAAAAAAATATGTCGCCGCAAAATAAACTTATAAACATATAAACAAGCTTATAGAACAATATATTTTTAGCGGTTGGTTATCTGTAAACAGTAGCAATTGTAAATATCAACATTCAGCAGATATTATACAAACGATTCATTATATTTAAATAATAATAATATGCTTCTATTATTTCTTCAGCAGATTAAATGAATGAAACTTCAATTGTTGAAACGGCCCTTCGAGTTCTAAAATGTAAACGCTTTTGATAGAGCCCTTAAACAGTAGGAATATTGAAATGGTTTTCCTTTTGGGATAGATAAATAAATAAAACTCGTAAAGTGCAGTCTGTGTCTGCAAGTACTCACCTACATGCATCACATTCGAGTGGCGAATATACTACTTTGTTGACTGTGTATCATTGCCTCCAAATATATAAAGCACTGTATAACAAACTTTAAGTCTGGTTTTGCTAAGAATTGATTTGTTTCTTACAGAAAATACAAGGAAATGGTTTGTTGTTTATGACAATTCTTTTGCTCGTTCTCCGAAATAAATAGAAATAAAAAAATAATGTTTAGTTTAAAATATCGATCGGTTATGTTTACAAGTTCCTTTACAACGCCATCGCTTTTTCAATCAATTCCAATTAGTACCGTGACACGAACAAATTAGTAATCTGTTCTCCAATAAAAAACAACGTCCTGAACAAAATAACATCAGCTCGTGGCCGGTAAAAACAGGACAGTGCAGAGGTTAGTACAAGTACACCTACGCCTACCCATCCCTACGTTACTGATAATGCAAAATTAAATATCTGCAATGAAATTTGTATTATACCTTTCGGTAATTTCATTTAACAATCAGGAGGCAGGTGGGCGTTGATTTATCTAACTTTGTAAATCCCCACATATTCCCCATAACTATATTCAAAAATTATAACATCCAGTACTGTAACCGTTGATGACAGTCGATAAATACCGGTAATTGGGACTTGTAACACCAATTAACGCATGTGATTACACCTGGGGCAATTTTCAGTTCATCCCAGTGAATTACAATCGGATCATAGTGAATTGTTCTAACATGAAATAAATATTCATTAGGCCGATTACACAGACCGGATTTACTACAAGCATTACCCCCGAATCGGTGAGAATCGGCCTTCAGGGGAAACCAGGGTACGTTCCATGGAAGCAACCAACCTCTCGTCTGCTCTCGGAAAGCATCGCAGGATAGCTGCAGAAATGAACGCAACCCCATGTTCGATTTACTGCAGCGTGAACGCGGCGTCGTAGCTCCTGCCAGTATCTAATCGTCCGCCTTATGTAACACCGGAACGATAGCGTTAACACTGAATAACCGTTGACGAAATTCTACTCACCTTTAATTTTGTACCAATAAACGAAAACTTTTACTTGTGAATTTTTACAACCTGTTACTTTAAAAATGGTTTTGGTGACGCACATTAAAAACTATCACAATGTTGGTACGCGGAGTATTAATATATTTATTTTGTGCATCCTGTGGATCCAAAGAAGTTCTGCTAAATTAGAAATCGAAGACGGTAAGGATTTTTATTTTAATTCGATAGTAAATCTTTGTTGTGCGTTTAATTATTAAATTAATATTGTTGCTTGCTAGCATACATAGAGGTTTATCATTTATTGTTGTTGTAACAGAGTACAAATTTTAATGATATGTGCAAATTTTTATTGTGTTGCGGACAATTTATTATTAGTCGTTTTCGTTTTTGCTTCGTCTTTTAGTATAGTCTGACTTTGATAAAACTTTTTTCATTTTCTGCTGCTTTATAAAAGGATGCGTGAACCTTACAATTTTCAACTTATAATACACTTTGTAATTAATGGGTGCTTATTTACATATAAACTGAAAAGTTTTAATCCTTCATTTCCAAATTGTCTGTCAGACATTGTATTGAAAAACAATACGAAATTTTACAAAAACGCATCCCGTAATAGCTTTGCAAATGTGAATCTTTACAGCAAAAATTTATATGACTAGTAGATAAATTAAAATTTACATTGGTAAACGTAAATTAATTTACAATGACAGGAAGACGCTTTTAATCAGAGTATTTATACAAGGTTATACAAACCAAAAATGTAATCCAGTTGAGTCAGGTGTAACATAGTTCTTACATCTTGTAAATGGCGTCTCTGGGGAGGTGAGTTTCTGAAATCTGCTGTTTCAGTACACATTACAGAATAAAGACAGCATCCCCGCCGGAATCCGCAGTTGAATGCTACGTTTATTACATTCGCGAGAAAATTCAGCTACCGTTGTTAAACTTGCTTGCATTAATTTAAAGGGACTGGAAAAGACCTGTCGGTATTTTAAAATTGGAGTGAAATTTTATAATATTATTGCATTATTTTCATTATTTACCTATGCTAGGTATTTCAGCAATAGCTCCATATTAACAAAATACCTGGTAGTAACGGAGAATTTAATAATGGGAAAATTAGTTTCTGCTTGCTATTATAACAGATCGAGGTTTTGACGGAAATTCATGTATTGGACCTCCGGTAACCCAATACGAAGGTTTATAAAACATGTTTGTCTGTGGGTGGCTGGGTGGGTGGGTAGGTATATGCGCACCATACCTCAAACAACTAGTCTGCTTTCGATGAGCTTTGAATGTAAGGGTATATTAAAATTTCATGGGGGATATACTCTTTTGAAATAAAACCGAAACCGGAAGCGGAAGTTAGACTTCTTTGTTTTTTCGGAAAACGAATTTTCTAAATCTGAAAGGGAAATCTTATAGAAAGAAGGCTTTGGGGCAAATCTAACGGTTTTCATGGGAATTGTTTGGCTTTAATATTGCGACCGCTACGATTTTATAGAAATTTTGATGTCAGCGCCCTATTACAAACAAGTTGACCGATCGAGTTCAAATTTTCCATAATTCTATAGAGACAAAATGTTACTGCGCACAAAAACTTTCGAAAAGCTAAAAGCTTTAAAATTTATAATCTTAATCAACTGGACAGACAATTTTTTTTTAAATTTTGTAGGGTAATTTATAAGTGACGCCCTCTATGGATTTTTGAAGATCTGTGTTTTAACACCTATTTATTCAATATCGAGTAATCAAATCGGGATGAAATTTAATACTGGGTGAGTACATAATGTTACAAGATACGAGAAATTTTGAAACTACTAAAACTGTAAAGTTATAAAAATATTAAAATTTAGACTTCTTTAAAAAAGTATTGCTCAGAAACTGGCCACACGATTTGTTTTAAATAAAAAAGATGAGTTATAATTTATTTCGTGGTCCACTGGTTTGTCTGTGACTATAAATTTTTGAAAATTAAAAATGCATGCAGTTTTGTTTAGTAATAAACCGAGGGTTAAAAAAAATTTCTATTTAAGTGAATTGGAAAATTGTAAATAAAATAAATCGATTTCTAAATATAACATGATGTGTCCCCGAACAACGAATATGTTTAGGTGAGTTGACGCTGTATGTTTGGTGTGTTAGTATATTGGTCCGCTCGTGATAGGTGCGGGTAGCACAGCATAACTAGTTCTGTTAGCTTATAGTAGACCGTTAATATATTATTCAAAATTTTACAAACCGATTTTATTTTACTATTGTTGGTCCGTAAGACGTTAATACTAAAACTCTAGTAGACACGAATTTTGATAGAAATACGTACTTTAGACGCTCAGGAACCCAAAATAAATGATTTGTAAAAATTAGCTGTTTGTGGGTCTATCTCATAACTCCCGCACGGATGATCTGATTTCGATGAGCTTTGAAATGTAGAAAATATAAAAAATTCACTCCCAAAATAAGCTTCTATAAATTCCGACACCGGAAGTGGTAACTGGATATGGTTTTTGGGGCTGCTCTGGATATGAAACCGAAATTTTATAGAAGACCTTAGTTCTATTCGAATGCTTTTTCTCAACTTTCTATCTTGAAAATGGCTATTACGATTTTAAGAAAATTGTGAATTTAACGCCTTATTACTAAAACATGAGTTGCCTGATCAGGATAAAATTTGATATTCTAATATCCCTATGGAAACACAGTATTAACACCTTTTTGTAGTAATCAAAATTGTGAAGTGAACATGTTTTGGAAATTAAAAAAAAATATTGCTTAGCAATTGGCGACACGGTGTTTTTTAAATTTTATGTGCTTATAGAGATAGTGATAGGCTGCAATTTAGTTTGTGTTGCAGTCTGTGACGTTTTCTGTAATTTTTTTAAAATTGAAAATAAATCCTTTTCATGTAATAAACAAAAGATGATAAAATATTTTTGCTTTAACTAAATTGCTCAAAAGTGATAGTAGAATAAAATTCACAACTTAATTTTTAGGTTTAGCAGCAATATTTAGACAAAATATTTTTCTCCAATTTTTCAGGACGAATTTGACTTGTCGTTGTTATTCCTAAGGAACCTTTTTCTCAAATACAAAAAAAAAGTTTTTTGTTCTATTGTAACTTAGTTACGGAACTCATGCCTTAGACATTTTCTTGTTTAGTCGTGTGATCTGCGGCGAAACCTTTACGATTTCTGAATAGAATAAGACATACCCGCAGGTTAACGGCCAGTGGCGGATTAAGGTACTTGGAAGCCCCAGGCGCAAACATATTGTAAGGCCCCCCAACTATGGCGCGGAGGAAGTTTGATACTGAAAATTTACAATGCTGCACAGCACTAAATCGAAGGCGGTGGCTTATCAATTAACTCGTTTGCCTCTTGTTCCGGATGTATGGGGTTTAATCCACCGGCCTGTCCTATCTCAGGTTTTTCCTGGGTGACAAGGAGAATAGTGGGGCAGTAGTAAAAATACTTGCTTATCAAAATTACTTTTTCTTACCCATCCTAAATATTTTTTTATGGTTGAAGAGGAGCTTAGAACTTCAGTGCGGAGTCTGCAAGATTCCTATAGCCACGGGTAACACATAGCGATTTTTATTTTATCTGCCTTACTGTACTGTCTCAACAATCGCCTCTCCGTGCTCGTGCAATAGTTGCGAGTCAAAATAGCGCATTTAAAAATGGCGCCTTAAAAATAGTGCATGAAACCAGCAGCAGAAAAATAGGTAGCTGGCAAAAATAACATTTTAAAAAATATGGTCACTCAAAAATGTCGCCAGAAAGAAAAGCTCAAATTAGTAATGTCGCTGTTCCCATAAGGGAAGTGAGGAAAAGTACATGAAAAAAATGCCCAACTCTGCATGTATCTTCCAGGCAACTTCAATTTCTCGACATTGGCAGTATTCTGTCAAAAATTTAAAATCAGCAAAACGTTAAATTAAGCTTTCAACAAATGTAAAGTATTTGACCGGCAATATTTCTTATTCCGTTAATTTTTAGGAATTATTTACGCCGCGCCGGCGGCATCTTTAACGTGCGCTAGTTTTTCTGCGCACGTTATCAGATGGGTGCTATTTTTTAGCCGCCATTTTACTAAGCGCTATTTTGCCTTGCTATTATTGAGGCGCTGCTATTAGCGTATACTGTCTAAACATGAACGTGTGTTATAAGCGTGGCGAGTTCCTGACTGGATATCAATAAAGTGCATGCTCTCTCGTTGCGTAAAAGCGTCCAAATTAATTTAGGTTTTTTTGAAATATTAACAAAATTATTTAAAAATAATAATATTAGAGTTTTTAAGGCCCCTGCGAATCTTAAGGGCGTTATGTGTCTTTGCTGTAATCTGCCGTGCGCTTCCGCTAGCCGGTATAGTGGCAGTGCTAGTACAGTCTTACTAGTCTACGTCATTGCTCTCACACAAAACGTTCGCCCATACAAACATACTTTTATTATTATAATAAGTAAGAATTTCTAAAGTATAGGAAAGTCCTCGTTCATTTTTTTAAATTTAGCCCTGTGCTAAAATGCTATGCTCGTGAGTTTTGAGAGTTTCGAAAATGTTTCTATCCTGAATGTTCGAATAAAACTAAGAACTTTTACAGAAAATTATGCAAATGACTTCTTCCTCAAAATCGTTTCCGCTGCTACTACATCTTAGACGTCATAAAAGGCAACATTGCGGAAACGTTAAATTAAAATACAACAAGAATACCGAATGTAATCTCCGTTTTAACGACATCCCTATTTTCAAGTGACTCTCGTGGGCACACCTTGCACTGAATTACCGAAGTTCCACTTCTTGTCCATTAAAAAACAAACCACGTTCAGAGAATCTCCGAGCCTTTTGCAACACGCACTCAAGCGGACGTGGTCACGCAGTTTTCAATTGATTCTTCAGAGATAATGGTTCTGACTAGGGGAAAGATTTGCTGAAGTCGTTACTTCTGAAACGCTCATGGGCTGTCAGGGAGAAAAAAAACAATATTCCGTTTATATGTAGTAAATAAAATATATTTGAGTGTGAAGTCAAAGGATTGTTGCGAAAAGATGTAGATGAAGAAATAAAACCCGTTCGGAATGTAAACAGGCCTTTTAAGCTCTACGAGGAAGTTGCGTGTTTTCCGTTGCGGTTTTCGTCTTTATCTCTAAATAATACCGATATGCTTTTTATATGCCCACCATTTATACTTGCAGGGATTAAATAAAATGAAGATAGCTATGATTAATGTTTTCTTCGAAAGAACCATTTGTGCCAGCTCCTGAATTGCTACAGCAAGCCGCAAATTTACAAAACAACCACATGATTCTTGCTTATCATTGTGACAACTAAATTTGGGTAATCAATCAAACGTTTCGTCTATTGCTAATTACAAAAAAATCGCGATAATAAATAATCTTTCAAAAGGATAACGGACTGATACCCATTTGAAAAACGAAATAATATCCGGCATTATCTTTCATGGGAGTTTCGGTGTTGGTTCATCGTTTAGCAATAACCCCTTTTTGAGACGTAATGAGCTTTAGAATTATTTATAAAAGCTTTTATCCTACAGTGAGTAGTCTATAAAGCAGCTTTTGATAATTATAAGAGACGTTTCCTTAATTGAGGTAGGTACAAGATATTTGCTGTGTGAATATTTTGACTAAATATTGTAGTTTCCACATTTTTGTTAATACAAACTCGGTGATGGTATTTGTTTTTAATTTTCTACAATGAAATACGTACGGAACTCTAAGTATATTCAAGCCGCCACATTTTTAAGGGCCGTTCCTTTATTCAAAATATTTGGTTGAGATTCCCACTGAGTTATTCATTCAATCACATCAGCAGGCGTCGAAATATATTTTGATATATGGCGTGGCTTAGTCTGATTTATATCTGAATTTTTATAAGGATTTCAATGAAGTATTGCTTATCCCAAATAAATTACGAATTTTCACTTACATTTACCCTTTTTCATGCAAATGCGAAGACCGAAATTGTCAAAACGCAGATAAGCAGTTTTAGGTAGTTTTATTTAATGCGAATACATTTAAATAAATTAAGATAAGTACCCTCGTACGATTATTTATGACTTATAGTAAACTTATTCCAAAAATAACATTAGTTTGGGTAATCGTGGAATATAATAAGAAAAACTGTTTGCGTGATTTCCTGAATGTAGAATTTGGTAAAACGTGACAAGTTTAAATAGATACATATAGAAAGACATGTGGAACAATTCTGTTGATACTCTGACAGTACCATCATCACCATTTGTATACGGCACACGTTATTTCTTTAGACAAATAACGCATTTTTACCGTTTCAAGCTTATTTAGCTGTTCTGTTTGTTTCTGTTGTCAAGCGTTACATATAAGAAACTTGTATAAGCTCCAATTTATATTTCACAACCCGAAACTCTCTTTTTTTGCACACGAAGCTAAAAGTAGGAAAAAGGCGATTTAACAAGGCCGTAAATTAAATATATCCGGATCCCTAAAAGCTTTCGAGTTCATGTGTTAGTGGACTTGTATACGAATTGTGCTTGGTTCTGTAGTTGTGGATAGGCTTACGAACCTGAGCAGCGAGAGTGACAGATAGCGCGAAAATTAGATTGATGTTTCATTTGTGAAATGCATCAAAGGATGATAAGTAAATGATACGGAAAGAAGGATTTTAAAGGATATCTTCTCAAGTTCTTTGTAAGTCATTGACGTTAATAAGTTGGTTAAAGCTTTGAATTAATCTGATTCTATTAAAAATTCGCCCGTTAATGAAAAATGATAAAAAACGTTTCAAAATAAAAAGTGGAAAATTAGGTGTTGGTAAGCTTTTATGATAATCTTTCATTAAATTTGCGCTTAACGTTGGCGCAGTAATTTTTAGACTCTTTAATTTTATTAGTTTTCTCTTAAAATTATACTGGAGCGTACAATCGAAACTATTATTAACTTAATAAATATTATTAGCTTGGAAACCTTAATGATCGCTAATAATGGAGTGATATGATGTTATTTTATTTTATTTTTACCATCCAAATAGGGGATTTAGCAGGAATCCCACATTTCTTTTAAAGTTGTTATAAAACTTGAACGCTCTTGACCTTAAACTAATCTGCCTGAAATTCTTCAATAAAAGATGTCTTAAAGTGAGTGAAATTATGTTTATCTTTGTGATAGTTGCATTACCGATAACAATTTCATTTACATGACTAAACTATACGTGTTGTGGACGTCCTTGTTGAATATGTTGATGAATTATTTTAGTCAATTTAACATCGATTTTAGTGTATGAGTTTCTAGGAATTTTAGCTTCATAGTTTCAATCCTACAAATTTTGTTTCATGAACGCCATTACAAAATTAGCTGTTAAAACATTTTTGCAATTATCAGATTAAATTACGTCAATATTTAATTAAAATTGCGGTCGCGTTTGAGTTTAATTTAATTAATATTTAAATCAAAATAATTTTAACAGTTTCACTAGTTAATATAAGCAAATCTTGATTCCCAAAAATTTTTGCGTTTAACTAACAAGGTAAATAAAAATGAGCGAAGCACTTTGCCTGGTCTTTCCTATACTTTTAAACAAAATAATTGGTTTTATATATCCAATCGCAACAATTACAGCAGATCTAACTAAAAACTGTTTTCAGTTGTAGGGTACCTATTTAAATATAAAACTTTGTTGATCCCTCATAGCAACGACAATTAAATCACCTGATAGATAGAAACTTTAGGGTCCTATGGTTCAAAGCTACACGGTCAGATTTTGACTATTATCACGGGATTATGCTATGTTCATCTCGTATGCACTACGTGTTTCGCAATCCACCTGGTCTATTCTGAAGTTATCATTGATGCTCTCCAATGCTGACTATGTTACGACGAATATTTTTTTAGAAAAAAAATCGCGTTTTTGATGTTTTGGAAAAATATTCTTCAGAATTAAACAACAACAATAAACGGGAGGAAAAATTCTTCTTCTAAAATTAGAGATTGTAACATTGTGTACCCTTAGGACATTTCCAATACCAATTTTCAACCCCGATCTAATTATACGTTTTTGAGTAAATAAGCGTTAAGTCTCAAATTTGCAAAGATTTATGAGAAGGCGTTAGAGACAAATTTACGAACTGCACAGCAAACCAAATTGTAGTTCATCTTCAGCTTTATGATCCTACAAAATTTAAAAAAATGCGAAGCTAGTTTTTGGGTAATATTTTTTGCAAAATTTCAAAAAACGTGGACAACTTACGCTTCCAGTTAAGGATTCTTTTTAACTTATTTTTCGATGCATTTTTGATGTACCCCAGATTTTAAAGTTTATCCAAATTTGACCATCTGTACATACTCACACACCCACAGACAGACATTTTTTAAGAACAATTTTTTTCTAGAGGACCAAAACATTTATTTCCATAAAAAATTTCGTTTTAGAACTAGAGCAAATTATCAGCAGCAATACTGCATGTAATTTTAAAATTTTCAATAGGTTCATCGATTCACTGACAACGGAAATCGTGTGCTCTTCTAGCAATACAATAAAATATTATGATTAAATAGATGTGAAAAGGGTTACAAAATATGTGAGCTATGTAAAATAAAGGCCGTCGTTTCATCAAAATATCGCATTTACATATTTACACCATTTACGGAATATTTATCTAATTAACACAATATTTAAACTTCTTGTCCTAGAAAACGTCTATTAAACCAACAAAAATAACCAAATCACTTCACTTAAACTTTTCTATGCTTCAAATATATTTTGTTTTATATTTTTAAGTTCGCTGTGAATAGCGAAAGCAAGTGGTTGTGCTGTACAGTGATCGTCTCGTGTTATCAGCTTTGCACGCGCCGACCTCTGACCGTAATAGATAGCAGTCCTACATTGAAAATACTAAATGTGTAAGTTAAAGACACAAATTATAATTTTAAACAAGTTATTAAATTCTGTTTCGGCGGAATATGCAAAATAACGACCCGAATATGTATTTATCCCAACCACAATTTCTACAATTCCCTTACACATTGCAACAGCCGGTGTTTGGAAATCAACAGACAGCCCAGAATCATGGATTTTTACAAGTCTCACAAAACAGTGCTTGTGCACCACCAGCTCAATACCAAAACTATATACCTACATTTCCAGCCTACAATAACGCATCCCCATTCGTATCAGGTAGCAACCAATCCTCAAACCCTCAACAAACCGAAATCACACAACAAATAATTATTGATGATTCCGACGAGGACATAATAGAAAACCGACATGAATGGCAACAAGTTAAAAAAAAACGAAAACGCTATATTCAAAAACCTGTAATACAACAAGCAGAAGAAATACAAATCGAACAACAAAGCAGATACAGCCCGCTAGCAAATATAAGTACTAGCAACGGAACGAAACCACCAAATAGAAGCGAGGAGAAGAAAATACCTAAACCTCCCCCCATATTTATATATGGCGTTACTAACTACGCAAAAATGATAGAAAACCTAACAAAAATCATAGAAATAGAACAATTTAGTACAAAAGCTCTAGCTAACAATACCATTAAAATCAATACAAACACTCCAGAAGCATATAGGCAATTGGCCACATATCTCAAAGACGAAAAAATCATACACCACACTTACCAGCTGAAGGAAGAAAGGGCCTATAGAGTGGTACTCAGAAACATACACCATTCGGTAGATACTGAAGAAATCAAAAACGAATTAAAAAAGCAGGGTCATACGGTACGAAATATCATCAACGTTAAACACAGAGTAACAAAGACACCCCTACCTATGTTCTTTGTTGACCTCGAACCTGCAAATACCAATAAAAAGGTATATGACATAAAACACATTAACCATCAAGTGATAACCGTGGAACCGCCTCGCAAAAAAACTACAATCATTCAGTGCACCAGATGCCAGTCTTATGGACACAGTAAAAGCTACTGCACGAAACCTTACTTATGCGTCAAGTGTGGCGGAGAGCATAATACTACCACCTGTAAAAAAACAAAAGATACTCCCGCCACATGTGCGTTGTGCCAAGGACCTCACCCGGCAAACTATAAAGGCTGCCAGGTATATCAACAACTTCAACTAAACAGAGGCAAACCAGTCGCCCAAGGTATAAGGAAGGCCAATGTACCGATTACTGCGCATCATGTATATTCTGCAAACGTAAACGGCCCCAGCTACTCACAAATCGCGACAAGTAACTATAACAACGATCCAGCTCAGGAGAGTAATAATAATAACGACATTACACTATCTCAATTTCTGTCTAAGTTTGAAGCCATGTTCAATCAACTCATGAATCAAAACAGCATGATGCTAAATCTGCTTACCAAGCTAGTCACCAAAAACTAAAAATGGATTCCCTCAGAATAGCCGCTTGGAATGCAAATGGGTTAACACAACATCGCTTGCTCGTCGAACTGTTCCTAAAAGAGCACAAAATAGACATCTTACTGATCTCCGAAACTCATTTTACGGAAAGAAGTTATTTCAATATCCACAATTATACCACATATTACACCAACCACCCCGATGGAACAGCTCACGCTGGCTCAGCAATTATTATAAACAGTAAAATTTCCCACTACGTCATGGAAGAGTTCGTAACTGACTATCTGCAAGGCACTATCATCAACGTCAAAAGCTCCAACGGACCATTAATAGTAGCATCAATATACAGCCCACCAAGACACTCCATAAAACAAAATCAATATGAAGCATTTTTAGAGAAACTAGGAAACAGGTTCATAGCAGGAGGGGACTACAATGCAAAGAATCAAATCTGGGGATCAAGATTAACAACCACTAAAGGGCGTGAATTACATAAAGTCACGTTGGCAAACAACTACAACTATTTATACACCGGAGAGCCCACTTACTGGCCAGCTGACCCAAACAAAGTACCTGATGCTGTAGACTTCTTCGTTACCAAAGGACTATCTCCAAGATATTGTAAAGTGGAATCGTGTTTCGACCTCCTCTCAGATCACTCATCTATAATAGTTACAACCAGCACTTCTATTATTACAAAGCAAAAGAAGCCTTCACTTTACAATAATCACACAAATTGGGACGTGTACAGGGAACACCTAACGGAAAATATAAAAATTAAAGTTTCGTTGAAAACAGATGACGAAATTGACACTGCAGTAGAACACCTAATAACAAGCATCCAAAACGCAGCCTACTACTCAATGCCGACGGGACATAAAGAAACCGAAGCTGTTGAAAATTACCCTTTATACATTAAAACCAAAATTGCCGACAAAAGGAGAGCCAGGAGAATTTGGCAACAAACTAAAAACCCCATAGACAAAAATAACTTAAATAGGTTAACCAGAGAGTTAAAAATGGCTATAAAGGAATGGAAAAACGAAACATTTAATGAATACGTAAGCAACTTATCCCCATCTCCACACTGCGATTACACCCTTTGGAAGGCAACAAAGAAACTAAAAGATGCTCGAAAACCTATTCCACCGATTCGAAAAGCAGACGGCTCTTGGGCAAGAACAGAAGACGAGAAAGCTGAACAATTTGCAGAACATCTATCAAACATATTTCAACCGCATCCTGCCGCTGTTACACCGGAAGAAGAACAGGAGATTATAGATCTCCAAGCTCCCTTACAACTAAGCCCACCAATTGAACCCTTCACCCCAGTAGAAATTACAACCGTAATCAAATACTTAAACAACAAAAAAGCGCCCGGGTATGACCTCATCAGTGCCAAACCATTGAAAGAACTGCCCCGCAAGGCAATAATGGCTATAACACAAATCTTCAATGCAATCATAAGATTACAGTATTTTCCAATCCAGTGGAAATTCGGTCAAATAATTTTAATTCTGAAACCGGGCAAACCTGCTCACGAAGTCGCCTCTTATCGACCGATTACGCTACTACCAATACTGTCAAAAGTACTAGAAAAGTTAATATTAAAGAGACTGGTGCCCATATTAGAACAAGAAGCGCTAATTCCAGAGCATCAGTTTGGGTTTCGCCATGAATACTCCACAGCAGAACAGATCCACAGAGTCGTCGACGTAATAGAGAAAGATCTCGAAGAAAGTAGATATTGTGTGGCGGTATTCCTTGATGTCAGCCAGGCGTTCGACCGAGTCTGGCATCCTGGGTTACTTTACAAAATTAAACGGTCTCTGCCACATCAATACTACCTACTACTAAACTCATATCTAAACGAAAGGTATTATCAGGTTAAATATGGTGAAAGCCAATCAGGACTATATCAAATTTAGGCAGGCGTCCCTCAGGGTAGCGTAATGGGACCCACCCTATACCAGATATTTACCAACGACTTACCATGCAACGAAAATGCTGTAACAGCAACATTCGCAGAAGACACTGCGTTACTAGTTTCCCACTCAGACCCTATACAAGCATCGGATATATTACAAAGTTGTCTCGATAATATGCAAAAATGGTTGAACAGGTGGCGTATAAAAATCAACGAAAATAAATCCACAGCAATCACGTTTACAACTAAGCATAATTCCGCTCCTCCGGTCACACTAAACGGTATACAAATCCCAATTAAAGAAGAGGCTAAATATCTGGGGATGTACATCGACAGGCGACTAACATGGAGAACCCACATTATAAAAAAGAGAAAGGAACTAGACCTAAAGGTGAAGAAGATGTACTGGCTCCTAGGGCGAAAATCGAAGTTATCACTATACAACAAAGTGTTAGTGTACAAGACGGTGTTAGTGCCAGTGTGGGCATACGGTATTCATCTATGGGGCTGTGCGAAAACTTCGAACATCGAGATTTTACAAAGGTTTCAGAGCAAAACTCTTCGTGTTATAGCCGACGCTGAGTGGTATGTCAGCAATAAAACCCTGCACGAAGACCTCAAAATTCCATGGGTCAAAGAGGAAGTCAAAAGACGTACAACAAACTATGTGAACAGAATACATAACCATCCAAATGTGAATGTGCTCAATTTACTAGACAATACTAATAATACTTTAAGATTAAATAGACTTAAAACGCTAGACCTTACTAACTAATACGTTGTATATTAGTAACCACAGGGTATCGCCGCTGGGCGTAACTCCCTCCTCTTGTTAATATTAGTATTAGAACAAATTTGCTTGTTAGCCATATGGCTAGTTGTAAATACGCAGTTAATTCAATAAAAAAAAAAAAAAATATATTTTTAAAAGTGTTTTTATTTATAAAGGCTAGTTTTTAGAATATCTCTTCCCCGTAGAAGACAGGTGTGGTGGCTTATTCCCTGGCGTTGGTATTTAGCCATAGCAACAAAAACAGGCCAACGTTAAATAAAAAACAATATATGAATAATTCACAGAGCATAATAAATAAATAAAACAATTTGTTGAGGTTGTTGCTAGGTTTACACTGCGCTGATTATAACACCACACTTTCCTGAAAAGTGTTATCGCGATAATCCTATGTGTAATTTGCTAAGAATCTGGAAATAAACCGATAGTATTGGTTGCTGGAAAATGATTGCAATATTCACTGTAATTTTATTTACTATGTTGTATTGTAATTGCTGCTTATGGCTGCTGTCATGATTCTATTGTCTATTTAAAGACAAATTATAGAATTGCATCAAGCAATTCTGTGATCTTCCCCACCCTACCTGCCCATGTAAGCCTATTCGGATCTACACGAGTCTGTCCTTTTAATCCAACCGCAAATCCTAACAAATTTTCAATTTGGACCTCCTAGAATTTTTGAAAAATTACGTCATGTGGCTCAGATAGCGGCCGGCAGCAGCGTTGTTAATCACTGCGGCAATATTTCTGAAAATACAATATGAAATGTCTGACAGTTCGTTGCATTAATCCATAAAATATCCATCTTGCTTACAATTTCCCCCAATAATTTTAACTACTTTCAGCACTCATGCTTGCTGCTCTTATTTGAAGGGTACTTTTGTGTTTTACACTCGGGCACGTTTCATCCCGAACGTACTTAAAACTGTCGGTAAAATTGCTAAGCACTTGGCTCATTACGACACGGATAACTTTTTAGATAATAAAAATACAATAGTTTAGTTTCACATAAGATAGTCCCGTGCTTTCGTAGTGACAACGGGTTATGAATCCTGCGTCAAATTTTTTGTATACATTTTACGTATACGACGTTACTGCATTGAATTTTATATACAGTGACGTCATATACGTTTACGAAACATTTGACACAGTCAAGCACAGCCCCAGTTATATTCCAAGATGTAACGAAAAATGGGCAACAGCAAAGCTTTCGATGGTTATTACCTACTGTTACTCACAATCTAGATAGAGATTAGAGAATCCCTAAACAATACTAAACAATAAATATACAGGATGTCCCAAGGGTCTGTATATATTTGGTGCCCGCTCTATTATCTAAACGATCAAGTTATAGAGGAATTTACTCTGATTTTCCTAAAATTACTTTGATATATACTGGGTGTTTTGTCTTGTAGTATCAACCCAAAGTAAATTGTATTTTAATAAAACATCATGTTTATTGTTGCACTTTTACGCACTACATTTAATTGTAGGTATAAAATCGATAAATCAGCGGCTTTTGATTTATTTTACATTAACATCTGTGGATACAAAATTAATATTAAGATACCAAACACATATCATTATTTAGCATAAATTGTTAAGACATTGTAAATTATTGAACGGTATGCTAAAAACAACAGGTGATTACATTGTTCTTAGATAATAATTTTTGTATTTAAATGTTTCCTTTTGTTCCCATCTCCTGTAAATAAATTACTATTTATAGCACACTTGTCATTTTTATTTCAACGCAATATTTCAATAAGTTTACTACATCCTCCGCAGAGAGGGATAAAATGATTTCAAAATTGTCACTTAATTTAAGCATAATGAAATAAAGTTTTTGTATTGTTTTCATAGCACACCAAATTTAATTTACGATATCACACTCTCAACAGATTTTCGCACCAAGAACAAAATGGCGACAGTTTCAACATTTAAATAACGGAATATAATTAACACCATTCTGAATTATTTTTTAATTCATGACACGAGAGTTTGTTCTAGGAAACTAATCCGGAAGTAATCCATTTTCTTTTATACTATTAAATTGCGTAACAAGAAACAGTATAAACAGTTACCTTTAAAGATTTTGTTATTAGTAACGAACCGCATATTCAAGCGGTTTGTTTTAATAACCTACATTAGTGATATACTACAATCAACATTAGACTTAGTTTTGGAGTCCTTTCCAAAATAACTTTATAAAGTTATAATCGGACAAAAATTACCAGAAATAGCTAAACTCAATTGTAGTCCTTAGACATGCGAGGCGAATGGCGCAGTTCTGAAGCCAATATCTATAAGTACGTATTGCACAGCACAAACAGCAAGATACATCTGTTCCACATAGGATCGTAGAGTTATATTATACAATTGTATTACGTATAATCTTTTCAACAGCTAAATACAAACATTAGTCTAATCGTATTTTCGTTTAAATTTTGCGTACCCAAATGTAGTGTGGGCACTCGAATTGGTTACGGTTGTATAATAAATTTACCGTTGCTGAGATGTTAAAGTAGATTTTCTCAATCAGTCGGTAAACGGCTATTACCTTTCTCCATAATTTGATTTGTTTAGAGTAGAGGTAGAGTAAACATCAACAGGAATCCCAGTTGTCCTAAAATGGTTAATGACTAATAATAATGGCCAATAAAAATATATCCAACAGAAAAAAAGTGCCCCGCGTCCAAAACATGTATTTCCGTCAAAATCTTAAAATTTATAATATTCATTAAATCAATACTTTCTTGTATAGGCATGGAAAAGTAAAAAGTATTTTTCTACTTTTGGCATTTTAAAAAAAACTCGTATTTTAGTTTAATCATAAAGTGTAATTATTCTAGTGAATATTGTAAAAAATTGCCGTAAAGACATTGACTTTCTATTTCTAAAAACCGTTCTATCGCCAAAAAAATAATCAACTGCCAGATCGGCATAAAAATATACCACAAAATAGTATTACAGTTTTTAGTTTAGAATTGTTTAAATCCAAACATTGTTTAGCTTTTTGAACAATTTAAAACGAACTATTGGAACCCGTGGGCTACATTTCACACTTTTTTGTTTCTATTTCTTAAAATTATAAGTAGGGTAATAAAGTAGGTAGTGTAGCGAACCGAACGGATTGAGGTCCTAGTTTTATGAATTATGTTGCAGTTTCTGTAATTCTATATAATAAATTGGGCTTCCTTTGGCCTATATCAACTTAAGATTAAACCGGTATCATTGCTGTATGCTACCAAAAAAAGCGTAGGGCGTAGACCTCAGGTTTAACTATCTTCTTATTTCTGAAATGCAGATGGTAGTGTAAGCACAGCAGCTTGTTACCAACACGTTTGTTATCGGTACTCGTTCTTCCAATATTTATGTCTAGTTTAGTTTCTGCTTCTTAAATCTAAGCTTATTTATTTTGAAACGTGAGCTTGATATCGTAAACATACGATAAACAAACTTAAATCGGTTTATTCCACGTAAGCTAAGATGGCCATACTTATTTTACATATTTATGAGCAAAAATCACAATGTTATTGTTACTGTATCTATTTGCTCATTTACTGATTTTACTTGTACATATCGCAAAGACTTATACAGTAATGTTTTAGCGATTGAAATAATAGTGTCTATCTACTTTCCGGTGAGCACATCGAGGTGTTCGTATTGCGGTAGTGCTATGGTTCCGTTGGCCTTCACGTGTGGTTTATAGATAACGCCTAAGTTGGATTGCGTTCTAATTTCTAGTAATCCAACCAATTAGCGGAAAACGAATTTTCTTCATTGCATCTAAAACTATATTGGTCTGTTGGATATACGAATAAGTGCCTTATATACTTTACGCCCAAAGATGCTAACTTTTAGTAGCTAGAGCTTCTCGCCACTGAAAGTTGAGACAGGTTGTAGGAATTTGGATTTAGTATATAGATAGATAAGATAGATATTGAGCAGGGGTGCTCTGCTGACAAAGAAACAAATAATTTTAGCAGGTGACAGCGCAGTGTAATATACGATTTACCTTACACTTTTGATAGTTTTCAAACCACATCAATATTTTTTCACATTTAATAGAAATGATAGCACATTGCTCGAATGTTTCCATACTTCAACTGTTTTTTTTTAAATAATATTTCAGTGTTTAAAGTGTTATAATTTGCAATGCAGTAAACTAAAATAGAAAGCATTAAACAAGTGTTAATTTTAAATATTGCTTGATTACGAATAAGAGATACTTATATATCTAAAAACATGTCTAGTATTGTCCAAAATTAACGCAATTTTTTGTCCTAAAAAAATATGAAAAACCTGCTGGGTTCCACGCATCAAAGTTTACAAACTTTTCTGCTTAATATTTAAATATACTACACCATTGATTAATATATGTATAGTTAGTCCAACGACTACACCAAGCCCTGCATTTGCAGATATCTATTGTTTAATGGTTCTAGGACACGAAAGGATATTTATCATTCTCACAAAAGCGAAATTTAATGATGTCTGCTAAATCATTCCGCAGCGTTTTCATTTGTTTAGCTTTGTAATAAGATTGCTTTGTCGTTTTTATGTATTATTAGTTTATAAAATAAGGAATTCAAATATCTATAAAATCATACCGTTCACGCACGTTATAATATGGTAAGCTACAAGGGTGGTAAGTAAAGCTTACCAGGTCGAGGGTAATGTTTGTAGGACAGCGACTTTTTGAAGTCCTAAAATTACCCGTGACCTGTAAGCAAACTAACACTGGCGTGGCTTACAGTATGTTTTGCTCGATCGAAAACATAATTAAAAAAATTGTAAGATTGAAACAGCTACATCCAAAAAATTACGTTAAAAATATTTTGTTATCTAGTCTGTTATTTACATTTTCTAAACTTCCCTGCTATGGTTGCTAGGGAATCATGTAAAGAAAACGAATACCATAGGTACGTTATGAATATAGCAGCCTTAGGGCGGGTGGGGGCCTGTAACTACAACTTACTGCGTTGAAGCAACGCTAGTAAGTAAACAAAAAAAATTGCATATTTAGTGAAATTGGTGTTTTTTTTTGCTGTAATAATTAATATTCCAGTTTTTATAAAAAAATCTTACCGAAATCGTTGTCGAAAATCTTAAATGATTGGGTATAGCAGATCAAAAAAAAAATTATACATGTTTTTCATTCAGTGAAACAATTCTCAGTATTTAAGTAATACTTCGACTAGGAATAACATACATGGATTGAATTATTAAAATTAGATACAACATGTACACAACAGTAAATAAATAATGGAAAAATCTAAATTAATGCAATAAAATTAGCTACGTTCACTCATACGATAACGCCCGAACGTTTCCGATTTTTACGAGTAGATCTGAATATAATAAATTAGCGAGATTTCCCTACAATATTCTCGTATTTGGTTGAAATTTTAAGATGAGATTTCAAATCGGTAATTTTTCAAGCGACTTTGCATGAACTTTAGACAAATCAAACTTTTCAAATTTTTAATATTTTAATTCCTCAAAAACTGCTAATTTTTCTAAAAATAAATATTAAACATAAGTGGGAGTGTAGGACAAAGGAATAGTTCCAGAATTTTAATTTTTAAAGTGATTTTTTTATATCACCGATGATGCTTTTCTATAACGAGTAAAGTAGGCCTCAATTAGAGGATGCAGTGATTAATCGCCATCCCCGATGTCAGTATGAATTGTGGTTGGATGATTCAGGCTAGTCAAGCGGACTAATTATAAGGCCATTGCCGTCCACACCACAAGACCTCAAGTTAATTACACGACAAATGAGTAAAAGTTCTGTTTTAATTTCAGTCGCTCGATATAACTACAAGCTTTCCAACACCAGGCATGCATACAGTTACCCTTTTTGCGTAATTTCTGGCGCCGAGTCTTTGATCAAGATTCTTGTTAATTTCTTATCTACTCGTAGCGTTTTAGCACATTTGTCAATCGTAGCGAGAAGAATAACAATAAGAGTGCAGATAAAGGTTCTTCTAAGTTTGCATATCACGTTTTGCACGCGCCCTGAATCACGAAAGCCAAGAAGTAACAACCGCGACGCCGCGCCGCGAGTGTGCCGAATATTTAGGCGATATATGGAGACCTTAGCGTCTGTAACATTACATCAAATTCCCTAGGCCTATTTTAATCAACCGCACCACCCTACGCTATTGGCTTATCATGATTTTAACCATGTGTGGTTTCATTTCAGCGAAGACAATTTATTCCGTGGAAGCAGTTCAAGGGGGATTAGCGAATCTTCCTTGTGATATAACACCACCGGAACCCGGGGACCAAATGCATATTCTCATCTGGTATAAGGGAAAGTCTCCAGTTTATACGTAAGTAGTTACGATATACAAGCTGATTTGTTTTTTCTCCTATTTCTTCTTGCTCTTGTAAACGCAGGATAATGGCTAGCTGACATATTTCTTTCATTTATATAATATATATTACATAATTCGTTTATGGGGGCATCAAGTTCGCTCTCTAATTAGGGATTAATTCGCTTCTTATTAATAAACAACAACATAAAAAACAGAACAAGTCTAGATTAACTAACACTCAACGTCACAAAAAAAAATTATAAGTCACTATTAGTCGGTCTTGATTTAAACTTGATAAAGCACTGAGTAATAACCATCCTAGAAAAATCTACTTAACATAGAAATCACATAATTTTTAAAATTATTTAACAGTAAGGTGGACTATACTACTGGCATTTTATTAAACCAATCACAAATTTCCCTTTTCATAAAACGATCCAATCGCGTTTTTTTAAACTGATTAAACTGCATGATGCTGTTTAAGTAACTGATTAAATTCGCAGTAGCTTCGGATAAACGCGATTAAAACTGATGTGCACTGAGTTTTAGGTATATTTATTATTATTTTAAAACAGTTTTTCATTGCTTCGGCTAGAAGTTCATATTTAATTATAGCATAAATTAGAAATTAAAAACAATAATTGTTTCTGTCGTCCACAAGCAAAAAGCAAAGTACGAGAAACATCGACGGTAGCCGATGATAACGATGTCAATGTCGACCAACATGAATCGCGAGTGTTCAAATTATAGTTAAAATCATGACCGACCCACATTTAAGTATACACCTACAATAAATGTAATAATATGCTAATATGCATTAAAAAGGTAGTATATGTTTACATTAAAATTGTATCTTATTTGACAGGTTACATAAATTAAAATCTTAGATCAAAATAATGTACATACCCTCAAAAATTATATGAAATACCACTAAACGATTTTTATTCAAACAGATTACATTTTTACACTTCACAGAACAGTAAATAAGAACGTCAAAATAAAAAATTATATTTACAAAAAGACGCCACTACAAAACATTTGAAAACAAGCAAACAATACCATGTTAAGAGCGCCGATTCCCGAAAATAGCCGAGCATTTTCGACTAGTTTTGTGTCACCAAACATGCATTAATATTAATGTAAGTGATATAGTCAAGATGAATACGACTCGTGATTGATAAAATTGTGGTGTAAGATAACTCGTGCTAGTTAAGATTGAGGTAATTCCATCCTCGCTATCAGTACGAATCAGTACGTCGCATTTGCCTTTCAGCAGTCAACAAAAAAGTTTAACCCGATTATTTTATATGAACAAAATTTCATCGCGGTTATTCCGCTCTTACGGAAAGAGAAAGAACCAACATTATCTCCAATCGGTGAAAATTTCTCTCAATCACATTCGTTTTCGACTGAGAAAGCAGCACCTTGATGATTTCAGCTGAGAAAATCATAATATCCTAGCGACTGTGCAAACAAAACGCACTTTTTTGATCATAGTAAAGACAGCACACAATTAAGCAAACAAAGATTGTAGCTTAATCGTAAAATAATCAGTCTATCGTAGTTATGATTACTTCATTCAGCAACTGCATTGGACGTTTTGTAAAGTTAATATACTATTGTTCAGCAATATTTTGCTTCGCAACTGATTGTTTTAGTTTGTTACAACATGTAATAACTTTTTGGTTAAAATGACAAAACAAACTGCTTCAGACAATACTACATGTTATATTTATCTGGAGAGTGCTTATTCAAATTTACAGTTAAATCCTTCTACAAAAAAAATTTTTTTCTTGTGGAACTTGTGGTGTAATGAAAATATTTAGATGTGTACAAAATTCACATCGAGTTTTAAAAATTCCGTGAATTCCAAAACCAGAATGGAATGTAAAACATTTTTTTGATGAATATTTTTTATTGAAATAGTTTTGTGATTCCATATACTTGTTCCAACAAAATACCTTCATTCCTTAAGATAACGAAATTGTTATTGTCCCAAACAACCTAATTCCAGGTGCTTGAAGAAACTCTTAAAAGACCATTCACATAAACATAACATGAAGAGCGAAAAATAATCGAGGTCGATTTACTTATTTTTTTTTATTTGTAATTAATTGATGTAAACCCTTTCCTTGAATTTTGCTACGTACAGTATGTAGCATCCGTATTAAATTATTATATCAAACCTAATTGAAAAGATTTTTGTCATGATTTGACAAGCTTACCAATAATTGTTGAACCTTGAAATATTTCTATACAGCGCTTTGACTGATTATCCCGTTGTTTATTGCTACCTATCAAATTATCTATACCAAATATAAATTTACTACATACCATATTCATAAGGTTTTTCATAAATATGTAGTATGAAATATAAAACATTTGTCTCGCTTCATTAAAGAAAAAAAGGCATTTACGAAATGCTAAATTAATTCAGCATTTAAGGCTCGCTGTTCAGGAACACATTTATAAAAACAACAAAAATGAACGAAGCACTTCATTCGAATTTGCTTCAAAAATGTTTACATTACTTTATATTTTTAAATTCATTTTATATTTTCAAATGTACTTTATGTTATAATGTAACCACCAACAGTTACTATACAATTAGAATAACTCTAAGTTTTATACGTTCTTAACGTTATGACAACTGACAAGTATACCGCTTAGACTTTGACAGGTTGGAAGCCAGAAATCTCACAAAATGAAGCTAAAAAGCGCAACTATTTGATGATTGCAAAAAAAGATATATCGGTGTTAAGGAATAATACAATTAAGATATCTGCAAACAAAGTTCGTCAACAAAGGGTGATCCCATAGTAACCATCTAACAGTTACTGCATTTAAGAAATACTAGCAACACCCGTGGGCTACGTTCCACCTTCTTCTAAGTATAATATATAAGCTACTTAAGTTGGTAGCGGGCCGTGGATCTAAATCCTCGTTGCTTGAATTATATAGAGATTGCTTTAATTATTATATATTAATTGATTTTTTTTGAAAAACGATTGTTTGGGATTTAAAGAAAAACAAAAACTAAAAGAGGAAGGAAGAAAGTTAAACTCTCTAAATATTGCTGCACCTAAAAATTAATTTTTACATCTTATTCTACTATAAAGCATGAGTACTTTAGCACCAAAAGAAATTTTCTATCGTCCTCCGTTTATTAAAAAAAGAAAAATAAATTTTCAAAAATTCATAGAAGGCGTCACAAAGAATATAGTGAACTAAGACACAAAACAAATAGTCGCCCATCCCGAGCTGTATAAGCTTACAACGTTTATGAAAATAGTGTGGCCAGTCTTTGAGTATTAATTTTTGGTAATGTCCATTGTCTAAACTTTTGAAAATATTTTTACTTCACAATTTTGTAAAAAAATGATCTTATATAGTACCATTTTGTTCTTTTGAAGCTATTGTAATACCAAACTTAATTCCAAATATTTTACCTTACGTAAATTTTACATAAACATCGGAACCGGCAAACATTCGTTCTAAACTTAGTGCTAACTAAATAATGAATAAGGTGTGTCAAGATGAAAGATGGTTTTGACTGAATGCGTCCTGCAATATTGTATGCTGTCAAATATTTATTAAAAATATTTAAATATTTGATTGTACAATGTATCGGACTACTAACGTATACGTTAAAATATTAGCGGTATATACAGCACAGCTTAATAAAACATAACGTGTGTTTGTAAAATTAAAAGTCGTCTAATTATAAACCCTCCGCCGACTGATGGTTTGCACAATGTTACCTCAAAGAAGTATGGTTTGGTAATAAAACCTATTTTTTTATTTGCACCGAAAACTGTACTGGTCGGATACATACTAGTACATACCTACAGACAGATATGCGCCTTATATAATGGACTCGTAAAGATTTGGTTTCTTGAAAGGGGAGGGCCGTCGCCGCATATAGTTAAGACAGGTAGAAGGAATCCGTTTTTAACATATAGATTGCGTAAAGTTGAGACAGGTGGAAAGTATCCAGTTTTAATATATAGAGAGATAGAAAATTATGCAGTGATTTGTTATTATTTTTCTATCCACAATACTAGGACAATACGGCCCCAGCTCAATTGGCTGAGTGCGTTCCGAGATTTGATCATCTTAAATGTTTATATGCTGCTAGGTGCAATCCGCCATGTTCTGATCAAGTTTGCTGGTTGCACTTCGCAGTCCTAAATTTTTTTAGGAAATGGGTGATTTAAAAATCAACTAAAGCTTATAGTCCCTTCTTTTAGAAACGACTGTTACGCTCTAACTTATACTAGTCCCTTCGTTTAGATACGAATATTAGGTGATAACGGGAGGCGGCCAAGCCTCTTATTTTTGTGATAGGGACAAACGCGCATGGTCGCACTTGTGCTTGCGCAGCGGTCTGGCGATCTCAACTTGATATTACGGAAAGGGTTCAAGGATTTCCTAATTGGGACAACAGAGATCGTTCACTAGCTCCCAGTTCCCAGCTCTCGAATGTTGATGCACTCGTGCTGCAGAACTAAACAGCGTCTCTAGTCACTCTACGGATCATAAATTT
Organism: Ctenicera cuprea; assembly: GCA_958336395.1. Taxonomy (NCBI): domain Eukaryota; kingdom Metazoa; phylum Arthropoda; class Insecta; order Coleoptera; family Elateridae; genus Ctenicera; species Ctenicera cuprea. The sequence goes on along the minus strand of OY284486.1, from coordinate 70,350,726 downwards.
TCCTAGAAAATACTACTACTTGGTATGGAAGCTATTCACTCCGGTGATCACAACTTTACACATCCAACTTTCTATGGAGAGGGTTAAGGTCTTCTTAATTGGGACCATGGAGAACTGGGTTTGTGATTTTACAAGGTAAACTTTTACTAGCTCCCAGTATAGGTTCTGTCTCCTAAGCGACTATACCATTGCTCTTGAATGGTAATGCACCCGTGCTGCGGCAGTAAATGTGCCCGTGTTCTAATCACTTTGTGGTTCATACATTTTCGTAATGCACCCGTACTGCGGCAGTAAATGTGCCCGTGTTCTAGTCACTTTGTGGTTCATACATTTTCGTAGAAAAATAGTGTATCTGACGGCATTAGAGACCTTGCACTCGCACCCTGAGTTTTAGTGAAGTATGGTGAGAATGTTTGGGTTCTGGGACTAGGTGACTACTAGAGGGACTCTGTAACTTGGCCGAACCGTAACAGTAGCAGGCACCTCTCTGATGGAGCATGAAAATTACTTTATTACATACTAAACTACATAGAAGCCAGAGAATATCTCACACAGATGATAATAATTTGAAAAATACAGCACCCTTCTACACAAGTAAATAATTATCAAATGGTATTTAGTTACTTGTGTGAAAGGATGCTGTATTTTTCAAGTGTTGTTATTCCACAGTTCGAATGTTTACAGTTCAGATGATAGTAACATTAAAAGATAATAATGAAAAACCGTAAAGTGGCAGAGAACTATGATCCAAAAAAGACCGGCGGCGTCTTAAATGTTAAGGCAGGAAAATATGGTCTTAATTTTGCTGGACAAAAGTTTTGAAAAACAACTTTTAAAACTTGCACAACTTTTAATAAATGATATATATAATTGAAAAGGGCGGCGTAATTAATATTTACTAATTGACCAACCTTATATATGTTTACCAAATATATCTGAGAATCTAAAACAGAAAGTAGAGCTTAAATTTTATGATTCTGTGGGCATGTCATTTTCATTAATTTTAGAAGTAGTCGCATATCTACGTGCATTTGACGACATCCTTTTATGCCGGTCATAGAGACTACAGAATATAAAGGGATATTCAGTCAACATGTAATGATCCGACTCGGATTCCAAGCACGTTTTCAATTGGTCACAAGTAGTTGATGTTATGAGAGTTCAACCCTTGGTTTCAACCTATATCAAGCAATCGAAACTTGCCTAAAGGAGATTTATCACTGTAATTATCGGTTAGGATTTTGTATTCGTTTATTAAATTGCTGTGTTATTAATAGAAATGCGATTCAGACGTGACTGGAGAAAGACATATTAATTACCATCACAGAAACTTGCAAAAAAATGTTTCGCCTCAACCTGGCATTATTTCTTTATGCGCTCTTGTGAAGTTTCCTAACATTGATCTTGTTTTGTTATTTCATCTAGTTTCGACTCCAGGGATAAGAAGTTGGAACAGGGAAAGCACTGGTCAGATGAGCTAGTCTTGGGAGGGCGAGCTTACTTCCGGTATCAAGACGAGCCAGCTAAACTCACGCTAGACAGCGTAAAAGAGAACGATGGAGGAGTTTATCAATGTAGGGTCGACTTCAGACGAAGTCCTACTAGAAACGTCGTAGTGAACTTAACAGTAATTAGTAAGTTGGCTCCTAAGTTCTACAAAAACAATTATGTTGTACTGCTACTCGCTAGTACAATACAAAGTTCAAATGCAGCATGAAACAATTATTTTACCCTTAAGCTCATTAAGTAATTGCTTTCATGAAACAATTTTCGAGTTTTCGCACAAATTTAATCACATGAATATTTAACTTGTAGTTCCTCCGGAAAAATTAAGTATTCTTAATGAACGTGGGGTTCATATTCCTCATTACATCCTTGGCCCTTACAATGAAGGAGCTTCTATGAATATCACGTGCGTTGCTACAGGAGGTAAAATTTACCCTTTTCTTAACCCTTGCTAACGAATTCAATACTATAATGGTCCTACAGGGCGTCCATCTCCCAAAGTAACATGGTGGCAGGAAAATGCCCTTTTAGACGACTCCTACGAGTATTTAACGGAAAAGAGAGTGCGAAACATCCTTCATCTTGATCAATTGGAGAGGAAGCATTTGCATTCCGTTTTTACTTGTCAGGCGTCAAACAATAATTTGATTGCTCCAATTTCCAGCTCCGTTACTCTCGATATGAATTGTAAGTATTTTTAATTTACTTACAATTTAAACTAGGGCACAAAGTATTGGTTGAAATCATGTGTTACAACACACTATGAGTAGCTAAACCTGTGGTTGAGCCATCAGCTTAAGCACATTCATATGCAAATAATGTGTGACATTTGTTATCTATGTTTGCTAGCAGCTTACAGTTTCATTGTCTTGCTGATCACAAAGGGTGTTGTCTTTACCTCACATGGTTTGCACAATCTACATATAAATTTAACGTCTAATGAAATGGTTAGTCAAATTAATCAACGTTACTTTAGAGATTTAATATAAAGGCAACTTTTCCACCCTTTATGTTAATTGTAAAAATGACCAAACATTTAAAATAAGTCAAGGAATTGTATGTTAATCATCCGTATTTGCTTCCTAAATATTGTGATAAGACTACCTTTTGTTAACGAAATATACTTGTCGAAAGGGCGGCTTTTAACAATATAAATCTGTACGGAACCATGCGTAAGTGGATATGGGTATTAATTGTTATATCTCAAACAATGACGCTGTTAAAGGAGAGAATCATTTTTAATCGCAATCATGTTCGCTTGTTGCGTGGTAATTATTTAGCGTTAATTAGTGTTGCTTTATTGTGAGCAATAATAAACATATTTTAGCTTTTCTTTGGCATGTTGATTCTGCTTCTTTTACTTTATTGTTTTGTCAGAAACTTCAAACATGCACACGAACGTTATAATTGTTTTGCTTGTCGACTTTGCGACACTTCCTCGGGATATTTAATTAAGATTTCATCTAGAAGCATAGCTTATTATTCCCATTTCGTGTTTAACATTATTTAACGTATGGCAAAGTTACTTTTAACACAATCACTGCTCTATCCAAGATTGAAGATTAATAAATAGGGCTTAATCTCATAGTAGTATTAAAAATAAACGTCAAACCTTATATAAAGTAGCAGATAATATTTGTTGGGAGTTTCTCAAGCGTTCAAACTGTTTGGGAAGTTTCCTAGTTCCATAAATGTTACGGTCAGTTTCCAAAGTAAGAAAGCCGAAAAAGTAGGGAGTGTGTTTTATGACGTAGTAGACGACCAACTTCCGAACTTTTCGTATTTGCTGTAAAAAATATCTATAGATTTTGGTTATGATTTGTGCTGGTTTCAATAGAAAAGGGGTTGAAAACGCCAAACAACTTCCAAGCTGCTTTCAGAAACTAATACACATTGGACGTCAATATCAGAAAATGTTAATAAGACAACAGAATTGGACTGTCAATATTTTAATGTTACTAATGGGTGTAGAAATAAGTTTTCCTAATTTGAGATTGGAAGCGTACATTTTATTCCTAATCACTTCTAGTGAAACCTTTATGGGTAAAACTTTTGGGGACAAACAAACCCTTATCTGCAGGAAATACATATGAATTAAGTTGTGAGGTCGTTGGGTCCAGACCAAGTCCAGCAATCACATGGTGGAAAGGGAGCATACAGATGACGGATACCAGGGAAACGGTAAGTTAATTTATGCTAAATAAATGGAAGAGTCGGTAGTATGCAAACATAGATTTAAGGGAAACTTTAAAGCTTTTGTTATTTAGCCTATGGTTATTATTGTTTTAAGGATTAATTGTCCAGCAGTAATTTTAACATAGAAACAAATTTGTAAATAATTAAAATGTTATTATTCTATCCTTAGATCAAAAGCGTTTCTACCCAAATGAGAAAATGAAGTCTTACAATAACACTAAACCGAAGCTAATTTCTTAATTTCTCGTCATCCTATCTGCGAGTCACTTTGTATTCACCACATTTTCTGAGCTAAATACCTTTGCTCTCCCACATTTTACATAATAAGTCTGTCAACCCTGCAAATCAGATAAGCGCTGCAATCTGATAACGTACTTTCCTTTTCGTGTTTTTGAAGAAATTCTCTTGTTTTTAGAACCCTACATTTTTAACAAGAGTTAAACCTAATGCGTGAAGTAGAAAAAACAAAAAGGATAGTTATGTCGTACATTTAAAAGAGTAGATGCATCCAATGAAGCTAATTTCAGATTACAGTAAAGCTTTTACTCCCCGGATAATTTATCTAGCAGAGTCGTGGACGAGCACGTCTATCACTCAAGCTCGAGATCGAAATCCCACAGTGCCGCACATCTACCATTCTCATTTCTATATATATTCGCTCTCCTGATAGATATGGTTTCTTGGGGAATTTAACAAGGCATTTTCATTGACATATTTAAAAAATTGTTATTTATTTTAGAAACTTTTGTGTTACGTAAAATACTTTAAATTTTCGTTTCACTGGCTCTCCCATTGAAGCACAAAATACGAAAAAATGCTTTATTCAAATTAATAATAAGTAAAGCAGACTGTTTCTTCTCATTATAAGGATGTGTGCTATTTCAGACAAGTCCAGACAGTAACACAACGACGAGTGTTCTAACAATCATACCATCTGCTGATGATGGCGGAAAATATCTGTCCTGTAGAGGTCAGCAGCCCCTTATTCCAAACAGTGCAATTGAAGATGGATGGAGATTAGATATTTATCGTAAGTTTGAATGTTTCGTATCGGAGAACTTCAGATATCTCTTATGTCTTAAATGTATTCCAAACCATTTAGGATGTATTTACTGACGCCTATAATGTGCTTTACCCGAAAAAAATGTATAGGGTCATTCACAATTATAATGCAAAATTTATATGACACCAAAAAAAGTACAACAGTTATTAAATAAAACATTTTATTTTACTTAGACAATAATTATTTATTTTAACCGTATACATATTTCGACATGTTTACATGCCATTATCAAAGGTAGTATTAAATAGTAAACAGCTGGTGCTGCTACAGGAACAATACAACTTGGTGATTTGATCTAGGATCACTGTTTGCAGATGAATTGATTTTTCTCAGCTGCAACTTATTAATTGAAAAGGATCCTCTAAATATGAACCCGAGAACGCTTCGTTACGGAGCTACATCCTTCTGAAGATGGAACATTATAATCACTTTATTGTCCATAATTTTCACAGTAATTGCACAACAATTTTGAAATTCTGTACCTGAACATTACTCAATTAGCTTAGTATTTGTACTAATTTTTGTTACTTCGCCATTTTTTAAGTTGTGTCTATAAAATCTTATTCTTTATACAAGAATACACAGAAAGGTGCTATTGTTTAAAGTCGTTAAATCTAACAGTTTTCGATATAATTTAATATTTTTGTAAAATGGAGTTGCCATGAACTGAACGTTAAAGTGTTTTTTGAAAATGCTTAAGTAATTGCCACATACGTTCTACGTATAAAAACATTGAAAACGGCTTCTGTAAATATTTGTGTGGAGACGCTTCGCTCGGGAATTACAGGGGGTTTTGAGTTTCATCTAACTTTTAGCAACAACATATAGACTGTTCTTTCTCTTGCACGCTGAACTTTAGTAGGTATGGTTCTACCTATGTCACCCTACCCCCACCACTCCTACCCCTTGACGTAGTCTCCCGACCCTCGATCAATGAAAGCAAATCGTGTACGACTAAAACTGAGTAAAATCGAGTAAAAGGGGTTAAAAAACGAGTAAGCGGTTGGAAAAAAAGCGAGAGGTTACACAACAACTTCGTTTTTGTAACCGCTCTCATTCGTCGAGGGGCGGGGCTATCGTCACGTAATAGGAGGGCCGCAGGTAGGGCCATCCCTACAAACATTTTCATTATTTTTGTGTACAACTTATAGTTAGTATTTGTGGTAATTATCTTTAGAAAACCCTTAAACCACCAACTCTATTTCACAAGAACTTTGCTTTATCTAGAAAAGTATTTTTTGTCTTTTTTTTGTATGGCGAATAAGATATTATAAACAAAATTTCAAGAATTGCAGAAACATAAAGTATTGAGAAGACCTCCTTTATATGAGACACCTCTGATGCGTTATTTAAACAAAAAGCTGTCAAATACCGCCACGGGACCTTACTCGCATTTATTGAAAATTTTTTAAATGTTTCAACAATTTTCTAAACCTGTATTTTTAAAAATGTTGGAAATCGAAGTTTTTGAATATTTTTGTAAATTGGTAAAATGTGTAATTTCCAAAAAGTATAATAAGTATATAAATTTCTAAAAATTATTAAGAATTATCAACATTTTGAACTCTCCTTGTCGATTTGCAACAAATTGTGGGTAATTAACCGATAAATTCAAAGCTTATGTGGTATTAATTACTATTGAATATTTTTAAACATTTACAAAATTTTTTAATTTAAAAAATATTAAAACATTTAAAAAAAATCTGAAAACCTTTTGGAAATTTTGAAATTATTTGATTTTTAGTACTTTCTGATTGCTATAACATTTATTTGTTAAAATATAAAATCGTCTTTATATATATCCAATTAAATTGTCCAGGTAAGCGGCTTCATCCCAGTGAGACTACCAATCTATTAAACCTACCTGGGTTTTCTACGCTTAGCGTGGAAGGTAAAAATTAGTAGAAATACTATAAATTAAAATTTTAGTGCATCTACGCAAAAGTTATTAACAAAAGAGTGAATATAGACTGTTCCATCTATAAAGGCCGTAGCTCCGAAACGAAGTGTTTTCGGGCCCATTTTTACTTGTACTTATTTTGGTGCCCAGAATGTGTCATACAAATTTTGTAAAATAATTCTGAATAAATTCCGTATATTTAATTTCCAGACTGCATTAATCTCCGTTATTGCAGATATGCCATTGGTAACACTGGAATTAGGTAGCAACCTTAATGCTCGAACAATCAGAGAAGGCGTAGACGTTTATTTTGAATGCAATATTAAGTCGAACCCTTGGGTTTACAAGGTTAGCTGGAAGCATAACGTGAGTGCAGTTGAAAATATATTGTAAAAACAAAAATCAACACTTGCAATTTTATAGGGAAAAATGTTGTTCAACAATGGAGCAGCAGGTACAATTGTAAGTAATCAAAGCTTAGTCCTTCAGAGTGTGAGTAGAGCAAGAGCTGGTACTTACACTTGTATAGGAAGTAATCACGAAGGCGATGGCGAAAGTAATCCTGTACAACTAGACGTTAAATGTGAGTAAGTAAACGTTCGTCAATTTAAATTATTTATTAGAAAATCTACCATCAGCATCATTTAACTCTTTGTAAAGTTGTTCCAGTGTGCAGACCAGGTCAACAAAAAATATACAACGTGGCTAGACAAGAAACTGTTTCGGTTTATTGCGAAGTCGATGCTAATCCCACAAACGTTCAGTTTTTATGGAAATTCAACAACAGCGATAACAGCGCCCTAATGCTAGACATGCCACAAAATTTAATAAGTGCAGATAAAACAAAAAGTACACTATTATATACCCCTATGACTGAGCATGATTATGGTACTTTGCTTTGTAAAGGAACGAACAAAATCGGCCAGCAACGCGACCCTTGCGTGTTTTACATCAACCCGGCTGGTAAACTCGCTTTTGTACAGCAAATTGGTATGCGCAATGACTTTTTTGCTTGTTATAGGTAAACCAGATTCGTTATCGAATTGTTCTGTTACAAATCAAACTACAGATTCGATACAAGTTGAATGCGCGGAGGGCTTTGACGGTGGCTTACCGCAAATATTTGTTTTGGAGTTGTACGACGCACTTTATCGTAAGTTAATCAGCAACGTAACATCGAAAAATGCAGAATTTTTCATTGGCGGATTAAACCCCGATCGTACGTTAGACATTGTTTTATATGCAGCCAACAAGAAAGGTAGAAGCGAGATAAAAAGCCTGCAAACGTTCACGCTAAAATCCGTTGAAAAACGTTCCGGTATGTTTAACTTCCTTTCCTTCCGACAAACGAGCTTCTATAAATTTAATTTTTAGCATCCATATCATCGTTTCTCCACTTAATTCCAGTATTGGGAATTTTAATTGGAATAGTTGTAGCGCTGATATTAGTGGCTACCATAATTGTTGTGGTGATTAGGCTCAGGGGAAGAGAAGAAGATATCGACAAAAATTACGACACTAACAGCCTGTCAGCTTCAGGTAGCGCGTACGCTACTGTAGATAGCAAAAACACCAGTACAGAACCACTCAGGACTGACTTAAACATTAGTGTAAACAGCTTGGAAGAAAAGAATCCTGATATTATACCACACAATAATAGCGAAGACGACTACCAAGAAGAAGAGCGTGCTTTTGAACGCTTAAATAATGCACAATCAAGAACTTATATCAGATTGCCAACTCCAAACCGACTAGACATGGGGAGTGTGGTTAATTACGATGGTATGGAGATCAACAAAAATGTGAGTCCTTGAATTTTAATACTGTGTTGTGGTATCTGATGTATTTATTCAAAACAGCAGGTACCTCGTTTATACTACAGTCAGCAGCCAGCGCCTTGTTTGCAACCTTTTAGTCCGCCCCATCCTTCCACACTACAAAGAATGCATCATCCTCACCTACTACCTGCATATATTTCACGAACCCCAAGAGAAAAGCAACATGTGTATGATGGCTCCATTACGTCTGCGACGCCGCTTATTTCCCGGGAAAACAATGTAAGTCTTATATTTTAGAACGTAATGGCACAATTGTTATGGTGTATTAATTTTTCAGATACTTCAACCCATTTTAGTTGCAAATTCACACAGATCACCCCCAATAGTTGCATCACAATCTCAAGTTGTTACTCGATTTTGACTACCTTAAGACTGTTACGCCGAGTACATCAGACTGTCCACCAATGCTTCAGGTTTTAGTATTAAATTTTTTTTGCAAGTAAGGATAACATAGTTAATAAGTGCCTGTGATATTATTTTAAGGAAATTTAAATTTTGATATACTATAATGTAGTTGACTTTAACGTAGTTACTGTAATGTTACTAAAATAAAGAAAGAAAAATACTTAAAATATATACGTATGTCCATAAATTGGATGATTTATGGCTATCTGAAAATCGATGTTCAAATACTGTAAGTGTGTCGTCATTTTTAAAAGACTGACAATAAATTTATGTTTTAAGAATAAACGTACTGTAGGGTATAATCTAATGTTTCACTTAAATTAATATTACAAAAGTGACCTTCTAGTTAGAATAAGTAATCATTTTATGTGTAAAAATTATAATCACCTATACGTATTCAGAATAATCACATAAAAAAAATGTTTAAATATGTATTATATATTTTCTATTTCAATATAATTAATTATCTACTTTACGCTTTTTATTTCAACAAATTGGGCATTCTTGCGAGCTGGGTGGACGAGATAAAAATCCGATATTGACGCGATCAGGAAACCAATAAGTCATAATAAGTCTAATATTCTAATTTAAAATCGACAGCTTGGAACAGCTTTAATAACATTACAGATACATCTTCTGTCACTTTTAAGATAACAGCACGACAGCTGTTGGTTTATAGATTGTTAATAATCGAAATAACAAAGATTGATTTTTAAGTGTATAATAAAAGTCGTAAGTTTTATGTTGGACAATGCATAAATTATAAGATTAATAGGTGCTTGGATTGTTTGTCGTTGGGCGGATTAATTTTTCCTCTACAACCAGTTTAATTTTTTAAGTATCAAAGAGTTCCACACACCGGAGGCAATAACATATTCAGATCCTTAATTAAAAACTGGTTCAGATAGATAGTTTTTCTTTTTTTGATATTTCGCAGATAGAAGACTGTCGTGTTTCGAAACCGATAACAGATAAGTAAAGCGTAAAATTACATAGTTTCTTTCGAAAACTTTAGTAATTACAAGGATTCTCCTAAACTAAGCAATTTCACGTTTCTAATGTAATTTGGAGTTTTTTCCCCGAGATCATTGTGCCCCAATTATAGAACAAGCCTTGTGGGCGTTTTAACCGAAGCACGGACTATAAGTGTTTTGTCCGTTCATATCAAAATGTATACTTTAGTCTATTTTATGTATATTTTTCAGAACTTGCTCATTAAATTATTATTGATTAGAACAAATAAGAGCCAAACGTGTATTTTAGAAAATTATATTTATTTTTTCCGGTTCTTAATTTGCCATGTTCGTGTTACAGAGTAATATTGTTAAGGCAAAAATTGTTTCGAACATAAAACGTAGCATATCAGATTTTCAAATTAAAGTAAGCTCACGGTACGATTCAAATTCAAATGTACACCTACACGTATGTAAATTACTACTTTTAGTCCACGGGTTTTCTGATATAAAACAAAATAATTACACGTTTTACTAAATTAAGGAATTCGCTTCCTACAAGATGTTATCACTATTTTTATGGTCATGGGTTTTATGCTGTAATTCTAATAAATTCCATTAAGAACTTTTGCTTCTGCCTAGGCAAACCCATACCTATTCATCCCTGCCATTGTTATTTATACCTACTGCAACTCGACCACACACCAGTTACAATATAATCTAAAAATATTGTGGTGTTACAAGAAAGGTGTAGTCTTATAAAACCGTGGCGGCCTCCCTGTAAGCCTTTCATTGAATATGGTAGGGCTGCTTTTGTAACAGACTCGTATGTATCCCTTTGTATCCTTCCTTGAGACGGTACTAAATTAGTTTTATACTCCGCTGCCGGATTTTGGGCGTATGGTAAAATATGATTTGTTTTGCAACGGGAACAGTAATAACTTCGATATGTGAAGTATTGTTTACGTTGGATATTCTCTAGTGGCGTTGTGTATGTTGTATGTTTTGCAAATAACACGATAAAAGCGAAAGAAAATAAAATATCTAAATTTAAATATACTAAAGCAAAGATAAGGAATGTCTTAGTGTATTAATTAATTCGTTTCAGGCTTGAAAAGAAATTACGTACTTCAAAACGTAATAAATAACTTAATCACACCCTCCTAGAAATAATAAAATTCTTACGTATTTTATTTGATTCCCGGCTAGTGTACACGGAGGAAAAGATGAGCAATCGACCGTCATTCTTCCAGTGACAGGTCTAGGAGTCCCGCAGGGTCCAAAATCATAAAGGGTCCGCACAAAGAGAATGCCGCTCTTGAGACCTATCCTATTATATCACTTCGATAAGTATCTATTCTCACTTGAGTTATCGTATTCCCATGAAAACAGCCAAAAGTTACAGAAATTTAAGAAATAAAACCAACTACATATTTCTGTATTTTGCTTTAATAAATTTCCTTTTTTAGAAAAATATATGAAAATTGGATTTTTGCCAAAAGCATGCATAGTTAACTGATTTTACGACAAAATTTGCATTGTTGCAAATTAGTTATTCGACACTGCCAAATCACTCAAGTAGGCTTCCCTTTGAAATATTATAGGTCATGTTATAGTGTTGTATATCTTCTCAAATGGTAGACAAGTGCAACTTTAGGGATTGCTATTCACAATAATTGAGTTGCACAGTGAAGTGGAGAATGTTCAGGTGTATCAAGATATACAATCTTGTGCGCAACTTGTAACGATAATACACTTGTGTCAGTTGTTGTATGGTAATTCTAATTTGTCTATCAATATTAACTACAAACATATTCCATTAGAATAAATTGTCAATGTCGAAATTTACATAACAACTACTCTTAATATTGCGATTAGTATTTTCTGCACAAGCTATTGTCGAAAATACAGTGTGTTTCGCTTTTCATGCACGCACTTCGATATTTTTGCTTTACCGTAGTAATTTCTAATCTTGGTTAGTTGTACAACTTCGTAAGACGCCTATTTTCATGCATGCATACCTGTTATGATCAGAAAAAAGCAAAATTTTCATTTTTGCTTCACAGTAAAAATTAATTAAAAAATGGGCGAAACAGGTAGCTGGTACTTTCCCATACTTTTTACGTTTTAAATATTCTCGCGACAAGAAGTGATTGAAATTTACATCTAGTCATCTCCAGCTGGTACAAACTCGCTCCAGCCCAAGGCATTGGTTACGTACGGCGTCTACGTAAAAACGCTAAGATAGTTAATGCGCTCACGACCTCGGATCAGAAATGGTTGTAACAACTTTATTTATAGAGTTATCAAAATTAAGCAAAAAATGTTAAATACTAATTTTTTATTAGAGCTAATTAATAGGCGTAGTTACAATCGCGTAACCTTACGAAAATGCGTTGTTGAAATTAAAAAGCTATCGTTTTCTTTCCTAGTGTTTAATATGGTTAAAAATTCTTACTAATTCTAATAAACTACTTTAAAATAGGCTGTCAAATTGTTTAAAATTTATATCGATTGGCGTTTGCGTTTATGAATAAATAATCAATCAATTTGAAAATTTTCAAAAATTCCTAGAGTGCGTCAGAGTAAAATCTGAAAGATTAGTAAAGAACAAATTTATAGTTCATTGCAAGCTCCATTGGCTCAAGAAGTTACAAAAAATGTTGTGGGCAGTTTTTAAGGAATTTGTTTTTGAAAATACCCAAAAAATTTGAGCCGCTAGTATATTTACGATTTTCATATTTCCAAAAATATTTCTGCACCACTTGATTATACCTATTAAGGGCTGTTAAATAATATTTGTATTAACTGGATCTTTTGTTTTTGATTTTTTACATGCAAATACGAAACTTGACTGATCAGAAATCCCTCTTTGGATGCACGGTTTCTTTGTCTAATTGTAATACTCCCTTGGCCCGAGATATTTACAAACATCCGCTAACAAAGCATAAACACAAAGCGCATTAAATATAAAATGTAAATCGATTGCATTATAAACAAATTTTTGTTATATTTGGATTTATCGACTGGACACTCTCATGGAGTATACAAACTAAACACGTGCTTGGCCCAATAACGTTACAAAAAAAAACCATAGACAAGTTGTTCGGTAGACAATTATGTATCATCGTAAATTATTTCTGCTATACAAGGCGTTTACTTTTTAAGGGACAATATGCTATTCCCATTAGCGATTTTGAATAATTTTTACATAAAATTAAAGTAAATACACGATAAAACTATGTATTATAAAGCTAAGTTTCTAATCAATATTGAGTTTTATAGAATTTCTGTCAATAACAGACAAACAAATTTTATACCGAGGCTGCTATTTTTGCCACTTTTAGAAACACAAAACAGTGAATTTAAAAAAATGACAGTTTGTATATGTGTGAAACGCGAAATCTAAGCAACTATTAGACCGATTTTAATGACATTTAGTAGAACGAAGAGTTACGTATACCAAAAATAAAACGAAAGTTAGATATGTTGATAAATTTCTTCCACAAACGGGATTTCATAAATGTCAGAACAGAATATGAAAGAGGGCATTAAGGCACATCTCAAGTGTTTTCTGAGCACTCAAACTTTGAAATGGCTACGGTGTTTGGAAATTTTCGGCTTTAACGGTTATTTACTCAAAAACGAGGACGAAGTGGGATTAATTTTGGTATTAGAACAGCCCTACAGAAACACAATGTTGCTATACAAAAGAATTTTTTTTTGCAAATGAAAACTGTTAAGTTTAAATATTTTTAAAGTTTGGACATTGCCAAACCACTATTGCTCAAAAACTGGCCACGGCATTTTCTTAACTTATAGAGCTAGGGATGCGCTGCTATTTTTTTGGCGTCTCAGTCAACTGATTTCTTTGTAACGCCTACTATGAATTCTTGAAAATCGTAAATTCATGCTCTCCTCTTTAGTAAGCGGAGGACGTTTAAACATTTTTTTACTGTTAAAGTACTCACTATTAATAGTAAAATAAGACTTAGAATTTAATTTTTAGGAGAGTTAACGTTCCCACTTCCTCCATAATTGTTGCGAACAAATTCGTCAAAATCCAATTATATAAAATTAAACTAGTCTCTATGAGTACGTTTACACCCAGTTATGTTTTGTGGTCTGAGCTATACCCTGACCCAAATTTAGTCTGAGCCCCAACCGCTTACACCGTCTTCTTGTTAACTAGGACCAAGTTTGATATAGTCTCATCTGATCCTAACATCTGCGCCATCTGTTAACAATTTATGTATACTGGTAAATGTTCTAAAGGTTTGGCTACGTGATAGTTATGTTTTGTCTGCAGTTTATTGCGAAGCTCCTAATCTTAAGTTTAACACAATGCAGTTGGTAAATCACCTCTGACTTTGTTGATGTGGTACATTACTAAAAATACTGAAAACAATATGTTAAATAAAAGTTGTAGCCGCTAATTGAAAGGGTTCAAAAGGACCATATTTTAAAATTATTTTAAATTATACAGGATGTCCCATATAAGAGTGGCATAACAAATTCAGTTTTATTTAAATATATATGTATATTTTTGCATGTTATTACTGGTCATTTAATTGCCTTTCTAAATATGTTTTGTTATTAAAATTCTGTTGCGGCATTGCCTAGTTATTTATCTTTTTCAGAAAAATGTTATATTTCTAAAATGTAGACCTCACTAATAAAATCTATAGGGGCCGTATTTGTCTTGATTAAGTAAACCTTTTTTTGTCGAATGTTAGTTAAAACCACGCACTATCCTTCAGATATTTTAAAGTTAAATTTGGTAATAAAGAGTGTTCGTTGCAACGTTGAAAACTTTTTAACTCTAATGTGTCAGAACTCAACAGAACACTTTTGTATATTTTTAGATAGTTGAAAAGACCTTTTTCCGTATTTTTATCGACAAAACTAGATTCTAAGACACAATTCGCGCGATTTCCATCTAAATATTGTATAGACGCATTGAAATCTATGTTTTGATTAGAAAAAATCATTTTGAATAGTTATTTAAATAAATATGAATGCCACCATAAAGTTTACGAATTTAAATGTTCAAATAATTTTTAAATAAAATGTCAATCAAACTACAACTTGTTGTCTAAAAGTTTCTGACTGTGGATGTGGATGTTGATTTAGATGGTTTAATCGGACAGTGTTCACAGGCTGGCGTTGTCATGACGCGACGTTTCTAATCTAACCTAACCTAATCTAACCTAACCATCGCAATGCCAGACCGTAGAAACTATCCGACTCAAACAGCTATAATTCTGTACGAAATCTTACTTCAAGAATTAAAATACGCAATGGAAAATTAGAAAATTATTAATATCAAAATTTATGAAAACAATTTTCTGCATGAACTGAAACAATGTTCGTAGCTATTTCCTGCAAAAACACAAAAACAGGGGCCAATGCCTCCCTCCTGTGATATCTTGATAGAAATTATAGATTTTTCCTCTACAATTTAATATTATCGGTAACCTTTGGTTTTAGGTATAATCACTGCTTAGTAAAATTTATATAGCACAAAAAACTAAAAATATACAGTGTGTCTTATTTTAAAAAACGAGCAAGCTCATATAACTTTCAAATACTTAGATGGTTGTGCATTAGATAGATGGCAGAAAAATTTTGTTTAAAACTGGGTGCAGTTTTTATTAGTGAGGCCTGCAAATATAAACTTTTTCAAAAAAGATGAATAATTTGGCAACGCCGCAACGAATTTTCTAATATAAAACACGATTAGAATGGCAATTAAAAGGCGAATGCGGATGTGCAAAAATATACAATGTATGCCACTTATATATCGAACCCTCTGTATAATTAAATATAGTTTTGAAATGCGTTCCTCTTACAAGTTTTATATACTAATAGATTATTTTTTTCTAAATTGGCTAGCTCTGTAGATAGTTAATTATCTAGAAAAATATAAAAAGAATATTGAATTTTATTGAAATTCAGAGACTCGTGAAGTTGTGAAGGTTACTGTACTTTCCGTCTAAAATATTTGGTTCTAAACATGTAAATCAGTCAAAGGCTAGCGTACTTGTACTTTTTTCCAGCGTTTAATGCTGTCCTGTACAAAATGCAAAAATTTTATACAAAAAATGAATCAACAAATAAGAAAAAACAAAAAAACGGAAAGGAATTTTTCAATTTTTTCAACAGCTTCGCGAAATTGAAAGTATCAGTTATCAGGCAAGTATTTTGTTACCCGTGCAGCTGTAAATGACTCAATGTGTGTATAAGATTTCAAAAGTCGCAATTACAAGGAAGTTTAAACGAAACCAAACACCTACAACTTACGTATAAGCTTAACTATCGTTTATACTTTGAAATCGGTATTGTGTAATTTATTTGCGCGTTACAAACTAGGATTAATGTTGTAAAACTTACAACCAATTAAAAGATCTCATTTGGAATGTTAAAAGTTTAGAATTTCAGTAAATGTCGGTAGCTTCAAAACGAATAATGGAGCTATTCCTTTCACGTATACTTGTTCCTTTTATCTAAAACTGATCAAGAAACTAGTCAACTAAAGACGTATTTAGATATTATCAAAGTGATATTAGTTTTGGAACGATTTTTTTGATTTCTTTTTGTACTTATAGTGACCTACAGCACTGATTTTTTAATGAAGAAGTAACAATGGTACAATATTTGTAAAATAATAAAAACAATAAACCTGAAAAAGAATGTATTTTGGTGTTATAAAGTAATTTCATTTTACTACCATGTATCAATTAAATCAAAAATGAAAGATAACATCATTAATCACATGGAATGTTTTTTGTGCAGTCCCTTTTCTGGTATTTTACCTGAAATTTAATTGGATTCTTGTTGAGAGTTAAAGGAGAACCGTATTTAAAAATTACAGAAATATTGTGTTTGAAAAAATTTAATAACCACAATGTATTATATTCAGATTTAAAGAATGTTAGTATATTGTTGTCTTAAATCGACACCTGCACATACAGAGAAACTAGCTTTTCAGGTTTTATGAATGGACGGTGTGCTGTCCCCTGAAGGCTTAAAATACGTTTGGTTTAATCAACAATGTCAGAAAAAGAAGCTCATTCCAAACTACATTAATATCTCCACCAAAACCAAGAACAGCATAACTGAGAAGATAATCAGAAATGCTAAACAAAGATGGTTGAAAGAAGAATCAAAAAGATGGTTTAGAATTAGAGACAATTTGCACATTTATTTAAAGGTACTTTACACAGAACTTATTCACAAATTACATCCAATTGAATTTGACGTATTTGACAATGACATTAGAGAATTAGTTAGTAGAATAAAATTTAAAAAATACACAATACAGAAAAATAAACTTTCCAGATTAGAACAACACACACGTGCACTTCAACCACACACAAAACCTGACACAATAATAAATTTTCATCCTCGTTTTCTAAATTTATCAAACACAGATTTCAATGACCAACAGATAAAATTCCTAAATAAGGGTTTTAAGTTTGCCCCTTTTCCAAAATTTACCAATAATATTAAAGAAATTTTAGCAGTCAATTCTGAACTGATTCTTAAAGAAAGACATTTCCTATATGCAAAATTTCAAATTGCTAATTTATTAAAAGAGATGTCAATCAATACCAATAAATCAAAAAATAAAATAAATAATCAAAATAATTTATTACTTAAATCGATTAAAGAAAAAATTTCAGTAAATAATCTGATTTCTGTCAAGGCAGATAAAGGAAACACATTAGTTATATTACCCAATGACATTTACTTACAAAAAATTAATGATTTCATAACCAATTCAAACTTAAAAACTTTAACTAGTAATCCTACCAAAAATTATCAAAAAGAAATTAAAACAAACATTAAAAAATTGCCAGGTTTGTTTAACAGATTATCAAAAAAGACAAATTATAAATCCAAATCCACAACCACCAAAACTATACGGTTTATTAAAAATACACAAACCCAACATGCCCATTAGACCAGTAGTATCATACATAAATGCACCCAATCATATGCTAGCAAAAATACTAAATAATATAGTTACCAGTTTTGATTATAAACCAAAATATTCAGTTAAAAATTCTTCCGAATTAATCAAAAAGTTGTCTAACTTACATTTACCACCACAAAGCAAGCTAGTTAGTTTTGATGTTACTAATATGTTTTCCCAAATACCTCCTCAAGAGTGTATTCCTTTGTTAAATGATATTCTTATTAACAAAAATGTTGAGTTAATAAAACGGACTGAGTTGATTCAATTATTTGAACTTTGCACCAATCAAAATTATTTTACTTTTAATAATAAAATTTATTTCCAAAAAGATGGTTTACCCATGGGAAGTCCAATTTCACCTCTTTTAGCTAACATATTTATGGAAAATCTAGAAGATCAAATATTCGAATCAAATCAATCTGAGAAAGTTATATTTTGGTTTCGTTATGTTGATGACATTTTAGCATGTTTTAATAGTTGATTTGATTTAATTAATGAATTTTTAATTTTTATTAACAGCTTGCACCCAAACATAAAATTTACACTAGAAACTGAACAAAATAAGTCCATTAACTTTTTAGATTTAAACATAAAAATTAATTCAAGTAATAAATTTGAGTACTCAGTTTATAGAAAACCTACACAAACAGACATTACAATACCACACGATTCTTGTCACCATAAAACACATAAATTAGCAGCATACAGGTCCCTGATACATAGGGCTTTGACGGTCCCTTTAGATGAAATTAATTATAATAGAGAAATTTCAATTATTAAACAAATTGCATACAGTAATGGTTATAATACTAAACTTATTGATACATTAATTAAAGAAAAAAATTATAAATTAGCCATTCAAAAAATTTATCCGAATATCCTAACTTCGTTCGATACAATTAAATATGCTTCGATCCCATATTTTGGTGAGAAATCAGAACAAATTGCTAAAATTATAAACAAAACAAATAAATATAAAGTAAGCTTTAAAACAACTAGGAACATCTTAAATACTTTGTTTAATGCAAAATCAAAAACAGACGATTTGTTAAAATCAGGCATTTACAAATTAAATTGTTCGCATTGTAATTCGGTTTATATAGGCCAGACTATTAGAAATTTTGATATTAGGTATAAAGAACACGTGCGTTTTTACAAATACAAACACCCACATAAATCCAACTACGCTAAACACTTACTAGAACAAAATCATTCAATGACATCTAATAACACCATAAAATGTTTACACTTTTGTGATGATAAACGTAAATTAGATATACTAGAAGCTTTTGAAATTCACAAACATTTAAAAACTGTACCGTTAATGAATGAGCAAATTGATCTGTTAAATTCTCCTCTACTAGACATTTTGGAATAAGAAATCAAGTCATCTGCAGACGATTACCAAGATAAGTAAAAAAGTTCTATTGCTATAACAACGCTAACTGTTTACCTTCATATAACCTTTGACAATGGCATGTTAACATGCTGAAATACGTATAAGGTTTAAATAAATAGAAATTGTTAAAGTGATTAAGTATTTTATATACAGATACTCATTAAAATACTAAGGCTAAAGGTTGCATAAGCGATAATAAAAAAAAACTTTACAGATTTCGGTGTTTCACAAAAGGCGAAATTTACTAAGAAGTTTTAAAATGCAACAAATTAATTTGCCCACTAGGATTGTTTCATAGAACCGACAACGGAATAGTATTCCTCATAAAACACGAAATTTATTATTTAATTGCTGGAGTAGGAAAATTTCAAGTTCTTTATAAACAGGTAAAAAATCAGTGGCGTTACCAGTGGGGCACAGAGATACATGTCCTTTTGGTTTTTACAATCTATCATAAAATTATCGGTTTCACAGGCACAAAATTTTTAAGTTGAAAATGTTTCCCATAAAAAATCATAAGATTACAACATCAAATAGTCCTTGTTATGAAGCATATAATTATTCTTTGGTATAAGTCTCGTATAAAATCAGTATAAAGCGTACTTCAACACCACTATATTAATTACGCCCAATTAATTTGTTATAGTGACCGACCAACACTTGGGTGCATCAACCGGGCCGTTAAATGGCAGCATTTTGCGACGTCAACGAATGATAATGAAAAACTTAAATTTTTGATTACAAAAATTGTGTTTAGACGCCATTAAATACATTTTTAACGTCAAAAAGTTATTCATTTGCGTCTGATAATAATTAATTACAATTAAACAATATCATTTATGCCGATTTATTATTTAATTATAGACTGTCTAAGCAATTTTCAGACGTAAATGTATGTTTTTATGGCGTCAAAGGTATTTTTCTTAACGTCGAAATTCAGTTTAATTTATTAAAGAATAAATATTGTTTTTTTTTAAATTCCCACTTTAAAAATAATTTTCAAACTTAAAAATTTAATTTTTTGGCGCCACAAGGTCATTTCATTCATTAATGAATAATTTTCGTTGTTAATCATCGTGCGTTAAACGAAAAACGTTTGGGTGGAACAGAAATCGACAGAACCGCGGCATGCCCGACTTTCTAGAGCAAGGCTGCCCAACCTTTTTAACAGTTGGGCGAAATTGACGATTTTAAAATCACCGGCGGGCCACTGATTACTGACGGTTCCTATTTTTGTTCACCTAAGCTTTTTAAAGTCTTGTTTTGTGCAACAAAAAAAATCAACATTTTGAAATTTAATTGTCGTTTATTAAAATAATAAAATAAATAGCATCTACTGCCAAATCAAGAAACAAAATTTTATGTAACGAAAATCTAAATCCAAGTAATTGGTACAATCAATGTGATTTCTGACATTGTTTTTGTTTTAATAATTTTTCTATGTTAGGCGTCAGGTCACATGTTGACAGTAACAACAAATCAGATATATGTTGCTCAGTTAGAGATGTGCGGTATTTATTTTTTATTAAATTAAGATTAAAAAAAAAACTTTTCACAAACATATGTTGATCCAAAACTACTTAAAAATTGAAAGGCCAGGTCAGTTATTGCAGAAAGTCTTCCTTTGGCACCAATGTCCAAATTCTTCTGAAAAAGTTTGTGACTTTGAAGATATTTTTTTTGCAAAAAGGTTTTTTAGTGCAGAATGATTTTGCAGTTCAGTGAGTTCCAACTGATATTGGCAGGATAACTGATTATTTCAGTCAAACTGAGTGTGAAAAGATTAACAAAAATTTGTAAATTTTGTTTTGTACTTTCAAAGTCCTGGAATCTGCTCTCAAACGACTGTAATAAGCATCTAATTTTAGCTTCGTACTTAGTACAGTTGGCAATATTGAGGTTCTCTTTCAAATCTTTGAGTATGGGAAAAAGGTCAATATTTTCGTTGGCTAAATTAATTAAAAACAAAACAAAAGGTCTGTCAGTTTCCGAGCGGGATAGCTAATCAGGTGACCGCGCGCAAGGCGCATCGTTTGTTTTACGGCGGCGCGCGACACTTTTTCAAATTGGCGGGAATTTTGAAACTGGTTCACGCGGGCCACTTATCATTCGTTCGCGGGCCACAATGTGGCCCGCGGGCCTGGGGTTGGGCAGCCTTGTTCTAGAGGAACTTTCTTGTACTCATAATGTGTATTTATACAGGATGTATCCAAAATAACTAGAAATATTAAAACTCACAGTTGATTACAGTATATACAAATCAGGAAAGAACATCAATTAGTTAAAGAAACCCTTAACATACGAGAAAATAATTGTTGACCCAAAATTGTTTGAGTAATAACAAAATTGTGAGTTCAAACGTATGTTATCAGTAGAAAAACCAACACTGCAAATGATAGTACAGTATGCGCCACCAAACATAAGAAAAAATCGAGCTTCGCGCAGTAGTTTAAGGAGGGATGGAACAAACGGTACACTTCGAAAGTTGAACACTTTTAACTATTTTAATATTATTGTTTTTCATTACCTACTAATTAACAGGTTAGCCATGAATAATTTTGAAACAAAGCATTATTGTTTAAAATCCATACATAACTTTTATTAATTTAAAAAAAAAATAGAAAAGCTTAATACGATACACAGGGTTCCCCACTGGTAACTAGACGATCAACTACTAAATAATAATTATATTTTATTTATATCAAAGTACTTATTAATGATATATAACGTCTTTCAAATGTCGGCTTCGGAGCTCCAGGCATATGTTTAACCGCGAATAAAAATTAACCATACGCGGCTACGTCAATTCCCTCGGAATGTCTTTAATTTTACTTTAAACTCTGTCTTTTTATTGATCAACATTTTAGGGTCGGTTTGTAAAACTTTACTGGTGATGGAATCATTGGTTCTTATTTTTTAAAGAATGCAGAAAGGAACAACATAGCTCATTATTACGAAATGTTGAACAATCCTGGCATCTGAGAGTTACGCCGTTTTCCAGCTTATTATTTGTACCATTAAGACAGAACACGCGCACACTGCTAGAAACAGTATAATTTTGTTGCGTAAAATATTCTAGAATCGTTTAATTTCAAGATATTGCGACATCTTTTGGCCAGCCAGATCGCCTGATCTAACGATGTGCAATTTTTTTGTAAAATACTGATTAATTAAAATATCGAATTCGAGCGGAAATTAATAGTATATTAAAACACAAGTTGCATAAGGCATTGTCTTAACGTACGAGTCCAAGATTAAAAAACGAGGGAGCGTAGCGACCGAGTTTTTCAATGGACGAGTGCGTCAAGACGACTTATGAAACGAGTTTTTTATACTATTTTTTCTATTGAGGAGAATTAATAAAAAAACGCTATAAAAAATTGCTGCAATCAAATTTGGTAAATTTAGTATGTATATGTTGGCATACATACTAAATTTACCAAATTTGATCATGAATATATCATGAATACCAATCTTTGTTGGTGAAATTTTACTAAAAACAATGCTTTAAAAGACTCTCTGAAAACACTGTTTTTTTAGCTAAAACAGTGCTTTAAGAATAACCTTAAAAAACCGAAATAGAAAAAAATATTTAAGGCGATATCGATATCAGCCCGCAGTGTACATGGTGAATTTTTATTCGGAGTTAAACAAATCCTGGAATTCCAAGTCCGACATATGAAAGATATAATACTTCATTAATAAATGGTATAATGTGTACTTCTATATCGTTAATAGGACCAGTCATTACGGTGAACCCTGTATATTATTACACCAGTTTGAAAAGAATGTTTATTTCTTGGACCATAGATATACACTGTGTCTATAAAGTAAGCCCCCCCCTCAACTAACCTTTGAACGACTTGATATTTTACAACAAAATTTGGTGTGCTGTAATGGGAAATTAAATACTATTTTTCAGCCCATATTAAAAAACATACAAAATGGCGACTGGGCGCCATTTTAAATTTTTTTAAATAGAGGGGGGTCGAGTGACACCTCATTGGAAAGGTCTTTTAGTTCTACGTCTGATCCTAGAGTTTCAAAGAAAAATATTCAGCCATAACAAAATGACGATGTTTGAAGATAAAGAAGTCTATTTAAAAAAACTAAGAATTAAAGCAAAAAGAAATTAAATCAAGTGTTCGAAATGTTTACCATTCGCTTTTTGGCACATAAAGAGACGGTTATGAAATTCCTGCCTTACATTTTCATAAGTTTGTGGAGTGATATTTCTGCAAACTTCTGTAATGCGTTGCTCCAGTTCTTCAATTGTTTCTGGACGGGTTCTGTACACTTTCGATTTCAGATATTCCCATAGAAAGAAATTTAAGGAAGTTAAATCTGGGGAGTGAGCCGGCTACTCTACAGGCCCCCACCTACCAATCCATCTTCTAAGAAAATGTCCGTTGAGAAAGTCAGAAACAGGTCTATAATAATGAGGCGGCGCACCGTCTTGTTGGAACATAACGTTTTCAATATTATTTCCAGCCACCTAAAATATTTCTGGGAAAATTTTGTCCTGCAAATGAAAAAGTGGACTACTGGATAAAAAAATCAAAACAATTTGGAATTGAGTGAGTCCATTTGTTTAAAATCCGCCATTTTGTTATCACTAAATATTTTTCGTTGAAACTCTAGGATCAGACGCAGAACTAAAAGGCCTTTCAAATGAGGTGTCACTCGACCCCTCTTTCTATTAAAAAAAAAAATTTCAACAGGGCGCCCAATTGCCATTTTGAATGATATAATATTTAATTTTTGGCTAAAAAATCCATACATATATAAAAGCACAAAGGGTTTTTTTCTCCCCTTCCTCCAGCGGCTACCGCTTCACCAATTTGGACCATTTTTTTTAAATGAAAGGTCTTTATCCACAGATGGAACATGAAACATTTTTATATTTTTATTCTACGTCGATTTTTTAATAATAATTATTTTAATTAATAATATATGACGGTCGGCTAGACGCGCGTCACTTGGGGCGCCCTCTACCTCTAACGTCGCGTGTCATTTTTGGAACTAATGCATCACGTGACTTGACATTTCGCCGGTTCTATCAACGCTGTCTGTCAGTGCATTGTGTGCTGGGGTAACACTAGTAGTATTTAATTTCCCATTAAAGCACACCAAATGTTGTGGTAAGATATCAAGTCGTTCAAAAGTTAGTTAGGGGGGTGTTACTTTATAGACAGACGGTATATTTATTTTTAAATAAATAACTTTTTCGTGCCTTTTTTAGGCACGCCACTGCAAAAAAACTAATAATGTATTCTTATCGCCAAAATCAGCGGTGTTGTTGAACGTGATCTGCAATTAGTTAAAATCATATTAACTGCAATATTAGTTTTATCATAGTTTTTGTTAATTTTACCCGACTAAGAGATTAAACTATTTAATTAAATAAAGAAATAGCGTTTTGTAAAAAGTTCTACCTTTTTGACAAATAACGATTATTTCCGTCCTAACCCGTCTTGTTAGTCAGCATTTATTCTTTTTGAAAAATGACCTTAATTTTATTTGAATATTGAATTCATTTTTTTGCTTCTAGAAAAAAGCGGTGAGTCTGCTAATCGTTTCACTCCTTATGGATTTTCCCACAGTTTACAGTTTAAACAATTCGCATCTTTTATATTTTTTGTACATCTGAACTTCAAAGATATTTACAGGCTATGCTCTAAAACGCATTATTTTATATTACAAACTTCTATCTCCAACCGTTATTGTGAAATTAGAACAGGCGTATTTAGAGGGTACTGAGAAGCTACAGCACCCCTCCCCTTGCGCACTTAACTTCTTTTATTACAAAACTAAAGTGGACGAAAAATTCACAATGTAAAAAATATTCGTAAATTAAAGTAGATTACAAAAAATCAAAGTAGGTATTCAATATTTAAAAATTAAGTTAAGTAATAATAATAAATCAATTGTTTTTTATACCTGTTTTTACATAATTTACTGTAGCTATTTATGACGAGACCTAATTATTTCCTAATATATACGTCGTTCTCCAAATACAAGCCATACCTCCAGTCTCCGCAGCAACGGTTGAAAGTAGCTTCTCGACCCTACGCAGACTTAACCTTATGTAGGGAATACAACATCGGGACCAGGTCTTGTGAATTGACGTTCTTGTCCATTCATAGAGACATTATTATAACTGACAGGGAAGTACCTGACAAGTATACCGATGATACAAGAAATAGACGAATTAATTAAATTTTACGAAGAAAGCATTAGCTTATTTGTTATATTATTTCAAGATTAAAATTTCCATCTAGCTTATGTTTTTTTAATAGTGTGCTTTTCTTTATAAGGATATTTATTTTTGCGAAAAAAAACTGCTTGTCTCAAAAGTGAACCTAGTATTTTAATTTTACATCCATGCAGGCGATTGTATTACACTTTAACACTCTTTAGTATCGATTACAATGTTTTATTGCATTGAAAATGTCTGGTGTAGTGTTCACACCTTACTTAACGTTCTCCTCTGGAAAATAATAATTACGCGCCTGGATATTCTTAACGTGGTTAGCTAGGTAAGATAAGCAAGTAGGTTAGACCTCATCGTCCACGTTTATACTTTGACCCTCCCCCCCAACAATGTCGGTGCAGTTTAAACTCACATACGCAAACATTACACAAATCACAAAAATTGTTTTATCCATTTTGCGGAAAGTTACTTTAACGTCACAATCCTGCACAGCCAATGAAATTCTTTAACAAATCAAATAAGGGAGAAGGAGCAATTACAATTATTGAATAAAAAAGTTTATTGATATTATTTAATATTTCGAAAATACTAAAATTTTTTGAAATCTTGTGATTTTTAAATTTCTTACGTTTTCTACAATTTTATAATAGTTTAGAAAATTCTTTAAAATCGCTGAAATTTTATGAAAACTTTTAAATAAATGTTATGAAAATATATGCAACGTTTCAAAATTTTTAAATTTTTGATAATTGTAAAAAACTGAAAATTTCAAAAAATTTCTATAATAAAAAGATGTAAAAATATTTTAGACAATTTTAGAGTTTCGAAGTATATTAAAACATTTCCAAAGTCGTGATTATTTGAAAGAATATGTTTGTCAAATTTCAAAGTGAAACTTCTTTGCCGGCAGGAATAACCACGCAAATGCGAAACGGAAGTGATGGGTCGGAAATAATGGAAGGGAAGTAATGTGACGAAAGTGAGGTCGCCTAGATGCAAACTGATGCGAACAATGTTCGAACAGCAGATCTAGTGAGAGATATGGAGAGATATAATTTATAATATATTTTTCACGATACAGGCAAGGTAAATAGACGATACTTCCATAGTTATAAAAGATGAAAATGGCTAATAACATTGGTTTACTTTTTTCCCTTGACTACGGAACTTAATAGTATCATTTACATTCCTAGGATAATAATTAAAGCAACAAGGTACAGATTCCAATACTTTATTTTAAACAGAATACTAAAATGTTGATTTTAACTGTTCGTTGATATGGTAGCAAGCACAGGCAACTTAGAATACGATGGCTTTTAAAAAATAATTCCGATGACAGCAGTCAAAACGAACTTTTAAAAATATGATTAAATTTCTACCTGTAGCGTGAAAAATTTAATAAGTAACACGGAATGTATCGACTATTAACATTCTCGGGAAGCCACAAGCCTCGGCTTCGCCTCGGCTCGTATTTACCTACCTCGAATGTTATTACGTCTTTACATTCCTTGTTACTTAAATAACTATGATTGAAAATTGAATTACTTTCGAATAATATAAATTAGACATTGGTAAAATGTCCTTGTAAATTGGGTAAACGGTAAATGACGCATCTTTTTACCACATATTATAACGTAATATCTCGAGAAGTACTTGGCATATCGAAATGATTTTTATGGTTTAATTTCTGAAAAAAAATATTTCTTGCTTAAAGAATTACGAATATGACTTTGCTTTCAATGTAGTGAACTGTTTGCTAAGCGAGAAACTTTTTTGTTTTGTAGATTTTAAGATAAACATGCAGCAAACAAACTTAAGAATACACTTTAAGAAATGTTTTCAAACAAAAAAATATTATATGTCCATAACGTTGATGGTATGAATTTTCAAAGTAAACCTGCTTTGTTGGTTGGTGAAGACAGATGTACGGTCGCCATGTACGGTGGCTGCGCATAACAAAAAAAAAGGAATGCAGACGTAGGTGCTATGACTGCTTATCTATCGACCTGTTATAAAACAACAATTATCTGGTATAAAATAAACTCGCCTTTCATTCACAAATAATAAGTTTTGAAATTAAATTTAGTATGAGTTTAGAATGTTTGTGTTTTATACGTTTTAAATGCGAAATAATCCAATCCCGTACATTGATTTTTAATAAAGTTTATGCTTAATTATCTTAAACTCATTATTACCATATTACTAATATTTCAAAAACTAAGAACTATTAATTAACCGTGGCGCAATAATAATAATAACGTACTCCTAATTAACAACGCAATAATAATAATAACGTACTTCTAATTAACAAGAAGAACAACGAGAAAATATTAACATTACATAAGGACAACATTTTAAAATAAAAGTATTAGAATAAAGGTAATGTATGATTGTTTACTGAAATTTAAAAAAAATGAGTTTTAGTTAATAAAGCAACTTTCATAAAAAAATAACAGTATTTGTAACAAACTTTTTTTTTGTTTTATGTTAAATCTTATAATTCAAAAAACGCTTTCAGTGAGAACACGTTAAAAAGTTTCCCTTAAAATTTGCGTGCTCGGCACACATTTCTTTTTCTATATAATAGTTACTGCCCCCTTCGTCGAATCTTGCGAAGCCGCCAAGATTTTGCATTGAAATCTGTATCAAAATATAGGCGGAAAAGATCATCCTTTCGGTGGCTTTCGGAACGCACCGTCAACTACTTGTTTAGTCTTTGGTCTTGCAAGCCGCGTGCTTCTGTCTGGTTTTGCAGCAGGAACACTTGAAGCACTACTTATTTTACTGCTGCATAACTATTATTAGTTTAGGAATCTTTTACCGAGTTTCTACTTTAATAAAATATCATTAAAATGATTATACACGGCGGTGTAATTCAATGTAACGTGATTAGTTGTCTCGTGTTGTTCAGTTCTGCAATAAATTACCACGGTGCTGTTGCAAATTACGACAACAAACTTGGTATGTTGATAATTTTAATAATTCCACAATTTTATAAGAATAATATGTATCCGTTTAAAGTCACTTAACGAATTATTACGCGATATTACTTATAGTTACTAGTTAGTAGGTAATTGTTGTATAATATAATTTGTGTCTATTTTTGAACAAAATATAATTTTCATATTGATTGTAGAAACCAACTGAATTTATACTAATATAAGGCGTTTGCAACTTCCCACTGGGTATAATTAGAATCATCATTTAGCGACGATGTCTGTTTAAAGGAGAAATCTGTTAATATTTTAAAAGGTGATTAATGTACTTGCCCGTCTTGATTTGTAAAGCAAATGACTGACGAGTACGTAAATCACAGCGCGTAATCTATACTGAAACAAACCTGTTGCTTCAGTTTATTAAAATATTAAAAACATACAAAACCGGTAATTTTTTTTCTAAAGCATGCGAAACCACATAAATTGTGTATTTATTTATGTCACAATGTAGTTTCAAATGTACAGAAAAAGTATCATAGTTATCGATTAGAGAGCAAACACGCTTGATATATGTACCAATTGAAGATAACCTTCCAAAAGCGGAAATACCTTTTAAAATCTATATTTAAAAATCAACAAGATGTAGGTATTTGTAATAAGTAATCATTTATTTGCTTAAGCTGGTTTGTATAAAGTGCCTTCAGTGGTTAGTTATTAACGGAAATATTCATCGAAATGCATTTTGTCACTCTCTATTTTAGCTAAAGTAAACGATCGTGGAGGTTGACAGCTAATTTACTCGCATTTCTATATCGATAATATTTATTCCAAAACTGTTCACAAAGCACTGCGTATTTCCGTATTTATGTCGACTAAAACATATTTTCCTTTATAACGACCAAAATATTTTGTAAACGAGAGAAGTGTATTATTTTACGTGGAAAACAAGTTAACAAGGTTGAAAATGTCATGGAAATCTCAAGAGCAGCAAAAATTGAAGTTACAAGAGGCTCAGACATAGCAATAGGAAAAATATGTTTTTGTCAGAAATGACATACAACAACAAATACATAATAATACGACTTGCAAACTTTACGAATCAATCTGAAGTTGTTATGTTTTTCAGAACATTAGCTTGATAAGCGAATAACAAAATTGTGACATTCACCTAAATCTTTTAATAAAGCAGTTATTGTTAACAGGTTGTTCCAATAGAACTCGTAATCGATTAACGATTTACTATCGTCACAACATCATTGACAATCGATTTTTATTAATTATTTATTAATCGATTGTTAATTTAGAAAAACCGTTAAACGTTTAATTTTTTTAAACCGATTTTTAGTTAGATCGATTCATTATATTTTAATCAAAAAGTATTGTTTACTAAAATCAATTGTTTGTAATCGATTTTTGTACTCGCGATGCATTTCAAACTTGGGATATTACAATGGATGTTTTGCGTAAACGATTTTACTTTGCATCAGTTGATGCTATTGTATGTGCATTAAGAAGTCGCAATTATACCTATGCGTTAGTTATATAAAAGGCGCATATTCTCATGAACCGCTGTGTAGTCGGCCAGCACAGTTTTCGACTTCAATGGAAATATTGTGTTTACATACTAAAATCGGATTGGGCGCGAAGCGACAGTCTTTGATGCATTTGCAATTTAATCTTCATGTCGGACGCATCGCATAGGTAGCCTACATAATTTAATACTATATTTGAATTCATAAATCTTAGTAGAATGGTATAAAGTTCAAATTAAAAAATGCATGTATTTATCAGATACAGAGATTAAAGACGATTCGTTGGAATAGTGAAGTTACAATGAAAAAAGTTTTTAACTTTGCATTCTTGGACTTTCCGAGTTTTTTTAGTTTTTTTATGCAAATGCGAATTCCTGTCTATATATTATAAGCATTAAGTGTCTTATGTTTAGGCTTTAAAAATTGACCATTGTAAGCTGTATCTAAGTGCTATAATTGTATATACATTCCGTCAGTTAATTGTTCTATGCAAATAAGAAGCAGGGATCCCTTTTTGAGCGAGAACGCTTTGTTTGTTTAATTATAATTACCGGAAACTAACGCATTCTGTTTTCATAACGAACATAATTCAAGTCTAAACAGTAAACTTTACTTGCAATCCCGTAATGTTTAGACTAGAAATCGACAGTTAGTAAACTATCTATAGATATTAGTTACTCTTGATGGAGCGCTCGTGTTACTCAGTTCAATATTTTATTAATACTCGGTTCTTTGTTTTATTATCAGTCAGCACTTTTTTGTGAAATATTCAGATTTTCTATTTAATTCAAAGTATTTTTGCTTGCTCATACACTTATAAAATTTTATTTTGGGTTGTGTTAACACGCAGCTACAGGGCGAAATTATGGTCATGTTTACAAACATGCTAGGCTATAGACATAAACCACACATTGTTATCCCAAACATAAACGCAAACCGATTGCTAATTTTTCCCATGTGTGGATTTATTCACTTGAAATTCAAACTGCAAGTTTTTAATCCAACTGACGTTCATCACAGTTGGATTGGATTGAATTCGGGTTTGAAAAAAACGGAATCGATGGAGCAAAAGTTCTTTTCTCATGTTGGGATTTATAGACTTGGAATCTGGAGTTTATATATTGAATCCGCAACTGTCTCACCATAACGAACCGGCGGCGAGCTGTTACATCTCGATATGTGTTATCAGCTGTATTTTGACAATATCGATGGGGGTAGGGGGGTTGATAGGGAAATCGAGTTTGCGAAATCAGTTATTCTGCGTGCGGAGTCATATATTAGACACGTTCAGAAAATAATATTTATTAGTAGTATTGTAACATAAACTGCTGCCAGCTTTAATAACGCAAAACACTCGATGCAAACCTACAGAGCGGCGGCGGACGCCCACGTAAGCTGTCCCGGCGATCGGCTTCGTTAGAGTCGTTCTTACACGTAGCTAGAGTTTACATTATTATTATGTAGTCGCTACAGAGACGCGTTCTTTATTGTTGGAACGTACGGTTTTAATTAACCTTTGAGCAATCACTGGCAACTAATCCTCAATCATTACAGATGATGCTATTGTTCATAAATACCTGCTGGTGGAGCGTTGCATAATTAAGAAAGAGATTTCTCTTAAAAAGATACGTGTTGTGTCCTTGCTGATGGATTTCTATGAATAAGAGTGAATTTCATTTTGAAAGTCTAACATTTTTGTGCTTATTTATTGGTTCTAAAAAATTAAGAAAACTTCTGTTAAGAGCTTAAGACAATCCTCTAGAAACGAGGAAAAGTGATTAGTTGAACTAACGCTTTTCCCGCTTTTCGTTTCGAGAATTTTCTGGGTCTATGTTAGGATTGTTTTGAGGGATGTTTTCCTGATAACTGTATGCGTCTTTTTCTGTCTTTTTTGTCTGTTTTTCTCTTTCTTTTTTTTCGATGTTTTTACAGGATTTTTTCCCGGAGCGGCGCTCAATTCTAAGATCGACGCAACGGAGGAAATATTTGGAGTTTCCAACAAAAAACGGGAGCTTATGCCACGTGTGTTGCTACTTTTATTCATTTTTTTTACCAGACATTTAATATGTAAATACCTTTGCACACAGAACATTATTACTATTTTTATAACTGACGCTGCTATATTTTGCTGCTTTTAATATTATAAAGCTGCCGGCGAACAGCCACAACAAAGGTTTTCTCACAGACATTTTACAAAATAAACAAATATACGCTAAGAATTCCACGCTCTATTGTGGTACATATTGGAAGTAGTCATAACATAAACATTCGCGTAAACAAACTGCTGCGTGTACTTGATTAGCTCACATTTCATGAAGAACTAACTGAAAAATGACGGTCTGTACGTGCGCACGTGTCACGCGAAATTTCAGAAACTATTGGTCCGATTTTAAAGGACTTTGGTATACTTAGGTACAACGAAAAATTATCACACTATTAAGATTTATTTTACAAACCGCAAAATCCAGTTAACGGATCGGGATTAATTTTGGTATTAGAATAGCGCTAGAGGAGCACAACTGTATAAGAAAATTTTATTACAGATGAAACTGTGAAGTGAAAGTATTTTCGAAAGTTTGGACAATAACTATTGTTCAAAAACTGCCTACCCGTTTTTTTTTGGAATCTTTGTAAGCTTATAGAGCTAGGGATGGGCTACTATTTGTGTCGTGTCCCGATTCACTAATTTATCTGTGACGCCTACATACATTTTTAAAAAACTTCAAATCTTGCTCCTCTTCTCTGAGGACAATAGTCAATAGACAAGCCTCTGTTAAGATTAAGGTGCTCGTGAGTAATAGTAGAATAAGATTCAAAACTTAATTTTTAGGTGCAATAACATTTAGGGAGGTCAACTTTCCCCCTCGCTCTCTAATATTGCGGAGAAAAATTGTCAAAATCAACTTATATAGAATTAAAGCAATCTCTATATAAAATTCATACAACTAGGATTTCTATCCACGGTTCGCTACCCTACTTAGGTATGTCGTGCCTGCTTGGAGACACTTAGATTCGTTGCGTCACGTGAATGAAACAAGAAGAATATGAAACACTTATAATTTATTTAATCTTTCGTTTGCTAATTAGAATTCTTGAATACAGAAGTTGAACCGATCAGGTCGGTGTCGGAAACCCAAGTGTTTTTCTGTTTACCTGCAGAACTTTGCATCATCCTGCATTTCCGAGGGATGGTCAGTCTTTTATGACCTGACCCTGTACTATATTACTCTGTGCCGCTAACACAGGTGTCTTTACATTTGCATTTTAGGACAGTTTCTTAGAAATGAGGGCGTGAGAAAATGACCATTAACCACAAATATTTGACATCTGCATTTTAAGACAGTTTCTTTGAAATAAGGGCGTGAGAAAATGACCATTAACATGTGGATATAACATCCTCGCTCCCTTAATCGTGAAATAGGACTTGCAATATTTTTGCAATAAAAATGTGTAATACTATTGAACAATTTCTAGCAATCTGTCGACTAAATATTATGATAAAGTAATTGATCCTTTTTTTTTTAATGAATTTTTAAACGTAATTTATGTTACTTAAATAGTGTTAGTAAAACAAGTAAAATAAATTGAATAAGGAAACAATAGTTGTTAGTAATATTTCTTAATTAAAACTGAGTAACACTAATCGATGTCTTCAAATGTTTGTAACAAAGTTATTATTATAGCACAAGAAATGTACTATGTTTTTGAAAAACGCACTAAGATTCAATACACTAAAATTATCACACACTACACAAGAAATCGTTGGCTTTGCTGATTTGCTGCTTTCCAATTAGATTTTGGTGGATCCTAGAGAATAAAAATGCAGCTGCTCCCAGTGGTGTAGTAGCTGAATTGTGTAAAATTTGCCGTTATTTTCACTGCAGGAAAAGATAGGAATAGTAGGAAGGTATCATACGTATATAAGATTAATGTTATTGTTAAGTTTTCTTTTCCTTTTCTTTTTAAATTTGAAATTGGTATATTATTCGAAGTTTGAAGTTTCAAAATGTAACAAAGAGCTTTTGTATAAATAATAAAATAAAACTTTTAGTAAGTTACAAAATGTTTTAACCTGTTTGCGTGTACTTTAAGGATACTGTGTCGTCGTTTTATTGAATAATTGACAGCGTTGTGCTTTTTTACAATCTTAAACGGCCCTATCCAGGACGGTGTTAATTTTCGGGATCGACCGCGTCGAACTGTGGTATCGTGCAATAAAACTAGATCACCTGGGTTGAAAATTTTGTTTATAGTTCTCTTATCATAATGTAATTTTGATGTGTGTTTTGATTTTAATATAAAGTTTCGAGCAACATCATGTGCAATGCATAATCTACTTTTTAAATCTTGAACATAATCGTCGTATGAATAAGTTAATTGCGGAGGTTTTAAAATATTGGATGGTAGTATTGGTTTCCTACCAAACATTAACTCGAATGGAGTGTAATTTGTTGATGAATGAGGCGTTGTGTTATAACAAAAAGTAGCATATTCTAACCAAGAATCCCAATCGGTTTGATCGGCATTAATAAAATGTTTTAAGTATTCAATTAACGTACGATGTGAACGTTCTAACTGGCCATTACTTTCTGGATGATAAGCAGTTGTTTGTAATTTGTTTATCTTTAATAGTTTGCAAATGTTCTTTATAAGATCACTTACGAAATTTGCACCTTGATCGGAAATTAAAGATTCGGGGATGCCAAATTTGCATATAATTTTTGAAACAAATGCTTTAGCGATTGTTAAGGCTTCTTGATCTGCTAACGGAATAGCTTCAGAAAATTTTGTTAAGTCGTCCTGAAAAGTAAGGACATACTTATTTTCATTTTCAGTACATGGTAATGGACCTACAATATCAATGTAACACTTTTGGAACGGTCTAATTGCGGTGTCTGTAATTATAAGAGGACTTTTCTTTGTTTTCTGAAATTTGTTCTTTTGACAAGAAGGACACCTTTTTATGTAATGTTCTACATCACTTTTCATATTGGGCCAATTGTGATATTGTTTAATGCGATTATAGGTACGTGTTACACCCTGATGACCACCTAACGGGGTGTCATGATTTTCGTATAGAATTTGTTTGATTAATTCATCAGTGTATTCTAGACTGTCGCTATAAATGGAAACTTCTATGCAAGTATTTTTGAAAATAAATCTTAACATCATGCGAATGTTTTCCCAAGATAAATTGCTTGCAGAAAACATTTCTTTAGGTATGGCTATAATTGTTATGTATTTGTCAACACAAAAATCTTTTAATTGATTTAGAAGATTCCATGCGGTTTCATTACTAATTATATCATCTTCAGTTTCGATCGCAATGATACTAATAAAACTCTTTGCGTCGTTTGATGTGAGTATTATGTCACCTAATGATTTAGAATGAATTTCAAAGGAACTTAAATCGGAATTGTACTTATCTACTAATTTTTGAGTAATGTTATTAATTGGTTTTAGATCTTTAGAGATAAAGTTTACTAAATACGGTTCTTTACATTCTAATATTTTTCCAGTAATTTCTATAACTCTATTATTTACGATGAGGTGTGATTTAGCATATTCTAAAAATTCAGGGTAATTAATTTGAAGATCAATTGGAAGAATATAAGGAATGCGACTAAGCGCATCTGCATTAGAATTTGACTTTCCGGATCGGTGAATAATTTCAAATTGATATTCCTCTAATTTTAATCGAAATTTTGTCAATCTGCTGTTAGGATCTGACATATAATATAAATACTTTAACGGTTGGTGATCAGTGACTACTTGAAATTTTCTTCCGTACAGATAAGGACGAAAATGCTGAATAACGTTTTCGTGGAGCATTTTATTAACCTGATTATTAATTTCAAGTTTTTGAGCTTCGGGAATTCGATAAGGTTTTAAATGAATAGGAACTATCTCTGATTTTGTTGGTATTTCATGAGTTGTTGCAGCTGTGTAGCTTAAAGTATCACCTGGCAAATAAAATGTTTTGCTAAAATTTTCGCAAATTTCCATAATGGAAGATTTTTCTTCCTGATTCAAATGATCGGTTTTTATTGAATTACGAAGATTTTGTAATCGACATGACTGATTTGAAAGTTTAACCGAATCAGAGGTGAAAAATATTTGATGTTCCGGATAATCGCCTGATTGAATAGAATTACAGGGAGTGAGCTTTACTCTAGGTATTGGAATCTTTACTGAACCTTCATTATTATTTAAAATACTTGCAACACATTGTCCGTTTATAGGCTTAGTTAGACATGCGCTAATAAAAATTCCGGGATGAGGTTCAAAATTTTCAAGAATTCCTTCTATTTGGGAATCAGTGGGTAATTTTACAAATGTTTCGGATCGCCCCTGTAATGATAAAAATTTTGTGGATGGATTTAAAGTTAGTCGAGTATTGCCTAATGTTAACGAATTATTGCTGTAATCTATTAAAACTTTATGTTTAATGAAGAAATCGCGACCTAAAATTCCATCGTCTGGTAATATAATGTTGTTTGGTACCACGTGAAAGCTATGTGAAATAATTTGATTTTGAAATTGAATATTTGCATTAACTGTACCTAATGTTTTAACTTTGGTATTACCAATACCCGAAAATATGATTGAATTAGAAGTGTGCAACGGTACTTCGTCTTTAATAATGTTTACATGTAATAAACTAATATCAGCACCATTGTCAACTAAAAGAGATTGTTGGTTATTTTCACCAATGTCTAATTTTACATGTACAAATTTTGCGTGATCTTGATTTAGAATTGTGCAACCGATTTGAATGTTGAGGTCGGAGTCGTCTGGCTGCTTGACGGCTCCGTTTAAGTTTTGAATTTGAGAATTGAAATTTCCTGTTTGATTATTAGATAAAGAATTATTTTGTAATCGCTTAGAATTATTGAACTGACGCTTACGACACTCACTTATGGTGTGACCCTTGTTTTTGCAGTAATTACATACTATATTGTTACTGTAGACGTTAAGTCGAGTTGGAACATTCGAATTATAATTTGGAGGTGAATTGTAACTTGTATGATATGGTCTTGACTGTCCGTTATTCAAAAAACGACAGTTTGCTGTAGTATGATTAGTCCTCCTACAGTATTCGCAAAACTTAGGTTTAAAAGGACGAGTATTAGTAACATTCGGACCAGCAGAGTCGTAGTGAAATTTAGAATTTTGTTTAAGAATTTCTTTTTCTAACAATAGCTCCTTTTCCTTTTGAATTGCACCTTCTACTGCATCTTTTAGAGTTTTATAATTACGTGCTTCAATTAATAATTTGATAGGATTACTTAAACCAAATATAAATGCATGCAAAGCTCTATTTTTAAGTAATTCTTCAATAACCGGACAAGCTTCAGCAGGCTTGCTTTCACAAGACGCTGTAATTAACGGGTTAATAATGCTTTCTAATCTTTCACTACACTGAGTAATATTTTCGTTAGCTTTTTGACGAATTGCTGATAGATGTGCTTCTAAATGAGGTATTGTACGATTTTCGGAAAAATTTGTTTTCATAACATCAATTAATTCATTTATATTTTTAATTTGTTTATAACGAATAGCATTAAATGCAGGACCCGTTAACTTTGTTTTGATTACATCTAATATAAGTGGTGCCTCAACGGGATTACCACGAGATTTTATTATTTCAATACAATTTAAAAATTCTGGAAATTTCGATTTCGTTCCGTCAAATTGCGGAATCAACTTTACACAAATTTCAAAGGATATATGTGACATGGTTTTTGGAGTTTTGCCAATTTTCATTAACGATAATAGGAAATTGTAAAAGGATACAGTGAAAATAAAATTGCAAACTTACAGTAATTCCTTGGGTTATGGAATCTTCTCGTTCCAACACTAAATTCTCTGGATGGATGTAGATTTGGACCGCCTCGAATTCCGGATGAATTTTTGATAAATGACCAGATGAATTTCTCTGGATGGACGTAGACCGGGATGTTCCGGATGAATTTTCGATAATAGACCAGATGAACTTCACTGGATGGACGTAGACCGGGTTGTTCCGGATGAATTTTTAATAAAACCAGATGAACTTGACACAAGATCCCAACGCGCTGCCACCAAATATTTGTCGTGCCTGCTTGGAGACACTTAGATTCGTTGCGTCACGTGAATGAAACAAGAAGAATATGAAACACTTATAATTTATTTAATCTTTCGTTTGCTAATTAGAATTCTTGAATACAGAAGTTGAACCGATCAGGTCGGTGTCGGAAACCCAAGTGTTTTTCTGTTTACCTGCAGAACTTTGCATCATCCTGCATTTCCGAGGGATGGTCAGTCTTTTATGACCTGACCCTGTACTATATTACTCTGTGCCGCTAACGCAGGTGTCTTTACATTTGCATTTTAGGACAGTTTCTTAGAAATGAGGGCGTGAGAAAATGACCATTAACCACAAATATTTGACATCTGCATTTTAAGACAGTTTCTTTGAAATAAGGGCGTGAGAAAATGACCATTAACATGTGGATATAACAGGTAGTTCATTTATTATTTAAAAAAAAACGTAGGGCATAGCCCAGGGGTTCTGCTAGTTTTACTTAATTTTAATATAGATTTGTATTGACGTAAGAACCTGTTTCAAAGTATTATCTTAATTTATTGTAAATAGAACAGTTCTTAACTTTAACAGGTTTTTACTTTAGCCTATATGTTGACATGTTTTCAGAGACAAATATTAACTCCTCCCACAAAATAAAATAATAAATGCAAAGTGTCCACTATGAAACAGTTATCACGCTTCACACAATTAAATATTACTGTGGTATTGGTTCTTACTTAGTAATTTATATTATTATTTATTTAAAATCGGTTTTGACCTAGAATCTATTTTGAAATTTCAGTTATAAGATTTGCGAATTGAAGGTTTACATTTTTGCAATTATTCTAGCTTTAATTGTTGAAAATCAGTTTAGGTTATTATTTTTCAAAAGCCGCAGTCGCGTGGACTGTAATAAGAAATAATGAGGTGCCTGTCATCGCGCTACCTTAAGCATTCATTTAATCTTCTCGGTCTTTTGCCTTTCAGTAATATTCTGGATCCACTGCCATCAATCAGCTAGTAATGGAGGTTATATATTTTCGCCAAGCAGATAAACGTCCAAAAAATCTATAGCCGAGTGCTGTCCCAGCGAAATTGATTTTTCCTCTAGTTGCTCTGCTATTTTCAGTACAAATCATGTAATTTTGATAGGTGAACGCCTCTACACGAGAATAAGTTACCGCACAACCTCACGCACGCACGCAGCCAGGATGTGTAATTTCTTATGTGCCATACAAATTTCTATAAAACCAACAAGACGTACTTTACGGGGTATCGTTCTTGCCCTGGAAATGAGCAATAACTTGGGAGGGTAGTTCCGTCTTTCTGTTTTAGTCTTAGTAAGGGGTTCGCCTCGACATCAAAAGCGCCTTTACAGCCTACAAGTGTCTGTAGTAGGGTACACAGTTCATCAAAGTAACCCTTGGGCGTCTTATTGCTATTTTAATGCGTCGCTATAAAACAAAATAGCTGTTCAACTTATCCCTCGGATTAGAACCGGAATTACTGCCCTTAAATATTCACATAATTTAGCAAACACCATCAAAATTGTACGATAATTTTCATCTAAAACAAACGTCACATTTACTAAGAAAATGTGTAATCTTGGAAGTACAGTTATGTCTAGACTACCAAAAAACGAAGACAAACTGTTATTTGCAAGTGGCAAACTTTGTTATGGGTCAGTTCTCCAAACAACGTTTAGTTTTCATAAAAACGAAAAGTGTCCCAAACATGATAATAACTAGTTTGATCCAAGTATTTATTATTATTAGATATTATAGTTCGCTGCTAATATACCGGGTGTCCACTTTCTTTCGCGTAAACGCGTGCATTTTTTTTGCATTTTAACGTTTCTTTTCTATTTCTGTTTAAATAATAATTTAAAACTGTGCTATTTTAACTGGGTTGATGTTCATTTCTTGTCGAAGTGAGACAAAGTTAATTTTAATTGAAAATGAAACACGTACTTAATCCCACGATATTTTATTTAAATTAAGAACCATAATATTGACACGTTTCGGAAAGACATCATTTTATCTTCAGAATTACATATAAAATTTGCATCTACTTCTTCATATACGCATTTTTTTTTGATTTTTTTTAAAACCACATTGAGTTTGCCTACTTGGTAAATTAAAATATATTTTTTATTTATTACTTATGTTTTACATTTTTAGAGTTAAATAATTTTTGATCCTTTGGTAGTCATCTTTTACGTTATATTATAGATCTATTAATCGCAGATACAAATTTTATGTGTTCTTCTGAAGATGGAAAAATGTCCTTCGGAAACATGGCAATAATAGTATAATTAAATATCGTGGGACAGACTTTGAATTTACAACTTGCATGAAACTGTGCTATTTTATTAGATAACAATATGAAAATAGTTACCTATCATGAACCATCCGTTTATATTGTTGTGTAACGCGGAAATCCTGCGTTTAAATCCGACTAGGGGTAACCGAATTTTTGTATGTTTCAATTACTTTTTTAATTTAATTCTGTTTTTAAATGCAATATTAATCTTTTATATAATAAAATAATTCCAACTTATTTTGCCAGAAAAGAAAAGATAATTAATTAAATTTGTGTAAATTTCTTAAGAATAATAATCTAGTCATCTATGAACAATAAAAAAAACGTATTTTGCACAAATGCCCAATTATTCGCTAAATATTGGTTGAGAGGGAAAAAATTAAGGCTCCTAAATAGTGCCACACCTAAAAAATTAGTTGTGAATCTTATTCTACTATCACTCATGAACAATTTAGTTTAAGCATAAATATTCCGAAATATTCTGCAAATTTGTCTTATTTTTGTTTTCATATATCGTGATCCGCTGTCACAAATAATTCACTGCAGAGAAATAAACTAATATTTTTTGTAGTAAACTAATAATAATAATATACAACGAAAATTTTGTTCCATGGAAACAACATAACGATTTTTGACTAGTGGGTTTACTTAATTTTTATTAAGCGTAAGTTATGCAATGCATAATAATAACTAACTGAACTCGTGACCCATATTCTTAGATAAAGGACTTATTTATAAAGCGATTGGGGCTTTTAATAATTAATTACTAAAAAACATCTTCTGCTTATATGAGAATTTTTCTTGTACTTTTTCTAAATACTTGTTGTTAAAGGTTATAGAAATTCTGTACCTTTGATGAGTTAAGTTGTATAAAAATATGTACAGCGTAATTTAAAAAAATCAGTTTGGTGTTATTACTGCTAATAAACGAGAACAAAAAAAAGATATTGACTATGAACGATTGAGTTTTCTCGTAGTAAGCCAACAAATATCTGTTGTTAAAAGGTTTATTTTTTTTCATAATAAAAAATAAACTGTAACATTCTAAATGTTGTCACAACGTGTATAAACAAGCACGTGTCTTTTTTTGTTATACACTGTGTCCATAAAGTAACCGCCCCCCCTCAACTAACTTTTGAACGACTTAATATTTTTCTACAAAATTTGGTGTGCTGTAATGGGAAATGAAATACTATATTTCAGACCATATTAAAATTTTGTATCATCCAAAATGGCGACTGGGCGCCATTGTGATTTTTTTTTAATAAAAAGGGGGGTCGAGTGATACCTCATTGGAAAGGTTTTTTAATTCTGCGTCTGATCCTACAGTTTCAAAGAAAAATATTCAGCCATAACAAAATGACAATGTTTGAAGATAAAGAAGCCTATTTAAAAAACTAAGAATTAAAGCTTAAATTAATTAAATTAAGTGTTTGAAATGTTTACTATTCACTTCTTGGCACATAAAATGTCGGTTAGGAAATTCCTGCCTTACATTTTCATAAGTTTCTGGAGTGATAATTCTGCAAACTTCTGTAACGCGTTGCTCCAGTTCTTGAATTGTTTCTGGACGGGTTCTGTACACTTTTGATTTGAGATATTCCCGTACAAAAAATCTAAGAAAGTTAAATCTGGGGAGTGAGCCGGCTATTCTACAGGCCCCCGCCTAACAATCGATCTGCCAAAAAAATGTCGGTTAAGAAAGTCAGAAACAGGCCTATAATAATGAGGCGGCGCACCGTCTTGTTGGAACATAACGTTTTCAATATTATTTCAAGCCACCTGAGATATTTCTGGGAAAATTTAGTCCTGCAAATAAAAAAGTGGACTACTGGATAAGAAAATCAAAACAATTTTGAACTGAGTGAGTCCATTGGTTTACAATCCGCCATTTTGTTATGGTTCAATATTTTTCTTTGAAATTCTAGGATCAAACGCAGAACTAAAAGACCTTTCAAATGAGGTGTCACTCGACCATGGATAAAAAAATCAAAACAATTTTGAATTGAGTGAGTCCATTTGTTTAAAATGCGCCATTTTGTTATGGCTAAATATTTTTCTTTGAAACTCTAGGATCAGACGCAGAATTAAAAGACCTTTCAAATGAGGTATCACTCGACCCCCCTTTCTATTTAAAAAAAAATTTCAAAATGGCGCCCAGTCGTCATTTTGGATGATACAAAATTGTAATATGGTCTGAAAAATAGTATTTAATTTCCCATTACAGCACACCAAATTTTGTAGAAAAATATCAAGTCGTTCAAAAGTTAGTTACTTTATGGACACAGTGTATACAATAGAGTTTGTTGCAATTATACGATATTATATCTTAGTGTTTGCTCAGTTTTCGAGTATTTATAGAAATAAAACTTCTTCACACAAATCCAGCTCTAACAGCAGGGTATCCAAGAAAGCGGTTTAGATCTTCACAAAAATATCGGATTACAAGCGAAGTAAATAAGGACAAATTTAATATTCGTTTTCTGTTGTATTCCTGCACAAATGATTGTTGATGTTATCTGAAAACCTTTATCTGCCAGATATTTGATATTCAAATTGAAAATGTTTGTCACACCGCTTCTACTTCCTTGAATATCCGTATTGTATACAGGGTGTCCCAGTTGTAGCTGCCATTGTATTTAGTTCTTAACTTCGTTTAAAAATTACCAAAATATTGAAAATATTTTGTCGCTAGAAAAAATTATATTTTAATTGTGGAAAGCCAAAAAATAAAGGGTGTAGGAGATGCTGATGATGATCAGATTCTTGTAACAAAGCATGTACGCAGCTTGGTCTGTATTACACGTAATTTGTGTTTAAATTTGAGTTCACCAAAATATTTTACGCACACATAATAGAATAGTGTATCTTCTAGAGTTTATACCAATGAAGGTGGAAAGTAAAACAATGGGGCAACGAAATTGGTCCCGTAACTCTTGCCAGTGCGTAATAACAATGCAAATCAGGCGGTTTAAGAACGGCCTGTGTAAGATCAAGGGTTGTTAAGTTTAGCATAAACCTATGTATATCGATTTCTATTTGGCTTGCTCGAGCTCCTACATATTTCGATATACTTACAGATAAATAGCCTCTTTTGCACGATCTTTCTTTATCTTTTCAAAGCAGCTTACGAACCCTGTTTTAATAACTTTTTCGTTTCCTTTGGAAAAGTCTACTTGTTGTGTTCTGTTCATTTTAAAGTAGATATGCCAACCATGAAGCACATCATTGGACAAATCAATTATAGGGTCCCGATGCTTTTCAATATTCTAATCAAGATATAATTAGGGCAATTGATGAATCGAACTGTAATATTGATATAATTGAAGGGAGCTAATGAATCTGAGTGGGTGCAAGTGGTCTATGGATGAGGCAGATGTTGCCAGTTAATTGCACGACGCGACGGCGAACGCTATGGCACCCGTCGGAATTGAACTCTCATGCATTCAATATCTTTTCAAATATAATGAGTAGACAAATTAAATTATACCACTAAAAGAATGCCTAAAAGTGCTTCGTTCATTTATAGAGTTCTGCATTTATCGTCAATGTTATTTCATTACTTATTTGTGTAATTTAAATCGGTTTCTGTTTCTTTGTTCCGGTTTTTGAGCAGTTATGATATTTTTCTTCTGGCAAAGCTGTTTTCAATTTTCTTTTAGTTTTACAAGGAGTAAACATACATGAACGCAACAGATTTAGCAAAAATTATATTGTCAATTCAGTCTTAC
This sequence comes from Ctenicera cuprea, assembly GCA_958336395.1. NCBI lineage: Eukaryota > Metazoa > Arthropoda > Insecta > Coleoptera > Elateridae > Ctenicera > Ctenicera cuprea. Next base: position 70,306,682 of record OY284486.1, on the reverse strand, counting down.
ATCAATATTTGCTTTGATTTGAATTCGCAGTTCTATATCGATAATTACTTCGAGTTTAGTTTAAATTCTGTAAAATATTTCAAATTTTCTGTGTTGATTTAAACCTAGTTCAACGTAAATAGTAGAAATCATTCAGGATTCATTAAAGCGGTTTAATGTTTGTTCACTTCGTATTTCCTAAAAATGGCAGTTTTTACTTGATTTAACTAACACAACTATAAGCTACAGTAATTATTTTAAAATACAAACGGGAATTAAATTGTCTGAAATATATTGTGTTATCAGGAATTATCAGCGTTGTGTTACACATTGAAAACATTACAAAATCTAGGACAATTTGCCGATTTTGGGGAAATAGCGGAACTACTCGGACAAACATAACATTTGGTACATAGCAATGTTCCCCGTCAATTGGAGTTGAGTTTCCGCCGCTATATTAAAAAAAAGCCGTCGATTTAGTTCATTTGCTATTTACTCAGTAACTGCTGATTTTACGGAGATTATTTATAGGAAGTAATTTATTTCTGCATAATACAAAATAATAAAATATAGCGTAAATACAACGATTTTGCGGGAACTAAAGTTTTTGTAACACCAGTAAAATTAGTCAATTTTTATGCCTCTACGTCCACTAAATACAATTAAGCTGATTTTGGCATGAATGACCAATGTTATGATACTTCTGGTGATCATCCACTAACAACTCCTGGCTCATAAAACTTGAGCTTCGGCCGTCGTCTTCGTTTTTTTTTCTCGAAAGCCCTGCTTTTAACAAGAAAAATTTACTAGACATGATTTGAAGCCTACAACTTTTACATACATTTTTTTTTTAATTTTTTAATTGACCCAACTGTTTTGGAGCTGTTCGCTAAGGCAGCTTTCGGACATTTTCGTTTTCTTGTTTTTTCGTTTTTTGACGAAATTATTTGCAAAGACAAGCATTGCTGCGATAGCATTCCTCATAAAGGAATTTTATATTTGTGATACATCTTGTGAGTTAAGATGGATGCAAGAAATATTTAATACTACAATAAAATCAGTAGCCGTTCTTTTTTATTACAATAGAAATTGTTTATAAATTTCATCTCTACAGACAGTTGTACTAAATGAGATGTTAGAAATGCTTATTGCTGCACACTTTTGTGACACTTTTTCTGGCATCTAGTATTCATCCAGTGAGCTCAAAGTTAGGGCGAATAGGTAAAGCAGAAAAGAGCCTAGAGTAGTTCGAGTCTCACTCACCTTTTCCTGGCTAAAATATAATATTGCAACAAATATAAACTGCAATGAAGCAGTCAACTGTTACAAAACTATTGAGGCTGGATGTGATGATTATGATTTTAATGTTAATTATACAGTTGGATTAAAACATTATTTGGGAACATTTATGTTAATTGTAAAATACACGGTTTATTATTTATATGTATAAAAAGGAAGTGGTGCTGTAATTACGTTGAAAGTTTATGTTATTTATGTTACCACAGATATTGACCGTAGCTTTAAAGATTTTTAAATTGGATTTTCTACTTACTAGAAGCGCGGCATTCAAATGTTTCGGTGCACATTTAACAACAAATTTTTGTTTAATGCCAGAAAAAACTCTAAATCGACGTGCTCAATTTCCAAAAGAAAAATGTGCGAAGCAATTCCCCTGGACTTTCCTATACTTTCCTACCTCGACACTTTACTTTTTCTATGTTCAAAAGTATTCACGTACAACGTTGTAGCCCCACGGCAGTGGCGGTGCAGAACAAGCCCACATTGATCTTACTGCGCAAAAGGAAAATGCAACACGTTATAGATATCGGTTGTACAACGAAAACGACAATAGGACATGCAGTCACAACGTGCTATGCTATAACCACCATCGCACTGCAAGCACGGTTGCTTCAGCGCAATGTCGGTTCGCATGACAAAGTGCGAGCTACTATGGGCATGTCTTAATTGTATCTAGAACTTAACATTTTTATGAGAAGAAAAAGATCAAAAAAACAGTCCTTGGGATTAAAGATAACTAAAAACGGTAGGAAATTTTTAATTTATTTTGCTTCACGGTTTTACTAGTTCCAAAAATTCTCCTAGTTCACAACATTGTGTACCCCTGGGGAATTTCGTATATCAAATTTCATCCCGATTCTTAAGTGAATACGGGTAAAAATAAAACTATTCATAATTCATAGAAGGCGGACTGGGAAACATATCAAATTTTAGCTTATTTTCAGGTTTATCAGCTTGAAAAAAAATTTGTAGTCAGTTTTTGAACTATTATTTTTTTGAATTAATTTTGAAAATATTTTTCATGTCCTGGATAGTTTTGTTTTATTCGAAAATGTTTGTACACAGCAATTTTGTGTTTCTATAGGGCTAAATTACGAGAGAACGTTTGATCACGATCTGTCAAGTCGTTTTTGAGTAACAAAGCGCTAAATTGAAAATTATCAAATAATTGTAGCGAGCGCCATTTTGGATCCAGAAAGTTTGGAAAAATAGCGGTAGATTCACCCTAAGCTTTTCTATAAGATTCCGTTTAAAGAAATACAATTTTTGAAAAATTTACAAAAGAAGAACATGCAATTTCCAGTTCTGGTTTCGAATACTTTTTTAAAGACGTATTTCTCGATGAATTTTTGATATAACCCTCAAATTTGAAAGTTATGCAACGCACATACCCATCTACCAACCTACCCACCCACCCACCCACAAACAGACATTTTCTGAAAACAATTTTTGTGGATTCCTGGTGTCCCAAAGCATGTCTTTCCGACAAAATCTCGATTTTGAAAATTTGCATGAAATAAATACTTTCCTATACTGAAAGTATAGGAAAATAAAAACGAATTCGTTTTAAGAATTGCGGTGTCTACCAATTCAAGAATTGTTGATAACATAAAGCAACATTTTGCTGGCATAATGGTAAGTTAAAAATCATCATAAACGCCTCAGTTTTATTAACTCATTCTAACTTACTCAATGCATGGATATATTTCTGTATTGAAAATAGTTTCTGGTATATTTACTTTAAAAATATTCCTAGTTTACGCGAAATAATAGATTAACGTATCTGTTCAATGTGTTCTTTGTCGCTGTTGAAGTTGTTAACATCGCTCTACCCTGGTCCTGGTACTTGTCTGCCCATGTCTGCCCTTATAAATACCCGTAAACGAACAGTAATGTTTGAACAAAGAAATCACTCTTAATAGAAATGTTCCATGGAATTCAATATGTTCTTGCATGTAGTTGACGTTACAAAGCCCTTTGTGCTGCATTTAAAAGACAGCCAACCTTTTAAGCACCGTCAGGGGTCTGTATACCATTGCCCACACGTGCGTTGCAATTTTTATATACTTTTGTTCCAAGCTCATTCCTTCACCGAATTATACTTTTTAGTTCTAATTCCTGGTTGATTCGTTTTAATGACAAATAGCCTGTAGGTATGGAAATGCGACGAACATCCAAGCAGTGTTACTATAACATTACATGAAATTGCATATTGCGTTTTTATATCAACTCCGATTATACCAGGAATTTTCTACCATAAATTACGAATGATGCTCTAATTATGTTGGGTTCATTACATGTTTGTTAACTATAATTGGAGGCTTCTATGACTGTTCAAAATTGTGTGCTACGAACTCGGTGCTTGTATTATTTTTAGACTGCAGCGTAAAAAGTTCTTAAGCCAGCTTAAAATGAATTTAAGCTTCTATCAGTAAACTCGCCACATATTGACGGGCTCATTTTCGGTCTCTAATAAACCAGAGAGCCAAAGGAACGATCTTAAGCTCTGTATCTCCTGCGCTAACAAGGAGGAAGATTGAGGCGCGTATCTCTCAGCTGCAGCCCTCATTCTAACGTTATAGCGGGATGCGCTACCAAGTGTAAACCAGTTTTACGCACAATTCTCCCGGAATTGGTATCAGAGATACTCTTAGCGTGTTAATTTCATTTGCATGCCACAAGTGAACGCGGGCACGCACAAATTTATATAACACGCATACTCAGAATACGATAATACTCGCAGTTACCCGCATGGTTGCTGCAATTATTTAGACGCACCCTTTGTGTAGAAGTTTGTGGTTTTAACACTACTTACGAGAATAGAATGTCTTGTGCCGTTAATCAACATTTACGACAAAACGTGACCCGAAAGAAATGATTTCATAACCATCGCATTCATTTCAATGAAATCCACAAAGCCAGTTCGAAACATAAAGTGGCAAACATCTTTTCTTCAGTAAAAACTATTAAGAGTGAATGGAAGTGAAAACTTTGTTATCCTCCATGGAAAGACTCGCAACTTAGTATTTTCAAAATAGAGAAAACATATTAAAGTCAGAAAGCAATAAATGCCTTCAAAGAATCTTTATTATATTTACTTTAGCAAACGTTTTCAGGCAATGTTTGTTTGGAGAGAATGGATAGCATCAACACTATTTTAGATACTGTCCATTTGCGGCTGTTGCTTGCACGGCTGTGGTGTTAAACAACTTTTAAATCCATTGAGACGACCGACGTTTCTAACTAAAAGGGTGTTAAGCGTTTCAATATTAAATATTTCTTTCGTGTTTAAGTGAAATAATTTAAATGTACCATGTAATTTTTAAGCTTGTCATGTTCATGACATTTTAGCATGTTCTGATAGTACATTTGAATTAATTAATGAATTCTTAATTTTTATTAACAGCTTGCATCCAAACATAAAATTTACACTAGAAACCGAACAAAATAAATCCATTAACTTTTTAGATTTAAACATAAAAATTAATTCCACTAATAAACTTGAATACTGTTTGTAGTAAACCTACACAGACAGACATTACAGTACCACACGATTATTGTCATCATAAAACACATAAATTAGCAGCATTCAGGTCCATGGTACATAGATCTTTGGCGGTCTCTGTAGATTAAATTAATTAGAATTGAACAATTTCAATTATTAAACAAATTGCATACAGTAATGGTTATAATACTAAACTTATTGATAAATGAATTAAAGAAAAAGATTATTAATTACACTTTCAAGAAATTTATCCGAATACTCCAATTTCCGATACAATTACAATTACAGTTGGTGACAAATCAGAAAAATATTGCTAAAATTATAAACAAAACAAATAAATATAACAGGCAAAATAGATTTTCGGCTTTCAGCCGATAAACGTTTGTAATTACAAAATACCAGAGAAACTGTTGCAAAAAATAGGGTGTGGGGAGGGGTGCGGTGCTCTACTTCGATACAGATGCGCTTAAAAAAAAGCTTTTTGGTTTTTAAAAAACTTACTAATCGGATATTTAAAAAAAAATTTACACAAAAACTAACAACACCATGTTTTTTAAATTCTATAATTTCATGAAGCTGAAAATGAGCTACAATTTGGTTCACGTTCCAGCTCGCAAATTTCTCTCTGACGCCTTCTATGGATTTTTGAAAATTTTAATTTTAACGCTTATTTACTCAAACACGAGTTATCAGAAAGAGATGAAATTCGATATGGGAAATGCTGTAAGGGTACACAATGTTACAATCTACTAGAACTTTTGGAACTGCTAAAACTGTGAAATGAAAAAAAAATATCAAAGGTTTGAGTTTTTCAAAAACATACTGTTTAAAACTGCCCAAACGATTTTTTTTTTAATTTTATATGTTGATAGAGCTAGAAATGAGCTACAAATTGGCTTATGCTCCAGTACACTAACTATTTTCGTCCTCCTTTAATTTTTTTTTCTGTTGTTTGTTGTTTAATTTTTGTGTTGCCACCCGGGTACCCGGGTAGCCACCGGAGTGTATTTTGTTGAATAATATTTTTTCTAAAAAAGATAGGCTAAAATCCTCTTGGATCCCCATGGTTTAACCGATTATCTATCGAATTTCGCATTATACATAGTTTTAAAAATTTTTTAACTTGAGAAGTGTGACATTGGAAAATAAAAACACGTCTCAGCCACCCGGGTACCCGGGTCCCCCGGCAGAAGTTCGGCGCAGTTCGTGTAATACATTATGATAATAATTTTATTTTATATCTAAAAGGAGTAAATAAGTATTTATATGATAATTATAACAAATTATATTCATTTTTAATTATTTATTGATAAAATATACTGTATATAATAATAATAATAATTTTATTTTGCGATATGAACGTTACAAAAAAATAAATGAATTTTTTGCTTTTTGCACAGTGAAATATAAGTAATTATTGAACAAGTAAATTTGAATAACTAAATTTTAAGAATCAATGTAGAAAAATTAAAAATTACTCATTGCAATGTAAACATTTAGAAATTTTCACCGAATGCTGATCGCACTCAACGCAGAATTTCCGTGTCTTTCGGCGTTTGCTAATAGGCTGCTCGTTACAAATGTAACAAGATCCAACAACAGCTCTTCTCCCAGTGGCGTCTCGACGTTGGTCATTTCTGGGTACCACCTCTACTACTGGCCTTTCAAACAAACTTTCGACTGCGATTTTGGTAGAGTGGTTTCGCATTATTTGCTGATTCGGGGCTCGCTCTTCGATCATCGGCATTGCTAATTCTTCTGACAATTGTCGAAGAAAAAGTCTTCGTCTGTTTGTTTTCTTGCGAAGCGTGCTATTATTCTCATGGTAGATGACATAAGCAGCTACATCTGCAATGTCGAGGATGTTGAAAAAGAAAGCCAACGGCCATCTACACGTTCGCCGTTGGGTGGAGTACCTCGAACACATTTGATCCATGGTGTCAACGCCAGCTTTTGTTTGATTATAAAATAAAATCATTTCTGGTTTTTGTGAGCTGCATCAGAAATTTCATAATCATAGTGTATCGTACTAAGAAGTATTACAGCTTTGTTTTTCTTTGGAACGTACGAGCAGATAGTAGCTTTTTCATGAAAGCCAAAAAGGGTTGACAGTGCTTCTCTAGACCTTGACGGTTTCATTTCTTGAGGTATGAACGTTTTATTTTTTTTCAATGTACCGACGATACTAAGTTTCCAAGATAAGGTGTCTGTACATAATTCATATGGTACATTCAGGTAGAAATACCTTTCTAAGATGTTAATAAATAGATCCTGATAGAATGCACTCAATTATTTTCACGTATAGCGCACTTATACGCACGAATTTGCGTATGGGTACCCGGGTACCCTGGGTGGCAGACAGTGTGATTTTTTTTGGGTGGCAACACAAGGGTTAATCCTGAGAAGTATTTTTCAAAACATCAGGTTTTCTAAAAAAAAATCCGTCGTAACATAGTTAGTATAATGGAATTACTTATAGTTATAACTTCGGATAAGGCGAGGTAGATTGTAGAACACGTAGGAGATAAACCTGGTATAATCCCGTGATAATGCTGACCTGTAGCTTTGTACCGCATAAGCCTAAAATTTCTACCCAGCAGGTGCTTTAGTGGTCCTTGTAATGAGGGATTAGCATGGTTTTATATGTAAATACCCGACAGTTGAAAAAAGTTTTTTATTTAGATGTGCTGTAACTGTTGTGATTAGATATATACAAGTAATTGTTTTGTATAGAAGTAAAAAAAAGTCCAGGCGAACGGCTTCGCTCATTTTTATCATAAAATTTTACGTATCTAGCACCACTATGCTATCAAACTTTATACCATCCTGCAAAGTTATTTCTGATAAATAGGAGTTAAAATCTCAGCAAAATACGGCACTCCCCACCCCAATATAGCTACAGAGTTCGAAAGCGACGCATTTAGTTTGTCTCAAGGTTATTGTTATCAGATCAGGTTTGATGCTTAGAAAAGAAAAACCTTTTTTTTTGAATAGGTCAAAGAATAGACTTATCTAAATTTCGCTACCGGCTTGATATGTTTGTTGGTTAAAAATTAATTTTCGCAAGCGAAAAAGCTGAATACATGTATAGTTAACGTACTAGTTCAACTTCCTACAATTGTATCTTGTGGGGGGGGAATGGTATAATTAACACCCTTATAAGCATTAACAATTTTTTAAATAATTATTTAGCAAAATTATATTTTAATAACCATTAACGTAAGCTAACACAACAAAATTAAACAAATAGATTAATTCAAGAATATTATTCTACAAAGAATAAGGAACAGAACAAGTAATTAATTCATTTAAATAAACAACAACAACTTTTACGTAATCAAATTATTTCAAAGAACAAGGAGCTCGGGTTGACCTGCAAAGATAATTTTGCTTGCACTAGAAGTCTATAGCTAGATGTTTGAGCACGTTCTCGGATTTCTATTATTTGGGTCGTTCTGGTCGATCCCGAAGAATAAACCGAAATTTCCTGCTTAAATGCAGATTTTATATACCCTGCATAATTGCATAATTTATTTAACATTTGGAGTGAAGTAGATAAAATGATATTAAATAATTTTATATGGACATCGTCGAAAGCTAATCACAGCAGGTCTAGGGCATAAATTCTTGTCATAATATTAATTTTATTTTTATAAAAACTAAAAAAAAATTACTTGTTCTTGCAATTTCTAACGCAGAGAAACAAAATTTCTTGTTTGTATTATTCTCGTATTTGGTGTCTTAGGCTAAATGAAATTTAAACCGTGGTTTCCGGAAATGAGTTTGAAATTAACATAAGGATTGTGCAAGTGTAGAAGACGGGAATATTGGACTTGTTGCCACAACAACTATTTTTATCTTTTAAATAGCGTAATTACACTAAACCACAACCACAGATGTCAATTTACCGCGGCTTTGCTCTTAGAATTTGGAAGGGTTTAAATGAACACAATTTAACAAATTATACCACTTTATAGGCCGTCTACGGGCTCTTAATCTCACTTACACGGCACTTAATGTTTTATTATTTTACATGGTAATTATACCCGCTACTGCAAATGCTTGCCCTTAATTTTAATTAATTTTGTATTGCGAATATGGCAGTAGGTATGTTAGATGCGCAGTAATTGCGCATGACAAATAGTATGTAAAAACATCGTTAAACTGATTTCTGTTATTTATATATTTTCATAAATCATTCCTAAATAATATACATATATATAATAGCTTGTACAATTCAGGTAAAATATTTAATATAGAAATGTGTTTCATCACTTTTAAAAGGCAAACATGTTTTCAATTCATACAGCGGCGTAGGGTTCATCATTAAATGGTTCGAGAACAGCAGAGCTTAAATAATTTGGCCACTAATTTCAAATCGTAATTGGTTGCGACTTACGAGGTAATTAATATTTTAGCACAGCCAACGTTCCGGAGCAAGCATACCATGCAGCAAACAAAATAATTACAAAACACTGGGAAGCTGTTATCTGCGAATGGCCCTAAAATTATAATAAACTGTTTAAATAAACGAGAAAATGTTAGGAGAATTTGGTTCGGAAATTTACAACACATGTAGCTTTCCACATTTATTCATATAATACTACTTTTGATAAAGCAAGACAGAAGCATTGTATAGAGAGACTATGCTAGTCCAAAGTACCTGATTAAAATGACTGCACGAACGGAAGCGCAAAGTAGAATTAATACGTATAAATTTATATTATGTCAGTTGAAGAGCAACTTTTATGTGTAAGCAGAATAAATGCGACATGGAAAATATAAATGCAAAATTAAATAACACCTAGCTGAACCTTGTTCATTTTGTTGTAAATCAATAGCTAAATGAATAAGTTAAATACATAAATAAACATATGAATAAAACAGACACAATTATACTCGTTTACAGTGCTTATTTATTCTTATTTCATCCTGGTAAATGCCTGGATATATTTATTTAAAGTGTACATTCGAAAAGAGAAAATAGTAAAAGCTGCTTGCTTGCTTACTGAAAGTTACCTTATGACGTAACACTAATGTTTGTTTGATTTGGGTATACTTAATACCAACACCTACGATTTATTAAACAGTAATTCAATTTTGTGTGAAAACCGAGGCAACATCTATCAGCAGAGTGGCAATGCAAAAAACCTTTGTGTTATGAGTGAAACAAAATTTTAAATCTAGCGTACAGTAAAAAGAGAATAAAATATGGCGATTATTGTTCCTTTTCAAACAGCAACCTGCAGGAAGTACAAAATAAAAAGTACTTTTCACTGCGTTTCCTTTTAAAGGATCGCATAATATTTCATGAATGCTTCGCTTTGTATGCACATGTAGTGGCATATATCACACTTCAAACCCATTACTTTACAGTGACTGCTTCTTTTAAAGTAGCGACGTAAAGCTAATACACTTCTCGAATACTTTTAAAGCTTTTAAGACTTATTTTGTTTGAATTTATAACAGGTGAGGACAGGGACGTAGTAACAAACCGAGACTCCGTGGACATTGTGTTATAAAATGTATTTTTAATGTGAAAAAATTGCATCTTATTCAATTCTTTTAAATGGTCATGACATGGAAACATCACTATATGCAAGGATTTTATGCAAATGCTTATTCTAAAGTGATTTAATGCACAGATCTATAGGCACGATAGGGTATTAAAATATGCGCATACACAGGGTGATTCAGAATTACGATGTAACATTTGTATGACGTATTCCAGGCAACTGAATCGTTTGACGTTTTATCTGTAAAATGTTATTTTTCATAGAAAACTACACAAAGAAGTAATCTTGGCGTAAGGAGCCAACAATTTAACAGTTTTCAACATAATTAAATGCTTTCTGTGAAATCGAATTGCCATGAAGGTCGCTAAGCTATTTCATAGGATGTATGTAATAGTTTCCACAAACTTTGGCTAAAGTTCTCTACTTCATAGCAATAAAAAAAATGTAGATAAACATGGGGCCAGAAACGATTCGCTACGGAGTTACAGCCCGTTCTGTGTTCCATCAAAATTTTTGCAAAAATATCAAGACTGTTCCCTCTATTCGAGGCTGTAACTCCCTAGGGAAGCATTTTCGGACTCATATTTATCTAAACTTTCATATTGTTTGCGGAAACTATTTGGGCATCTTAAGAAAACACATAGACCTTCATGGCAACTTGATTTTACAAAACATGAATTATCTCGAAAACTATTGAATTTTAACGACAGTATTTGTTTTTGTATTTTGGAATAAAGAATAACATATGTTAGAAAAAAAAACTTCAAAAATGATAAATATCAAAATATATAGCAGAAATACTACGTAACCGCCCTTTATATGATACTATTCTGGTGCACGTATTCAAACAGAAATCAGTAGAAAATTCCAGAAAAATAAGTCATTTCCAGATGTAACATTTCAAACTTTTAGTGCACCTACAGGGAAAGTTATCGACAGAAAGGTGTTTCATATTTAGGAAGTTGGAAGTTGTAGACCGGTAACAAAGAGGTTTCAGGCCCATGTTTATGCGAACTTTTAGACGTTATTTGGTTTCTGAAATACTTTATATAAATATTGCTTATTATTATGAATCATCCCGTATAACCACTCAAAATGGATTAAATACGTGGTTTGTTACAGTATTTTAATTATTCATTTATATTTTACAATAAAAATGCATATTTGTATAACCACCGCGATTTAGGCCCAATGACTAGTTTATTATATTTACCCTCACTGATCGTAGTTTTAAAAAAGTCGTTTATTGTGTGTGTGCGTGTATAACGCTAATCTTAGAAACTGTTGGAACGACCCTAATTAAATTTGGGATGCCTAGGTAAGACGGAAATTGATGGCGTTCAAGTTTTATTTTTTTAGATTCGAACCGGAAACGGAAGTTACATATGTTTTTTTCTAGGTACTATTATTTTAAACTGTGGAATATAAAAAAAATATTAAAACAGTATTGACAAGGGCGCTAAGAGAAATTAGCTAACTACTTCGCCTGAACTTTTCCATACTTTGGATTTTATTATTTATCGTTTTCCAAAAGTATATTTGTGTAACGTTTTAGGGTACAACGACTGTTAAGGTGTTAAGGTCGCATTGCACAGCCAGCGCTCCGGTATATAGCGAATACCTTATAGGTATGCATGGGGCATTAGCCGCTTGGTAAAAATTTGTCTAATGTTTTGAGAGAAAGACAATCGCTTTTTAATTTATTAGAAAAACTCCTAAGTATTAAAAAATATTACAGACAATACAGCAATTTCAGGAGTTCAAATTAGGCAGAAGGTGTAAAAATTAACCCCTCTACACATATACTGCTGCATCTATACAATAAGTTGTGGATCTTATTCTACTATCACTCTACTATCACAAGCAATTTAGTTTTAAGGGACTTGTTTCATTGTCTCTCGTTTACTAAATAAAAATAACCAACTAACCAAACTGTATCACGTTTTAAGCAATGTTTATTCAAATATTTGCAAAAATTTGATATTTTTCACTTTACAGTTTTCATTTGCACAACTATTGTTTTAGATAGCAACATTGTGTTCTCTTACGGCTGTGGTAATGGCAATTTTTATCATGATCTATCAATTCGTCTTGGAATAATAAGACAACAATGTCAAATTAAAAAAAATCTTCGCAGCCTTCACTTCAAAGCAAAGTGTTGGTAAAAAATTGTGTTTTGTCTTAGTGCTCATTATCACAATCACTTTTTAAATGTTTAAGAATATAAGTTTGAAAAAATAATACAAAGTAACAAAATTGTATTTTCGTTGTTCGTAGGTATTTCAAAATTCATTCAAATCGATCCAGTAATTTCTGAGATTTTGCATTACATAATGCACACACACATACAGAAAAAGGAAAGTTTTTAAAAACAATTTTTATGGGTTACTAGAAGCCTAAAACATGTATTTTTGCCAAAATCTCAGAATAGAAAATGTTCACGATCACAATAGATTTCCATACTGCAACTTATTTTGAACACTCGGAGCTTTACATCTCGGTAGCTACATTTGTTTGAAAATTTTGAGTTTAAAGACTATTTATTGAAACAGGAGTTGAGCTTTACAATTTTAATATTTACGAAATTTTTGGAACCACACAAACTGGGATGTGAAAAAATTGAAAAATAATCGAAACATTTTCAAGGCTATTTGGTAAAAAAAATTGGATACATGTTTTTAAACAACTACAATTTGCTCTTTGTCCCATTCCACTAATCGTCCTGTAACTCCTGGTATGAATTCTCGAAAATAGTAAAAATGTGTCGATTTCTCCTCCCACCTGGCATTATGACTTTTTGTTCTTTGGTGTTTCTTAATCCTTAGCACTATTTTTCTAAACAAATCAAAAATTTATTTTTTTTCTTACAAACCATCTTTTGTCTGTAGTATGCGGAAATTCCACTGAGCCCTAGCGCATAATATGCTAGTCAGCACAACCAGTTTATGTTACACGTTGCTCTGCACGTTATGAACGATACTCTGCAAAACGATGCATAGAATATAAGGTCGTAAGATAACATAAGGTTTTTTAGTCAAATATTTCAAAACGCGTAGTACAAAATATTACGCAAACCTTATATAAGAGATCTGTGGTGCAATTAGTCAAATAAAAATAAAAAGAACTACTAAACTAAATGAACATTGTTTACATATAAAGTCTTAAAATGTTTCTGCAAATACTGCCAAAGTTATCGAAAAACTGGGACTGGAACTGCATCGTTCTCTCTTCCGGAGGCTGTAACTCCGTAGGCAAGCGTTTTAAGCCCTATATGTATTAAAACGTTTTTGTTTAATTTTAGTTATAAAATTACCCTATGCGTTATTTGGTATTCAATTATGAAACACGCTGTGTAAAACGTAATTCAACCCTGAATAAACACAAACCCAAATACGATTTTATATAACGATGTTGTTTAATTTCAATCCGTTGTTGTGTATTCAGAATCCAATAATCCAGGTCGTGATCATCGTAAAATTGCCTAGACCGTTTAATAACATGTCCACGCCAAAACTGTGAATTGCACTTTGACGAAAGTGCCTACCAATTAGCGGCCCAAGTAATTAATTGTCATCGCTGCTGTCACGATCACGACAGATCGTGATTAAATGATTTAAACTACTGAGCCGAACTAATTGTAGACTGCTTTTGACTGGGCCTTGTGGCCTCGCAAACACTGTAACGAAGGCCGTATTTTGAAGTTATTGCATTTAGGACGAATCAAAATCGAAATTAAAACTAGCGATAAATTATAAAATTTAAGAATTGCGATCCATTCGTTTGAGACTAATAATTTTTTAAAAAGATCCTTATAGTGAAAGAAAATAATATAATGGTACAGCAAACTCGGTTATAACAAAACTTGGACTGTTTGTTATATCGGTTACTCGAAATATCCGAAAAGAATCCATTCAAAATTGTACTTGTTGATTGAGAAACATGTATTATTTTAAAGTAATTCGTTATAAATGTGGTATCGCCTCCAACCAATGGAGAAACTGCCTCTATTAGGCTTTCGCCTACTTCGCTTCGTATCAAAACACAAAGCAGAAAAATTTATTATTAGTAAATTTATTTTATTTATAAATAGTTTATAATAAATCATTTGATTTAATTCGTGAATTTTTAATTTTTACTGGAAACTGATCAAAATAACTCCGTTAACTTATTAGATTTAAACATAAAACTTAATTCAACTAATCAATTTGAGTACTCAGTTTATAGGAAACCTACACAAACAGACATTACAATACCACACGATTCTTGTCATCATAAAACACATAAATTAGCAGCATACAGTTCCCGATACATAGGGCTTTGACGGTCCCTTTAGATGAAATCGATTATAATAGAGAAATTTCAATTATTAAACAAATTGCATACAGTGATGGTTATAATAATAAACTTATTGATAAATGAATTAAAGAAAAAGATTATAAATTACACATTCAAGAAATTTATCCGAATACTCCAATTTCCGATACAGGTAAATATGCTTCGATTACATATTTTGGTGACAAATCAGAAAATTATTGCTAAAATTATAAACAAAACAAATAAATATAAAGTAAGCTTTAAAACAACTAGAAACATCTTAAACACTTTGTTTAATGCAAAATCAAAAACAGACGATTTGCTAAAATCAGGCATTTACAAATTAAATTGTTCGCATTGTAATTCGGTTTATATAGGCCAGACAATTAGAAATTTTGATATTAGGTATAAACACCCACATAAATCCAATTACGCTAAACACTTACCAGAACACAATCATTCAATGACATCTAATAACACCATAAAATGTTTACACTTTTGTGATGGTAAACGTAAGTTAGATATACTAGAAGCTTTTTAAATTTACAAACATTTAAAATCTGTACCGTTAATGAATAGGCCAATTGATCTTTTAAATTCTCCTTTATTGGACATTTTGGAATAATAAATCAAGTCATCTGCAGACGATTACCGAGATCAAGTCATCAAGTTTTATTGCTATAATAACACTAACTGTTTACTTTTTCATATAACCTGTGACAATGGCATGTAAACATGCCGAAGTATGTATAAGGTTAAAATAAATAAATATTGTTAAAGTAATTAAGTATTTTATATACAGATACTCATTTAAATTTATTATTTACGTTTAAACCTTTATACCTAATCCAACAAGTTCTGTTTTTGTATAAAGTTTGAGTGTTTGAGGACGTAATCACAGAACTGTAAACTGCAAGTTTGAACAGATTTTGCTGCAACATACAAGTTGTATTATTTCTTTACCAAAGGTTTTGCATTGCTCCATAGTGTTGGACTTGGACCACTGCCAAGAGTGGGCTTAGCTCCACTAAAAGTTGCAAGCTTTAGCAGCTCGGAAAACTCATTTTTAGCATCGATCAGCAACACTGAGGCGCAAAAATGGGTCAAGGATTGTGGTTGAGTAAATTTTTGTCAAGCTTATGAATTTCACGTAAAACAATAGAAAAAAGCTTAAAGAATAAAGAAGTTTATGAATAGTCCAAAAATAGTGCTCCAGCGAATCAGTTGAATTAGTAGTGTAAGTAATATTTTGGGGTAAAATTGAAATATTGCATGCGTAAAATCATTAGACGGTTATTTTGTAAAACTACCTTGTACAGAAATAACTTAAAAGTATTGTATATTAAGGCGTGATAAGGTAAGTGTTATAAAGTTAGCTATATTAATTGAAAAAAATATTTTGCGGTTTAACTTATTGCCATGACAAAAGACATCTATAATTCAAATATACAGGGTAGTATTAAGGAGGAATCTATGTTGTATACACAAATTTAGTAGGGAAAAGTTTTGATTTCATGGAAAAAAGTTAACTCACATGATGTTTTCCTCTATCCTGCTCCCACTTCAAGATAGAGCCGATAGACTTTGTTTGAAGTTTTGACTTAATCGCTTGTTTAATAAACTGTCAAAATTTAATGTTTTGAAATTTATAACAATGTTGTTTTCAAAACTGGTTACGTGATCTTTTTTAATTTTATGAGCTAGTAAAACTAGAAATCTGATACAGTTTGGTTTTCTTTTAAATTCGTAATTTTTAAAACAACTATAAACGTTTTAAACTAATGCAATAGGAAAAACAGCTTCTACGAATTTTTTTAAAATTTTTAGTTTACTACCAATATATTACTCAAGAACGAGTTGACAGATACAGGTGCAATTGGGTACTATTATAACCACTGAACTATACTTATACTGGAACGCGCACTGGCGGTCTGTGCCATAGAAAAGAAGCGAGCCGAGAGAGATAGCGCGCAAGGATCATTCCTGTCCTTTTCGTACCGCTCCGCGCATGCGCTGCGCGAGGGAGAAGACAGCGGAAAGCTGTCAAATCAAAACAAACTAACCCAATTTTAAAAATGTATATTCTCTTACATCCATTAAACCACTTTAATACATATTTCCCAGTGTTTCAAAAACGTGAGTTCCTTTTCAATCGTTGCGACATGACAATCGACTGCTCTACGCATGCGCATACTCTCGGATCGGGCTGGCGGGCCGAGCGCGCTTCCAGTATAAGTATAGTTCAGTGATTATAACCCTTGAAAAGCGCATTGCCACTAAGTAAAAGAATTCTTTTATAAATGAAAAATTGTGGTGTAAAAACTTTGAAACAAATATTGCTTTCTATACATTTTTTTTAAATCGAATGCCCCTTTATTTAATAAACGGTGAACGATGCAGAAATTTCGTTTAATATAAATTGCTTATAAGTAATAGTAGCATAAGGTTCAAAAGTTAATTGTTAGGTGTCTCGAAAATAAGGGGCTAATTGTTTCCCCCCACCGAATTCTTGGCGGAGGATCTCTCAGTTTTAGTTTACTTTAATTTCAACAAAAAAAAACAGATTCTCGTACTATTATTTGTATGTGTAAGCTTTAGTTTCGCGCAGACCGTTATTGTACTATGACTATTACTTAGCTATGCTCTCGGTATAGTAGTAAGAATGATGGGATGTTATTGCAGTCATGTTGGGGCGTGAAACGTTAATATTAAAATATTTTTGAATGTATGATAGCTGATGGGTAATAATATTTAAGGTATTTGTAAGTTCAGGAAAAGTACTTCGCGCTCAGTTTTTGGTAAAAAAAAAAATAGTACCCATCACGCGCTGCTTTTCGGAAAATTCTAATAACAAAAATCTTTCCTATATGTTGCGAACATTTTGAGGGACAGTGTTCACAGTCTCCAGACTATGAACACCATTCGATATATCTATCTATGTACATAACTGTTTTCATTGCTTATCACCCATCTCCACATTTGTCCCCGGAAACAATATAGGATTACAATAACCATATTGCAATGATCAAATTTTATTAGTAAAATTATTTATTTATCTTGATTTTACAGATATGGCATGTAAAATATGTTTTTCTGTCTATGAAAAGAGGTCGTTGTTCTAAACCCTAAATTATAGTAAATTTCTATTTGCGCGTGATGCCAGCGCATTTAGTTGCAATTTTAGAGCATTTACAGATTTTATTATTACGAGTGACAATTGACACACACGATCAGCGCAGATGACGGTGCAAGAATTTTTGAGCTGTTGGGAAAATCTTATAAGCAGAGCATTTGCGCAGAAAAGTTAGTTGATTTAGTTGATTTTAAATAATGCCGTCAAAAGTGTTATGGTCTGATAAGCGAAGCTTGAGTAACTGATCTCCGGTTCGAGCATAAGCCAACGCAACGGTTCGGAGCAAACCAGCACACCAAGTTCCTCCTAGAGCCATACTTCCGAATATAACGCAAGCTTCTGGTCCGAAGCAAACCAGTACCGCAATTTCCTTTTAGAACGCTGCTTTAACATCCAACATAAGGTTTTGGTTCAGAACGAACCAACACAGCTAGCTGTTCCTACAGGTACATATGTTTAATTTAACGCAGTAGCACCGACCCTAACGGCTCAATCAAACACGGCCATCAAAGTGAGAACGGATTAGGATAACTCTTAATCAGCGCACTTGTCCAAGATAAGACAAGAACAAACTAGCATTGCGCCATCAGACTGCGTGCCCTAGTCCCCACTGATGAGGAAAGGCTACTTGCATATCTAATAGATCAGTAACTGAGGTGAAACGCAGCTCACCCGCCGAACAGACCGCTACCCTTGCCTGCGCAGGTTTCCACTGCTACCACAAGGTCTTCCTGTGCAATATACCAGTACAATGCCATTAGTTGAACCTTTTGGAAAAGCCGAAGCTGGCTTCCCAGTATAGGCTGTTTGCAGTCTTAGCACTGGTCGACTAGGCACCGCCCAGATGGGTTGGTAGCCGGTCTAACCATAATAATCGGTACTTAAATATTAGAAATCGATAGATTCAAGACCGCACATTCTTGTTCACCCTGACTGTAAATAAAAGCAAATAAGCAGAGCCTGCCCTGCACGATCATTACGCGGTACCGAACTTTCGGAAACTCACCTCTCCGGCTTTAGTGGCATATGTAGGGGCTCCGACATCCGCAAAACTTTTCTATACTTCTGTAGTTTTTAACATTTCCAAACCTAAAACTATCGCGTGGCGATAATGAAATCTGATTCGTGCTTCTATTTGTTTCTGTTTTGTGTTTTAGTTTTAGTGGTAGTTATTTTTAGTGTACACTGGTATTTTTATAGGCAACGTAATACGAAGCAAGAACCGTGTCTCACTACTTGCATAGCTGAGTATATTGGAGGAATTCCGATATTGAAGCTAGAACGTTACTTGTAATATAACATTTTTGTAAAAATATACAAGCTGAAAATTTTTGATGCATAAAAGTCTAATCAAAATTCTTTGCCGGTTGGTACTGGTTTCATTTAAAAATTGTATTAAATCTAAAGATAAATCGTTCACTGCGCTACTTTCTTGGATCATTTTTCAGTGCCGGTATCTTGTCACCAGTCCGTGCCTGCAAATACCACTTGAAGTGCAAGTACTTTAGCGTGCACTTCGTAGTACGTCAATTGGCAGTGTTAAACATCTAAAGCTTTATTTTTCATCGTAGAAGCGGTATCTATTTCCTAAAGTTTAACAGGAAAATGCAGCAAAAATAATGTGCCAATTTGTGTGTATAGTAAATGTAGAATATTCGTACACAATGGAATAGGATAATTCAATATTAAACTAAAAGCTGTAGAGGCATAGAATCATCCGATTCCAAGCGTTGTATAACGTTTTTATTTAAAGAGATGAAAAGAATAACGCACAGAATAAAAGTATCTATGCCAAAAATAGAAGTAACGCAATTGAAATCGGCTATCCGTAAGAGCATTCTAATAAAAAGTTATAATCTGTTGTTACTTTCTCGTTGAATTTCCCCACTTTTCTTGTAGCACACTTGAACATCCGCCGATTCTTATTGTTGGTATTTTACAAGTATTCAACATTTGAATTCGATCTGATTTGCGGTTTGTTCGGAATGTTGTTGAAAACGGGCATTCTTAAATTTGGAAGCGGCTTCTCACACTATATTGCACCACCTACCGTTAACAGACTCTCGTCTTGTTATATGGGTTTTCTACAAACATCAAAAATTTGAAGTGATTTCCCTTTTTATACGATCTCGAATAGAAGTTCGACAATGTGTATGTTCACTTTAGTAAATATTTTTTCCCTTTTTACTGTATGGGACGATACCCACCAACAAATCTTGAAGTGTTTTCCAAACTTTCAACTAAATATGAATTTCTGTTAAGTAAACATTTACACTACAATCTTGAAGGGTGTGTTTGAATAGTGCATCTACATGGGTGTCCGGAAATTCGATGTCCAAATTTATATAACAATTCGTTACGGAGCTACATCACTTTAAAAGGTAGGGGGACGCGTTAAGCACTTTTTTAAACAACTTTTACAGTGATTGAAATAATTCTAAGAAAACAATTTTGCCAGATATCAGTCCTCTTAAAACTTCAGCGTCAATGAAATTTGCAAACTTTATATTATTTAAATATTATTAATAATATTAAATATTAGCGTAATATACAGTATAACTTAATAAAAGAACGTTCGTAAAATCAAAAGTTGAGCATTTATCTAATTACAAAATTCGTCGTGCGCCGCTGCAACCGAGAATGTTTCCTCCGGTGAGATGGTTTCGGTATGAGAGATAACAACGGTCAGTGGATTCCGTTCCAATAATGCAAACGTACAGTGTAAACTCAATTTTTTATTTGCATCAAAAATATACGAATATGCTCCTTATAGTGGACGCGTACAGATCTGGCTTCTAGTAGTGGGCGCTCTTCGTCACTAAAAATCAAGACAGGTGAAGGGAGATATAGATGAACAGTTCCAGAATACAAAATTTAAGCACGTAGTGAAATAACAATGCAAGTTTTCCATAAAATTGAGCAAAGCACTGTGCCTGACCACATTGTTAAAATGATGTTAAATTACATTGTTGTCTTTGTATTTGCGATAGTGGCGGTACCTAGTAGAGGTCGCTGTAGCTGTATCATGTCTGATCATTTGAGATGAGGGTTACGCGCTCTGCTACTTTACTAGTGTGAGTTTAAGCAATGCGCATGGGATCACTGAATTTAGAAACATAAATGTTTCTGAGTTTTTTTTATGAGAAACAAATTGATTTATTGGAAAAATATCCCGTGGGATTAAAGGAAACTAAAAACGGAAGTTGTAAATTCGTGCGCCAAAAATTTGTGGGGGGGGGGGGGGGGGTAAATTAATTTTTCTGAATATTGCTGCACCTAGAACCGAAGTTGTAAATCTTATTCCACTGTTTTGTATAGTTCTCCGATTAACAAGCAAAACACATGCATTTTTAATTTTCAAAAAATTGCATAGAAGGCGCCACAAAGAAATTAGCCCTCTGGGACACGAACTAAATTGTAGCTCATTCCTAGCTCTATTAGTTTATACACCTGACGCGCCATGCGATATTCTGTGGCGCGATCGCAGAAATGAAACACAAAGTTTATAAACACGCATGCGAAGCGATTATGGAGTTGTATATGCGCATGCGTATTAAAAACTGCGCGTTTCACGTTTGCGACTAAGTAATCGCGCTACAGAAAATAACGTGTGCGGGCCAGTCCATAGAATCGATCAAAACATCGTGTAGCCAATTTTGTAGCAATGTTTTTTGAAAATACCATAATTTTCAAAAATGCTTGCATTTCGAAGTTTTATAATACTTAATTTCATCCCAATTTGTAAGCTCTTTTTTTTACTAAGAAGACGTTCAAGTCAAAAACTTAAAACAATCGTAGCTTCTCTCATCAATTTGAAAATAGAAATTGAGAAAAAATTTTTTTTAGGCGAATTGAACTAAAAGAAAAACAAGTCTAACTCACGCTTTCGGTTTCGGATTTTTTAAAAACTGATTTTGTTGTTACATACCGAAGCTCATTTTTGGGTTCCTAGTGGTCTTAAAAGGTGTATCTATTTCCGTCAAAATTCTAAATTTCAAAATTGAAATGAAATCAAGATTTCACCACATTACTGAAGGCATAGGAATGTAAAACCTGCGTACCCTCCCTTACGAGGGTGTAGCTCCGTAATGAAGCGTTTTCGGATCCAGGCTAAGGGAAAGTGATTGACTTATTTTGGCGTGTACAATGCGACATATAAATTTAAACATGTAATTTCCGTACCCTCTGTTTATGACATATGAGCGCACATACAAGCACATACAGCCTGAGTAAGAAGATACGGGTTTATTATATTTTTGCTACTTGAGAGGATAAAAAATTTACTAATAAAAGTGCTAACCGACACGTACTATAAACTGACATATGAACATCTTATACAGAGTGTCCCATGAAATATTATTCAAGATAATACTTTTCTTAAATAGAATGCCCTATATATTTTTATTTTAGTGTTAACTACATTTATTTTCCAACAAGAAATCGCAATTACTTTTTTTTCTAAATGCTATAGTTTTTGAGAAAATAGTAATTTCATAGACATACAGCTCGTCCGATTAGGGTCTACATGCAATTAATGGAATTACGGCGCGGATTGTAAACAAATGACGTTCACAGATGTGATATTCAGCTTTAATATATTGCTATGATATGAGGCTATGTACGTACCAGAAAAACAATTCTTTAAATGCCTGCAATTTACGCAATAACTAATTATATTTTATATGAGACTCTTTTATAAAATTTCTCAGGGTCGTTATTAAGCTTGGGAAGAAATGTTATTAATAAATAGGATTCAAAAAAAAATGCACAAACCAATATCAACGTTACAACAGCTTTTTATTTAAAAGTCAATTTGAGGTTAAATTTTTTGTAAACTCAAGAAATTTCTTTTTATTCTACTGCTCTTAAAACTGAACACTTATCTTTGTTTCTTCTTTATAAAGATATCCTTAACTCGACAATCGTTGAATGATAAACTCCCTCTTCTCTGGTTTGCAGTTTCCACAAAACCACAGCACTCGCCTTTAGTAAGAATCTTCCTCCGCTGTTGTACCAATATGTACTGGACTGCTTTTATGTTTACTAATACTTGGCCTTTTCTACCATGATAACTGTAAACTCGTTCTGGACCGCTTTTATATTATTATTCTTTTGGATATTTCCATTAGTTCAGAAACACTTGTATCCGTTTTGTTATAGCTTCTATTCGATTCAATACCACTATTTTATTACATATAACTCGTTTTCTTTCTCTTTTTCTTTCAGAGAATGAAAAATCGTGTGTCTTTGTTCTCAGGTACGAGCCGTAACTAGTAAGTTTTCACTTGCTTTTGTCTTCCCTCTTGATCTCCCATTTTTTTAAAAACAAATAAATCTCATGAAACAATGAGTGTTCTTTTTATACATTTGTCAAATTGACATTCACATCCATAATCCCTACAAATGACATTTAACGATGCACAAACAAGTAAGTCTAACTTCTTATATATTAAACCTTTTAAACAATTCTGAATTAATTTATAATTAAAATTAACATAAACAATAATCGTATCAATTTGATTGTGTTCTTCTTTCTTTCAGAGTAAACAAAACTTCACAAATATGAAAATATAAATGATATAATGATAACCACATTATTTGAATTTCAAAGCAAGAAATTATAGCAATAATACGCAACCCTGAGTTTATAAGTTTGAATACCAAAACCTTAGTCTTCACAAACCTCCAATCGTAAATTGAATTGTAACAAGCATCCCAAAAACTGCCTTCCAGGAATTACAATACTCCAGTCAAATCAAACAACTCCAAATATCATAGCAATATAGATACAATGCTTCTTTTCCCGAAATTTCTAGTTTCAAAATGGCGGCCGCTACGTTTTTTTGAGAATTGCTACTTTAGTGCCCTATTACTGTAGCCTGTCGCCCTGTAGAGGCACAATCCAACTGTGTACACTAGCATTTGAAAATTTAAAGCTATGAAGTGAAAATATTTCCAAAATTTCGTATATTTTCAAAAAAATATTTCTCTAAAACTGGCCACAAGATTCTTGTTATAATTTGCTCGGCCTATAGCTAGAGATAGGGATGGGTTACAATTTGGTTTGTGTCTCAGTCCGCTAAATTGTATGTGACGTTTTTTATGAAATGTTAAAAATCGAAGATGCATGTCTCTTTTTTAATAAATAATATTAAAAAATTTTAGTTTAAGGCAAAATTACTCATGAGTAATAGAGGAATAAGATTCAGAACTTAATTTTTGGATGCAGCAATATTTAAGGGGGTCAACGTTCTTCTCCCTCCCTAATTTTAGCGAACGAATTTGTCCTCGTGGTTTTGGTTTTGTTTAGTCTCATCCAAAAATCGTTTTTTTTTCTAAATTTTTTATCAAAAAAAGAACATGCAAAGTTTCCTTCTTAAGTTGCACAGAGGCACCTATGAGAACTTAAGAGTAAGAGAGCTAAATTGTGTAACACGTAGTGAGTAAGAGGTGAACATAGTATAACCACGTGATAATAGACAGATAAAATAAACCCCATGACTACCTATTCCAAAACCTTGAAATTACTTCTCAGCTAGTTTATAAGTCTTATGACTCTTGTTGCTCTCGTATTTAAGATAAGTTGTCGTTGCAATGACAGATAAACAGGTTTATATTTTAATATCTTACATTTTAAAACAGTGTGTAGTTAGATGTGCTGTAATTGTTGTTATTAAATATACAAAACTAATTATTCTATTTTAAATTAGTATAAATTTTGTGTTTTCTTTTGCATTACCAGAACTATTTCGTTTAGCTGATTTACATTTTTTAAACTAATTTCAAGACTGATTTTACTATTTTTCTATTACGTTTAAATAAACCAGCAATCTACTTTTTTTTCATTTATAACTGAATTCTTTACTTTAAATTAGTTCTCTTTAGTTTGGATTTCCAAGTGCAATATCTAGCGCCTTACTTGAGTTGGTAATTCTCAGTGCCGGACGAGTGAGTCCGTTCTAATCTCTTAGCAACGGACGTGGATGTAAATTTCAATCACTTATTCGCGCGAGAATATTTGAAACGTAAAAAGTATGGAAAAGTACCAGCGACGTGCTTCGCCCATTTTTTCATCAAAATATCTTAGTCTCAGACATTTATTACTGTAGAAGTGCTCACGGAAAATATGATTTAAGAGAATTATATCGTAAGTGGTTGTTGCAAAACGTTTTGTTGTATTTACATTTTAAATAATATTTAAATATGCCGTGCAAGCAGTAAAATGCCTAAAACGTTATTTTGATGGACGGAAGAGAAAATAATTTTCAATAATTTTAATATATTTTTGACTGATACTGCTTATTGGTATTTGTTTTTTTGCCCATGTTTGCAGTGCAAGCAACACAATCAGTGGTTGTTGTAGAAGGTTTAATTGCCAAACTACCATGTGATATAACACCGTCATTTCAAGGAGACAAAATCCATATTGTTATTTGGTTTAAGAAAAGCAATAACGGGAAGCTTACTCCAATATACACGTAAGTATACAGCTAAGGACGATTGTGGTTGATTACATTTTATATTAATGTGAACTCAAACAACTGTCGGAGATTCAAGGTTGAAATAAAGGCTCACACCGTCTGAATTCTCAAATTTTCGCCCTAAGGTGATGGAACTTACTGGCTGTATACTGTTTATTTAGCAATACAGAGTATTTACTCTGCTATGTCATGAATATGGAACTAAGAGACGAAAGCGTATTTTCTGTAACAATTTATACAGCATCGAAACAAAACATCTGTAAACATCATTAAATGGCAAAATTGTTTAACTAAACGTAATTTTGAACAAGTATTTATATTGCCTTGACTCTTAAATTGATGTGATTGTAAGAATTTGTTATAAATTTTCCAATATAATTGAATTTTCCGGCAAATAATATAATGGAAGGTATAAATATTACCTACACAGAAATTAATGTTTCACATACAAGTTTTGCAGATTTGGACGATTTGGGTAATTCTCATCTTCACTGATTCCAAACTGGTGATTATTTACGTAACAATACACAATGTTTACTTTGCTGTTTACGAATGTGAGTTGAAAACATGACTAAATGTTATCCACTGTTGACATTTGAATTCACATGCAAATGGAAATTAAGTGTTCTGTTTGGAGATTGTTCACTGTTAGGCAAATACAAATTTAGCAATATTTTAAATTTTATTAGTTTTGCTTACAAATTTAACGTAACAATTTTTGTTGCTGCAGTTTCGATTCCCGGGATAACCTATTATTAGAACAAGGGAAACATTGGTCAGATGAGTTAGTTCTGGGAGGTAGGGCGCGCTTCCGCTTTCAGGACGAACCAGCCAAACTTGTTATAAACAGTATATTACGTAACGATGCGGGGGTGTATCAGTGCAGGGTTGACTTCAAACAATCTCCAACTATATCGTCTGAAGTTAATCTAACGGTTATTGGTGAGTACAGAGCTTGCCTCAATATTGCAAAATTAAACAAACTCAACTATCAAAATATTTTACTTGCAGTTCCTCCAAAAGAACTGACGATCTTGGACGAAAAAGGATTTCAAGTTAGTAAGAATTATCTTGGTCCGTACAATGAAGGGTCTTCGGTCAACATTACGTGTGTTTGTACGGGCGGTAAGAATTTTTATATTGGCAAAGAATATCTTTATCCAGAAAGCCTACATTAGGTTTTCCAACCCCTAAACTGACTTGGTGGCAGGAAAACGCCCTTTTAGATGACTCCTACGAGAATTTATCCGACAACATTGTGGTTAATGTTCTTCATATTGAACGACTACAAAGAAAACATTTAGACGTGATATTAACTTGTCAAGCTTCCAATAACGATGTGCTTGCTCCTATTTTCACCTCCGTGAGCCTCGATATAAATTGTAAGTATGCAAAGTCCTTTAATTTTCTAAATGTTACTTTCATGTTTGTTACTGGAAAACCGCAAGGACGGTTTTCTCTTTTTTTCATTTCGTTGAATATAAAGTATAAATTTTCCTCTCCATTTCCTTTAAATTACGCGGAATGCTGAGCTATTGTCCCACATCTCCCCGATATATAAAGAGCTTAAACACTCTTCCGTATTTAAATACTTCCTGGGCAGCGCACAGATTATCATTCTTTTCCTTAAAAAATTATGAAACAAGTTTTGATTTTGATTTCATGCTGCTATGAT
This sequence comes from Ctenicera cuprea, assembly GCA_958336395.1. Taxonomy (NCBI): domain Eukaryota; kingdom Metazoa; phylum Arthropoda; class Insecta; order Coleoptera; family Elateridae; genus Ctenicera; species Ctenicera cuprea. Next base: position 70,279,780 of record OY284486.1, on the reverse strand, counting down.
TAAACCGAAAAATTGTATCGAGAGTGCTTAACAATTTAATTTGAAATTTCCCTGATAAATTTCAGCCTTTCAGGCGAAAGAATGTAATAGAGTGACTGGATGAAGCGGGAGCTTGTATACGAACCGCGTTCCACATTCACATTTTTTGGGAAATAGATAGCTTTAACACATATCTCGCGGCCCCACTCTTGTTTACCCTTTCACATCGTTTGTATTTTTTGAGGAGGTAAAAATTTGATGCTATTTATCTAGCTATACAACGCGCTTTTAGTTTTTCTTGTTATTCACAATGTGCTGTTTGTGTTTGTATTAAAATTTTTATTGCGATGCTCTTGTTTTATAAGCTGGTTCTAAAAATATTTATTTAATTTTTACCTTACAACATACATGCTGTAGTTAGAAGTGAATACTCTTGAAAGCTTGGCGCTTCGTTTGTGTTTTCCTATACTTATAAAAAAATAAATACTTTTTATATATGCAATCCCAACAATTATAGCACCTGTAACAAAAAACGGTGCCTATTTAAATATAAACCCGTTAATGTCCGTTAAATTACCTGCACAGAAATTCGAGGGTCTTGTGAGTAGACAGCAGTCCGGTTCAGCATTCTACTTCTATGACGTACGTGCTAGTAGAGAGCGATTATCATAGTATTGTAGGGGTAGTACTAGGGGTAGCATTTTTCTGCGAAAAAAATTAGTTTATATATTTTTTCAAATATTATTTGTGGAAGAACACTAGATACCAAATGCTAAATTTGTTGGTCAAAAAATGGGGAGAGGGAGAAACATTAAAATAATAAACTTGTGCTCTTGTGTGAAAACCACTTTAACAAACAGCTGAATTAATTGTAGGTATGTGAACTAAACAAAGTGTATAGAAAGAGTTATTTCACTTTTAGCCATGTATTGTCTAAATTAACGAAAATGATAGGAGCAGAAAAGGGAACAAAATTGGTAAAAATGTAAATAAACAAAATAAATATTTTGATAATAAAACGTGTTTTTTGCTTTCCAGCCTTTCACATTTTTAATTTAGTTTTTCTAGGGTGAAAAAATTGGAAAACCCTCCTGTATGTTTCAAAACACTGTAACTTTACAAGATATGGATATTTTTTTCGAAAAGCTCTTTCGTCTTCGGCCGCAGCAGCGAAAGACTACCATGGAACGTTCCCGGTAGTGTTTCTAACTGTTGCGGTACAACTGGACTCGTAGGCTGTACATACGATTAATTTCATAGAATAAGCCATAATCTCCAGCTCAGCAGGTTTATCCGCCCTTATAGGACATTCTTCCAAGTCTTACGATAGGTTCTCTCGATATGAGTCCCAGTCGCAGTTTTTTGAATTTCTGTACTCTTAGAGTATTTACCGCCGGAGCTGTGATCTGAAAGGGTTGACTCTTTAGATACATGCCAGTTTAGTATCGCGGAAGCAAATAATAATGTCGCCACGGTTATATTAATGACCTCCCTTCGCACAGTAGTGACGAAACTAGGTTCATTACTCGATTCAAAGTCACTAACTTATATTTAAAAAAAAATCTAAAAGTAACTCATCTTGTTGGTTGTTGTCGTTGCTGCCTTATAGTAAGTGGTGAGTATTTGCATCGCAGCCCAGCAATACCTGTGGATTTTTTTCTCTGCAGTGATTGATGAGTTTTGATGTCATCTTGGGGTTATTACGATGGAGGTTCTGGGGACCCCTCTATCCCTATTGCCTGCAAAGTTTTTTCCCCTTTTCTCTTCCGCCTTTTTTCCTTTTAACCGAGGATCTTAAAGGTGAATTAGGTAGAACTAGAAGTGTAGGTGAAGCCTGCACTGTAGTTCTTGGATCTTCCTCCATGACATCTCACCCATGGTGATGATTACTTGTTGTTTCTTAGGGTCTAACTTTGTATCCACCACCTTCTAGGTCTTTGTGGGAAGCCCAGCTTTCTGTTTACATAATCTGTGTAGTATGACCTTCGGTTTCATAGGTCGTTCCGAGATCCAGGCCATGGTGCGCACTGGTTTAGGGACATTCTTAGTTTCAATGAGGGTAAGTTTGTTTCTATTTCAAGGTGCGTAGCCTGCCGTGACTTTTCCTAGCTATTTTTTGGTTTCTGGTTCGGCACAGTTGATGTACAGCAACTTACCCCTATGTCTCGCTTTAAGGAATTTCAGTCGAGTGTGATCCCCTTTTCTCCGATTGCGTAGATTTTATTGAGTAGGTAGGTACCTGCTCCTTGCCTGATCTTCTGATACGCTGTTATCCGAAGACCATCTAGGCTCCAGTTAATACCTCCTTGTATGTGGCAGTAAGTTCGACTCTCTTGTTTTCTTATGTTTGTTTCGGGGTACTTCTGTCAGAGCGATAGTGGTACCTCATCTACGCAGTCCGGGCGATGATTAACTCAAGACCTCCGTGCCCCCTGCGGATGCTATTTCTGGCTTCCGAGTTTCTTCGTACTACCAGGGGGTTGTTGCATCAGCAGGCGGTTTGAGCCGTGAGATGGTCCGCGGCAATGGCTTGGGCTAGTTACAAACCAGGTGATCGGTTCCAGAGCAGCCATCACTACCAGTTCGTCATTGGAGGTGGGCGGTCCCCTATCTGCCACCTGCTTAAAGAAAATGCATGCTTGCGTTGTAACTCGAAAACAATTGGAAAAATATAAAACATCTAAGCACGCCACTGCAACCTATACAGGGTGTTCATTTGAAAACTTCCCACCCCCAATATCTCGGTGCACAAGGCTTTCTGAAAAAATCGCCGAGACACGTCAACAGTATTAGCGAGGGGGACATATTTTTACATAATAGTGACATAAATCGTTTCATCCCCCTACCCCCCAGAGCCGCCCCCTTAAAAATTTTAAATGGCAAGGGGGGTTATGTGATACCTCATTTGAAAGGTCTTCGTATTGCCTACATTTTGGCGTTTTGTTTTTTAAAATCGGTCGATTAGTTTTTGAGATATTAAGGGAAAAGTGTTTGAGTTTGTTAAAACAAAAAGGAGCGTGTATACTTATTGATAACATTTTTATTTATAATCAGTATTAAAAATACAAATAATTATTGGAAGTAAAAAATTATTTGGAATGTTATTATCTTAATAACTGCTCAAAATGTTGTCCATTGTTGGCTAAGCAACAATATAACCGTTGTTCAACGTGTTCCCTGACGTTTTGGAAAACATGTCTTGGAATTGATCGACATTCTTCAATTATTCGTTGACGGAGCTCGGCTATACTTTGCGGTTGAGGCGTATAAACAACCGATTTTAAATGGCCCCACAGAAAAAAATCTAAGGGAGTTAAGTCGGGGGACCTAGCTGGCCACTCTATAGCTCCTCTTCGACCTATCCATTTACCGGGAAATGTATTCTGCAACCACTGCCGAACCGGTAAGACATAATGAGGAGGGGCACCGTCCTGCTGAAAGTATAGTTGTTCCTCATCAAGTAGTAAATTACCATCTGCATCACGTTGATTTTCAACTGCTTCAGTTATTAGTGGATTAATAGCATTTTCCAACATGTCCAAATACACTGCACCATTCAAATTTCCTTCGATGAACAAACGTCCAATCACTTGATCTCCTAAAATACCTGCCCACACATTAAGTTTTTCGGGATACTGAGTATGTCCTTCTGTAAAAATGTGTGGATTTTCGTTACTCCAATATCTACTGTTATGTCTATTTACAAATCCATTTAAATAAAATGTGCATTCATCACTGAAGCAAGTATTCTTCAATATTTCATTATTATTATTAATCATGCCAGTCATTTGTTCGCAAAATTCAATTCTCCTGTCAAAATCGTCTTCATTTAGCTCATGGCAGATTTGCATTTGGTAGGGATGAAATTTATGAAGTTTTGCTACTTTATGAACTGAACCTAATGAAATGTCAGTTGCGGCGGCAATTTGGCGGAGCGAACTTCTGGGGTTTATACCAAAATGTCCTAATATCTCAATTTGAGTGGCCTGATTTAAAATTCTGGGTTCAGTACGTTTTCTATTCGAAACAGATCCAGTCTCAGTAAATTTTGCTATAAGGTCTAGGACGTGGACTTATCTGGATGCCGTTCATTAAACGTAGCTGCGGTTTGTCGAGCACATTGATTTTCAGCCCCATAAATTAACACAATTTCAACTTTTTCACCCAAAGTGTATCCCATTTTTAATAATTATCAAGAGAACTTTACAAATTTACGCGCCACACTAATTAAGCAGTTTAAACAAACATCAACTATTAATGCCAAACACTTTGACAAGAAAAACATCCAATAGTGCATTATGACAACAGCCTACTATGCGTTTTACAAGCTCCTTTCTGTTTTAACAAACTCAAACACTTTTCCCTTAATATCTCAAAAACTAATCGACCGATTTTAAAAAACAAAACGCCAAAATGTAGGCAATACGAAGACCTTTCAAATGAGGTATCGCATAACCCCCCTTGCCATTTAAAATTTATAAAGGGGCGGCTCTGGGGGGTAGGGGGATGAAACGATTAATGTCACTATTATGTAAAAATATGTCCCCCTCGCTAATACTGTTGACGTGTCTCGGCGATTTTTTCAGAAAGCCTTGTGCACCGAGATATTGGGGGTGGGAAGTTTTCAAATGAACACCCTGTATAAAAAGATCTATTAAAAACATTAAATTTAATTCTTAATATATATATATATACAACAGCGCTACAGGCCTTAAAGGCCCTTGGCTTTTTCAACTATTTCTTTCCATGCTTTTCTATCTAGTGTAACAGTTTCCCATTCTTTTATTTGCAGTTTCTTCAAATCTTGTTCTACTTCTTTCCTCCAGCTTAGCCTTGGTCTACCACGCTTGTTCCTTCCTTCCGGTTCTGATTTGTATACTTCGTTAACTGTTCTTTTGCTTTCTAATCTGTGTAAGTGACCAATCCATCTTATTCTGTTTTGTTTTATTATTTTGACTATTGTTGCGTCTTTGTAGAGGTCTTCTAATTCTTTATTTGTCCTTCTTCTCCAAATACCCCCTTCGTTTATTCCTCCATATATGTATCTTAATATTTTCCTCTCCCGGGCTTCTACTTTGCTCTCTTCTTGTCTTGACATCACCCAGCACTCACTCGCGTATGTCACTATCGGTCTTATAATTGTTTTATAAAGTTTAATTTTTATTGGTCTTGAAAGAACTTTTGAGCTCAATAGCTTTTTGTATACTCCCACGCACTTAGATCCCATTATTAGTCTCCGTTTTATTTCTTCGCTTAATTTCCCATTGGACGATATTTCCATACCTAGGTATATTGCACTATCTTCTTGTTTTGGATTGTATACTTTGTTTTCGATGTTAATTTGTAGTGACTCCAAATAAATGAGCTACAATATCCAATAGGAATGTTACAAATATCATGTTTTGATTATAGCTCAAAAACTGAAGAAGTTTTTTTAATTTTTGTTTTTCGTAACTATATCATTAACAACTTTACACATGAAATTCCATGTACCCTGTACCGGAGGACCAAAAAATGTATATTTGTCAAAATTAGTGAATACAAAATGTCCAGGATCTCAATAAATTCCCATACTAGAAATATGGAAATGTAATAACTTTTGTTTCTACCGGTTTTTTCATTTAATTAAACTTAATTTAAAAACAGGGAAATAAAACAGAGGAAAAAGTTCTACCTACCATGAAATACAATTGTACCCAATTTTTTGTTTCGGTTTGGAAAAAAACCTGTAATTGAATTTTAATTTGATTCTCTCCATGCAAGTGTTTAATAAATTGTTTTTGTAAATAAAAATATTGAGTTAATGTCGTAAAGTCGTAATACGAAGTTCTAAGGTCGTTAAAAGTTTAAATGAAACAAAATTAAAAAGTGTTCTTGAACTTCAGGAAATTTGAGGGGTCTACAGAATTAGGCTAAATAATTGGATTTACCCCAAGCAGTTGCATTAAAATTTAACTGTAGCTGCTGTCTTCCACATACATACCTACACTAAATAATTCCGTCAAAGTATGCCAACGGGCAGAATATATTATAAGCAGCAAATCTTAACCGTGAGAAATTGCTTGGGGCGCTAAAACTGCTGCTGGTTTCTTGGGCAAAGCCCATTGGTTCCTGTCGCGTGTCGAACAGACGCCTGACGAAAAACCGAACCAACTTAACCACTTCTGCTCCTCATTTATATTCTCTTGAACAGCGTTCATTAACACTACCTGAATCAACATTGTTACTCGTTTTTTTTTTACTAAACAACCATGCTGAATGAAATAAAATCCAAACCTGCGGCTGCGTGTATATTTTGGATTAACATAAATTACGTAAATCTTTAATTAGCAGACACAATATATGGTACTTAAATATGATGGTATAATAAAATGTCCTGAAAAGCCTTTTCATCGACGTTTTAGTAGAATTCGCTTGTTAAAATGTTTGCATTTATTTATAGAGTTCACCTTAGTTGGAGAAAATTTAAGGAATTTTCGCAGAAATCATAAAAATAGCGTTGGAATTAATGCTGTGGATGGTTTGCGACTCTAGAATTAGAATTAATGGCTTAATTAAACTAAAAGTAATTAACTATTAAACGAACAAATTCAATTTAGTTATGAATTGTTTTAAAAGCAAAAAGTAAATTAACAGCATTGGAAGGCAATTTGCAAGGTTTGCGTGAATTTCATCGCTGAAGATAACGTACAATCGATAAGCAGAATGAAAAATCCAACCTATTATAAGGGTTTTATAATAGAGAGCATTTTTCAACTTGCTATTACTTTCTGTCTTGTTATTTTTGGCTTACATGGATTCGAAATTAATAGGGTTTTAGATAAGATGGTTTTTGCAATTTTTTTGCTGTTGTGTGGACAGACAAGCAATTACTGTTATTTGTTTTTCATATTGTGATACAGCATAAACGCACGAAAGCGCTGTTAAAACGAATATCTAATGAATGAAGATTAATTAAATTCCACCGTTTCTCAGTTTTTTATGCTGTCAAGCGGAGCAATTTTACGGATCTAGATAAAATTATAGCTTAAACGATTTACCCTGCATTTTCGAATCCTTAGTTTATTATGAAGCTTCCTTATATGCTATAATTTGCACGCAATGATAACACATCCTTTTATTTATGTACTGCTACCCAACCTAGAGAAAATTTATGACATCCATGTAACAAATAGCTAAAGTCGGGGCATCTGCCACCAAACTGAATTATATGCTTAATTTATTACGCAGCTTTGGCAAAACTATGCAGAGAACTCTTGTGTACTATAAACTTGTTATAAGGTACCTATTAAATTTTCCCCGTTTACGCCCGAGGTTTATATAACTGAAGCACCGGCAGCAAACTTAAGCTAATAAAAGTTGTGTACCTGTTTCAATGCTGTTGTTGTTAATGAAGCTTGAGAAATTCGCTGTAAGTAGAGCAGGTAATAAGAGCTGTGTAGCAATTTATCAGAAAAATTCTCTTAACATTCCATTTAACTATGATAATGTTATGTCTACAGCCTGGATGTTCAAGTACCAAAAAAATCAGGCAAAAAATCGTGTCTTATATAAATCAGTCAATTCCGAAAGTGAACATGTACGAATTTGATTGCAATTGTATTATGAAACACTATAAAAAAATCTCTACAGATGAACTAAAACGCTGCGTGCATTAATTAAATTCAATGGCTTTAACGTAGCGGGCTTTAAAATTTATTTAATTTTGGAATTAAGAAAATGAAATAATACATACTTTTGCTATTGCATTTAATTTATGCTCGCACCATTTTAGTATTATTGATTGTCTCCTGACCAGTGAAAGGTGGTTATTTTTAAAAATAATATCAACACCGTGAAATATGTTTGTTATGTTAAAGTCGCCTATAGCAGTCTTTTATCTTTAGCAACAAACAATGTGTCACTTAAACAGTATCGATCAATTAGACAAATAAAGTGTTACTCAAAAAGGGATCTTTGCTTTTTATTTTCATGGAGAACTTAACTGGCGGAATGTATATAGGATTACAGAACTTACATACAGCGAACAAAGATACATTTTTACAACTCAAAGTTTTGACTCTTTCGTTTTTATATATTAGATTAGATAGATAATTACATAGATGGGCGAAACACGTCGGTCATACTTTCCCATGCTTTTTACCTTAAATATTCTCGCGCCTTAAATATTCTTGGCAGAAAAACATTGTTTTCACCAAAATTAAAGAAAAAAAAAGAATTAAGCCGCAGCAGGAGTTTAGAGTTCTAATAGCCTGTGCGGTAGGATGCCGTACCATCGCTCGCCAACACTTAAACATAGTAAGCAGTGATAAGTTGGACCAACGGTAACCGCCGCGCTGCGCATATTCAATAATATACGAACTCGCGGAACCCGTGTGTTATGCTTCGTGCCACAAATTTGTTGTGAACTTTCAATAAAAATAATAAACAAGCTAAGTCAATTTTTAAGATATGTACTTAATGCCGCCAGCAGTAGTACTCAAATACATCAAATAATAATTAAAATAAATGTAACCTATTTTTATATTCATTGGTATTTCAAACTTTAATTTTTACGCTTGAAACTCTTTAACTGCAAAATATGCTAGGTATCTATGTAAGAATCCCGGCTCTGGTAAATAATTCCTAGTTTATTAAATATCTCTCTTTGGTCTCCATTACTGGCGATTGCGTTTACTAGGTCCGGTTAGGTTAGGTTAGTTTCATCTGAAGTTGTTTTCTTTTAATTGTGAATAGCGCAATCACTGTAGGTAATAAAATCACATTTCTAGATATTAGTCCTGTTGATATCTCAGCTCCAATGAAATTTGTTTCTATGATATAATGAATTGTGTACTTGACATATCATACTAATACACGTAAATACTACGAGAGGCTGTGATTGGCGTGTAGCTGCTTAGAAACCAGCCAGTCTCGGGTTTGAATTCCGAGTTTGACGGGGTTTGTATTTGAATGTTAGAAAAGGACTAGTAACCCTTCTTGTTACAAAGATAGCCACGTAATTACTAAACAGTTTGGTTACATGCAGTGGCGGAGTATCTACAGGGTGTTTCTTAATAACATGCTAATATTTAAGGAGGTTATTCTTGGGTCCATTTTGAGAAAAAAACTTCATATGAACATATGTCCTAAGGGTCTTAACTTTTGAACTACAGGGTGCTAACGTTTTAAGAAAAAAAAATTTTTTTTATGATATCTTTGGTATGACCCTAGATATTTTCGTGAAACGTAGTACACATCTTCTACGCATCAAAAGGCATTTTCTGCTGTACAACATAATTTTTTACTCTTGCCAGTGGCGTTCGTGCGGGATTTGCACTGAATCATTTTAAAGAGAAAAGTGATACGCCACTGCTTTTTCTTAAAGTAAAAATTATTTTTGAAATCCTCATTCTTTTCTGAGCAAATCTGGTCTCTTGATTTTTTTTCGTTTGACGTACGGTTTTCGCATAAAAAAATAAAATTCATTCATTTGCATCTCGCTAGACCACTTACGACAAAAACCAATTTATTTCCTGTGGGGTCATCTTAAAACATTGGTTTATAGCACACCAATTCATACTGAAGAGCAGTTGAGAAATCGCATCATAGTTTCTTGCGAAACTATTAGAAACAGTCCCGGCATTTTCCAAAGAGTACGTGAGTCCATGAGAAAAAGAGCAGAGGCATGCATATTTGCAGGAGGTTCACATTTTGAACATCTGATTTAATTTATTTCTTTGTGCGTTCAGGGTAATTTTGTGTTAGCATTCCAAAATGTATTTAGATTACTTTAATTTTATAATTTTACCGTTTAAAAATTATTCTCTTAAACAAATTTTTGTTTAAAGTTACATAAATTGGTTTTTGTCGTAAGTGGTCTAGCGAGATGCAAATGAATGAATTTTATTTTTTTATGCGAATCCCGTACGTCAAACGAAAAAAAATCAAGAGACCAGATTTGCTCAGAAAAGAATGAGGATTTCATATATAATTTTTACTTTAAGAAAAAGCAGTGGCGTATCACTTCTCTCTTTAAAATGATTCAGTGCAAATCCCGCACGAACGCCACTGGCAAGAGTAAAAAATTATGTTGTACAGCAGAAAATGCCTTTTGATGCGTAGAAAATGCGTACTACGTTTCACAAAAATATCTAGGGTCATACCAAAGTTATCATAAAAAAAAGAATTTTTTCTTAAAACTTTAGCACCCTGTAGTTCAAAAGTTAAGACCTTTAGGACATATGTTCATACGAAGTTTTTTTCTCAAAATGGACCCAAGAATAACCTCCTTTAATATTAGCATGTTATTAAGAAACACCCTGTATAGGCACTACGGAACTGCTGCACCGCCTGGGAGAATACATTTTGTAAATATTTATTTATTACTGTGTAATTAGATTAAAATTAATAACTATTTTTTATTTTCTATACGGCTCGATCAAAATGCAACCGACGACGCCATCAATGCTTGACGTGAAGTCTTGTCAGTACTTGGCAAATGTCGCCTGCCGACTGACTTAACTGCGATTTCAATGGTGCTACTTTAGAAACAGTGACAAATGCAGCGCGTCAGGAGCATGTGGAATTACCAAAATTTACGCTAGGTCGCGTCGACACTGCATAATATACAGTTCCACTAAATAACATTAAAGATGCGAATTTGCGTAAACTTTTACTCGCTCCATTGATTACTGCGCCTTTATGTTAAAAATTAGTTTAAAAATTGAAGGTGGAAAAACATTTTTTAATCTATATTTCAACATTTTATTTAAAAACGGTAGCAATATAAATATTAAAAGAAGGGTTCAATTATAATTTCGATACATTTATTTTAATGATTAGGTATCTCTCGACACAACTTATAAAAACAAACAAAATGCAGTTGTGCTGCAAAGAACGCTAATCTAAATACTAAAACCAAAAATATGCACAAGTAAAAGCAGTAATAGGACAAACAGGTATTGAACAATTCCATTGTAAGCGATCTTTGCTCATAAATTTAGAAAATAAGTACGGCTACTTCGGGCTTAGCTATGAGATGGAATGAACCGATTTAATTTTGGTTATCGTATGTGAACGATGTTACTACGCTCATGTTGCATGATAAGTAGGCTAACAATTAATAACCAGAAATTAAACTTGACAAATCGAGAACTGCAGAAGGTTTCGGTGCAGGAGTTTACGGCAATAAACTTAAGACAAAATTTTCGTTTGCCCTTGGCGGATTCGCACAGACAGCAATTTTTGCCAGCTTAGCTTGTGCTCAGGAGAACCTTTGTAGGGGTTACTGCCACAAACATATCTATTTCCAAGCAACCGGGTTGGGGTTAGACCCCCGTCCCTAAATAATAAGTATAAACCTAATTGTTTACCTAAGTTTTTACGGTATATTCCCAACAAAGCTTTAGTATTGAAGTTTGCATTGATGAAAGAAAAATGCTAGTTACAGTCTAACAACAAATAACTGCAGACACACAAGTTCCCTATTTTGTAAAAACAGGCTGATAATTAAAAGTGGCATTTCTAGAGCCATTTCTTTAAACAATAAAATTCTCGAAGGAATTTGTAAACATAATCATTTTACATTGCTGAGTTTTCGTCTAGAAATATGTTCCTGCATTGCTATAAACTCCATGTTCTAAACAAATTCACTATTGAGGATAACAGAACCGCATCAGTTACCTTAATAGGGCTTTGTTGTGTTTAATTCCATTAGCCCACAATACATTTCGGGAGAATGTCAACAACTCCGCAATGTTCCCCCATTGCGTCTGTTTTTTCATGTTCAGCAAACGTAAGTAAATACGTCTTTGAGGGCTCATTAGCTCGCATGGTGGCAACAATAACATTCCCCACGTGTCTACCTACAGGAATCGTCGTTTCATCAATCGAGATCATATATTGTTAACACTAATTTTGCTCCCTATTTTTTCACTGTTTGGTCGTAAACGTTCTCCAAGTCATTTTTTTATTGTTAGTTAACAGAGCACATCTTTCTTTGTAAAGTTTTTTTAAAATATTCCAGGGAATTATTTTCTAGCTTCTATAGTGAAATATCAGCGTCGACAAAAGCTTTGCATAAATCGAGAGCAAAGTAGAATTGCTTGTTTGTCGTTACTGTGTAAATGAAAATGTAGAACACAAACACGTCTTCCTATCCCCAGGTTTTCGATCAGCAAGTAATTTGTTTTTCACAGCTTCTAAATGTTGCCAAGACAAACTACTTCTTTTAGAAATTCATGATTTTTTGCACACTTTACAACACAGCTTTGACGGTTGAAATATTGCCAGTTCCTGTTCTTTCATAAAACTGTTAAGTTTTTGATGATTAGGCTAAATCAGGTAACCTCTGAAACTTCAAAAAAACTTGTGAAAAAGGCTCCCTTGCGACATATGACTGAAATATATTTAAAGTTTGAAAGAAAATATAGGAGCGGAGATTATGTAACACCTTCAAGAGATTGGGTTTTTTGTTATTTTATAAACCTATACATACAATGCGCCCCAAGCCTAGCAGAACATAGGCAGATGCCATGGGGAAACTGAAAATCTCGTATAAAATTTCCCTGAAATGCTCCTGTCAGTTTTAACCTTCATAACGATGAAGATCTCATATTTTTCTATTATTCTATGAAAATTATGGTATGCTTCCGGCTTAAATTAATTATTTTGCGATTGCAATAAACAAGTTTGGCATACAACTCCGAAATTTTGTTTCCCCGTATGCGTATCTTCATAGCTATGTTAATAAACGAGCGTTGCACGCTCGCGACACAATAACGACACTGAAAGTGCAGTGGTTCAAACCCCGCTCAGCGCTATGTTTTAAATTAAATTTTTAATTATCTGTTTTATTTTATACAAGCAAAATATTATTTTTTATCATTTTTTTTTGTTAATAAAAACTGTTAAATTAGACATTATTTTATTAAATTTAGCTCATCGTTGCTTAACAACGTACCTATTTGATAAATAAAAAAATAAAAATAATTCGGTTATTTAACAACTGTTTAATTATAGACCACGATAAACTGCGATTTTAGGCTTTTTAATTGAATTTAGATCAGTTAATTTGAAGCACTTTAGGTTATTTCGCAGTTTCTCAATATTTATTAAAATGTTTGATTTTACAAGTAATGCAATGGCTAATGTTGACTGAATAGTGTTAAAGTTTTTATACGACTTTAAATTTTTAAAATAGAAGTTATTATTTAAGTTTTTAATTGTCAGACATTTAACATGTAAAGATGACTCAATAAAAAGTTTACTAAATTTAATATTTTATTTTAAACCATTGGTTATAACAAAAGAGTACAAAAACATTGTTGAGGTTTTTTAAAACAAACAGATAATTAAAAATAAAAAAAATGGTATCGATAAATTGACGATGAGCGGATTTTGAACCGCTGCACTTTCAGTACCGTTACTGTGTCGTACAACGCTCGTTCGTTAACTGCGCTATAAAGACACGCATGCGGGGAAGCGCATTTTTGCTGTGACCTTGCAGGTGACCTTGTTTATTCATAAATTAATTAATTTACTCCGTCATTAAATTGGAAGCTTACAAAAATTTCTACAGAGTAATTAAAAAATCTGCGTTCTTTATCGCCATGATGTTCAAAATTGACGCGAGCATTTCAAAGAGATATTATACGAGCTTTCGCAGTTTTCCCGTGTTATCTGCCTATTATTGGCTATTCTTGCGACACATTGTATATGTTTTTATAACACACATAAACATCATAAACAAATAGATGAATATTAAAAAAAGATAAAAAGAAACATTTAGTTAATTCAAAAGAAACTAAAATTTAACGCTCTACTATTAGCTAAGCATGGGAACAATCCGAAATGCGCAACAGTTTCTTGGGGCGTATGCAATAGGAGGTACGGGGCTCGAGTCGATATGGGATATGAGGCTGGCGAATTTTGTTGATTCTTTCGGAGTGCTGCGGGGCTCTAAAAGGAACAAGACGCATAGAGATCGAGCAGGGAGCTGACAGGTTTTGCTAGGAGCAGCAGCTTCCATCGGGAGGCTTCAGTGCGCTAGAAAGATCGGAGGTTATACTTGGCTTTAGGAGGAGCGGGCTGCACCAGGGCTTTGGCAGGAGTTTGCTGCGTGGAGTTGGTTTCCTTTGCAGCAGCAGCTAATTTTCGATTTAGAAGCATTGGCAAGCTTTAGTTTTTGGACCGTTAGCTTTGGCTTTCTCGTTTTTTATATTGTGGTTGCTTAGTAACTGTTTAATAACAAGCTGAGCAAATTTAATATTTGAAACTAAAACAATGCGAAAACAATGCTGTTTTGAGAACAATGTCGTTGGGCTAAGCGATCTACGCAAGGTTGTTATTAGGATCAGTTAAATTTTTTAAGCAATGTGAAAACGAAGTTTCTTAAAAGCAGGCCGTCTATGTTTGGTTATGAATAAAAACAGTTATGTTGTTACAGAAAACAATGCAAAAACAAAGTGGTGGTCTAGGCGGTCTATGCAAAGATACGGTTATGAACAGTTATATTTTTACACAAGACCATGCGAACACAACGTTGTTTTTTTTAAGCAATGTTGTTGATCTAGGTGGTCTACGCAAGGTTATGGCTAAGATATATATATATTTTATTTATATTTTTAAATCAAACAATGCGAAAGCAATGCTGTTTCTTAAGACAATGTTGTTCTATGCGGTCTACGCGAGGTATAATTAAGACAGTTATATTATTACAAACAACTAGGCGAAAACAAGTTCTATTCACTAAATCAATCGATAAAATATTGAGTGCTGTTTTAGCTATTTACATACTACAAAATTTATTAAAATGTCAAGTATTTAATTACCACGTATTATTTTTATTTTAAGTAAAATCAGTTGTATAGCTTAGAATGCCGTTCGAAGTAAGGTTGCAAAAACCATTTCTTAAGTTTTCAGAGGACGTGGGTGTAAGTGTTAGAAACAGAAATTTTACAGATTCTTCCAGAAAAAGCTATTTAGACTTATTTCTACTAAAAAAGAAATGTTATTGAAAATAAAATTCCCCCCACCACCATAAAATACCAAAAACGTGTATAGAATATTCCCTGAACATCTAGGCTCTAGCTATGTTACCTAATTGTTTTTGTTCGTAGTGCGACCACTTTCAGTAAAACTCCTTGGAGAAAATGAACCTCTTTCAGCAGAAAAAATGTACCAGTTCACATGCGAAGTTGTTGGGTCTCGACCTACTCCGATAATTTCCTGGTGGAAAGGAGGTACTAAATTGGGTGGTGTAGCGGCACTTGTAAGTTTAATTTGGACATTAGCTGAAACTGGTAGCATTTATTTTACTTTGAACTTTTTACAACAATAGTGTTTGAAGTTGCTTTTATAAATTTGATATTAATGTTTACCTTTAACAAAAAACAACGCCAACAGCAACAATAATATAAAATTCAATAATTAAATAATCTTTAGGTGAAAACGAATGGTAATGTAACAAGAAGTACAGTTAATTTTACTCCATGTCTGAATGATGAAGGAAAGTACATTTCCTGCATTGTTGAACAACCTCTAATTTCTGCTGATATTATCGAAAACAGGTGGAAATTAAATATATACCGTAAGTGATTTCCTAACTAAATTTTTTATTTAAATAATTATTATGATTAATGCACAAATCTCCATTCAAAATATACCAACTTCTTTTGTTATAAGTCTATAAAAGCTCGTTCAAAAGTTTTCAGTCAACTACCAAACTTTTTTGCAAGAGCTAACTTTAATTAAAATCATTTTTGCAGATGTGCCATTGGTTAGTTTAGAACTGAGTAACAAACTAAGGAATACTGTTAGAGAAGGTAGTGACGTTTCCTTTGAATGCAACATTAAATCAAATCCATGGGTATATAAAATCAGTTGGAAATATAACGTAAGCGTATTCAGCATCTTAATGTGAGCATTCCACATTTTCATTTTTAGGGTACAATGCTGTACAACAACAGAACTCAAGGAATAATTATAAACAATCAGAGCTTAGTCATCCAAGACGTAAGCAGAGATAGGTCTGGTATTTACACTTGTATTGGAAGTAATGTAGAAGGTGACGGTGAAAGCAATGCCGTACGTTTAGAAATTGCGTGTACGTGAACTTGCAATATTCTTGATTTTATTTGATTGTTTTCTAATTATAGTTGCACCGGTTTGTCGTACAAAACAATTTGCTACCTATCAGCTGTCTTTAGACGACACAGTTAAATTAAACTGTGACGTAGATGCAAATCCAGCAGCGCTCGAGTTTACTTGGAACTTTAAAAACAGTGAAATCTCGCCTCGTTTAATTTCTTTGTATGAAACTTCACGTACCGTCTCCTACACACCCATAACTGAAAATGATTATGGAACGCTTTTTTGCATTACATCCAATGCCGTTGGAAAACAGACCGAACCATGTGTGTTTCACGTTACCTATATCGGTAAGTTTGATACTGATTCAAATATACTGAGATTTATTTAATAACATTTGTTGTTGTGGTTAGATAAACCGAATCCATTATCAAACTGCACTCTGCAAAACCAAACACATCAATTGTTGCTTGTTAAATGCGCCCACCGTTTGGATGACGATTTAAATCAAACATTTGTTGCGGAGGTTTATGATACCCAAACACGTAAATTGTTGAAAAATATCTCATCTGAAACGCCAAAGTTTGCCGTAACAGGATTACGTCAAAGTCTAGAAATAGAAATTAATTTATACGTTGCCAGTGAAAAGGGCAAAAGTAGAACAACACGCTTAAAGACTTTCATCCCAAAATTAGAAGAAACCCTTGCAGGTACGTACAGCCCGCTTGCTACAATAATGCTTTATTTCTTATTTATTATTTAAAGACGTGCAACTGCCACCCGAAAACTGTTCGGTAACCTCCCACACGCATTACCATCTTCGTATAAAAATTCCAGGTTTTTGAGATCCAGCGTCGTAAATCTTTAACATATCTATTACAAGTATATGACGCCAATTCCCATACACTTGTGGGCACTTCTACTTCTCAGCCTCCCGAGGCTATTACTGTTATAGCTCTTCCGAGAGATTGCCAAGATTTACTGCCCTTTATTAGGGGTATAGATGAATATTCCGTAACTAGCGATACAGCAACCCTTTTATGGTTCTGTCGGTGTTAAAGCATTTAGTTTAACACGTCAAAACCACAGTAACACATTTATTTGTTAGCGAGAGACTGTTTTGGAGCTTTATTCTCAAACTAAACCTTAACTTTTGTGTCTGAACTTTATTAATAACAATTTCAGCTTCAGTTCCGGTGAAATTGTACATCACACCAAAACTATCAATAACGATTTGTGTGGTAGTGGTTATAATTATCACAACTGTTGCAATTCTTATGGTGTGCCGTTTATGTGGAAGGGTTAACCATAGCGGCAAGAAATGTAATAATGGTGGACGTTCTTCGTCAATCTCTCGTTATGACGATGCGAAGAATATAGAGAATAATTTAAGCAATACTGAAAACATAAATCCTGACATTATTCCCTTAAGAACAAGTCTAGAAGTAGAAGAAGGGTTTGTAGATAAACTTCTGCACAATGGATCATCATCCAAAACTTATATAAATTTACAAGACCCGGAAGTAATCAATACTAAGTGTGCGGTAAGCTTGATTCAGACTGTTTGGGAAGTGCGTAGTTGTATTGATTTTCTTGATTTTTCAGAAAAATTCTGAATTTAAAAGCCGGAAATCACAACCTAGACTAATGCATACCAAACAGCAACCACTGACGTCTGCATTACCTATTCGTTATGAGCCAGTTAATTTACAAAACTCAAAAGCTTGTCAATATTTTCCGCAACAAGTTTACAGATCTAGAGTGCAAGCAAATTTAACAGAACCTGTACAAGAAGAATTGATGTCTGTGAACGGAAAGGTTTCTGGAAACGTGCGTAATCTCTTTTATATAGAATATCATGTTCAGTTATTAAATACCTATTTTAAATTATAGGTGCTGCAACCACTATTGGTGAATCACAATAGAGTAAGAAGATTAGCGTCACCTCAACATCAGATTAGGGTTACTCAGATATAATTGAAGGTTACTTCAAAGAAAAAAAAATTAGTTCTTACATTACTTATTTTGTACCAAGATGTATATTTAGGCGCAGCCAAAAGAAAACATGCAACTTACGAAGGCGCTGTTAAGTGTTAACGACCTGGCATGGCGGGTGAATAAGAAATCGCGTCTTATCCTACAGAAGAGGGCTGCTCAGCAGCCGAAATGTAAATCTAGGCAGAAAATAAAATTTTTTGGAAACTAAAGTTTTTTTTCGATCTTTAATTTTGTTCGTTTGTACTATATAAGCTGGTAAAAATACTTAAATAGGTTAGATTGTCATACTTGCCTGCTTGAAAATGTGCATTTCAAAATATGTTATATTTCTAACCGTTATTAATGCTGTGATATTATATGATACGCCTAATATAGTTTTATTATAATTACATAATTATTTTTATATGTATAGTCAGTAATAAATTTTTATATAACTTTACTAAGAATATGTATATACAAATTATAAATCAAAGTTTGATATAAAATAAAGCAAGGGATAATCTTAAATTAATTCTTTGTGTTAGTTTCACACCGTATCTGCGGCTCCAGAAAGTCGGAAAAATAACCGCTAAACCTATAGCTAGTTGTCCTTGATGTCACTTTTATTTTGTTCTGATTGGCAGTTCGCTGGCGGTTTACAAGACATTTCTTTCAAAACTTTCTCCGTGAATTTCTTTTTATTTTCCGTAAATTTTGAGCTTGTTGTTCTTTTTCAAGATTTATGCCTGGGGAACTTCATTAGCTGTATTGAACGCCGCAATAAATTTCCCAACTTCTACTGCACAATAACTTAGGTTACGTGGTCAATGAGATTAAATAAAATGCATTAGCCAAACCGGAAATGGAAAAGTTTAATTCTTTCGATTTGTCTTTCCCGGTCGTTTAGACAAACCAAGACATTTTTTACTATATATCAGCTGTAATTTACAATTAACTTAAAAGGAAATACATTTTAGATTAATTTTGCAAAAAAAGATTGGGCATAGTTACTGATACAACATAACGCAGCTAAATCTTTAATAATATTTTTTTTAATTCAAACTTTCTGACGTTTCAATGCAAACTTAATTAAATTAACGCTAATCTCGTGCAAAACCTCATGCGCCGTCGTAATTTCTCCTGGGAATTTTATTGTGGACTTAAGACGCATTTCATTTCTCCGAAGCTCTTGGCTATTGTAATGTTGCATGTTAGTTTCTTACTAAAATGTCATTTAGTGACGTGGTTACCGAACGAACTATTATAAATACTACTGCCTTGTAATTAAGGAATAAGTATAAATTTTTTTTATTGTAAAAACAATTCATTATTACTCGTAAAAATATTCGCCTTACACGAATATTCAGCAAGCTCCAAAATTTACAGAATATTGGGCCAATTATTCGTCACACGGAATTCAGTTTATCTTTATTTAAAAGTAAAGTGCATGAGAAAAAATTACATGCGTTTGTAAAATAGTTTACGTTTAATATGTAATTCAAAATGTGTTCACTTTATTCGTTTTAATTTTGGCACACACGGTTTTATTAAACCATCCTCTAGTGCCACGAGTCAAAATAAAAAAATAAAAATTTTTAAATTTACGAAAATTCTGCCCTTTCTTAAAGTAATATATTTATACCACCCTCAAGTGCATTCCCAACTCCTAAAAATTGATAATTTAGAAAAATGACGAAAGTAATCTTCTTTACTGAAAGAAACCACCCACAGGTGCATTTGCAATCCTTATTATCCGTTTTTTTGACGAGAATTATTCCGTTCATAATATAACACTTTTAAACCACTCGAGAGTGCACCTCCAATCCCTGAAATAAAAAAAAAAAGCAATGGCGAGAATAATTAGTGTTTCACGAGAGTCTTGCATTTTTCTTGTTCTTGTCTTGCTCTTGCACAAAATGCAAGACAAGAGCATAACAAGAGTTATAATCAGAGTTGCAAGACAAGACATGAAATTTGTTTGCAAGAAAAGTGAAAGAATTCACAAGATTATTGCACTGCTGTTACAATTCAGGCATTCAAAAAGCAAGCGAGATATTTAAACTATTGATTAACACACTTTTTCGGTGTGGATATGAATTAAATAATATGGTAGCTATTTAAAGGAAAAAGAAAGACGCCTTTTAGTTTGATATAATAGGTACTTTATGCAGATACAGGTTGATTATAACTTCAGGACCAGTTGATTTGCTCATTTATTATCGGCGGTAGAAAAAAACTATTTAAATAAAAGTTATGCAGTTTATAGCGACCAGTATTTTGGGCATACACAACAAAATCGCCGACTTCTGGTTTAAGCGTGAGCGACTATACTTTTATTTTCTTAAATGGAACATCCTGTATTTTTTAGGCTAATTCCGCAAATAAATTTTATAATAAATTCTGTTTAAGAAACTATAACACAACTGTGGGCCTAAAGTTAATAACAAGCGAGATGTTTTTATTTCAAGTAACGTATGTAACCAATGGTAACGATTGCAATTGATCATAGAAAGCTGTTGAGAAAATAATAAAAGCGATAAAGAAGCGCACAGCATCTATCACATTTAAGTTTTTGGAGAAACTAAGACACTTTTCTTTTAATTTGCTAATCAAGGCGCTTTTAGCTGTCAACCTAGGTCACCTGACGTAACTACTATGGATTTTTTATTTAGAGATTCTTAAAATATAATGAACAACTCATGTCTAACTAACATGGCTTGCACGTTTTTTTATTCCTTTTATCAGTTTCTTACTAGCACCCTTTTAAAATCACTTGATTTGTAATCATTAACATTGGTTACGTACGTTGCTTTAAATTAAAATATGTGGTGTATGATTAGCTTTAAGTCCATAGTTGTAATATAGTTTTTTAAACAGAATTTATCGTACAATCGAGTTCGCCTAAAAATACAAGGTGTTTCATTTAAAAAATAAAGATATGGTCCCTTCCGCATAAATCGAAAGTCGACCCTTTGTTTTGTATTTCCAAAATACTCGTCACCGTAAACTGTATAACATTTGTATATACATTTTCTCTATCGCCAATAATAAATAAGTAAGTCAACTGGCCCTGAATTTTTAATCAACCTGTGTAAGTGAGTGTCGTTGCAGTATACCTAATTATCGTAGTTTAGGTTTTTGGAAAAACCACTGATTTCATGCATTGGAAATGATTTCACTCCTATTCATCACGCGCTGCAAAGTACACTATGATTCCCGTGACAGTACAACAGTCCGCGTGCCAAACAGGTGAATCCCCGAGTTGTAAGAGTCTTTCAAGAAACGGGGAAGTCCCGACATGTTTTAACAGAAAACATGGAAGACAAGAAAATTAAGCCTTGCTAGCAAAACAAGATTTTGGTGTTGCAAGACTGGAGCAAGACAAAAATATTTAAGTTTCTTGTTTTGTTTTGCAAGACAAGAAAAGAAATATTCGTGCAAGCAAGACAAGACCACTTGTCTTGCGAAACACTAGTATTTTTACGTATGTCTGACGGTTGTTCACCGAAGAAAGTTCTAATTAAAGATTTTGATAATTTGTTAAATGAGATACAGCTTCAGAATTTGAATATGGATAATATTAACTGTAGGCGTGTTTGATGAGATCTGTCACGTTTTATGACGCGGCGACGTTAGTGTAGCAACGGGCGTTTAAGGACAGCTTCTGAAGGAGCGAGTATCTTAACGCATAAATTCGTTTGATGTCTAGATGAACCCCTTTAAGGCCGCAGCACAAATAGGGAAGTGCTTTGACAAGTCAATGCTCATTTCTCCATGAAGTGTAAGTAAATACTAAGTAACCCCTTGAGCGAAACCCCGGGTGAAACTTCCAGCATAATGAATTTTAGGTTAAAACTCTTAAGACTAGAAATATCGATGCTTTAACAACAGCAAAATTACCGACAAGCAAAGTTGTAGTTACGAACTTGTTGCGCAAGCACAAAATTTACTCTTTTATAATCGCGAATTGAAAAGATTCAGGAACGGAATCGGTGCTTCTCAATGAAATGAATCGACAACTACAGACAATCCGATAAGGGTAATGAGATGGAAAACGAATTCTTTGAATGTCGTACGGGGTTCATTAGTACGACAAGTTAAAAACAGGCAGGCAAAGACGATTGTAACTAAGGCGCATGGCAATGTTGAGTTCTCTAATTTCCCATAATATTACTTCCTATAATCGCCGTTGATAACTAGCAGAAAGGTATGCAAATCATAGGCTGGTGTAACAGTAAATAATAGAATAGACCGTTTACTGTCATTTAGAAACTCTCGAAGAACCAAGTTAATTTAGAGGCATATATTTTCTTGGAAACAGTTAAGTGATGAGAAAATCTACAGCTTCGTAAACGACTTGATTAAATCATCTAGGAGATCAATATCAGAACCAATTTTGCCTCACTTAATAATAGAAAATTCAGTAACCTATTTATTCTAATTTAAAACTTAACTCTGCGTCTTTAATTCAAACAATGCAGCGGCCCAAGCTTTTCATCTATTTATAAATTAAATCTCCTACTGACTCACCATAACAACACCACGGAATCTTCCTTCTTGACGAAATTTTATTCCATAATACGACGACGATCTCTTGCAGCTCTACTCGGTTTATTGATTGATTTCGGCAATTATTTATTCTTGTTGTCACCCCTGTTGGTATGATTAGGTTACTTATGGTTTACTAACGACGTTATTGTAACAAAATTTGTCTTCTGCAACACAGATAAAACAGAAGTGCTTTGTAGTTATTTAGACTGGACGTTTCAAATAACAATGGAGGTCGACGTCGGAACAAATAAACAGTAATAAATATATCCTTAATTTAATCTAATAAAATTACAAAAATTCAGCTTGTTTAAATTGGCAAATCATCAAATTATGCAATAGATTTTAGATTTTAACCAAAAAATATTGTTTATAATTAACGCAATTACCGAATACCACAAATTTTTCAATTCGAATTTTAAAGTTTTCAAAATTTATAAAATTTGAAAGATTTTGAAACTTTTAACGATATTGTGGAAATTTAGAAAACTATTAGAATTCTTAAAATATTTCAAATATATTTATACCCTGTTTAACAATATTTTTCATAAATGTTTAAGAAATTTTGACTACTACAACTTTTTTAAATTGTATACATCTTTGAAATAACTAAGTAGATAAATTTATGAACTGAAAATTTTTAATTTTGTTAACTAAATATTTCAAAGATTTCTGAACGTTGAAATTTTTTAAAAAATGTGAAAAAGTGGAAAATTTTGAAAATTTTCCAAAAGTTTGATAAATCTTGAAAAATTTTTCAAATTTTTGATAATTTCCTAAAGTTTAAAAGTTTTTTAAATTTTTTAAATTTTGAAAACATTAAAATTCGAGATAAAAAGTTTTTGGTATTCAGTATTTGTTAATTATAATCAATATTTTTTGGTTAAAATTTAAAATCGATTTCACAATTTGATGATAGTGTATTCCTTTTATACAATCGAACTGTTCTGGTAAACGACAAAAGGGAAACCTCCCAGATATGCTTTCTTAATGGAAGATTGTTCCTATTGTCATTTAACATGATAATGCCGATTTTGAAGCCAAAATTCAAACATTTTTTCAATACTGAAAAATCGTCGGGGGGGGGGGGGGGCTTGT
The DNA here is from genome assembly GCA_958336395.1 of Ctenicera cuprea. Taxonomy (NCBI): domain Eukaryota; kingdom Metazoa; phylum Arthropoda; class Insecta; order Coleoptera; family Elateridae; genus Ctenicera; species Ctenicera cuprea. Next base: position 70,256,107 of record OY284486.1, on the reverse strand, counting down.
AAGAAGATCGGGCTTGCGCAAATCGGCTGTTTGACATAAGTCATTTCTATTGTCATTTAATACGTTCATACCAATTTTGAAGCCGAAACTGTTAAATTTTCGAATACACAAAGAATCGATGGTGGGGAGTCATGGGGAAATCGCGTTTGCGCATATCGGCCATTCGACATGCGTGAAATACGAATTTAAGGTTCTTTTTTTAGCACCCCTCACCTCGCGCCATTCTTTTTTAGGGAACCAACCTCAATTTCTTGCGGTCTCATCCTATTGCAATTACCAATCTTTGAGGAAAATTTGGTTTTTCTGCGTTAAGGCGTCTGAACTGTAAAGTGAGTGTATACAGACACACAGACAGGTCCCCTAAACTCCCAAGACCATAAAACCTGCTTATTAGTCAAAATGTTTCCTGCAAAAGTACCGTTCTTTAGGCATAACTCGTATATCGGCCAGTAAGCCCAAACCGAAAAAAAACTTCACCGAATGAACGCTAAGACTCCGATGCCTATATGAATATTTTTGCGGAATGGTATAAAAAAACATTAAAAACCAAAAAAAAATTATGTTTGTTAGCCAAAAATTGGAAAGATCAGGAAGACGATCAACAGTCCTAATGTTGCTAAATAAAAAGAGTAGGTTAAGAATTTGAATTTATTCTAAGTGATGGGCAATAATATCACAATTTTGCTGTAGTGGACACCATTCTAAAGCTCGAGTTAGAAAAAATTTTCATTTTATTTTGATATTCTCATCAAATTCTTTGTTAAAATTAAAGAAAAAAGTTGTGATATAAATTAATTGGAGTAAATAGACGCAAAATTGTTGTTAAACGGAATATTTTTCGAAATGTTGATTTAAAGCAGAAAAAATATTTCAAAATATAAAAAGTAAAAGACACAAGATTTTACCTTAAGAAAATGCCGCAGACGTGAACGTGTAGTAAATGAGAAAATTAAACTGACAGTGTCTGAATGTAACCTGTTTTTACCAAACAACATTTATTTAAAAGATTTTCGATAATTACAGGCTATTGTTAGTGAAATTATGTAGGCTAGGTACTTCTAACCATGTGCAATGTACACTTAAACCATTTTACTTTTACACCTTCCAAATCCTCCATAGCGTTTTGGAAGAGGTAAAAGGGTTTGGTCAATTTTTTAACATTCTTTTAAAGACACCCTGTATAGCATGTGTAACGGAATTAAAGCAAATGGTATTTTATATAAACATGCTATCACAAATAACAATATTTTTTGGCCGAAATGAAATATTCCCGCGGCTACACAAAAGATAAGTAAGTCGAGAGACGGGGAGGTCGTATTATTAGACGCAATTGAATTTGTAACTGGGGTAGATTTTTCATGCATACGGAACGAACTGAGCATAAATTGAAAACCAGATATGAAAACTTCCTCTATCACATTGAGTTTGACACTACAAATCTTAAACTCTGATCGGAGTGTCGCCGGCAGTCGTACAAATGCAAAATTTTTGCAGATAAGAAATGGAAATTAAAGTTTGAATGCGGCCAAAACACAGTTCCGGTTCCTAGGTGGAAACTTTATTACCAAAAATAGAAACTCGCTCTTAGATCACCATCAAAATTTCCCGCAGTGTGTGATTTTAGTGAGAGCTTCTGTCCCGTGGGAGGTCTTGGTAAGTATAGCATGATTCGATTTGGGATTTCGCGGAATATGAAAAACTTTTGGTCAAAAGTTCCGATGGTAACGATACTGGATGTGTGATAAAAAGTCGCTTATGTTGACTGATCACGTTTTCCGCTTTTCATGCTGCAAAAGTTAAGTATGTTGACAGACAGGATAAACCGGCAGTCTTTCTTCCGGCGAGAAACGTGCTCGTTCGAATCTTATAGCACTGCGTCATCCACCACCACGGTCAATATCTAAGGGCTGTTATATTAAGCTTCTTTTGATTATATGCATTTATTCGATAGTTTGAAGCTTGGTGTAATGAATTCGGTAGCCACTGACAGTAGAAAATTAAATTACTGTCTAATTTCTGCTTGAATCTAATTTCCCTGCTTTTCCTAGACCGTATAAAATCACTAGAAATTTATTCAGAAAAATAAGAAGCCTTTCTGTTGGAAAACCTTGGAGTCTCGTAATTTAAAGGAATAATAAATAATTTGCTTAATGTAAATATTCTTCTGATTTTTAAGTAGATAATATAAAATTCTGATCCCGCCATTTACATTTTAGAGTGATTTATATTCACTTGATTCTAAGATAGGACGAATCTGGGATTCATTGCATATATAAATTCCAGACTCAAACATTTCATTGGAGAGCAGACAGTAATATTCCATTATCCTCTTACGGAATATACCGAACCCATTCTATTATTCCTACATTTTATTTTGAAACCTAAGTTGTTTACTCAGGCACATACCGCAAACCCGTAAGAACCGTTGGATGGATAATTAAAAAATCGGAGCAGTTGAAAATCGAAACTACAAATAATTTAAAAGTTATTGTGTAGTTGTTCATTTATCATTTGAATGTGTGGCTAGTTAGACAGAAGTATTTCAACTACAACTAAGAATTTCGAAACAATAAATCAAAGCGGGGATGGTCCGACCACCACATAGTTGTACCTCCTTTTATAACCTTTTTTGAATTATTGTTTCTGTGTGAAGATTAATTGCAGTGGATGGAAGCGACTCGGTAGCTAGTGGGTTATTATTAATTTTACTAACAAAATTTTGAGCGTGTTAAAATTAAATTAATTAATTTAAATCGAATTCAGTTTCAACGCTTAATATAATAACACGTTTTAAAATTAAATTGGTCATACTTGCATTTTGACTTTTATTATGTAACGTATTAAAGATCGTAGAGAAAGGCTTCTAAACTCCAGAACATATAATTAATTACCTTTTATTTTATTCAGCTCTTAGATTACATCTCTACCAATTAGATTATTAACAGCATTGGTATGTGTAAATTTTAATGAGCAAATAATTTTATCAGTTTACTTTCATACTCGTCTAACATAATTTTTAATTCTTATGGAAATTAAGTATTTTCTCACTAATTAGTAAGTAATCATATTTAAAAACCTAGCACTGGTGGGGATAGACCTAATTCGATTCTGGGGTTAGGTTATCTCATGGTTATATGCAGACCGTCGAGCTCTGACCAATTTTATGTAGTATACTTTAAGATTTGGGAGTTTTCTAGAAATATTTCTTCAAAATATCGTCTCTTCTAAAATTATCAAAGAATATCCGCAATCAAATTATTTTATTAAACAAAATTATTTATAATACCAAAAGTAGCCTTATTTTTCTACTCAATCTACTTTATTTTCAATAAATTTACTCCATCAGTGAACAAGTTCTTGCATTTCCTCAAAATAGAAGCTTTTTGGCTGCGCACCGCATTTTTTACTTCATTTTCGTCTGAAAATCGATGACCTTTTAATGGGTTTTTAAGTTCCCTAAACATATGATAATTCGATGGCGCGAGATCGAGACTATATTGGGAATGGTCCAGAATTTCAAATAGTAGAGTTTCTGCATTGTAAACAACCGTATGAGGGCAAGCACTGTAATCAAAGAGAGTAACCACTTCTGTGCGCATTTCTCTTCTACAGCAAATAGCGAGCTTCGGTTTGTTCTGTAGCAGGTCGCAATATCATACTGTTATTGTTGTTGGGCCACGACATTTCCAAAAACTGCCAGCAAAACATTATCAGCTGATAGCTGACTTTCGTGCCTCTTCACCGGTGGCGATGATGTGTTTCTACTGCATATTTTGTTGTTTTGTTGTTATCCGTTCCTCGTCTCGGTCAGCCAATGTTGACAATCAGTCTAGGAAATTAAGCCACCGACCGGTACTCTCTCAAAGAATTAATAACGAATCACACAAGGTTTGCTTACAGTTAGTGCAAACTAAAAGTGGAGCAACCGTCTTTACACCTAAATTACTATACGCGTTTTTGTTTCTCGCGATATTAAAGTACACCATCACATAAAGGTTTGTTAATAATCGCAGTTGCACTAAAAATTTAAATCATTTGCTTTTGTTAAAAAAACAAATACGGTTTTAGTTACAAATCTGGTATTCAAGTCATTTCCAATTATTAATTTGGAAAGTCCAAACAAACAGGGATAGACGTTTCCATAAAAGAGGGACTGAAAATAAGCAGTGAATGGAGTTGTAAAGATTGTAACAATAGTTTAGTGAGGCTTCTCGAAGATACTGATTCAGAAACAGGAGAAACTCATTAAAAAATTCACTCATCAATTTACACAGCCTTATTTTTATATTACGTCACATATATGTATTATTTCTTTGCGTGTTTTATTAATAACTAACTAAAGTTATTTCTCTATGAATGCAGCTTTAAGCACTATAAAGGTTTACGCCTACGATTTAATAAACAAATCGTACCATCAAACACATGGGCATATGATATCTATTTATTACTTCAAAATATTTCTCAAAGTGTTCTCTTAATTTTGTATCCTACATGTGTATGTTAAAATCTACAAATAAAAAGTTTGCCGCTTAGTAAAACGTTTACTAAATTAAAAGAAAAAGTCACATTTATAATTTCATCGGGTAAAAAATAAATATTTATTGGAAATTCAAATGAGATCATAACAGCGTTGATGCATATGCTATTACAACAACAAAAAATCAATTTGATGGATCAAGTACTTCTCGAGATATTACGCTATATTTGTTAAAAAACGCTTAATATGAAAATTATCGCTCTGGGCATTTTTTTTATTAATAAAAAATTTGGTAACTGAAAAGCGTCGTAAATTGCCATTTTCTATAGCAAATAACGTACTTAACAAAAATATGTCGGTATAATCTATTTTACTAAAAAAAACTTTATAAAGGTAGCAACATTTACCGTTTACCTAATTTACATAAAAATTACATCAATTGCTAATTTATTTTCATATACAAACGAAAACAATTATTTAAAAGTAAATATTTAAATTGAAAACGATTATTTTGTTGTTTTCGTAGAAATGAAATATTATTCAGGAGTAATTCAATCTTCATTTAAATTTGTAATAAATCAAATCTGTCTCTTGGTGTGCGGTTCGTAGGCTGGGAATATAAACAGAGCAACAAAATACACTCGTTTATAATTGTGTCTGTGACCGCACAACTGAACATTAATCGCTTCAGCTTGCATCTAGGCAACCCTATACCTATTACATCTTTTATTCTTTCTTGGGCTTGCGTAAACGCTTGAAACACACGTCGGTCGTACAGATAGTAACGCACCAATGCTAGAATCTAGAAGCCTGCCGGGAAGGATGGTTGCGCCGATGCATCCCTAACATGACTTTTGTAATGGTGTCTGATCCCACGATCACATGTTGCACCCGCCGGCAAACAAGTTTCACTAAAAATAAATTATTGCGGATATTCATTGATTTGGCCTGCGTATTAGGATAGTTCTGTTACGTGAAAACCAACAGAGTTCTGAGAAGCCTTAAGCACCGTAAGCTTCAAGAACATTCTTCATACAGTCTGCAACCAAAATAAACTATTCTTTAAACAAGTACTTGTAACTGCAATATCGATATTTTTAATGTAACAAAACTGACAATTCGCTGCAAAATGGAAGGCCGTTTTACTTTTTAATATCCAGTTGTATTCCAAATAAAATAATTTCTTTATATCTATAAATGCATGCTGATACTTTTTGTAAAACATATTTTTGCTACAACGCTAATTTTTCAACATGCATTTATTGAACATTATCAACAATTTAGATATATACATGTGCTAAAATCAACAGTTTCACTGACTTGAGTAAAAAGTTTTAAATTAGATATAAAAATAAATGTGAACCTCCCTTATAACACTGTACTAAAAACTAGATTTTTTCTTGTTTTCTCTTAAAATTTAAAAAATTCAAAATTAAGAATCTGTTTAGTTTTGCAGGTGATAATTTTGTGGTAACAAATTGTTTTATACAGTCGAGTATAAATTATTATAAACTTGCGGTGCTCTTATTAATAACGAATTTTTTTCTTCTTTGGTAAATTTCACAGTCTCCTGTTTTTGTCAACTCAACTTCAGTTCTAGCATTAATACAAATAAACTAGCGAAACCTGAGGCCTACGACCTACGATTTTTAGGAATTTTCTTTTGAAACGTAATAAACAAGCTGTGTCGAGATGCACGACATGTACCGAATTCATCCCGCAGTATTGTATATTCTTCAATACGAAAAGCCGGTGACTGAATTAAACACAACTACTAAGTAATCATGCGAATGTTTATTATTTTGTATTTATATCCCTAACTAGGGATCTGTGTCACAGAAGTTTCGACGCCTTGTCCATTTTTGTCTCTTTTCCTTGATTTTTTTTATTGTCTTCTTTGTTTTTTATTGCTTGGGACTGTTCATTAGGTCTGTTTTCAACTTTATCGTTGGTTTGCACTACCATATCTGTTCCATGAGTTTTCTCATCTGTTTCTTGAATACTGCAATCAACTGCTTCTTGAATACTGCTTTTTGTTCTGTAAGAACATACCAGCTGAATTTAGTGTTGTTTGAACCTTAAGCCTTGGAATAGGGATTGTTTAGTAATAAGATTCTATTGATGTCTTATATATATTTATGAGTTGGAAGTATCCCAACAGCATTAGAGCGATAGACGTCAAGCATATCAGTTTTAAATTTGAAAGAACAACAAAGAACAGCGATTTGTTATGCTATAATTATAAAAAATTTATTTCATCGTGTTCTTAGCTGTTGCAGGTTTGTTGTTATTGAACTAGATTCGTATTGGATCATATTCTTTGGAACTTTTGAATTAAATTTGATTGCAACTGGTAATTTCAATATCCGCCCCCACTCATATACCCACAACAGACACTGTCCAGAATTATGTATTGGCCGGGGACGAAACTTTTAGTTTATCTGAGTAGATGATGAAACCCTACTCACACCATGGCTCTTTACCACAGAGGCGGTAGATTTATTTCCGGGACATTTCGGGGACATTTTTAAGGATTATTTAACGGTGAAGAGAGAACTGTTCCGCGACAGTTGCAACATATTCGACGAACTGCGCAAATTATAAATAAATCAAAAACAAACACTCATACACCAGACAATTGTATTTCGGTTTGATAACTTAATAAACATGCCAATAAAGATGCTGATATTGTAGTGATTTAATGATTTTAATTTAAGAACACAACTGTTAAAGGTCATTCTAAAAGGTAAATTGAGAAACATTATTTTCATAAAACTATATTCACTATACTATTTTAATTGGTACACTCTGTATGTTTTTACATTAATTTGTGGAATCTGCATTTAATTTACAATGCAGCTACATCAAGTTTTCTGTCAATCGTTTATAGCTTTGCATCTCTTACAGAATTGTTTTTAAAACCGGAAGTGCCAGAAAATTATATTTTCCACTACTAGCATTAAACGATATCATTATTTACTTTGTTTTAGAGCCAAGAAGATGAATTTCTTTCCTAGTGGTTAATAATATTTCATTTTTAACTACTGGTTAACAATGAAAACAATTGCTACCAATCGTTAAATTCACTATAAACTTTCATGTAAAAATCTTTTGATTTTACTGGTAATAACTGTTCACCAACACTTTCTGCACCTTCCCTGATTTCAGGAGGAGTGCAGTTTTCACTCAAATCATCAAAATTGGACATTTTATAACCACTATTATAAAATATATATTTTACATAAATGTCAATTGAAATTAACTATTCTCTTGTTTTCATGCAAGGCTAGTTTATTTTTGTGCATATATGCATTTGTAATTTTATTTTTTATTAATGTAAATCAGTTAATTTAAAAAGGAATAAAGGTGCTAGTAGTGGAAAAAATAATATATAAACCACGGTAGAGAAGACTTATCAGCCTCGCAACTTATTTCCCTCGATGCTTCGCATCTCGGGAAATAATTCTGCTCGGCTGAGAAGAATGTCTTCTCTTTCTTGGTCTATAATATACTATATTACGTGAATTAATAGCATACTAGCCCTATATTACTTACACCAAATTTTATTTTAAGTGGGGAAGTGTTTTAAGGCAGCGATATTCGTTTTGAAAATTTGTATAGAAAAAGTATCTTGAACCTGTCCTGAAAAAGAATTTTAATCCTGTCTCCTTTTTCTCGCCACATGTTATATAATTTAATTGAATGATCTCCTGTACAATTTATAACGAAATATTAACTAATTAGTATCTGAAAGCTGTAGAATTGCGTAATATCACAAGAAGAAATACTAAACAATTTAAGTTTATATAGTACATACCTTTCATCATTCAGGACATCCTTCAAAATCAAATTTAGCTTTAATGAAATGAAAATTCCGGGAACAACAGCTATGGAAAGTGAATTAAAACAAGCACCGGTAAATTAGAGTAGCTGAAGCGAAAAGAATGAAGGCTTGGGATATGCAGGAGAGACGACACGCAGTACCGGTCTCGGAAACACCTAAAACCCTAAAACGTTGAACAAAAGTTCCGCATTTAAAACCATTCTCATAAAACAAAAATATGGCGAATAAACGCATATAACATGGCAGATTAATGTTTCACAACCAACAGCTTATGCTTTATATACATGTTTTGTGTCTATATGTTGCCCAAATTATTGATTTAAGTTTACATTTTTTTAAGTTTCTAAAATTTCAAGATAAATTTCTTTTAAGAGACTTTAAGTCGACTTCAGTATTTACAATTTTATTTTCTTGTGGACTTGTGCCCATTCGCATACGATTTAGTGCAAACCGTAGATTTATTCCTGAAATGGGAAACGAACTGCAGTGGTTGTTGCTGAACGTATAGTAAGTTTATGGTTTTCTTAAGGAAACGGGTGGAACTTCGTTACACTTAACAACTGAAAATGACAAAAGGAAATAATAAAAACGTGTATTATGAAATTCCTGACGTCAAATACATTAAAACTCTTTTATTACACTTCTATCTTCTGCGGGTTTTTGTATTATTCCCATTTTTAAGACTTGCAGTTTACATTGTTGCACGATCTTACAAATACTTTAATTTTTACGAGGGTTAGTCCATAGTGGCGACAGAAATTAAAGTTATTTACAGGAAATGAATGAAACTATAACTTATGTGACTCAGTTTTGTCATTTAGACTTTTGCAGATGTTATCTTGTATTACATTGCTTGTCAAAACAAGACTATGTCCAAGATATGTTTAGAAAGTTCAAGACAAGTCTTGAGGTTTTTAGATCAAAACCTTTCTCAAGACTCTTGAAGGTATTCAAGATTCTGAAATGTTTTTGATAATTTGACTGCTTAAGTAAAATACGATATGATATAATCTTAAGAAATATTGTTACTTTTCTTCCCGCTGGAAGGAAAGGTAACATTGCTCCCGCTTTTAAATATGAATCTTCTTGATGCTTTGCTTATTTTACTTGGATACGTCTTGTATTGCATGATTACCGTGGATATAACAACAGCATCTTACTTGCAAAAGTCGACTTTTGCACAAATGTCAAATGAAAATAATTTGAGTTCAATTTTAAAATGAATGTATTTTGATAAATTTTTTATGGTCGACGATAATATATGTGAAACTCGGAAAGAAAGTGCATTTTTTCTCTTGTGTGCTTTATTTTACAAGCCGTAGGAGCACGCGGGAAAAATAGTATCAGTTTCTTCCCTTGTCACACAAATAACTATTATATATTTAATCACAACTATTACGGCACATCTAACTAAGAACTGTTTATAGTTATGGGGTATTTAAATACAAACCCCTGCTAATCCGTCTTTGCAAGAAGGCAAGTAACAATAACCATAACCACGGTCTAAAATGGTACGCTACCTGAGCAGCAAGGTGGTGCGACTCACAGAGCTCAGCTTCTGCCTATTACAATGTGATTATACTAGGTTTATCTCTTACGCACTACGTGTTTCGCTATCTACCTCGTGCACTCTTAAGTTGTCAGCGATGTTCCTATGCTGATTAAGTTACGACGATAGTTATTTTATTTTTGATAAAAAAATATATTTCTTGACTTTTTTGGAAAAAGAAAAGAAAAATACCAAAAACGAATGGACAAACTAGCCGAAACTAGGGAGGGATGTGGAAAATTAACCGCCCTAAATATTACTTCACCTAAAAATAACCGTTTTAATCTTATTCTTCATACTCATAAGCAATTTAGCTTAACCAGAGATTATTTAACGTCTCTCGTTTATTAAAAAGCACGGCATAAATTTTCTATTTTCAAAAATTCATAGAAAGCGCCACAGAGAAATTATCAGGCTGAAACACAAATCAACTCTTAGCTATTTTTTAACTCTAGAATCTTATAAAATTTAAAGAAAATCGTCTTACCAGTTACTGAGCAATATTTTTTGGAAGATTTCTTAAATTTTGTAATTTTTTTTCAGTTTATAGCTTTTACCTTTTTGGAAATTTTTGTGCACAGTAGAACTTGGTTTCTAAAGGGTTATTTCGATAAAATATTTAAACGCGATGTGTCGACCTTTTTTTGGGTAATAAAACGGTAAACATAAATTTTCAAAAATTCGTAGCAACCGCCATGTTAATGATAAAAAGTTTGGAAAAAAGCGTATGATTTGCTCTAAAGTGTTCTATTACATTCCGTTTTTAAATTGATAAAACTTGGTTGCGGATAAACTGGTAAAAAATTTTTTAAAGGTTTTTTTTGTCCGCGAGTATTTGATATACCCCCAGATCCCAAAGCTCATCAAAATCCACCATCCGTTCAATAATTATCATGAACCACACAGCCATCTACATATCCACCCACTCACAGACAGACAGACTTTTTTGGGTTCCTGGAGTTCAAAAACATGTATTTCCTTCAAAATCCCGATTTAGAAAATTTTCATGAAATCATAGGAACGTAAAAATTATAAGTTACGCTGAATCCTTTTTATGAGTACGAGTGGACTGACCTGCAGACGCTGCAGTGTCAACCGGTCTGAAATTGTGAGCACACAAACGTGTGTATATTTTTTTTACTTTCGGACCAATTTAACAATAAAACTAATCTTACAAATTTTATACTCTCAATCCCACTTTGATGTGCATTGTAGGCTCTAATAATAAAATTATTTATTGTAAAGAGAGTTACTTCGCATAATCTGCTTAATAATAAATTTTGGATATTTATTTATATTGTGCATGCATTACTAAGTAACACCATATTGAAACAATCTTATATACGCACTGCATTTGCACAGAAACTTCAGTTGATGTCTGATCATGCAAGCATAAGCTTATCGTTGCAAAAAGCAACGCGTAAGAATCTTCCTCCACATCAAACAGAAGCTAACGGTCTAAGTCGAAAACTAACATAGCAAACTCCTCCTAGAGCCCTGCTTCCAAGTTGAGTATAAGTTTTCAGTCTTTAGCACTAGCACCCTGCAGCACCCCGCTTATTCTAGAGCCCCGCGCGCAGTACCTCGATAAAACTCACCTGCTCATCGTCTGCTTGATTTTCGTTAGTTCCTGCGAAACTGTTACTCCTTATGGAGTTTGCGTAGTAGAACAGCGTGCGTTCTGTCTTTTATGTACTTAAATTTATGGAACCTTATTTTTGTTTAATTTATTGCTCTTCGCTATTGTTCTTTGTGTTTGTATTAAATTGTTTGTTCATGTTTAATGTTGTTGTTAAAGTTTAATTTTTAAAATAAATAAACAATTTAATTTATTAACTGACATAAATTTTGTTTTGCTCTATTCCTTCATGGTTGTAATTATTTACGTACAGTTTAATTACACCGTCTATATCTCTCATAAGTTAAGCGTTGAAATGTAAAATATAATTCAAAATAAATAATCCAAAAAAATTATTTTGTTGATGGAACAGTGAGACCACCCACAAGCGAACACACTAATTGTCACGGATTGGTAACCTACACATCGGACGGATGAATAACACGAACACATAGCAAACCAAAACGCAATATTGCAACAAATCATTAAATGACCTACGTTAAACGAAATCTATTATTTTCTATACTATTTTTAAAAATCCATATCTTTACAACAAAAATCTACATCTTCGTAGCAACGTATTTCCGAATACATGTTCAGATGAATTTTTCTTTGCTTATTTCACAGAATACAGTCTATTTATTTTCTTTGGTGTTGTAAAAGTGTACGAAATTCTGAAAAACTCTCAGCTACCAGACTTCAAATAAACAAGGAAACGATTACATATTATTTGCAACTTTATACTGACTTAAAAAACTCAGGGTTGAATTTCTGAAAAATTTCGAAATCAGCACCGTACTTTAAAGCTTGAAAAGGCAATAAATGTATCTACAACTTTTTGAAACAAGTGACATGACTGTCATACATGAAAAAGCAGTTTTGGTGTCTTGAAATTACGTACGAATTCTTGTGTTTCAACACTTTTATTATAACCCCTGCCTGCGGTATTTTGATTTCAAAATTATTTAATATGAAGTCTATTCTTGTGGTGAGGAAACTTAAGCTAATCTAAATTTGTCCCTGTCACTGAACAATGACAAGGATTTGAAAAACGGCGAGCCTTCTTTTTAGAATACTTTTAAAGTGCCTGTTAGGAAGTACGAGGCAATCTCCCCAAGTGCGTCTTTTTCACAGCTTACACCCGAGCTGTCACTTGCGAATTTCGCTTGTCAGGAGCATAACACCAATGAAGTATAAACTTAAAATTATCTCCTTTCTGCAGAACAAGCCCCTTGGTAAAATAAATAACACTTTGGTTCAATATAAAAATAACACTCAAAATTGATCGCTGCTTTTTCTATTCAATAATTTTATTAAACCCTAAAACCTATGTCATAAGTTCTTTTAATAGTGTACCGTCTCAGTACTGCTTTCATCTATACGCAAAACACGACGTTCTCTTAAACAAATACCAATATTCTCCTTCCATTTTAGGGACGTGGTAGTAGTGCCCCTTAGGCTTTATTGTTATTAAAAGCAAAAGAAGGAAAGCGCGACAACGAAAACTGCTTGAGAAAGCAACTGTAGCACGTGCCTAAAATGTATGTACAGTGTTGGTTGAATTTGTTTGAAGTGCAAAATAAACAACGACGGCTAAATTTCAGTTTTGCATTTCAATAGAAATACATTTAAATAAAAGAAAATCTCAACGAAAATTATAATATTGGTAATATCTGCAGAGAAATTATTGGGAAAGATTCATACGTGATATTTATTTTGTATATATTATTGTGTTTAGTGTAAAAATAAAATCTAAAAATACGTTTTTTCCGGGAAATGTGACTCAAGAAAGTCGCATTTAACTGTTGAATAAGCAAATTGAAAATTTGCGTGCATTCCATTCAACTCAATTTAATTCAATGTTCACCTGATTAAATCAAACGTACAAATCTCACTCATATCGCACTCGTGTACTAAATTATTCCAAGTGTAAATTGTTTCATCCTGCTACTGCTTTAGTGCACTGCAGGGAATTATTTCGTTTCATCTGAAGCATCTCAGACTCGAATCTATGCAAGAATAGATGAGGTGTACACTAAAGCCGTATCTACAATTTACATTTCATTTGGTAGTAATTACAGAAGCTGTATTACACACAAAGTTACCGCATATTCTACAAGGGAAATCGGATGTAGCTGAAAACTGCAAAGCTCGCTTTGTCAAAAGCCTTATGTGCACTTTTAAACAGAAGGTTTACATATTATCGGCTTATTACTACGTATATGTTTAAATAATACTGTTATGAAATAGGCCTTGCATTACCGTTAACTAGAGAGCATAGAAATAAAATTGAAAAAATACATTTAAAAGTATTTTATACAGGAAAAATTTGAAATGATGACTATAGAAATTTAAATAAGGATATTATTTAAAAATATCATGAATAAAAGTGTATTAGTAAATTATTGGCCACATTTTGATATTAAGAATATTTTTTTTCTATTAATACTTCTTTAAGCGCGAAACATATTTTTTTAGAAACTTGTTTGTCTCATTCGATACAGAATTTGAAAAAAAAAATGTTTACACTATTAATAAAAGATAATATTCTGTATAAAATAATATCCAAGTTGCTAGTTAAAAAATGCGTTATAACGAGAGCTCTTATGCAGTGTTAACAGAAAAGAAAACTAAAATGTTAAAATGTGGCAAATAATTTACAAATAAATTTATTATAAACAGTTTAGTATAACGACGATATTTATGATTTTACAACCATTATTTACACTTTCTAGTTTTTTACTTTATGAAAAATAATCAATTCAACAATTCAAGGATTATTAACAGTAGAAATAAATAAAGAGATACGAGGGCGGGATGATAATTGGTTATCCTCCACATATGTGGCGCTAGCATGTAAAATATTTATACATAATTTTAAAGTTCCATCTTTTAGTTCACAACACTGAAAATATAGAGGCCATCTGTCAAATAGTTTGTTGTTGGCAGCTGTTCAGAGGAAACATGTTTTGTGTTTTTGTAACAATGGAATATATTGAGCATCGTGCTGTTATTAAAGTTTAGCATTTAAAAGGCTTAAAAGGTGCAGACATTTTTTAACAGATGCAAAATGTATTGGGTGAAAGTGCTCCATCAGATGCGACCGTAAAAAATTGGCTGGCTGAGTTCAAACGGGGTCGTACGTGCATTCAAGATGAACACCGTTCTGGACGCCCAAGAAGTGTCACTACAACAGAAATGCTCAGCAAAATCCATAATATGGTTTTGAAAGACAAACGACTGAAATTGTCTGAAATAGCTAATGTTGTGAGCATCTCAAAAGAGCGAGTGTTCAATATTTTAACCCAAGAATTGGGTGTAAAAACACTGTACCCGAGATGGGTTTGATTACACTCGATCAAAAACGTTTGCGAATGCAGATTTTATGAAGAATACCACTGATTTTGTGCGTCGATTTGTCACCACCAATGAAACTATACGCCAGAAACAAAACTGCAATCAAAACAGTGGACAGAACTTGGTGGCTCAGCTCCAAAGAAAGCAAAAAGCTTAAAATCAGCTGGAAAGGTCATGGCATCAGTGTTCTGGGATGCAAAAGGGCTTTTGATGATCGATTATCTTCCAAAAGAAAAAACGATAAATGGCGAATACTACGCAAACCTTTGGACCAGCTACGCTAAAATATTCATCAAAATAGGCCAAGTTTAGCGCGTAAAAAAATCATTTTTTACCAAGATAATGCTCGTCCTCACACCTGTGTTACTTCCATGGCTAAAATCAACGAATTGAAGTACGATTTGCTTCCACACGCACCGTATTCGCCGAATTTGGTTCCTTCTGACTTCCACTTATTCCCTAAGCTAAAAATTTCCTAGGTGGACAGAGATGATGAAGAGGTCAAGACCACCGTTGACGCCTATTTTGCAGGCCTTGGGGAAAACACGTTCCTTGATGGGATCAAAGCCTTAAAGCATCGTTGGATAAAATGTATTCAATTTTCAGGAGATTATTTTGAAAAATAAAAATGATTTTGAAAACATAAAATCGGTCTTTCATTGCTAGGCTAACCAATTATCATCCCGACCTCGTACTAATAAACAGGTGATATTCAAAATCAAGAAAAAATATTTATTTACTATTTGTGCTAAGCTACGAGTACGAGTACAAAAGCTGTACTGCCCAAAAAGTTTCCTATTTGAGAACTAACATTATTTCAATCACCTTAATTCGTTAAAACTTTCTAAAACGTTTAAAAACGGTATATAAGAGCACCCCAGGGAATTTTAAGAGGTAATATTGTGTGAGCGGTACCTCTACCAGTCCATCCAGGAGGACTTATCAATCAACTGCAAAACCAACCAATCTAGCCAAGGGGATCATGATCCGATTTTAACGACAACAAATTCACCAAGGAGAATTATGAGTTGACTTCAAAACGAACCAGCCCAACTTTAACTAGTAGCAACCAGACCAGTTCAGAAAATTAGAAACTCGTATTCGTAATCATATTCGGTGCCGTTTAGGTAAAGCAAAACAGTGTAAAATGCAAATGTTAAATACTATCATTATTTTGAATCACTATACGTCATTCGCTGCCGTCAAGTGATTCACATGCATGGATTAACCCGTCGATTCTCGGTGGATCTTTCGCTCTGGCGTGAAGTGATTCATCTGCATCGATATAAACCGTCGCAACTCACATGGTTCATTCGCTGGCCTGAAGCGATTTTTCTACATCTAATTCTATGAATTTGTTGCTGTTTGTAAAATAGTTTACCTGCATCGATCTAAACCGTCTCTGAGCTCCTGTGGATCTTTTGCTGGCGTGAAGTCATTTGCCCACATCAATTTAACCCGCCTGATCTCATGTGGATCTTTCGTTGTTGTGTAGTGGTTTACCAACACTGATCTAAATTGTTTCTGAACACCTGTGATCTTTCGCTGGCTTAAAGTTATTTACTTACATCGATGTAACTTATTGGATCTCTTGCATATTTTTCGCTGTCATGCAGTGTTTCATCCACATCAATTTAACTCATTTTATTTCCTGTAGATCTTCAGCTGTCGTGAAGTAGTTGACCCGCATTGGTTGAAACTGTCTCGGAATCTCGGCAGCTGTCTGGTTCCCTATGGTTTCTACGCTGCCCTGAAGTGATTCGTCCGCATCATCTAACCCGTCTGGCCCCTGCGACTTTATCGCTGATGTGAAGTGATTCTTCTACATCAATCTAACCTTTTTGATTTCTTGTGGATATTTTGCTATCGGGAAGTGATTCATGCGCAACGATCTACACCGTCTTCGAATTCCCGTGGATCTTCTCGCTAATATGAAGTGGTTTACCTATATTGATTTAACCTGTCTGATCTCGTAATGGTTTTTTGACCGCCGTCAAGAGACTCATTCGCATCACTTTAACCGTCTAATTTTTGTGGATGTTTCGCTAATGTAAACTGATCCACTCGCGTTGATCGTAAGGCCTAGACTTCTGTGTGATCTTTCTTTGTTGTAAAATGATTAATCTCTACTGACTTAACCCATCTAAGCCTTTGGAAATATTTCGCTGGCTTGAAGTGATTTACCTGCATCGATCTAACCCGTTTGAACCCTTCTGAATCTCTCGCTGTGGTGAAGTGGTTTAGCAGCATCGATCGAATTTGTCTAAACTCCTGTGGATATCTCGTGGGCATGAAGTGATGTACTTACATCGATCTAACCGTCTGATTTCTTGTAGATCTTTTTCCGTCATAAAATGGTTTGCCCGCTTCGATATAAACCGTCTCCGCTGTGGATCTCTCTAAATATCGGTGGATCTTGAAGGCGTCTAATCCCTTTGAATATAGATCTGTTGTTGTTGTAAAGTGAATCACTCGCATCGATTTAACCGACTTAACTAATTTACGCTAAATTCCAAAAACTAGAAATATTACTTCTGTAGGAAACTTTATTATACAGTTTTTTGTTCAGTTGGAGGTAAACAAATTCACTACGTCCGTTGCGCTGAAACATAAGAGTTAGAACAACTTAATAATAATCAATCCTAGAAAATCAGTCAACAAAGGTAAAACATTCAACGAAACGTGTAGGTGTTTGTAAGATAACCGCTTTAATTCACTACCTAACCTAATAAACTATCCCTTATAGGGGAAAACTATTTGTTTTAACAGACTAGATGTAATGAGTTCTAGAATACCGCGTTTGATAAACATTCTTTACTTATTAGTAGGTATTGATTTTACAGCATAAAAGTTGAAGGTCGACACAACAAATAAACTGCTGTGAATTGGATCAGAACCGCGCCGCCGTTTCAAACTTATGGAGTTAAGGGCATGTGTTTTCGTGGTGAATTTAAAGTCCAGCTGATCACGAGAGTCGTAACTTCGGTCTGGGAAACGACCAGGGTTAGAGGATTTATATATTCATTGGATTTATTATTACATCAGATTTAATTTTAGTAATATTAAGTAAATGTTTTATTTAATAATAATCATTTTTAATATAAAATTATTGGAACAATTTCGTAATTATGTTAAGGGTTTAATACTATTTAAATTGTTTAGCTTCATTTGCAGCTAAAGCGAACCTCGACTCTGAGCGCTACTTACACGTCTTGCAACGTTCCCAGATTTCTTAAAACTTGTTCGGTAGCGTTTGCACGATGACAAGGAGCGATGTCATGAAGATAACAACTTCTTACACGTCGCCATGCTTAATTTTAACAACTAGGGAATATGGTGCCGTTGTGCACGACATACAGTGGGTATAAACCCTGTCTGTGGCTAAAGCCATATAATATCTAAATTTTCATGTGATTTTGATTAAAAAATAAAACATGGCAAAGTTCGTGTACGCTGTTTGTAGTTTGCCCTGCATATAAGTATTTTGGAACAGGAAACATTCAGAGAATGAACGAAAACTGTATGAAATACGTTTAGCGCAAATATTAGCAGGTATTTTTCTACGGTAAATAAAAAAAATTAAACATGATTAGCATTATCTAAATTCCCACGCCGTTTTTAGCGTACTAAGTAAATACAGGCGATTCGCACATTCGTACTGTCGTGAATTCACATAGCACTAAGCACGGAAAATGATTTCAAACCGTTACTATAGTTGAGTTGAATAATAAAATAAAATTCGGCCAAACTTAATGAATTAGTACCTACAAATTTTGTATAATACTTTAAGAGCACAATATAAAAAAAATCGTCAAAGTTTATTTGTATTAATCTTGTATACACAGCCAACGCTTTAAGTTTTAATTATTATATCAAGTACAGCAGCAGACTACTTATGCAGCAAATATTTCAGCTATGTTGTGTATACTCAACTCTGTTTTAACTTTCCACACAATTTTGAAAAAAGTTTTATTTGGTTGATTCGACATGATTTTAAAACCCTTGCTAAGTTAGATTCTGCAGGAAATGAATTTCTGAAACTGGTAACCCTGGAGGCATTGTTTTGGCATCATTCCAAGTACTGCAAGAAAAGGAGACTTATTACATTCCCCACGGCCAACGGAAGAACGAACTTTTAATTAAGATCAAGTTGAGTTTTTGTTGAGATTTTCTTTCACGCATGTATAGGGTATTTCAAAATATACGACGTGGAACAGAAGTTTCTTTTGTAGGAAAGCTTCTTGGGATTATGTGTGATTATTATGTGTTTACCAAGGTTGTACCAAATTTAGTAATAAGTATGTAACTTAATGCATGCTCTATGTAAATTTTAAATATGGTAAATGAAAATAACATTCTCATTACAGCAAGACCTATTAATAATTCATCCAATAAACGAAATTCAGAAGGCGGAAAATTTGTGTAGTGCGCATTCAATTATGAATGTAAAATTATTCTTGATATCTCTCAATCTTCATCCACAGTGTTGTACTGTTTGCCTCCAATTCCTTGGGCGAAACAAGAAACCGCAACAGTAGATTTTCCACGTTGTATCATCCATTTAACATGTCTCTTTCCTCGTGAAGTAACAGTTTCTGTATAAATTTAATTGTAACTGACTATAGTAATTAAAGGCAAACGAATTGTATATTTTTTACTTAGGTTGTTATTTTTTTTAAACTGCTTTTTAAAAGATTTTACCGGGTCAAGTTTGTTTTATATAAAACTAGATAGCCGATCAATGCGCAATACCACGGGACCTTCTGCTTAAACGCCGCCACTTTGTTTTGTTCCCAACAGTATAATATCTCCATATACCGAAATCTATGTTTTATTCCTATTTTCTGATTACATTCTTACTTTCCTATACTTTCGGTATAGGGAAGTCTCATTACTCTTTGATGATTTTTGAACGTGCAAGTATTATCAACAAAACAAGCTTTTAAGAAAAATCCAAAACTACAGGCGGAAGTTGTTTTTGGTAGTATTTTTTACGAAATTGAATTTTGAAATTTACCAACGAAATAAATCTGACCGAAGACCCGGGGAGAAAATTTAACGCATTTTATTTCAAACTTTCTAGCTTAAAAATAACGGTTAATTCAAGTTTTTGAACATTTTGACTTTGACACGTGTTTGTTTCCTAAAAACAAATTTGCATAATGTCATAAACCAAAAAGTAATATAATGGAGAACAATCAAGCGAAGCTGTTTAGTGAAAAATATCTTCAAAATAAAAATTTCCAAAAACAATAAGTTCAAAAACTGGAAACAAACTCACTTTTACTTTATTAGTTAGTACCTGCTATACCGTTTGTCTTATTAGGTCATACTTAAAAGTGTCTTCTGCTATCAAAATGAATTCCGTAATAGCTATTTATGCACCAAAGGCGTTACTACGATGATTACGCCCGGAGAACGATAAAATCCAGCTAGAGGGCTTTAGCCCGAGAGATGGTTATTGTTCGATGGGCTTAATCATTCGGTGACGCCGTGGTGCATACAAGATTTTATTGTTCACTTTGTTTAAAAAAAGAACAAAGAATTGGCATCTTTGTGTACGCTTTACCTACATAAATACATCTGGTAGCCTATGAAACAAAAACAGAATGTTTACTTATAATTGTCAAATTTGTTTTTGAATTGCAATTATGAATACGCTACCAAAATGTGTACAAGAAAATGCTCAAAAAGCAACGGAAAGTTTGGTGCCGTTTAAATCGAAAGCAAGATATGAAAAAGAGTACGAATCCTTTAGGATATGGCAATCAAAACATGAAATGCGACCGTAAATGAAACTGTACTATTGGCGTACTTTCAAAAATTGGTATGTTTTTCATATATTCATATGTAAAATTATTGTCCAATTTTGTTTTTAGTCTGGAAACTTCACTCCTACGTCGCTATGGAGTAAATATTCACTTTTGAAATCAACTTTTATAGTTAAGATGAAAATTGACATGTCAAATTACAATCAATTGATTTCCTTCTTAAAAGTCAAATCGAAGGGATATAAACCAACGAAATCACAGGTTTTAACAGGAGAGCAAGTTCTGGCATTCATAAAAGGTGCTTCTGACGACTTTTATCTTTTACATAAAGTAGTTTTGGTGATGGGAGTTTTTGGTGGTTTAAGAAGAGACGAAATGGTCAAAATGTGTATTGACGATATAATTGATAAAGGATCTGTTGTAATTGTAAAAGTGCCAGAGACTAAAACAGGTACGTCTAAAGGTTTTACAATTGTAGAGAAAAAAGAAATAAATGCTCTTAAGTTAGTTCGACAATACATGGCACTAAGACCAAAGCAAACGAAAGAACGCCGATTTTTCCTCACATATAGAAAGGGTCGTTGCACAGTGCAACCTGTAGGAAAGAATACTATAGGAGGTGTCCCAAATATAATTGCCAAATACTTAAAATTAGAAAACTCTCACCAGTTTACGGGTCACTGTTTGAGCGAACGTCATCCACTCCTTTGATTGAGGCAGGAGCTAGTTTTGAAACACTCAAAATGCACGGAAAATGGAAGAGTAATACGGTTGCACAGAGTTACGTAGAAGAAAGCATCATTTCGAAAAACCGTATTTCCAGCATCTGAAGGAGAAACTTTAAAAACTAATTGTCAAACTAATGAGACAGATACTTCTGTTAATTTTAGGGTTACATCCAATTTAGAACAACTAGAACCGTCGTCATTATCATATGCACCTGGAAATGAAAATATAATCGTTTCTGAAGACCTTTCTAACAAAAGTGTTACATTTTCGGGAAAATTTGAAAACTGTAATTTTTATTTTGGCAAATCAGCTTTATTCTCTGTATTACAAGTTGTACTAGTTGTTCTTAGCAAAATAAATTTTTTGAGGGCGTAATGAATTCATTACGCCCCGGTTGTTATGGACATGTTTACATATCTCGTATCCTAGGAGTTATCATTCAATTACAGTAAAGTGAACAATATACAGTAAGCTTTTCTTTTTTGTATACATATCAGCTATGTATACTTTTATAAGAAACATGTCAATGCATTGTTTTACTGCAATCTGTAGGCAACCAACTATACACTACATTTCAAAGCTTCAATTTTTGAAAAGAATAGTCTGCTGTGGAAACAGTAATCCAATTGTTTAATCTCAAATTAATAGCAATTAGTTTTTTTAATTTAGCATAAAATTTGTGTATTGTTGATATTTTGTGATTTTAAAATAATAGTTTTATTTAAAAAATTTTTAATATTCAAATAATTTTGCGTTTTATTCACAAACATATTCATTGAACATAACCTCACACTGTGAGGAATAACCTTTCTCTCTCTATTATTTTCTGTACAGTTGGTTGCCTATAGATTGCAGTAAAACAATACATTGACATGTTTTTTATAAAAGTATTCATAGCTGATATGTATACATAAAAAAACTCACTGTATAATATTTTGAGCGCAAAGAAAAATCCGCAGTAGTTTACTTAGGAGATGATATTACTAATAAAAAATTATTGGTACTATTTCCATGACAACAGCCAAAAGTGAACGTTGTTTTTCAACTCCTAAACGTATAAAAGTGTTTGCGTGAAACACTATGAAGCAAGACAGATTGTGTGCTTTTAATGACTTAGTGACTTAGTAGACAACATAATGAATCAAAAAGAAAGGAGTATAGAATTTATTTTCAGAACTGCTTATTAAGAGGTAAGATTCTTTGTTTTAAATTTGCTTCATGTAGTAAATGATCAGCTCCACTGGTTTGCCGGCCGGCTCCTTTAAATCTAAATATCGACTTTTGATCTCTTTACGTATGTGGATTGTTTTCGGCTGCTCGGATAACCCGTTCAATTATTCGACAAAAATTTATTTTAAACATTTTCTTAATCTACGACTGCTTGTGATCATTTTGCACTATCGTGTATAAAATCGAAACAAATTTGTTTCGGGAATTAAAAAAAATATTTGAAATTGTTTTAAAGTTGTTTTCTACTAAATTTCTACTTATAAATAAGCTATTTGCAAAAAATGTAAATTTTTTTTGTGTAATTTATATGTTATATTCTAAACTAATAATTTTTACCATTTTTCGTTGCATGAAGTAAAATCAAATTGTGACTGAAAATAGAAAGCGGGACTTGTAAATTTGTAATTCCCATTATACGTATCCTACAAACCACTTTGAAAATATAAGTTAGTAATAAAGTATATGTTGTAGCCAGAAGAAAAGAAAACTCAATTTTCAACGTCAAAAAGAAATATAAAAGTATGATGCTCTTAGCATATAAATGAGAAATTGTACGATTATAACAGGCGAGTGTTTGAAATGAATATCTACGTAGCTGTACAGACGTAAGGTTACAGAAGAAGGTACAGTAGACCGACCCCCTTTTAAGGCATGCATGCAAAATCTGTTAATCTTACATTAAATCCACGACTTTGAGTGTTGATTTTAACACAAAGGCTCGTAAATATTCTCCACATAGCTAAATAAAAATATGCTATAAATTTTTTCAATTACATTATACATTGCAATATATCTTGCATTGCATGAAAGCGACTTGTGTTAACTAAAATCTGATTATTTTTCGACGTATAAAAGGTACTTGTTACAAAAAGAATATCACGCTAGGAGGCGTGAACCGGTTACTATTTCTCTGGAACCTTGCCATTTATCGGCTTACCCACATAATATAGCGATACCACATTCATCAATTAATGTTATCAATGGGTAACATTTTTAGTACTGTATTATAACAAATAATAACCAATATTCAAAACACCATTAGGTTCCTTTAAATACACCTTTAAAACGTTTTGAAGATAATCATGTTTAAGTAGGGCAGGTTTTATAATAGCCCAACATTTAACAGAAAAATTATTAATTTTTGAAACATATTTTCAACAAAAATTACAACAATTTTAATTTATCAGGTAATTATTAAAATAAATAAGGTTGTGTTTAAACTTAATAAAATACTTAAGTTGCCATTGTTATAATTCTGTGTATACAGCACGAGAAGTAGAAGAATCTGAACTGAAACGTTAAGTCACCTATATCAGTGTTGTAATAAGTTACCCAGAGTAAAGTAACTTTAAAAATCATCACTATTTATTTTGATGCATGAATTACCCCAAGATTCACAGGGTGCGCTAGGAGTCGAGATCGACTCGCCGAATATCCGCACTGCAACTCGCTTCGTCAAAGACTCGCACTTCAACCTATCTTCCTAGCCAGTTTCTTGAGTATAAAACTTGGATGTGTGTCCAAAAGACTACCAAGAAATATAACTCCGCGGTTAGCGCGTCCACCTTTGATTCGGGAAGCTTGATTCTCAGGCCAGACTGACTGTTCTGCGTCAGGTTTGGTTTTCCTGAGTCAAAAGGTAATAATTACTGGCACAGCACTATTCATGGAAATTCTTGTTTATTCAAACTCCTTGCTTTAACCTATCTTTACCATCCTTTCTCTGCAGAAGAAGGGCTTAGGACTCCGGTGCGGAGTCTGAAAACCCCGTAGCGGCCCGTCCTTTCACGGTGAAGAACCGACACTTAACTTTCCAGAAAACTTTATTTCTAGTCTTACACTTCAAGTTTGATACTTCTGGGGAAAACCTGACCTGTTTAAAAACCGTTCATTTTTTGAATTTTAAGCTTATTTTAGTACAAACAAAGAGAATGATTTCGCAGTTTAATTAAAACGTTTATTTACCTAACTTTTTATTTATTGGCAACGGTGAGTAACACCTCCAGTTGAACTTACTGATACTAGGCCGTTTATATACCTGAATTAGATTTTAAGTTAACTAATACTCTATCAACAACGAGAAACATTTTTAGTTAAACTTATTAATTCCAGAGCCTGAGACCTGATTACGTAACATTTTGGCTGTACAGTTTTCCACTACACATAATTATCTGCGCTAAACTATTTATTTCTTCACCAAAGAATTTAAAATTTTAAACTAACCGTTAAATACCAAAACTCGTTCAAAGGTGATCTATAAATTATTTACTCACTCCGAAATATGCAGAACACTCCGTTCGAAACGGATAAAAAATATTTTTACCGATAAAGCGTCACATCTTTGTTTCACAAAAAATACCAAAGCCGTACAAGTTGCTGCTAGTGCATATCTTCGTATAAACAATTTTTACCTAATCAATCAGTCAATTAAAGGATACAATTTATTTACTTACCTGGTATAAATCGCCGAAAAATCCCACATAACTTCAGAATAAATTCAAACAACAAAATAAAGAGAGAAGCTTAGAAAACAACGTATTTTGCCAAATTAGCATTAATCGAAATTGTAGCGACCTGTAAGTAGTAATTTCAGTAGCATAACGTTTTGGTAGGATATTATTTTTGCTTTGTCATTGTAAATCAAAATTCTAAATAGCATAATAATCACTTCATTGCATCAAATTCACTCAAATATCTTAGAGATTTTAGTAATGTGGTAATAAATATTGTATATAATTTTCATTCATAATCGTTTGTTTATTCTTAACGAATATTAGCTTGTGTGCTAGTCGAGCTAGTACAACTTCTACGGAATCATGAGTTCTAGGGAAAGTTGACCCGTTACAGTGTAATGAAGATTAAATCAGATGTTACCAACAACTTCCAATTTTTTTAGTAGTGAGTAATATCCACAATTTTTTTACTCAGTTTACTAACTTTCCTAGTTTCAATATATTCTTGGTACATTTAAAGGTTCTTTACTAGAAAATACAAAAATTAAATAATCATACCATAATTAATTGTTTTGGGAAAATTATTTGAGAAAATCGGAATACTGCACAATATTGCGCAATGAAAATTATTTCCCAAGAGTACCTAATTTTAAATTCATAATTGAGTGTGTACTTAATAAAGTTTGCACGTTAGCAATTTCGTTTATTAAATGAATTATTCATGAAGGTTGCCATTATATCGGAATTTTATTTCAAACTCTTTTATTTTCGTACAGTAAAAAATGTGTGCTGTATAAAAAAATTAGTGTAATTGGTAATAATCCGAATTCAATTTTTTTTTACTTAGCAACATTAGCTCTTTGAAGCCATTTTCATGAACATAGGGTGCTGGTCCGAGGCGCAATCCCTGATATAGAGCACCGATTACTTTGATTTTGGGGTATCCATCCCTTAGATAGACTACTTTCCCCAGCTATGAAACAATTTATCTTCCCCTATTTTGACGTTCGATCGTCCACCTCTACACGGCATTTTTAGCCAAAGTCAACTGAACCCAACATTTTAATGGAGTTGTTACTATTCCTCCTCCGCCTTTCCATTCTGGTCTAGGGCTGACAATGACGAAGACAATCACAAGTGGCCAAAGACAGTTTGAAAATGGATCCCAAATAAATAGAATCACATGATTCATAAATTTTATGCCTTCATCCAGTCCTAAACCGCATTTCACTATGCCCAAATAAAAATATTTAATTTAAAATAAAAATAAAAACTGCTTCGCTCCATCAAGCAACTCTAGAAATCCTAGCAAACACAAGAAACCTGATACTGATAAAATAACAGATTGCTAACAAGCGCCGTTTAAGAGGAATTTGGCAAATCAGTCGATTACTAGAGGATAAACGGACATATAACCACTTACTACAACCGAAGAAACCGAATGGTCGTTGTGGAAAGTAATTAGCCGCCTTAACCATCCAAATCATCAAGTACCTCCGATCCATAAAGAAGATGGAACATGGCCACTTAATGATCACGACAAAGCAGAAACTTTTGCCAAACACCTACAAGAAGTCGTCAAGCCATGACTAGCAGAAATCCAATTTTAAGAGGGCAACTAAATACACAATTACCTTAAAGCTCTATATCAACTTTTCCTGCCGATTAAAGTTTTCTCTTGCGGAAAAGTCAAAGAAATAATTGCTAGAAGTTTTAACAGCAAAAAATCACCGACATATGAATTAATCACAAGCCGGACAATCAAAGAGCTACCAAATAAAGGTTTTAGTCTGATCACGACCATCTCTAATGCCATTCTAAGATCTGAATACTTCCCGATTCAATGGAAATTGCTGAAGTTATATACAGAAGCCTGGTAAAGCACCAAATGAGACAAACTTCTATAAATCTATTAGCTTACAGCCAATTATTTTCAAACTATTTGAAAAGCTCTCCATATCTTAGGTATATCCCGAGGACGCATCTAGATTCGGTAGGCAGCACAAAAGTTTTGCAAGAAAATCTAGACCAGGTATACGACTGAGTTAAAATATGGCGTTTCAAAACCAGTGAGACTAAATCAATACATATGACCTTTACTAAACGAAAAGGTATCATTCCTAGTATTTTAGTGCGAGCGTACTACAAGTCGGGGAAATTATAGTCGAAGGCACGGTCATCTGCATGCCAAACTGCGGTTAACGGAATTTGTAAAAACATAAAGGTTTTTGTTTTTAGGAAAAAGATTCTTTGTGATTAAAGACCATTCGCACCCAAAAATGGGTTTAACGGGGAAATATAGACCCTTAAATTATCCTGCATCTAAAGATTAAGTTGTGAATCTGATACTGCTATCATAAGCAACTTATCTTAAACATAAATATTTTGTTTTCCCCTGTTTTTACATAGAGGGGTAAGAACTTTGTTTTTAAAAACTTTATAGGAAGCGCCAGAAAACAATTAGCGGACTAGGTAACGAACTAAACGGTAGGTCATACGTAAGCTCTATAAGTCTACGAATTTTAAAAAGCGTTATGTCGAAATTTGAACAATATTATTTTGAAGATACCTTTGCTTCGCAGTTTTCGGTGTTTCAAACATTATTCTGCGTAACAACATTATGTTCCTCTAGCACTATTATAGTAACTAAAGTTTATGCCAATCCGCCAAATCATTAAAACATTATAGCCAAAATTTCTAAGCAAGACAAACAAGTTTGGAAGAACAGTGTTTGGTTTGCCCTAAGGTCCTCTATCTGAGGAGTAGCGTTAGCTCAGAGGTTGGGCGCTCAGCCTATAACGCTAAAGGTCTAGGGTTCGATTCCCCGCCGAAGCCATGCAGCAATAAAAATCTATGCCGCAACCCGTCACTCACATTCCCCAATCCGGTGTAGGCAACCGTGGGGTCTGAATGCCTAAAAATTTCTCTGGTATTTAGTCGTTCGAATTCGACGTTAAACTGTAGGTCCCCCGTACCCCACCTTAGCGCTAAGGAGAGTACGTGGCAGAGAAGAGTACCGGAGCTCAGCAGTGGGACTGATTACGAAGGTCCTCTATCAGACACCGCATATAATTCCACAAAATATTTTTTCTGAAAATCTTACTACTTAAAAACATAACCGCATGCTCACCCACAGACAGACGTATTTAAAACATTTTTTTCTGAGTTCTATAGGTCCAAAATATGTATTCCAGGTAAAAGCTTGAAATCAAAAATTATCAATAAATCAATACTAGCGAGCGACCCCGTTAGAGTAGACTAGCACAATAAATATATTAATGTTATGTTCCCCTTCAATTTAGGCGTATTTTTCTTCGAAGTTGAGGTATATTTAATTATTAGGTAACATTGACCTTGACCTTCTTTGCCTGTTTCAATATCTAATATCGTTCGTAATCAATTAGTTTGATGTAGTGAGACACGTCAATTTTTGAATTCTTACAACTAAATATTATTGAACCAGTTCCTTTAAAGTTACTACAAGATTCGTGCCCTTCGAATTTTCTGTGTTTGGCGAACACGCTTCAAATGAACATAACCCTGCCCATTTCGATAATAATAAAATCTAGTGCGAGGGTTAGGCCCAACGTTATATTTTTATTAGTCGGTTTTATATGAAATGATCCTGTTATAACACTGATACATTATATAGAAAATTTAACCGTAAACGTAATACTTGTTCAAACTTCACGTGAGAAATATTTTAAAATTTATATTTAAACAAATATAAAATATTTTACAGCTAATTCACAAAATTGTGTAGTGATGTGTTTATGATCTAGTAAGATCTGGACTTTCTGTATCGAAACTATCATAACTAGCATTGGAGCCTGTCGGTTTGGTGAATTTATCGCTTCCCATGGGCATGTAACGACCACTAGAATCCTCGAATCCATTAAAGTCTCTGTCATCGCAGGATTCTGGGTCTCCACGACAACGAATTACTGCAACTATTGTAACCGCTAGTAAAATAAGAGCAGCGACTACGCCAGCTAACACATACAATAGTGTGTTAATAGAGAGCACTGTGAGGGAATCGTCTAGAACAAGAAATAAATGTCACTAGTTAGGGTATGTTTTTTTAAACTAAAATAGAAAAATACTCACCGCCCAAATTTTCGTAACTGAGAGTGAAAGTTGGCAAACGCGTGACGAGGCTTTTTCCGTCTTTATTAGCGACGTATAAGTCAACATCAAATCCAATACCGGATTCCAATCCCCTAACAGTGAATGTAGGATCCCTAGACGTGACATTTCGGACTAATTTGCCTGTCTGTGCGTCGTACACTTCCATAATAAATTCTCCGCGAATACCTCTATTGAATTCATCAATACATTCCACGTGCAGAGAACTCTCCGTCTGCTTAGTTACTTTGCAATTTGACGGCGCTTCCGGCGAATCTGAATAAAATAACTTTATGTAGCTCAATTGCGAATTGAAGAAAATAATATTGTAATCTGCCGTAAAAGCAAATTTAGGAATCTTTCAAATTCATTACATATGTGAATGTTTGCTTACTGATGGGGAGAAGATGAAAACTGCAAGGTTCATCTAGTTCGCCAACATCGTTTTTCCCACTGCAAATTAGGATAGGGAAATCATCTTCAGATGAGGGCGTGTAAGACACCGTACTATTGGTACCTTCGGAGGAGATGAAATGTTCGGGAAGCTTCACTGTATTACCATCATTGTATTTAAATTTCCATGTAAATTGAACATCCGTGGGATTAGCTTCTAACTCGCATGAAATTTCTGCTCGGTTGTTAATTGCCACGCGGTATATCTTGGTTTGTCCTGGACGACATATTGGCGCATCTATGTTTAAAATTTATAATTTTAAACTTCTGATGTGAACTTGTTTTGAGAAAACACCGACAACATGCATTTATAAAACTTTACAAACATCGAAGATTTGCTGAAAAATTAATGTGACAGAAAACATTCGCAATAGAACGAACGTTCCCCTTTACTCACGCAAACATAAATATTGATATTTGGTTGAATTTGTCAACTAGTTTCCCTTTATTCATACGAGTTACTCGTAATATTCGTAACCACAGTTTCCCCTTACATTAAATAGTATTATTTGATTGTACGCTGCTTGTGAATGTACACAATATTTTGTTAATTTATTATTTTGAAGCGTACACTGTATGTTTTTTTGTACAAACTTAAACGCCCATTCAAGAGATCATTTTAGGAGTAGTGCTAAGCTCGAACGCAAAGGGGGTAATTTTTAGGAAACGACTAGTTTCTCTCTTAAAAGCTTATTTATATACAGTGAATTTTTCTTTGTTGTATACATACCAGCTATGTACACTTTTATAAAAAAAAAACATGTCAATGCATTGTTTTACCGCATTCTGTAGGCAACATTTCAAAGCTTCAATTTTAAAAAAAATAGTGCTGTGGAAACAGTAATCAAATTGTTTAATGTCAAATTAATAGCAATTAGTTTTGATTTTTTGAATTTAGCATAAAATTTGTGCATTGCTGATATTTTATGTTTTTAAAATAATAGTTTTATTAAATAATTTTAGATATTCAAATAATTTTGCGTTTTATTCACAAACATACTCATTGAACATAACCTCACACTATGATGAATAACCTTTCTCTCTCTCTCTATTATTTTCTGTACAGTTGGTTGCCTATAGATTACAGTAAAACAATGCATTGACATGTTTTTTTTTATAAAAGTATACATAGCTGATATGTATACAAAAAAGAAAAACTCACTGCATGTAATTGATTATCGTAATTTAGAATTACGCATGTGAATCTTAATTTATTAGTAGTGCACCTTTAAACATCGGCGGCGGTGCAATTAGCGGTATTGCGCAGTTAACAGCAATAAAAAGTAGAAAATTGCGTACAGACGCGAAGCTATTTTTCATCAAGACAGAATTTTCACACGATTCGCTTAATTTTCAGCAACTTCTACAAGACAAACGCCCACTAAACTACCCAGCTGAACAAGCACGTAAGGTTTATGTTTTATGTCCATCACTATACACCGGAGACCCAGAAACAGTCTAAACAGTGGATTTCTACTGGCGAACCTGCGCCGAAGACGGCTAAGGCAGTTTGATTGGCCAACAAGATTATGCCATGTTTTTTGGGATGCACGCGGCATAGTCCACATCGATTACCTCAAAAAAAACAATCAATGGCGAATACTATTGCAATTAATTCGACCGTTTCAACGACGGATTAAAAGAAACGACCGCATTTGGCAAAGAAAAAACTTATCGTCCATCAAGACAATGCATGGGTGCAAATGAATAAAAAATAAATTGTTGTTTGGCTGAAAAAACTGGCTAGGTCAAGCAAAAGAAAAAGATGTATTACTTTTTTAATACGTAATACATGAAAAAAATCGGATTCTGTTTAGGTTCATATATTTTTTAATTTATTTTGCTTTTATTTGTGTTTATGGATATCCACAAAACGTTTTTGCTGGATGTCCGTAGAATATACTGCATTAGATGGTCTTTAAATATAAAACATTGTGATAAGTGGAACCGCCATGTAATTTATATGACGTCAACTGTAATCAGTATGGATGTCACAATATCCATAGTAGAATATTGTGTGGACATTTTATGGACATCACTATGTTGTATGCATAGGCGTGTACAGAAAGACATGTAAAACCCTGTGCAGTATTTCATAAATTAAAATTAAAAATAAGATATCTCTAGCAAATTGTACTGATTAAAAGATATTACTTACATTTCACGTCGAGTTGGATAGTGTTACTTTCACCAATACCTTCCAGATTAGTTCCAATGCAGGTATAATTACCGCTTCGGGATCTATCTACATTTATTAAGGTTAGACTGTCATTGGTTATGATTGTACCGGATGATGGATCATTATATAATGCTTCTCCCTAAAACGAATTTGTTTTATAAAAAAAACTGAAGTGGTAGGTTATGAATGTACATACGTTATGTTGCCAGCCTATGGTAAAAATCAAAGGGTTTGATTTCACCTCGCAATTAAAACGAACATCGCTGCCCACTCTAATGTCAGTCTCATCTACATTTGAGCTAAAGCTTAAAATATTCCAAGGAATATCTACAATTATTTTATAATGAACAGCTGATCGCAATCAATTAAAATTTCTCTTACGATATACATTTAACGTCCAACCATCTTGTACTTCGCAGTCTGAAAGAAATGGGTGCGTTCCTTTGCAAGAAATGTGTTTCCTGTGATCATCAATCGAAGGTATGAATGTTAAATAGCTTGTAGTAGAATTGTTGCTTCCGCTAGTCTAAAAAAGATCTCCAAGTGAATAAAGATTTATTTTGATATAAAATCAAAAGCAGATTAAATGTAGATGCATGAAAACGCACCGGCATCTGAAAACAACTTCAAGGTTTCATATTTGGAATTAACATACATGAGAAGGCAAAGGAGAGGAATGTTGACATTACGGAAAGATATATATCACCGTGGTTACGATATCAACGTTCGACCAACCAAGCTCAAAATCGCATTTACTGAAAATACCCGATACGTGCCTTTGCCGAATTCGACTTTGAACACGTATTACCGCAAAAACAACAAACTGAAAATACGTTCGCACTAAAAAAAGCATCTATGTATTTTTAAGCAGTTCTGTAGAAAGCTTACCAAATCCCTGGTGCTAGCCATCTGCACGCCTCCCAACCACCAGGTAATTACAGGGCGGGGTCGAGATCCAACTACTTCACAACTTAATTCGTAAGGAATTCCTGCAGATAACACTCGTTGTTTTCCCCACAGTTTTGCCCACAATGGTCGAACTATATCAGAAAAATATTAAATAAAGAACTTGTGCATACTTTGTCATATTAAAACCGATTTTGTGTTTAATTTTAAGATCTAATAAGGAAGACAAAGTTTAAAATTATATTAGGGGGATTTACTAGAAAATTGTTATTGGTATATAAAAATAGTTTTCTTAGAAAAGCGCATGTACTAGTGCATCGTAAAAGCGGCTGTGAAAATTCGATATCCTTAACGTATTTCTAAACCACTCGTGTACCGTTTCAGCAGTTCATCCGAACTCTCCCCGGTTATCGGCTGGATCTGGAATCTTTTTCCTCTTATTGCTTATTCTGTCGGTTATTACAAATTCCAACCCTTCCAAGATCGGATTTATTGCAATAACGTTGTTCGCCTCGTAAAATCGTTCTGATTTGTTTCGTCTTGTCTACTGGCAGCTGCGAAACTGATTTTATGTACCCTTATTTCCTTATTTTATATTCATAGCTCGAGATCGAGTCATACAATATGCAAAACGCTTCGGTTAATGTTTCAAAACCTACCGTAGGCCGAACTGGAATGCCATAAATACGCGAAATCGTGATAAGGTTGTATCAATACGCTGTTCCACTACGATCCGTTCATCTTAAACGATTCTGAATTTTTACTTTAAACAAACTTTCCATTTTTTATCAAGAAGAAACAGAAGA
Organism: Ctenicera cuprea; assembly: GCA_958336395.1. NCBI lineage: Eukaryota > Metazoa > Arthropoda > Insecta > Coleoptera > Elateridae > Ctenicera > Ctenicera cuprea. The sequence goes on along the minus strand of OY284486.1, from coordinate 70,222,610 downwards.
CGGCTCTTTTTGACATCATTCCGTAATCAGATTGATGCCAGAGCTAATTATAAAGTTATATTTGCAGAACATATTTTAAAAAGAAAGTGCCGGAATTGCCTGGAGTTATATAAAATTAAAAGAATCTTGTTTCACAAACTTCTACTATTATGAAAGGAATTAAGAAATTTCAGTATTGTAAAGGTTCTTTGCTTAGTTATTGTATGTTGCTTGTTACGTTTATCTATAGAAGAATATACCTTTGAAATTTATCTAAACAATAAAGCCTTAAAGGCAGTACATCGGAAAGCCGTTTTTCTTTTTTCCTTTGAATATATTTTTTGCTTTAGCTGTATATTGAGTTTCGGTCATATTCATATGAAAGAAGTTAATTGGAAACAAATTTTATTTTTAAACATCCATCGTTTTTGTTTTTAAATTTCTCTTGTAACTTTAAAACTCGCAGTAAGGTAGAAAGACAGTTACCTCTCAATTATACGGGCGCGAGATAAAATGCAGTGGACTGAAAGAGCATGTACAATCTCCATGCAACTAATCCAGGAAAATTCCGCTACAATGGGTTTATTTCACCATTTTCCTGTATCCGTACCGGTAGAAAATTAGGACTGGGTGTTACTCTGAATAGCCGGCTTAATCCGTTGATGGTTTACTAAAAATTGGGACGGGGAAATTGGAAAATGCAAATTTTACTAGTCTACACTGTCAGAGTGGAGCGATTTTAAATATTGTTTGCTTTGTTATGGCAATCAAAATAAATTGCCGTGCAAAACTGTTTAAGACATACGCACCAAACATGTAAGCTACCGGGATATTGCGGCTATTAAATTAATCATGACATAAAGGGTCAATTAATTAACTTGTCCCCTTTGTGTATTACAGGCATATTGTTTAACTCGAGTTAATTAAATCGACTGCAAAAATCAGAATCTTGGTTAACTCAATAAATTTATTTTCCGTCAAAAATATTTGAGTAAATTTAAACCGCAAAATTTACATTGTCTTTATATCTAACCAAGTTTGCACCTGGAATATTTGATCAGGCAAAGCCACGGAATCGAATGTCGGAGTAATACAGACGAGGTGGTTAAATTGGTCGGTTTATTCGTCTGTCAACTTCCCGACACGGACCAACGCGTACCAGCGCTTAATTAGAACACCGAAGGAATTGCACCAAGCCAAGAGATTTCTCACGGCGTTGCGTGCAACCACTTTTGTAGTTTCAGTTACACCTCACTTCCCAAAACGGTTCCACATTTATTGATTATTCCTAGTTAACAGAGCCGATTATCCTTCGCGAGTATACCTAACTTTATATTTAAACATACCCTGAAGCGCCAAGGGGAATTATCTATTCAGGATGGAACTTGCAACAACATTCTGACAACTAACTACTTTAGAGTTAAATACGAATCTAAGTTAACTTTGAAAACTTACGATTCATATCAACAGTAATGGAACTCGAAATTGGAAGCCCCATATTATTATTGGAAGCCTGGCAAGTAAACACCGCATGTAAATCTTTTCTTTGTAAGCGATGCAGATATAAGATGTTTTTAATTTTTCTCCTAGAAAAGAATTCAGACGAGTTGTCCAAGAGGGTATTTTCTTTCCACCAGGTGACGTTAGGTTGTGGTCGACCTACACATTTTCCATAACTGTATATTTAAAAAAATACATATGCGTTAACTTACCTCCAATTGCAACACAAGTGACATTAACCAGGTCTCCTTCATTATATGGTCCGATAACATGGTGATTAATTGTAACTCCTTTTTCGTTCTGTATTATTATCTTTTCTGGAGGAACTTACGTTTCCGAAAAATAAAAATTGTTAATTATTATGAAAATGATAAATTTTAGTAATCTTACATACTTATAACTGTTAAATTGACTTTGAAATGTTGACTCGGACTTCTACTGTAATCTACCCTGCAAATATAAATTCCAGCATCGCTCTCTCTTATGTCTGCTAACACCAACTTAGGAGGGTCATCCTGATAGCGGAAAGACCCGCGACCTGTTAAAACAGCGTCTGACCAGTGATCACCATTTTCCAAGGTTTTATCACGAGCATCAAATCTGAACAAAAATAATAAAATTGGTAAAATACGCAAAGTGCACAAAAAGTTTCTTACGTGTATATTGATGTTTGGCGCGGTGGTACGCTTCCTTTGTACCACACGACGGTTTGTACTTTATCACGTAGTGTAAGTAGTGATATATTGCAGGGTATGTTTGCTACTCCCCCTTTCACGACTTCAAGCGTGTGAGAAACGTGCACTGCAATTAGAAAAAAATATATAACTTAACCATAAAGTACACAATTCTAATATGTAGTTAATCATGCGATCAATATTATAGTAAATAGAGACTAAAGAATCGACAGTCTCTATTTGTCGGAAAGATATAGCTTTGGATTAACAAACGTCAGAGGTCATAAACACAACGCAGCAAAATAAGGTAAGTAGATTAATCTCTTTAGATATAACTGCATCTAATAACCAGTTTCGTTGTATTATTTTGCTGCTAATAATAATAAATTTAGCTTAAATGTACATTTTATTATGTCAGATTTAAAATTCATAGAGCACGTTATAAAGAAATTAGACAATTGGGGAAACTTACCAGAATAATGTATTTTTGCTTCTATCATTTCACATAATTTACAAAAAATCAATTAACTTGTAACTAACCAAGGTAAAGAAATAAATAATAAAGCAGGGAATATTTATTTGTGTACAAATTAAAGCGCTGGTGTTGCCACAAAATAAATACAGATCGTTAAGTCTTACAAACCGCATCTCTCCTCAACCAAGATCGGTACTCCCACTACAACAACCCCACATGATCTGGGTAAACAACAACCCTACCCATGATAACTCTGAGCCAACTATTCATGCACAAATAGCCAGCGAGACTTACTAGCCCACTGGTAAACCATTCGGGGTATTGTCGGTCAAATATAACTAGTCCACAACCAAACTAACCAGACTACCGCTACCTAGTACTACTAATACCAGCCAGGAATGCTTCCAGATCAGTACTAGTTCAAAATACTAGTAATGTTTTAACTTGGTTTCTTGATTCTTATTTAACATACTTTATTTTTCTTGTAATTGTTATTTTCTACAATATTTTAATGACACAATATGCTTAGATCTATTTTAGTTGCGAAAATTATACTTTAATATTTGAGAAATGCGTTGGTGTTGCTTCATGACATTTAATCAAATTAATAACGTGTCACAACCAAATAAATAATACCAACAATGTTACTAAAAGAACACTAAACTTTTATTAATTATTTGGATGACGGGATTCATTCTCGTTAGTTTCCTAAATACCCTAAAACCGTAATTGAAGATTTATCTGACAAGGTTAGTTTTACCTTCACTCAGTTAAGGCTCAGTCAAGAAAATTTATTATTGCACATCCATGGTTTATGACTTCATCTAGTTTTGGGCATCGATAACAAAAAAGAACCCAAGGTACCATCATAATGATTTTCATTACAAGGCAGTTATCAAGAACAAAGTTACCAATTCATTTATACTTGAATGCCTGGATATTGAGTAAGATTAGAATTTGAAAAACCTTACTTGATATTTAATTCGAGCATTAACATTTAATCACTATATTTACCAGGCTGAATAGACAGATAGCACAGGGACAAAATTTTATCAAAATTATTGAAAATTAGCTTAGTGCTCACATGCATAATTGTCTATGTACTTATGCAACTTAGTAAAAGTAGAATTTCAAATGACTAAAAAAATAAATAAATATGCTGACGTAAAATCCAATTTGTTAAATGTGAGAGTGGTAGTTATTAGTTAGAACAACTTCTGGTGGAGTTAATTACGTTGCAAGATAAAACGACTTACTCAGGAGTAAAACTTCATTGCTATACATGTAGAGATAATAAAATATTTAAAATGTTATAACGGCAAAATGCTAATACTAGTCGGCACTGTGCCAGTCTTAAATATAAAGTTTTCGTTTCTGAAAATATTAAATTTTACTTCCAAGCGCACAATATTTTCTGATACTAGTATTATGTAAAAAAATATATTAACTAGAGGTATTTCACGTTACTCTGCATTTTTTAATATTAATATAAGTAGAAAAAATTTACTATTTGCTTATTTTCTGTATTATGCTTATTTTGCTGCGTAAACAGCTTATATGAGGAAACAAGGCAGGAATAACAAAAAACGTGCCAGTGGGAAAGAAAACCATGAATATACGTGTCATCTGTCATCTGCAGAGGGGAAATTTAAAACAGAAGGAAGTAAAATCGAACTGCTGGAACCTTACAATTAAGTGGTAATAAAGTTTAAACAAGTTTTGGGGGTAACTTTTAAGTAGTTTATTATCTATTAGAAAATTAGGATATTCGCAATGTGTGATCTTAGAACAATAAATATATATGACATGAGAATTATGTGCAACTTTGATATCAAAGTTTATTAGGTTAAATTGCATCAGTACTCAAAACACCAACTGATTCGTAGCTTACTAACTACCCGGTGTTGCAGCAGCGGTGTCTTCTGGTATGCATCGCAGACATGCTAATGATGTTTAACACCCTACCCGATCCCAACCTATTGCATAACATCCTACCCACCTACTGGCATGGGGTGGGCCTGGCGTAATCCAGGACCGACCTTCGAGTCAGCTCCGTGTCAGTCGATGATGATGAATCATGGTTTGAACGGCAAGAAAATTTATATCGAAGTATCTTTTTATTTGTTGTTAAATACATTTTCTAATTTTTATTTTGTATTGAAATATTTGTAACAATACCTTATTCTTTTGCAAAACCAGTAAAATTTTGGGGTTTTTATTTTGCTTATTTTTAGATTTTTCATGCCTTTTTGCTGATTTATAAAGCTTATTATAAGCGTTTATTTTCAAATAATTGATGCTTATAAGTCCGCGCACTGGTTGCTAATAATTACCGTGCAGTTTTGATTTTGAATGCCGCATTCTATTCATGATGGAAAATGGCTACAACAGTATAAGAATTTTTATTTAACTTCTTGTAAAAAACACTTTTCGCTTACGAACATAATCTGATTAAATTTTATCCTTTTAGCACAGCGCGTGATTTTTTCCTGCTGCGCCTTGCATCAGCAGAATTATGAAACAGTTCACTAGTGGGACTTTAATGAGGGATTTTATTTCTTTACTTTTTAGGTCTACAATTTACTGCAATGTAATTCTATTTCTATTAGCGTTAAACTATAGTATTTGTCATATTTTATATGTGACTAAGCGTCAGTCGAGCACATTGATACGAGCAAGATTTATTTAATGCAGTTCCACAATTTCGTAGGTTCGGGAACTTGATTAAGATGTCAGAAACACTATAATTAGGTTACTTTAATCACAAATGGTGCATGCAGATATTAGGTAAGTTACCTCAATTGTTAATTCTATCGGAAAGCTAAATTTCCTTTGCTAACCATAACATATGGCCTGTCGAAGATATTTATGGAGGTCAATAACTGCATGCAAGCTTGCAACCGGTAAATGTTCTATACAAGTAGTTCTAAACCACAAAACGGGAAGCTATGCAAGTACGTTAACAGTTGCCCATAATAAACGTTTACCCGCATTTGCTCCAGGTTTACAAATCAAATTAACTCGCTTCAAGTATTTCTAAAGCCAATTTCGAGAAAATTGTGCGTAAAACTAGTTTATGAACTGCGACTCAACTACACTACCACAACCCACAACCCGAGCACTTTATGAAATTCAGGCTGAATAAACATGTTGTAATGAACACAAATATAAAACAAGAATTTTGAGCACAGAACATATAGCATATTTGTTTTTGACCTTTTCTTTTTTTTTCATGTTCAGGTGATACATGTTAAGTCTTAGACCTGAAAAAGAAACAAGTATATGTCACAAAACAAATTCCCCAAGAGAATGCTGGCACTTATCTCAGATGCCGTACGTGAGCATCACCTTTGATGTTTTTATTTGAGTTTAGACAAATTTATAATCGCATAGGTCTTTATAAATCAAGCGAATATAAGAATATTATCTTACTTTGATGCCCACGACATTCCGAAATTTACATTTATTTTTCCTGCACTCGCGAAACGTAAAATTTCCCTCAACTTCCTCTTCAAGATTCCCTTCATAAAACTGAAAACTGTAATAACCACAATTGCAACTTGTTTATGTTAGCGCGTAATAGGAACACTTAAAGTGTAGCAATTAACTTGAGAAATTGCGTTTAATTAACTTTGATAATTGAGTTGTAGGATACCAGCTCGCGGAAGGATAAATCAAGACCATGTTTTGTAACTGTGCAGGGATTTAAATTGAAGAGTTGGTTTATCTGAAACAGAGGCCTTAACATTATAATAAACACTATATGTATATCGAAATGTTTCGGAATGTAATCAATAAACTCATTTATATTAGCGATAGAAGTGACGTCGGCCCATATAATACAATTTCAAGATTGAGTACTGAAAGCAAACAATTTGGAACTTTACAAAGTTATGGTTTAGAATCCACATTCCGAAGCTCATTAATTTGAATAGAACGGAATACATTCTACGGACACTCTAAAAATGTCTGTAATTTGGCAGTGTAAAGAGCACAAAGCTTATAGCTTTTGACATGATTAAGGAATTTCATGCTCTCCACAACACATAGATCAGCAATGTACAGTTTTTAAATAAAATTATTCAATATAAAAATAGTTGCTTCGCCCCATCTATTTTATAAACAATTATACCCGTTTGCTTTAATTATGTAGACGTTGCTGTACAACGGAGACTTTGACCCGTCTAATAATGAACAAATTGTAAACAACGCCAACTTAAAAAATCGTATATAAGCGGTTTTATGAGCAGCGCATTGGCACAGGAATGTCGCTTGATTTTCAGATAAAGCATTTAACCAACGCTTGAGCGTCTGCTTCAGGATCGAGCAATACCTATCCGGTCCGAAACAAACCAGCCCAGCAAGCTGCTCCCAGAGCACTGCAGCAGCCTGCTCCTTCTAGAGGTCTGCAGTGCTCCGCTAAAAATAACAAGACTTGCCAGCCCTCGAAACAAAACGTTTGGGCGCATCGACACGCTTGGATGCAGGGACATTTAGGCGCAAGGACGTTTAAGCGCGGGGACGTTATAACGCGAGCCATTTCGGCACAGACACGTGTGAGCGCAAGCGAAATCCATTGTAGGTTATTTTATAGAAAATTCAATATTTGAATTAAAATCGTTAAATTATCAAATTTGAAAAAAAAATTGTTAATTCTTAAGTAGAAGACAGTGAAATATATTTATTTTTATTGGATTAAACAATTATTTTGTCAGATAAGTTGAGAATTTTGCAAATTTTATTTATGTAAAAATTCTGAATTTCGTGTTGATTGTTAATAAATAATTGAGTGGCTATTAAAGTGTTAAATAACTAAAGAAACAAAAATAAAATAATTTCCCTTATTGTGCCAAAATTTGCCTGCGTCAAAGCGGTCCACGGCGAAACGTCTCTGCGCCCAAACGTCCCTGGGGTTAAGCGATCTTGCGTCCAAACGTCTCTGCGCTCAAACTCTCTGCGCTCAAATGGCCGCGCCAAAACGGCTGCCTTCAGTAGGCTACGACCGGACGTCCTATATCGTACCAGCCCCTTCACCGATCTATACGCGAACCCCCGGGTCAAACCACAAAATTTGCTGCTTCTCAGCGTTTTACGCTTCCAGGAATTATCCCGTATGTTTTGAAATTTTGTTAGAGATATGGTGTAAATCCTACATCTATTTATATGTGGGATAATTTTACGGTGTTTGTGTAATATCACTTCAAAAACGCTTGTTTTGCACTAAACTTTTGGAGTAGTTTTATATCGACGGATAAAAGTTTATCTAAACTATTTGTGCATCTTGAAAAATCAGATCTTCAGGGCTCGTCAATTTGACAAAAACATTGAATTAATTCAAAATCTGTTGAATTTAGCGACTTTGTGTAAAGAGCTATAATATTTATAAGAAAATATTTGTAGGTCCTCCCAAATGAAACAACTCTGCTGCACTTATGCTCATGTACAAAACTTCAAAATTTTAGTGCAGCTACTGCGAATGTTATATCATAAAAAAGTGGGTTGACTGTTCTATTTATTCATTCAATTCTTTAATTGTTTTCCGATTCTGAATCTATTCTGAAAGTGTGTTCCACATGATATAAAACGCCCCCTGCATACTTACTGCTAATGCTATTGATCTTTACCTCTTATATCTTTGTTTTTTGTAGGTATCTACATTTACATATATTAGTTTAAAGATAGATTTTAGGCAATAAATTTTGCAGCTTCATTATTTTATTTGCAATCTCTCAATAAATCTGCCAGCATCATTGGATTCATAAAGTGTTTAGCTTTATTGTTGGGGTCGATACATTCAAGATTAAAATGACGACAAAGAGCTGCGTTGTAAATGGATCGGGTTTAAATTAAAAGTTCCGGTTTGGTTCGCGAAAACATTCGTACATGCTTTCGTTCGTTAATACTTTGTCGTTTTTACATCAGTTTCTGCCCAACACCCGCACAATATTGTCTATGGCCGCACATATTCTGTTTTCTGCAACAAGTGATTTTCAGGTTGACCAAAACGAAAGCAGGATATTGTTTGGTGTTTTGATGCATTAGTGGTTTCTTTTACTTCCTTTATAGGTGTTCTGTGCATCGGAATCCTACTACAATGCTTTGATGATATTATTAGGATAATTCTACGGGTATTATACATTCATCTCATACCAGATACTTATACTTACCGTATTTGAAATCGTGTAAATTTTATGATTATAACATTGTACATTTCACCGACTGTTAGATTTCTAAGAAACAAACCTATATAAGCAATCCTCTGATCCATACTTTAAGCTTTATTACAGCTCACTCAGTCGTTTACCGCGACGTCAGAAAAGATGAGAGTACTTAGAAATAATTGAAAAACTTGATTAGGTTCCCCAGAAATATAATGAGTTGTAGAAAAATGCCCAAATATAGAAACTAAAGTTTGCCAAACAACTGTAGTTAATGTAAATCGTGCAGAAATAGTGATGCACAAAGCAAGATTGCTTGTCTAGCTCGGCAACTTCTTCTCTTGTCTTGCTAAGCAAGACAAAAAGTAAAACATCTTCTTGTTTTGCAAATTTCTTGCTAGCTTAATTCTTGTCTTGCTAGCAATACTCTTGCTTATTTCTTGTTCTTGCTAGTTGGGGAATTCCCCGAGCTATCGAGTCTCGATAAAGCGGCGCGCCGGCTTCCTGTCGCGTGCGCCTACTCGTTACACGCCTTTGTACCGCGTAGTACTGACTAAAAAGCTTTTATATTTTGTTAGCGCTATACTTGCATATAATTTATTTGGTTTCTTTGCATTAACAATTTAATTTTTGTATTTTATCGGTGCGTTCCAAATGAAGCACATATTAAACAAATAGAAAAAAAACGTTATTTATTTATTTTTTGAACTGTCAGTTTTGGACTTTTACATCTGTTTCGGTGGTTTTAATGTACAGAAATAGCAGTTTGGGGAAAAAACTTGCTTTTGATATTACTGATTTTTGCATTTTGTTTGAAACGTACTGCTTATTAAGAGTTATCTATATTAAATGTAGAACAATTTACTGGCTTTGAATTTATTGATCAGATTGGAACCTACCTACAAAATGTGCTTGTTCATTTTTTAATTGGCAGGGGCTATCCTATTGCCTAATCATGGGTCCATTATGAAAATAGCTCATTTATAGCTCATATTACATTGCAACAAAACTTATAAATTATTATTTTGCACTACAGTAACATTTTGTCTTCACGCACCCCAGTTCCAGAAGCGTTAAAATGTATCTACATAAAACAAGAAATCTTGTTTCTTGCAAACGTCCTGACAAAAAATCTTGTTCTTGCTCCACTTGCACACCTACTTCTTGTTCTTGTTTTTGCAGCAAGAACAAGACAAGAACAAGAGAAAGCAAGACAAGATCAAGAAGTTCGTGAAACACTATGCAGAAACAAAAGCATTTTTATGCTAAATCACATTCTGATAAGCAATACTGCTGAAGTCGAAATGTTTATCGAATCCCGTTTAATTACCAAATGCAAATATTAGAACGATCGTAATGGCACCTCTCCAACATCTAAACTAGCCTCAGATTTTTTATGTTTGTATGTCGATAAAGCTGAAGACGAGCTATAATTTTGTTTGTTTTCTACAACTCTTAAATTTCAGTGTGAGGCACTTTTGAAAATTAAAATTTGGCACCTTTTTATTATTAATTAATTACAAATTCACTGTAGTAATACGATTAATGCCATGGATTTGCAATATATTCGTAAAATGCATACGTTTTTTTTTGTATATTTAAGTAGTAGTCAACCACTTCACTTGTTGTTGTTTAACATTTCCAGAAAGAATAAGAATAAAGAAATAAATACGCTGGTATTTTTGTAGATAAATTTTATCTTTTTTACTGTGTTTCATCCACTGTTTCAGCCTGTTGATACAACTTATTTTCAATGTGAAGCTCTGAAAACTACACATAAATAAAGTCAGTGATATATCTATTCATTATTAATTACAGTTTTGGCTATTAGTATTTTTAAAATTCCATACACGTTCTTGCATTGTTTGTGTACCTCTGTATCATCTGTTGCATTTGCTTTTAAAACACTATTTTCCTGCAGCATCGAAACGTATTTCACAACTCATAATGTTGGCAATATAACCAAATATGGTAAATGGAAAACATTTTCTAAGGAAAAATACAATCAGTGGAGGCTTTTAAGCGAGGGTACTTGAGCGTCGTCTACCCCAGCAACAACGTAATCCAATAATATTATTTATATTTTATCACTACAGGATAGTTATGTTTTCATAAAAGATTGTAGGGTGACACAAATTTCAGATATACCTGAGTGTGATGAATTCCAAAACAATACTTTGAATCTACAAGAAAACTAGCGAAACCTGTGGGCTAAGCCCTACACCTTTATTAACATCATTTTACAAAATACTAAATAAGCTGTTCCAAGATGTAAGCCATGTACTTAATGCCACCAATAGTATTGCATACAGTGCGTCCAAGATAACAGGTCTATGCATGGGGTCTCGTAAACGGTAAGAGATAGAGATTCGGTTAAATGAGAAGAATTATTCAGCATCTTAAGTACTATTATGTTCCACATTTAAATCCTACAACTTTTGCTTAATTTTCAGTTTAGACTGAAAAAACTAAAATTTTCAGTTTTCGTTTTTTGTGTATAAATGGTTATTATCAAAGATAATTCAAAGCTCTTTAGACATTATTAAGACACTTTTTTATACGAATGAGAAGTTTAACACTTATGACTATATTATTCAGGAAGGAAAACGAATCAAACCTTAATTAAAACAAACGCAGTTTTTTGTTTTTGTTTTGTTAATGTTCAGCTCACTACAAGAAAGTTGTTTCTCACAGCCTTTATGCTTATAATTTCGTTATATGTAAAAACAAACCTATCAAATTAAATATTATAAAAAAGGCAAAAAAGCCCTACCCACCGATGACATGGCCACCTTTGACGTATATTCAAAAAAACGAAATTTATGTCAATATCTTAAAAATGTAACAAGATGTAAAAATTTTAATTTAAGCTTTGAAATCTGTGTAAAACAGTGTTTTGATAATGTCCAATTCACTTTGCGCTGTCTTTGATAATAACCAAATTATACACAAAATTTTAGTGTTTTATTTCAGCCTGTACTGAAAATTAAGCAGAAATTGTAGTATTTCCAATTTTAATTTTACTTTTGAAACTCTTTTAACTATGGAATATGCTAAGTATAATTGTCCATGCAAGAATTCCGACAGTGGTTTTTAAACCCCTGCTTTGGTAAATGTTTGTCCTTAATTCCCATTAGTTGTGATTAAGTTTGCTAGGTCCGGTTAGGTTAGGCTTATCTGAAATTCTTTTTTTTTAATTTAAAATGATAATAATTTTAGGTAATAAAATTATATTTCTAGATATCTGTTCTGTTTATATCTCAGCTGCAATAAAATTTGTAAACTTTCTAGAGTGCGATGATAACGAAATAGCGCCAAGTGGGATTTGGATGCTATTGTTTTGCTTGCCAAGTATATCATAAGCCATAAGCGACCGGAAGCTCGGCCTTCATCCCTGTTAATTGTGTTGGAAATAGCAGAAGCAGATTTTCCCAATGATACTTACAAGCAGTATAAGCCAAATTTGCAAAACTGTAGCGGTCTGCTGTACAAACAAATATGCGCCTTATGTGACGAACGCGTAAATATGTGAGTTTAAGTAGCAAGGGCCTCTGACCACTAAATATGAGACAGGTGAAAAGAATACAGATTTATTAGGTATAAAGATTATTTGAAGAACTGAAGAATTCCACGATTAATCCCAAGAAAACTACTAATTATGTAATTGATATTTTCTCCTTACTTAGACATCATCTCTATAGGAAGTTGGTGGTGACATTTTCATTCGACTACAAACGTTTTTATTACTAGTTTACGTACGAGTTATTGACAGGTACCTTACGCCATTTCGCAGAATAAATTAATGTACACAGAAAAATGGTGAACGAAGTTTAATAAGTAGCAGTCGTGTAATAATGTCATATCTCGTAAATTGATTTTCCTAGTATTGGTTTGTGATTTGTTGTCATTTCTATCTTTTTCAAGAAAATGCCTGTAATTTTGGAGCAATGAAATACATTAAAGATTAAAGTATTGTTGTGCATAGGTTCAGTGAAAGAAATTTAAGATTACACAAACAGTTCCCTCGTGGTCTACGGTCCACTCGGAAACTTCATTTTAATGGCTGCAGCTTATTATCCGATGAAAACTAAACGCCCTGTACCAAAGAAATGAATTCAGATGGTGCAAAAGTTACTCTGAATATATCTTTGTCTGTCGAAAAGTAAATGATGCAGAACAACAGTATTGTATTTGTTTCGTAAAGTTACGAATATTGGGTGTAGCCTATTGTGCTTTGAGATATAAACGACTTATATAGGAGAAAATAATTACCGATGATGCAGAATTATCTATTAAACAACTTTTATATTGTTTTTTGTTTCATAGAATTATTGTTCCAGATACGATCGAATTCATAGTATTACCTATAAAGTAAAGTTTGTAGCACATAGCGTCAACGCGTGTTTACTTTAATTTAAAGTAAAAATGAGATAGATTTGTGTTTCTATGACTTACATAAAATATTTCGATATTTATTGTTTGAAGAAATCGGCCTTGTGATAGGCAAGCGGTTCTTGTCGGTTAGACGTTTCGACACGTTTTATGAACAAAGACTAAGCGCATGTGTAGGCGATTAATGAAGGAAAGGTTGACCGCGCACGTAGGCAGCCAAAAACGAAATCAAACAGAAAATCTGATTTTTATATATAGACAGATTTGTAGCAGTATACATACGAGATAAACCTTTAAATAACTAATATGGGCCCATTCCCGTCCTATCTTACAGATTAACCAGATGTAATAAATTAAGAATACGTGCGAAAATTTAACACAAAATGTGGATAAGTCTTTGAGCTACATTAGCAGGTGCAGAAAGATTAACTAGTGTATTTCGTTTTGTTTTATTTAAAATCATTTAAAACACCAACAATTTTAATGAATTATGAATGAATCATTGTGTAAAATCAGAAAGATTAGGTATTGATTTAATTGATACAACGGTTAATTAAAAGGTAAGATTTGCTGTTTTAAATTTGTGTCACGTTCCTGTAGTAAATGTTCATGAGCTAGATATAGATATAATAATAGCTTAAATTCATTTGTCAAATACTAAAATTGTTTTCTTTTTTTAATTCACCAATTAGCTCGTTTGTCTTTGTCCATCATCAAATTACATTGTTCATAGATACTTTTTGCTTTGAATATCCGTGAGTTAAACTGTCGGTGTTACTTTGCCCTGTTGCACATCGGTGGCAGCTTTTTCTACTAATCTACTTAGGGTAAAATTACGTTGAGCAACAACTGTCGACTCAAATGGTAAAATTATTACTATTGTAAAAAGTGAGGCAAGCTTCATGCGGTAGAACTTAATTAAAAGGTAAAACCTAACCATAAGATGAATTTACATGTGTAATTTTATACTCATTCGAATTTACACGTTGCGTGTGTTTTCTTTAAATTACTTTCACTATACTACAGTTTAATTTCAAGATATAGACATCTAGTGTAGTTTTAAGATGCAAAAATTACATTAGAGGTGTATTTCTAGCGTATTACTCTTACACGGTAATGTAATTTTTTTATTGTGAAGTATAAAACATTTTTCAGCACAGGTGTAATTTTACCAGCATAATAAACATTCACCCACCAAAATATATTTTAACCGAAATAACGGTCGTGATGAAGTTGCCACTGTTTTTCAGGGTACATTCACACTAATATTTTTTAGAGTACGGTCATTTGTGCAACACAAAAGGACAAAATGAACAACTCTCCTTGTATTTATGATTGATGGATTTGTACTCTTGCTTAATAAACGCATTATTAAACAAAAAGCTTAAGTTTAAAATTCCTAGCTATTTCTGCAACTTCCTTGATGGGGGACCATTATCGTGGAAAAATCAATTGAAGCCGCGTGACCACACGTTCATTCGTGTGCGTGTTGCGAGGGTCACAAGATTCGCTGAACGTGGGACGTGGGTCTCTCCTAAGTGGATAAAAAAGTAGCGGTTCTACAACCAAGCATTGCATTTTGATGAAAGTAAAGCACGGGCGTACACAAAAAGTATCGTAAAAAATTACAATCAAAAGGTGTAATTAAATTCCGAATTTTTGTACCAAGCTTTCCAATTCCCTGAAACCACTAAGCGTCAAGTCTGCTGTAAAATAGCTTTAGATAGGTTAATATTCGTATTATATAAAGCTTCAAAGAGCCCATCGTTATAGAAATACAAACATCACTTAACAACGGAAGTTCGAACTATATTAAGGATTGCGATCAAAAGAATTCGAAAGTTGACATGCCTGTCAATATTTCAAAGTGCTGTCGTTGAAATATGTCGTGGTATATTCTCCAATTTAGCAAATTGTACACGATTTGCTTGCAAACATCGCGGTTTTGAGATGTATTTGTAAAGGCGGTTAAATCAAGAGTTCTGAAGTTGAATGACAGAAGCAGAGGTTGTTGTTTAATAAAACGACATGATAATTGACAAATTACAGAACAAAGAATTACACTGAGCTACAGGAAAAATAAAATTCGCCCATAAATTAGCTATAATAAAAAGGACAATTAGGAAATTACGTCATAAAACGACAGTGCGTGAACCATGAACTTTTAAAAAATTTAAAAAATCTTCAGCCACATTTGAGTTATTCTGTAATAATGTTAAAGCACAAAACGTATTAATGCGCTGCTGCGAACGGGTGCATTTTAATTCCGGTGTTACGGTATTTATATAATTAACATAAAGCACAATTCTGGTTAGCCTTAACTAATATCATTCCCAACCTTAGAGTGTTATGTGACATAGGTAATGCGATAACTTTCATGCAGTTTAGTACTTCCACCTCCAGGGTATGTACTAGTCTAATTCTCTAGTACACAATTGCAGATAAATTTCCATGGTAGGTACGTGTGTATAAACAAGGAAGTTAAATTCAGTAGTTATATTTCGCACGTACTAATATACACGACAAAGTAATAAACTCGGCACAAAATTACGAATCAGGACCAATTTTAGATTTTTAAACAATTTTATTGCAATTTTAGTGCAGACGATATATTTAATCTGATTTCTCTTGCCTTATTTTAAGCTCGCGTACTAGTTTACACCGCCACCGCGCTTCAAAAAAGCATTCAGTAGAGCAACTATTAATTTAAAAAACTACACGTTACGTCAAAAATCAATTTCACGGCTCTTGGCGACGTGTGATCCATTTAATTGTGCTTTTTATCTTTGGATCCTGACGGACGGGCGTGTTCATACGGAAGCTGATTATGTCCCCCCAAGCTTGTCCTTTTTGCACATTTTTCCAATGATGTAGTTTGACGATTATAAGATTTTGGTTGAACCTATAAAATTTAAGTCACGTACGTAATAATACTGTTACAGTCAACTCAGAAATGACATACATATTAATGACCATTGTAGGCAATACGTTTAATTACTGTCAACCCCTTTGATCTTCGAACGAAATAAATTCTACACTGCCAGCCCTTTGCTTGGTTTTATCATTGTCGGTTCACTGTTTGCATGCTTTGTTTGGATACAGCAATACATTGGCTAGTGTAAACAACGAAACTAATTGCGATGGATTTGTAATACTGCATATTAAATTCAGGTGGATTGAAGTATAATACCTACAAAATGTTATAATTCTCAATTTATATTAAAATCTGTTACAAACATTTTTATCTAGTCTGCATTTACACTGCTAATGTCGTTTTTTATTTGTAATGTAAAATCTATCTGTTGCTTTAAAAATTACATGCAATTTCAAATATTCTGCAACATGTTAACTAGCAGACTTAATATTTTAATTATCAAATTTATTAAGATACATTTTCGTTTTTAAGTTTTTATAAACATAGTTTCTGTAGATAAAATCTTTGGTGATAGTACTAAATTATTAAAATCATCATTTTTTAATTTTCAGGAATATCCTTAGTATTTGAATAATTAAACTTGTATATATACAAGTAAAGTTGTTCCTATAGGAACAACTTTACTGACTTTGTTCTGAATCTAAGCCAAATACATTGTTGGTTGAGTGGAAATAGTTTAAATATTTTGGTATAAACAGCAGAAACGTGAGCTATTTAACATATTAACATATTAACTTAGATTTATCGATTAGTTGTGACAAAAAACTGGCCGGACGGAAATATTATGAAATTTATTAAACTGAGTGTTTCATAACTCATAAGTAACAATTGGAACGCAGTTACAAGATGAATTGTAGACGTCAAAAAAAAGAATGTATAAGCATATGTCCGGATACGCTTTCTAAGTAAGTAACAGGGTTCTAAACGTGAATCGGAAATTACCTTTTGAGTGATATTTCCCTCAATACTAGAGAAAATTGCTTAAAGTTTCAGTATTTCGCTATTGTGTTATAATTTTCAGACATACTGCATGTTTTGTATAAAATTTTATTATCCCACAAAAACAGTCATGTGACTTCTAGTTTAAATCCCACCCAGACATTGTGGATGTTCAAAATCAACCCAATGGACGTCTATTAGACATCCAGTATATGTTCGTTTGCAGCTACTGTGAACATCCATAGGTTGTTCATAACATGTCCTGTTGCTTGATATTGCCGAAATTTACTACATATTTAACTTTTATTGATGAATATTTTTGTTTTCCCTTTCTTCTTTAATAAATATTTGGTTTTAGTGGGCTTTGGGAAATAATACACTGTTAAACTTTCTTAAAGTATAATTGGTAACGTTTCAAAGCATTTTTTGCTTCTTCTTCAGACCCTGTAATTATTTTCAAAATAATATCTTAGTGTACAAATAATCTTAATTACCTTCTATTAAATTAACGTTAAAATTGCTAACCGAACATTGTATGAATACATTTACAAATTACATAGAACACAACGGACATATTTGTGTCAAGTCAATACATTTATGAAGTTAGCTACATTTATTTTAAAATACAGTTGTACAGTTTGCTTAAGTTTTGAATGTCTTGTCTGTTGTTAATTGCATTTTTCTCCTTTTTGATGTGGATCATTTCTTTAATCAACCTCCGCTTTTCATTATTTTCTTTTTCCAATATCTCTACCTTATCGAAGTCAAATTGATGTTTCTTTTCTTCTGCGTGTCCTTTTAAGGCAGTTTTTTCTGTATTTTTACCAGCCAGGCTATTCTTATGCGATTTTATTCTGTTCTCAATATATTGTTTTGATTGTCCGATATATTTTGCTTCGCAATTTTTGCATGGTATAGAATAAATCGAATGTGTTTGTTTACCCTTTTTAATTTTACATTTAGTGTTAGAATATAGATACTTCAAATTGTTGTGATTTTTTCCTGCGGTTTGTAGTTTGAAAGGGTTAAGTATGTGATTAATTTTTTCTGTTAATCCCGCGATGTATGGCATTGGTACTTTTAACATTTTATT
Organism: Ctenicera cuprea; assembly: GCA_958336395.1. Lineage (NCBI taxonomy): Eukaryota > Metazoa > Arthropoda > Insecta > Coleoptera > Elateridae > Ctenicera > Ctenicera cuprea. Next base: position 70,204,465 of record OY284486.1, on the reverse strand, counting down.
GCTAAGTTCTTTATTTTGGGTATCCTTATTATGGTATGCTTTGTGAGTACTTTGTTTTATTATGGATTCTACTAGATGATTTGGATAGTTGTTTATCTTCAAAGTGTTTTTTATTTTATCAAGTTGTTTTTTTCGTCTTTTTGGTTGCGACAGTTTTATAGCTCTATCTGCCAGTAATTACGCTGAGTTACCACTTAAATATAAAAAAAGCGTAATTACTGGACTGGCAGATAGAGCTATAAAACTGTCGCAACCAAAAAGACGAAAAAAACAACTTGATAAAATAAAAAACACTTTGAAGATAAACAACTATCCAAATCATCTAGTAGAATCCATAATAAAACAAAGTACTCACAAAGCATACCATAATAAGGATACCCAAAATAAAGAACTTAGCAATAAAATGTTAAAAGTACCAATGCCATACATCGCGGGATTAACAGAAAAAATTAATCACATACTTAACCCTTTCAAACTACAAACCGCAGGAAAAAATCACAACAATTTGAAGTATCTATATTCTAACACTAAATGTAAAATTAAAAAGGGTAAACAAACACATTCGATTTATTCTATACCATGCAAAAATTGCGAAGCAAAATATATCGGACAATCAAAACAATATATTGAGAACAGAATAAAATCGCATAAGAATAGCCTGGCTGGTAAAAATACAGAAAAAACTGCCTTAAAAGGACACGCAGAAGAAAAGAAACATCAATTTGACTTCGATAAGGTAGAGATATTGGAAAAAGAAAATAATGAAAAGCGGAGGTTGATTAAAGAAATGATCCACATCAAAAAGGAGAAAAATGCAATTAACAACAGACAAGACATTCAAAACTTAAGCAAACTGTACAACTGTATTTTAAAATAAATGTAGCTAACTTCATAAATGTATTGACTTGACACAAATATGTCCGTTGTGTTCTATGTAATTTGTAAATGTATTCATACAATGTTCGGTTAGCAATTTTAACGTTAATTTAATAGAAGGTAATTAAGATTATTTGTACACTAAGATATTATTTTGAAAATAATTACAGGGTCTGAAGAAGAAGCAAAAAATGCTTTGAAACGTTACCAATTATACTTTAAGAAAGTTTAACAGTGTATTATTTCCCAAAGCCCACTAAAACCAAATATTTATTTAACTTTTATAATCACGTATGTATATTACATAAGACACTGTCATTAGCCCTATACCAAGAACTCGTCATTTTATTTCACCTAGTCTGGCTTTATTTCTTACTAATTAATTAAAAACAATTTCAATCTTTTAAACCCCTTTATTTGTCACTGTGAAGCACAACCAAAGAAGTAATAGAGGTTAGGAAGGAAGGTTTCGAGTTAGTTGCACTTAAAGCACTGTGACGGATGTGACGTCACCGCCGCCATATTCAGACACTTTTGGTGATTCATTTGTGCCGGTGATGTTTACAAATTTTGTTATTAAATATGGTTAGTTGTATTTGCTGTGGTTGCTCGAGTACTAAAATTAACAAGCAGAAAGGAATAACTTTCCATAGGTAAGTATTTTGCCAAATGTAAATATAAATTTCAATTTGACGTTTGAGGTTAAGACAGTGGCGGAGAGGTCAATATTTCTCTAACCCCAAATTTAGGTTTCCAAAGAATGCAGAAGTCGTCTAACCCATTTAATTTTGTTTAATGGGCAATAAAATACTTGTACTTTGTTTCCTTCTATAATAAATTGGCAATTAAAACAGCATACTCATGTTTTATAATTTGTTCGTTATGCCCTAAATATAATTTTCTGACGCAGCCACTGGTGACACTTCCGCTACGTCACAGTTTGGCAGCCATGTTCAGACACCTTTAAGGTCTACTGGCCAATGTGCATAAGCTCCTTCCTACCTCTATTACTTCTTTGAGCACAACATATGATAGAAAGCCTCAGTAGTGTGGAAACAAATCACTACATATTTATTTTGTTTTGGTTGTCGCTACGGTCTTCCCCTCTACGCAATTATTCCTTGACAGCTTCAGTACAATTTTTTTAGCGTTGCTTCGGGATATGCTGTTTTAGCGAAATCTGTAATTTCAACATTTGTTTTAAAGTTATATCTTGAAGAATCCACAGAGCAATCTATGAAAACTTTAATCAAGGAGGGTGGTGAAATCAAACTGCAAGTCTCATACCTCATTAATTCCAGAATAATGGCATTTACGAGTTAATCAAACACACGTAATAATTTTTTCAAAGCCCCCCTTGTTTAGGTTTTCCTTGACCGCCCTGTACTTAAAAATCGTACGAAAATCATACACATTTCTAGGTTATGTGTGGCTATTACATGTAATAATGCAAATACCTGTGAATAAAGAAGTGCTAACTTACCTTGCGTAATTACGCAGGAACCATGGAAACTCACAACGTATAACCACTACCTAGTAACCCCCCCCCCCCTCCAAATGAAACACAAAACAGAACCAAACTAACAATTTTATTAGTTAGCTTATCCAAACAGAACCACACAAAGCTTGCGCAGCCGTCAAAGTCCAAACAAGTGTGTCGCGGGATCCCGGCAGTAATAGGTCTAAGTTACGGTTGAAAACGTTACCTGCTGTAGAACTTAGAAAAACATGTTAAGAATATGAAATGAACCATCAAAAGTGAAAATCCATTTAATGTCCATAAGTGGATATCTATTAGAAGTCCACTACACATCCACAACATGTCTATGGACATGCGGGCAGAATATGTACTAAAAATACATACTATAATAATATACTATGAACACTTTCGGCTATATGGCATGCGCCATGCAATAAAAAAGACTTTGTTTTAGTGGCTTAAGTTAACCGTTTTCGAGAAAACTAAATTTCTGCAATACCAAAATTAAAAATGAAACTTTAAAATTATTACAATTTGTCTACCGTATTTAATTCCACGTGTTTTATATACTACAAAAAAGAAATTATGTGAATTAAATTTGAATGATCCTATAATCTATGATTCATGAGCAATTTAGGTTAAACACAAATGTTTTAACCTGCCTCGTTTATTAAAGACAGCGATCAAAGAAAAGCTTAATCGTAGCGGCCTATGAAACTAGAACAGCATGTCGATGATTAGCTAGCAAATCGTAAAGCTACTATCATACTGTATTATTTTAGCATAATTGCTCATTTTTAACATTTTTAAAGTTAGCAGGTGAGAATTCTGGATTGCTATTTTTAATATTTTTTTTATAAAATGCATCATCAATGTCAGTTAGCAGCCAAGACACATTTAACTCACATAATGGAATAATAAGTGTCAAATTAGTTTAGCGGTAAAGACGTCGGCTTGTAATCTAGCGGCCCCAGTTCAAATCCCGCTGCAAATATGATTTTTTTTTTCTTGATCTGATTTTGCCCCATCTCTATAATGTATTTTAATTTTTATCTTTGGTTTATTTAAAAAAGAAGTAACTTGAAATACTTTTTAATTTATTTAAAATATAAAACAATTAAGACAACATAAAAATTACAATAAATGTTAAAAATGTTTTGTATTTGTTTTTAACCATAAACAAAGACGGTTCCTGCATGTTTTCAAGACCCCTAAACAAAAATAATAAGAAACAGGTCTGCTAAGTGATTTAAACTCGGGCCGCCAGATTACAACCTCATACATTTTACCGCTAAACCAATACACCGTTTAACATTTCTTTCCATAAAATGAGTTAATTGTGTTAAGTTTTACAACTGACATCAAACATGCACGTTTGTAAAAGAAAATTATAATTATTATTTAAAAACATATACAATGCTCACTTGTTAATTGTTTAAAAATGTTAAATATGAGCAATTGCGGTAAAATAATAATCCGTTAAACTATGATAATGGCATCGCAATTTGAAAAATATTCTTTGATATGCCGCGTTGATTTCATAGGCGGCTGTAACATGTGTCCTAAAATGCTTCTATGGGGAGCTAGCGCCCCCTGTAAGGAGCGACTGAATTAAAAATTTTAGTTAATATCTAAGACACCCTATAATACAAAATAATGAAATTGGGCATACGGTTTAGTACTAGTGAGTGGCAATGTCAAACTCCATCCAAATAAAATTATTTAAACCAGAGGCGTTTAATACTGGTAGGGGGAGTTATTTTTGTTTATAATTTTTGTAATCTTTGATTTTTCTAACAACTTGGTTCAGTAATATGATTCTACGTAAAAAAATGCATAAAATTTGCATTCTTGTTTTTTTTGTACGACTAACAATTTTCTATAAAAAACGATTTCAACATTTTTCTTCTCCAGAACGAGGTAAAACTTTTTTTTATTTCTCATCCATTTATTAACATTGGATACAGAAAACTTAAGATAATGGATAACAACTAACTACTAATTATTAATAAAACGTAATTGTTCCAGTTCTTAAACAATAATTGTTGCCCAAATAAAAATCGAAATCAAAGTGCTAACAAAAAAGTGACAACTATTATTGTTTAAAAACTGTAATAACTAGTTTTTGTTATTAGTTAGCAGTTAGTTGTTATTCAGTATTTTTAAGTTTTCTAAATCTAAAATTAATAAATGTAACAAAATAAAAAAAAGTTTAATCGCATTCTGAAGAAAAATGTTTTAATTGAATTTTTCTGGAAAATGGATAGTCGTGCGAAAAAAATCTAAAGTACCATTTTTATGCATTTTCAACGTATATATTACTAACTCAATTTGGTAAAAAAATCGAAAAATACCAACATGACTCAGCCCCCCTCCAAATTTGGGACGTTTCTGGTTAAAATAATTTCATTTGGATTTGTGTTAGACAGTGTTGTGTTACTAGTAGTAAACCCTATACCAAACTTCATTACTTTACATTAAAGTATGCCAGAGATTTTAAACTTATATTTCATTTACCCCCTTCAGAGAGCCCTAGCTCTCTTTTAGGATACATGTTTGCATGAACTTTTTTGATAATTTTAGTAAGTACAATACGTCTATGTATAGCCAGCCCACTATTTTTGTTATACTTTGTAAGGACATGAATTTCCGATTTTCAAAAATGTGTCACAGCGACGTTAGTGTGTTAAGACCAATTGAAGTGTAGCTTATCACTTTGTGGTAAGCTGCTTCACTGCAAGTTGCGATAATAAATTAATGCTATATTGTAAAGACCTATTTGTAAAACCTTTAAATAACTTGCGCACCAATTTTCTATTTTCGTAAAACGTCAAAGTCGTGTAACAGTTTGTTTAGAATTCATAGCCCACTTAATTTTTTGCAAAGTTAAGTTTTATAATTGTATCTTAGGTTAGCGAACGTTATAATCATCATACAGAAATGAGCAAAACACTACTCTAACAGCTTGTTTTCTCGATTAATTTTGTATGCACCCTCACATTTCAAGTTTCATAAAAGTTGGACTAATCATTTCGAAGGTATGGGGTACGAAACAAATACAAACATGTACACCCACGCACAGGCATGTTTCAGAAAGCTTTTTTTGGGCTAAGCTTCTGCCGCCAAACACCTTTTTTGTTGAAATCTTGAAATCAAAAATGGTTTACTATATGAGGGCTGGAATAATGTTACAATTAATGTTTTTAATTAGAAAATTAGAAGCTAAAAATTAGATTTTTGTAAAAAAAGGCTTTTAACACAGTGTAGTTAAAACATTAACAGTTATTAATGTAACAGTTGCAATAATAATAAACACACTTACAATACTTTTATTAATGTTAAAATTTTTGATAAAAATCGGTGATTGGCAGACAATTAAAGATAATAATTTAACATTGATAAATCTAGCTTGGAAGTGTCCCAAAAACGACTGTTAGTCAATAAGAAATTGTGTACACTAATACTAATTTAATAGCTGAAATGTACTTGTGTAAAAAAAGAACGTGTTGTGAATGAGATCTTTAAAAGCTGCTTCTAGTGTCCGGTACATGGTTATGGAGCTGCGTGATAACGACAAATTCCAAATTACTGACAATTATTTTTACCCTTATGCTATAAACAGAACAGCTGTTGTGGAGCCACGGCTGAGTGGTTAATAGCTTTAAATTAGTTTCCTAGTTTACGAGTGTCAGGAAATACAACGTCGGTTTTATAATTGTCGTAAACAACGAAGCCTCCAATATACTGCACATGCAATAAAATTTAAAATTGAAACTTTTATGAATGTGAGAATTATACAAGTGTTACACTGCGAAATGGAAGTGCCGACGGTAGTACAAAACTTTGAATGGGAAATTCTTTTCAAATTAGCGTTGGTTACTGTGGTATTCATGCTATTAATACGTCCTCAATATAATGAAATTTGTTATGCAGTTGCATTAATTCCCAATGCTGCGCAAAAGTGGATTATGAATGAGTTAATTGGCCGTAAATATGCTGCGTCACGTTGAGATTTGTTCATAATCCCACACTGTGTAAGCTAACGCACTGTTGCCAAATAAATCAAAATCATGCTTTTGCGAGATAAGAGCCACCGAAGTGACTTGAATAATAAATAAAGACTTGGAGGACTTATTTAAAATGATGCACATAAGTTTGGAAAAGTTTTCGACTATTGTCATCAAGCTTATTTACTACACAGAATGTAAACTGATATTTCTACAATAAAAAAATTAGTTATTTAGTCATTACAAATACATTTGTATCTTGTATGTGTGAGGTCATTACAGGTATTACAATAGGCAAATAAATATTTTATTAGAGGCAATTATATGGATGGGTTCCATAAACGTGTTTCGGTCGATTTGTTATTACTTTTGTTTGATTGCCACAATTTACGTAATGTCTAAATATATGTTTATTATATAAAGCGGAATGGCCCGAATATTTATATAAAGGAGCTTCATTAGGACTTTTTATTTTTATTCGTTGCAGAAAAGAAAAATAGTAAAAGTAAGTGTATTTGTACTATTGTTTCTAGTAGTAAATTTGCTAGTATTGTTAACTGAAATTTAACTCAACAACTCTCAAATGGGTATGACGATTTGAAAGTAAAACCATTTAATTGAATGATATCCGATCATATAGATGTCTTCCAGAAAACCTAAGTCGAAGTAGGATTTCCGTTTGATTTTTAAAACTGGAAAATTGATAAAAAAACTAAAGAAAAATAATAATAATTTAAGAAATAACCTGAACCAGAAACACTTAAACGTTGAAAAATACAGCACCCTTACACACAAGTAGCTCTAAATACCAGATACGCAGTTCGACAACAAAGCTATTATCATCAGTGGTAAACAGACACTGATTTATCACTGATGATGGTATCTTTGCTATCGAAATCCGTATCTGGTATTTAGTTATTTGTGTAAAAGGGTACTGTATTTTTCGACGTTAAGAAATGACCAGTTATTTTACATTAATCTAAAACATCTAATAAAAAATGATAAACTATGTAATTCTCACAAGAACTTTATGTTCTCTAAATATATATTTTGACAGCTTAGCTGTCATCATCAGTACAAAACAAAGGAAATTAACCACTACGAATCTGAAAATTACAATAGAAGTAGAAAGCTCTTTTAAGTCTGCTAAATACGAAAATCTGAATTTATAGTTTCGGGATTTCTCCCCTCCCGTCGGAACCAAATTCATTCACTAATTTATCGATTAATCACCATACCTTTGACGCAAATACAATACAAGAAAAAATTAAATTATATCCACGAAATAGCAAGATTTAATAGCTACTCCACCTCGTTAGCTAACTACATCTTAGACAAAGAACACATCAAATTCGTAAAAACACTGAGCCCCTTTGAAATACTATCTACCTATACATAAAAAATTAACAATTTTCTTCCAAAATGCAGGTTTTTGTCCCATTGTTTCTACAAAAAAATAACCTTAAGACTCTCCTAGGTAAGACTAAAGAATTTACTAAATAAAACGTTCCACATGCTCCAAACACTATATCGGCCAAACTAAGAGGAAACTAAGCAAATAGGTTGTATAGGAAGATCCGAGCACCACCAATGCTGCCAACTGTCAAATATGGTTACAAAAACTGCTCCTGGAAGCTAGTGACATTTCTAGTAAAACTCCAGAATCTGGTAATAAAAAAATTCCTCTAGAACCAGTTATTTTTAGAAACAGATCAAAATAAAAGTTTTTAAGAGCCGTTATTTTAAGAAACATTGCTTAAAATAACTGGTTCCAAAAAAATTTCTTGTCACCAGATTCTGGAGAGTTACTAGAAACTAGGGTCATTTTTATTGTAACCAGATTTGACAGTTGCCAGCCCTGGTGGTGCTCGAATCCCCCTATACGCCCTACCAGGCACGCGTTTTAAAGGCGTAGACAGGAGAACTATATCTGGAATTTCGCCAAGACGATGTTATGTTACTTTAGTGGTGTTAATTATTTCCTAAAAAAGAAGACCTAGATTTGCTAAATAATATGGTACGAAAAGAACGCTAATGCACGCCAGTACTTGGGTTACATTTTTCCAGGTACATGAATTGGAAGACCAGTGGGTGGCCAGGTTGGCCAGCTCGATCTCCGGATCTATCATCATTAGATTTTTTTCTATCACTAATAAACACGTGAAATTCTTAAAGATGTATAGGAAGAATTTTTTTATCGTCTCGGACATTGAGAGGAGATAAGTTAAGAAGATTTTAATTACCTTTAATTGTTTAGCTTTTAGAATTATTATTTTTGTTTAATAGTATTTGTAATTGGTCATTTATTGAAATTCAATATTAGTTTTAGAAGTTAGTTAAAACTGATGGTAAAATTACCCAAACTTCCATTTAAAAATTAGATGACATCATTATCTCGGAAAACATCAATCACAAGAGATTTTAAGATTACTACTACTGATGATGACAACCTCTATTTTTATATTTTGTAAAAATTGAGTTTTTTAAGCTTTTTGTGGTGAAGGTAGTACGGTAATGATACATGAAAACTCTAATTAAATAATTACTTTTAAAGACAGTGAAGTCAGAATGTTTAGTAGACCTTCTTAGGTTTCTGGATATTTGTAAATAAATATATCCGCATTTTCTAGACTATTTAATGCTGTAATGTAAATTTCCTCGCCCTGCAGGCAGTATTGTGAACTCACGCCTTTTAGGGCTTTGAAAGCAAAGGTCAAATTGTCTGGTGTTTATTTGTTCGTCGGTGCGTGAGCCTTTGTACTCTTCTTGGCGAATGCGATTCTGCGGAATAAAACCAAACGACGATCAAAACATTGGCGCATCTGTTAGAATGCGCCTATCAAAACCCAAGGTCGGTTTGGCCAAAAAAATAGAAGAGAGAAGGGTTTATTGTGTGGAAAAAACACAGGATCAAGTTAACTCACAACGAGGCTGTAAATAATTATATAATCGCCTAAGCCCACCATATCATTAAAATGATGAGTTCTCAGTAGGAGTAGCCGGCCAATTTAAATGTTTCCAAAAAATAAAATGTAAGTTTTAACAATTTTAAATTAAAATGTACTTGCGAAACATTGATCGGCAATGATATTAACTAAACTATTTATACAACCTTCTAGTTACCACCACCACTTTTTAAAATCGTAGTAAAGCGTTTATAATTCCAAGAGCCCTATTATTATTAACAATTTGTCTGATTAATTGACGGCCCTGAAATGATCTAATAAAACCTTCAATACAATCAGACATGTTGTTTTACTTCGTCTAGATTAATGAATGTGTCAATGTATACATGCGACCTTTGTAGTAAATCTAGAAAATAAGCCAGAGGTGTTTAGTCAGGTAACCGCAACGGCCAATCAATTTTTTAATTCGTATCCGTATTCTTAGAAACGTAAATAAAAAAAAATTTATTACTAAAATAGGCTATGCAGTAAAACCGACAAATTTTTTAAATTTAATTTAATGTATAGTACGGCCAAGAGTAACTTATTTCAGAAGATAATAGGTAATACTAATAAAAATGGAAGAAACTTTCAGTTTATTAAAGGTTTTAATTCTTTTTAATTTAAAAGGATGTTTTAGATTACTGGCTGGGAGAAGACTTTCAAATATTGAATAAAATTGATTTTTCAACTTGTCAGAGAGAAAAGAAGTTTCAGTAAGTTGGAATGTTTCAGTAAAGTTCAGAGTTTGACAAACTCTTGAAGTGAGACACTTGCTCGCTTCTTCGAAGTTTATATAGAATTATAAAAGAAATTGGAGCATCCTCTTACTTAACGATTTTACGCTTCTTCAATTTTATAACTGCATAATGACAAAAGTTTGGATTCGATTAATGTATTAATGTAATAATTCAAAATGCAGTTTGCGTTAACGCAAATTGTTCTAGTCTTCCTTTCTTTTTCAAATAACAAGAAAAAAGTACTCAATTATTTATTCCTTCTTTTCATGTCATTGCCAAAGTTCAATAAGTGCTACAAAGATACATGGAACCATATTTTATACGTCAAATTTCGTAGAATATGCAAGCCTCAATACTTGCTGATTGATGGAAAAGGATCAGAAGAAGACAAAAGAATGGAATATAGGGAGGGATGAATACCAAAGTAACGCACTGACAGCTTCTTATTACAATTCAGCGAGCTTCCTCAGAAAAATAATAGCGAGACTCATCCTCGAAATCAAAAATAAGAAGAAAAGCCGTTTCTAGCACGAAAGAGGCGATAACCATTTTAGTTACCCTTCATGCACTTTACGTTAAGGTTGAAATGTTAGAAGTTGCACACTATTGTTGTTTTATAAAGAAAAACAATTATATTTTTCTAACTTACAAAGAATGATTTGCTTACCAGTGTCATCGTCAAAATCCGATGTAACTTCACACATTACAGTAGCACATAATGTAAAGAAACACAGTACAATTGCTTCACTTAAGAAATATAACACCATTTCGGATTAAAACGCAGCTCAGACAGTAGTAAGGGTATTTAAATATCCGGTGAATCTGCATAGCAGCATAACGCTTATTATTAGTGTTGCTTGTTACGTAATAAAAACAATACGCGTTGTAACCGGTCATGAGTTAATTGCGCTCGCAGATAATAAATTTACAAGAGCCGGTTGTTAATTAAGGGCCTGCGAAGAAATCCGACTGACACCGAATTTCGACCTACATACATTAATGAACAACCTTGTGGTGTTGTATTAAATTAGAAGAGCAAAATCAAAGCGCGCATTTTGATAATAATAAATAAGAAAAAGTAATGAGCCCATAAAAAAAAAGATTTTTTAATTAATTCCTGAATGTATATGTTATTTAGAAACTAACCAATAATAATGAAGAATTGAGAAACTTAATTCAGCAAAGAAATCATAAATACATATATGTAAAAGTGGGCCAAAAGTTAATTTACCGATTTGGTTTAAATAACAAACAAGAAAGTATGTGGAAACTAATTTATTGTCACAGAAGTAAAAAAAATGGGGAAAAAATCAAAAAATCGATAAACTGACTTTTGGCACTCCCTGTATACATAAAGTAAATATGGTGTGGCCAGTATGTAAGCAATATTTTTTTTGATAATTTTAGAAATGTATTTCACTTTATAGCTTTTAACTTTTTTAAAATGTTTGCGCACAGTAGCAGTTTTTTTATCGGGCTGTTACGATCTAATATTTGAACGCAATCTGCCAACCCATTTTGGAGTAAAAAGACGCTAAATTCAAAATTTTCAAAAATTCATAGCAACAGTAGTTTTAAAGCTAGAAAGTTCGGAAATAAAGCGTTAGATTTGTCCTAAAGTCTTCTATCAGATTCCGCTTTTAAATTTATAAAATTTGGCTTAGGAAAAAAATGCGGTTTCGAATTTTTGTAAAAGCTTTTTTTGTCGGCGAATTTTGATATACTCCCATATTTAAAAACTCATCAAAATATGATCATCCCTGCGATAGTTATGATGCCCCACACACCCACATTCTCACCCACCTACAGACAGACATTTACTTAAAAACATTTTTTTGGTTCCTAAAGGTCCAAAACATGTATTTCCGTCAAAATCTCGTTTTCAAACATTTTCATGAAATTAATACTACTGAAAGTATAAGAAAGCAAATAACAATATTAGTACACTTGTATTGCCCTAGTAAATATTTCAATACAAATTCGATTAGATTAAAAAGAATTTACAGGATTCCGACACCCTTACTGGCAAAATTATTCCACGTAGTAGATGCAGGGGCATGCGAGATTACACGACAATTTCAAAGCTACAACTTCGATAAGATTCTATCTAAAGTTATTGCCTCTACAGTAGGCAGTCTCTTGATTAACCCGAGATAAGCTGAAAGTTTACATTTGAATTGGAGGAATAATTTTATTTTATTACCACAAAGCGCCCTGCTGTAACCGCTTCTATCAGCTCACCAACGTTTAAAAATATATAAAAGACTGACGTGACAAATTAATTTGTGTTGAAGAGGGGCATACTAAAATTTTATTGAACAGTTTGAAGTTTAGGGCCAGCTCTTCGGGGAGGAGTGGAATTGTGGTTTATAATCGTTATTGTATGAAATAGTTTTACTGGCATTTAAATTTTATTTCCTTTCAAATATGGGAATAAACATAAAATTTTGCAGTTTTCAGTTATACACTTCTATTGCAAAAATTTTCTAATGGAAGCGCTTTTCTATATTCTGTTCAGTGACGTAACTTCAGATTTTGGGCCCGAGGGCAATATACCTGAAGGGTCCTGGCCCCATCCTCACAAAAACTTCAATAATAAAGTAATTGATAATAAGAACAATTTCTTCAATAGGAAAAAAAATATTTGCAGTCTAGTAAATGAAAACAAATATATTAAAGCCGTGTTTAAATAAGATAAGCAAATCTTAAATTTTCTGAAAATAATGTGTCTGGGTCGGTACTAAAAAGTGTGGGTGTTGTGTTATTACTAAATATAATCTCATTTCAGTATTTTTCATTGTATAAGTACATACTCACTTACATGGAATTTAAAATGTTTTTGTTGAATATAAAAATTAAGACTGTCGAAAATCAAAAATTTTTATTGAAAAAATTCGTAATAGAGAAATAAAAAAATATATAAACTCGTGACTCGTGGCAAGGCCCCCTAAAGTCTCGGGTTCGGGGGCCATTACCCCCTCTGCGCCATGATTCGCCACTGATTCTGTCTATGTCAAAAATATGATCTTTTATATTAACAATTATAGTAAAAATGTATGCTTCATTTCTGATTGGACCGTTTGCATTTTAGATTATACTGGTTTGAAGAGCAATACGGAAATTAAAGTTGATAATTAAAATTACTTGAAATAATGCATCTATAACGGCATTAGTTAATGCTGAAGTATAATTTTATGTTCAAAAACATGATACACTTTTATTTTATGTAAGTTTGACTTAATCAACTATAAATTTATATTGTAGAAACAGTGGTCATTGTTTTATATGAATATTAAGTAGAAATCCTTAACAGACTAAGAAACGAACGCATAAAATTTACAAGACAAACAAAAAGAGTTGACAATAAAGCAAAACGCACTCTACACCTGCCGACTGTATTATCACAACCTGTTTCATGGTGACATCCAATTTATATTTGCTTATAGCTACTCCCCTCATACCCTTTGTTGATTCTGAGTAACTTTCGAATTCAATCCAGCTAACGCTGGGAATTTAACCCACGACTACGATTTGTACATTCTACATATAAAAAAAAACACTCGAGCTCTTTTTTGCTGAACTTATACAGGGTGACCAGAATGTATAAAATAAAGGTTTCTTTGAGCCTAATATTCATTTTATCAAAAAAAAATTAAATAATGTGTTACATCAAGTATAAGCTATATTTTAACGCTGTCAGTTTAAATTTTTCTTTTACTAGGTTTTACATTAAATCAATATTATCATGTAAAGTCTGGAGACCTGGTTGGCCTCTCAGTTCTCTCGATTCGTATATTGAGAAATACTACTTCTTTTCTTCTTTGAGCTTGTTTCTACCACCCATTGTCGGGTGTAGGCATTCTTAACATATTCGTCCATTTTTTCTGTTTCCTGCTTGCCATTTGAAACCCCCTTTTGCAGGTCATCGGTCCCTATCATCAGTAGTCGAAAATTCCCTGTCTATTTTCCAAGGTCGCTATTCCAGTACTCTTTTTCTCCATTTGTCTTCAATTCTAGCTACGCCACTAGCTTATTCCGATTTCTATCTGACCATTTTCCTTATGATGGTTACCATTCTAAGCGTATAACAATAGATATTGGTGTTTTTGAACACGCTTAAAATTACAATAAAAGGAATAAGCAATTTATTACTAAGAGCTTAGTTTTTTAATAGTTATTTAAGTAACAAGGAATGTAAAGACGTAATAACATTCGAGGTAGGTTAATACGAGCCGAGGCGTTGTGGCCTGCCGAGAATGTTAATAGTCCATACATTCCGTGTTACTTATTAAATTTTTCACGCTACAGGTAGAAATTTAATCATATTTTTAAAAGTTCGTTTTGACTGCTGTCATCGGAATTATTTTTTAAAAGCCCCATTATTCTAAGTTGCCTGTGCTTGTTACCATATCAACGAACAGTTAAAATCAACATTTTCGTATTCTGTTTGAAATAAAATATTGGAATCTGTACCTTGTTGCTTTAATTATTATCCTAGGAATGTAAATGACACTATTAAGTTCCATAGTCAAGGGCAAAAAGTAAACGAATGTAATTGGCCATTTTCATCTTTTGTAGCTATGGATGTAATGTCTATTTACCTTGCCTGTAGCGTGAAAATTTATTTAAGTGACCCCCATTACATTCATTTAATGTATTAGGGAAATCCTGCGTCACTCGTTGCAGTGCCTCTCGATCAATTATTACTATTTCTTTCCTGATGGGATTTTTAATTATTAATAACGTAACTTTAGAAGAATGTTTAACTTATAACGTAGATCATTAAAATTAAATTACATTTAAAAAAATAAGCTCTTAACAATAAATGTCATATTCTAACCTTTGTTGTTACTTTTGCTACATTGTGATAGGCTCCTATTACATTAAAACCGCTGCAGTATCTATTGCTGAGGCCTTGTATATTGTATAGTAGGTTTTTATCACGAATGACACTTTTGAAAACTTTGCCTAAAGGGGGTACTAAAATCTTGCCCTCCATGTTTGACCTACATCGTTAACCCACGACACAAAACAAAACCATACAACACTAATAGAAAACTGCTGAATATAGGGAACAAAAATGAGCGAAGCACTTTGCCTGCAGTTCTTTACTTTAGACATTCTTACTTACCATATATTCAAAACTATCTTATTATTAATGTGATACGCTCCAACATTGACTACAAAGAGAAAATAGTGAAGGAAAGGTCGACAGGTCAACGCATGGGCGTCAGATAGAAAGAGAGCGAGCGATAATTTAAAATAAACTAATAGTACGCTGAAGTTTTACCAATTTTATTCTAAGGAAAATCGAATTTTTGATTTTTTGGAGAGATTCATTGGAATTAAATTAAACCCAATAACGGAAAAAAAGTCGTTTACCAAAAATTGGGTGGGTGGGAAAATATTACCACCTCCTTTCAAATATTGCCGTATTTAAAAATCAAATTGACATCTTTATTCTATTATCAATCATAAACAATTTATCCTAACGATAGAAAATTTTTATAGGCCCCTGTTTGTTACATAAGGGGGTAGATATTTTCGATTTTTAAAAATTTTCTAAAAGGTCTCACAAAGAAGTTTGAGCACTGGGACACAAACTAAATTGTAGCTGATCCATAGCTCTATAAGTCTACAACACTAAAAAAAAAGTGGCCTGTGTTCAAGCTATATGTTTTTGAAAAAGTCAAAATTTTACCCTTAAAGCATTTCTAATATCAAATTTTATCCCCACCTGATAACTAGTTTTTGAGTAAATAAGCGTTCAAACTCAAATTCTTGAATAATTTATAGAAGGCGTCAGAGATAAATTTGCAAGCTGGGGCCAAACAAAATTGTATATTTTTTAGCTCTATGAGCTTATAAAATTTGAAACTAATAGTGTCGCCAGCTTTTGACCAATATTTTTTTTAAATTTTAGAGATTTTCATACAGGGTTTTTCAACGAAAAGTAGCCACCCTCAGTATGTTTCAAAATTATTTTTTGTTTGAAAATCGCCAAGACATGTCCTTAAAGACAGCAAGGGGGACATCTTTTTACGTAAAATCCGGACGTCTGTTATCAACCCCTTAGCCGCCACAGCCACCCCCTCTAAAATTTCAAATGGCACTATACCATGTGTGGCACATCGTTGGAAAGGTAATTTAATAAGGAATTCATTCTACTGCTTAATTTTTTTCTTCACCTGAAATTGAGACAAAAAAAATAAAAACTATATTTTGTTTATTTCGGTTAAGCTGCTGAATATAGCAGTACCTGCAGATGCTTTGGTTTCATCTTTTGTTTTTTCATCTGTCAGTCAACATTCAGTTCATTTTGAATATAAAAGTGTCAACATGGTTTACACCACTGCCGAAAGAATCGAGATTGTGCGTTTTTATTTCAAAAATAACGACTATGCACGAACTGCAGCGCGTGCTTTCAATGAAATTCATCCCGATCGAATGGCCGGCTAGATCACCCGACCTGTCTCCGTTGGATTATTTCTTATGGGAGCACTTGAAATCCAAAGTATACGCAACACAGCCGGCCAACATTGAAGATCTTATTGTATGGAAGTTAACGGAAGTCAGTTTGAACAATTACTTTAACGGTAATTGCTATATTCAGCAGCTTAACCGAAATAAACAAAATATAGTTTTTATTTTTTTTATGTCTCAATTTCAAGTGAATAAAAAAATTAAGCAGTAGAATGAATTCCTTATTACATTACCGTTCCAACGATGTGCCACACATGGTATGGTGCCATTTGAAATTTTAGAGGGGGTGGCTGTGGCGGCTAAGGGGTTGATGACAGACGTCCGGATTTTACATAAAAAGATGTCCCCCTTGCTGTCTTTGTTGACATGTCTTGGCGATTTTCAAGCAAAAAATAATTTTGAAAGATGCTGAGGGTGGCTACTTTTCGTTGAAAAACCCTGTATATGTTTTTAAAATGTTTCTGCACAGTACCATAGTATGGGATATTACGATAATTACGATATTTGAACCCGATTTGTTAACTTGTTTTTGAGTAATCTTCTTCTTCTTCTTAGCCCATTTCTGTCCATGATTGGACGAAGGCCTCCTTCATTGACTTCTATTTGTTACGGTTCTGTGCTTCCTTTACCCAGTTTAGCCCTGCTATTTTCTTTATATCGTTGTACCATCTATTCGGCGGTCTTCCTCTGTCTCGCTTATGATTCCAAGGTCGCCATTGAAGTATTCTTTTGGTCCATCTGTTTTCTTCTGCTCGGGCCAAGTGACCTGCCCAGCTCCACTTTAGTGTTGCAATATTTTCCAGTATGTCTGTAACTTTCGTTTTCTGTCTAATCCATACATTGGTTTTTCTGTCAGCTAAGGAGATTCGTAGCATTTTCCTTTCCATTGCTCGTTGTGTGGTAACTAGTTTTTGTAAGTGGATCTTTGTAAAGGACCAGTTTTCACTTCCATACGTCATAATGGGTAGTAGGTACACATTTATTGAAAACCTTCGTTTTGAGATGCTGTGCTATATTTCTGGAGTTCAAAATAAAGCTAAGTTTTCCGAAAGCTGTCCACGACAAGCGGCATCTTCGTTTTATTTCTGTTACTTGACTGTCTCGGTCAAGACGAACTGTTTGTCCTAGATATATATATATTCATTTACATTTTCTATATTTTGGTCTCCTACTTTTATGTTTCTATCGTCACCTTCTTCCATTGGTATCATCGTCTTAGTCTTGTCTACGTTCATTTTCAGACCAATTTTTGCTGCTTTTTCATTTAAATCTTTTAGCATGTGGTCCAAGTCATTTTTGTTATTAGCGATAAGAATGATGTCATCCGCGTACCTTAAGTGGTTTAGCTTTGTACCATTTACATTAATTCCTATATTTTCCCAATTGAACTTTTTAAATAAATCTTCTAATACCAAAGTAAAGAGTTTGGGTGATAAACAGTCGCCTTGGCGGACTCCGCGGTGTGGTGGGACTGGTTTTGTATCTTCATGTAATTTGTACGTAGCTGTAGCTTTGCTGCTGATGTTTTTTAGTAGATCGATATATCTTTGATCTATTCTACAGTTTTTGAGAGATTCTATAACGGCCCATATCTCTACCGAATCAAAGGCTTTTTCAAAGTCGATAAAAGCCAAATGGAGAGGAATTTTATATTCATTAGATTTTTCTATTAGCAATTTCATTGTGAATAAATGATCTCTAGTTCCATATTCCTTTCTGAATCCTGCCTGAGTTTCCGATTGATATTCATCTAGTTTAGCGGATAATCTATTTGTTACTATTTTTGTCATTAATTTGTATAGCACTGAGAGTAGATTTATTGGTCTATAATAGATTTATTGGTCTATAAGTCGTGTGTGGTCTCCTTTTTTATATAATAGAATTACTGTAGAGTCATTCCAGTCTTCTGGTATTGTTGCTTCAGACAGGCATTCATTTAATAAACAAATTATTTTCCATTTTAGTTTTTTCCCGCCCCATTTTATTAGTTCTACGACAACTCCGTCTTTTCCAGGTGCTTTGTTATTCTTCATTTGTTTCAGTGCATTCTCCAATTCGTGTTCTTCTATTTCTGGTAGTTCTTCATATCCTACGTTTAAGATTTTTTGGCTGTTTTTTGGGGCGTCCTTACCATTAATTTCGTTCTTCAAATTTTTAGATTCATACAATTCCTTATAGAATTGTTCCACTATTTTTAAAATTTCATTTCTATCACTTATTATATCTCCATTGTTATTTCTTAATACGTGGATTAATTTTTTACCTAGTTTTGGTCTTAATGCTTTCATTGCACCGTTTTGTTCAATTACTTTATTAATTTTTCTTCTTGTTTTCTGACCCTATTTTCTTTCATTTTTCTTCTGATTGCACTACACAAATTTATATACTCTACTGTGTTCTTTTTATCTTCAGTTGCCAATTGTCTTCTTTTTGCCAGAAGTTGTTTAATTTCATTGTTTGGTATCATCTTTCGTAGATTTCTGTTTGTCGTTGTTACTTTAATTCCGTGTGAAATAGCATCTATAATTTATTTGTTTAGTATTTCTATTGTGTTCCTATTTTGACCGCATTTTTCAAGATATTTTAACTTATTTTCTACTACGTTTTCGTATTCTTCTTTTCTATCTTTTAGGTCCTATATTTTAATGTTCATATTTCTCTTCTTTAATCTTTGTAGTCGTTCCAATTGAGTGTTAATTATTATTTTTGCTCTTACAAGCCGGTGGTCACTTCCTATGTCGAAACGATTTAAGGTAGATACGTCAGTAATAATATTTTTATGACTGCTTAGGATGTAGTCAATTTCATTTTTAGTTTGTGTGTTCGGACTTATCCAAGTTCATCGTCTGTTTAGTTTCTTCTCAAAGAATGTATTCATTGCGTATAGTTTATTTTCATTTAAGAATTCCACTAATTTTTCTCCTCTCTCGTTTCGATTACCAAGTCCATATTTTCCTAGGTACTCTTCGTGGTCGTTTATGTTGTTGCTTACACCGAGCTTGGCGTTAAAATCCCCTATTATCATTGTGTATGATGTTCTTTGTTTGATTGGATTGTTCAATGCAGTTCTAACCTGGTCATAGAATTCTTCCACTTCTTCTTCCTCATAAGATGTTGTCGGGGCGTATACTTGGATGATTTTGAGTGTTTTTGCTTTACTAATCTTGAGCGTCATGTATGCTACTCGATCTGATATAGCTGTAAAATTTTGAATACGATTTGCGTGCTCTTTGCGCACTATAAAACCTACTCCATTTCGACTTTCACTTTCCTTTACTTTATATAATAGTATATTTCCTGATTTGAGAACGATAACTGCTTCTCCTACTCGCTTCATTTCACTAAGTCCTAGGACTTAGTTTTGAGTAATAGAGCGCTAAAATCGGAATTTTTAAAAAACCTTAGGGACCCTCAGTTTGAAGCTAGAAAGTTCGAAAAAAGCATTAGCTTTGCCTTAAAGTCTCCTATTGGATTCCGTTTTAAAATTTATAAAATTTAGTTTCGGAAAGAATGCAAGCAAAAACATTTTTAACTGCCGCTTTCAGTTTCGGATTTTTGTAGAGCTTATTTTCCCGTTGAAGTTTTGATATACCATTTTTTGGGCTCCTGAAGATCTAAAACATGTATTTCTTTCAAACGACATTTTTCACGAAATCAGTACTTCTCTATACCTATGCAAAAATAAAATAATTTAAATCGTTTCTTTTCCTCTGTATTTTTTTTGACTATTTTTCATCGTTTTTTGCCGTGGATTTTTTTTTCATTGTTTATTTTACTATCTCTTAAAACTGCTAATGCGAGTAAAATTAAGAAATACCTTATCAATCGAACAATAGCAATTATTTTGAACGCTTCCAAGTTGCGAAGTTAAAACTTTTGGCAACAGCGTGTAAACAGGTTACTTACGTAATTCTGTCCTTCGGTACCAAACTTCAGAGTCAAGGTAAAAAAATACCCAATGAAAGGAATTCCGACAACCAATAATTTCCATAATGGACCGTTTGTACATTGTAATAATTTAATTTGAAAGCTAGAAATCGAATAAGGTTAATAGACATAGATCAATGGGCTATTATATTATCAAATTTGACCTATCTATATTCTGCTTTAGCAAACTATAAATTAGATAAAATAGGGGGACAGGGTCAAGATTGTTACTTGATAATATATGCCGCTAAGTGAGTGGCTACATTCCTGAATTTAGTTATAGCAGCATTATGCATACCCTCCAATTCCGATCCAAGTTTTCAGATACATGAGGCCACTTATTAATTCGATTAGATTCAGTCCTACAGCTAAATGCTGATCGTGCTGAGCTTTCCGAGATCAGAAGTTTTGATATGGGTGTCTGTGGTAGGGCCCGAGCCTTCAAAATGCGTATGTTTTTACCCAGATCTGTGGGACAAAATAATTATACCAACGACGAAACGGCGTGGCGACAAAAGCTTTAATTAAATGGAACGCTTAGTTGACGCTCTTTAGGTTTCAAAATCAGCGATAGAACGCACTCTCGCCCGAGGTCTGGATTCTGAATTGTTTTTCTTCGATCTATATTGGATTTACTGAAAGAACGTGTGTGTCTGACAGTTGCTTTATTACTTTTTATATTTTATTTTAATTGTTCTTTCTTTTAAATAAATTTCTTTACTAAAGTGAAATTTTCTTGTAAACAAGTTTAATATAAGAGAAGTAGCTGGAGAAGCACTAAATGTAGGCAGAACTTTAAAGTTTGATCTGCAGTGAGAGTATATTAAAGTACGAAGTAACCTTCAAAAAGCATTCATAAAAAATTGATACCCTTAAAATACGTGTAGTTCGAGCTTTTACCTTAATTTAGGTTGCATCAATCGATCAATGTCAAGTGGCTACTTGGATGGGTAGGATGCTTCACAGAAAATCTTACTTTGATGATATTCGATACAAATTTAATTTATCGACAGAAAGGGATTTCTTCTGCTTCACGAAAAAATACCTTAGTGCCTATGGTAATAAAATGCAACCAGAATCTTGAAAATATTGTTCATTAAATATTTTATGCATAAAATGTTAGAAATTGAAGTTCCTGAATAAAAAGCTTTGTTAAAAGTTCATTGCCAAGAAACTAATTCCGCGCGGTTGGTCCCTAAAATCAAAGGTGCCGAAATATGAAAAGTTAGTCACACGTTGTAAACATGTCTAGGAAAACATTGTATTAAAACTTACAATTATTTCGTCACGTTCTTTGAGTTGTCAACTTGAATGTTAGGAACCGAGTCGCTAAAATTATAAAGCTATGAACATTTACCACCGACGCGACGTATTCTGAAAGCAACATAACAAAGGTAGATGTGCTTTGTAAAAACATCTGTTAGGTAATAATAGAAGAGGTACAGTCCGTCAAAATTTGTAATTTTATTGTAAATACGTTTAAAATATGTATAAATATACAGAGTCCTTTAAAAAAAGAACATGAATTGAACAATAAATTTTTAGACCACATAAGAACAATTAGTCTCAACTTACCTGTTTCTCCAAAAATGCTTCACTGCGGGATTACATCACTACAAAGATCCGAAACAAAAGTAATTTCTGGTGTCACTCTTAATTAAGTAAATTTCAGTTAAAATGATGTAGTGTATTAAATATTAATATTATATTAAGTTTTTGGCTAGTATTTAACTTCCTCGCAACTGAAGTTAGTTTTTTAATTCAAGATTTGTAATTGAAACTTTATTTAGAAGTTACCTCATACAAAAATCGAACCTACGCCTCTTAGTTTTTGACCAAGCGTGCTTACCAGTGCACACATAGCATCTATATCTTAAATATGGATTCTTTTCACTTTTCACGGCCGCCGGGCCCCCGCAGCGACGAACCAATTGTGTACTTGTCTGTTACATAAGGCGCATATTCGTCCGTGTTAACATCGCTATACTGGCACAGTGTTTGATGTCATTCAGCCGGTGGATTTACAGGGTATACTTGGATGAGTGGGTAGCGAGCAGTAGGACAATTTTTCCACAATGCAGTGTTTCCATTAAAACAACGCTTAAAAATATCCCTGGAAAAAACAGCTCTGTTTTAAAATCTCCGAAGAAATCGCCGGATAAAAAAAACTCTGCATAAAAGCCTCTCAAAAAAATTCGGGTGAAAATACGTTTTTGGAAAAACACCACTCCTGGTAAAAACATCTCCGGAAAAAATATCGCATGGTTTAAACATTCCGGTAAAACATTCTCGAAAAATACATCTCCGGTTTCAATACCTCCTACATAAATATGTTACAACGGCAGTTGGTAAAAAACATTCCTAAGAAAACCAGCCCTGGAAAAAAAACTCTCCGAAAAAAAAACCCGGTTGAAAAAGCTCTGGAAAAACCCTACTATTAACCTGTTCGAGTAAACCACCAAATAGAAAGGTTCCAGAGGTGCTTTCTCAATGGGAGATGGTTCCTACCGCCATTTAAAATGTTCATAGCAATTTTGAAGCCAAAATTCGTAATTTTTTTTTCGAAAACTCTTTGAGGGGGGGGGGGGGACTGAGAGGTAGTGAAAAGATCGGGGTTGCGCAGATCGGCTATTTAACATGTATAGAATACTAATCTACGGTTCTTTTCAGAGCGTATGTATTTTACAGTAGCCATCCCTCTCCCTTCCCCCATGTTTTGAAGCAGTCGAGTGGTTTTGTGATATATTTGTTTTTTCTAGTGTCAACCAATGTTTATTCCTTGAAATCTCAAAATCGATTTCATAGTTTGGTTTTTTTGGCGAATACTCAATTAACCTGTTCCGGTAAACGATCAAACGAAAATTTCCCAATGGTGTTTGTTCAATGAAAAGTTAATCCTATTTTCATTTAACAAGCTCATACCAAGTTTGAAGCCAAATTTGGTAAATTTTTGAAAATACAATAATCGATGGTGGGGGGTGATAGAGAAATCGCTTTATTGTGTAACTACTTAACTAAAGTTATTCTCAAAGAGCGTCTGTATTAAAGTAGAGCACCTTTTCCTTCTCCCCCCTATTTTTAATGCAGTCGTCCGTTTTTATGATATTTTGTGTTTTATTGTTTATCTATTAAAATCTCAGAATCGATTTTTCACGTTCTATAGACCTTTGGCTGATGACAGTATTTTTGCAAACGCTCAATTAAACTGTTCAGGTAAGCGACCGAAAGGAAGCCTTTCATTGGTGTTTTCTCAATGCTTAGTTATTTCAATTTTTCCTTTAATATGTTCATACCGATTTTCAAACCGAAATTCGTAAATTTCTGAAAAACAAAAAGTCGATAGTAGGGAGCAATGGGAGTTGATAGCGAGATCGGGATTGCGCAGATTGGCTATTCGACATGCGTAGCATACAAATTTAAGGTTTTTTTCGAGCGCGTCTACTTTAAAATAGAGCACCTTTTCCTTTTTTTTGGCGGATCGACCTCATTTTGTTGCGATGTCATCCTATTGCAATTAGCAATCTTTGAGACAAATTTGTTTTTTCTACGTAAAGACGTCTGGACTTTAAAGTGTATACAGACACACAGACAGAGACACCTCTGAAGCGTCCGCGTTATCGTTCTCCCAAGGCCCTAAAACCTACTTACTAGTGAAAATTTTTAGGTTAAAAATATTTGACAATAAAGCACTTTTCTTTTAGGCATAACTCTGATATCAGCCAGCCGTATCAAAGCGAAAAATACTTGACTGAATGAACGCATTTGCTTCAAATACAACCTGACGATCACAATAGCTAGAGCTTCGTATAACGAGCAAGGTAAAAGGAATAATTGTTGAAATCACAGTGGCAAAAAATTCTTACAATTTTCAAAAGTTTATTTAAGTTCTATAAAAATATTTGATAAACCGCAACATATTTTTTTTTAAATATTTTAAATGTTTCCGAAAACTATGTAATATCGCTGTTATTATTACGGTGACATCACCACAGTAAGTAATAACAGATATATGTAGTAGGTGGTATAGAAGGTTTGAAATTACCACTCAAAACCAAAAATAAATTAAAGGGTAGGCATGAGAACAGAATATTTCAATAAAAGTATCCGTGTCTGTTTATTTTTTGTGCTTACTGGCTTATCCGATTACCGCTTATGTTCTATCGACACAAATTTCAGTAGTTATTACAAACAGCCTACAATTAGCCCTCTTTATTTTTATCAAACAAGTGTTTATTTTTATGAAGTGGTTGAAACATGACAGATAACCCATATGACGTCGGTAGAGCCAAACAATCCCAAGTGGTGGGTTGATGAAGAGCAGATGCATTTGAATGCAAGGCTCGAGATCCGACTGGAGCTATTTAGATAGGTACAACACACTAGACTTAATTACGTAATGACGTACAAGATAATAATTATGTTTAAAGAATAATGATAAAACTTCCTGATGCAACTGCTTTCACACGCGAGTTTTTTTGAGCGTTTAAAATTAAACCAAAGAGCAAACAGGTGCGTATCAGTTAATGATTTTTATCTCTAGAAATATGCACCATATCTACTAGATAAATTTAATTTAAATAAACTTTTCTAACTTACTTTCGAAGATACTTGCATAAGCAAAGAATAAAATTGCTACATGAATAATGCAAAATTTAATAACTAAATTCAAACTTCTGCTGATACTTCTAATTTAATTTTATGCTCTTAATGGGAGCTTTCCAATATTCATTTAGGTTCACATTAAGGCCAATAAATTAAGGCCTGGACTTTAAGAGCATTCTCTCAATCAATTTGTACTTTAATTGCTTTTAACTATGTATTATTATCTATCATGAAAATTATACAAAGGAAAATTAGTTTTTTTTTATTTAGGAAAATTCGAATCTGCAAAGAAAACCTGTGTAGCGTAATCAGTACAATGTGTATTTATGATAAGATGTATACACGAAAATATAAATCTTTTCGGAATGATAGATGGAAAAAGTTACCCACGTCTCGCTTTGCATAAGTTATATTGGCTCTGAGTTTTTATTTCTGTCAGCATGATAAGCTTCCTATATTTATAGATGCGACCCACTTTGCAAATATAGACATTTCCTTGTGCCTCTGACTTGTACATTTCTTGCATATATTTTTGTTGACTATTTTATAAGCAACCTAATAGTCTGTCAACTCTTCGCATAATTTGAATTCAAAATGTGAACATAATGGCCTAACTTCATACATACACGCATATAATATTTTTATGATGTTTACGGAGGCAAAATGATGTAAATTTTTGTATTTCCTGGAGTAAAAGTACTAATTTGATTTCTTTTTCCGAGGACTAAAGTGTTGCTTTTAACGCCGGAGGGATTAAATATTTTCAAAAGTCAAGTCAAGGGATTAATTAAATGTATATAAATTGCTAAGTTACCGAGTATGTTTACTCGCCATCAAAAACTGCGATTTTAATTTTGACGTTAACAGCATATATTAAAATTTCGACAATTTTGATTTCAAATTAGTTGGAAGTGAAAAAAATTGCGTATATACCGCAAGACTGATGTGCTTTTCAATACCTTGTGTGATTATTGCCCAGCTCCGCTACGCTACGCTCAAGCAATAAACTTTCACACTTGGGATTAAATGAAGCACTTCAGTCCCTTGGTATATAACTAATATAACATACTATTTCGAAATCCATAGAAACTTTGTATATTACGTTGTATCTTTTTTAATGCGTACATATTGTGTGAATTCAGTTTTGGTATCTTAAGTTTAATCTTTATTATGATGGGTTTAAACAAAAAATATAGTCGTGTGCTCAAAAACAGTGATTGAGTTGAAAATAAACCCCTGAATGAAATATATTTTATTTCATACTGTACGCTATATACCACTTTACGTCATTGATTTGAGTCCGGGAAATGGCACATTACAGGCCAAGGTCGGGAAGTGTTGCTTAGCAGCCCTTCCCGGACTCCTTGGAGAAAAATTCATCAAACACATCTATTTGTAGCTAAGCAACGAGAAATACCAACAGCGAATGTTTAATTTGACAGAATATAAATTTTAAAAATGACGTTTTTATAAAAAGAAAATATTCAAATAAAAAATGGTTTTGGCAGTAATGAAATAAAATTTTGTACGATACACGTCCGTGAAGTGATTATTAAAGCATTCGTTTAGAAATTTCGGACTCGGCTCCTTTCGTCGCCTCGTCCGATAATATCTAAACTCATACTTTAATATGTCACTTCCCGGATTAGTGACGTAAATAACTATTGTTGTAGCCCGGTCTTGTTCTTTTTAAACCGTGGCAAGATCTAGGATTCAAGGAAGCATATCCATTGAAGAAACTCTATATTCTGAGATTGGTCCGTGAATTACCGGGCAGTGTGGTCAAATACTCGAGTTGATGTGCCGGTCGCAAATATTATGTTTATATTTTTAATGTGGCCGTAGCCCAGTGGTAAGAGCGCGGGCTACCAATGCAGCGGATCCGGGTTCGATCCCCGGCCCGGTCGTTCTCCCTAGCAAAGCAACGGTAAACCAGCGAGGTGGATTTTTCCTTTGGAAAACCTCTCTGTGATTCGGAGCCTACGTTAAACTGTAGGTCCCCTATGTCTGTCTGTGCAAAATACCTATCTTCGCACACCAAACACAGACTTAGGAGAGAGGTAGCCAACGTCCTGAATAGGGTATGGCACTATAAGAAGAAGAATGTTAAATAATTCAGCATTTTTCTTTATATCTACTTCCATTGTAAAAAAATGCCTATTTCATACAAAGACACATGTTTTTAGACATAAATAAAATTATCTTGTGTGAGGTCAGCGTCTGAGTTGATTCATTCTAAATATAAGTTAAGAAAAAGGTAAAACAAATGCGAGAGTTGTATAATAACGTACTTTATGGCAAATAAAACAATTTATAACTTTAACAGGTTTTTTATTTTAGTCTTATATCTATTTCGACATGTTCACACGTCATTTTCAGAGGTAAGATTTAAAGTAAACAATAAATGAATGAATTAATGAATGAGTAAATTGATCTCTTAAATTCACCATTGCTGGACGTTTTGGAATGAGAAATTAAGTCATCTGGACGCAGATATAAAATACCAAGACCAAGTTATGCAGATTTATTCTTCCTATAGCAACACCAACCGTTTACTTTTAATTTTGCCTCTGAAAATGACATGTCAACATGTTGAAATACTTATAAGGCTAAAATAGAAAACCTGTTAAAATTAACAACTGTTTTATTTACAATAAATTAAAATGAACTTCAACGAAGTAAGGCTAGATCTTATTAATAAATATCTTAATTGACATAATGTTTTAAAAACGAAGTTCTGCAAATAAAAGAGCAGTATCGCATAATAGGCGTAAAGAAAAATTGAACGCTTTTTTTTAACTTTTTACCTTGACAATGGTGGCTTTTAATAACATGAAAGTATTGATTTCTAGAATATTTTCATTCGCAAAATTACAAACTAAAAAACGAATTTTGGCTCTAAAAGAACAACAAATAAAGTTTAAAAATATATGTCTGTCTATGGCTCAGCGGGCGGCTGTGTGTCGGTTTGTTCATATCCACATAATCTCTCAAACGAATGGTTCGATTATCTCCCTTTCAAAGCTCATCATTGATAAGCTTTGAAAGGGGGATCGCACCGACCAAAAATTAATCCATAAGACAAAACATTTAAAAAAAAACGCAAAAACGCAAGCGGAAGTTGGACTGTGCTTTCTTTAAGAAACTGAATTTTGCATATCTGAAACACTAAAATCTTCTATTTTTAAACTGGCAGAGGATATGATTTTTTGAACATTTTGATTTTAACACCTCTTTACTCAAAAGCGATTCTTGCTATGCTCGAAATTTAGTATCGTAATAGCTTTAAAGAGACATAATATTGCTGTTTACGTACGACCTTTGATTATATACCTTTAGTATAGTCAATGGTACGACATATTTTGAAACCACGTAACTAGTTAAGCGACAAAATGGTTAAAATGGTTTTGAAAATATAAAACGTAAATATTTTCGAATATGAGAAAGTCCAGACTTGTTGGTTTGCGTAGTGTATTTAGGATGAATGTAATTGTATTCGTCAAAAGAAAGACGGAATTTTGAAAACTACACACTTTTCATCGGCAAAGATACCATAAAAATCGATTTTAAACTTTAACGTACAAACGTATAGTTTGAAATTAAAAAGCATCAGAAAAGTTTGGTTCATTTACTAAAAAATAGGAAAGGATTGAAATTCATAAACGCTAAGTTTGCAGTGGAATTTAAAAATGGAATAAATTCTACCAGAGGATAGGAAACCAAATGAGAAAAAGTTTGCGGGGGGGGGGGGGGGGGGGGTTCGTAGCATTATTTCAGTTTTACCTAAAAACGAGTTGGTGGATCGGCATAAATTTGATGTAGTAGTAGCACGAGAACGTAGACGCACTTTAAAAAATTGTAATGTAGGCTAAGTCGCAGGAAAATAATAAGTAGAGCATCTATAACTGCGATGATGAGTCTTGCTAGAATATTAATACCGTGTACTATTGTAACTGAACACCTACGAGTAAATATTATTGCTTTCTCGTGTAGCAACACATAATTCCACATTTCCACTGGGAGTTCACATATGTATAAGGAAATGCGACTAATGCTCCCTGTATGACAGATTCTTGTTAAAGCTTGTTGTACCGTCGACCATTACAACTTGTCAAACGAAAATTAGGTCCAATTTCGGTTCTAATTAAAACTACAAGTCTTCACCTTATTAAGTTATTTCTTCTCGCTAAAGCTTTCACATAAAGGAGAACAGGTGGAAAGCTCGACGTCATTTACGAACCGCAGCTAAGAGCTAATCAAGTATGTGGGGCGAATTGATGGTGTCGTATATTACCTCGTGGCGCACGTTGCTCTGTTACCTGAACGTACTAGCTCATTACATTCACGGGCTCCGGGGCCTCCGAACAGCTACCGTTGTAACCCGCAATGCGCACAGGTTGCTTCATACACCAACCTATTACACTGCGGAATACGTAGAAAGAACAGTGTTATTACCGCCTAAAGTTTATAGCAACACTTATACGAATTTCCTATATGCAGGTACACACTTTCACGGTGGAAAAATTGAACAATTAACGCATCACGTGCTTGATAAAAAAATAAATTCAGACCCTTATATTAGTTACTCGGTTATGTATAAGGTTGGCCAGTGATTCCTTAAATACAAAAATGTATGTTGCATATACAGGATGCTTCACGCAGGACGAACGTAGCATTTGATTCACGTTGTAATTTGTTTAGCATCAAAGTAGGCTGTCAACAGAATTTAAGTTTATCACGTTACGTGCGTACCTCGATTTCCGTGAAATAAGAGAACAACACGTGTTTGGCGAGAGTAGTCATTCACTAATACGAGAATCTACGGTTAAATTTTGATCTTGTATTTTCTTACAATATCAATAGTAAATCCTTAACTGTCTCACCATAACAACACGACTAAATTTTGCATTCCGGAAAGATTTATCATTGTATCACAACGGCGGGCCCTTGCATGTCGGCTCAGTTTGTTGATTATTTTCAGCGAAAAATTCTGTTGGTGTAACTTCTGTTGATATAATTTGGTTATTTACGACTAACTTTAATTGTAGCGGCCTCAAATGTGTTTTGATCCCGCTGATAACAAACAAATATATAACAGACGAATTCCATTATTTATTGACTTACAAAATGCGAGCTTGACTAGCTTTCGTCTATTATTAAAAAGTGTTTACTACAAAACTACTACAAATTTTATATGCTTCTGTAGGAAATCCACGCATCACGCTATTTTATGTGCTACATCTGGTAACAGTTTAGATATTTGCTATGTTGTGATATTTACTTTTAAATCACCTAGGGTGATTGAGCCCATAAAGCTTTTATAATGACAAAATGCATTAATTGTATCATTACATCTCTGACTTAAATGAATAAAAGCAGATTTCGTTTTCGAATTATATGCAAATGTCAAACAAGACGGTTAAGTGCGTAAAAACTTTTTACAATTTCTCTTTATGCACTTCTCTGGAAATGAGAACGAACCAGCGATAATTTTAACTAATTCTTTTCCAGCTTTCTGTTGGAACATGATTTTGGGGAATGTGTTTCCTGAAAGTTTTATGTTTTTGTAATTGCAACGCGGCTGCTTTTTCAGTCTTTTTTTCGTTTTTTTGCGCATTGTATTTTCACGAGCTACTCTTATTCAAACCGACTTAGCGGAGGTAACATTCGAAGCAGCTAGTGCCGTGTATGAAATTCCAAATACTGTCGAGGCGTAGCCTACGGGTTCTTCTAGTTTGTATTAAATATGAGGCGATCAAAATTTTTTTTCTAAATTATTTAAACTTGTTTGTAAAAAATTCTTTATTGCTAACTGTAAATATCATTGGCAATAAGTGATAAAATAATAAAAATTACAACAAAAAGGTACTTCCACTTCCACTTAATGTGGTAAAAACATAAATGAAAACACTAAATAATGTAGAAAACGAATTTTATGAGAATTAAACCGGGGTTTTCGCAATGATGAGAGAATCTTCTTCTCCTTATAGTGCTATGGCTACCTCTCTTCTATGTCTGTTTTTGGTGCGCGGCGATAGATAACTTGCACAGACAGACATAGAGGACCTACAGTTTAACGTAGGCTCCGAACCGCAGGAAGTACATCCACTTCTTCTCCAGAGAGGTTGCCTTGCGAGAGAGAACAACCGGGCCATAGATCGAACCCGGATCCGCTGCATTGGTAGCCCGCGTGCTTACCACTGAGCTACGGCCGCTCCTGAGAGAAGAGAGAAACTAGCGTCTAGCCCCCTATATTCCTGCCGATCATACCTAACATGACTAGCGCACCTCCTCTGCATGCAGCTGAAATGGGTTTAAACCACAACACCGTAGTGGCGCAGATGGATATGTGGGTATGTTTGGTCGTGCTGCTTTTTTACTGCATAGGTAGTTGCGGGGTCGAATCTCGGTTGGAACCAAATTTTTTTTTAATTTAAAGTTTTTTTTTAAAACACTGCAGTTGCATCTCGCTGTTAACGCGAGGTTATTTGTTAAGGCAGTTATATTTTTAAAGAAAAATACGAAGACAAATTTGCATTCACTCACTGATTGACGGCATACTAACACTTGTAATAAATTTAAAAAAAGGATTTATTGTTTTCTATTGAATGCAATTTATTAGCAATGAAAAAATCGGCTTTAATAATGCAAATCTCGATGTAAATATCACACTCGCACATATGCGAGCCAATATTACATGATATTGCGGAATTCATGATCGGCAGGAATATAGGTGGCTAGACGCTAGTAAGAGAGAATACTCTACCATAAAAACACTCCCATAAAACACGTGACTTATCTTATTGCATGAGCTACCTCAGGGTCACTTTCAATAAACTCATTTATTTTAAGGCAAGCCTCTAATGTGCTGTATTTCCGTAAACTACCTCATATGTATATAATAAATAAATTTTCATTATTTAATATCTGCGAAAGTTGCAAAGCAATGTAGTTCATATATTAAACGACTTTATTCATAACTTTTGCAATATATAAGACGTTCTGCCGTTTCGAATACTACGTCAAGAATGTAAGAATTTGTATTGTATTGTACCGTATTCTACTACGAAAAACTGGCGAATTGGCGCTAACGCGGGATGTTGATCAACTCCCGCTCTCGCTTAGCAGAGTATTGGAAGCAGTGGCGGCTTCTAAACATTTACTGCGGAAGAACAACACAAATTTAAAACAAAGAATCTTACGTTTTAGATCTTTTCTCTTCGCACTCGAAAATGCCCTCCACTGATTTATATATATTTTTTGTCTTAAATTTTCGCCCATATTCTTTAATTTCTTCTGTTCTCAGATTGATTAGTCTTTAAGTTAGCACGAGAGTGGATTATTTATTATTTGAAACTTCACCTCGTCAGTAAATTACTACGAATTTTTTTTCAAACTCAAATATTGTTTCCGAATTGATCACAACCCAACAACGCAAAGAGTGCTGTTTATTAAAGCTAAGATGTAACTTTGGTTTTTGGAAAAAACGATTGTTTATACGATAACATAAACATACAATAAAAATGCAAGCAAAAAGTGCAGCAGTCATAAGCTCTTTTGTTTCTAACCCACATACTAACTTGGCACAATTCCTTTACTAGGGGGTTTTCTATATTGTAGCTTGTTTGTTTACATGCTTGCGGTCATGTTTCCAAAACAACGGTGACCGCCTTGGGGTGGATGCGTGGGTGCGTTCGTTCCCATAGATCTCCGGAATCCCATGACCGATGTTTAACAAACTTGGTTGTAAAAGACTTTTAGTTGCAGGTAGTTCTGTAGGAAGTTGATATTCGGAACCTGAATCTGAAACGGAAATTAGATACGCATTTTTGGTGTGAATTTTTTCTAAACATATTTTTGAAATTTCGAACAAGAAAATCAAATGCTTTTTTCCGAATGCCGCATCTTTAAAATAAAGGCCGAGATGTAAATTTTAAACAGTTCAATAGCTTGTTTGAAGTAGTTTATTACGATTAACAAGAATTTTTAACTGTATTAAAAATTTAAAAAAACGACACTTTTCATTGTAAACAACGCGTTTTCCAGAATTTACTTGATTTTCTATGCCTATCAATTGGCTCTAGTTGAAAAGCATATTTTTCATTCTCAGAACATTTTGCATAACTCTTCAAATAACCGAATTATAACAATTTTTAGTCCGAAATCTGAAACCCAATTTCTAATTACCTATAGCTCGCCTCCGCGCGGATATTGCTGATAAGTATGTTCGTTCAATATCTTAGCGTTTGCTGGCGCCGGTCATAGTGTTGGGTAATGGGTAGTGCTGGTACGGCTTCTATTGCAAAGGCTATATCGCAAGTTCCAATTCACGCCGAGGCGTTACTTTTTTTTCCAATTTCTTTTTAAACAAATTGAGAAGTAATTTACCTGCGCCAGAATATTATCAACGTAAAAAGTATGGGAAAGTACCAGCCACCTGTTTCGCCCAATTT
Organism: Ctenicera cuprea; assembly: GCA_958336395.1. Lineage (NCBI taxonomy): Eukaryota > Metazoa > Arthropoda > Insecta > Coleoptera > Elateridae > Ctenicera > Ctenicera cuprea. The sequence continues at coordinate 70,170,952 of OY284486.1, read as the reverse complement.
ATATTGAAATTTTTATAAGCTAAGAATTCATTTCAATTAAAAACAGGTGAACAGAAGCACCTTAAAAGAAATGTTCGTACATTTAGTTATTAACAATGTTTTATACATGTATAGAAATAATAGAGTTATAATATCAATACATTTTTTATAGATTAGGTATTTAATGCTTTGACACAGCTTACGAAAACAAACATAGTGCAAGAGTATTACAAATTTACGTTGCATTTTATTCAATTATGCTGCGAAAGACGCAAATGTACATATTAGAAACGGAAATATGTACCAGTAAAAGCAGTAATTGGGCAAACAAGTATTGAACAATTACATTACAAACGATCTTTTTTATAAATTTAGAAAATAAATACGTTCATTTCAATTCATTTCAAAATAAATAATCTAAAAACTAATATACAGAAATTAAACCCGACTCAAGTGTTGGTAGCTAAATTTACAATAATAAACTCGCCATGAAAAAATGCTGCGTTTACACTACCGCTGCATTTAAGAAGAGATAAGCGTCCCTACGCCCCTCTTTTAGTAACTTGAAAATCATAAGACGCCACCCGCGCCGCTTAGGTGCGGCTGCGGCCGCAATCCTCTAAAGATAAGACAGGTCGAAGAGATCTCTAATGACAGCAATCGGTCTATAATATAATATCCCCCCCCCCAAAAAAAAAGTGGCGAAAAACTGTACACGACGAATTTTAAGTAAATTTTTTTTTGACCGATATAATAATCAATACCGTAATGATATTCGGCGGTCCGGAAGTATAATATTGACATGTAGGTAAAGGTTTCTTAACACAAGTGGCGTTACGTTTAAATTAAAAGCCATTTTCTGAACCGCCTAATAGCTGTGTGTTTTTCATAAGCATTACTGGATGTTAAATCATATAAAATTTAGTGCACTCTTTCATCGGTTGGTTATGCCGAATCAAAAATTGAAATCAAATAGAAAGCCAATAAAATTTACATTAAGGATTACTCTGTGTATTTTTCTTTATATGAAGATCAAGAACACCGATCTAATACCCTGTTCTGTTTCCACTTCACAGCGGATAGATACAGAATTATGGAAAATTGAACGATATTGCGTGTTTAAGCGCTCAGCAGATTACATAGCGCAAATTCCAAATCTGCTTTTACTTGCGTTTTAAATTTGAATAAAAGCACTTGTGACATTCGTCCTTTTCAATTTGTACATCGGGTACGACTTTTCAAGATCATCTCATTATTTTCAATTAACATTAACAGACGTATGCGTGTCCCTAGACCTGTCTCTTAAATTGAAATTCGAATTATTGTGCTGTCAGTTAAACTACTTGATTTTGCGATGAGCATCAGATTTACGATACTTGAAACGACAAAAAGAGAAAACTTGATGTACGCTGGAGAAGCACCTGGTCGCTTTTTTGAGTTATTTAGTAAGGAGTATATTTGATTTGTACGCTCACTGGGTTGCTTGGCATTAGTTTTGCTTTACATGTAACGTATAATCATTATTTACAATCTGTGTGTGGTTCGGGCAGAAAATAAATCTAAATCAGAACTCCATCTGGCAACACTAATAGTGCCACCCGCTAATCTTCTCTTGAAGTATTGTTTGATCTTAAAGATTAATATACTAAGATAATACACAGCTGGCAGTGCAACGTGAATTATTGTTGGTCATTGTTAGTGATATTAATAATTTTTTCGTAGCTAGTTCATTAATTTTCTTTTCTTCTGGCTACTGTTCGACACCAAATACGTCAATTTTAAAAATGGTGTGTATATTGTACTAGAAAGCGAATTATTTAGTTTATTCTATCAATCAGCCGCTCAATAGCTAGGAAAAACAAGATAGGAATATTAGTTTGCAATAAAGTGAAAAGGCATTCTTGGAAAATAACTTTTACAATAACAGTGACAAATAATTTATCATTAGTGGAAGAGACACAAGAAGCGAAGCAAGCTAAAATATAGCGCAAAAAATTTGCTACTTTAGAAATGTCACCACTTACGACGAGGAAGAAATATTAGTCAGTTTTTGCCTCACAAACAACACATACACCAGGGTCGTAAGTCATCGCTTCTATTCCTACATTTATATAATATTTGTGCAGACAGTGTGCTATAGAATATAAGGGTTCTTTACGAGTTTATCTCACACGGAAGCGAAAGCTTTATGAGCTTTAGGGAAAATACGCTTTATGTGAACAAATGAATACGTTTTGCCATGTAGTTATTTGCTTCCTTAACCTTGACCTCATCTGTCTTAGCAACTCTAATTTGAGCTATCACACTTTAGAGATTTCGACAAGACTAGCGTTCCTTAGATAACTGACAAAAGCTTTCGTTTTTGCACCGAAACATTTTGACTTTGCCTAAAATTTAATTACTAAAGTTGGAAACTTGTAAACGTAAGCTTATACAAATAAGTTTGCACTTTTTTAATTTACAATAAAATACGTGAATAACAAAGGTTGTGTAACAAAAAAGATTGTTTCAGTTTAAATTTAATTTCTTGTAATCACGAACACAGTAAAACTATGTTCCTTCTATGTAAGTATGTATTTAAAGTTCCAAAATACCTAGCAGCAGAGCAGCTAACTAATTAACGAATAATTAACGGGATCCTAACTACAGGACCTAATTACCCTAATCAACATTATGACAGGCAACTTGGACTGCCCTACGGTCAAATATTAGTATTAAAGTGACAAATTACAATTCTCTTAAGGATTAATGGCACACATTATCATAATTTTACAGTGATACCTGCTATAAAACCATACATCCTGCTAAAATTAGTTTCAGTGTAGATCCAACATTACAAAGACTGGATGTGAAACGTATTTTTAATAATTTTATAACTAACACAATCTTGCAGTATAGTAAATTCTGTATTGGAAACGGTAGCTGCATTTAAACAAGCGAAAATATATACCAAGAAAGCTGTCGCGCAACCGCCATCAAACCCTCCTTGCTTGTATTGAAATTTTGATTTTTTTAAAATATTTCTTAAATTTTAATTTCTTGAATTTAAAAGATAAATGTTTTCCGCAAATATTCAATTAAACTGTTCGGGTAAACGATTAAAACTAAATACGCTATAGTTATTTTCTTATTGGAAGGTTGTTCCTATGGTCATTTAACATGTCAATACCGATTTTAAAGTACGAATTCACAAATTTTTCATTAACAAAAGGGCCATGGGGGGTGGGTGAAAATCACTTATTCGACTTACATAGAATACAAATCTGAGCTCTTTTTTTTAGCGCATCAATATTGAAGTAAACCCACCTCCCTTATTTTTTGCTAGAGTTGTTAGGTTTTATGATGTCTAATTTTTTTTAATTGCAATCAATGTTTATCCGCTTAAAGCCGAAAATCGATTGTGCAAAAATGTTAGTCGTTTTTTGGTGATCAAGTGAACGACCAAAAAAAAATTCGCCATAGGCCTTTTTTTAATGAGAGGTCGTTTCTATGGTCACCTAACATGTCTATACTGATTTTGAACACAAATTTTGTGAAAAAAAAAAAGATCAATGATGAGAGGTTACAGGGAGGGTGGTAGAAAAATCACGCTTGCGCAGATCGATTATTCGATATGCGTAGTATCTAATCTTCTTTTTGAGCGCGTCAATATTAAAGTAGAGCACTCATCTCCACTCCACTTATTTTTTGCTAGAGTTGTCAGGTTTAATGATGTCTGGTATTTTCAGTTTTGCAATTAATGTTTATCCGCTGAAAGCCGTAAATCGGTTTTCCAAAAATTAGGTCGTTTTTTGGCAATTATTCATTTAAACTGTTCAAGTGAACGACCAAAACGAAAAGTCTATCCAGACACACACACAAACAGACACACCAGGCACCATGGCAAAAGGTTTTTTTATGTTCTCGTACCCTAAAACGTGCATTTTCATCAAAATTTAAAATTCCGAAAATTTAACGAATAAGTTACCTGCCTGTAGCTATAATCCGTATAGCGAGGGTGGTAAGAATGAATTGGACGTTTTGGACTAGCATCTCTAGCGCCAGAATTGATACCTTTAGGCTTCTTTATGGAAAAATATGATGTCAACAGTGTGTAGACACACAATTTTTTTGTACATTTAATATAAAAGAAGTTAATTAAAATGTCGCACTATAAAGAAATGTTTTAATGGGTGAAAGTTCATAATAATCGTTTAATGATAAAGTAGAATAACAAAATTGTTTGATTACCTGCTGTAAGAAAACTTTTATAATGTAAAACAAATTGACAGCCACCACGAAAGTTAAAGTTTAGACGTATTAATGTATTCTGACCAAGTTTTTCTATTCTTTTTTTAATTTTACAACAAAATATTATATAGATAAGTGTAGCTACCAAAACAACAAAATAACGATCAAAAGGTATGATTTGTGTTAATATGCTTGAACTGTACGAATTTTACATTAAAATCAAACGGTTTGTAGATTTATGTAAGCAGCCGTGGCGTGTTTGCTGATTAACCACCTCCCTTTCCCCCGGTCGCCGTCATTCTGTCTTTCTTTTTTGTACACATTTGCAAATTTTAGCAGCTTTTTTTACAAGATCTTGTACATACATAAAGCTATCATTCTATAAAATATGGTAATGTAGCATGTTTTACCATCTATTATATAAAAATTGCAAATTTGTATTTATCAAACTTATTCTTACTTAAATGCCATTTTTAACCTCATTACTCGCCATGTAAATAAATTATCAGTTTTGATAATATTCAACAAATATAGCATTTCTTTAATATACATTTATTGCTTTCTAAAAATGTAAGATTAGATGTAGCGGCCATTAGGAAAAAAAGCTGACCATCGCCGCTATTAAATGGTGGGTCATAAAATATTCTGGGAACACCGACAAATTCCTTATTATGTGTTACTCTATCCCTGCAAAAATGAATTATTAAAGTTTCTGAATAAAGAAGCTACGAGCAAAAGAAGAACACGTCACATTTCGGTTTTTACTGTATCTAGTAAGTTAAGAATTTTCCGAAACATTTCAAAATGGCATAATAACGGTCTCCTAAATCGGCAACTTTTTTCTCATTTTACGGACCTTCTATCTGTTACCGTTTCCGAGATCCCAAAGTGAGCAGAATTAAATTTTGCACTCTGTATATATATTTTTCGCGCTTCATCTGTTATTATCACCATTTGAAAAAGCAAGATGTGGGCGTTTTGATAAATAACTGTTACTGTTTACATATATAGCGCTTTTAGGCGCATTGCCATTCCTTTGTTGATTCTTGTTAATATTTAGCGATCAATTTTCTAATACACGTTAAATTGTTGTTAGGCAGACAACTATTTTTGAGAACTCTTCCCACATCCGCTCATTAACAACCAACTTGTAGGAAAGTTAACAAATTAATACAGCAAATTGTTATTATCACACAAAAAGACAAAACCACGGTAAATATTAAATTTCTAAAATAAAGCAATAGCTTTAGCTGGTTAGTTAATGGATAAAGCCAACAAATTGTAACAAACATTTTGTAGTGTATGTTTAAGATAAAAGGGCCGGAGAAAGTCAAACAACCCATGAAAGGTTAAAATAATGGGGATACCAAAGTTACCAAAATAAATTTATCTTTCTATAATTTGTAGCCGTAAAGTTTTAGAACATATGGTGAAGTTTAAATTAAACTTACAAATGGGAAGTACTAACATTCTGGTGCGTCTGAAATTTATTAGGCACAATTAAAAGTGATATTTACGAAGAAAATGCCATTCAACAGCGGATGTAGTAGTTTATTATTAAATTATACCTTTTGTGAAATCCGAACGCCTCGTAAACTTTAAAAAGTTGCCCAACTTTTTGCATGTCTAATCAAATAGAGATATTGCATAGCGGAACACTTTGTTTGGCACTTAAAATGTGCAATTTCGTGGGTTACTGTTGAAAACCGGTATTTAATACACATTAACCTCCTGCTTTATAATTTACTACATTGTAAACTGTTACCCAACAACCGTAAAATTACTAATGATCGAACAATTTTTCATAGTTTCTACACAACTGATGCCCTTTTCATGTTTAATGAACTATATTTAACGCTGTAAATCATTTGGAAGCAAGATAATGCTGCTGTACACAAAGCTGCTACAAAATTGTTTTCATTATTACCATTTCTTTTATTCTTTTAATATACGTTGTAATATAAATACACGCTTCGTGAAACGCAATTCTACAAAAATTAATTTTCGACTGGAAATAAAAATTGAGGCGCGCTAGAAGTTAATTAATATCGTAATGGTAAAAAGCATTTCAGATTTATATCAACATTACACATACCAAATTTATCAAAAACGTAGTAATTACGAATAAATGGTAGAATATTTGGGCAAACCGAATAATTTTTCGAAACTGTCCAATATTCTTCGAATATTTGCTCTTTATCTGCACGAAATAAAGCAACACCAATTAATAAGCAAGCTACGTAGATGTAACTTTAGTAAATAATGCTTTTTAGAATATGCCAAACGATTTAATAACTTTACCAGATGTAAATACTTGCACAAATCGTAAGCGTTTTCCGCGTCCAGTTTCAAATTGAAAACACGCGAAAGGGGATTAAAGAGATGTAGAGGAATAACAAGACAGTTTACGTTTTTCTCGCCGTATAGCATTTTATCTAATACGCAGTAGAAGATACAAATCTGATTATTTCGATCCCATTCATCACATCTAAAATTTCTATTACATCATACTGAATTGACAACTAATACGTATGCTTGATCTACAATTTGACAGTTAAAAAAAGTTCTGCTTGTTTATGCAAATTTTAAGAACATACGAGTTTAGTCAAAATACACGATGTATCGAAAGTAGGTACCATAGTAGATTATAATATACAATGTACCTCAAGACTAGCCGAACATTGGCAAATAACATGGGAAAACTGAAAACCTTGTATAATATCTCCTTAAAATACTCTCCCCGTCAATTGATTTACAATTTCAATGTAAAAGTTTGGCTTATAACTCTGAAATCACATTTCCCCGCATCCATGTGTTCATAGCGCAGTTGTGAAACGGGCGTTAAATTCTCGCGACACAGTAACGGTTCGAAAGTTCAACGGTTCAAATCTCGCTCACAGCCATTTCTTCAATTGTGTGAAATAAGATGAAGTTTTTCAAATCAGCTAATATAAATTCAGTAAAAATATCTAAAATCGTACATCATCATGATCTATCATTCAACAGTTGTAAAATAATCGAATTATTATTTTGAGTTTTTTATTTGTCAAACACTTTATTATTCAACGATGATTCAATGAAAATTTAATTAAGTATAATATTTTGTGTAATTTAATTCTTTTTATTAGAAATTAACAGCTCTAAAATAATATTTAGTACTTATACAGTAAAACAGATAATTAGAAATTAAAAAAATATATAGGAGTGAGCGGAATTTGAACCGCTGCAGTTTTGCTGTTGTGTCGCAAGCTTATAATGCCCGTTTACCAACTGCGCTCTAAACACACGTGTTTCGGAGTTATAAGCCGAAATTGTTTATTGAAATCATATTATTTAACAGTAATTAAACACTTAAACAGTAAGCTTACCAAAATTTCTACTGAGTAATACAAAACTTTATTTTTTTTATAAAAACTTACGGATGTTGTGGAGAGAATGGGTAAACTAAAGTGGAATTGAGCAGCTCATCTAGCCAGGCTGAAGGATGGAAGGTGTACACAATGGAGACCGCGAGCTGACAAGCGAAGTGTAGGAAGACCACCCACGCGCTGGACGGACGATATTAAGAGGATAATAACAAATTGGATGAAAACATCACAGGATAAGGAGACATGGAAAATTTTGGGGGAGGCCTATGTTCAACGATGGACGAAACAAGAGGATGGGTGATGATAATGAATACAAAAATATGCATTCTTCGTCGTTATGACATTTAAAATTGAGGAGATCATTTCAGGGAGATATTATACCAGCTTTTCAGTTTCCTCATGTTACCGGCCTATGTTCGGCTAGTCTTCGGACACAGTGTATACAAACCAGAAAAAGCATTTGTTTGGTAAAAGGACTCTAAAGGTATAAAAAAATAATTATTGAAAATTTGGCTCAAAATTGTTTAGGTAATGCAGAATAATAATAAAACTTTGATTAAAAACACATGTTATCGGTAGAAAAACCAAAACTGAAAGTGAGCGTAAAAAATGTTGATGCATACATTTTTTTTATCGTTCACAAGGTATGCTTTTACGTTTTTTTTTTCATACAAGATTTAAATTACAAATATGTATCAACCTTGTAGAGTTTATGCATTTTCTACCAATCGCAGCAGTTCTCAAATAAACTTTTATTTTATTAAACATATTTTATATTTTTACTTAAAAAAACTTAAATGATTTTTGCAAATAAGTGGTAACGCTGAGTTATAGTTGGGCTAATTTTCTTATTCATTCGGGAGATACGCGCCTCACATGCACGCATACATACCTAGCTACCCACACACAGACACACATTTTTTTAAATCCACAGTTTTGGATTCTCGCGAGTCCAAAACGTGTATTTCTGTCAAAATCTCGAATTCTAGATATTTTATAACAATACTTTCCTAATACAGAAAAAATAACTGTCTGAGGTCTACCGCAATCTTGTTACACCTATGTTGTTCCAAAAGAAACAAAAGGAAAAAACCACTGTGGTTTTTGTTAAAAATAAAACTAGTTTATGTTATATAATTATAAACAGTAAAACGAACAGAAATCGCACAAATATTTTCGGTGTAAAACGTAAAAATGCCCAATACTTTTTATTATCATTTTTTATCTCTGCTAGTACAAGGCAAAATTTTGTTTTATTCGCATATATAGTAGGTTAGGCATTAAATATACAAAGCAAAACAGTAGGAATTTCTATTTCTTTAAGTTTCCAAGATACTGGTACTGGTAGTGTACATGTTCCGTTAAGTCGCTGCAGGTCATTCTTAAATGAATAACCTTAACCTCTACCTATTCGATATAAAACCGTTTCCACTTTTCTAAATAGGTAATTGCTAACTGATACTTTAGGTACGCGCAAAAACCTTTTCAATTCTTAATTAAGATACCAGCCACATTATAGAAATCAGTTTCTTCAACTTTTCCCCTCTTTTCCTTTACTGCTTTCAGTACCTTACAATAAAATTCAATCATGTAAGTTTCAATTTAATCGAAAACTTTTACAAGCCGGCAAAAGGGTACTTGATTATAATGCGATTTATGATCGTATTTTTAGCTTAAAAACTTTGGACGGTGCAGTACGTACATTTCACGGTGGTAAAAAATATTTTACAAAAGTAGGAAAATAAGAGGAAGGGACTTACCTTTGGCCGATTTCCTGTGATGTCAATTCAAGGGAGTTGCATCGAAGCGGACTCTTTACTATTTTACTTTCACTTATACTTTTTACAAGCTTATTTGATTTATTACAGTAGTTTAATTTAAGATTAATTCACATCTTTAAAATTTGTTCAAATTAACCCGTTGAAATGTGGTCACGAGTTATTAAAATCCATTTGTGCCTTTGTACAAAATTTATTTTTGCAATTACAAAATTTTATAAAACGTTTAACAAGTTGAAATCCGTATCGACATTTACATTATTTTATTGTCAACAAATATGGTTAAATACTCAAATAAACTTTAATATCTACAGTATATTTATTACACAGACGCAATTTCTCGCAACATCCTTTCATTTCATTGCTTCACAACAATATTTGCGATATTTTATTGAATACTTCTTTTCAGAACCAAATATCTTTTTGTGGCTAAGACCTGCATTATCAGCCGTAGAAATATTCGAACCACGCCAAGGCAATTTCACATTGCATGAAGAGCAAATTGTCCATCCCTAAGAAAAGTACACCTAGCAAGGGTCGAGCTGTAAGTAACAAACTAATAACACTTGCACAAAATGTATGGTTTAATATATCTTACGCTTTTTCTCGAGTTTATTGTTGCAGCTTCGCCAAGTTCTTCATTACTAAGTCCAACTTGTTCTTCTCCAATTGGACAGGATAAATGAGAGTGTCGCTGCTTTCGTTGCAGAGTAGACATGTATGGAGGGCTAAGTGGTTGCAGACATGGAAGCATTCGATTTGACCCTTCCATCCCCACATACATTAAAGGATCTTGTCTGTGTAAAATAGTTGTTGGTGTCGACTTATTGTAAATTACATAAGGCACCTCGTGATGTGAGATGGACAACTGAGTGAATTTTCCCTCATTCTAGAAATTGACGTTTTACTGCCTTGTTAAATACACGCCCCAGAACTTACCTGACCAGGTATCCTAAAATCATCGAATTGCCCCTTTTGACCTACGCCTATAACTATAGGAGGCTGCGGTCTTGAATAGTTCCTTAGTGGAACGTTATTCAACATCACAAATGTGCGATTTTCTTCCTGGTAATATTCGTCCCCGTTGTTTTGTGGAATAATATCAGGATTTTTCTCTTCTAAACTATCCACACTTCCATTTAAATCAATATTTGGTTCGCTGCTGCTTTTATCAGCTCCGTTTGCTGTGCATTGAGTAGCCGATAGTGACAGCCCTTCGTCATCGTAAACTTTAAGTTCATGTTCAACTCCACAATTTCGAAAGCGAATTACAATTACAACTATAATTGCTACTAACATTAGGGCCGCTACAATTCCTATCAACGCACCAAGCATGGGACTAATATGAAGTGGTATTGAGGTTGTAGTAGCTGAAGTGTTTAAATAAATAGCTGTTACACAAAGAACGGCCCGTTAATTTCAATAAAACTTACCAGTGTGCTTTTCGGCAGCCTTAAGTGTGAATGCTGGCAAACGAACAATGTTACTCCTCCCCTTTTTGTTTGATGCATAAAGTTCTACATCAAAAGCAAGACCAGATTCAAGCCCGCCAACAACGAAGACGGGATTCTTAGATGAGACGCTGCTTACCAATTTATGAGTTTGCATGTCATAAATTTCCATAACAAATTCCTGTTGCAAGCCACCATCAAATCCCTCAACACATTCGACGTGCAGAGACTCTGTGGTTTGATTCTGAATGGTGCAGTTCGAGAGAGTGTCTGGTTTTCCTGTAGGATAAACTGCTTTAAATGCGTTACTTTAAAAATTTTATTAATTGAGTACCGGCAGGGTTGATGTAAAATACGCATGGCTCTTTTTGTTCCCCTATTTCATTTTTGCCACTGCAAAGCAGTGTTCCGTAATTGTATTCTGCCACTGGCTTGTAGGATAAAGTACTTCGGGCACGATCTGTAGTAACTAGATTTTGCGGAAGTTCCACTATTAGAGCGTTGTTGTCGCTATTGTTAAATTTCCACGAAAATTGAATATCTGTGGGGTTCGCTTCTAACTCACAACGAATTTCCGCTATTTCTAGACGTGCGATACCATAAGCTCTTGTTTGACCAGGTCTACACATCGGAGCAACTGCCATGAAAAAGTTGTGTTAAATTCGACGCATAACTCGAAGTAGACATATACCGACCAATTTTTTGCAAATATAATACATAATTATATAAAAATAATCTTACATTTGACGTCTAATTGAACCGGATTACTTTCACCATCACCCTCTTGATTGCTTCCAACACAAGTGTATAGACCAGCTCTGCTCTTAGTTACACTTTGCAGAACTAAACTTTGATTACTAACGATCGTTCCAGATGAAGGATTGTTATGCAAGATCTTTCCCTAATAAACGTCAAGCTTGTTAGGCAAACGCAATTTTGAGGGTTGTATAACTTACATTATGTCTCCAACTAACTCTGTAAACCCACGGATTTGACTTAATGTTGCATTCGAAGTAAACATCCACACCTTCTCTAATTGTACTTCCATTTAAGTTACTTCCTAATTCCAATGTAACCAAAGGAACATCTGCAAGGGTAATTATAGAAAAATAACACACTTTCCACTTTGGCAACTAAAATAGTAGATTATGTCTAATTTTCTATTATCTGGCATTAATCGTATTTTGCACCGCAGTCACATCCTAGGACTACGCCTTTTAGGGTACATAATGTTCCCGATATGGCGGAAACGGCATAGAATAACAATAAACTTGGCGCCCGAGTTTACAACGTCATTTGTGATGCTTGTGTAGACATATTACTCCGATGTAAAACCAGAGAAATGCCCTTAAATTTCTTTTACGCCAAATTTATGCGAAAAATCAAAACAGAAAACAAGCAAATACATCATAACTTAGCAAAATAAATATATTTGTTTACAAAACCCTTACGATGAATATCTAATCTCCATCCATCCTCGATACCGCTATCAATAATAAGCTGTTGTTGCCCTCGGCACGATAAATATTTTCCAGCGTCTTCAATGGTTGGTACAAATGTTAAAATACTTATTGTTGTGTTACCGTCTGGACTAGTCTGAAATACAGTTAATCAATTGATAGTGCCTGAATTGCATAACTGTAAAGCATGCAACTTTAAATCCCTTGTACCGTTAACTTTGTTCGGGAAACCTTATATTGCAGTGTAAACGAACAATTTTTAAGTTATTGCAATAAAATTTGTTGTTTAATTGTGTTTGCTGTTTAATTATGCATAAAAACGCATTATACGATGTATATATCACTTATTTAGCACTGCCGGTGTAACCGGAAATGACGCCAACTCAGTTATTTTAAATAATATTTTATATATGTTTAATGGATTCTTGTAGAACATAAAATATTCTTTTTGATTGTTTTTCAAATTAAAAATTGTTTAATAAATGAGGGAACAAAATGCAATTGTTTTTCTACAAGAGGATGACCATAAAATCAATATTTGTGTTGACAAGCTGTAACAATTTTTGGGAATTACTGAAAAGATATAACTTTCAAACGGATAAGCTTTGGAATGTGGGGGTGTATCAAAAATTCATCGGAAAAATAAGCTTTAAAAAAATCCGGAATCGGAATTGGAAGACCTTAGTAGCATGTGTTTCGAAATACTAATTTTTTAAATTTGAAAACGGGAATCTTGGAGAAGAATTTAAGGCAAATCTAAAGCTTTCTTTTCGAACTTTTTAGCTTTAAGAAAACGACCGCTTCGATTTTTTGAAAATTTTGAATTTAACGCCTTATTAATCAAAAACAAGTTAACAGATCAAGCTAAATTTTTTTACTAACTTTACACAATACTTTTCGAAAAGCTATAATGTATGAAGTGAAAAAATGTATTCAAAATTTTGTAAATTAAAAAGAAATTTAGTCAACATCCGCCCTCAAGATGTTTTTGTAATTTAGAAGCTCATAGAACTAAGGATGAGATACAGTTTGGTTTGTGTCCTAGCACCCTAATTTCTGTGTGACGCCTTGTATGAATTTTTAAAAGTTTGGGTTTTAACGCCTATTTACTCGAAAACGAGTAATCAGATCGAGATAAAAAAAACTCGATTGCTTCTTCTCGACTGTGCCGCTCAATCTCCCGATTTGACACCTTTAGACTTCTTTCTATGGGGATGCCTGAAGAACAAAGTCTACACTCGAAAGCCAAACAATACAGAAAATCTCAAAAACGGAATCCAGCAAGAGGTAGCGCAAAATTGAAGCAGAATACTTAAGAAATACGTTAAATAATTTTTTACAACGTTTAGGACTCTGCCAAATTGTCAATGGTGAACATTTTGAACATTCAATTTAATGCCAATTTTTAAAATGCAATAACTTCTAATATTTTTTTTTTATAATTTTCTAATGCAACCCTGTAAAATTTTTACATCGATAGAAAGAGAAAAAAAATTTGTTCAACGATACCCAATACGTCCTGTGTTGCCATGTGAACAAAATCTCTGACATCACCTGTCAAAAACAACCTAACAAAAAAAAATGAAGAACGTCATACAATGTCGTTTAACTTAAATCGCTATACCCCTTGCAGATTCTTTTCTTAAAACCTATATTTAAAGCATTACAGTTATTATTCCATACTTTCCCCTCCTTCAACACTAATTTGTCTTGGAAAAGTGTAATTTATTTCCGTGAAACGTAAGATATTTATTTCCACCTCTTCAGGTACTATGAAATTTACATTGTCTTCAACTTTTCTAAAATATTTTTTATGAGGATGGTGCCTATCAGGAAACCGTTCTACTTATAAAACAGACGCATCGCTACGTTTCCCTGCGTTCGTAGTAAATTAATAACATGTCCACTTGATTACTTCTTGAATACATTTGCATATCCCTTAGCTTAAACAGTAATAAACAGCAAACAATAATTTTTAGAGACAAAATAAAGCAAAACATTTTACTTGGACTTTCCTATACTATATAAATACTTACCTATCCCTTTGACATTAACATTAACCTCCCCCAAACATTGCTGCACTTAAAAATTATGTTGTCTCATATTCTACTATCACTTATGAGCAATGTAGCGTCAACAGAAATTTTTTATCAGCCCCATCTACGCATGAGTTTTGGTTTTTGAAAATTCATAAAAAGCATTACAGAGAAATAAACGAGCTAGGGCACAAATTAAATGATACGTCATCCTAAGCTCTCTCAGCGTATAAAACTAAAAAATAATCGTGTGGCCAGTTTTTGAACACAATTTTTTGAAGAAACCAAAAATTTGATATTTTTTACTTCACAATTTTATTAGTAGTTACAAAAGTTCTAATTTCTAACACTGTGTACCCCTAGGGCTTAGAATATAAAATTTGTTCCTATTTGATATCGCGTTTTTAGTAAACACGCGTTAATCTCAAATTAAGAAAAATTATAGAAGGCGTCACAGAAATATCAGCAGGGTAAGACACCAATTTAAATTTTAGCTTATTTTCAGTTCTATAGGCATACAAAATTTTAAAAAAAAACGTGCAGCCAGCTTTAATAAAATATTTTTTACATATTCCAAAAATTTTGAAAATATTATTCTCTTCCTAACTTTTCAAAAAAATTTAGGAACAATGACATTGTGTCTCTAAAGGGCTATTACGATAAAAATCTTAACCCCCATTTGTCAACTTCTAATAAAGCGCTAAAAAGAAAATTTACAAAAAATCGCAGCGGCCTCCATTTTGAGACTAGAAAGTTCGCGAAAAAAGCGTTGGAATTTGCCCAAAAGTTTTCTATGCAATTCCTTTTTTAGATGTTGGCCGAAAGAAGTGCTACCAAAAAAACCTCTCTAAATCAGCCTCTGGTTTCTGTTTTTCTTAAAAGCTTATTTTGTGAGTGATTTTTTACTATATTTCCAAATTCCAAATCTCATCGAAATCAAACCATCCGTTCGGTAGTTGTAGTACCACCACACATATACTAATTTATTTCATAAGAAAACTCAGTTTTTTTAGTAGTTTGGTCTAAAATTTTAAAAATATCTATTGGTCTAAACTAATTTCGATCTTGCTCTATAAATTATTTTAAATGCTTTTAATAATTTGCCTAATTGGCTAAGTATTGCTACAAAAATATTAATGGCTGTCTTTATATGAAAAAAGAATTGCATTATTCTTCTTCATTTATTAACCAATTGCAAACAAAAAAATCAGACAAAAAGTATATGTGATGTGCTGGAAAAATCTATTAAAGATACACAGTATAATTAGGCATCAAACACAATTAATCACCAAATTTAGTTTCAATAACTTAAAAATTGTGGTAAAATGTAGGCATACCTAGTTTCGTTTACACCCGCTATATTAACCAACATAGAAACTGAAACCAAATTACGGTAATCAAGCAAGCCACTAAATAATTACCGAACTAAAATCACAAATTACTCATAACATTGCTCATAAACCTTTATACTTAGTTTATGTTAAATTCCCTAGAGATTTAAAAGCTAGTTATTATCTTGCAAACTAGAACTGTAAAAAGTTAGGTACGTCATATCTAATAATTATATCCATTTGACTAATTTTTAAATAATAAACAAACACATAATTTTAATAATTAAAATCTGAACTTGCCGTTTCTCGTGTGTTCAGCATCTGCACACTTCCTTTCCACCATGTTATGGTAGGTGCAGGTCGAGATCCTACGACTTCACAGCTCAACTCATAGGTGTTTTCAGCTGAAAGGGGTCGATTTTCACTTAAAAGTTTCACCCACAGTGGTCGTACTGAAATAAAATAAGAAAATATTAAAAGAGAGAAATTGTTTATCTCAATATTGTTGTGCATGTTTTAAATATGCTCAGAATGTAATTGGGAATGAGAGTAGCCACAGTTACTTTTTCGATCTATAAAGCAAATCCTTAACTGTCTCTCTCAAAACATGCCAACGGTATCTTGCAAACCCCGCAAAGTTTATTGGTATCTGTATATCAAGAGATAAAAAAACTGATCCTCAGCGGGCTGTGGAATGAAAAGTCACGTCTTTGCTAGACTAAGGAAATGTTTATAATGTCAGATAATAATTAAAACCTAACCTGAAATTTACATTATAAACATACCCTTAGTGTAGTAAAGACGTTACTTTTCATCCCATAGCCCGCTGAGGATCAGTTTTTTTTGGATCTCTTGATATAGTAAATTGTATAGTGTCCAGCTTATCGGCAGTGATTTAGTAATACATTGTTTGTTGCTAAAAAACGAGTCCGCGGTAGGCGAGTTTTTAAAATAACAATCATATTTCACTCATAGAATACGCTACACAAAAATGTACTCTTGTGTTTGACGATGTTAGGGTCATGTTTGCAAATAACCACACTTTACTGATCTAACTACTGGAAGCTATAACAAACGCTATTAAATTATTTTCAATCGGACAGGAAGTCTCGTATAAGAGTGACATACCAAAATGTGTTTTTAATAGAACAGCCTGTATTCTTTTTCTTGTGTTCATTCTTGGTAATTTGGAGATGATTATAAACTTATTCTTGGCAATGTTCATATTAAGACCCGTCTCTGCTGGCGTTGTGAATTTTGGACAGCAGGTCTTGTAAGCTTTCTAGTCAGCCAGTAAGGCATCGACATACCGTATGTTGTTGAATAATTCTCCATTAATTAATACGCTTTCCTGGCGTTTAATTAGAGCTTCTGCAAATATTTTGTCTGAGTAGAGCTTGACAACAGCCTGTATATCGTTGCATATTCCTATACGCTTTTTAAAACTGTTTTCCTTTCTGAAATTTCGTTGCAAAGTGTTGCCAAGTTATATGACCTTCTTCGGAAAATTGTAAATTTGCAAACCTAATAACTAATAAACACTAATAATATCTGCAGCAACCGTATTTCATCATATTAAACAAATCTTTTGAAGTGAAACTTCTTTGCCAGCGGATGCACTTTTTGGCCGGCGGGTGCAACCCGCGATCGTAACGTAAAGCAGCAAAATGTAACGTTTTGTTGCAGTGCGGTGTCAAGCCCATACAGTTATCTGATTTGAATAAAAATTACGAGTCTAGATTCTAAATTATGGAATTCAAGATGGCGGATTCAATATAACGGAATTATTTCATAACGTTATGCGATCAGCATCAAAAGTGGTATTCGGAGGGATTTTAGAGCTGCTAATTACGAATCCAGAAATCTAAATTATAAAATGCAAATTGGCGTTACGTATACGTTTTTGGTTTCTGTTAAACCATGCAGTTTAAAATTCACTTTCGGTAAGAACGCGCTAAGAAGTTTCACGTAGAACTTGCGTTCTCGTTATACACTGTTTTTTTTTTCTACCAAATGTTAGTTAAGACCATGCTTGTTATAATATCTGGATATCTAGATTTTACCCGATTGTGTCTTTAGAATCTAACTTTCCCGAGAACCGTTGGTTTCAAAGAATGACCATTGGTTATTAAAAATAACAGATTACAAAATATTTTACTCAACTAAAATATATACAGACTGCTCTATTTAAAAAAAGTCGTGTTATGACTCATTAGAGTTAGAAATCTAACAAACACCCTGTATAACTGAATAACTTGACAATGCCGCAACCAAATTGCAAAAACAAGACACAGTCAGTAATGTAATTAAAAGACAAATAAAAATATGCAAAAATGTACAGAATCCTCTGTATAATTGACAATAATTAATTATAATTTTAAAATGTGGTCCTCTTAGTCCCCTACCACATTTATTTTAAACAGTTTTTTCATAAATAGTAACGGCAGGAATCGTTTCTCCATACTTTTGACTAGCTCTCAATATATTTATGTATTGTCGTTCTATTTCTGCTGTTAAAGCTTATCATCAACACCAGTGGGCAGACCTATACATCTGAAAATTAACAAGTGTAAATTGAATGTAGGAGTTAAAGCGGCATGAATTTGATGTTCTCTTAACAAGCTTAATTTAAGTTATTAGGTAGTTCGGTAAGTTATAGCCTACTGTTAAAACCACTTACTATCGTTCAAACAATATCGTCAAGTTTCTATAACCAGTAATGGCACATGAATGAGAAACAAGTAGTTGTAACCAAACTAGTATTAGGTTATAATCAAAGCGTGAATTGAAAAGCTTTCAAGTACAACGAAGCTAGCAGTCAATTATTCACCACAATACTTTCGTTCGACTTTTCTATTTAACTAGTGTTTTAATATAACGTATTATAGTACTACGAGTCCTTCACTAGTAGTTGATTCATGAGAATGTCAGATTTCTTACAAATCTGACATTCTCATTTAGGCACATTATTCAGAATTAGACAAATAAGCAAAGATTAGAATTCCCGCATAATAACTACTTTCAAATCAGAAAATACCACACGCCGCTAACTCTTTAGTTTTATTATGTGGTAACTACTACAAACGCCATGGGAAGAAAGAGAAGGGATATAGAGGTTTCGCATTCTCACTAGTTGTGGGTTGGGAAAGAATCAAAAGTTATGTTGCTATATCCGTAGCCAAACGTATAAGAGAGGTGGAGAAGCAATTATTTTGAATACATTGTAATTAAGGAAGTGCTTAGCTTTACACCACACTTCTAAATTAGAAATACATACCAACATTATTGTTTCGTGTTGTCAGTGACGCAGAAATTAAGGTATCAGGGTACCTAAGATGGGACTATTATTAAATAAAATAATTATTGTTTCAAAAAACACTTTTAAAAATTACAACCATATATATCTAGTGATAACGGAACTGCACACAGCTTTCATACGAAATAAAAAAATTTAGACTTTAATACTGTGAAAATAGTTGTTTTTTTGTATAACTTTACGCTCCAACAGTACTATAAGATCGCAGAACTTCTACTATTGTAGCGAAATTATAGGTCTATGAGCTGAGAGTAGTAACGACTATTCTTTAAAAGAAAAAAAATGAACTTTTTATTTTCGAGAAAAAGGTTCCTTGAGATACACACAAACCGCAAACATTAAATTTTGCTAATCATTATCGAAAACTGTAGCGCCCCGCCGTATCAACAAATATGCGCCTTATATAGTAGACGCATAATTATGTGGCGTCTAGTAGTGGGGACCCCTCGCAACTAAACGTTGAGTCAGGTGAACGAAATTCCGAATAACATGAAAACTTCCGGTTTTCTTTGTGTTAACAACAAATAAGCAAATAAAGTAGGTAGCGTAGCGAGCTTATAATAAATCCGGATGCCTTCCCTCTGCCTCAACGTTTAGTGATGACGTTCTCGACGCACCTTATTTATTATGTTTACGGGTTGCAACATTGATGTAACAGTCAAAAAGTGTAATTGATGCCATGAAGCTGTGATACCGGCGGAATGCATTAATTTCATTACATCAATATAGCTCTTCTAATAAATATTCTATTAATTATTTCTACAGAAAAAGGTGTAGCGTAGCCCACAAGTTCTGGTATTTTATTGTAAAGGTTAAGACGCGCTTAACGAAGAAGTATCATATAGTTAAGGAATAACATCAGTTGCAGTTAGCAGTTTTTTGCAAAGAAAAGCGTGTGGCGGGTTACTTCAATTTGTGTGATCTAATTGTATTTCAAAACATCTGGGTCAATGAATGTTTTCAAATTCTTACATTACGGATATTTGAAAAAATGAACAACGTTGTTATTTAATAGGAAAAATGATTAATCGTGTGCGTATAACACGTACCTCTTTTATCATAGTTTATGATGTCTGATGTAGTAAACATTAGGGTATTACAAGTAAAGGTTAGTATTTAGAGAAACTTTGAAATTCCGAATGATGTGTTCGTTACGAAAACAAAATTCGTTAACATTTAATTTCAATCAGACAACCAACGCGTGCTGATACAAAAAGGGAAATGTGCTACTTATTCGCATGGAAAAATTATCTGGCGAAAAGTGTATACAATTATAGCACTTACATACAGCTTCCAAAGATACATTTTTATAGTCTAAAGTTTAGTCACTATTCGCGTTTATATATTAGATTATAATATATACCTATAACAATTAATTTTTAAATTAACATGATCCATCAATTTTACGCTCTTGGCCGTCCTTAAAGCGTATTTTACGATGTTTAAAAAACTGCTTAGCATAAAAATAGCATTTATTATGCATTTATACATTGCTAACCAAACGCGATTTTTTTTTATATTAAATACCCTGTCTGCAAATGCTTGTTTATATTGCTACACAACAACACTTGAAACAGAAATTATAAGCAGGCGAATTTTACCAAGAAAGGCAGTGCACTCTTCAGGATAGATTAAAACTAACCACCCTGGCTAAGGATAGAGCATTAGCCTTCGGCCAAAACACAAATAACCACAGGCCCTTCAAGAGCCAACGAGTACGCTTCTCCAAAAGGCCATGCTTGCGCCTCGAATTAACAAATTGTTTTAAGCTAAACAACCCCACTAGCTCTTTCTATAGCAAACCAGAGGCTGCAGCAGGAGTCGACGAAGCTCCCCGCACCACCTCAAACTAAGTAGAACCCAACAAGGACATGCAAGCATCCGGTCCGGTATCTACGCGAACCACAACGTTTTAAAGCTCCAGTATGAACCCTTTCTTGATATGTTACTAATGGCCATAAAATTTCACAACTTTTCTCTAATTCAACCGTCGTCGTCTCTTCAAATAAGCGACATCCCAATAGTTAACACGAAATTTGATACAATATTTAGAACCGCTCTCGGCAAGGAAATTCCGTGGGAAAAAGAAAAATAAAGCGGTGAAAAATGCCTTGGAAAATAAAACATGAAAAATCTCGGAAAAAACACGCGTAAAAAATTTTAAGACAGAAAAGCCACCGCACAATCTTTCGGATAACATTCAAAAAAATCATTAGCCCAAACAAACTCCTTAAAAGACAAGCATGAAAAAAGTTAGTTGAGTTTATCACTTTTCCTGATTTCCAGGGAGACAGAGATTTTTGAATGTTTTTGTAACTAATAAATACGCAGAAACAATCTTGTTACACATTTGCCTGCAATTTTAAACTAAAAGTAGTTTTTATTCATAAAAATCGATCAGCAAGGAGGAAAACGTTTTTAAGGGAAATCTGTTTCCTAATTATGCAGCGACCCACCAGCAGGTATTTATGAGCAATAACATTATTCGTAATTATTTATGTTTAGTTGCTAGTAATTGCTAAGGGGTGTATCAAAAAGTAAATCCCAACAGTAATGAATGCGTCTATGTAGCGTCTATGTATTAATAAGTGTAAAATAAGCGGTGTCCGCCTACGTGCTCGCCGTCATTTGCTCGCCGCCGTTGCTCGTCACTGATTGCTCGCCGCCGTTTGCTCGCCAAGTAAGATGCTCGCGGTAAGCACTCTATATCCGTTTGCTCGCCAGATAGTTGCTCGACAACCAAGCTCTCTTGTATATAGATTTTTTTCTGGAATTGTAATATTATCACTAAAGACTGGAAAATATGAACACATTATTATGAAGAGAGGAACATTTATTTATTATTAGAGTTGAATAATAATCTAGGTAGGTAACATTAATTTTTCACTTTTCTATAGCCAAGGCATTTGTTAAGAGATTAGAAATTACAAAGAAAGAAGTATTGACATGATTTACAATTAAATGTTTGACTTTTTTGTGTTTTTTGTGGCAATGTATGTGTTTGTTTATTTTAATTATAAAAAATTTAAATTTCATTATACTGTAAGCTTCTTTAGTTTTCTTTTAATGTAAATATTTCATTATAGCGGAGAGTTGTCAATTTATGTATTTGTTTTTAGAAAAATATAAATTCATTATATTTAGGTTTTTGTGGAAATATATTGCTGTGATGTAATAACCGTGGCAGGTATAGGTATAAAGCCCGAAAGTCTTCACTAGCATCTTGCGCGGCAAGCAAACGGTGTCGAGCAAACGGCTCGGCGGCGAAAACGTGACGGCTGGCAAATGTCCTAAACCCTAAGTAAGCATTCTGTAATACCGAATCCCCCGAAGCTGTTCGCTGGCTCGTGGCTGCGTTGGGGCCGGCTTAGGTAAGTGTCGATCGCTCTCCTAGCATGCCTCGAGTCTGTTTGATTTATGAGAGCTATCAGCAGATTGTGTTACAATAATGTGAACAAATGTTCTTTTATGGACGTGTATGAAATGGGATTTTTTTTTAACTTGCCGCACGCAGCCCCGTCTTTAGCAAAAAAAAAATGTATTACCAAAGCACAGTCGACAAACAGAATTTATTGCCAAAACAACGCCGATAAACTGTGTCAAGATATAAAAACAGTTGGTCGTGTTGTGTTGAGACAGTTAGGGATTTAACAATTATAGAAAAATAGAAGATAGAGGATATAGAAAATACAGTGTACAAAAGCATCGTCATAAACCACATATTTGAAGGTTACTTAACTGTTTGGCTCTAGAATGACCTAATTAACTAAGAAACTACTTAAAAAGATTTAAGAATTGCCCGTTTTTTTGTTAAAAATAACGTTGATTGGTCTAACCGTATCAGAAATAAGTACTTTGGAGTTGTGTTGCATAATATGCGATTAAATCAAGGATTAAATATTGTATGCAATTAGATACTATATGAAGCTTAGAAACAAAAGTTGAAAATCTTTTCACAATATCTAAAATAAAAAAGTGTACAATACGATTGCATTACAAGATTTAGTTTTAATGTTTGTAGTAATACACATGAGAAATTCAATACAAGAAGGAACGAACTGGTTCTGTATTATTTTGTGAGTTTGAAAAAAGTAACAAACAACAACAGATCAATATTTTAAAACAGAAAAGTTTTCAAATTAATTTTGGAGTCATCAAAAGAAAACGATTTCTTTCGAAAACAAATTGAAGTATGAAGGTAACGTCGTAATTTAGGAATCGGCGTCGCTTGGATTTTACAACACTGCCTATTAAAGCTGTCAGTTCATCCTATAAATGAAACTGGCAGTATAAATCTAATTTATGTTGAAAACTGTCGCCATTTGCATAATAAAGTATTCTCGATGTGAAAAATTAACGGTTTTGTTATTTTACTGTTGTTTTATGAAAAGTAAAGTCAGTACGTCTATTTAGTACAAAATTAGACCTTTTATATATTGGTTTCTGGTATGAGTAAACGTTAATTAATGAGTAACATGATTCAGCGCCCAGGGCTTTGTTAACTATATTGTTGTTAATTAGGTAAACTGAATTAATTGATTTTGATAGTCAACCGTTTCTCCACGTGTGGTAAATAAATCTTTTTGTTATAGCTACAGTTTCAAAATTAATTTCAGGAAGTTAGGACTTGTCGCAAGTCGCAAGGGAAACCTTATGATCCACACCGGCTTTTACGGGTCTATTGCTATTACATTACACTAACTTAGGTTGCTTCCTGCTATTTTCTGCTCTGATTTATGCATAAACTTTGCCGAACTAATTTGAAACTCCTGCTACAAAGATCATCTAAGCTAGATGTCAATAATGCAAAAAGTGGTTAATTATCGGAACGAATAAATCTATTTTGTGTTTAATGAGCCAAAACCCTTACGGCATCACAAAATGACACAAGAAGAAGACAAAACTTCTATTTCAGGAACGTGTATCTAAAGGACACCCTTGAGGCGCAAAATTCAATTATTAGCAACGAAAATACAAGTAGCGAGTGAATCGAGCCTGCCAGTTCTGACTTTCTTCTATTTGATTTGTAGAATTCTAGACAGTTTTTATTTGTTTTTTTTTAAGATTCTTTCGTTTCCTCTTTTATTAACTAACTTGGATGACTTTATATTTATTTAGATTCCATTTATAGGGTTGCGTCATCTTTCTCTCTCTTCTTCTCTCGCTCAAGCTTAGTTGGAAGCGCAGAATTTCCGAGTGAAGTGTCATTATCCTCATCATACTAGAAGTTCCTTCTGCATCATCCCTAATATGCTTTCACCTTGACAAGGGATCAAGTCTCAGCTACGGTAACATGACATAGGTGCAAATTTTATAGAAGATTCGTAATTCACAAGTTTGAAACGATATCACGTAATATCCAAGTAAACAAATTAAATAGTTGCTAGAATGGAATGTTATTTTATTTCACTTAATAACATCGATTCAAAAGGTATTTATTCAGAAATTGTTGTGAATTAGTAATATAACCTGAATTTCCATTGTATTGTAAATTATGCAGCAATTGATTAAATCAAATTTATGACATTCAACAGCTAAACAATAAAATAAAAGGGAATTATACTCCGTAAATGCATATATTATATACAAATGAGCTTATCTATGTTAAATGAGTTTAGTTTCCTGCGTTAGTAAGCAAATAATCTTAAACCAAGTGGAATTGGATCCTATATCCTTATCTGCCTAATCTTTAGCAACTCTGTAGTTTGTGATTGCGGAATTCTAATGGTTGCTCATATACTTAGAACACTGAACTACTCTGCAGTTTCGACGGATTTTGATAGATCAACCCCCACATCTTACCAAGTTCTCTAAAATTGATTGCACTTTTCCCAGTCCCCTAACTTAATATATCGATTATTTATTAAAGTTAGTTAAGCTGTGCCTTGTTTGTTTTTATAATGTTCCCAAGGTACGATATTCTCGCAGATTTCAGTCCCGCATCTCGATGTTTTATAGGAAGATTGAACGAGTTTGGCACTTTACGTTATGGTTGAGTCGAGGTTAATGCTACTCTTAGCCGATAACGACAGGGTCTGCCCAGGACATTTAGTGTCTAATGACTTTACTTGCTGAAATTACCTCATTTTTTCCCAAGCTTTCAGAGAAAAGTGTTTTTTTAAGAACCGTTTGCTTTGTCTTGTAAAGTCTAAAAAAATTTTATTGTTTCGGAAGAACAACTACTCGTATTTGATATTACAGACTATTTATGGATGTAAGTACAAAGCTTTCTATTTCTTGCAGTTAAGAAAAGGAATTGTAAGGGTCGGTTTATTAGGTCATAAAGTAGTACTCTGCGAGTTACCATTTTGATTCTGACCTAGTGTAAAAGAGTGCGAAAATGAAGACGAAACACAAAGGAAAAGGCAGAATGTGTCGACAATAAAGTTATGAAGTAAGTCAGATTTTAATTATAAAGTTAATTATACGAGCTTTGAGTCCCGTTAACACCATCAAAGAGAATTTATCCATAGACGTGACTGTAGTACCTTCCTAATGTATTCAAGTTAAAGATGTATAAAATAGCAGAAATAAAATTTGTTTCTAAGAAGTCGTTCATTCGTAAGGGTGTACATAGAAATACTAATGGGTGTCAATATAGTTTTCCTTTAATTTAATCAGTAAAATAAACGTTTAGTGGAAAATGTGCTCTCATAATAATAACCATTTGTCGATTAAACTCGCAACTAGCAATTCAAGTTCCATGTAATTATATGCATAGCCATAATATTCCGACTGTAGACTGTTTGCAGTTTGAAACTAATTTGAAATTATTATTGTAATTGGTAATTGGAAGCTCTAAAATACTGTACTGCCCAAGGGAAAATTTTGACGCTATTAAAGTACGGATATGCAGGTGCTCTAGATTTAAACTAAATACAATTTGTCATATTTTGTTACTCAAACCAGTTTTTATTTATTTGTTTTATTAATAAACTCAATAACTAAACAAACAAAAATGAAAGCAATCAATAAAATTTTTAATATACGTACTGCAAGATTGACCGCAGTTCGCAGTTAGTTAAGTAAGGGCCCTAAGCAGAATGATCCTACTTTGATCTTAAATGTAATAGGTACTTAAAGGTTTGTTTGCGTCACTTAAACACTTTACAGGTACAGTATAAAGTGCTGTTGGAGAATTTACATGTCGTTGCTTACAACTTTACTCCACGACATCTAAAAAAGAAACTGTAAAACTACTAATGCACCTGGGGCCAATCAGCGTCGAAGAAGGCGTGGTAGTTTACAACTGCGGGTAGATTAGATACCGCTGTCCCTCTCTCTGTCTCTCGCTGCACAACAACAACGTTTCGTTGCATTCTTCCCTAATGCTGTAAAAGTCAAATCACCAGGACTAATAAAAAGAAAAAAATTAGACCCGCCATTTTGTTTGCCTTCTGTAGACGTTGCTATGCAACGAAATTGTATATAAAGAACAAATTCACATAGATAAATGATTCCGTTCTTCAGGATGGATAAGAACGGTCTAAAGAAAAGAATTTGCCTAAGATTCGAGCATTAGCCTTCACTCCAAGGCAATCGACCTCCACGGGCTCCTTCAAGAGTCAACCCTTTTCGGAAACCTCCGACCTGCTTCTATATTGAATTGAGGGCTTGGCCGAATGCTAAACCTACCTATGTTTTTACCGAAAGCCAACAACGGCGTGAAAAGCCTTAAGCCAGATGCCAACAGACATACACAGTATTTCAATAGCTTGAAACCTGCGGTCTACAGTGGTTCTAGAAATCTGCACGTGAATTGTAGTACATTGTACGGTAGTTTTAGTTTAGTAACCATTATTAAATAGAGTGAATGGGGGAACTGAAACAATTCCACAAGCTCCTTCTATAGCCAGTGCCGGATTAAAGAATTTGCCGCTTTACGCACATTAAAATTGCCGCCCCGAAACGAAAAGACTAAAATTAAAACTTATAACTTACGTTGTCAAAATTGTTTCCGCCGAGATTTTTTTGATGCAACTGCGACCGTATATAGTTATAGTTTGTTTATGTTTACAAGTAAAATGCAGGTGAACCGTCGATATTTTCTTATTTCTTGCTCACATCTCATATTACTATATGACTCATATAGTCATGATATGCATTTTATGGGAGTTGTAAATAATATCTGAGAAAAATTTGAAACTCTGTCATTTTATTAAATTAAAGTCTCAGATTTTGCCGCCTCTAGAAATCTGCCGCTATACGCACGTGCGTATCCTGCGTATAGGGTAATCCAGCGCAGTCTATAGCGAAGCAGAATTTACACCAGGTCTCGACAAAGCCGTTTCAAGAGCGAACCAGTAAGTAACCAGATTCCGGTGAAGCCTCGTAGCACAACGAACTTCTTCTCAACGTGCAAGCACCAGACCCGGTCTCTACATGGGCTCCAACTTTCTTAAGCTCCAACCTCAGCCTCTCGGTCATTGTTTTATAACTTAATTTGTTTATGTAGAACTAGTTTCGCTCAAATTAATTAATTTTGTGTTTTTTTTTATAATCATTCTAAAAAAATACTGAGTTAATACATTGTTTCTATAATGCTGTTCTGTTTGGTCATGTTTAAATGTTAATAAAATATAATTTTGCCTTTAAAATAAATACTTGAAACACATAAAAGTGTTAAAGCGCAGTTGCTATAAAAAAACAATCTAATTGTTTTATTTACAATCTATACGTCATCTTCCTGAGAATTTTAAAGGAGTTGTGTTCAATAGAATGCAATTAGCCTTAAAGGCCGTGAAAAGGTGGTGCGTAGCCGAGGGACTTTCGGTTAATTTTGAAAAACTTCGCTTCTAGCAGTAACACGAAAAAGAGCACTCAACAACAGGAAACTTTTTTTGTTTGGCAAACGATTACAAATGGTGATGCAGGTTACATACCTGGTCGTCTTCATACACATCAGGTTGACATTTTAACGGCACCTACAACATGTTACAAACAAAACCACCAGGGTATTTTGAACCTGCAGGCGAATCTTTGGACAAACGTGGAAACTGAAACCAAACATGGTACATTGGCTGCTCACAAGAGGGATAGTCTCAATAATTACATACTATTCCTTGGTGTGGTGGCACAAACCTAAAAATATTTTAATCAATTACAAGTAAATTACAAAAACTGACTTGTGTAGGAATATTGGGGGCAAAGTCTACCACCCCGCGTAGGAGTTCTTCTAGATCTACCTCTCTTCTACCTACTTCCACGGGTCGAATAAAAAACGAGACTAGAAGCGTACCAACTGAACACAAATGGAAACGAGAGATACTCTAGCTGTCTAAGAGATCATACCAGAATCTTCAGAATAATAAGCGAAAACTGCATCTTACCAATGCAGTTAGATAAAGTTAAAACCTCAAACGACTCATATGACGAAAACCGTACGAAATAATTATACCAGAACAAGACGAGTGGAAGGAGGATAACCAAACAAAATAGGGACGTCATCTGGTATACGGACGGATTCAAAACAGACAGTGGTGCAGGATTGGGCATTTACAGAAAAGCATCAGGCAATGCTTTTAGCATAAACCTAGCCTGCCATGGAACAGTGTTCCAGACCGCTATCACAGCTATACTTACCTGTTCTCAAGTTATTATGCATAGGTCCTACAGAAATAGGAAAATCTACAATATTTTGACAGCCAGGCAGCGCTGAAAGGGTTAATCGCCTGCCAGTTTAACTCTATATTAGTTCTAAAATGCCACAGAAAACAGGTAGAACTGAGAAAGCACAACAAGATACGCCAGATGTAGGTACCAGGGCACCAGAGGGTACGTAACAACGAGAAGCAAACGTGCTACCAAAATCTGGAAGTGCAGAACAGCTAATAGGACCAAAACTAACCTGCGGGTTAACCTACAGCACCTTCAGAAAGCAAACTAGAAGCTGGCTAAGCATTATTCACCGCAAACACTAGACAGACGACCCGGGCATCAGATATTCCAATTCCCTTGTCAACGACCCGTCCTAGAAGGTCACTAAAAGACTCCTTAAGTTTAGTAGGAAGAAACTAATGAACACAACAAGAAGCCTAACTGGACACTGTTGTATGAACAAACACATATATACGATAGAAGTCGCAGAAAGTCCGCGCTGCAGGTTATGTGAAGAGGAATATGCGACACCCTTTCACTTCTTATGCTTTGGTGGGGTATTAACGGCCCGAAGATAAGACATTTTAGATTACCAGAATTGGAATCCGAAATGATCAGTACAATATACATTGACGACGCGACGTCCTGGGCTTCTTTGAAGGTACGGGATTATCATTCTGAGGCCAAAAGTGTTTTAAAAAGTTCCTCTAAAGCTGTAGGCTCTTTTCATCCAAAATGTGACTGATGTTACGCACAAACTAGAAAAACAGCAGAGAAAACCCTAAGCAACGGCGTGGCATCAGCTGTAGAATGAACACAGACATACCTACATATATTGTTCTAACAATTACTAGTTCCCACCAAATTGCCAAAAATTAAAGTTCTTAAACGAAATTTCGTTGGTTTTTCACGGTAACAATTTATTATTTCGTATCTTATCCGTTGTAAGCTGCAAACGTTAATTAAAAATGATCTAGTAGTCAAAAACTGACCCATTAATTATTTTGATAAGTTTCTATGCACACATATACATCTTGACGTAAAAGGGTGGGCAAGCTGTATTTTATTGATTAATATCCTAGTGTTTGCTGTTACATCGTAGAGTATAATGTGTACTCACTTCATATGCAAATTGTGCGCGGGGTGGGTGGCAAAATCCGTAATTAGTGTGATACGCCATGAGGAGTAGCGATAACAACCAGTAATTAGTAAATCAAGAGGTTAGCTGCACAAACATAATGCAAATTAGATGGTCGATAGCACACGACTCGCTTCCGTTACTTACCAAAATTGTTTCAATATTAATTTAAGTAATAATTCGAAAACATTTATTTTTGTTTGACTTTTCTGTTCTTAAACACAAATTCTCATTTTAACATGCAAGAAACATAACAAAACATCTCTCGATTCAATTAGTTTAATAGCAAATGTCTTTAAAACAGGCAAGGCAAGTTATCGACCATTCTTATTGTTTAATTAGCTTTACGTGAACAGTATCAACTTCACTGGTGTATTTGCGAATGAGAAGAGACAGGACAGAAAGATAAATGAAACGAAGAAAGGTAAATAACGGCTCCACTCGCAACCGGAAATCAGTCTGCATGACAAAAGTTAAACCACCAGATCGTCTATCTGAGATCGATTCTGGCTACAGGAAAATGAAGAAAAATGGTCCGAGATACAGCCACAGCAATTCAGTAACAGTAGCAGTTATATCCGGTTTATTTAAATTCAGGTCGAACAATTTATTTCCTATTCGATGATTCAGTTAAACACTTTATCTATTTTTTACATTACGTTCATCTGTGAATCGAATAATTGCATTTGCCGCACGTTCATTTTCCGGTCAGAGTTGACAGGAACAATACGAAACTCTGAATACAAGATTTATTTCCATACAAAATTCAGATGGTTTTTGGGTAACTTAATTAAATAGAATTACCTTTTTGTTGTTGCACATGAGTAAACTTTTCCGCTTTACTTTTGATCAAAAGAACGCCAGGAAAGAGATTTATTGCAGATTTCAGTTCACACAAATTTATATCAGATTCGATCTCATTTTACTTAAATTCTAATTCACCTTTTACTGTATCTTATTTCAAGTTTTTCGATTTATTTACTGAAGCTGTTGAATACCTAGCAACCGACAAAGAAACTGAACTCGAAAAAGTTTTAAAGAAGTCACTGAACGTTAACATGACAGAAGCAGTATATACCTAAAACCAATTTGGTAGCTTTCACGTCGATACATTTTTTTAGCAACGTTATGCGTATATAAAATGTCAAGATTAAACATAAAAATTTGATAACCTATTTCCCCTATATATAACCATATCCTCATTTACGAACTTGCATTTTTATTAGTTATTATTAAATCCACTAAAACACCATAACGGGTTGTGGGAACATTTGAACGACCAAAGACCGACTTTACATATTTGTAATTATCAAATTTCCAGTTTTTCCATCGCGTGTACATGGTTGCGCGTTAATAATTAGCGCCGTAGCGGGCGCGGCCATCCCATTCCACACATCAACATGTACCTACACAATAGTATATATCAGACTACAAGCGTGATAAGTGAAGCATACGAGGCCCATGGTAATGTTTGTAGGAGCGAGACTTGTCGACGTCCTTAAATTACCAGTGACCTGTTTAAGCGAACTTAACACGCGCCTGGTTTACAGTATTTTTTGCACGATCGATAAGTTAATTAACAACAAAATTGTAAAATTGAAATTCACATTAAAAAAGCTGTCAGCTAAATTTGACACTTTTTACACTTCCATGCTAGGGTTTTAACATAATTTTGTACTGGGGCGGTAACAACAACTACTGTGTTGACAGCAACCTAGTAAGTGAACATAAAAACCTGATCAGGCAAAAAAATAATTAATAAAAAGTCATTTCGCCTTGTAGCTATTGTTTTTCGTTGAGAGACTTTAATGTTTATACGTAACATAACTATTTTTTTCCACTACTACCATTAAACGGTATCATTATTTACTTTGTTCTAGAGCCAAGAAGATGAATTTCTTTCCTAGTGGTTAATAATATTTCATTTTTAACTACTGGTTAATAATAAAAACAAATGCTACCAATTTTTAAATTCGCCATAAACTTTCATGTAAAAATTTTTTGATTTTACTGGTAATAACTGTTCACCAACACTTTCTGCACCTTCCCTAATTTCAGGAGGAGTGCAGTTTTCACTCAAATCATCAAAATTGGACATTTTATAACCACTATTATAAAATATATATTTTACATAAATGTCAATTGAAATTAACTATTCTCTTGTTTTCAAGCAAGGCTACTTTACTTTTGTGCATATTTGCAAGTGTAATTTTATTTTTTATTAATATAAAATCAATTAATTATAAAAGGAATAAAGGTGCTAGTAGTGGAAAAAATAATATATAAACCACGGTAAAGCTGACTTATCAGCCTCGCAACTTATTATAATTAAATAATTCTGCTAGGCTGAGAAAAATGTCTTCTCTACCTTGGTCTATAATATACTATTTTTTAAATTGTCGTATGTTGTTCGTTACAGCCATCAAAACTGCTTTGATACCAGTGCTGTTCAAAAGCTAAATAAATTATTACAGAATGGTAATTTTAAAATGAAAGTCGTTACAATTTTTTCCCTATTAGGGCCATAACTTCAGCATACGCTTTTCTTTTATTAGCTGCTCATGCCCAAATAATTTTCAAATTGTTTTGTTTAAAATTGTCCGGTAAGAAGACATCGATGGGATTATTTACTCAGGGGATTTTCAACTCCACGGGATTCCAACGATAATATTGACGTTCGAAAGGCTTTTGGTCAATACAATATATTTTCGTTTGCTCTTTAATATATAGAAACTCACTTCTCAGTCTTTTCTAAATGGTCTTTGTTCATAAAATCAATGTGGTCAAGGCTAATCAAAACTTTCGGAACCCGTGCACTAAGCCTCACGGTTTTGATAAGCTTAAAAAAATAATAAACACGCTGTGTTGAGATGTTAGACATGTTATTCATATATTCAGCAGTACTTTACAATCTAAAATTTGCAAGGAGTCAGCGAGTATGAACAAGCTTTCCGCAAATTCGTTTGTTTCCTGAAATAATAAGCGCGCATATGTTGCGCCGTTTTTCTTCATTTATGTTTATGGATTAGATCCCGTTTATAAAAAATAGGAGCATAGTGTATATAAATAAAAGCAAAACGGTTCAAAAGCAGATCAAAACTGTATTTTAACAATGGAAAGAATTATTGTAGATTTTACAGTCGCAGAAATGCTCTATCTTAATGAGGTAATCTGAATGCCCGTTTATTTGACACAAACTTCTATTAATTAATTTTTACTCGGAAGCATTTTATTTAAGTTCTTGGAAGTATTCACCCGACGCCGTACCCCTTTCTTAGTACATGCTGTTTTTATTCTTATCTGTATTGTTTATGTTTAGTCTATACAATTTATATCTTAATGTCAAATGTAGATCCCTTCCACCTGTCTTAACTTTTAGTAGTGAAGGGCTTCCACTACAAGAACTTACATATTTACGCATCCATTACATAAGGAGCAGTTGGTTTTGTACAGCAAGCCGCTACAGTAATATACACATATATATGCAAATTTGACAGTCTACTACGTTTTTGTATAATTAGAATAAATTCTGCGACAGCGATAGCGTCATTACAAAAACAAACTTCGAGAACATCGCATTGGAGCCACGAGTTGGCTTGAATTTGGTTATCGTGTGTGAACGATGTAACGCTCATAATAAAAAATAAATGGGTTAAGAATTAACAAACAGCAAATAAAATTGACTCAAATCTTGCACGCAATAACTGCCTCTGAGATCTTGAGGTTGTCGGAACCCGTGGATTTGCCTGGGTACGCAGGATTGTCCAGAGGAATCACCAGGACACGAACTCCTGGTACTTTCGTCGCTTGAGATAGTGCACCAAAAGGATCAAGTTAACTTAGAGATCCGACAGGGGCTTGCATGTACTGATAGTGGCTTCTTCCCTTCTTCGGAGGGTGAGATGTGAAATGCGGACTGATTCGACTCGACATTCATTTCATTGGCTCAAGTTGGTTGGAGATGTGGTGTGGCTTTAGAGGGGCGCTGTTGGTGCGATGACATAAAAAGTGTTGGTTTAAAATTGCCGTAATTAGCACAAAATAGAATGAGGTAGGCAAAGGGAAAGGAGGCCTATGTCACAAAGCGGACTGAAAAGGGCTAAGAAACAGAAGAAAACTTTTTTGTTACTATTCTGGGAGAGAACTACGGCTAGATGTGTCGAGAGCGAAAGATAGCGGTATCCGCATTGTTTACGAGGTCAACAGAACAGCGAGTTCTTATGTAAAAGACCACGCCCTCCTTGACGCCTATTAGCTGTGAGCTGTGAAACTGTGTTAGAGTTTCTCAGTTTGTTTTGGTCAACAGTGCGTAATTAAGTTTGGTTGAGGACAAAAAATTGGTTAATGATGTCGCATAGGTAGAGAGTCACCGTTATTAGTGTATCGCTTTGTTGTCATTTTAGAAAATTAATTCGGTAATACAAATATACATATATTAGCATAACTTTCAAAATAACCCGACATAAGCATTATCAAAAAGTATAAAAATTTTAAGAATCCCAAAACCGTACGATAGACAAAATTGGTGAAAAAATAAGTTTAAGCAAAACTTGACACGACATTAATAACAATCAGTGAGGAAATAAAGAATCGCGTACGAATAGCAAATAAATGTATTATTGTAGGCTAATAAAACACCTAAAGTCAAAGTTACTGCTCCAAGAAGCCAATGTTAGATAATACGTGACATTCATAAGATCTATCTTGATATACGATTCTGAAAGGCGAACCGAGGAGCCGATGAGCTTAGGCTCACCTTCGAAAGCAAAATCTTACGTAAAATTTACGGACTCGTCCAGATAGCGCAGGAATGGCTCTTAGAGCATAATGTTTTTATCTTACTTAGTATCATCAAAGTTATCTACAATGGAAAGTTACGATAGATGTTTCCAACCATATTTAAAAAAACT
This sequence comes from Ctenicera cuprea, assembly GCA_958336395.1. NCBI lineage: Eukaryota > Metazoa > Arthropoda > Insecta > Coleoptera > Elateridae > Ctenicera > Ctenicera cuprea. The sequence goes on along the minus strand of OY284486.1, from coordinate 70,136,358 downwards.
GTATTAAGAAATCATGCAGTGGATTCTTTAACAAGTCAATAAGTGCATTCAAAATTACAATAGACGGTTGACTTTGAAGACGCAAATGTTAAAACGAAAACATCGAAGTTTATAATTACTTGTAGCTGTTTTGTTAGGTGAACAGGTATATAATTTTATTTATAAATTCCAGCTTTACTTCGTTAAAGTCCATATTTAATGAGTATCTGTATATAAAATACTTAATTGCTTTAACAATATTTATTTATTTAACCTTATACGTATTTCGGCATGTTTACATGCCATTGTCAAAGTTTATATGATAAAGTAAACAGTTAGTGTTGTTATAGCAATAGAACTTTGTAACTTGTCTTGGTAATCGTCTGCAGATGACTTGATTTCTTATTCCAAAATGTCCAATAGAGGAGAATTTAAGAGATCAATTTGCTCATTCATTATCGGTACAGTTTTTAAATGTTTGTGAATTTCAAAAGCTTCTAGTATATCTAATTTACGTTTATCATCACAAAAGTGTAAACATTTTACGGTCCCTTTAGACGAAATTAATTATAATAGATAAATTTCAATTATTAAACAAATTGCATACAGTAATGGTTATAATACTAAACTTATTGATACATTAATTAAAGAAAAAGATTATAAATTAGCCATTCAAAAAATTTATCCGAATACCCTAACTTCGTTCGATACAATTAAATATGCTTCGATCCCATATTTTGGTGACAAATCAGAAAAAAATGCTAAAATTATAAACAAAACAAATAAATATAAAGTAAGCTTTAAAACAACTAGGAACATCTTAAACACTTTGTTTAATGCAAAATCAAAAACAGACGATTTGCTAAAATCAGGCAATTACAAATTAATTGTTCGCATTGTAATTCGGTTTATTTAGGCCAGACAATTAGAAATTTTGATATTAGGTATAAGGAACACGTACGTTGTTACAAATACAAACACCCACATAAATCCAATTACGCTAAACACTTACTAGAACAAAATCATTCAATGACATCTAATACCACCATAAAATGTGTTTACACTTTTGTGATGGCAAACGTAAATTAGATATACTAGAAGCTTTTGAAATTCACAAACATTTAAAAACTGTACCGTTAATGAATGAGCAAATTGATCTCTTAAATTCTCCTCTACTGGACATTTTGGAATAAGAAATCAAGTCATCTGCAGACGATTACCAAGATAAGTAAAAAACGTATAAGGTTAAAATATATAGATATTGTTAATGTAATTAAGTATTTTATATATAGATACTCATTAGGTATATAATTATTTATTTTTAAGAACTGTAGGGTAAATGGCATAATTTTCATTAATACCTCATTGTTTTGATAGAATTTGTAGTATATAAGCAGCCACATTGAATAATGCCTGGTACTTTTTCATTTTTGGGTTGTAATACTATTAATCTAATTGCTCATTTCTGCGTGATCAACAATTTTGCAGAAGTAATACTGAGTGTTATAAAAAAGATCAAGTAGGCTTTGGATATTTTTATTTATAAGTTCGAGTCTTACTTCGTTGAAGTTCATTTATCTTTATCGTAAATAAAACAATTCCTAACTTCAACAGGTTTTGTATTTTAGCTTTCTACGTATTTCAACGTGCTTACACGTCATTATCAAAAGCAAGATTAAAAGTAAACAGTTGTTGTTGTTATAGGAACAATAAATTTTCATAACTTGATCTTGGTTTTCTATATCTGCGTTTAGATGACTCGATTTCTCATTTCAAAACGTCTAATAACGGTGAATTTAAGAGATCAATGGGTTCGTTCATTAAAGGTACAGATTTTATATGTTTATGACTTTCAAATGCATCTAGTATATCCAACTTACGTTTGTCATCACAAAAGTGTAAACATTATATAGTGTTATTAGATGTCATTGAATGATTGTGTTATAATAAGTGTTTAGTGTAATTGAATTTATAGGGGTGTTTATACTTGCTTTTTTTTTATTTTCTCTAGTTTATTAGCAATCAGAATTACAAAATATATGTAAACATATAGAATTCTATGAGCTAATGTGTGGACTCTGACAAAGTACGACATGCAAAGGATGACACCCATCGGTGCTGCCTTAAATAGTATATAAATATACATATGACATAGGTAATGTTTTAAATATTAGGTCTAAATTAGATAACTAAATCTGCTGGCCATTTTCTTTTCAGACGTCTTCGATAGGTATTATCTAGGAGGGGCTGAATACTTGGATTTGGGTGGACTTGTAGCCTCCTAATATGGGTGCTAGCGTATTGGGTTATTACATCTTTGACATAGGGTATCTGGAGATCTTCGTGGAGGGTACGATTAGATACGTACCACGGAGCATTGGTTATAGCACGTAATGCCTTGGACTGAAATCGCTGTAGGATGTCAACGTTGGACGAACTGGAGCATCCCCACAATTCGATTCCATATGTCCAGATGGGTTTGATAATCGTCTTGTAGATTAATATTTTGTTTTCGATTGAGAGATTAGACTTTCTGCCAATAAGCCAGTAGAGTCTTTTAAGCCGTAGGTCCATTTCCTTCCGTTTTTTTGTGATGTGAGTTCTCCAAGTAAGCCTTCTATCGATATGCATACCCAGATATTTAGCTTCATTGGCCTGTGGTATTACGATGTTATTTAGTAGCACTGGTGGACAGTTTTGCCTACGTGTGGTGAATGTGACTTGGGTGGACTTGGTTTCGTTAACCTTTATGCGCCACTTCTCCAGCCAGGTGGTTATTGTGTCTAGATGTTCTTGAACACACCGACTTGCGGTTAATGGATTTTCATGACAGGAGAGGATAACTGTGTCATCCTCAAAGGTGCCTGTTACTGTTTTAGCTGACGTAGGCAGGTCTGCGGTGTAGACCAGATAGAGGAGGGGCCCAAGAACACTACCCTGAGGTACTCCAGCACTAATCTGCTTTATTTCCGAAACTTCGTCGCCGAGCTTTACTTGGAAATAGCGATTGGAGAGGTAGGACTTGAAGAGAAGGTAGTATTGGTGGGGAACGGATTCTTTGATTTTGAACAATAATCCCTGATACCAGACTCTGTCAAATGCCTGCTTGACGTCTAGAAAAACTGCACAACAATAGTTTTTGTCTTCCAAAGCTCTATTTATCACATTTACGACTCTGTGACATTGTTGTATTGTTGAATGGCCATGTCTGAAGCCGAATTGATGCTGTGGTATTACATTTTCCAAGAATGCTTCTGCAATTATCCTTCTGAGAATCAGTTTTTCAAGCAGTTTAGATATTATCGACAGTAGACTAATTGGCCTGTACGGCGAAACTGCCTTAGGTGCCTTACCTGGTTTTAAAATCATTACTATGTGGTCAAATTTGAGTTGAAAAGGCCAGTATGTTAGGCGAAGTATTGCGTTGAATAATATAGTTAAAAAGGTGATACCTTTTCTGGGCAGCTCTTTCAGTGCCTTGCCGGTTATAAGGTCGTAGCCCGGTGCCTTGTTGTTATTTAGGAATTTAATTTCAGTGCGTATTTCAGCGGGCGAAAAGGCTTGAATCGGCGGAGATAGTTGTAGCGGGGCTGTAAGATACTCTTCAACTTCAGGACTAGCGTTATTCGTGTGTGGCGTAAAGACTTCTGCTAGATGGCGCGCAAATGCTTCAGCTTTTTCCTTACCCGATCGTCCTTGCTGGTTTATACTTGTAACACCGTACGTGTTTCTTGTACCTAATATCAAAATCAAAACCAGTGCCAAATAGGTCTCATTTGTGTAAACCCTGAAAATATTTGGCCCGACTCGCATGGATTTCAAAAACTAATTTTTTTTATGGAGGGCTGCATCTGCCAAAAATTTCGAAAAACTGGAAAAATGGCGCACTCAAGACATAAAATGTCTTACATGAAGTTATATTGTAATTCAGTGTAGATTCCAAAAATTTAATAAAAATTGGGACATTCCATTTAAAATAAGGAAGTTGGGGTTCATTTCCGGTATAACTAGAAGTTACAGAAAACTGAAAATATTTCAGCTGAAACGACCTCTTCAGAAAACTCGTGTATACAAATTTGCAAAAAACTAGTTTCCCGTATACATATCGACTCAGCTCGTCGTGAAGGACCCTGTATATGAGTACAGACTAAAAAGGAACATACCGTTAGATTTACCACATAGATATTAAGCATATAATAGTAGCAATGCTATGTCATCATGGCTAAATATTTCATAGAGTTAGTGTCACTGGACACCCACTCTCACGTCATACTTTGTTTCTCACATTCTATTTTTACCAGCAGATTTGCTTATTGTTATGTAAACAGATTGCAAATAAATTCGATACAAAAAAAATATAAACCGAATTACAGTGCGAGCAATTTAATTTGTAGATGCCTGATTTTAGTAAATTGTTTGTTTTTTCTTTAGCATTAAACAAAGTGTTAAAAAATGTTTTTGTTGTTTTAAAAGTTAGTTTGCATTTACTTGTTTTGTTTATAATTATAACAATTTTTTTGGACTGATTGCCAAAAAATGGAATTGAGGCGTATTTCAATTTATCTGATGAAGTAGTTGGATAAATTTTCTGAATAGCTAATTTATAATTTTTCTCTTAATTGGTGTATCAATAAGTTGAGTATTACAACCATTATTGTATGCCATTTGTTTAATAATCGAAATTTCTCTATTATAACTAATTTCACCTAAAGGAATCTATGTATGATGGACCTGTATGCTGCTAATTTATGTGTTTTATGTTGACAAGAATCGTGTAGTATTGTAATGTCTGTTTGTGTAGATTTTCTATAAACTGAGTACTCAAATTTATTAGTTGAATTAATTTTTATGTTTAAATCTAAAAAGTTAATAGATCTATTTTTGTAAATTTTTGTTTTGTCGACGCTACCCGGTGTAGCATATGCTATACTGAGTAGGATTGGCAAAACAAATAATCCAAACCTCAACTGACCCTTTTTTATGCATGTAACGAGAAGTTGTGATCCTGATTTTTTTGATAAACTTAGGTTCATTGTTAAAGAGTACGCAGTACGAGTGAAATTGTCTTAAAGTAACTGAGGAAACTAATTGAGGTAAAGGCCCATTCGTTCTCACAAGAATTAAACAGTGATGTAAAATCGAACCAGGAACAATAATTAACACCAATGAAGACAACGAAACTGATAGTGCCGTTGAAAAAGTGCCCTCATCAGAAAATTACGAGGATCTTGAACCAAATACTGCTGATACAGACGCCTAGCGTACAAGGTTCGCCCAGCACATCAAACGTAGAAAAGTATATTAAAAATCGCTATTAGGTCTACAGAGGACACCGCATGCTGGCGTGTAAATGAGTACTTCAGTTGCGGAAATAATTTTGCCCTTGCAACACGCAGGGAAGTTAAACTCAGATATGTGCAGTATACAATAGAAAAATCACATTAGTCAAGGTCTTACGTGTCCAAAATAAATCTTATCTTATTTTACGACAATAGCGGTTGATTTAAATTGATAATTGGGCCGGCGGGTGGTCTAGTGGTTAAAGTCCTAGGCTTTGAAACTAGACTCTCAATGGCAGTTGGTTCGAGTCCACTGCTCGTCACTAATTTTTCTGAATAAGTTAAATCTGACGAGTCCATGGATGGTGTATGTAGGTGTGTATGTTGGGTTGCATGTCTTTCAGGGGTGGGGCATGTTAGACCGGTGAAGAGCACTTAGTGTGCTGAGCCCGGGTAAGGGGGTGGGATGGGAATCATGGGGTCGTGCTCACGCACGGCTTCATGATTCTTTAAAAAAAAATTGATAATTAAGTAAAAGAGAAGGTGTTAACAAGTAGAAAAAATTGGGTTTATTTTACTTAGCTGCTACATCGAAACTATTGATTTTGCGAAAAAAGTATGTTAAATATAACTTGTAGAGAATTTAATTGTCTTTAATATTGATAAAAACTATTTTTGCTCTAAGAGGTACTAGAAACGAGATATTGCAGAAAAACTATTTTTTGGCGGCATTTTACCAATGGGCGGCGCTAGCAACAAATATAGGTGGTAGCAAATTAATTGTTAATTAGAATACCCAAAATTCCCCTAGTCTATTCTTGGTAGGTTTCTTTTCTGTCTTCTGCAGCCTCGCCTGAGTGTTCTTTGCCATGGTTTTATCAACGTTTTAAACATCACTAGCGGTTTGTTAACTAACAAATTGATTTGATTAGTTGTTGACACGAAAATCGAGCAGTCTAGTGTGATTTAGCTAACCAAAATATAACGATGAAAATCGGTCGTTTCCTTTGCTCAGAATTTACAATACAATTACTTTACAATTGCAATTGAGGGAAAAAGTAACAACAAATAAAATTGAATTAAAAAACAGTGTAGGAGATTCCAGCAGGAACAAACTAAAGTGGGTTTTACCAACTTAGATCACGTCAGTTACAACCCTACGACCGAACCCATGTAACTGAATTAAACTCTCAACAAAAATGTCGAAAGATTAAATCGAATTCAATTAGAGTCAGCTCCGGATCTGAAGTGAACTGAAATATACTGAATTATAACAAACTAGCAGAACCCGTGGGCCACGCCCCCGCTCTTTCTTGTCTTCTTTCAGGGACGGTTTTTTCATTAACTAGTATATATAATAATAATTAAGCAAGCTGAAAGGATTTCAGATGTTTAGGTTTCAATATTTGTAAGGTCGTGTGCGTTATTAACAGACTTGCGCCGTCATTTTTTAGTGTAATGTTTTGTGCCAGTATTAGCTTTTCGGGCAGTACTTACGCTAATGTCTATGTTATTAATTTTAGCAGGGTGGAACTTCAAAATATCGGTTACATGTTATTGTTCTTATTGGTTTTCTCGAGTGTATAGTCGAATAAAAAAGATAGTTCAGGGTCTAGCGTCTCAATCAGTCAAACAAATGTTTATTCAATTTTGCTTATAATTATCGAAACGCGTAGCGGCATCGAACTATTGGGCGCGGCCGATTGGGGTGCAGGGATGTTTGATCGCAGAGACGTTAGGACGCGGAACCGTTTGGGGCAGGGACGTTTGGGCGCAGAAACGTTTTAGGCTGGGCCGCTTTGGCTCAGGGGCGTTTCGACGCAACAAAAGAAATTATTTGATTTTGTCTTTTTCTTTAAATTATTAACACTTTAATAGCCACTCAATCATGTATTAACATTTAACACGACGCTCAAAATTTTTACGTAAGTACCAGCTTATGCCTGCTTACTTGTAATTGCAAGACCACGAATTAAAACTGTTTTTGAAATGTGCAAGAGTGTACTACAAAATAAATTAGGATTTTGATGTGCCAACATCAATTTCCAGCTCTTCTTGTTAAATCTAATTCTCTCTAGAGCTAAGTTTTATTTCATAATCCCACCCCATGTCAAGGGATTAGAGGTAACGTAGAAATATTAAATGGGATGATCTATAATATTTTCGTTTTATTTAATATTTGCAGCAAAACAGGCACAACCTATTTATTCAAAATTTTTGATTTTTTTAATCTTCTTAAATGTTACTTGATTTATTTCTTGTTGCTTATTTTTAGTATATAGATTTAACTCTTTATAGAAGCTTCCATTCTATAATAGTCACATATATTACAGTCGATTATATAAGTACTATATATAGGAAAGCCGCCCTTGTCGGCATATTCTGCATCAAATTCGAACATAAACGGTTGATGGCTTTTAGCCTAGCCACTTATCAAATTAGGGGGAATTAGAAAACAAGTGGCTTCTATAGTGGACATCGTGCATTAAGTGACAGCCACAAAGGTGTGGTGATTGCCAACTTGTTAATTAATAGTTCATAAACAAGAGAGTAGCAACTAAAAGTGAGTACTTTATGTTGATCCGAAGAGTCATTGTAATCAGATAATAATAATAATAAGACTTTCGGCTTAAGAGATTCAGGTGAAAAATGAAAAGTCAACATAAAAATGCCCTGACGCAGCAAGAAACTGCAATGAGGACAGCAGTTGATGTCGACTTCAATGATATTCAATTTCATGGAAATCAAGACGCTGGTGGCTCAGACTTTTCTATTTTTTAATAGATCCTACAATTGTAAATTCTTTCAGATTGTACAAAACATCAACCATGGCTATGGGACAAGAACCTATATGTCCCATTTATAATTTAGGCCACATCTAGCAAATCGTCTGATTGAGGATTATTTGGGTAGGAAACGAATAGGTCCACCAGTAAATCTAATAAAAAATTAACGAAAAAAATTGATGTTGCTAGTATAGAAAATTTTCAAAGAACTACTAATGTTGGACCGTATATGCTCATGCGAAAAGTACCGACGATATGCATATTGTAGTACGAAAACAAATTTAAAAATGTCAAAATTCTGTAAAGCTTGAGATATGGCGCTGTGCTCAGCTTGCCTTCACGATTTTCACAAACTAACTGTTTTTTGTGTTAAATTTTATTTAGTATCTGATATTATCTATATTAAGGTGTTGAGTGTCTAATGTTTAGACTACAAAACTTGATGTTGTATGTAAGCGCCATCAGTATATACATTCCGCCAGTTAATTTTTCCGTGAAACTTTTACGGTTGCCGCATTGCATTGGATTGTAACCGGCGAGATTTTACCTATGTTCTAGCAATAAATTGTGTTTATCGGCCGTGTTTTAGTAATACATTTTTTGTTACTAAAGAAGAACGCAGCGTGCAGCAAGTTTAAGAAAATAATATTTAATTAGTATTATTGTAACATAATCTGCTGATAGCTTTCATAGCGCAAACCACTCAAGGCAAGCCAATGGAATCGCTGCGGCCTGGTCCAACGAGCAGTTTCTTTGGAGTCGTTCTTACACTTTGCTTTAGTTTACACTATTAATACATACACACTACAGAGACACATTCTTTATTTTTGGGACACCCCTTAGGAATTACTGGCAACTAAGCCAAAATTGTTACGAATGATGTTGTTGCCCAGAAGTATCTGCTTGTAAATCTTGTATAATTAAGAAAACGCTTTCTCTTAAAAAATACGTGTTTTAAACTTGCTGATCGATTTCTATAAATAAGGGCGAATTTCATTTTGGAATTAGATGCAACAGTCTATCAGGATTTTCTTTCTGCGTATTTATTGGTTGCAAAAACATTTAGACAATCTCTATTCAGGCATTAAGGCATCTCTTGAAACTTAAAAAAAGTGATAAGTTTAAATAGCTTTTTTCTCGCTTTTCTTTTAAATAATTTTTCTAGATTTATGATAAGAATTTTTTTTAAAGATGTTTTCCCTAATAATTTTACTGGGCTTTTTCATTTTTTACCTTGTTTTACAAAGCTGTTTATGTAAAGTTTCCTTCCTGTTTCTTTTGCGAAGCTTTTTTTCGTTTTTTGTCTCGATTTTTTCCACGAGATTTTGTTGCCGAGAGCGACTCTCAGTTTCAAGACCGACTTAACAAAGATAACATTCGGAGTTTTACTTTTAATATTAAAAAGCTGCCGGAGAACAGCCACAACAAAAACCCTCACGGACGTTTTACATAATAAAGAAATATACACTACGCATTCCACAGTCCATTGAAGTACGTATTGGGAGCCATAACATAAACTTTCGCGTAAATATACTGCTGCGTGTACCTACATTACTTTCTCGCATTTCATGAATAACTAGCTGAAACCGTACGCTTTTCTACTTTCCCATGCTTTCAGTGTGAAAATATTGTAATCGCGAAAATTTTTGAAGAATATGATATAGGGCATTGAGACTAATCTAAAGTTTGTTCCAAACACTCTAGCTTTAAAATGGCTGCCGCTACGGAAACTGCGAAGAAAAAATATTTTCAAAAGTTTGAACTTTACCAAAAAACTGTTGCTAAAAAACTGGATACACGATTTTTTTTAAAACTTTGTAAGCTTTTAGAGCTAATGATGCGCTAATATTTATGTAGTGTTTGTTCCATTCCACTAAATTCTTTGTGACGCCTACTATGAATTTTAGAATAACGTAAATTCAGGTTCTTCTCTTCAGTAAATGGAGGACGATAAAAAACTTCTGTTTAGACTAAAATGCTCATAAGTAACAGTAGAATAAAATTCAGAACTTAATTTTTAGCTGCAGCAATATTTAGGGCAGTTAACTTTCTCGCTCCCTCCCTAATTTTGGCAAACAAGTTTGTCAAAATAGTTTTAAACAGAATTAAAGCAGTCCCTATATAAAATTCATAAAACTGAGACTGCGATCCACGATCTGCTACACTAGCAACTTAAGTAGTTAACTTATTATTTTTAAAACGCGTGGGGCATAGCCTACGGGTTCCGCTGGTATGATTATAATGCCTAAAAATTTGTGTTTGTTTTACTTCTATTATATTTAAGAATATTGTTTCTAATATTTTTGTACAAATAAACTTTGTTTTTAACCGACTTCAAAAAAAGGAGGAGGTTCTCAATTCGTCTGTATATATGTTTTTTTTTTAATGTATGTTCGGGCATAACTTTTTGTTTATGAACCGATTTTAATGATTTTTTGTGTTGGGTTCAGTATAGTTCCAAGGTGGTCCCATTATAATTTCATTGGTATTGGAGCTTGAACTTCGAAGATACTCCTCAAAATCTATTTTTTAACCGACTTTTTAGTGTTTCCGTATTTCATCTTTCGTTTCAACTGGCCGTCATTTCCTCATTCGAGAAGCATCCTTACTAGGTCTACCCATCACTTAAAATTGTAAAATAAATAACTTTAAAAAAAAAGAAAACCGACTTCAAATAACACAAAAGTGACATAAGTTAACTAAAAAGCAAAAAAATAAATGTTTTTTATACAACAGTTTAATACTTATTTGTTGTTCCGTTTAATGTAATTAAGAAATTGTTGTTTATTATATAATTATTAATTGTTTTATAATTTTTAAGTCGGTGCCAAGTAAAACATAAAAATTCGAATCTAATTTGTTATTGCAGCAAGGTATATAATTTTTATGTTTTACTTGGCACCGACTTAAAAATTATAAAACAATTAATAATTATATAATAAACAACAATTTCTTAATTACATTAAACGGAACAACAAATAAGTATTAAACTGTTGTATAAAAAACATTTATTTTTTGCTTTTTAGTTAACTTATGTCACTTTTGTGTTATTTGAAGTCGGTTTTCTTTTTTTTTTAAAGTTAATTATTAGAAAAGAATGTTTGTTTTTATAAGCGTCTCCTATAGTAGTCACCAAATATTCTGACATGAGATTTGGAGATATCAACTTGTAAAACTTTAGTTGCCGCACCCTGTACGTTTGATATGAAATTGAATTATTGATTTCAAGTCAAATTTGATAGGCATGTTGTATATTTTTAGAAGGTCTGTTAAGTTAAAAACGTTTTATGGCACATACGACTTTAAGTTAAACTAAGTTATATTTAAAACTATTTGTTACATTAACATTTACAGATTACGCTCGATTAATAACATAAATCTCTGAACCGTTTCTTGCGATGTTATTGTAACAAATTGTAAAAAAATAAAAAGTCACTTACAATTCATATCAAGTGTAACGGAACTGGAGATAGGAGCAACCAGGTTGTTGTTAGAAGCTTGGCATGTAAAAACGGAGTGAAGGTGTCTCCTTTGAAGTCGCTCCAAATGCAAAATATTCCTCACACGCTTTTCGGAAAGGTATTCGCATGAATCATCCAACAAGGCATTTTCTTGCCACCAAGTTACTTTAGGAGGAGGTCGACCTTAGACAGAAAAATGATGATATCAATACTGATTTATTGCAACTAGATTCGTTTAAAATTAGGCTCATCGGTGCACTTACTTTTTATATAATTAAATATTGAAACAAAAAAAAGTAATTTAAGTTATTTACCTCCAGTTGCAACACACGTGATATTGATAGAACTTCCTTCGTTGTATGGTCCGAGAATGTAATGAGGAATATGAGCTCCTCTTTCGTCTAGAATTCTTAATTTCTCGGGGGGAACTAAAATTAAAAATTGTTTTGTTAAATAAATTAATAGCTAATAATAACAATATCGTTTAACATAATTTTGAATTGAATTCGTAAACAAGTACTTGTATTAATATGGAACGTAAAGTGGTTTTAGGAATATATGAACCTTTCTTCATTTGCATTAGATATTAAAAAAAACCGGCTCAAAATCGTTACAGAGATTTCTCATTTTATTGCTTACCGGATGTTATTACATGAAGAAAGGTTTTTTGCTAAATAAATCTAAAACACCAAAATGAGTTTCTGTATCCTTGCAAACAAATTTTTTATTAGATTGTACGCGAGAATCCTACCCAAGCTTCCCGTAACGGGACAAATAGATGAATTCAAATGAGAAATAAGTCGGAAGTAGAGGAATTGCAGGACATCAACTAAATCAGAATTAATGACAAAATAAATTTCCTTCGTGCTTTAAGTCATTTGCGAGCACTCTAAAATAATGCCTTCTAAGTAGCAGCAGTGCTAAACGCACAGGATTCACAGAATAATGAAGTTAGAAATTACTTCTTTAAATATGCTTGATTTTTCATGCAGCTTTACACTTACTTATAACTGTTACGTTAACCTTAACGTTTCGAGTAGGTGTTCGCAGGAAATCTACCCTGCATTGGTAAATGCCGCCATCACTCTCTTTAACGATATCTATTGTTAGTTTGGACGGATGATCGTTGTACCTGAAGAAAGCTCGCCCTCCTAGGACCGATTCGTCGGCCCAGTGCTTTCCCTGCTCTAATGGTTTATCTCGCGAGTCAAACCTGTTGGTTTAAAAACAGTCTACTTTTAGCTGGCAGTTTTTTAATAAAATCTTTTCTTTTACGAATTTAAATACGTTAAATGATGAATAATGATGTATAAACTTACGTGTATATGGGGGACTGTTTGTGTTTCGTTCCTTCTTTGTACCATATGACAATTTCCATTTTATCACCTGGAACAGCTGGTGTTATATCGCAGGGTAGTTTTGCAACGCCTCCTTTCACAGCTTCCGCGGAATATACCGTTTTTACTGAAACAAAAATGTATGTTCATGTAGAAGTCGCAAATAATGAAAAATGGTAGGTTAGAAACTTTTTTGAAATGAATACAATATTGGGTGGCTTATAACTGTATCTACTAGCACTTTTCAAAGTTTTATACGAATGAATAAATTGTTTGAGGACAAGTAGTAATCATTTGACCCCGGATGATGACGATAAATTTGGAAAAAGCAATAGCCGACCACTCCAGCAACCGTCTCGGCATTTAGCCAGACAACGGGACGATGCCATATATTGGGGTATTTCCATTTTACATTAGAGAAATATGTTCAAACTGCATAAAACTATAGATCGGAGAAAAGCACGCGCATTATTTTCGAAATCTTTCACGTTTAGCAAGAATGCGCATTAGAAATATGCTTTGCATGTTATTGTCGTTTATTTCTGTTTAAGTGTCGCCAATTTACATGGAAGTAGCTCTTTAAATGCTCTATAAATGAAGAAGAGACACTTAATTCCCTCCGTTTTGTCTAAGCGATTAACATAAAATTAATGTGATATACTTTCTGGGCTTAGCAAACAAGTAAACAGCAATTTTCAGTCGCTAAGTTCTAGAATGGTATAACTTCAGCGTTGTAACTGTTTGTGTATATATCCGTAATATTTGCGCGAATGCGTTTGCTGAACTAACCGGATTTCCGGTGATGACAGCTTATTACTTATTAGGCCACCTACATATATTCAGAAATGGCGAAAGCCTACCAACTGGGATGCTGCAGTAAACAAAAAACGTTTCCTTTCATTTTTATTTATATTGAAATCACCCCGTCGATTTATAACCTAAATCTTAATAGATTGCTCAGTTCTTTAACTTAATCTAGCGCGACACGCTGACACAATGATGAGCGCGAACCGCAGTGTTACTGAACGTAATCGGTAAATTGGTTTCATTCCAAAAGTGCGGGACAAACAACCGATGCGAGGAGGTTCTTTATGACCTTCATTAATCACTGTCGCTCTTCATTTTATATCATTCCTTCAGCTATCACCAGAATAATCGTGAAATTTGTAACGCGGCCCTTAGCAAGGTGACAATTTTAAAAGCGCAAACATCCAAGAAATTAACCGAAACGGAAGAAAATGCAAAAGGCGAACCTCAAAGCCTAAAACGTAAAAAGCGGAGCACGAAAGTGCTCCCTAATCTGTCTGGAAACTTGGAAAAGCCCTTACAGCACAGAACAAAGCAACATATCTTGAATTAAATCACGATATATAGAACACGTGTCCTAAAGTGGGGAGCTCAGCGACCAAATCCCAGGGGAACTTTGCTCCGTGGACACGTTGATACTAGATAAATCTTATTTATTAAGGGGTTATCGACCACCATCATTTTAGCTATCTTTGCTTATCTATAGTAATCGATCTGATTCCTTTGTGTGGTTACGTTTGCCGTAGAAATTTTCCTTATAGTATTATACGAATATGGTATTATTTTAAAATAAAACACGACTTTGTGGAACCAGCAAAGTAACCGATATAAAGACCAAAAGTAGTAGAACACCAAAGCTATCTTTCTATAAAGATGTACAAAATATTTTAGCTTATAGAAGTGTTAGATTAGCTTTGTTAATCATTCAAACAAGCAGTATCGATAGCATTTCCTATTAAGATATAGAGCACAATTAACCTGTAATTTAAGACACAGCCAAGTAGAATAGGGCCTAAGCCAAATGATATACTCCAAAAGGGATTTATACTGCTTACACTTATAATGTCGCTCAGCTCTATTGTCTTCTGCAAATGTATCACTATAATTAGCTTGCAGTTTTAATCGTATGGATTATAGCAACCGCGATGATATTATAGCTAAACTATTGAAATCGTATTATACAGTGCGTTCATTTCAAGACTTTCCACCGGTAAATCTTGTGAAGCAGGAACGATAGCTAAATAAGTGTAAGGCCACTTTTCCACAATGGAGGGCGATTCTAGGGTGCGTAATCACAGTCGCGGGGAGACGAACCTTTTCACCGCAGCTAATATTTTTCAGAGTGAGCTTTTTTCGAGAAAAAAATACTTTTATATTAAAACTTTTTTCAAGCAACAAAGATGTTTTAAAAAAGATAAATTTTTCTAAGCGAACTGTTTCAAGAAAGTAATAAAAATATTCCTCAATAGAAATGTCTAATAAAATGTTTTTTCTGGCAAAAATTCTCCCTTACAAAACTTCTCATATCAAAAATAATATTGATACAATGAGCATAATGAAATAAATAGCTTTTTCGCAAAAAAACGACAACTTTAAAATTTTAACTAAGATTTTGCTTTTTGTGATACGTCAAATTAAAGGTCTTTAAAAATGCTCTTTTTTTAACATATAGGAAGTGGCAAATGATTATTACATCTATGTAAAAAAATGGTGTTTGACAATTGTGGAAAATCGCAAACCTACTGCACACAATTTCTGCGGGTGGTCTAACCCTCTGATTATTTGTAAATCGGCCGTTACATTAAATTTGTGACCAACAACAACAAATTCTGTTATATATTTCCAAAATGGTTTAAACTTTTACAGAGTAAATAGAAATAGATTTTATATAGAAAACCAAAAGTTATTGTGTTCTAAGAGCGGCTGTTACTCTTAATAAAAGGTGTGCTCACAAAAATCTGTCACACTTCTGTATTAGATTTTGTTGCACAATTAAAAACACAAGAACTGTTACGATAAAAAAAGAAGCCAACCTAGAGTTTTAAATGAGGCAGCTCAGGGCACTTAGTTATGTGCATTTCGCCAAACTGCTACCCTAACTGGCATATTTCATGAGGGTGAGTTCACAGTGTACTGAAATTTAATAAATGCCATCCGAAATAAATTCAAAATCGCTATGATGTAATAAAGACGACTTTGACAGGAAATTTAAATTTTGTGTGAACCATAATCTAAATTTATTGAAACGTACTTGCTTTACCAATGACTGTACTCAGTTTCGTACGTAGCCGTGGCTATTGGGGCGATGAAAATCCACACGTTTCTAGAAATTGACATTCCCAATGCCCAGATAAAGTAAATGTGTGAGAGGGTATACTAGAATATGTTACTATTGTTCGTTAATTCATAAAGGAAGTTTTAAACGGAAACATTTACTTGAATCTGTTAGAAAACGCTTTTGGCCCTTTAATAACAAAGGCTGTAGAAAATCACGTCAATGACAAAGGAAATTTGCTTTTAGATGTGGACTAACTTTGTTATCAACAAGGTGGTGCCCCTCGTCATTACATTTTACTGGTTCGGAAGTGGTTAAACGATAGATTTCTAGATTGGTACAAAAAGAGTGATATCGTGGCCAGCACGGTTCACTGATTTACACCCCATTAGTTTTCTTAAAACCGATTTTAAAAATAGCCTCTACTATTGCTTAGCCAACAACGGAACGCATTTGTTGTAACTCCTAATAGTTATATTTTTATTGTGAACTGTTTTGAATATTTTATTTCCCTAATAAATGAATATAAACGTTATTTTTTTTAAATAAGTTAATTATTTTCTTATTGTCGGAATCTGTATAAAATGTATTAACATTACTGCCATTGAAACCAAGATGAAATAAAATATTACCTATATGATGTGAAACGCTGTAATAGCAGTATCTACGATTTTAAAGTGGGGTCGGGGTTAAGGGGTGAATAAGTAATCAAAAATTATAAGGTTTATTGCTATCTTTCTACCATACAACAGCGCGGCTCTTTTTAAAAGCACCATTTCTTGTTTACAAAATAATAACGTTTTTACGTAATTTCCTGAACAGGAATCTATCGATTTTAATTTTCTTGGCGCCAAAAGACAGAATTTTTTAAAAATTTTAAATTTTCTGTATCGCAAAGGAAGACTGCCAGTGGTGGCTCCTAAGAAAGGCGATTTGGACGACGTCCTCTCAAGAAAACACACAAAGCAAATATTATTTCATACAACGTGCTCCACTTTTCTAAAACGTAAAATACCATTTAGGTTTGACTATAA
Organism: Ctenicera cuprea; assembly: GCA_958336395.1. NCBI lineage: Eukaryota > Metazoa > Arthropoda > Insecta > Coleoptera > Elateridae > Ctenicera > Ctenicera cuprea. The sequence goes on along the minus strand of OY284486.1, from coordinate 70,119,400 downwards.
TAGAAGAGCGATGTTTTTATACAGGCCTTAAGTTTGGTCAAATTTCAGATAGTTAGGTTCTAAGTGGGCAACTTTGTTTTTAAAACACCACCGCGGCTATGTAAACAAAAGACACAAAACATTTAAAATAACCATCAAGGGGGTTCAAAGCAGGGCGGCCAGAAACGAAAGAACGTGTTATTTATTTATCACGCTACCGGCAATGTAAGTAGGCCTTACATCCATAGCTACAGGGATCGTAAATGGCTGATAACATTCGTGTACTAGTTACCCTTGACGACGGAACTTAATAGTGTCACTTACATTCCTAGGAAAATAATATTGATTTTAACTGTTCGTTGATATGGTAACAAGCACAGACAACTTAGAATAATGGAGCTTTTAAAAAATAATTCCGATGACAGCTGTCAAAACGAACTTTTAAAAATATGATTTAATTTCTACCTGTAGGCCTACTTACATTGCCGGTAGCGTGAAAAATTTAATAAGTAACACGGAACGTATCGACTAATAACATCCTCGGCAGGCGACAAGCTTCGGCTCCGCCTCAGCTCGTATTCGCCTACCTCGGATGTTATTACGTCTTTACATTCCTTGATACTTAAATAACTATTAATACGTATTTACTTATCGCCGACCTATTTCGTCCACTTCTTTTCAGTTAAGTACCGCTGGGTCATGCTTAAAAATGTCTGCTACGAAAATATTTTTTTTATTTTATATTTATAATATAGAAATTAAGAATATGGGCGAATGTTGCAGCGTGCAAAGTGCAAGTTCATTTGGTTTTATTTTTTGATACTGGATTGTGAAGCCTGGACAGCAACCGGTGTTAAAAATTTAAAGTATTTAAGTGAGCAGATAATTCTAATAATTAAGTGACTGGCTTTTTTGGGAATCAAAAAGAAAAACATATGGATTTTATTTACAGAACTGTTAATGAAAACGTAAGATGTTTTCGGTTTTAAATTTGTGTCGCCCTCTAGTAGTAAATGTTCACGAGCCGCCACTGCAGATGCTATTTCATATTTTAAAATTGGGTAACTGGGAACGAAAAGGTCTTACCGCAACGGTGATTCGCAGTTTAGACCCCCAACCTCCATCATTATAGACAAGTAGCATTAAATTTATTTCGCTATCGTTTGTGGTTCAAAAGATATCACAAATACAACGCTTTTAAATAAACACATTGAATAATATATATTATCATAATTTTTAATATATTAATGTTATGTGAAGTTTTATAAGAAAAATATTTTGCAGACATTTGTAAGATGACTTCTACCATATACTCTTATTGAATATTTACAAATCGTTAAATGATCTTCGACTTGGTAGAAATGATAGCCGTTAAAGAAAAATAAATTCAGAACCATTTAATTACATTAAAAGGATCAGAAAAAGGAAATAAAATTGAAACCTATGAAAAGCTGGCGTATTAGGAGAGAGCTTACCACCAATCTACAGTGGAAGAGCTGAGATTTTAGGAAAGGTTTTTATTGGCATTATTCGTAATACGGTATTCAATCAGTGTCGAGAATATCAAGACAAACTTCATGGCTCAGTAGGAGCCTTTTTGTTGGCGAATTTCTCCATCGCACAAATTTCATTACGTTGACCGTATACTTTATTACGTTAGTATGGGCGCTCTCTCAGATAAAAAAAGCTCTTTTATTTGATACAACCTCGCAGTGAGCAACAGCCACAAAATGGACACAACTTCTCTGAACAAATAGAATTTTCCATCAACATTTACCAACAATAATAAGTCATCCTTTTATACTATATGTATAAAACCGTCACGTAAACAGCATTTTGCTTCTTTCTTCAGGAAAGTCCTGCTATATTAAATATTATATTATGTTACCATCCTTTAATAACAGCAACGTTAAAAAATTACAATGTGAAGGCATAGTCTTAAACTGGCGCTTGAAAATTCAGTACTAAAAGAAAATGATTGAAAGGCAGCTCTTCTAAATTTTTACCCTTTACTATTTTATAACGAGACCCTCCCTATTGTACAAATTGAAGAGCCATTCGATTAGAGCAGGTCACTGGCTTCGAAAGGATTATTGCTATCGAAGAATCAATTGAAAATCCTACGAGCATGATACGAGGGCTTCAGGAATAAAAAATGAATGAAAAGCAGACAGGCTGTCCTCTAATTAAAGGCAAGAGGGCGAAATGCGTAGCTATTGCATGGATGAACATTTCTGCGTAATTGTATCTATATTATATACGTATATTAACGTAAATCTATACAAGAAGCAAGTTACTAAAGTAGCTTAACAATGTTAATAAATTTACATATTGATATCGAAATTGACAAGCAGTAACAGAGAATACACTGAAGCGAGAACGACGAAAATTATATTGTGAATACATTAAAAACAAACAACTCGCAACGGAAAAATAATGATATCAAAACAGTGTAATATTCAATATTGAAAGTGTGCTTGATGTAACGAGGTTGTCACTTGCATGCATTTCAGTTTAGATATGACGCACAGAACGTTATTTAAGCTTGGAAATAAGCTCGAAAACGAAAAAATGTTTAAGACCACAATTCCTAGTTGTTAAAGACGTCCTACTAAGTAAACAATTATACACTTTTTAATTCACGTTGATCTATGGTAAATCACCGGGCCTGTACCCTATTATTGTTATTTTGTGGATATGATACGTGATTATCTATCAGACTTACCTACCGTACTTTGCACACTTTTCTAGACTCGCGACAGTCAATTTTTACTCTCCTATACTGTAGACAGAGGTATTGATATCATGAAATTGTTCAAATTCGAGATTTTGACGGAGATTCACGTTTGGGAGCTCCAAGAACCCAAAAAGGAATTAAAAAAAATATTCGTCTGGGATCTATGTATTTATGTGTGTGGTGCATCATAACTACTGAACGGATGGTCAAATTTTGATGAGTTTCAGAAGCTGGGGGTACATCAAAAATTTGGCGACAAAATAAGCTTTAATAAAATCCGAAAAAGAAGCGGAAGTTACACACATTTTTTTGGTAGTATTTTTGTCCGAAATCAAGTTTATTAACTTTAAAAAGCGAAATCCAATGGAAAACTTTAGGGCAAATTCAACGCTTTGTTTTCGAACTTTCTACTTTAAAACGGCGGTCGCTGCGGTTTTTGGAAAATTTTGATTTTAGCGCCGTATTACTCAAAAGCAGGTTGACAGATCGGATTCAAACATTTTAGCGTAATAGCCCTATAAAGACGCAATATTCCTGTGCTAAAAAATTTTCGATAAGTAAAAGCTATGAAAGTATGAAGTAATAAAATATCCAAAATTTCGGGAATTTTCAAATAAACATCTGTAAAACTGTCCATATGTTTTTAACATTTAATAAGCCCATAGAGCTGAGGATGAGCTACAAATTGGTTTGTGTCTTAGCTCGTAAATTTCTCTTTGACGCCTTCTATGAACTCTTGAAAATTTTATTTTAACACCTATTTACTTAAAATCGAGCTATCAGATCGCGATGAAATTCGATATTAGAAATACTTTAAAAATGCACATTGCTACAAACTATTAGAACTTCTGGAAGTACTAAAACTGTGAAATGAAAAAAATTTCAAAATTTTGACTTTTCCAAAAATATGCTGCTCAATAACTGAACAACGATTTTTTTAAATGTTTCACATTACTGTAATTCTGTTCCAAATCCAAAACATTATTTGAAAAACATTGCAATAATTAGTTTGTTGCATTTAACTGTTATATCCTATTTTACTTGTCAAATTAAGAGATCAATAACAATCAATTAGAATAAATTGTGATGCAAGGCCGTTAGAACCTTATTCCAAAACTTGAAAATTATGTATACTAAAAAGTCTGTTAGGAAGTTCAATCTGCGTCACTATCGTTTTTCCTTTGTCGATTGCTTTTTATTTGTTGATTGGTATTTGTTTTTGATTGTAATTTCCACTTCTGCAATATTCTTTCTCTTTCTGGTTTATTTGTTTCTTTTGTATAATGTTTTCCTCTTCTGCAATAAATAAAGATATTAAGAAATTTATAATTGTATCAAAAAACCAATAAAACGAACTCCATCGAGCTTTAACATCGTCCTAAAATAGGCTTTAACAGCTCCTGGCATATACTGCGTCATAAACAAAATAAACGAGAAGTATCAATATTACAATTTACTTTCGGTTTAGACCGCCGTCATTTGGGAACTACACCCAGCATAATCAGGTAAGGACCGACCTGTAGCTTGTCTGCCTTTACAAGCATTTGCTCTAGAAGTCTGAGCAATATTTGTTCGTAGGCCCTGCTTGCCTAAACAGGGCCGTGTGCTTACTTTATTTAAACCTTGGGACGGACAAGGCTTTGATCTTAATATATTTTGTTTGCCAGGACAATAATACTTAATCGGCTTATGCCTGTTAGCTGTTTGTGAACCCATGCAAACTAACGCTTTGCAAGACATTGCAGCTTGCATCTTCAGAGTGAATAGAACACTATTCAAATCCGGGAAGCAGAGGTATTTAAACCTCTTTGAGCCAGTGGAGCAGAACGGCGGAGTTCTGGTTGGCCGTCACCGTTAGGCAAAGACGGATCCGGTGGAGCGTGATCGTGGGATCGATGATACTTAGGAGTCCTCAGAGGATAAACTACCGGAGTCCAAGCTTCACTGAGTCTAAAACCATCCTCCCTGTTTATGTTGTTAGGTTGTTTCTCAATTTCAATTGCTTTGCGTATGATACGAGGGAAGTAATGAGGTACTCTGGCGAGTACCCGAGCATTGTCAAAGTCCATCTTATGCCCAGTTAAACCAGTATGTTCAGCCACCGCAGATTTTGTGATGCGTTTGTGTTTGCAATCACCTTTGTGCTCTCGCAATCTTGACTCAATGGAACGACCAGTTTGTACGATGTAGTGTGAGCCACAAGATCAAGGGATGTTGTAGATCCCGGCTGATTTCAAATTTGATACCTGATTTGCGGATCTGAAACCGTTTCCCAAAGTTTCATATGTCCTAAAGACTGTCCTTATGCTGTACCTTCTAAGAACATGCCCAATCTTATCACTAATGCCTTTACTGTAAGGTAGAAAAGCTAAGCCTTCCGGAGGGGCCAGATCCTCCTTAGCCTTGGGCTGTTCCGCATTGCGGATTGCTCTATTCACTCTGAAGATGCAAGCTGCAATGTCTTGCGAAACGTTAGTTTGTATGGGTTGACAAAGAGCTAACAGGCATAAGCCGATTAAGTATTATTGTCCTGGCAAACAAAATACATTAAGATCAAATCCTTGTCCGCCCCAAAGTTTAAAGCACACGGCCCTCTTTAGGCAGGCAGGGCCTACGAACAAATATTGCTCAGACTTCTAGAGCAAATGCTTGTAAAGGCAGACAAGCTACAGGTCGGTCCTTACCTGATTATGCTGGCTGTAGTTCCCAAATGACGACGCGGTCTAAGCCCAAAGTAAATTGTAATATTGACAGTTCGAGAAACCGCGAAAGCCTCAAAGAACAAAAACTAGCTTATTTTTCTTCGTCAACTTAATTTTTGATCTCCAATGGTTTTAATTCTTTAGATCCTTTTGACAAACTTAGGTTAATTAAAATTTTCAGTAAATTCTTCAGTTTGTTGGTAGGTTGTTTTATAAGCAGACATAAATTTATTTTGTAAAAAACAATAGCAGGAGCAACTTTTCGCAGAAAAATGGGTTTCTCATGGTGTGGGGCGCTACTCCTTTCAAAGTCCTTGAGCTAAAGCCTGTCGTGCAATTCTACGTTGGCAAGGCATTTCTGGGCCCTGTGCTAGTCGGCTTGATACAAGACACTTCAGTTAACTTTCTCCTAACTGTTCTATTTGATAAATTGCCACCATACACATAATAAATATTATTTCTGGTGTGCACAGGCATCGAGTAACAGGTTTTGAGAACAGTCACCAGTATAATAAGTAGTTATCACGTGCCGACATGCTGCGATCACAATCCGATTTGCTTATGCATATGCATAATTCCTAGCTGGCTACATGCATACCGTTGACTTCTGCCGTCTTCGATTAATGCTACACTTTCGCAAGGTTTTCTGGAGTCACAATTACAATACACTATTACAAATTTGAAAAACGTAAACAACTCTAATGACATTACTCGAAGCAAGTTTTGAAAGAAAAAGTTATAACAACTTACGGCACGGCATAAGCTTGAACAGTTGAAAGACAGTTGAAACGAAAAACGCGACAGGTGCATGAAGAAAAATGAAAAGAGACTGGCCCGTTTTTTTTGTCCATGAGTGTATAACAATAGCGAAATGCAATTACCGGAGGTATGTGCCTGATTAAATGCAACTCGTAAATACAAAAAAAATCCAAATAAGCTATACTGTGTTAATACGGCTTCTTAGACTTAAAAATTTGTAAGTAATGGCAAATCTCTCACTAGTTACAATAATTGCAGAGGTTTTAGTAATACCAACCTAAACCTCCTTAAAGTATTATTCAGTTACTACAACGACAATATTAACAGAGATTAGCGAAAGTCTTATAATAGCCCAAAGCAAAACTACATCCTGTGCTTCCACCAACTATAAAATATTTATAAATTTTTATTATGAAATTAAATTATAAATGTTGGTTTCATATTTGTACATTGTTACAAAAACTTGTTTTCGCTTTTTTAAGCTTCCTATTTAAAACAATTCAAAACAAAACAACTAAAAGTTACAGCCACCTCAAACAACAGAATAATCACAGTTAACTCTTCCAGTTAACTGCTTTTGTTTGCTTTTCCGAATTAATGCTACATGGCTAAGTTTAAATAAATATTACCAGACATAAATTGAGAAAACTGTTAAACATTTACTTTTGTCCAATGCAGAAATTAATGTAGCTTTAGAATTTATTTCATGGTTATCATAATTTTTACTTTGACGTCATGTAAAAATACTTGAGGTTTAGAACAGTTTTTTTTGTAAGCAATAAAAATTAGTGATAGGCATAATCTAACAATTGCCATTCAAAAGCATTTAACCCTCCGGCGGGCGCGTAGCGGCACTCAGTGCCGCAATTGAATAAAAAGTAATTTTTTGTCAAAACTTTTTGACATACGCTGTTGCCGCCCTAGCTATGCAAAGTTGAGTATGTTTTATAACGTGTAGTGCAGTTATTGCGAGTTTTAAGGGATACCTAACAGCACAATATGGTGGTGACGAAATGCAAAATGTAGAGCTTATAGCGGAAGAAAATAAAAAGTTTCTCTTTTGCATAAGCAAAGATAACGAAAATATTTGGAAAAGTACTCCAGTACTCTATATAGTAAAACGAGAGCTAAAAATATAAAAGTACTCCCTGGATCTAAAGGCGCTGCAAAGAATGTATCAAATGAAAAAGAAGCTTTTTTTTTCATTTATAACTCAAGATATAATTTTTTTTTGTAGTACTGATTTTTTTTTCAAGAGTTTTCTGACAAATGTATGTTATAAAAACAACATATATTTTATTTTAAAACTTATTTACGAAGTATATTTGTTTTTTACCACATTTATTGCTGTTTTCCTGCTTGCGGCCCTCAGTGCCGCAACGCGCCCGCTCGTGGGATTTTAGGAGACGCGCCCACCGAAGGGTTAATAATCGAATGATTCATTCGGGGAAAATCAATAGGATGTTTCTATGCGGTAAGAAGTAGTAAAAACGCATTCGCCTGCTTTTCGAATGCTCCTAGGAAAGCATTTTCGTTCTCATTGTCCTTTCGCGGGCCGCTCGGCAAAACAGCGTAAACCTCCAGCTTTGAATAGTATTTTTATTAATTTCACCACATTTCATCGCTAATTCCGGCCTGCTTTTTGAGTAATATTTCTATAAACCGCAAAAGTGGATACATTTTTTCTGTTTCATAAAGCAATTATTTTTCTAAAATGAGACCAGGGACAAAAACCATACCCAATTATTTTTTGTTCAATAAAATAAAACTTTTTTTTTTAGATGTTGTGTACCACTTGTTTTTATCAACAGTAATAGAGTATTCTTCTAAATATTAATACATTTTTTTAAAATTTCGTATTTTTTATTATTTATACTTTTTAGAGCAATGTTAAAATTTTCAAATACGACCCTGCGTTAAAATGACTACGAGAAACAAATCAGTGCAGTTCAAACTGCTGTGTTTGCTATTCCTAATAAATGGTAATCTTCAAGATAAAACATTGTTATCATGTTGTGCTGCGCGGGAAAGAAGCGGTCGAGGTCGTCTTTATGCAATCGCATTCCAGAGATTTGAGTATTTGCATTTGCATTTGGCATCATAATACCATGACCGGTAGTACCATGACTGGTAGTATTATCGTATTATGTATCTGTATTGGTCGTTTGAAGTTGCCTACTGTAAACGGGTATTGTTTCAAAGCCCGCTTCCGAAATGAAGAAACACGAAAGCATTTAAATCGTAAAATCATTCGAATGGTTTTCTGTAACACCTTGTAATATTTCAAGATATTTCGATAATCGAATGGATCGATTATTTTCAATCGAAATATCCCATTACTAATAGAAAAATAGAAATGTTAACCTGGAAAATGATATTGCGGCACACTGTAAATGAAGTTTTGTTCAGTTTAATTCATAACTGAGAGAGACAGAACGTGCAGTAAAATAGGCAGTCTTCACAGATTGACTGACCAAGAAGTATAAAAAAAACTTTCGATTACATTAAATCGTAGGAACGACTACGCGTGCGCACCGGAACGGAAATAGAGATGCACAAATGCGTGCGCATCGAAACGGAAGCGCAAAGAACTAAAATACAGTCTAACGGGACGGAAGCTGTGCATATCGAATGCGCGCTAGTCATTCCTCCGGAACCCTCTTGACACTGCGCGCTCCTAGGCGAAATCTATGCGCGTTAAATGCACGTTGATTAATTTCCCGGATTCCACCCTGTTCAAGGTTTGTGCCGATAGAAAGCGTCTAACCGATATATCTAATAATTATTCTTATGTGCGCACGCATGCAGCTGGACAATTCTCTAGAATTTTAGCGATATCTTGCAAGTCCGTTGTGGCACGAAGGTCATGGAAGCACCAATAAGAAGTAGGATTAGTTGTTGCCTTAAAGCTGTTAGACGCTAGTATAAAAATCACTTTCGATTACATTCGATGGTAGAAACACGTACGCGTGCGCAGCGGCACAGAAATGGGGATGCGCAAATGTGTGCGCATCGAAACGAATATGCAGAGAACTAAAATGCAGTCCCACAAAACGAAAGCTGTGCACGCCGAATGCTCGCTAGTAGTTCTTCCGGAACCCACTTTCATTGCGCGCTCCTAAGCGAAATCTGTGCGCTTTAAATGCACGTTGATCTGTCCCCCGGACGCCCCCTGTTGAAGTTTCGTTCCGATGGCCTGGCTTTCATCACTATTACTTATACGCTCTTTAAGTAGGTTCTGCGCATTCATGTGAGCACGAAAAACCATTACTTTTTCAGTAATACAATCTTACATTAAAATGTGCTTATCTATATATGTGTTAAGAGGCGCGTATGGTTTTTTAAGTGAAACTTCTTTGCCGGAACAATCCTTAAATGCAACAAAAAATATTTTTTGTAAAGTTGTTGTCTTGTTATTATTTGTGATTGCTGAACTACCATTTTTATCGTTAATAATAAACTTTAAAACAAAATAAATGCACAATGCTATAATATTTTAAAAAGGTATCCGATGTTCGTATAAACTTATCCGATTTTCATAAAGATTAGTATTCAAGGGGTTTTGGGGCTGCTAATTACGAATCTGGGATCTAAATTATAAAATTGAAGATGGCTGATTTAATATGACGTTTTAAATATGGCGGACTTATTTCATAAAATTATCTGATGTTCGTATAAATTAGTATTCGAGGGGTTTTAGGGCTGCTAATGCGCATTGACGTTTTTTTAGCGATTGGAACATGAATTGACTGTTTTTGTTTTCTGGTCAATCACAGAATTCAAAAAACTCTTTTAGTGAGAACACGCTAAGAAGTTTTGCTTAGAAATTGCGTGTTCGGCACACATTTTTTTTTGGATGTTGGATAGTATTTCGCAATCTTGCTCTACTTGATGCAAAAGCTTATTGTTTGACAAATTTCGAGGTTATTCGAATGTAGTGGACGCTCGTGGCAAGAAATAAAGTAAAATGGTTGTAGGTAAACTCTTTTTCCATTAGAATCATAACAAAATTTCAGAACAGTTTTTGAACTCTGCAGGGCGATATTATTAAAAAACAATACCTGGATCTAAAAAAAACGTGTTTTATTACTCTTGTGCAGTGAACCTACAATCCTTTTTGTAGAACTTCAAGCTCGTCAACATGGATCTCTGCGTTAATTCCATATTTCGGTGCTAGTTAGTTGTATAAGGTTTTACGTGTTTTTCTTAAGTAAAACGCTTTTTCATCATTTAGTGTCTTTAATGTCAAGATACTGCTTAGTTGTAACAGTTAGTTTTCATTTTTCCTTTCGTTCGTTTTGTCTTTTGCTACAGTAACACTTTAACCTGCATAATTTTTCCCTTTGGTGCTATCATGTCTTGCTTATTCTTTTCCTTCCAAGGCGTTTGCAATAAGCATATCAGTTAAAAATTGCGATTAGTTTCTTGGCCATTCTGCCGCTATTGAAACAATCGTTGTTTTCTTAATTTGGTGGAATAGAAGCTACATAACATTTGTGTTATCAGACTGATTCTTTGCTTCTTGCCACTTCATCAATAGCATGGTTTCAGTTACTGTGGAGGTAGAAAAAGTGGCTCTTATTTCTAATCGTGATTTTGTATTTATGCTGTTTATGCGATTTATTGACATTATATTTCCAAAAGTTCCTGTATCAAAAATTCTTTGTACTTCATAATTGTACGTATAATGCATTAAAGCGCTTTTTGTACTCAATGCGTAGGAAATGACATTCCGCGCACTCTAGTGGCAAAGCGAAACGTCAATTTCCCGATCTACTTACCCAGGAAAAATTGCAAAAAGCACTGGACCTCTCAGGCATTTTATAAAATAATCGCCTTTAGAATAATAAAATTGAATGTATAAAATACCATTTCCGCGATTTTCATTTATTAAATGTTACAAATTGAAGACTAATGATTAATAATAAAATTTACATATTTGGTAGTGCCATCTACGGGAAACGCGGCAATTTATTTGATGAATAATTTGCATCGATTTCTGATTGATTGCAATCAAAGCAAAAACGTCATAAAATTAAAAAAAATATTCCTAATTGAAATTAGTTTATTGAAATTGAAAATAAGGTAAGTGCTTTTGAACTACACTATTTTATATCATCTTATAACAATTTGATTACTATTTTAGGTTCTGACAAAACATAAATCTAATAATAAAGTTGATAAGTAAATAAATGTCAATTACAACGTGAACATTGATAATAGACATTTATCGGACAATTTGTACAATTTGAAATCGAAATGCCAGAATCAGTTTGATTTGTAACATCGACAGAAGTTTCCGCTGTCTTCTGTTCAGCTGCCGAAGATGGTCCTGCCGCTGGATGCATTAATTTTTCTGCCAAACTTATTTTGCCTTGAAGAGAGTCCTCTACGTAACCTTCAGCTACAGCTGAAGACTTCCATCCCCCAAGCCTTTTGACTGACAATAAATCGCCACCATGGTTCGCAAGCACAGTGGCTGAAATTCTTCGGAAGCAATGTCCTGTATATTCAGCAAGACGGTCTAACCTGAGATATTCAGCTGTTTTTGACGGAATTTTGCCGAATTAAACTTGCGATAACTTGTGCAATTGGTTTCCGTACCGTAACCGTACGCATCAGCAGCAGCGACTAAACTGCTTGAGAGCAAGTTAAGCACCGCGCCCTACGGCAAAATACATATTCCGCTTGTCAGACAAAAATTGCTATAATAGCTTTATTTGAGGAGTTATTAAAAATATGCAACGAATGAAAAATACGTTTTTTACCTAGAGCTAATTGATACCAGCAGTTACAATCACGTAACAGTCGAAACATGCGTTGTTGATTAAAAAACATCGTTTTTTTCTTAATCTTCAAAATAGTTGAAAAGTCTTGCTTATCCTAATAAAGTGTCTAAAATATTCTATCAAACTTATAAAAGTTTATCACGATCGGCGTATGCGTTTTTAAATAAATAATTAATCAATTCTAAATTTTTTACAAATCCCTGGAAGGCGTCAGAATAAACTTTGGGAGATTAGTCAAAAATAAATTTGTAGTTTACTAAAAGCTTTATCGGCTCAAAAAGTTTAAAAAGTTTTTGAAAATTGTTGTATTGAAAATTTTGAGGCAGCGCCATTACTATTTTCTAAATTAATTTTACTTTATCGTATAGTACTTACAAAGGGCTCTCAAACAAGTTGTAGCTAATTCAGATCAGACAACTACTTTTTGAGTAGGTAAATGGACGTTAAAGTCGAGATCTTCAAAAAGTTGTAGCAATCGCCATTTTGTAGCTAGGGAGTTCGGTATAAAAGTTTTAAATAAGAAATAACTCTTCTCTTGGCTAAGCAAAAGGAAATACTGACCGTAGGTAGGCCTACCGTGTGAACGTGGTTGCGCGCTGATAGCTCGCGACCTTGGATGGGGAGCTATTCTGTTAAAAACACCCATGAGAACTTAACTAGCACCAAACTAGCTAAATGGTAATTTAATTCGGATTTGGGCCAAATTTGGGCCTTGATTGTTACAGATATAAAGCAGAAAGCTTTGTTAGTACCCATAACATTTATGTTTACTTGTAAATAAATTACCTTGGAGCAATTGCTGCTGAAATACTAAAATTATAGTAACAGAAACAGATAGAGGCTGTTTGCTAACTTTCGAAAATCTATAGCAGGGAAGCGCAAAAATGGGAAAGTTGACTAAACTGAAATATATCCTAGGGCGGCTCTCGTAATTCGAATTCGAGAACGTAAACTGAAGTGAGGACGACCACGGCAATAAAGTAGGCACTCAGCAGGCTGGAAATCTCATAGAGTAACATTCAAACCGAAGGACTATCGTCGCATCGCTTGTTGACCCTTCCGGTTGAGTTTCGTCGTCGCTAGACTGATCTTCGATGCCTCATCACTCGGAAGCTCCCTAAGTTTCCTTAGCGGCTATTGATGCATAAAGCTGCGGTCGGCAGTAGCTGCTTTAAGGTTCCGACTTCTTTATAACTGACAAATACAGAGCAGCCACATTCTTGAATACATTAAGTTTAACAAGTTTCTCGGATATTAGCGTAAGTGCAGCTTGAAATTGAAATTGAAATTGGTTTCAATACACAGAGCTTACTTTACGATGCTCATTTCCATCCTTTTCTAGAAAAGCGTTACTTTAAGAAAGTTGTTTTCAGGTAATTTTGCCCGACGAAAGTAATTAAACTTTATTACCTTTTTAGGTTTCCAGCACGTCTCTGCTATATTAGCAGTTTGCCTGTTTCTGAGAAAATGAACACATTGAATAAGTTCAAATGGGTCATATTTTCTTATTCAGAATCTTGGATAGCACTGCGAACAAAAATCAAAGAAAATTTTAATTCCGCTAAAAGTATAATAAAATGAATTTAAAAGAACACGCCGAGACAATTGTAACTAGAAGCTCTTTGTGTGAGTGCTACATTTATTTCACACTCTAGTGCCGTTCAAACCAAGCAATAAGTGCCAGCTTTGATCTGAACTGCAGGACCCCGTGCTCATTCACGATCCGATCAGAAAAGCTTGCTATTGCGGAAAGCGGAGACATTCTTTGAAATTCCCTTATTATTCGCGGATGGCACGCAGTACCGGGAATCTTGCGTCTCTGTTTCTATTTCCTGAAATGCCTAATGAGATTCAAGTGAAATTAACTTGTTAGGTAAAGGACGACATTGAAGATGTTTTGTATTTTCTGCTACTAAATTTTATTAAAGATCCATTAAATTAAAATGTTTTTCAAAACATTGCTATCGAGTAAATTAGAGTTTATAAACAGTTAAATATTAATTAGCATTAAATGTATTGTTATTCAAAGTAGTATTTCAAAACAATAACAATGCGAAAAATTGCAGTACTGTTTTATTATTAATTATAAACAACAAACAGTTATAAAGTTTATTTTTATTAGTAACAGAGCGTGCATAATCAATAAAACACGGTTATAGCAAAGATATCCAGAACAACTTATCATATTCGTTTTGTTCGTTACATCCATGATGGACAGTATTCAAAACTAATTGCCGTGCAGGTGCAAAATGTTCGCTGTATCCAGGATTTTATAATATTCGTCGTTGTTCTAAGTAATTTCGATTTGGTGTAATTAGCTTATAAATTTAGAAATGTCATTTGATACTTGAAACACACATATGTATATTTATTTCACACAATTCAGTCTCTCAGTCGATTAAGACAAAATATAAATATTAAAAGAGTCTTATAGCAGGAGTGGGATTTTGGAAGTAACGCGAATTCGTTACTAGTTAGTCGGGTGAGAGGCACTCCAATAAAAGGGCATCGCCAAAATGTACTCATGGTAAATTGAACGCTGAGAGTTTTTGTAAAAGGGTTTAAAAGGGCGTGACCGACTTAGAACAAAGGTCGAAAGAATGAATTCGTTGAGATGAAGTAGCAAGAAAAACCCAAGAAAGAACAATTACGTAAAATAAGTTAGTAGTAGTATTTTGTTTTTATAAAAAATAATTTTAGTGCAAACGTTATGTACATTTAGGATGCATTAACATTTTAAACTTTAAGGTTATACGTAAAACTCACTCATTTTATAAGGGTAATAAAGGTAAAAATTATGCAACGTACCTATTGTCTATGTATATATCTAACACTTTGCTTCCATACTATTCCTAGATAGTATACAGTGTGTAACTAAAGTATAATATAAACAGTGGCAAAAACCCTTGAATGGGTATAACGATTTCATCTATAGTAAATCCGTAACTGTCTCGCCATAACAAGACCATTAAATCTTGCATCTAAGAAAGATTTATCACGATAACATAACGGCGGGCCTTTTTCATTTCGATGCAGTTTTTTAAGTGTTATCACTTCTGTTGGTATAATGTGTTTATTTATGGCTTACTTTATAAATAAAACTTTATTGCCAATAAATTTAAGCATACTAATCAATTATTTTATTTGTTACTTTTAAAATTAGTTTGGCCGTTTGATACATTTTCCCGCGGAATAACCCAGAAATTTTGGAGCAAAATCGTAATTTTTAGTCCGGTTATTTTTTAATTCATTGGTGGTATAACTGTTGATAATATAAAAGACTTTTGTGTAATTACTACAGATAAATTGCAATAGTGCAATTATTGGTGTATTTAGTTCAAAGTCGAGAGCTGTGATTGGTCTGATAACCTGTGAGTGCAAAAATCAATATAATTTCACATAACTTACTATCTTCAACGTTTAAAACATCTATTGTAAGCACAACGTTGACTACTATCACAACTAATGATTTACAACATTGATTCGGCCAGGATTTTCTTCCAATCCTTCATACAAAACTAAACTTCTAAGGAGCATTCAACAATCGTATTTTAATATTCATCACGGAACACTTCGGGGGATAAAATATTTATTTTGTTGTTTTAATATCCTCGCAAACCAATTTACCAACACGATTCTGCAGTATTGTGCTTGCTAAGACAATAATCGTTAAGCCATAAAACCAATGAAATTATATGTTTGTTTATGTTTTTTATTATTTACCTTTAGATGCTTTTTTCGTTGTATGTAACTAGATTTTAGAAAAGAGAAAAAAAATGTGTGCCGAGCACGCAAGTTCTAAGTACGTACTTCTTTTTGCTTTAAAATGTTTCTTATGTTGTATTCCTAATTTTGTTCGCTGCATGTATATCTTAAAATATACAAATAAAAAAGGTTGTCGCGTAGTAAATGGTTCACCACAACTATAGCAAAAAGTCATATTCGTAATATTTTTGGACAAAAATAATTTTTTTTCGGAAATTATTATAAGATCATGGACAGCGCTCGTGCGTCTGCTTTTAAACAAAAAACAAATCAATATGCTTAGTACTCCTCGAGATATTACATTATCTGTGGTAAAAACAAGTGAAATTTACCGTTTATATACTTTACATAGATATTTCATCAATAATTTATTTTTATATAAAACTGTTATTAATGTTTTAAATGTCAGTATTTAAACATTTACGTTACTTTACTTCTGCCTCATTATTTCCGTTACATTACTTCCGTTCCATCGCTTTCTTGTCGTATTTGCGTGGTTACTCCTTCCGGCAAAGAAGTTTCACTTCAAAAAGTTTTTCCCCCTTCTCCATTTTAAGCACTTTGTAATTGATTTTCCTCTTTTTTGAGATTAAATGCTGATAAATACGTCTTTTTAGGAAATGTTATCGTCACATAGTTCAAAGCCAATTTTCTATTTCCATTAGCAATGAAAGAACTGATTTACAAATATATAAATCGGATTAGTACACGCGTACGTCTATTTATATCACTAGAATTTAATATTTTGTATTTTTTGTTTCTTTCTATTATTTTTTTTGATTATGTGCATATTTTAGTTTTTACTATTATTTACATAAATTTAAGATTATTAACCTGAACATTACTTTTAAACCAAATCATTCTATATGCTGTTTACTATAAGTCTTATTTGCATACGCACGACTTCTTCCTTTCGTTAAAACATTTTGATTATTGTATTATTACTGCTTTGAAGATCTTCAACATGACAATAATAATATATGTTTGCATCGCTGTTATTAAAATTGCTATTAAACGTAGAATGTTAAGGCTTAATGTATTTGGCTTTCACTGTGTTTTGTCCACATTTCTGGCGGAAAAGCAGCTTTTCCTCAAATATAATTTTTCTGGAGCTACTAATCGTCTTACATCTATCAAAAAAAACTGCCAGGAACCCACTATCAGATCATTTTATTACCTTGATAGTATCCAGTTTTTCTATAGCATTATTCGAGTTCGTGGCCGCGCATACAAACGAACGCTTAAAACACATTTTAAAATAGAAGAAATTCAATAATTAGTTATTTAAGTAACGGAATGTAAAGACGTAATAACATTCGAGGTAGGTAAATACGAGCCGAGGCGAAGCCGAGGCTTGTGGCCTGCCGAGAATGTTAATAGTCGATACAGTCCGTGTTACTTATTAAATTTTTCACGCTACAGGTAGAAATGTAATCATATTTTTAAAAGTTAAGTTCGTTTTGACTGCTGTCATCGGAATTATTTTTTAAAAGCCCCATTATTCTAAGTTGCCTGTGCTTGTTACCATATCAACGAACAGTTAAAATCAACATTTAAGTATGTGTTTCAAATAAAATATTGGAATCTGTACCTTGTTGCTTTAATTATTATCCTAGGAATGTAAATGATACTATTAAGTTCCGTGGTCAAGGGCAAAAAGTAAACCAATGTTATTAGCCATTTTCATCTTTTATAACTATGGAAGTATCGTCTATTTACCTTGCCTGTAGCGTAAAAAATTCATAAACCAAAATTTTGATGGAATTTGTTTACAACGCCAACTTACTACGATATTATGTAATGTCCAGATAAACTACGCAAACTGTGTTAAAATTACGTTAAAAAAATACTGTTAAGAAATTCGAATTTAAATATACTCGTAAAAATGTATGGTCTTTAAATCAGAATAATTCCAATCTTCTCCAATCTGGATCTAGAAACATTTTAGAAAATTAATTGCATTTCAAAAATTCGAAATAAAATGGTTCTCCAGTTAATCTAAAATCCGAATTGGTTATTGCAAAAGTCGTAATCCGAATCGAACAATAAAATGCGAAAACCGGATGGAGGAATAAAGTACCAAAGCCGGATCGGATTTGTACAAAACCTCCACATATCCGAAAATTCTATTCCAAACTTAGCTTGGGAGAACGGAGAGCTTTTTGCGGTCACTTCGGTGATTTCAACTTGGTACGTCCACCTCTCTATGGAAAGGTTTAAGGATCTCTTAATTGGAATCATGGAGGCCTTGGTTAGTGATTTCACGAAATGAAGCGTTTATTAGTTCCCGTGATGGGCTCTAACTCCTAAGCGACAGGCGAAGCGGTTCGTTTTGGAATAATTACGCACCCGCTCCATACTGCGGTTATAAATATACTCGCGTCCCATTTCCAGCGCCGAGAAGCTTCTTGGGTTATAAATTTGCGTAGGCACATTACTGGGTGCTGTGGAGATCAGTGATTTGCAGGTGAATGGTGTCGATCAAGAAGGAATAGCGTGCCAGTTGGCATTAGAGACTTGGACCTCAGCGGTGAGGTTTTGTTACACTGTTTCCAATCAGGCGACTCTTATTCTCTTATCCTGGTTAAAAATCGATCACTTTGATCAGACTAAGTACCGAGCTATCAATGCCGTGCGTATCTGGTTGGCCTTGTACGAAGGGAGCAGTCCACGGCTTGCTTCTGTACAGTTAACTGGGCCTGACGTCGTCGGCTACTTCTTGAGGAGTGCTTGGGGATGATGGGTTCCGGGCCAATGTGGCCGCTAGGTATCAGAACTTTGTTATCTTAAGCCTTGCGGTGGTGGGTATCTTCACCCCTTTGGGATTTGTCTTATTTTCTCTTTTTATGTCACTTTCGCTCTCTCCTGCATTTCCCTAAAGCACATCCGTACAAATAAAAATTTCAGAAGTCCTGAAAAATAAAAATAAGTTCCCGTGCCAACCCCTGTTTACGCTTGTGTATTTAAATATTAAAAACTCAACTCATTTCACTAAGCGCATAACAAAAATAAATACCTAGGATTGCAAAGTTTTGAGGTTTTTGCTGTCTTAAACTAAGCTTTAAAGCTTGCAAAACATTTGGAGTGATAAGCTTACGAAAGAAGGGCCGAAGAAAGCAGTTAAAAGAGAGAGTGTTCCTTTAAATTATTGCTGACTATATAATTGAAGAAATCGCAATTTAGCTTACAGAAAAGGTCCTTATAAGAACTATCAATTCCTCTTTTTGTTATATACTGCTGCCAAATCGAACAAGCCTGAAAATTTATTGCAAAAAACCACCAAGCGCTTCCTTAGCCCTTACAAAAGAAAAATTGAAAAACGTCTGATATTTGAATAAAGATACAAAGTAAGATATTAAATTCATTTAGAAACATATAAATATTTCTCACAAAAACGCTCAGCGAAACAAAGACTATTTGTTCGTTTTTCAACGTTTCCTGGAAGTTCCCGTGGCGAGGGATATATGGAATATGTTGTAAAGGGAAAATTTCCTGTGCAGTGGACCCCAAAAAGTTACGCACACGCTTCGTTTCGTGTGCACCGAATACAAGATACATAAATCTTGTGGAAATCAAGCTACAATAAAAAATTTTCACGTTTTTTTCTCTTTTAAACTACAATGAAACATGAAGCTAGGTTTAGACGGATTTATTTAATAAGAGCAATTGAGTTTTATTTTGCATAAGCAATTACGATTGGGCAGAGTGTTATTTAATTCAAAATCCATACAGGTAATTGAACGGCTACACTGTCACGAGTGTGAAAACACGTCCATCACGCGTTCGGTCGAAATCGTTCCATTCACTGCGCCTATTTGAAATTCTAAACCGTAACTTTGCGCTTTACGCCTTGTCCGAATTCAGTTCACCCAAAACAGTTTTAAAGGGAACGTGTACAGTAACGACCTAATCATATTTCTAAGGTTATGCAGTCATGCAAAAAAAGATAAAATGAAAATAAAATCAGTTTTAACTGACTTTGGCACGGAGTGCTTGTAGAATACTGTGCCATGTCATTATTCAAATGCATTTAAATTGGAATGAATCGCATCAGTGGGCGGTATGCCAGTCGTTCACAGAGCACATGTCATGCACGGGTTCAATTTCACGCCCTTTGGCAATCTATACGCCCTTATTGTTCGCCGTCTGATCCGTTTAATTGCACCTTTTATCCCTTATACCGGACGATCAGGCCCGGCCAACGCAGTACTTCTAATACCTGCCTTTGTTAAAATATTCACCCTCTGATATTGCCATAAAACTCAAAAACCGTTAAAAAAGAATTAAAAGAGCTGTTCGGTGTGGATGTCGCAGTGCTTTTAAATTCCGTCGCATCTATGAAATTTTTAAAAACATCAGAGTGCTAGGCTAGACGCATTCAAGTTAAAATGCCGCAGATCAGGAATATTTTAAGTTTGCAGTAGACGATAAAGTTGTGTTAAATTTCATTGCATTGCAATGTGGAAACCGCAACATTACAAATTCTGCGCGCCCTAAGCGAGGAATGTCGTTAATTCTGTAATGTGTACACCGGTTGTGAAATTTCAGACTTCTGAAGCTGTGATCCCCAGAGACCCGCGTCTACTAAGCTCCAAGATTTCTGGTGTACTTCAGTCGATCCTTCCATTCCTGTTTGTTTTCGAGGATCGCAAACTCAAAGACGTGTAGACTGTGAGCAGATAAAATAAACCGACAGGTTCTTTTCTGTTAATTTGAGCCGACATCGAACCGTTTTCTTTTTCTGTTTTAAATACCAAATGAAGCATGTGACGCAGGAAGCAAAAACAAGAGCTTATGGCTGGCTACATTTGATATGTTGAAGGTATTACCTTCTATTTGCAATGTAGATTAAAATCCCTTCGCATCTTCCTAACCTTATTTTCAAAGCCACCTGTATCATTCCCCTTCCTTTGTGGCGCGGATTAGGGTCCCGCAGCAGATATTAGGACTGGGGTGGATCAACGCGGATACGGGCGAAAATATGTGGATCTGAGATGATAAGATCAAAGATTTCGTTTGTATAAAAGTTTGTAAAGCACCTAACTTTTCGGAGATGTAGAACTTCCAACTTCGATTATGTGGTGTCGTTTGATCAGAAATTATAGGTTTTCTTTCTTAGAACTTGGCAAGTAAGTAATCTCGCGAAATTACGACTTTTTGTTTTACTCAGATATGTTCATCTAATAAAACAAAATAAAATCTTTAACAGCACAATCCTAAAACTTGTTTTTTTAGAGTTACCAAAAAATAACCATAAAAAGATCAGTCTTAATAATACATTCCAAATTATCTTGGATTACTTACTTCGCAGTTTATTGATGGTAAGGGATGTACCTGAGTCAGTTTCGCAAATCTGGATTTGCAGATATATTACTCAACAGATATTTTTAGAAAACCTCGTTTCTCAAGCAGTTTATGAATAAGAGAACGTTTACAATAATTCGGCTTCTAGTGAAGAAATTTTCGAACAAACATAAAACACAACTGTACCTTCTCATACTTATAAAAAACGACAATTTTTGTAATGTATACAGTAGGGGTGTTCAAAGTTATCGATATATCGATAACTATCGATAAGTTATCGATATATCGAATAACGATAACAAAATTTTTAGTTATCGATATATCGATAACTTATCGATAAGTTATCGATAACGTAACGATAACTTATCGATAATTTCTCGATAACTTATCGACAATTTATCGATAACCTATCGATAACTTATCGATAACTTGTCGATAAGTAACAAAAAACAGAAGAAAATAGTTTAAAAAAAACTATAATCAAAAAGTTTACGTTTTTAATAATTTTCGTTGTTTTCAAATATCAAAGTGTATCAAACTTACAAACTATGCAATGCTTGAAAAATAGTAATGTACTTTTGTTTCTGATATTTTTTTTGTAAACTGACATTTTAAAAACGGTTATTTCCTAATAACTCTGTTTTGAACATTTTACTATCACTTACAGTTAGTAATCTTTTACAGACAGTCTTAAAAGTTTTCTTGTATTTTCTAAAATGATGTATTCTATTCTAATCTATTCTTATACATCATTCTAAATACCAGTCTTTAAGTTCCTTTCGTTAAAATATCTTAAATTATAAGAACCCTCAAAGTTATCGATAAGTTACCTATAAGTTATCGATAAATTATCGATAAATTATCGATAAGTTATCGATAATTTATCGATAATTTATCGACAAGTTATCGATAAGTTATCGATAAGTTACCGATAAGTTATCGATATATCGATAAGTTATCGATATATCGATAAGTTATCGATATATCGATAATTATCGATATTTTTTCGCAAAAAGTTATCGATAACCAAAAACAGTTATCGAACACCCCTAGTATACAGGCCGTTCTAATTTTATTGTTGATAACTTTGGGGGTACGTTCTGCACCAAATATTAGGAGAACCATATTTTTATATTTTCCTCAATTTTAATTTTAAATATGCGTACTGGTTTCCAAAAACTGGCCCCTAGAAACGTTATTTTGTGAATACACGCCAAACAATTTTATATAATCCGCTAGAAGGTACCAGTTACGAGTACACGGACGCTGTTAGTTTTTCTACAGTAACTTTTTGTGAAAATTTTTTTTTACCTTTTTATAAAAGAACCAGATGCAAAATTTGGTTTTATACAAAAAGTTAATCTTGTGTTTTTTCGTACGGCGCACCGAAGGGCTTCTACGAATTCAAAATTATTTAACAAAAAATCTTTTAAATACAAGCGCTACGGTTAACTCTCTTATTCGGCGGTACCGAAGCAAGAGGTTTACAGTTCGGACAACTTCTATAATGTATTTACCCATACTTTGTATTTTCTTAAGACATCAAATTAATCTACATTAAAAAGAGTTATAGGCTATTTGCGTCTACCATTTCAATAATTAATAAATATCTCACTGTAAGATGTTATCTCAAAAAGTATTAAGTACCTTTCGAAATTTTCATGACAACTTGATTTTTCATAGAAGTTGAAATATCTCGTAAACGGTGCCTCGTACAAAACAAACACACAAATACTTTTTCTAGAGAATCAAATTCTGCATTTTATTCTGCCACAAAACGTTTAAAAAACTTCTAGAGAAACAAGTAACTAAAAAAAAAAACATCAGCATCAGCCCGTAACTGGCGCCCTCTTGAGAATTTTCTAAAATATTACATGGCATACATGTAAATTCACTTGGTTAGTATCCATACTAAATTCACTTCCAATTGCTCAAGGATCTCCTTAAGAATTCACAACCTTTTTGGGGCTACTTTTTGAAGGGGCGTACGCCCATTAAAATCAATATTGGCTGAAATAAAAAAGTACGGGTTTTTTAATTTTCGGTTCGAAACCGCCCCATAGTTACCAACAATAAAATTGGAACACCCTGTACTTCTTCTCACAACTATAGCAGCATTAACCAACAACTGTTTTCTGTTTTAGGGTAATTAAATAACAAACCCCAATTAATTTCTCATTGTAGGATAGCACTGTTTGCGAGAGAAATACTTGTTTATTTGCAGTAACTTTTAATAATATTATCTAAAAATGTTATGTTGGATAAATTGTTTGATCAACATAGAGATATTTGTAATTACAAATTTGGAATAAATAACGAGGCCGCACTAAGAATTGTCTGTTTCGACGCAGCTAATTCATTTACAACATAAAACTAAATAGTTTTTATGAAACAAATCAAAGCTTTAATTTTTTCGAAAAAGACACCATATTACAGAAATCCAAAAACGAAAAAATAAATTCGTCGGCAAAAAATTAGGGAGAAGGGAGGGAGAAACTTAACCCCCGTAAATATTGCGGCACCTGAAAATTAACTTCTAAATCTTATTCTACTATCACTCATAAGCAATATGCCTGAAAGTGCAAGGTTTTATCGTCCCCCTTTTATTAAATGAAGAAGCACAAGTTATCGGTTTTGAAATATCATAGAAGGCGTTACAGACAAACTAGCGGACTGAGACACGAACCATTGCAGCTTGTCTAAAAATCTGTAAGCCTACAAATGTTAAATTACCGTTTTTAAGTAATATTTTTTGACATTATCTGAAAGTTTATAAACATCTTTACTTCACAGTTTTCATTTGTACATGACGTATCTGTACATAGCAATATTGTACTCGTCTATTGACTATTTTAATAAAAAAGTCATTCCGATCTGTGTTTTTGAGCAATAGGACATTAAAATAAAACTTTTAAACAATCGCAGTGACCTTCATTACGCGGTGAGTGTGTTTGGTAAAATACTTTCCTTTAGCGTCTTCTACTTGTACTTATGTTTACCTTATTTTATATTAGGATCGGTCTAGCAGTTCTAGAAATATCGATCATACATACACACATAAACATGCATAATTTATAAGTTCTAGCTTTATTTCGCCGAAGTTCATATTTGCGTTACTCAGGGCTACTAAAATACTTAATTTTATACTGATTGAAATTGTGAATTTAAAGCCTTATTATTAAAAAAACTGATTGGCAACAGTTTTTTAATAATAAGGCTTTAAATTCACAATTTACAAAAAATTGTAGCGGCCATAATTTTAAAGCTAGAAAGATCGAAAAAACACATTTGATGTGCCTTCTAGCCTTCTATAAGATTCCGTTTTAGCTTTACACAAGTTTGGAAAAAAATGATACCAAAGCAGATGTTTAATACCAGCTTTTGGTTTCGGATTTATTTTAATCGAACAATTTTTGATATAATTGAAAAGTTTTTTAGGTTAAACTACGTCATTTTCATTTTAAGCTTATGTTATCAACTACAGGCGCGTTGTTCGTTTGATATTTCCAAAAAAAATAGCAATTTCCATATTAATTTAAATAGCAATTAAATTTAAAAATTGCTTTTACAGCACAAACGTTTTGTAGTTTAAAAAATGAATTAAAAACGGAAAAAGATAACAATTTGATGCTTACCTTGTACATCATGTTATGTCTTTAAGTTTTCCAAGAAAACATAAAAAGATTTTTTTTAAATCGGCGACTTTTGTTTAAATACATTTTATAACCAATTTGGTTGTAAACTTCTAAAATGTAAATTTTATATTTTGTCATTCTAGAAATGAGGCCACTTTGCATTAGCGCTCCTTCTATTACTTTGCTTCAATTAGCTATACCAAAATATGTGATCACTATAGATAGAACGTTATTAGTAGTTGACATATAACCGGAGGGCGCTAAAATATGATCTCGAGGATCGATTTACCCCGAACCACCGGCGAACGTTTTAGAGCCACGTATAGTGGCTTGTATGGGGCTCGTGTGTGTTCGCAGTGTAGAATAGTTGTAAATGTTTACCAATCTGAATGTGTGGATTGTAATTTCTAATCATTATTCAACAACTTAGCAAAATTACATTTTAGCTGTCATTTATCAAAAGAAACTACTTTCAACTTGCGACCTTAAACATAAAAACAACCCTAAGAAAATTTCTCTTAAAAAACATATTATATTACTCTAAAATCGTCTGTAGTACGTCTTCCTCCAAAAAAAATAACAATTTTCACATAATTCGAAGTACATTCATTTTTTTTTAATAGCCACATCGAGATAACCCTCTAGTAAACCCCCTTTTTTATAAAATAATAATTTCCCAAACTTTATTGCGAATCAAACCTACTTTAAAATTATCATTGTATAAAATAAACGACGCCACGGCGTTGTTTTGCCAGTTTGTCAGTCAATAAAAAGGAAGGTAGAAATAAAATTAATCCGAAAAAACAAAAACCTCTTGTGTAATTACTACAGACAATTTACTTTTTTAGTGTATCTTGGCACCTTTCAAAACCAATAATTTTTAAGCTGTCAAAAATCACTATGTTTTTGGAAATATGTGCTTCAAATTACCGCCGACGGATAAGAAATAAAAATGTCGAAAGTTGTTCTCCGTTTAAAAATTTCACCCCAAAGCAACACCTCAATTTCTAAGGACGTTCAGTAGAATCTCCTTTTTATAAATACTATCCTTATGCTTTAAACAGGCTGATTTATAAATAGTGTGCAATTAATTAAAAAAAAAGGAATAATATAAAGCTCTGACGACGAGAAATCGAATCTATATTAATAAACAATTTTTAACAAAAAATGGCCTTCCAACACGCTGTGAGTACCATTTGGGCACACTATTCATAAACCGCTCTGTATTTAATTTAATCAAATTGTTTTAAAAATCTGGATTTTTAAAATGAACGTCGTTCCGTGATTAGTTAGTTTAGAAACAATAATTTATTTATATTATCAGTATTCGGCGATGACTATATACTATAAAAATATTGTTTCATTATGAAACCCACAAATCGTTTTATTGTCGAGTGGAAGTGTCAGGTTTTTTAGTAACGACTTATCTGTCGATTCTTGTTTGCACTTCTGTCTAGCAATAACGTAAATCTCTTAAGCTTCCTTCTTTTACTCATTCATGCTGTCAATATAGTTAGATCTACAGCCACTGGATTTGAAAAACATATCTTTCCGGAGTACCGCATTCGTACGTCGTAAATTTCACATTTTATACTACATTAATGTTCCAACAATTTACTGCTTTAATAGCTCACATGTATTACTTGCATTTAGCTGATTGAATCCATAAACTAGATCAATTTTCGTATTTTTTGTACTACAAATTATTTTTAAGCTTCTTTAGATATCTATACCTAATACCTATATAGTAAATCCTAAGTCCTTTCCTCTGTCTCAGCTTTTATTGGTGGAAGGCCCCTCTGACACCAAAGTTTACATATTTAAGCGCTGATTACAGAAAGCCCAAATTCGTTTGCGCTATAGCTCGCTACGTTGTAACATAGAAACAGAATTCTCCAATGTGCAGTATTTGGTTGCAATATTGTAAACACAATCCACTGCTGTCATTTTAAACACAAACAGAGAAAAGTGTGCAACTTCCGGCAGTTTATTTAAATGGCTGAATCACTCGAATTCAACAGCTTGCGAAGAGTTGGTGTGGAAAAGATACGCAGCCGCGCGCTGTGATTTTAATATAATAATTATATTTCTCTAATACCAAGAACATCAATTGTATTATTGAAGATTTATTGCTTAACACAATACTTTGAAACACAGAAGAACGTTAAATCCTCTCAAAATTTCAAATAGTCACTGTCCGAAATAGCACATCGGCGACGGCACTAGATAGACCAAACATTAAGTTCTCCGAAATGCGGCCACAGTAATGACATGCAACCCAAAAAAAAGCTTTTGCTTATGGGGACCATTTACAGTTTACGTTGAAAACATCCCTGAAAAATGTCCGAAAAGAAATTCGGTTGGAAAAACATTTATTGAAAAAACAGCCGCCAACAAACATCGTGTGAAGACATGCTCCATGGAACACTGCATAATTATGAAAGAGCATTTCTTAAAAAAGATACGAGTTCTTTTTTCTAGCTGATCGATTTATATAAATAAGGGCGGATTTTATTTGGGAAATATAATCAAATGTCTTAAGAAGGTTTCATTAGTGCGTATTTATTAGTTACCAAAACGGTTTAAAAATCTCCGTTAAGACACTCTTCTGGAAAAGTGGAAAACTGCTATGTTTAACGGTGTAACCAAATTTTCTCCCGCTTTTTGTTAACGGAATTGTTTCTGTGGAGATGATAGGAATTTGTTCATGGGACGTTTTCCTAGAGGTTTTACTTTCTTAAACTTTTTTCCGGGTTATCTAAATTTCATATAACATTGATTAAATGAAAATGTTTAAAATTGGAATTTTAACGGAAATACACGTTATGGGGTTCAAGGTACCCTAAAAATTTGTTTGTGAGTAGGTAGGTGGGTGGAAGTGTTGTGGGTGGGTATGTGGTTTTGTAATGCCTCTGAAAGCTAAAGTACTAGATCGATTTTGATGAAGTTTTAATAAAGAAGTGTATCAAAAATTGTAGTTATACTTAGGCTTTTAAAAAATTTTCGAAACCGGAAGCGGAAGTAAGATATGTGTTTATGGTAGCGTTGTTTTTTTCAAAGTTCCAATTTTAGAAATTTAAGCAGAAGATCTGAAAGAAGAACTTATGGCAAAATTAAAACTTTTTTCCAAAGTCTCCAGCTTCAAAATGATGCCCGCTGCAAGTTTTTGAAGAACTCGATTTTAACGCCCGTTTACTCAAAAAATAGTTATCTGATAGGGATCAACAGCAACTTTTGTGAGAGCTCTTTGTAAGTAGTATACGATAAAATGACATTATTTTGAAAATCTGAAAAAGATCCTTAAATTTGAAAATTTTCAAAAAACTATGAAAAAACTGCCTACACGATTTTTTTAAAACTATGTAGACTGCTAGAACCAGAAATTAGCTACAATTTGGTTTTTTTTCTGGAAGCTATAATTTCAATCGAAAATGAGTAACTTTTTATTTATTAAGCAGAGTCCAATAAAATTGTTTTTCTTAAACAGAATTGCTTATCATAATATACTATAGTAGAACAAAGTCTCACGTTAGTTTTTAAATACTTTTATACTTGGTGGGGTTGAAAATGTAAATTCCAAATATTTGGAATTTTTAAAACAGTATTTCTCAAAAACTGGCAATACGTATTTTCTAAACTCTGTAGTCTTACCCCTTTATTTATTCAGCGGGAAACACTAAATAATTTCCGTTTAATAAGAATTACTTATCTTGATTATAGAACTAAAATCTAATGTTAGTTTTAAGAAAATTTTAAATTCGTCGGGGCTACACGTACCCCCTTCTCTAATTTTTTTTTGCTGTCGAACTTAGGATGTGGTTGACTGGTAGGAAATGTAAATTACACTTATTTACACTTAAAAAAATTTTTGAACTTGGACAAGTTATTATTCGAGCATGATTACGAAGCCCCGGCATGATTATTGCTGGCATCACGAACTGAAAGCTGTAACAAAATAGTTCAAGTATGGATGGAATGGAGGGTTGCCTATAAATCTAACGGGCGGTGGCGGTGAAATGAACAACGTTATAATTATAAAAAATACACTTTTCCAAATACGGTAAGTACTAATATTGAGTATGGGAAAGTCTACTCTAAATTAACACTTTGGTTTTTTTATTTTAATTCCGTGCTTGTTTAAGTTTTCCACGAGAATTTCTTTACGGGATCAGCTCCCATTCTCGAGACCGACTCAGCCGAGAAAACATCCGGAGCGCCAAGCGCCAGGTATAAAGTTATCAAGAAAATCCGTGTATGGTAGCTTACGGGTTCTGCTACTTACAATTAACTGCATTAAGATGCAGTATTTTAAGGTATCTCAAACATTTTATTTTAATCGTTTTTTAAACCTCTTAAAATATGAGACCAAAGCATAATTGGTAACTTAACCCTGTATCAACTGAATAATGACATTCATAACTACGTATATAATTCCAGGAACACTTTCAATCTTCCGTCAAATCCTAAAATCTGATCACTTCAGTTGATTTAATACAAACGACTTCAAATTTATAAGAAAGATATGCTGCTCCCATATGTTGGAAAAGTTAAGTAGTAAAGCGTATAAATGTTAGTTGAAGATATTGGGCAGACCTCTAGGGACTCTACGCAAACCTAACCAAACCCCAATTTGCCGAAATTGATTGATTTCTCAATGCGCAAAATGAAAAAAGCAGACATTATGGATGTTTCCCTTTCATGCCTCATACGAAATACTTATATAAGAATGGTTTGGGTAAGCTCTAATTTTTCGAAATTTGACATTTAATGTTTTTTTTATAAAACATCATGAATCTACGACAAACATCTGAGTCCCATTTCTTGCACTATTTTCGATAATTCTCCAAAGTAAGTTATTTGTTTTTTTGCTAGTAATATCATTCTGTGTAGTAATACTTCAGAATAAATACTCATAGTAAAAACAACTAAAACAGCATTGGATTCGAGCTTTTAACAGTCAATATTGTATTGCATAGGTACAATACGACAACTAAAGAGGTAAAAATAGAATGAACAGCACAATTCCCAGGGACAGTTCGAAAACCCAAATGCGGCTAGGGACGCTTCTAAAAATTGCAACTCCCACTGGTATCAACCAATGTACAGTATCTGAAGGGATTACAGAGGTTCGAGATAACGCACTGGCACACCTGAAACCCCCAGAAAAGAAATTATTGGTGTTGTATTCCACTTCGCACACATTATAAATTATTTGGTTAAGATTGGCATGCAAATATGTTACAAGAAAACGAAGCACTTTAATGTTGTTATTAAGGGAAAGTTTGTTAGCTTTATATCGGAAAGTTTCTTGCTTAAGTTTTACAGCTTTATATTCCAAAGTTTCTTCCTAATCCTAAATCAGTTACCTAGATTTCAGTGGGTATCAGTAGTAGCTTAAGCTCAGCTTCAGTTCTAAAATTTATGATGGGTAAATAAGTACCTTTAATCCTACAAGCATTCTCCTGTCAGTGGTCACTCTAAGTACGTAACGCCATTTTAATTAAAGCGCACTAAATGAATACGAAATGAAGGGGTCGATGGCGAAGCTTGCTACCCCGACGTGCATGTAGCTAATGGCTAATAAGGTGACAAAATATAAAATGTATTAATTTATCACAAGCAAAAGAACGGAATGTGTAATGGTAGCGTTTTAAAGGAACGTATAGCAAGACGAAATAAGCAAGTAAGACGAATTACAGGAAAATTGGAAGCTAAGTGTATCGTCTGTTTAAATTACAAGCAGTAGCTAAATGAAGAAACCCAACCGCTCTGTAATCGGATGAAAGACGTTTAGAAAGAGGGCCTTTCTTAATTCCTATCGTGGAAGCCTATCCTTCTCAGGATTTAAAGGTTTACGTTTGATTATTAGTCCCTATTGAAACTCCAGAGACAAAATTAGGTTGGTCTAAGTACATTGAACCGATTTTAACGAACGCTAAAACTGTTCTGCAGAGGATTATTGGAGAAAAAACATGATATAGTAATCTCCTGTCTATAAAAAGCATATGATCCTCACCTGCCACTGTAAATGATCCACTGGGAAATCTCATACGATCATTATCCATTGACACATTTTCAATATTGAGTTTCGAAATGACACACTGAAGTAATTTGTAAATTTTTCATTTAGACATACGGGGCCAAATAAGCGCGGCAATTTTTCTCGTCTGGGGGCGCTAATCTGTAATTATCCAGCGCTCAAGTACTCCAGCATTATGAGACTTCCATTAAAGATGGTGCTATATTTTCCCTTTGTCATCCGCCCTGACGTTGATCACAGTATAATATGTCGAGGGTTGTGAGCCGTGGATTTTAATCAAAAACATCACCCTTTTCAAAACGCACTTGATCCTTGACAACACCCCTATATGAGCGTATTGTGGTTTTGTGTACCGAAAGAAAATTCGTTGTAATATGGGAATAGGGGGCCCTAACTACAATGTAGATATTAAAATAAATTATGACAGGTAAAACGACGTAGAATGTAGAAATTAAAATAATAGTCAGCCGTGTTGTTTGGTATCGTAGATGTGCAAATTGATGTAGTCGCAAAACGTTTTATGCAACGTTTATATCATAACTTTCAGGGAATTTTTCTGAAATCGTAAAAGCAACTACATTTTACTTTTGTTATGAGTAGATATTGTAATGTTTGTGGTTTTCTGGTTTTTGCCACGCATGCGCGTAGTAGTTTTCAGATAAAGGGAACTTACAGCAGCAAATAATTTTCGAATATTCTGTTTTTAAATTGTTTTCGGTATTGTTCCACATCTGCTAGAGAGTACAACCTGAGCTTTCCTAAAAAAACAAACGCATGAATAGTACGGTGTTGGTGTGTAATACTAACAAAAATATCGCAAAGTGTTTAAGGGTAAGTGTTAATCTTCAAATTTGAGACAAACTTTAAACTCCAAACGGTAAAGACTTTTTTTTTAATTGAAAAACAACTTAAAATAATATAATGGGGTAGCTTTTAATATTTGAACCTGGTTTTGATACACTTTGTATTGATATATTCTGCAGTGTGTTGCTATGCAAGGATAATAAATTGTTTTGCAAAAAAATATAACGTATTACATTTAAAATTATTTAATTTTGCAAAATATTTTAGTTAAAAAAAAGCTTGATGTGTTGTATTTTATATCATTTTTTTGTGATATGTAAATATGTATATTCCAGTACATTTACATACCTGCCAAAAAAAAACTGTTACTTTGTAAAATACTCTTTCACACAAGTAACTAAATAAAAAATGTTGTTTAGTTACTTGTGTGGAAGGATGCTGTATTTTTCAGCTGTTATTATTCCACAGTTTGAGTGTTTTTAGTTAACATGTTTATTTGTTTCTAGTGATAATCAAAAAAATTCAAAAATTTTATTTTCAGTGCATTTATATAAAGCCGGGAAAACAGATTATCGGTACGTTTATTTAAAAGTTCCTGTTCCAACATTCGGGAAAAGTCAATACCGCAGTAGCAAAACAATGTTTCATTTGTCTAGTAATAATTAACGTGACTCAACTATAAAACTGTTGCTAAAC
Organism: Ctenicera cuprea; assembly: GCA_958336395.1. Taxonomy (NCBI): domain Eukaryota; kingdom Metazoa; phylum Arthropoda; class Insecta; order Coleoptera; family Elateridae; genus Ctenicera; species Ctenicera cuprea. Next base: position 70,087,190 of record OY284486.1, on the reverse strand, counting down.
TTTTGATTAAAAGTCAACATAAAAGCTCTGTTTATCAAGTACCTCCAACACCAGGGTATTATTTATCTATTATTTTGCATACAGTCTGCCTTTCTAATCGATGATTGATGACTGAATTCCCTTGTGCAAGATGATACCATCAACAGCTTTTTAATTACGGTCGAGCTGTATACAAAGGACATGACATTTTAACACATGGTGAAAATTTTCAGCTGAATATCAAGAGGCGTTATAAAACTTCGGCATAAAGGTAGTAGTAAGTTAGTACAAGACGGGGTTATTTGTCCGCAGTGCGCCAGTGTGCTGTTTTCACGACACATTACACCCTTTATTATTACGCTATGTTCCAACTTCCCTTCGTGATGGTTGTCCCATGATTCTTGCGTATTTTAACCCCATTTCAAATGTAACATATGAAGGTACGACGCTGTTTTAACCGTGCTAATAAGTACTTCAGAAAATTTGTTGAACATAGTAAAGACGTTAACGTAAAAAAAAGTAAGACTCGCGGACTCATCGGTTGGAAGCCGCAAAGGGGTTAAATTAATTAATGTTTAATTTTAAAAGACTACAGTTTGATAACATTTCTGTCACACCTAAATCACTTGCTGAATCATTCATTTATAGCTGCCTCGGTGCTAAAACAGTACCCGTGTTAAATAATAAAGTCATAACTAACTCGGAACTCTTTAATTAAGTTATGACACGAGCCATTCTCTACCCACTGAGTGTCGTATCCACTATAACAAAATAAACGGATCCACAGTAGAATTCCCATTCAAAACTTTGGAAGACAACTTTACGCAATTACTGGCTATAATAAAGTGACGGCATTCGGAAGAAACTCGGACTATTCTAACTTTATATTATTTCGTCGGTAATAATATAATATCCTCAACCTACCGGGTTCATTATTCTCAATCTTAGCGAAGACGTCGCATATCCTATTAACACAGAGTAGAAGTACAAGAAAATAAAACGCACTGTTTAATCTAAAGCAAGAAGTGTCCACATTGTTAGAAGGAAAAGTCATTTTGAAAAACGAATTAACCACTTAGGAAAGTCACCTAGCTTCGCACATGATTTAAAAGTACAACAACGATCACGCGGATGAACTTTCGCATATGCGTAAAAGTTGATAGTTATTTCCAAGCTGGTGAAATTAGTGTTCAAATGTTATAAGTACGTATTCGTAGCATGTGAACGTGCTGACAGGGATGCAACGAACGCAACGCGAGCAACTACGCACTGCTACAACGACGAATCTAAAGCTCAAGCTCAGGCTCAGCCCGGCCCAGGCAAAACCTCCCTCGCGGTGGAGTACGAACACCCCCGAATGTTTAGTCAGTTTTTGCGAAAGTTTTTATAGATGAACATTTATCGCTCACCTTTTTTACTATGAACGTATCAGCAGAAAATATCTCAGGTAGAAGATACGACTAGAATGTTATAAATACATTTTTGAAGAAGTAGTATGTAATGTTAAAACAGAAACTAATTTACCATAAATTGGTGTGGTTCTTGATCCCTTACGATATGATAATATCCATGGTCTTACACCTTCAGAAGAATGTTAAATGCATGCGCCTCATAAAGATTTAAAATTAATCGTAACCTAACAATATATCTAAATTGTATTTGTCATCGACTCTTAAAAATCACAAGAAAATCCAAAGAAATCATTAAAATAGTAAAATGGCTATTAATATACTATCTCACCTACTGACAGCCAATCAGCATCACTTTACCATACACATTTCTTCCATACGTTTTCACGTATCGTAATAATTTTTAAATGGTTAACAAACAAATCTGAATAAAATCAAGAAAAGCTACCTTTTAATTTTAATATCACCTCTAAACTACTTGGCTGTCTTAGAAGATTTATTGCTTCTTCTCATGTAATCTAATAATCTTCTTCTAAAGTGTTAAAACTATTAGAATTCCCGCTCTTTAGAACTTAATTTGTTTTCACGTTTAAGATTCATCTTGATGAGGAAAGAATATTTTATTTTATAATATTTGTTAGGTTTTTTTAATGTCTTTATTCATTATGATTTTCAATATGACTCGTAGCGTTCCACTCGTCACCTCTCTGTCTCTGAACCTACTTTAAGGGGAAGGTATTAAAGTAATAATCCTGGTGCCCTTGCAAAAATTTGTTTCCATTTGTTGTTACCTGTTGTTTAAAAATTATAGTTGTTTAATATTATAATAAGTAACAACTTATTTAATTAAAAATAGTTACTTCGCTCTATCTGAAAAACCAACAATTTTATATTGTCTCTTTACTTTAGATCTGAATATTGTCAACGCTGACGTTTGTTGGTAGCACTGCAAAATTCAACTTATTTTTTTGTTTGTTTTTATGGCAGAACTGTTTTAAAAATTTCTATTTTGTATCTGTATAAGTGTATACCCATAGGAACATAAACTATCAGTTATATTTTTGACAATTGATACTTACAACTTGAGCAGAAAATATTAATTACAGCACAAAAAATAGTTTTTATTGTAATTTTGACAGTAAGTTGCAATTTAGATGTTAATTTAACAGTGTTTGTATTATGTAGAAGTTGCTATGCAACGGCGACTTCTGTTTCGTTATGCATTAAATTCGCTCTGTCTGCTAATAAGTAATTGTGAATGTTTGTTTGTATTACTAAGCAACGGCAACTTTAGAAAATATATATAAGCAGCGCATTCGAACAGGAACGTCAGTTCATTATCGAGATCGAGCACAATCGTCCGGTCCAAAAACCAAAGCTTTAAAATCTGTCTTTGATTTGAGCATAAGCTTCCGGTTTAAGGCAAACTAACCTAGGAAGCTTTCGCTACAGCTCGGTTTACAGACTACACAACCAACCGCTTAGAATCACACCATCTCCGCCATTTCCTACGACCGTAGGCACAAGTGGCCGTCTGTCCAAGTGGGCGCCGCCGAGAAAAAAACCTCGCCGAACTTACTCTAACTTTTCTAATGAATTATTTATTTTAAAAAACGAATATCAAGCAATACCCCAATATTAAATGACAGTTTCATGTTTTCTAATGATAGTAGAGCGGCTACACAGCAAATTATACAAGAAAGCCGCAAAAAAAACGGCTGCGGTTTTCAAAATGACGGCTGTTATGAAACGATACCACGCGGCGATTTGGCTCTGCGGTCAGTCATAAGCGGCCACTTGATCTCGCGAACATTTGACTAGGCGGCCAGTCGGCTCTACAACCAGCAGCTTGCGGCAGGTTAGTCCTCGTTCAGATGTCGGTGGCCAGATGTCTTATTTGGGAGTTAGCGGTTTATTCAGTGAATTTCAATTCGGTGTGTCCACCTCGCTACGAAGAGGTTCAAGGTCTCTAACATTGGGAACATAAAAGCCTGGGTTAGTGATTGCACAACGTTGCAACGATACTAGCTACCAGGCACGCGCTACCTATGCCTAAGCATTAGGATGTTCGCTCTGGGTAGGTAACGCACCCGTTCTATCCTTCTCGTGTTCTATGTTAAGGGGAGTTTTTGGGTTTATAAATTTACTAAGGTACATCATTGGGAATTGGAAAACTTCATACGGTGATGTTCTCGGTCAAGAAAAACTGGCATGACAATTGATCTCAGAAACCGGGCATCTACGAGTGAGCTGTTGCTTCACTTTTTCGCGCCCGGACATAAAGTATTAATTCAGAGGGCTTTCATTGTGAAACATGTTTACGTACTAGTCACTATGATGAGATGGACTACCAAACTGATCTGGGCAGTCCACGACCTGCTTCTGGACAGCCAACTAGAACAGGCCAACTAGGTAAGAGTAAGTGAGTATAATTGACTAACGCCAACGCCAACAGTGGGAAAACTCACTCCTTCGCGGATGGTTTAAAATTACCCCCGTGACTTATTGAGCTTAGAGGGTTCGGAAATAAGTTGTTTGACTTACCTCGAAAACTTTTACCGGTACGTGCTTTTCTGTTTATAAAACTTCGTATATAAGAAAAACACATCAAAATTTTGTTTTCGGTTTGGGATCTTTTTGGAAAATTGCTTTCCCCGTAAATTATTGTTATACTTATTTCGGGGTTTATTAAAGTCCGTTTCTGAGACATTATCATGCAAAAATCCAAAAACTACCTGTTTAGGGTTTTCACAATCATAAAGCATTTTAATACTGGAATTACAAAGTAAGCTGCAAGAGGGTAGGAGGTGATGAAAATTTTTCGAACCAACTTTATTTTCAAAATACAAGTCTTGACTTGATCCCTCGTCCCAAATTTACCAAAACTTTGAATGTGTGCTCAAGAAAAACAAGATTTTATAGATTTTTATTCAGAATATGCATCGATTATAATTTACTGTTATATAATTAAATATAATTTAATATTGGGCCGATTAAACTCATTTTTCGTACAGAATTCTAGCAACCTTTACCTCACCTTTACCTTGTTTTATTGGACAAAAAAGTTTTCCTACAGTAGCATACAAACGCGCAAAGAAACACCACTTACCGTATTTCCCACTATCATTTTCCTTGTGTTTCATGCTTGCACAGTAGAGATATTATTAGGTGCTTTATGATGAAAAGCCACACTTGGTCTATGCCCTGCATAGGTGCGAAGAAGTAAAAACGTTTAAAAGACGAAGTAATAAGTGAAAAGTAGAATATATCAAATTAAAGAAATATATTACTATTCATAAATTATATTTTTTCATCGAAATGTACACACATGCAAAATAAAAATGCTAGTAAAATTAATTTTCTTGTTTGATCAAAATTTCACTGTATCTAAAATGTTGAATCAATTTCTTTAGTAATATCGTTCTAGACATGTTAGCGTAATACGAAACATGTCGTACTATTACCAGTGCGAAAACACATCTGCGCCGTTCGAAAAAAAATTGCTACATAAAACATAAGCGACGAATAAATGTCAGAAGCATAAAATTCTGATATACTAACATCTAAAATGTAGCGGCTTTGATGTTTCGTAACATCCTGAAGCAATTTTTTTGGATTAAAAAAATGCATTAAAACGCCGTATCAAAAGGGTACCGCTTTTCTTAATTGGAAATAGAAGTGTACATTCTAGAGGAGATAGCTGAACAGAGGGTTCAGCCTTAATAAAGTTAACGCAAAATGAGCGAAGAGGGAACTTCTGCGACATTCTGAGATGATCCGAAGACAACTTGATAAGATACTATTTTAGGGCTATCCCACAAGTAACGCGTTTGCTGATTAGTGACGGATGTGCGGAAACTACCAGCAGTTCGTGTACTTGTGATTATGAGATATTAGCATCCATTTTGTCAGAAACCATTGAAGGTAATTAAAGCCGCAATTAATTTTCAACTACGTGCACTCGAAACGAATTCCTGCAAAATTACTTTGCTAACTATAGTAAGCGATACAAAACAGTTTCGGCTTTTCTCTTCGACTTAAGTGTTTCTATGGCTTGCGTGTTTTGACTTCATTTTATTTTAATAAACATGAACTATTTAAAACTACGATTAAGCATTTCGATAATGAGTTGATTCTTTTTAAGATAGGCAAAATATCTCCCACAAATTTGATTACAAGACCTCATTAGCTCAAATTAGGGTTACTTATGTAGCATGTAAATTGCTACTAAAACCAAACAAAAATGTAAATACAAGGAAACAAGCTTGATTAAAATTACTTCCATACCCGAACATTTTTACGTTGCAACTAAAAATAGTTAACAAGCTAACAAGAGGCAGCATGCAGGATTTTCAGGTTTATTATGTTCTCTCCAGACATTTGAAATTCGTTATCCTGAACGAACTTTGCTGAATTTATTTTCTTTATTTATATATTACGTTCAAGGGGAGCACTCGAATTACTGATTACTGTAATAGTATGGGTTTGGTTGTTATTGTTTATTTATGTTAAAATGTACAAAAGTTTTGTTAAAATACTTTTAATATTCCGCTCGTCACATCGATTACGGTAACTGATTACTTACTACTGTAAAACTAGATCAACCACATTTACTAGTAGTATAAATAGAAGCTCTGATATGCTTCATTGGTCAATCGTAATCTAAATCCAACTGTGTTCCTCACAATTACTTTAGTGTTATCCGTATCAGTTATCACGTAATAAAACCTATTACTTTATAAACGTAATGCAGATTACGAGTGGCTTAGTTGGCTTGTTTGTTGCCTGATATGTCTACGATCGCTAATTTTATTTTGACGAATTTTGAGGTAGGTGCCTATATCAAAAATTCATTGGGAAGTAAGTGAAATCTGGAACTTAAAAAGGCTAAGAAGGATGATATGTTTGATTTAATTTACTTAGTTTGATCACTGATTGAAATTTCCATTTAAATCGGGACTTTCAATAGGTAAATAAAGTAAATAAAATTCCATATTTTGGCAATGAATCAGAACAAATGGCTAAATTTATAAACAAAACAAATAAATGTAAAATAACTTTAAAGCAACAAAAAACATTTTAACACTTTGTTCAATGCTAAAGAAAAAACGGACAGACAATTTACGAAAATCAGGCATCTACAAATTAAACTGCTCGCACTGTAATTCAGTTTATATGGGACAAACAATTAGAAATTTTGATATTAGGTACAAGGAACACGTATGTTGTTATAAGTATAAACCCCCCATAAATCCAATTACCCTAAACACTTATTAGAACACAATCATTCAATGACATCAAATAACACTATAAAATGTTTACACTTTTGTGATGACAAACGTAAGTTGGATATATTAGAAGCATTTGAAAATCATAAACATTTAAAATCTGTACCTTTAATAAATGAGGTGAAAGATTAAACAAACAAACAAAACTTTAATAAATGAACAAATTGATCTCTTAAATTCACCTTTATTAGACGTTTTGGAATGAGAAATCAAGTCATCCGGACGCACATATAGAAAACCAAGATCAAGTTATGAAGATTTATTGTTCCTATAGCAACACCAACTGTTTACTTTTAATCTTGCTTTTGATAATGACGTGTAAACACGTTGAAATACGTATAAAGCTAAAATGAAAAAGCTGTTAAAGTTAAGAATTGTTTCATTTACAATAAAATAAAGTGCGTTCCTTAAGAACAAATCAGAAATGTACATTCTGCAGAGACTTCCCGACCCCGAATGATAGGGATTATAAATTCAAATTAGTAAATGACCTTGGTTAGCTTTTTCAAGTTCTAATCTTTGGTGTGTTCATGCGTCAGTAAACAGCACCCCTTTAAAATTTAAATTGAGAACTAGCATGTTAATGTAAGTCAATAAAATTCAATAATTTAAAGATTAGCATCACGGAAAGTCTTCTTATGGTATAGAAAAATTACTTGTAAATAATGAATTTTAATTAATAAAAATTACAAAAATCAATTTAAATTAAAAAAATTGCTTTTTTTTATATTTTATATACACAAAACAAAGCTACTCTTTTTGAAAGTTGTTATATCTAGCAGTTTTCAAGATGATTCAATGTTTTTGTAAAATTAAGTTACCATGAAGGTCTGTGTACTCAAGATGTCCAAATTGCTTTCACAAACTTTAAGAGTGAGTTCTAAACATAAAAACGAAAAAACAGTTTGCATAAACATTTGCCCGGAAACGCTTCGTTACAGGTACTGTCTCCGGAAGTAGAACATTTTTGACAACTCAAAATATTACCTTTTCGGAAAGCTGTAACTCTGTAACGAAGCATTTCCACACTTATGTTTATAAAAACGTATTTTATTGTTTTGAGGTGTATAACCTTTGCTCAAAGTGTATACCAGCTGTTTTCGCATCTTAGAGTAATACTCCGATTTTCATGGCAACTTGATTTTTCGTAAACTTAAATTATTTCAAAAACTGCTAGGTATAGCAACATTTAAGACACGTACCTTTATTGTGTATTTTTAAAAGGTATCGACAAAAAAGCGATTAGACTGTTCTTGCTTCAGAGGGCTGTAAGGAAGCACTTTTTGTCGTGAAATAACCCAAGAAGTCACCTACAGAAATTTCTGTACGTACTTAGAAAACACACTGTATATTTCAAACCTATAGATTTAAGAATTAATCTGAAGTGGCTTTTTACGGTTTGTGCGATTTTTTTTAAACTTGTAAAAAGACAATAATATAAATACAGACAATTGAAAAAACGAGCCAACTACCTTTCTTGGACTATCCTATACTTTAGAGATTGTTACTTATTATATTTTCAAAAGTGTTTTTGTATGAAAGTTGTAGCCCCAAGAGTTACTATGATTGACTTGCATTTGCGTATTCTTCGAAATACACTTATATCAAGATCTGTTTTGTGTCTTCCATTGTTGCGGTACCTAAAAGAAGTTGGTGTGGGTCATTTCCTAAAAGGTTGCACTCCGCTACTTTATTTGTGCACGTTCTAGCTCTGCACACGAGTTTATCGTAGTTCATATCTGAAAAACTGCCACTATTTATTATTGTAGGCTCACAAAGCCAAAAATAATCTACAATGTGGGTGATGTGCAGTTCATAATGGTTTTGGGACAGCTTTTATGAATTTTTGAAAATCGAAAACCTATGCCCCTCTGTTTATTGAACAGGGATGAAACGTAAATGATAGTAGAATAAGACATTACATAATTTTCAGGTGCAACAATAATAAAAAGAATTATTTTCCTTCTCTTATCCAATTTTTCTCTAACCTAAAAAATTCAAAACATTGTGGTTTTCTTTCTGATAAAAGACTTGCGAACCTGGACCACATTTTACGAACGGTATCTTTCCATCCCAGTGTAGTGCAGCAACCAAAAGAATATGTACTTGTATGGCATGTTCCATTTGCTCTTTACGAAGTAATCAATGTGCTTGCAGTTTACCACGTAAATTAAGTGTTTTTGAAATAGGAAAATTAAAAGTTTCTAAAGTATAGAGAAGTTTACAGAAACTGCTTCGTTCTGTTTAAAGTTTTTCCGGTTTAGGCTTACTCTCCGGTATACAAGTTGTGCCAAATATTTTCCATCTAAACATTACTAAACCTAAACATTACTAAAACAGTATAGAGAAAATTTGCGTAAAGAGAAAATCAGTTAAAGAGAACAGGGAAAGAAGCAAAAGTTTTAATAAGGTACATGCGAAAATCCAAAAATAAGTTGTTAGAAAGAAGATAGTACATTATAAAAATAATCATGGGAAATCAAAAGAAATGCAGATGGCAGAGAAGGGTGTGGAAATAGAGTCCCTTAATGTACTTAATAACAGATTTGTTATTCTAACAGAGTTCAGACATTTATAATACCCTCTGACTTACTCTTGAACTCAACTAAGCATATTCTCTAACTCATTTAGTTACTTTTAGTGACAGTCTGTATTTATGTCACAACCTGTCGTTGCGACACAAAATCGTAGATGTACCTGTAACGTATTCACCTTACAATTTACAACAACGCTGGAATGTTATTAATATATGCAATGGATATTAAACAAAAGTAGCTAACATGTCATATATACCGGGTGGGCCATAAAAACAGCATTTCTGTTTTTACCTGTAACATTAACAGTAATTAACCGACTATAACGAGTTTGAGCTTAGCTTGTAGCTAAAGCAATAGACTCTCGCGTAAAGCTTTTTAAGTACTCATAATGAAGGTTTATTAGAATTTTAAAACTTTAAGCCTTTCTTCATAAATTTATTATATAGATAATGCTATATGTACATTTCGATTACGATGTAATCATCTACAGTAGCAAATGCTAACTAACTCTAAAATCTAAGGCTGAAGCAAACATAACGGAAATTTTTTAAGGAACATTTACGGACTCGTGATTTATGAGATAACAACGGTATCGAATTACACTTCTAAGGGCAAAAAAAGGACAACTGGTGAAAGTTGCAGGTCAGGTTTCTGAAGTTTGAATTAAATCAAGTAAACGGTTGTTTAAGGGTGACAAATCCAAATTGAAAAGGTCGTTTTCGTGGTTTTTCATTTCAATTGCTTCTAACATATTTCTATTATATCCGTCACTTGCCTTTAGAAGTGAAAGGTTATGGGTATTGAATTTATGACCTGTATCTGCAAAATGGGCAGCCAAAGCGGATTTGTCAATATTAATATTTTTGAGATGATAGGTGCTCTTTGAATCGCGTAATTATTTTTCTCTTAGTTTGGCTAATATATTTTAAAACGGCGACGCTTTAAAATCGCTATTCTTTAAAATACGTTGATATAATATCACAACGCCTTAAAATGCCCTTAATTAAAAAGTGCATGTTTTCGAAACTGCTAAACGGCCGTTCAATAGTTTGCTATTTGAATGTTTATTTCAACTAGTTTACGCCAGAGCTTATTGCCTTAGCTACAACTTAAACTAAAACTCGTTATGACCGGATAATAATTGAGAAAGTTACAGCTTAAAAATGCACCCCCTTGTTTGACCCACCGGCAAGTCGAAACAAATAGTGTTGTTTGTCAAACAAGGAAAAAACAGATACATTTTCCCTCTCAAACAAACCTAATTTTTTTAGTTGCGTATTTGATACATTCGTACACTCAAAAATAGATAGAAGGAATTTATTTTATCCATAACATCAACGCAGTAATTGTTTTAAATTCTAAGCAACACACTAATTACCAAAATATTTGGGTCTTGTTTGCAGCGAAATAAGAATATCATTCTCATTCATATTTCCCATTACAACGGGGTGAAAAAATATTAAAGAAACTCTTGTCTTTTGGTTTGCTGGAAGAAGCGATAGAGCTTAGCCCTTTTTAATAACTCACAGTCTTGTTGCTTGCGGCTGAAATGGATTTAGGGGTGACTTGGGAGCTCTTGTTTACGCTGCGAGCAGGGAAAAGGATGGAAGCCCAAATGAAATGAAATTGCCACAAAAGTGTTAACTTTGTAATCCCAACAGAGAGGCAGATACATGTTAGCATGTTAGTTAAAGTATTATGTTTAAAATACTTAAAATCTTTAAATACTATGTAGGTACTTCTCTAATAAAAATCTGATAGCTACTAATTTTTCCTGATACGCGAGTTACCAATTTAGAAGTACAATAAAAATGACAAAAAATACGTGTAAATATAAGACTGCATGGAGCTACAAATATATATATATAGTGGTGGTTGCTGTCTGATCGCAAATCAGGTTTTTTGACTCTTTGATGCCTTTGTAATCAAATAAAAATTAATATAAAATAATGTGTTTGACACAGATACTGTATCATACGGTAACATGCTTTAAAATTATATTGAAGTGGGGTCGTTTGTTGTTGGTGTGAATTACTTCCATATTGAGTGAGCGTGGATCAGGCTATAAAAACTACCCTAAAATTTAAACAGTAAATAAACGAAGAATATTTACGAAATAACAGGGAATCATAATACTTTTGCTGTAACCAACTTTAAGTTAATTATATCCTATATTAAAGATTTTTAAAATCCTCTTTACTTTACATTGCTTTTTCCAGTAAGAGATGTTTAGCATTGCGGCTGTCAAATCATCAAATGTCGAACTATCAAACGTGTCCCATTACATGAAACGTCGGTGAGCTCATTTCCTGGCATCGGTAAGTGTTAAGCAATAGCAACAAAAATAGGACAATGTTAAATAAATAACATTATTAATAATAACGCAAAATTTGTTAGTTACTATGCATATACGCATTATTGAAGTATAACATTAACTTTTAAGAAATTAATGAAAGATTGTAACATACTTCATCTAAAATCTGGTTATAAAACAAACACAGAATTTATATCTTGGATTTTACTTTGTTACTATCAACAGTTATTTCCAAACTAATATTTCTACATAGCAATTCTCTATCAAGCAATTACTGTAATATAGGTACCAAATTTATCATTCAAACTACCGCAGTCAGAAATAAAGATTTACATAATATTTTCTCTGCGGAATACCGTCTTAGAAAGTAGCGCAAGTAGATATGAACCACACCAGCAGATGTGCAGTATGGATATAGAAGCTCGTATTAAAGTGAATCCTCCAAATTAACACACAATGCAATTAGTTTAATCATGCTATGATACATTGTATGAAAAAACCGCTTATATTATGAGAAACAAGGATGGCAATCTCGATTTGCTTGGACCAATACTTTTTTTGTCAATTTTGGGGTATTCAAATGTATTGCTTTCTTAAAGAACGCATCTGTTTCAAAATAACCGTCTTTCTTAAAAAAAAACGGTCTTCAGTAATTTTAGCCTCTTACACAATGAAGAGCATAAAGTTTAAATTACAACTCTTATTTTAAAATAATAATTAACTTTATAGGAACTATTTTAGGCGAGTCATGACAATAAAGAAAACATAATTTTGGTCCAAAACTTATCTTAGATCGTGGAAAATGTATTTAAAAAGTGTATGGCATGTACACTGTGTCCAGAAAGTAACCCCGCTCCCCCCAACTAACGTTTGAACGACTTGATATTTTTCTACAAAATTTGGTGTGCTGTAATGGGAAATTAAATACTATTTTCAGAATTTATTAAAATTTTGTATCGTCTAAAATGGCGACTGGGCGCCATTTTGAATTTTTTTTTAAAGAAAATGGGGGTCGAGTGACACCTTCTTTGAAAGGTCTATTAATTCTGCGTCTGATGTTAGAGTTTTAAAAAGAAATATTCAGCCATAACAAAATGGCGGATTGTAAACTAATGGACTCACTCAATTCAAAATTGTTTTGATTTTTTTTTATCCAGGGTCGAGTGACACCTCATTTGAAAGGTCTTTTAGTTTTGCGTTTGATCCTAGAATTTTAAAGAAAAATATTGAGCCATAACAAAATGGCGGATTTTAAACAAATGGACTCACTCAGTTCACAATTGTTTTGATTTTCTTATCCAGTAGTCCACTTTTTCATTTGCAGGACTAAATTTTTCCAGAAATATCTCAGGTGGCTTGAAATAATATTGAAAACGTTATGTTCCAACAAGACTCATTATTATAGGCCTGTTTCTGACTTTCTCAACGGACATTTTCTTGGAAGATGGATTGGTAGGCGGGGGCCTGTAGAATAGCCGGCTCACTCCCCAGATTTAACTTTCTTAGATTTTTTTCTACGGGAATATCTGAAATCGAAAGTGTACAGAACCCGTCCAGAAACAATTGAAGAACTGGAGCAACGCATTACAGAAATTTGCAGAAATATCACTCCAGAAACTTATGAAAATGTAAGGCAGGAATTTCATAACCGACTTTTTATGTGCCAAGAAGTGAATGGTAAACATTTCGAACACTTAATTTAATTAATTTAAGCTATAATTCTTAGTTTTTTTTAATAGACTTCTTTATCTTCAAACATTGTCATTTTGTTATGGCTAAATATTTTTCGTTGAAACTCTAGGATCAGACGCAGAGTTAAAAGACCTTTCAAATGAGGTGTCACTCGACCCCATTTTTTACTTAAAAAAAAATTAAAAATGGCGCCCAGTCGCCATTTTGGATGATATAAAATTTTAATATAGTCTGAAAAATAGTATTTAATTTCCCATTACAGCACACCAAATTTTGTAGAAAAATATAAAGTTGTTCAAAAGTTAGTTGGAGGGGGGGTTACTTTATGGACACAGTGTATATGATACCATAGTGAAAACCAGTATATTATATGATTTCAAAGTACAGAAAATAACGAAAGAGGAACAGCAGTTGTAGAAATAGACATCCTCTGAAAAGCCGCAAGAGTATCACGCAGGTATGTAATAAGAAACGAAGTAGTCGCATTAAATGGGTATTGCAGGAACAACATTATGGTACACACAGAAAAACTTCACTTACAACGAATAGGAGAAAAAAACTACAAGAACAAAGAAAAGTAGAAAGGCCAAAGAATAATTGGAAGAAAATCAATGAGTGTCCGAAATCTAAGTTTTTGTACACATTTGAGCATTGTGTTGTAACATAACGTTACTATTACATTGTAAAATGTTACATTACGAGGCTCCCAATTCATGTGATCAACACCGAGATCATTCAAACGAGCACAGTGCTCGCTAGTGAATTGTTCGGTAACTCGTTAGACTGAAAACTGGAATACCGTCCATATTAGATAGACTACGTGATATATAAAAATAATAAGAACACTACAAAACTTTGTACAAAATATCACATTTAATAATCACTACAAGTGACCGCGGTTTCGTGCTTCACAGAGATATTGTCAAACTCTCTGTGAAGAACGAAACCGCGGTCACTTGTAGTGAGTATTAAATGTGATATTTTGTATAAAGTTTTGTAGTGTTCGTATTATTTTTATAATGCAGTATCACCAAGTAAAGGCTGAAACTATTAATTATTTACGTGATATATTGTAACAGTCTATGATATGAACCTGAAGGTGCGACAAAAAATAGAATTTTCATTCTAAGTTTTGGAATTTTTACAGTCGTTTGCTCGTTTCTAAGAATTATTCATTGCGGTACTGTTTGAAAATAGCAGATTTTTGTTTCGTTTTGTTTTTCGTGCCTACCACTTCCTAAGAAATAACAAAATTGTGACTTGTATTGTGTGTGTTTCTGTTTATACAAAAAACATTGCCAAAAGACAGCAGCTTGCCTTTATTATGAGTAAAAGGTTATCCGGAGCTGGTTCTACAGGAAAACAAAATATTTTGAAAAGTCTGCAGCAAGACGTTAAACAATCTTTCACTTCTTACGATCTTCAAATTTATTGAATATGCATGTAGGCCCGAAGTAACAAAGACTTTATATTATTCTAGGTTCTATGCGATAAAAAGTGCCAAGTGAATCAACATATTAAAACTACTATACATCAAAGCAAATGTCAAAAATCTCGAAACCTACAAATGCCGATCTATTACTGGACTTTCTAAATTAAACGAAGAAGAAAAATTTAATTTCGATTTATGCAATGCGAGTGTTAACTTACCACTAACAAAATTAAACAAAAATAACTTTAAGTTACTCTTACAAAAATATGCTAGTAAACATGTACCAGATGAACACACTCTTAGGAAAAAACAGCACATAGAACTCGCGAAATTATAGCTCATTATTATAGTAAATTTAATTATAGAGGTTTTAAATGTTAATATACCTAGAGCATCTTACCTCATTACCACGAAAGAACTAGATAAAACTAACAGTGGCACTATTTTCATATTCGTAAATGAAGGTCTTACAAAGTTTTTTCAACCGGAAACAGTTCCTCCGGAAACTATCTGATGTTGCACCATAAATATGATAAAAGCAGGACGAAACCCAAATATTTTTTATACAAATTTAATTCATACAACTTGTTTGGCTCATGGTGTAATATAGTTGCAGAAGAAATTAGGAATTAGTATCCTATTGTAAACGATTCAATATCTAATGTAAAAAAAAGATATTTGTGAAAGCGGCCTCTATGGTGCAATTATTTAAAGCAAAATTGCTAAATATTTTACTGCCTCCTAAACTAGGTTTTACCAAATTGGGTACGGGAGTACTTTATTATTTAAATTATATCGAAAATATTAATGTAGATTCCAAAACTATAAAAAACAAATAATGCTTGCATATTGTGTATAAAATAGCGTATACTTTGCATATAATGGTGCATGTTTTGTATATATTTGGCATATATGTGGGTATATTTTGACGTTTTTGATGCATATAAATCCGCCCTTTGTAGATAAGCAACTGTTATAGAACAATTTTGAAGTAAATGTTTACACTAGCAACAATAGTATTTTTGTTAAAAAAAATTTAAAATCAAATTTAAATTTTAATTGCAACATAGTCCGAATATTTACAATCGATACCGAAGCAGCGCCATAGTTACGTGAAGAGGAATGAAGTTAAAACTAAACATTTTTCAATTTTTCCTGCGGAGTTACAAACGCATGTAATACACCCGAGACATATACATAATTATTTTTTTCTACGACCATCATTAAAAGTGGGCTTTCCAGCTGTCAGTTGCGAACAGAAAGTTGACATTTGCCGCTGAGCGAGCAGAAAAGTCATTGCCGCTTGTTGAGTGGAAAGTGAGCTTTCGAATAGGGTAAAAATAATTTCCTTGGAAACGGTGCAAAATAGCTAACTAAAGAATTGAACCGCTTAGAGCAATAGCAAAAGTTCACACAAGAAATGGGTAAAATTTAGTATTTTCATCTACTTTTTGTTCATTTTTAAAGTGGTTATAGAAAAAATAGTGTGTATTCCTTGAGCAGAAAGCGTCGTTGCCGCGCAGGATTGCTGGTCTTGACTGCCTACGTCCCGACTATAGATGTTCATGCGCGAGCGGCAGTAGACTACTTTCTGCTCTAGGTACACAAATAACTAATGCATACGATCAAGAATTATTGTCTTTCGTAAGGCTCTAAATCTGTACAAAATATTACAGGTATTTTGCGAGACTTTAATTTTTACAAATGCAGTTTGCATCCTTTTTTTTGTAATATTAATAGTTATTTAACTAACAAGGAATGTAAAGACGTAATAACATTCGAGGTAGGTAAATACGAGCCGAGGCGAAGCCGAGGCTTGTGGCCTGCCGATAATGTTAATAGTCGATACATTCCGTGTTACTTATTAAATTTTTCACGCTACAGGTAGAAATTTAATCATATTTTTAAAAGTTCGTTTTGACTGCTGTCATCGGAATTATTTTTTAAAAGCTCCATTATTCTAAGTTGCCTGTGCTTGTTACCATATCAACAAACAGTTAAAATCAACATTTTAGTATTCTGTTTGAAATAAAATATTGGAATCTGTACCTTGTTGCTTTAATTATTATCCTAGGAATGTAAATAACACTATTAAGTTCCGTAGTGAAGGTCAAAAAGTAAACGAATGTTATTGGCCATTTACATCTTTTATAGCTATGGATGTATCGTCTATTTTAAAAAATAATTCCGATGACAGCAGTCAAAACGAACTTTTAAAAATATGATTAAATTTCTACCTGTAGCGTGAGAAATTTAATAAGTAACACGGAATGTATCGACTATTAACATTCTCGGCAGGCCACAAGCCTCGGCTTCGCCTCGGCTCGTGTTTACCTAACTCGAATGTTATTACGTCTTTACATTCATTGTTACTTAAATAACTATTAATTTACAAGATATGCAAATATTTCCACAGTGGAATGTTGAAGTAGATGAACATTAGATATTTTTGTCGTAGTCATCTTCCTGAAGTATCATCTGTCACATTGTACTTTTTGTATCTGCATCTTGTTTGTATTATTGTAAAATGCAGTTCTATTTATAAACATTATTAATAACTTTAAATTTGTCGTCAACATGAAGTAATCTCAAAGGTTACATGAAATGTAATAAAATGTAATTTTGTGCTGTATCATACGTTTACAACTTATTCTTAAAATATGTTTCATTTATTATTATAATACTATACAGGGAGTCAATTTGAAAACTTACAATGTGTTATATCTCTGGAAGTAAGAGAGGTGTTGAAAATATCTAGAAACCGTTTCTAAAACAGGGAGGGGAAATCACCATGACTCATAAGGCAGCCTGCCCTATTCAACCCTTTAAGCTCTAGCTACCCCAACAAAAAAAATTTAAACTATAACACCTACCTTATGATACCTCATTGAAAAGCTCTTAAAAATGCTATTCAATAGTAGCAACCTTTTTTTAGCTGATTCGATTCGGAAAATTAAGAAATAAAATCGCCCCAAGATCTTCAAATTCTTCCCTATTAGAAGTTTATTTATGGGATCACTTAAAATCTGTTATTTACAAAACCCAGGCTCAGTCCATTGCACAACTGCGCCAAATCTTCCAAAATGTTCGAAGAAAATTTGAGAGTAGACTTTACTGTTGCCTAGAGAATAATGGAAATCATTTTTAAACATTTAATTTAATCCAATATTTTAAAATTTGGTTTAAAATAATTGATTCTAAATCTTGATTGCTATGATTGCTATTGTATATTTTTTTACTAACTTACTCCAGGTGAATCACTCGGTATAGATAAATCTGCGGTAGTTCATTATTACTTTCATTAATTTTTTCTTCACAAATTTGTTTCCAACGTGAAATTCTTTTGTTCTGCAATTATTTTACCAGTTAGTGTGTTTTACTCAGATGCTACATCAAGTAAGTTGGACATTTAGTATTAAATCTTTATAAGGAATCTACATTGCAGTTTCGACACCACCCAGAATTATTATGATAACGACTATCCGTTTTTAATTGAATGCGAAGCCATAGGAAATCCTTCGCCAAAATAAACAAAAATATTAGCTTTTTAAACAGTTTCAAAAGAAGCTAACTTTTAATATTTTTCAGATATCGTTGGATTAAACATGGAAAACCATTTACCGACAAGCTTAAGATAAACGCATATTACAACTAGTACAGCAAGGGACTTTGATTTTTACAAATTTTTTAAAATTTGACAGTATCAAACTTATCAACTTCAAATTCAGTTTTTATGCGAAAAAATGAATTTTTGTCTTGTATGGATGTAAAAATGTGATCATTAACTGGAAAGGACGGTAAACCATTTAAATGTAATTGTCAGATACCTGACGGATATCCATTTCCTAAAACATATTGGATGATACATTAATAAAATGGTGCACTTAAATCCATTAATAACTCTCGAATTACTTTTAACCCTTTAGTGTTTTTCATAACAGAAGGCCCAGGTATTTACATGTTGTGACTTTCCTATATGATCTAATTAATAAAATAACTAACTAAATGTTTTACTCTAGAATACATTGTTATAATTGTATAAAATTTTTTAAACAATCAAACCCCGCATACAATTTTATGTATAGTGCCTAGAATCAATAATATTAGAAAATAGCCATTTCTAATCAATTTTATGCGTTAAAAGTGTCTTTATTGGTATAGGTGCGCATAAGAATATAAAATTAGGCCAAATTTATGACGTAGGACTTTCAGGGTTCTACTTTCATGATCAATTTAAATGAAATGTGGCTAAGTGCTGTCAGCCTGCCTTGATAATAGCATCATCGCTCCACTGTAATTCACTTATCCGCGGCACCTTTCATCTGCTGAGCTGCGTAATATGCTTTTGAGTTATAAAATTTGAAAGCTTTGAAATTCAGAATGGAGAACAATGCAGTGAAAATCGAAAAAGTACTTTTAAATTATTCTCGACTTTCATAAAATTTGCTGAAATCGTTGTTTAACAATTGAAACACCTACGTAAAGCACATAAACAACATAACCGTACCAATACATAGAGAATTATTTACGCCCATTTTTTATGATAATGTAGACACGTAGGTGTACGGATACAGATAAAGGAAACCCGAAACAAAACTGGAATGTAAAAAATAGACGGCCAGTATTAGTTGATCTATATATTTTCGGCCTGAAACTCCGGCTGGTAGTGGCGCCAAATCACGTCTCGCTTTTTCGTCCAACGCTTCCACTGTATTGCTTAACTATGTGACCATTCATCATTTGCTTTAATAAATTCCATAACTTTTTGTGATCGTTTAAAAATTCCAAAATTTCAAGTTATTCAAAATAAAAATAAAAGCGCCGAACATGTAGAATAATGCTCCAGCTTCTCTGTTTTCTGTCGAAACATCCCATATCAGCAGTTCGAGATTGGGTCTGCTGCAGCTATCGCTACTCAGTTTTTATGAAGTGGTTATCAGAGTTCAGAAGTTTCTTTACATGACCGTCGTACAAATCAAGACCGAGTGCGGATTTCCCCGTCAACTCCGTTAGGATTAAACTCTTGCTACCGAAAAAACGTTGCTGTTGTCTGAAGTACAAAAAGACGCCATAAATTATAGATATGACTTGTCCTATCTGCGCATTCCTTGACATTAATATTTTATAACAGTTTTATCTCTTACAAGATCATATAAATAAAATATGGAACTATCTGTTACACATTGAGTGGTCTCCAAACTTGGTAAAAATAGACAAGAAGTGATACATGTATTTCTTTTACTAAAACAAAATTATCTCTCTTAGATAAATTATATTTATTGGACAAAACATATTACCAAAACTAAAAATTCCAAAAGGTAAACGAAAAATAACTTTCGTTGCTTAGTTTTTGATAAATTATGATGAGGTCTGTTAATGGAATTGGCACAATCACGAACTATCAATAATTCACGGCGCTTAAATGACTAACAAACACGAACATAGCGTGAACATAACGTACAAGTGCAAGCTGTAATAATCGATCTAACAATCTGTACGTGCAAGAAAGGAATATTCAAGTAGTTATTGACGCTTATCAGTTCGTAGATCGATATTCAATGCTTGCCATACAAAAAAGAAATACACTCGAGTTCTCTTTCTAAAACAGAACTGAAGCGGAATTTCTATTATCTACTACCATTATCAATTGTCATTTAGATAACAATCTTTCATCTACTGTCGAAGGATTTATTATTAGTGCTGAATGATATTATTAAAGTGATAAAAACAGATAATATCTGTGAATGGTTTTTTGGACTACTGCAATATCCTTTATGAATACGAACAAACACGGAAACATCCTCTACTGAGATTATTTTTTAATAAACAAAACTTGGTGCTTCATTAAGGACTTTACTATTCAAATTACGCCTGAAAGGTGAACAACAAAACAACACAAAAAAAATCTAATTGTGGCAATTCCACTTTCTAAATTTTCTACATTGTTTTCGATGTTTGGGAGTTCGCGAAACGGGCGGAAACTCACAGCCTCATTTCCTCTAGAAGTTAACATTGTTTCAGTTCAGGTAAAAGAATTTTGTTGCGTAATGAACGCCGGGTGTTTGCCAAGTTTCTTCATTGATTTTCTTTAAAAATAATGAAGATAAAAAAATAACGATTGAAAAATAGCCCCTTTCTTAAGGGCATAAAATGTATGTTATCGGCATATTGTCCCTACCTTTATTCAAATAAATATGATTATGTCATAATTTGCTGCTCGGTTTCGGTCGCTGCAAGGTATACCGCAAACAATCAACGTTTTAATTTTAAATTTTTGAGTACTGCTGTATGTAGTACAACGACATTATTTAAAACGTATTTAGGGATTAACGACAAAAATGGCATTTTTTTTTTGCTATATTCCAGAAGCTACTTAATTCTACTACAAGTCGTTTATTTCTAGATCTGCAAAAATTCGCATACAAACGATTTTGTAGTCAACGGCGCAACTCAAATGGCAAAATTTATTTTATTTTCAGAATAATTGTTTTTTGAAAATTTCCATTTTTGCTATAAAAATTGGCGAAGCACTTCGCTTGGATGTTCCCATACTTTAGAAATAATTTCTTTTTTTTGTTTCTAGAAATATTCTGCCATTTTAGTATTGGTATGGGATGTAGTCTAAAAGTTAGCTACATAAAATCAGATGCTTCGGATATGCAGCATGCCGCTCGTTCGCGTAATTGTTGTACCTAGCGGTAGCAATTAACTGAAAGAAAATCGATTTTTTAATTTCTGGAAAAAGATTATTTAACTTTAAAAAACACCAGAGAACAAAGAATAAATTTGTCATGCAAAAATTAGTGTGGAAAAATCTAACCGTCCTAAATATTAAGTTAACCCTTTCGCTACCAAGCCCTATTATCGTATCAGTTGTTTTAAAATCGTTTTGTTTGTAAAACCTTTCAAAATTTTTAAAAACAAAAATGTAGAATTTTAATAAGCGGCACAAATAGGGAACAATGAATCAAAAAATGTGGTCGTAAATAAATATTAGTATATCCATATTTGTGGATAAAAGTTTTAAAATAATTTTCACCGGTATAGCAATTAAGAAATTAGCACAACTTTGAGATTACAAAACTAAGAAAATAATCGTATTGCCGGCAATATCTTTTTGATATTTTGCAGAATTGAAAAAAAAATTATTCATAGTTTTCATGGTTTCAAAAATGCTTTTAGATAGTAATATTATGTACCTCTAGTAGGGCTGTCAATCCCGGGATCCCGAAACCGGGATCCCAGGATCCCGCCAAATTATGAACCTCAAACATCCCGGGACTGCACTAGTTTCATTCCCGGGATTTTCGGGATCGACCTTGGTCGACTCTGATTTGAAATATGATCCCTATTCAAGGCGCGTGTCTTATCGCTTTGTTCGGTACTTCCTAGAATTATTTGTATTACTTTTTTTATAAGCCAAAACAAAAGTGTTTGTAGTAGTTAGTTCTGATTTGTGTAAAATACAGTAATACATTGAGAGTGCTTCCAAATAGACTAGCTACAAGGGGCAGGCGTAATTTGCGCCGAATTATACCTGCGTAAGCCTCTCATTAGTTCGCGAGCCCTAAGTATACCCGTAATTTGCGCCGACGTAACTTTCGAATGCGTAAATCCTACCTGTAAAATGCGCTGGATTGTTGGTTGTTAGCTTATAGATTCTTTACCACCACATAATAAATATATTGATAATTTCAAATAAAATAAAGATTCAGAAAATAAATATATATTAAATTATATTAAAAAACAAAAAGTGAAAAGTAAGTTAAACTTTTACGGTTTCTTACATCTCTATTTTGCAGTGATGAGGGTTCACCTAATTTCGCACTTTAAATTTTAATGTATGTATCTGTTTGAAAATTATTTAAAATGTTAACAAATACATAAACAGAGGGGTGAGTAGCATAGAAGTTAGAGTTAAATCTCGAATGAAACGATTAAAAGGCGTTCGTTGTTCTTTCCATGCTATCGCTTGCTTCAGCCCAAATAGTTGGTGGAAATGTAGCGCCCTCGGTTATATAATTATCAATTAAATAATCAGCCAACTAACTATTCTTGGATCATCTGGTTGGATGCTTGCAAAATCAAAGACAAAGCAATCGCCCACTTCGTCTGGATTTAAAAATGGTATACCAAACAAATATCGAATTCATTTACCCATGTCGCTTTCTTTATCTTTATATTGTACCACAAGCCCAAGTTCTTGAACTTTTCTAAACCAGGCCTGGGCCAAGTGAAACCTGCAGCCAATAATTGTTGCTTCCGACCAAACAGCTGTTACTGTATTATGAATTCCCTTCTCATAATCGGATACTATAATTTTCTGATTTAAATTGAATCCTAGTTCCAACGATTTGGTACACAAAAGCACAAATAATTTTTCGTAAGTAAGTAAACTTAAAGGAATCTATAACGAGCAATTGTACTCCACGGTTACTTGTGATAGCTTCCATTTTTGTGCTAATGGCGCTGCCTACAAACACCTACTAAGTTTTGTTTTATAATAAACATTATGATTTGTTATCAGTTTTAATCCCCGTTTTACACAGTTTCTAAAATTTTAGAAATGTGGATTGGTCTATGTCATTAAGGGTTGATAACGATGCTTATCGCTAATCTTCAGCAGTCGGCGCAAACTACGTTAGGAATTACTAAAGTTACAAAAGTCTTCGGCGCTACTTACGTATCAGATTAAAGAGCAAGTAAAATTTCTGCGCAAATTACCATCGCCGGCTACAAGATTACTCACAGAACAAACAGACACGCGTAGACTTAAAAGGTTTAAGCCATTAGATTTAGCAACTAAGTTTAATTAGTTAACTAATTAGAATAGAACAATCCCAGTAAGTAATATAAGTCTAGATTGAGACGCTAGCATAAAAGGCATGAGTCATAGGGTGATTGCTTACATGTTAATTGTGTTTTTTAGATTACTGTTATAACATTTACTTATTGTCCATATAAACAGATTGTAAATACTCTGAAACTTAATTTAAAAAAAAAGTTCTGATTTAAAGTGTGTGGAGTTTGGATGACTATTGTGAACATTAATTGGAATTAAAGTAAAGTTTCAGAATAATAGCTATTAAGACAACAAGTGTTTTATAGACGGTTTAAAATTCGAGGTCGGTGTTTAAATCTGAGCGACCGTAGGGAGCGAGGATTTAATAGACCGAGATCTTTAAACTATAAAACACGTGTCTTCAAGATTTTATCTAACACTAATAGAATATCATAAATGTATTAGTCTTTTAGTTTTAGTCATTTTCAACTCAATTTTATGGAATGTTATGTGGAATGTTATGTGTGCTATGGTAACGAGTCAACAAAGTATTGTTATTTCGTTAAAGCGTATTTTAAATAGCTATAAAATACGTTACCATTGACGACGTATTTTATAAGGAACGATGTATTTTATAGTTAACAAACGAATTCAAATGCACCATAGAAACAGTATAAGGTGTTAGTGTTAGATAAAATTGTTATGTGTTATTGTCAGTTAATTTTTTAACTAGGTTTAATGTAATATCGATCAAGTCAACTGTTAAATATGTCGAAGTCCGCCAAATTTTCAGCCTCACCCGAAGAACGCGGATGATAACAGTTATTGATGAGAATAACCTACCCCTTTCGAATCACACTAAATTAAAACAAGTTGGAAACACCGATAGTGTGAGTGTGTCACTTAAAAAAAAATTGAAGGACGCTCTGAAGAAATCTATGGAGCCATTTCAGCCAGGTGCTAAGACGGCCAAGAATATTTCGCTATTTTCTACTTTAACCAAAGAAATGAAACTATTTGAAAACGGTGGCACGAGAGGATTTAATTTACAATTATCCTATGATTTTTTATTATCGATTCCTCCTACAAGTGTAGTGTCTGAGAGGGCCTTCTCGGCAGCTGGCACATTCTCCACTAAAATTCGGTCAAGTTTAGGTCCGGATGTGCTCGATGCATTAGTTTTTCTCCAATAGTTTTGACACAATATGAATAACAAATAAAATCTATATACAATGATCCATAATATTAATATTTTTGTACGTTTATTACTGTGTTTAATTAAATAAAACTTAAAATTACATTGATATTGCATAATACTTCCACAGCGATCAATCCCGGAATTAATCCCGAGATTCGGGATTACAAAGTTTTGGTCCCAAAATCCCGGGATTAAAATATTCATCCCGGATTGACAGCTCTAACCTCTAGCGCTATATAAAAAACTGTCGGGCAACCGCCACGGAATCTTCGTTGCATTGAAATAAATTTTCGAAAATTTTAAAACATACGAAACTTTTGATTTTGAATTCTGACAATTTTAGATTTAATAATCTTGGAAGTTTTGCAATATTTTGAAAATTTTAAACAATTTTTGAAACCTTTTTTTCCTCTGTGTGTGTGTAGATGTATTCCAACACAATTCATACTGGCGTCTTCTTCTCCTTTTTAATAAAATGTGTTTTCTGTTTTCAGAGCCAACATTTCTTCTCCTCTTCTCTTGACTTCGCTCAATCCAACAATGTCCCATTTTATGTGTTTTAGTTTTTCTCCCAACTGTGCCTTTCTGTTCTCTGAGCAGAGATTTTTGTATTCAGAGTTCCAATGTTTATCTTCACATGGCGGTCGATTCTTTTGTCTCTTACTGTCGAATTTTTGCCTCCCCCAGAACCCTTGAGCCCGACCGGAGTACCGGTGTGGGATTATCGGCTATTAACGCTACCCACTTGGGGTATTTGTGTTTTAAAATTCGTCTTCTTCATGTTAAGGTGAAGGGTAATTGGGAGTGGTTTGGCATTTAAACGCCACTCTTGCCTAGCGGGTTGGCGATTTTTTCTATCAGCCGATCTTCTGGAGTCAGACGCTGTGCGCGGCTACCCAATATGGATACAGACGTCGCTATTTAAGTATGCTCTTCCGCCTCCTCCATGGTTGTGACTCTAATTGTCATCTTCGGTCTTCAGAGCCGTTGGCATTCTTCCCTTGCAACCCTGAGTAGGAGCCCTTAATGCCCTTTTAACGAGGTTGTTACTTCTTTCCCTGGCTTGGGACAGGCAATGTCAGTATGGCGGCCACTAGCGAATACATGGTGCCTTAAAATAATTTATGTTAACTTTATTGTTTGTTCAGATTAATTAATTGTGAGTTTTCTTTTTTCTTCCTCATGCATCTGTTTATTGTTCTGTTTGTTCATGTTAAACGTTTATAAAATATAATTTTGTCTGTCAAATAAATACCCGAAATTAATGAAAGTGTTAAATTATACCAAAAAACATATCTAGTTTCCGTTTCAGATACCTACCAGATCTTAAACAAAACTTTTTCGCCCGACAATTGTCAATAAAATAGCTTTAGCAGTTCCTGACATTTTCCGTGACAGAAACGACCACTTCCCTTACTTTAAGTACAGGAAACTAAAAACGAGGGAAAATTATTGTAAGCTTTTTAGACAAAACACATTTAATTTGAAAACCAAATACACCAACTACATCAAATACTAAGGTTTACGCCATTTGTTCAATCTTACAACGAAACTTTTGTCTTACGTGTTTTATTCATTCGCGAAACAATTAGTGCTCGTTATCGTTTTAACTTCATAATACTTTCTAAGACCTGGGAAATATTGGATTAGACTGACGCCGTTAAACTACCATAATCGCCCATTTAAAAGCACCCTTGAAAACTTACAGCACGCCATAATCAAGAATTAAATACGGAAAATTAATGCCGCGGCAAACAAGGAGTTAACTTCGGAGCGTTATAATAATACCTTTCGAGACCCTTAAATATGCATGACTACGTCCCTGGAAATTGCGTCTAATATTAAATTATCAAAGTGTTCGTGACATAAATCAAGACGCAAGTGTTAAAGGTAACAAGATTGGACAATGAAGTTGATGCGCCAATTTGACTGGTCTTCTAAAAGATGTTTTCGCAGATACTGATTTTAGTTTGTCCCAAAGTTTCACTCAGTAGTATTTAATAGCTTGGAGATTTTATAAAAAAAAGCTTAACTTTTCCGTTACTCTGAAATATAACGTGCATTTGAAATATTTTAGGGTAGAGATTAACAGAAGATGTAGTTTGGCATGCTGAACGTTTCTAAATGGGAAACTAGGAAAGTTAGGGATAGCTTAAGGCAAAGTTTGTTCTAAGCAAGTAAATTTTTAAAAAGAATTATTAAAATTTTAAAACAAGAGATATAGATTGAAATTACTAGTATTGTGCAATTTTCAAGGTTGATGTGTGCAATTGAAACGGAGATTATCTTTGGTATTTTGAGCTTCTTTCTGTTATTTTTGATGTAAATTTAATGATAATGTGAGCCGTATATCTATTTTTTTAATAATCTCGAGTAATTTCAAATGGTCTTGGTACCTAAACTTTAAGTACGTTGTAATAATTTGGAGCATCTTGCTACTTTGTCACATTTTCCGTAGAGTATGCCAAACGTTTTTGTTTTGGGGGAGGAAGGGGTATGTTTAAATTATACAGGGTTATTCAAAAGTATGGAATAAAATTGCTCGAACACTTATCCATCCATACATATATAAAAGCACAAAGGGGTTTTTTTCCGGTTCCTCCAGCGGCTACCGCTTCACCAATTTGGACCATTTTTTTTTAAATGAAAGGTCTCTATCCACAGATGGAACATGAAACATTTTTATATTTTTATTCTACGTCGATTTTTTTATAATAATTATTTTAATTTATAATATATATATGAAGGTCGGCTAGACGCGCGTCACTTGGGGCGCCATCTACAATAACGTCGCGTGTCATTATTGGAACTAATGCATCACGTGACTTGACATTTCGCCGGTTCTGTCAACGCTGCCTGTCAGTGCATTGTGTGCTGGGGTAACACTAGTATTGATATAAATATAGCTGCATCTCTATGTGATAGCATTTGTTTTCCAACGTAAACTTTCTTACCCCCAGCCACCTTAATCTAATTTTTTTAAAGCGACATATACGTTGTGTGGGCTCGTTAAAAAGCTTAATAAATGAACTGGGATCGTTGGTTTTTAATTTAAAATTTAAATTATAGCGATTGAAAGAAGTCAAGCTTTGTTTTCATATTTTCAGACTTTGATATCAAATAAATACTTCACCGATCTAAGTTTAACATACTGTGGGCGTTGTTCAAGGATAATTAATGCCATAAGTAAAATACTCATCTTCACATCACCCCCTGTAGGTCTAATCCGAAATAGCAATTTTAAGGTAGCTTTGTTTTGGTATTCTGAACGAACCAGGTTTTCTAAAATCTATAGTAACAGTACTTGGTACAGTATCGCTCTGTATGGTATTCATCAAAGAACAAAACGTTTCTTTGGACACACATTCATAGCATTGCTGCACAAGATAACTGATGAAAAGTTACTTTAATCTTGTTTTGTTGCCATCAACTGCAGTTACAACGCAGCATTCGATTCGCACGCACCAAGTGCAAAGGTGGTATCGTGTTGAGCAAAATCCTGAAATTTGGATTGAAAAGAAGTAAAACAGGACCTACTCTAATCACATCCTGCTGCCGAAGTACAACTAAAATTTAATTCTTCCAAATTAAAACAAAGGGGTTGGCTAGGCATGCTGTTGTTTGAAGTGTGCAGTTATTGGTGCTTTTTGCGAAAACGTACAAGAAACGATAATTGATACCGATGAAGACAATAACATTGATACTACCGTCGAAAAATCAGATGCAGAAGTTCGTTCTGAGGGGAATAGCGATAACGAACCAAGTACTGTTCCGGACCGGTAGATTGCATTGTATTTATCTATAGTAAATCCGTAACTGTCTCACCATAACGCGGCAACAAGCTTCCACATCTCGAGTCAGTTTATTTGTTATTTTGGGCAAATGTTTACGTTACAGTCACGTAGAGCGGCGCGGCACATGTAAAGCAGAAAGCAAACAGATCTCTGAGTGTTTCTTAGTAGTGGCTTTGTTTACTACTAATTGAGTTAATACACATATGAGCATGATTTACATTATATGACACGTAGAGCCCATAATTAAATAGATTCGTGCCTATAGAATAAAAGACACCAAGAGCAAAATTACAATAAAAACAAAATAAAAATAGTTTTGCAACACTAACCATACACGGTAATAACAACAAATAAAAAAATAATTACATATGCTTCCTGAAGAAGCACACGGCAAACATTCGGGTTATAACATCCTAATATAGGAACGTCAACATATATTCAGTAAAATGCACTAAACCCAAATGTTCAAAGACCGTGTTTTGGTTATAATTGAATAAATTTCGTCAAAGACAGAAATGCACAAATTCAACTAAGCTTTAAACCAAGAAATTTCTACACATACTACGGGAACTAAATATTAATTTTTCCTATGAAATAGCGTATGTGTGTTTGTTTCTATTACTACAAGTGGGCAGGTCTTTACAGTACTATTAATTATTTCATTATTAAAAATGGGTTAAAGACATTTGTTTGTAGAATTGCTGCATAATCTTGTGCTTTCTGTCATTTTATACTACACCACCAAGCAGAACGTATGCCGGTGCTCGATACCGCTGTTTAGGATATCATACGCTGACCTAATCGCGGACAATGCGCGTCTGTATTTTACTAACTTGTGGTGTACATTTGCTTAATATTTTATAATATTTTGAAAAGTTCAGATACCGATTTATGCGCATCTAAAGCAATATTGTGTGCAACCAACAACGCGTGTTCTTTAATTAATGAATAAGTAATTAAAAACCTTAAAGAGAAAATGCTTATTATAGTATAAATACTATTTATTGTGATGATCAGTCCGATTATGGACATTACAGTACAGAATTTCTTAACGCCTTAACGTTTTCCTTTGCCACCCTATCAACTGCAGTTAAAGATTAATGCTGTTATAATGTTACCACCAATCTTAAATAAAAAAAAATATTGTTTAATGGTGTGAAAAAATTATTTACAAGTTCTATTGAAACTGAGGTTTTGACAGGGCAGAAGTCCGGCGTGGTTGTTTCCTTACCTTGAATTATTTTATCACCCTCAGATACTGGATACCATTTTAACTTAAAAGACTACAATTTCCGATAAAACTAGCACAGACAATCACTGCGAATAGGTTTTAGGACAGTTATTTGTTGTATTTAGGTACAAGAATATGAAAACTAAAACTGCATAATGCTATATTTATAATAGCATTGACATGTAAAACACTGAAATAAATTCAAAACGTTTATAATCGTTATGGTTATAATAAATGTTAGCTATATTTATGTTTGTTATACATAGTTTTAATAAATTCGCTAATATAAAAGACGTGGAGCGTAGTCTACGGGATTCGGTAGTTTGAATTATTAATTTCTAGGATTCTGTAATTAAATGAACTTGTGCTACTTACTCCCATAAGATTGCCAAGTGAGCATAAAATAAGGTTTTTCACGAAAATTCACTGAAAACGTCGAAGAAACAAACAGGAAACAACTGCACCCACTAAAAGAATTGCAAATTTCACTTATTTGAATCTCAAGGGAATTGTTGCACCGTGCACATACATAGATAGAAACTCACCTAGTTGCACGTGTCACCCCACTTCCTTAAAATGTACAAAACCTTAAATATTTGTGAACGCAAACTGTTCATCAGCTCAGATTCAGCATGTCAAGAAGTCCATCAGTTACTCTACTCTTAAAAACTGAATGTTCGTAGTTCAGTATCCATGGCTGATTGCTAGTTCAGTTCAGCATTGCTTTATTTGTGTATTTTTCAATTGTTTAAGTATTGTTTGTTTTAATTTAAATGTATGGTGGTTATAAAACTATATTTATGACTTTGCTATCAGCCATATTTACGTTCAAATTAATTAATTTTGAAAGGTAACAATGTAATTTCTATAAAATACCTATTTAGATTAATCTTGAACATTTGAATAAAATTTTAAGATTACAATAATTAATAGTTCTGCACAAATTAATTATCTTATTTTTATTAATTATTTTAACAAATTTTTACTATATAATTTTTTTTAATTTAATCTTGAACTTATTCCCATTTCATCATTATATCGTTTAAAAACTCCCTTTTTCTTAGCATTAAGAAACTCGGGGCGTAAAACTCACACCATACTCGTAACATATCAGTAATAGCAGCAATAAAGGGATCAGAATGAACAAACAATAAAAAATATGACAAGGCATTAGGGCGTGAAAAAACGATAAAAACTTTTCAATGGCGCAAACAAATGCAGCCATCAGCGCCGTTCGGTCTGGCCGAGTCTTATAAACGCATCTAGGACTATCAGAGCTGCGATAAGTTTAACGGCTTTGAAACCCTAAACCAATTTTCGAACTTGATGGCTTACTTCCTGTTAGTTTTCTTAATGGCAGCTAGCGAAATCGAAAGATCATAGACCTTCCAATTACAGATCCCTTCGAATTTCCAGTTTTACTTCTTTTAGGAGCTTGTGGGTATGTGCAGACGAGAAGAGGGGTATAAAATGAAAATTGTAAATAAAGCAATTTCTCCTTTAAGGCATTAGTGCAAACGTTTCAACGTGCAGACAAATAAGTGAAGGAAATGTGTTTTTGAGATAACCGTGAAAGGTAATAATCCGTTTCTTATTTCACTTGCAAACGTAATGCTCAATTCAATGTTCAATGCCGTTTTAAAGGCACAGGCCTGATGACGCTTTTAAAGTACTGCAGAAAAAGTGGCAAGATGGAGGAATATTTAAACTGATGGGTAAAGCGGTGGCACGGAACTCTGTTTAAACCTAATTTGTAGACAGATGAGAAGACGCTAGAATGTAAGGAAGTGCGAAAGAATATGAGAGAGAGATTTCATCCAGTTAATGGGATAGTTTTATTTTTCAGTTTCTCTTTTCCGTAAAGTGTGAGTGTTTTCCGTTGCAATACCCTACCATTACATAAGTGATTATTGACACGTAGCACCTATCGAACGATATTGCGGAAGTATTTCTCCAGAGGATTCTTTGTTGCAAGACGATCCTATTGCGTTTTCCGATTTTTCTTTGAGCCGGAAGCCGGGCGAATCCAACCGGATATAACTAATGACGGCAAAACGTCGCAGTACAAAGCAACAGAAGACAAAGTTAGTTTATTTTATACGCTTTTAGTGTTGTATCTGCACGGAATAACCATTTATTATCCCACAATAAATTAGAAACCCTGTACTTTTCATTATTTAATACACTTAGCCAAAATTTATGGGGTGAAACGGCCAACGCTTTAACAAATTAGTCTGTGCATTTTTTATTATGAAGATAATTAATAAACAAACGCTGTGAAACGGTAAAATAGAAAATTAATAACTTGATTATTTAATAAATTTATTCAGTTATATTTTGGTTAATTTTTCTCTATCTCAAGGGTAAAGATATTTGACCTTTTCGTTACGATCCTTGACGACAACTAGCCTGTCCCGTGGATGACAAACGATAGCACTAAATCACGTTATGGCCCCGGATCTGTTCCCATGTTCATACAATCGTCTTCCTGGACCCAGACATAAGTGCCAAGCGTATGGATTCTGCCCTTACATATCCACGCCTGAGCCTCTACCATATATCATTAAATTTATTTGTCCAATCATGACGTATCAGTTCCGTGACAAAGTAAATCTGCCCGTTCAACTATCTAGAATTAAAGGTTTCTTGAACCAAAACATCTTTATTTAGAAATGTGTAACGTTTAACTTGTTTCTAATTTTATATTGAACGGGTGGCACACTTTGGCTTCATTCCAAGCTCTGCAAGAAAAATGTAACTTGGTGTACAATCCAGAAATCCGGAGCAAGGATGCACACGGAGTTTTAATTAAGCATTTTGCGATTGTCTTTTTCTTTTTCTTTCGGCGTTAAACAGTAAATTAGCCTTACCAGTTGTAACGCTATCACTTTTGGTTACAGTTGGGAACAAGGGAATTCCATGTCGTAGGTAACCAGAAATGTAACAACGTCACGTCTTTACTCTATATATTTTGCGTTTTAAAGTTCTTCCTTTCATGTTGTAATGTGCCACAGTGTTATATATCATTTTGACGTCCAAAGTTACATTTTTTATAGTTAGATGATATACATGCAAAGTTATTCGTCGCAGCTTGTTTGTATTCTGCATTTGTTTGTATCCTAAGTTACATATTTCAACAATTTTTCATAATAAGATGATTTCTAAGCAAAATGTACCTATAGACGATGAAATTAGCATAAAGCTTTAGTATAAAATAAATTAATGCGAGAAAGCACTTTAAGCTGGTTTTATACTCAACAGAATGTTGAACTACCATAACAAACATCTCGTTTTTAACTGTACAAGTGCTAACAGATAAATTATTTTTTTCGCGTATTCTAAAATTTAAAATCATTATGATAGAATAATAAAATAAGTACCTACATTGTTTTTTCAAAACTTATATTAATTGAAACACCATTTCACAGTTTTTGCGAACAAGATATTTATTTGTTCAGAATTGTTAGTAAATAAGTTCCGCTAACCCATTGATTTTGTTTAAATTCGATGAAACTCAACTTTTAATTATTATTTTCAACACATGCTTTGTAAATTATTACCAACGTCCATGAACAAAGCACTGCAATATGAATCTTACCAATAAAAATAAATTATAGGGAATGACTGTGTGAGGTAACGTGTCGCAACAACATCGATAAAGCTCTCTTCAATTCAAAACCGCGCTCTACGTTATAATTCCGCTCTAAATGCTCTTGTCGGTAAAAAATTCTTGTTAGTTAAAAGCTATTAATTTGTACATTCCTTTAAAAAAATCAACCAATACGAGTTAGGCTTCATCTGCATCAGTTACAACAAATTTTGCTTCACAATTTTGTTAAGACTTATAAAATAATTAAAACTAGCGGAACCCGGGGAACCCCTATAAAAGCTACTTAAGTTGGCAGTGTACCGTGCCATGGATCTAAGTCCTAGTCTCTTTAATTATACGTAAATCGATTTTTTTGGAACAAAATATCTCAGAATTTAAAGAAACACAAACACTAAAAAGTGGGGGGGGGGGGGAAACTAACCTACCCAAAATATTGCTGCACCTCAAAATTAAGTTTTAAATCTTATTCTATTATTATTCGTGGCCGCTGTTGTAGCTTAAACAGAAATTTTACATCGTCTTCCGTTTATTAGCGAGGGGGGCATAATTTTCAATTAATCATAGAAAGAGTCTCAGGTGGACTGGGACGAAGAAAATTGTGGGCTATCCCTAGGTCTATAAGCTTCAAAGTTTAAAAGAATGGTGTGACCAGTTTTTGAGCAAGATGTTTCTGACAATAGCCAAAATCGTGAAAATGTTTTCACTTCACAGTTTTCATTAATTGTCTCCTAGATAGTAAGAGTACGCTCCTCTACGGTTATTGTAATACTAAATTTAGTACCGATCCGTCAACTTGTTTCTGAGGAAATAGGCATTAAAACCGAATATGTGCAAAAATCGTGGCAGTCCCCATTTTAAAGCTTGAAAAAAAAAAAGAATTCGATTAGTTTCCACTATCTGTTATTACATTTCTGAAAATCTGTTTGGGAAAAAAAACGCCATCAAAATAAACACGTCTAACTTCTGGTTCTAGTTCCGGAACGTAAAATAAAACTTAACATATCGACAATTTTTCATGGTACCTATATAATGTACACTGTGTCCATAAAGTAACCCCCCCCCCTAACTAACTTTTGAACGACTTAATATTTTACTAAAAAATTTGGTGTGCTTTAATGGGAAATTAAATACCATTTTTTAGCTCATAATTAAATAATGTATCATTCAAAATGGCGGCTGGGCGCCATTTTGAAATTTTTTTTAAATAGAAAGGGGGGTCGAGTGGGACCTCATTTGAAAGGTCTTTTAGTTCTGCGTCTGATCCTAGAGTTTCAAAGAAAAATATTTAGCCATAACAAAATGACAAATGTTTGAAGTAAAGAAGTCTATTAAAAAAAACTAAGAATTAAAGCAAAAACAAATGAAATTAAGTGTTCGAAATGTTCACCATTCACTGCTTGGCAGGTCGGTTATGAAATTCCTGCCTTACATTTTCATAAGTTTCTGGAGTGACATTTCTGTAAAAAACGCATTACGAAGTTTGTAGAAATATCACTCCAGAATCTTATGAAAATGTAAGGCAGGAATGTCATAACCGACCTTTTATGTGCCAAGAAGTGAATGGTGAACATTTTGAACACTTAATTTTATTTGTTTTTGCTTTAATTCTTAGTTTTTTTTAATAGACTTCTTTACTTCAAACGTTTGTCATTTTGTTATGGCTAAATATTTTTCTTTGAAACTCTAGGATCAGACGCAGAGCTAAAAGACCTTTCAAATGAGGTGTCACTCGACCCACCGATCTATTTTAAAAAAAAATTCAAAATGGCGCCCAGCCGCCATTTTGAATGATACATTATTTAATTATGAGCTAAAAAATAGTATTTAATTTTCCATTAAAGCACACCAAATTTTGTAGTAAAATATTAAGCCGTTCAAAAGTTAGTTAGGGGGGGGGGTGTTACTTTATGGACACAGTGTATATTAAATTTCATTAAAATCGGTTCAGTAACTCCAGCTTTCACGTTACACCTCTACCCCCTCCACACACACATACTCTTTTTAAAAACCACTAATTTGGGTTCCCAGGCGGCCAAGCCATGTAAGAAAAAGCTGTCGGGCAACTGTCATGGGACCGTCTTCGCATTTAATGAAATATTTGAAGAATTTATTGATGTTTTGAAAATATTGTAAAATTTTGAAAATTGTTAAGAATTTGGAAAGGATATTACTTTTTAAAACTTTGCCACTTTAGAATCTTATTGAATTTTTTTGTAAATTATAAATAATTTTGAAAGTTTTAGAAATTTTTTAGATTTTTTCAAGTTTTTGGCTATTACGATTATTATCAAAAATTTTAAAGCGTGGTCACGCTACACCGGATCCGTATTCGCCCAACGGTGGGAGCCAAGGGTTTAAAGAGCTCTGCATCCCATATTTGAATTCAGTGCTTTGGCTCTAAAGATGCAAGCTGCTGCAATGTCTTGCAAAGGCATACGCCGATTACGTATTCTTGTCCTGGCAAAAAAAAATACATTAAAATCAAATCTCTGTCCGCTCCAAGGATCAAGCAATCTAAGCACTGGGGCGTGATATCAGTGCAACGTGGGTTTGTATGAGTTCACAAGCCGCTAACAAGGTATAAGCCGATTAAGTATTATTGTCCTGGCAAACAAAATACATTAAGATCAAATCCTTGTCCGCTTCAAGGTTCACATAATCCAAGCACACGATTCTGTTTAGACAGGTAGGACTCACGAACAACTACGGCTCAAACTTTTAGAGCAAATGTATTTAAAGGCAGAAAAGTTACTGGTTGGTCCATACCTGATTATCCTGGGTGTAATTCCCTAATGACGACGTGGTCTAATCCGAAAGAAAATTGTAATATTGACAATATGTTCTGGCTCTAAGTCATCATCAGGAAATATTAAAGGAAGTAGTAAACAAGTATCAATAATAATATTGAGAAATGCAAATTTAAATATAAAATTAACTTCAAGCTATCACATGGAGAAATTAATTATTTTTAAATTTACACAAAATGTTTGGAATATGCGATAACATATCCCAAAATGGTGAAAGATGTCTGTTTTTGATTCCTATGAATGGTGGTTGTGTATGGTAGATTCGGTTAGTTTCATCTGAATTCTTGTGAAATACGAGCAAAGGATCTGGGAGAAGAACTAAAAATCAAGAAGATTTTTTACCAAACTCTCTAGCTTCAAAATAGCGGCCGCTGCGATTTATTGAAAATCTTGACTTTAACACCAATTTACTCAAAATGTAGTTATCTGATCAGGATCAACTACAATTTATGGCGTTTCTCCAAAATTATGAAAATTAAAAAAAAACTATATTTTTCAAATAGTGACTCGCGCAATTCGCAATCAGCTTTTACGTCCCACTGCTGGGCACCGGCACTCATCTCTGCCACGTACTCTCTTTAGGACTAAGGTGGATTACGTGGGAGCTACAGTTTAACGTCGGATCCGAACCACTAAATGCCAGAGAAGGTTTCAGGCATTAAGACCCCACGGCTGCCTACACCGGATTGGGGAATGTGAGTGGCGGGTTGCGGCATAGATTTTTATTCCTGCATGGCTTCGGTGGGGAATCAAACTCTAACCCTTAAGCGTTAGGGGCTTAGAGGCTAAGCGCCTAACCTCTGAGCTACCACCACTTACTAGTGACTACACATTTTTTTAAAACTTTGTAGGCTAACGAAACCGGAAATTTCCTACAATTTGGAAAACTGTATTTTCACTATGGCGCTTACCATGAGTTTTTGAAAATCGAAAATGGCTTCCTCTTTTTTTATTAGGCGAAGTCCGATAACAGGTTTTTCTTATGCAGGACGGTTCATCATGACTACTATAGAACCAAAATCGAATGTCAGTTTTTATACATGGTAGGGCTGCTGTAGTAAATGTAAATTCCAAACAATTCGAAATTTTTAAAATCAATTTCGTAGAAACTAGTCCAACGTATTTTTTCAAACTTTGTAGTCTTATAGGGGCAAACATAGTCTACAATTTGATTTCCTGTTGAATACCATAATTTTACTGTGGCACATTTTGTGAATTTTTAATAATTAAAAATTGATCTTCTTTTACTTATTAAACGGAAAACCATAAATAACTTCTGCTTAAGAAGAATTGCCCACTTTGATAGTAGAACTAATCTAATGTTAGATCTAAATCTTAAAAAACTTTAATGTCAGATTTAAGAAAATGTTATTTTTAGTGGGGCTACACGTCCTCTAATTTTTTTGGCGAACAATTTTAGGATTTGGTTGGCTACTGTAGAAAATGTAAATGCCTATTATTTGTAATTTAAAAAAAAATTTGGACTTAGACAAGTTACGATCCGAGCATGATTGCTAACCTCCGGCATCATTATTGCTGACGTCACGAACTGACAGCTGTAATTAAAGTTGAAATATGAATGGAATGGAGGGTTGCCTAAATAAATTGTTTTCTTAGAAATCTAACAGACAGTGAAATGTGCACAACTTTATAATTATAAAATTTACACTTTTGTAAATGCGGTAAGTATTAATACCTTGTATGGGAAAGTCAAATCGAAGTTAACACTTCAGCTTTTTTGCATGTAAAGAAACACACTTAACATGTTTATTGGTACCTACTTATGTATTGAAGTAACTTGAAAACGTTTATTCGCGTTAACACGATTTCCATTCACTGTAAATTATGAAAATTTTTCATCTGTGATGGAAACAGCACCACAGAAACTATGCCCATGTTTTCACAGCATAATTCCCAAACCAAATAAATATTAAATCAACAGTTTCATCATAATTTATGCAACCAACTATTAATCTTAATCACTTCCACACTATACAAAAATACAAATTTACCTGACATAAGCTCTACATAGAAGTAGACAATAATGTTGTAAGTCGAAGTGTAGAGACTATTTAAAATTAAACATTCATTTTTCAAATGACGATAATAATTAATCTAAAATGCGATAAAATATAAGTTTAAAGAGTTTAACCGCAAAACAGTATAGAACCATGCAAATTTATCCAAATAGTCAGAAATATGCGAGTATTTATGAAAACCTTAAAAATTGGCATTTACATGCACTTTAAAATGCACGTATGAGTTTCAGATGCCGTTCAAATATGTATAAGTTGAAGTCTGCACATGTTTATTACATACAAGAAAAACATGCAAATGCATAAAAATCATAAACGATTATTATTATCCAAATATTTCAGCTATGAAGGCTTATTACCAACGCCGCCAGAAGTAGATTTCGCTAGGTAAAAATATTGCCGAATCTTACATTTCAGTACGAGGAATTGGCAAAAAAAATTAGGAATTATCAACATACAATAAAAATTGTGGTTTTCAGGGTTTCAGGAACCAAATCGGTTATTTGGTTATTCCGCATTGCAATGGTTTTTTTCAAGTACTTGTCAGCATTATTTTAAATGTTGAGATATTGTACTCGATTTTAGAGTTCCGAGACAGTTGTTTTTTAAATACAGAGGGTTCTAAATACCACGACAGAAAACATCACACTGCAAGTTTCAGTTTAAAAACTTTCTACAAAACCAAAGCAGAATTATAGTGAAATAAGTTGTTCACTTAGTGGTCTGGCTTAGAAAATAGTAAATAATAACACACCAGTAAAATGGCAGAAGTGCAACAATCCTAAACAAATAATTTACTTGTAAAACAACCTTTCCATTGGTCTGTATATTAAATAGAATTTATTTGCTTGCTTGCTTTTATATAATGTAAATACTGGTAGCGGTTAAAAACTCAACAGAAACCTCACTTTCTGTAAATAAACTCTAAGTGAGCGGTTTCCCGAAATGTATGGAACTTGCGCAATGCAGCGAAGGCTTCTTGAATACATACAGAGTATTATAATATACCGCAGACATAGAAGTATGTTTGAATAATGTTATGACTTTCTAAAAACGAAATCGAGCAGCGCCAGGGTAAATGCAATGATTCTAGCAATATGCACCGACTTGAGAACGTAAAATCTGCTTTCCTATTCTACAAATCAACATAAAGTAACGGTGGAACGATAAATTTCAACCGAGTTTTCCTGAGAATATTATGCAGCAACCCACTTTAAATTTAATAAAAAAAAACTCTCAGATGGATACAAATTAGGATATTTGAAAATTCCTCAGTATTCGAATGCGAAGTTTGTTTTGAATGTAAAGAAAGAACTGAGCTTGTGAACAACTTTATTTCGCTTGATTGAATTATCGCACTCCTAGCTTTGTAACAGATATATAAAGGTATTGGATACATCATACGACACCAGCAGCAAGTTTACTGAGAAAACAACCCAGAAGGTTTAATATCTTTAAGATGAGAGTGAGATCTGAGCGAAAGAACATATTGGAAAAAGTAGTTATGAGAAGGAGAAACTGTATTTCTACAGGTTT
The DNA here is from genome assembly GCA_958336395.1 of Ctenicera cuprea. Taxonomy (NCBI): domain Eukaryota; kingdom Metazoa; phylum Arthropoda; class Insecta; order Coleoptera; family Elateridae; genus Ctenicera; species Ctenicera cuprea. The sequence continues at coordinate 70,047,545 of OY284486.1, read as the reverse complement.
GGCCTAAATTACACTTCAGCTCCAGAGACGTCTGTAATACAGATACGTTACTGCGTGAGACACGTTAATTGCGTCGGAGAATATAAACACTATCTAGCTACGGCATAAAATTTCCGGACTTTGGTGAAACTCTGTGGGTGCGGGATTGTTAAAGTGTATTAAAAATAATAAACGGCGGAACCTCCGTTTTATGCTTTTTCGCTGGTTACCGTACGCACAAGCTTCGTTGATCCAGCAGAATTTAATTAAAAAGTATCTTATTAAAATACATGTAGGCCTACTTAGAAACTTTATATATCACAAGGTAATACCAATACAAATAACACAGAATACTGGGAGTTACTTTATGATGCTTCCGGAGCAATTTTGTATTTTTAGAGTGCATTTTTATTTTAAATTGGCTTCGTTATTGGCACCGACCTTTTTCTATTCTTTTTGGAATAATTATTTTCACGTTTTCGCAGAGCAGAAACAATTTAAAATTTCCTGAACAACTGTTCGTAATTTAAACAATTTGCCTTTAAAAATAATATAGACGAACACATGTATTCACACATGAACTGCATTTTTTCTAGCGAAACTTAATCGCATCTAGAAACTGTTCCAAAAATGGTGTTAGAAAACGTAACCTTTCTAGGAAACAGCACGTCACAGCGGTTTTCAAACGTACGGAATATCTATAAAACATGGATTTATATACAGGGTGTGTATAAATTGGTGAAAGAACTACATGTGGCGATGTTGGTCATAAAATTCTGAGTCGAAAATCTTAATACAAAAATGTTGGACAATGCTTCCTCTGTCCTCAGGAACCATTTTAAAGGAACGTACATTTGACAACATTGGATCCACACACCACAGGTGTTTTGTTATAATGCACGGTAACTAAGGATCTTTGAACGTAAAATCTATTGTTAGTGAACGAAACAAGAAAACGAAAATAATAATAATTGATACTAATTAACTACGAGAAAAGCAACGATGATAGAAAAAGCAAGTCCAATTACAAATTTTGACACTTGTCAAACTTCGACGTTATCAAGACAGAAGTAATTTAGTGTCGCATCACTCTTGAATAATTATAGTTTGCTGTATGCTGCCATATGTATTTTTACAATAATAAGTTACGAAGAAATGTTTAAAACACGCTTTTGGGACTGAAAAACAATATCTATGAAAAAATATTTATTACAATTCTTATTTCTTCTAACTTGCACCTCTTTCTGTCAACAGATAATGAATTAAAACACTTATTAAAAGACTTCATTTTCAAACTTTGAAGATCCCGTGCATGCCCAGGAAGCATGGTGCAATATTTTGGTATTAAGATTTTCGACTCAGAATTTTATGACCAACATCGCCCCGTGTAGTTCTTTCGCCAATTTATACACACCCTGTATTTAAATGATAAAGGAGAGTAGGTCGCCCTCGCTGGTTTAATTAAAATAAGCTTAAAAATGTACCTACTGTCAATGGTTCGCTTATTAGTTTTAATGCGGATTTAATTTTATCGGTCATTTATTGTATCCACAGGCAGGCATTAATCCCACAAATTTTAAAAATTCCAACAAAAATAGGAAACTGAGTAAAACATCAAATTAAGGCTTGCCTTTACCTCTATTCACGTGCAATCATTTTAAAAATATCTCATCTACAGTACTTGAAACATTATTTTTTTAATTATTAATTTTTTTAAATTTTAAAACGGTTTAAGTCTGTCAAATGCAAAGTTTGAAAAATACTTTTACATCATAAATTTTACTCTTCCCAAGGCTTAAAATTAGGATATTCAAGAAATTGTTGCAGGTGTAATTTTGAAAGATTGGGAAGGAAAGTGATTTGTATTAAATTCCTGTGTCAGATTAACAAACACCCGAAAATACATCAGTGGCGGCTCGTAGTGTGGCGTACTGGGAGGTCATTTTGAAATATGTTTTGATGAAAATATACTTACCCACCCATATTTTAGATAGACTTGTCGTTTCATGCAATTCTTCGCTCCTCCGCGTTGGAAGAATGATCTATCATTAGTTCATTAAAATTATCAATGTTTCTAAATAAAGACTTTTCGATGCTTAACGTAGCTTACCTACTTCTCCCGAAATATACCCGGTTTTTAGATGTGTCACTTTCATCGTGTCCACGCAATGCTAGTTCAATGATTCCGCGAAACTGTACGCAATCTATAATTTTATTTAATTTTATTTACAATGTACCTGTTTTAGTCAACATGTTCATTAAAATATTCTATAGAAATTCGATAAGTTCTCTCTAATTGCAATCTGATATACACATTACCAAGTGCGATAAAATTTACAGAATTTTTCATATGATTAAATAAATAAAAACGTTTTTGAACTTTAATTTTTAAATATTTTAAGTCAATCACACCGGTTTTACACCACTATGCGTTTTTATAAAATAACAGATACAGGAAACAGAAGAATACGTTTCTTATATCGCGTCCACAAATCCAATCCGACAAATCGTACATTGACTGATTAAAGTACCTGTTAATTTCCCTATTTTTGTACATATTTATTTATTTAACACTTAGAATTGGTTTTGGGGGGCTGTTTTCTTTAACTTTAAACGTTCTTCAAAATTTTAACCACTTTGAGCTTTAAGTTGCAATATTTTTTACACAGCCATTTTACAGCACTAAATTAAGATTTACTACTCAAGAACGTTGGTGACACAAAGACAAAACCCATCTACAAACAACTATAGCTCAAACTCTTAGAGCCAATGCTTGTAAAGGCAAACCAGCTACAGGTCGGTCCTTATGTAATTATGCTGAGTGTAATCTCAAAATAACGGTGTAAGGCGAAAGTAAATTGTAATATTGAGATTTTATAATATATGCAACTTAGTTTTTTAAAAAATTTTACAATTTCCAGCAATTATCAAGAGTACAAAATTCTAAAATTTCTCGCAATTTTAAGTTTTTAAAATTTTAAATACCTTTTAATATGTAACGTGTTCAAATTTTCAAAGATTTTCAAAACAAAGTTTTTAAAAGTTTTCATAATTTTCAAAAATCTTCAGAATGTTAACATTTCTTAGTATTAGCAATTTTAAAACTTAAAAAAAATGTAATACCTAGTAATTAAGATTAGCCAGAAATGTTGAAAAAAAAGCAAAACTTAGGCGAAATATACGCGAAATTCTTTCGAGAACTTCAAAAATATTCTAAATTTCTCTGAAATTTTCGAAATATGTTAAATATTTTCAAAAATTTACATAAATGCGAAGGTCTCGAGGGCGGTTGCCTGACAGCTTTTATTTATAATAAATAAGTATAATACTATTAGTCTATTAATATTTAGAAAGCCCGGAATTTGAACTTAATTTTCAAAGTCGAACAAGATTCATATTATGGAAATAGACGTTGCGCTTTATTTTTTCTTTATATCACCTACTCATCTAAGACATTTGTGTAACATAAATTAATAGATCTTATTAAAATTGCATCTAGAAATTTCAAACAATAGCATAAATCCCTCCCCCAACAAAAGTTTTAAACAAATTTGTAGTGCTAGACTACCAAAATACAAAATATGTTTTTTCGTTAAAATCCTAAACCAAAGGATTATATTAATATACCTCCCTATCGTAAAACTACGGGGGTAATTAAAAAGTAATTTTCCCCTATTAATGTTTAAAACAATATTCACAAGTACAAAGCGGTACTTTAACTGGCTAATCGGACTACGACATCACTCATTCACTATACCAGAAAAAAAAACTGTTTCCTTTAAAATACAAAAATTTTCTGTTAGAGCATTAAATTTTATTAAAAAGTTCTGATCCTAATGCTATACAACGAACTTTGACAACTTTTTTTGTCAATTTTAAGCTAGCCTATACGAAAACATTTGGAAAAGTTGTACCAGTCAAGTTATAAAATATTAATATTCATATTATAAAAAATTTTGGTGACCTGGGGTTTTATACTTTTTTACTTTGAAGTATACGTTAATGTAAGGTAATGTAACCTTAACCATTTTAATTTAAAAATGGCAAAGTTGTTATTTTATATAACAGGCAGATTAACGAAAAAGTTTGGGAAAACATAAGGAAATTTGAAATAATTGTTTTGTACGGAGTAACCGAGTTCTCCTAATCCCCCTGAGCCTAATCCCCTCACTTGCAAAACAGGGATTAAAATGTCCAGGTCTACACTTTCAAAAGTAACTTAATAAATTTCACAAGTAACTTAATAAAACCTACATTTACTAGTTTCTTTGTAGTACTATAATGTAAAATAAATATAAATGAGCAACTGTGAGAAAATTCAAATAAAGAAAATTAAAAACCCTTTAGTTCTCACAAGAACTTTTGTACTCTAAATGTACATTTCGACTGCTAAGCAGTCATCATCAGTAGAAAAAGTACAAAAATGAAAACTACAGCGAAAACTGAAATCACAGTTACGGTGCAGAAACGTCCCTATTGCTTGGTAAGTCAGAACTCACGCTCGGTCATCTGAGCTTAATCGTTTACATCGCCTCAAGGAACGAATCGGTTTTCTGACAGCCGACATTTCATTTCTTTCCAATTGCCGCAAACGTCCTATTTTTCCAAAATTTATTCAGATTTTCATTCCAATTACAAACAGAAATACTGAAAGAGTAATCAACTCTGCGAAAGCACAGTGGCTGACTCTTGAAATTAAATCCTTGCACGCAAAACGTGCAAAACTTGAATTAGATGCTTAGCTATCATTTGCATTTAAAACTCATCCACCTACTCGACGTTTTTCAATACAACGCGTTCGATCAGTGTTTTAATAAAGTTGTGTGTGTCACTGAACACAAAGTAATTAATAAAACAAAGTGCTTGAACAAAAAATTTCTATCTCTGCTACCTGCAGTAAAAAGTGAAGCTAAATCCAACTTACAACAACAAGTTCTGTTACATAATTTGTCCTCAGAACATTTTTCTGAAAGTGAACTTAATTTATTGCAGAAAGGTCTTAAATTTAGTGTTCCACTAAAAAGTGATGAAGAAAAACTAATAATCGACATTGAAACCAACGTCAAATATAGTGAAGACAGTATTAAAAGTCAAATTCGTAACAATTGCCTATTTTCATTTAAACAGCATAAAACACAAAAACCTGTAAATAGTCACCTATCTACAATAAAATCTCTCAAAGAACGTGATGTCTTTTACATGAAGGCAGATAAGGGTAATTCCACTGTCATTATGAATAAAGCTGATTATTTTGAGAAAGTTCAAACGATGTTAAACAACGGTGATTACTTATCAGTTACTAAAAACCCATTACCGTCTTACATTCGGTCAACAAAAGAAGTCATTAGCTCTTGCAAAAATTTAATTCCTGTAGAATTCCGATACAAGTTAACAGTTACGAATCCCGTGTGACCTAGACTTTATTGTTTACCAAAAATTCATAAAAACGATATTCCTATGAGACCAATTGTTTCTTGCATTAATTCCCCTACATACTTAATATGTAAGTGGCTTGTTGCACAATTTTCATCGTCTTTACCAAACAATAGTCTTACAGTAAAGAATAATTTAGAATTTGTCAACTCCATTAAACAAACAAACATTCAAAATCATGAAATGATGGTCTCTTTTGATGTCATATCGTTATTTCCCAGCATTCCAGTAGATGTTGCATTAACTGTTCTAAAAGATTGGCTAACAACACAAGACATCATTTCCGAAAAAATCTCCGAATATATCTCACTAACAAGCCTGTGCATGACACAAAACGCCTTCACATTTAATGGACAATTTTACCTTCTTTCACACGGCACTGCAATGGGAAACCCTTTGTCCCCTTTTTTGGCCAATATTTTTATGGACCACTTGGAAAAAACAGCCAAAGAAAATTTCTCTTATTTCCCCCGAATTTGGTACAGATATGTCGACGATATTTTTACTATTTTTGATAAATCCATAAATTTAAACAACTTCCTCGCACAGTTAAACGATATGTACCCTTCAATAAAATTTACTATTGAAACCGAAAAATCTAATGAACTTCCATTCTTAGACCTGAAAGTTATTAGAACCACTGAGGGAAATATCGAGTTTGATATTTACAGAAAAAGCACACACACACTGACAGATACATTATGCAAAATTCACATCATACACCCGCACATAAACGGGCAGCTTTTAATTCACTAATTCATAGATTAATCAATATGCCTCTGACACAAATACGATACAACAAAGAATTAAATTATATTTTTGAAATAGCAAAATTCAATGGCTACTCCCCTTCATTGGTTAACAACATCCTACAAAAAGCTAATGCCAAGAAACAATTTTCCCTTAAAACTACACACACAAAAGACAGATCATATTCTCAAAAACATTGGACCCCTTTAACATACTTCCCACCTACATCTAATAAAATTACTAGCATTTTTGAAAATGCAGGTTTTCGGCCCATCGTTTCAACGAAAAATAGTCTCAAAAATCTACTAGGTAACACCAAGGACCCTTTGTCGACAGAAGACCAGTCAGGAATTTATCAAATAAACTGTTCTACTTGTCCCATGCATTATATTGGACAAACCAAAAGGAAATTAGGCACACGTTTTAAAGAACACCTATGGCACTTTCGTTTTAACAGACCCGAAAAATCTTGTGTAGCAGCACATATTTTAGATTCTGAACATCCTATTTTAATATCGGATTTAAAACTCTTAAAATCCGTAAAAAACAGCAGAGAACTCGATGCATGGGAAAGTAGATTTATTTACAAATTCAAAGACAACATTTTAAATCAAGATTCCGGCGTAATTCCAAATTCATCATTACTTAAGTTCAACGCACGCACGGCAAATAGAACCGAGGATCCACGAAACCATAAAAACAGACGCACGCATCGACAATGCGTGAGTTCTGATTTACCAAGCAATAGGGACGTTTCTGCACCGTAACTGTGATTTCAGTTTTCGCTGTAGTTTTCCTTTTTGTATTTTTTCTACTGATAATGTCTGCTTAGCAGTCGAAATGTACATTTAGAGTACAAAAGTTCTTGTGAGAACTAAAGGGTTTTGAATTTTCTTTACAATGTAAAAATAAAACAGAAATCATTTGTTTATAAGAAAATTTTTATTTATATAACATGTACTGTACATACTTGCACATGCACACAAACAAAACAATACAAATAGATATATAAAGAATAATATATATATTGTAGTACACATACAAGATTTAAAATTATTTAAATTATAAACACCATACAAATAGTAATATAAAAAATAAGCATTACATTATATCGTAGCACATAACAAGATTACACATAATTAAGAGCAAAAATTAGAGGTACATACTGCCCATTTTTATACCCATGAATCGTAAACAGCTGCATGAAATATTTCGCACAATATTCAAAAGTGCCATCCATGTACACAAATTCGACGGAACTAAGGAAATGTAAATGAGTGTAGCACGAAATAGTATATTATACACCAAGGTAGAAAAGTCTACTATTATATAAGACTTTTCTACCGAGGCGTATATACTTTTTTTTTCACTACTAGTGATATAAACCCTTATAATTGTCGAAAAATGACTATTTGAACTTAAATCCCTGTTTATTTCAAATTATAAAACAAATGACAGTTTTTTGTTTTTTTTGGCATGACAGTTGTTTGAAAATTGTTAAATCATCATTGGTATTCAAAAACATTATTTTTAAGAACTGGTTTCATCTAAAATACTGAAATTATTAACAATTTTCTCTTTTTCACTTTGTGTGGTTGTATTATAGGCGAAATTGATATTGACAGAGTTGTCATTTATTACGGCGCGAAAAACGTATATTCAAATACACCAAAGTTTTTAAAATTAAATTAATTTATTTAAACAACTATTTTATGCATAAAATACCATTAAATAGAATCTCTCCATTATATTAAATCGTGGTATAAAAACGTTCTCTTTAAAACTGTCACAGGATTATCAAAAAATATAAATTTGTTCATTATTTACCAGTGGTTAATAATGAAAAATTAGTTACCTGTCAGTGAGCAAAGGTAGAGAAATTGAATTTCACAGCATTCTATTATGTGTCAAAATGCTACGCCATATTACTAGTAGTGAAAAAATATTATTATATTGGTGCTTGCATCATTAATAAGTAAAAATTGCTCCTTTTTATTTGTTTCCGTAGCTATTGTCTTTAGAACATCGTAAGTCTCGCTGCAATTTTTTGGCAGCGGTGGCATTGTTGATCGCCGCTGATGATACATGTTTTTTCTTATATTTGTAATGTCTGCGATATTTAGACTTTCCAAAAATTGGGGATTTTCATTCAGTTCTTGATAAATAAGTTTCGATGGTCGTTCTGCAATGTTTTCAACTGCTTTCCTTTTCGCAGTGTTGCTCACTGCTTGCCTTTCTAGGGTTGTTGCCGATACTTCATGGTTATGAAGCAACACACTTTCTTCTAGGGCACCCTCTTTTGTGTGTAACTTCGCAGACCAACGTTTTTTATAACACCTCCAAGTAGTACTGCCACTTTTTAACACATTGCTTTTATAAAATTTTGCACCCTTCTACTACCAACAGTTCTTTGCCTTTCTCGCTAAACATACGTTCCATTCTGGCTGGTGTGAACAAGCTGATGTCGCAAATTTAACTAATTGCGTTTTGCAAAAACAAATTATACTAAACGTAAAAAAACGCCCCTTGAAACTACACACCAATTGAAATAAACAAAATTTTTAGATAACCATGTACCTTTCTTGAGTAACTTAAAAGACTTGTGATAAGCGGATTAAGATTAGGATTGGGGGAACTCGACCATGGTCTTAACTCCTAATCACGTCATTAGGTGAACTCGGTTGCGCCCGTTTTGTAACGGGTAAAATTTCTAACAATTGCCAGTAATACGTGGTGACCTAATCTGACTATAATCCTGCTTTCATCACATTCTTCCAGTGAGAATAAGAAAAGGCGACAGTAAACTTTCCTACGTAATATATTTCTAGAAGTCTTCATCCACACTTTTCGCACATTCTTTATATCCCCTTTTTAATAAATCACCAATATGTATATCTGTCCCCCAGAACTTCGCCCCGAGGGTATCGAATTCACTATGGGGTGTGATTACCGATAGAGGTCGTCTTTTATCATCTTTGACAGGAGGTTTATATAGGTTGAAAATGCATTAATATGGAGCGCCTCTAGAAGCTACAAAAAAATTTGGACACACATTGGTGACTGATAACAAATAAGTTGCAAAGGCGTACAGTTTTTTATCTATACTTCTTATGATGCTCTGCGTGGACAAGTAGAAGTAATTGACGCAACCGCGTTTGCTGTTTTATCTTCGTGGCTTTGATGCAGTTTGTCGTTTTTACGTGAACCACTTAAACTTAAACGCTTTAGCCACATCTTTACGCTATCTAAATTCGTTTTTGCGGCGCCTTGTTTCATATTTACCCCGTAATTTTAACGCGACGCCGCGGAAAACCCTATAGTACCTGCTAAAAGCCTGAAAATTTTATTTTCCCGCAGATTGAATAGGGAACCACGATAATGTGAAAGCGCGAGCATGTTTTGTCCTTTATCTTACAACTCAAAACATTTGTCCTAAGTGTAAAGTGAAGACGACATTCGTCAATCTAAAAGTGCCTAACAAAAAATGCATAATCTTTGCGAATGGAAAGCGAGAGAGACTGTATCGGGTGTGAGGACTGGGAATTGCCTGATTTCCACGGTTATTGAAACTACAACTGGATTTACAGCAACCTCTGAAATAAAGAAGTTGAAGAAAAATGCGAGTTTTGATTACTTACCGAGACCTCAAAGCATTTCTACTTCAAAAGTTTTTAAATCAAACGCGTGCTATAAAAAGCTGGATTCAATTGTTGATATATGAATTATTTATTCTCGTCCGTGTGATCGTTGAACAAACAAATGGGTTTTAAGTCGTTACAAAAGATGTTTATTTTTAAATGGAAACATAACGTTAGAAGAAGGAACTGTTTACAATTATCCCAAGCAAATCCATACGTCTAATTCAAGACATCAGTGAAATGAACTTCTAGGAACTGTTAAAGAAATTTTAATTATTTCATTGGTAAAAAACCAAGTTTTATAAATTTACAACATTCTCAAAATTTCAATTAAATCACAAAGAACGTAGGTTATGTTCGTCATTTTTAACACACAGTGGGGCTACCTTGTTAAGAAAAAGGTTAATAAACATTAATAAGGCGACAACCTTCCCCATAGATTATTATTCACCATTGAAATTAATTATACGTTCTCTCATTAACTGAAGACATTAAAGTATAATAGTAAAAATATGACATCCTACCGTGGGTAACAAATTTTAAAACGTTACAAAACAATAGTTCTGTAGAAAACTGTGAAGTTACTTCATATTATACATGTATATGTAAGGAGGAATACACTAAGTTCTACTTAAACAAAAACTCTACTTCGAAAAGGGGCAGATGATAACTACTTAAATCTTATGTACGTTGATACAAAAGTCGTCTTATTATTAATCGCATCATCGTTTTACCAAAAAAATTGGCGAAACAGGTCGCAGATACTTTCCCATACTTTTCACAATTTAAATATTCTCGCGTCAAGAAGTGATGGAAATTTACCATCTTCAGCTGGTACAAGCCCGCTGCAAACTCAAGGCGTTGGTTACTTACGGGCTGCGCGCGCTCCTACTACGTGAAAGGCCCTAAGATATTTAATGCGCTCACGAAAATAGTTATAACAGCTTGATTTATACAATTATCAAAAATATGCAAAGAGTTTAAAATATTTTTTTATTAGAGCTAATTGATAGGCATAGTTAAAATCACGTAGCTGTCGGGTTGATATTAAAAAGTATCGTTTTATTTCTTAATACTTAAAATAGTTGAAAATTCTTGCTGGTCCTAATCTAGTGCTTCAAATAGTCTATCGAACTGATAAAAGTTTATAACGATCAACGTTTGCGCTTAGAAATAAAAAATTAATCAATTTCAAAAATTTCAAAAATTCAGAGTGAAATTTGGAAAATTAGAGAAAAACAAATTTTGTAGTCCATTGCAAGCTCTATCGGCTCAGACAATTTAAAAAAATGCTGTGGGCAGTTTTCGAGGAATTTTTGTTTGAAAATGTTCAAAAGGTTGAACCGCTGGTATATTTACAATTTTTCAAAAAATATTTTTACATCACTTGATTATATTTATTAAGGGCTTTGGTTTAGTTTAGTTGCACTACAACGCAATGTATTCAAAATTTTAAAAATATGTTTAGATACAAATCTATTCAAAAAACTGGTCTAACTTCCGTTTCCGGTTCCGATTAACTACCTTACAAAGAACTACCTGCAACTAAAAAATTTCACACGCCGAATCTTATAAAATCGGTAAAAGGGTTCCGGAGATATAAGGGAACGACCAACGCTTTGAGTCTACAGCGGGCTTTTACCGGCTAGATTAGATGTAAATTTCGATCACTTCTTGACGCGAGAATATTTAAAACGTAAAAAGTATGGGAAAGTAACAGCGACCTGTTTCGCTCATTTTTTCATTTTGTACAAGAATTTATTTTTCTGTTTTCTGTTGTACCGGGTGTCACCAAACTTATGTTTATTAAATTAAACATTCTGTATATTTTTGATTATTCCTATTGGCCGTTTAATTGCCTCTTTGAATGTATTTTGTTTTAAAATTCTGTGCGTCGTTGCCAAGTTATTCCACTTTTTTAAAGAAATTTGACATTTGCAGACGTCACTAATAAAACAAGAGTACTTCCACAAATTAAACAAAATTTTGTAACTGAGTTTTAGTCAATAACATGGTACTATTCTACGCATGTTTTAAAGTTAAATTTGGTTATACAGGGCGTTTTGATGTATATTTATTTTTGGAAATGGAACATTCTAGATTTTGACATAGTTGGATAGAGCTTTTTGCACTCTATAAAGTTTGTTAAATAATTTTACCTATATTGTATATGTTTTACCTATGTTTAACGGTTATTGAGATAATTGAATTGTAAGCAAAAAAGCAGGTAATTTCTATAAATACGTACATCAGCGGAGGCATTGACACCTGTTTGTTTTTTGTTTTTGGAAGAAACAACTGCGAACATTGTTTCAATTCATGTAAGAAATTTGTTTTTTATAAATTTTGAAATGGTAGACTGCCTAATCTTCCATTCCATATTTTAAATTTTGAACTGAGATGTGGTTAGATTGACTTTTGCTTAAAACTTATTTGACACAAATTCCAAGCACATCTAATAAGAATTCATACTAAATTTTTTTCTAAAAATAAAACAGGCATCAATGCCTGCTATACCTATGATACCTGGATTTCCAGAAATTGACTGATCATAGGAAGCCAGATACCTGTCTTTGGCTTAAAAGCAATAATTTTAATTTGATTAGACACATGAAGTTTGCAATATTTAAAATATTACTTTTGTGGTACAACAAAAGTAATATTTTAAATCACAATTCTGGCCTTATTCCAATTTCAGCTTTATTAAAATTTAACGCAAGAGAGGGGCACACACCAGATATAAATACAGCAACCCACAACTAAAATTTGTGACTCTGTAGTCACCAGGCGTAAGTTTCTCATTTGCGTCGTTGTGTTTTTCCGCTTCGGCGTAGTTTTTGTTTCTTACGTTTTAGTTCACTGAAGATGGCTGCTTGCAGCCGAAATGTACATCTGAACGGCACTTATTGTTTATGATCCACAGCAGAATAAGATAATAAATTTAATTTTTAGATGCAGCATCATTTATGGGGGCGGGTAATAATCTCCCTTCCACAATTATTTTTGGCTGGCGAGTTTCTGTGTGGTCTCTGGTTTTCTTTAACCGAAAATATGTTTTTTTCTTAAAATAAAGATATTGTTTTTTTGCAACTCCTCGGTTTCTAATTACATTTCTCATTTTATAGCATATAGAAACTATAGCACAACACAGCACCCCGTACGAGATCTAGCTATAAAATCCCTCGCTAGGACCGCTACTAAAGATAAAGCGAACTTAATTTAAGTAGTTACAATAACAATATTATGTCAATGTGAGTCAGTCATTTTAAAATAACATTTTCTGGCTACAACGTTAATACAAAAATACTAAAAAAATTATAGGTAAAAACTTCACAAGTACAAAAAAAATAGGCAAAGTGCTTTGCTTATTTTCAAGTTGATTCGATGTAAATAAATTTAAAATTGTGGTTCTACTTTTATTTTCCGTTGGTTCAAATCTTTTACATACCGATAAAACAGTTGGTATGTACTGTGCTAAAAATATATCATAACAGAGTTTTTCAGTACTGATATTATTAGAAATGAAAAGTTCATACCACGCAATAAAATTCGTCTTCGCTCTTTTATCGTGTTTGTTAGTTTCGAAACTGACCGTAACATTCAGGGAACTTCGAAACTTTTCAAGAGTTTGAACGTTTGTGCAATTTAAGCCAAATATTATTTGCTACGAAGTATAGAAACCGACATTTATATTTTGTATTTATGTCGTAAAGAAACTAGGACGCTCTGTGTAATAATTTATATCATAAAATACTGTTATTGTTTCAAATCTACAGAATAGATACGAAACTTCATGTAATAGCAAAACGATTTCAAAATTATAGCTTCAGGCGTTGATGAAGTTAAAGCTGTTAATGTTGACATGTTGGTCTTGGTAAGTTCTGAAATTAATTAGCCTCCATTGAAGCAATTAGCAAAGTTGAGTGTGTTCGCCTGCTATTCAGACAACATTGCTGGACAGGACAGTTAAACTCAAGTTGAAATTAACAAAATGCATTGCATTACTAATTTAAAGACGAAAATAAACTACAAGATCGAAATCTACGAATAAATTTGTTGTTTAACATAATACTAGCAGTACCCGTGGGCAACGCCCGCAAATTATTTTTGGTAACTTTATATCTGGCGCTCGCCGTTCTGAATGTTTGCTCCGCTGAGTCTGTCTTGAAAATGAGAGCTGCTCCCGGAGAGAAAATATAGCGGAAAACCGGAAGAAAACACTGGAAAACCCGAAAACAAGGCCGAAAAACGCAGCCCCGCAATAAAGGATAAAAATAAATCCCCCAGGAAAAACACGCCCGAAATAATTCCTTAAAAAAAAGCAACAAATACGTTAGTTAAACCGTTAATCTTAGCACTTTTCCGCATTTCCAGAGGCGTACCTTAACGAAGATTTACTGTTCTGTTTTTGGAACTCATTAATACCCCTTAAAGGAATCTTGTTAGACGTTTGCATATATTTACCAAATGAAATCCGCATTTATTCATTTAAATCGATCAGCGAGAAAAAAAAATCGTATATTTACCGGAACCTACTTCATACCATGTTTGTTGGCGGGTTCTTTTTCCATCAATGTTTTTCCAGCGAATTGGTTGTTACAATTTTTTCAGCGATGTTTTCACCATAAACCGTAAACGGCCGCCATAAGCAAAGGATTTTTTTGGTCGCATGTTATTAGAGAGAGCGCATTTCGGACACATAATGTTTGGTCTATCTCGTGCCGCCGCAGACGTGGCATTTAAGATTTTGACAGCCTGAGACCTTGAGAGGATTTAGCGTTCTTCTGTGTTACGAAATATTGTGTACTGCAATAAATCTTTGATAATAAGGTTGATGCTCTTGTTATTAGTGAAACATGATTATATAATTACTATATTAAATGCTCTGTATCTTTAACACAAACTCTTCGCGGGGTGTTAAAATCAGGTGCTCCAAACTTTTAAATAAACAGCCGGAAGCTGCATCCTTTATCCTTTGTGTTTGTGTTCGAAATAGCATAAGCAGATTATGTTGCAGTGTAGCAACCAAATTCTGCAAACTATGGAATCCTGTTTCTATGTTATAACGCAGCGGGCTATTGTGCAAACGAATTTGTGTTTTATGTAAGTAGTACGTAAATACAGAACGAGCAAAAAAGGTCATGCACCACGTGACCATTGACTAATTTAAATGTAGTGAATTTTATTTTCCAATGTTGCCTGTCGTGCTTATTTCCTTTTGCAATGTCATTGTGCTTCATTGGCGTTCGTGCACTCATTTTGAGCAGCTATTGTAATTTATAAATTAAACGTTGTTCTGCAATAATATTATTAAATAAATCCTATCATTTGCTTTTGCTTTATTAAATGTTTTTACAGAGTTTTTAAATGGTGTGGCGTGCCAAATTTTTTTTTTAATGAAAATATGTTTTCTGTGCTGTAATTTCTACGTGGAACGCCAATGGCAATTGCCACAATTGTCAGATTTAGTTTCCTGAAACAGGGCTTTTTCGCTCGTTCTATATGTGGTTTTGGTGGTAGGAGTCTCTTAGCACTAAAATCTGAGAAAAAAGGAAAAGCTCCGGATATGGTATATAAATGAAGAAGAAATTAGAACTTCCTTCTCTTACATATACCCTTTATGCACATCTTTTAAACGTTGTTGTATCGTACAAGAAATATTTCATTTAATTCAAAAGAGTTGATAAATAAAGTCAGAATTTTGGTTATCACCCATGATCTGATTTGTATTTCTTTTTGTGTTTCAATAAAACTACTCGCGATTGTAATCCGAAATGTACAAACCGTCGAATAAGTTTAGGAGCAATAAAAAAGACTTGAGTCGCTGTAGGGCGATGTCGTCGATCCCTTGTGTACCGTAAAGAACGGGGACCTCTTAATGTTTTCTTATATTCGTGTACAGTGGGAAATAAACACTTGATAATAGCCTGTCCGCAATAAAACTGAAAAGAAGCCCTAACTGTAAATAAAGCCCTTCAGCTTTTTGCCTTTGTTGGCTACATTTTCTTGACGAACGTAATTTCTTCAGCCACTAATCACATAAAACACTATAAAATGTCTGAAAGAACACCAACTACACGTTAATACATCTTCGTATGCTTGGTATAGTAATATGTAGTTTTTTCAGAATATAAGAACGAAATCTTGAATTATATTAGAAAATTTAATTAGGTCTTTACAGTTTACTAATAAAAAATCTTAAAATGGTATGGAACAGATGTCACCTTTCTCCTACTATTATAAACAGCAGCGAAGCAGATAAAATTGTCATATTTGCTCTTTTTTTCTTCCTCGCTAACGTTTAGGATACGATTCTACCTATGACGAAGGTATTCCATTCATCACAAATTCGACCTCAAGATTTTCACACGTTTAAGGGACTAAGTATATCAAAAAGCGGGTGTTGACATGCTTGTGTATGTGTAAAAATATTATGCAACCCGCTTAATGGGATTGCTTCGCCATTAGGCAAAAGGAGAGCACCTCACTAACAATTAATGCACCCGAAGAAATTAAAAATGGTATCGTACTGTTGCCATATAGACGATTTGTGCAAGCACGGTACATTGAGCCTCATCATCGACTTGTTTGTTTTAAAAATTTAATTTCTGAATTGCGACAATAATTGACATGATGGTTTGAAATATCCACGGCAAAAACCGTTTAATCTGAAAAATTTATGAAGTTTGGTTTTAGTGGATTACCCCACAATTTAAGGGAATCGTCATTCACAACACCAACTCCAACGAATGTGAAGAGAGCAAATTACAGATTTTTGGATTTCACGCCTAGTTTTAGTTTCTGAAACTAAATGTAATTTTATGTTGATTTTAATGTACTTTCAATTGCTCTAGTAAACTGTAAGTGTCAGAAATCTCAAATTACACCGAAAAACAATAATCCTAAAATGCTTAACAGGTTCTGGTTGGCTTTAAGATATATTTTTACAATTACATAAAAATTTGGCTGTGCCACGGTAAAAAAAAGTTTTAAGTAAGTTATTAAAAACCCAACAACAGAGCTTATTGATAAATTTAGATTTATAAATATGTCTCAACATAGCGCAACAACATATTGTCTGCCTGCAAACATAGAGTTTAATTTCTCAAGGGACCTTTAAAACTCCCCCATTTACTCTCCACTGAGCGTGTTGTGATATTTGCCCGTTCGTGATTTTTAATAAGAGAATAAATTCAATTTGCATTAATTGAACCACTGACACTGAAACATGGCTGTTTTCTGTTATAATGTATTGTTACTTATTGCAGTGCTTCAAAACCACCTATATTATTTGGACTATATATTTCCTAACACCAGTGTTGTAATGTTTAAGGCTATAGTATCCCACACGCCACCCATAAATGTAACAAATTGATTTTGTTGATCAAAGGCTTACTGGTAGCGAATTCTGAAGAAGGTTTTGACAGCTGCCACGTCTCACATTATAGCGATGTCGTCAATATTTTATGGCTTGGACCCCTTATAACATGTTTTTCTTCAATAACAGCTTTTCATTTTTAAAGGGATAATAATATAATGTTTATACCTTATCGAGCCGTACAGGACATCTTCGTCGAGTAATTAGGTAAACGTACAAAATTTTGCATTATAGATCCCTGTTATAGGTCTTGTTTTTATTTTATACTATTTATAGAAGTAACTTTATCACAACAGCTTAAAAATATTTAGCACAAGTGTATTGAATATTTATACAAAAACATAACATTCCCAGCATTGCATAAAGTAATATTGAGCTTCTATCTCTCGAGACCATTTTAATTCAAATCTTACTGTTGTTGTTTCAGAAGCATTTATGTAATCAACACGAGGGACATTAGGACGCAAGGTAAAAGGCTTTTTAGTATTTTCTCGTGTTTTGTAAATTATGGTTTAAATTCGACTCACATTCGTTAAATGTAGAATGTAGAAAAACGTCATCTTAGTACTTTTACCAAACTATAGTGCACTCTTTGTTTAAGCATCTACTTATA
This sequence comes from Ctenicera cuprea, assembly GCA_958336395.1. Classification (NCBI taxonomy): domain Eukaryota; kingdom Metazoa; phylum Arthropoda; class Insecta; order Coleoptera; family Elateridae; genus Ctenicera; species Ctenicera cuprea. The sequence goes on along the minus strand of OY284486.1, from coordinate 70,029,754 downwards.
TTCTACATTTTGACAGAGGAAAACAGTCCGTAAGAACAAAGTTGATATTGAACAATAAAGCAATCGAACAAGTGACTCATTTCAAATACCTCGGATGTACAATCTCATACGAAAGGGATGAAGATATAGACCATAAAGTCACGAGATTCCAACAATTATGTGGAACCATTCGTAGAACTTTAAGAGGAAAAGCCAACCGAGAAAGTGAAATAAAACTATATACAACGATGGCTATCCCCACTCTCCTTTACGAGAGCGAAGTTTGGGTGATGCGAAAGGAAGATGAAAGAAGAATAGAGACAGCTGAGATGAGGTACTTACGACCTTTAGCGGGATACACTAGAAACGATATGAAAAGAAATGAAGACATCAGAGCAGAATTAAAAGTCAATAGTGCAAATGAACTTATAAGAAAATATAGAGAAAACTGGAAACAACATGTAGAGAGAATGCCAGAAAACAGACTGCCCCAAAAAGCAATGAAGTACAAACCTAGGGGGAAAAGAAATGTTGGAAGGCCTATGAAAAGATGGAATGTATAAAGAGCCGGAACAGGCCAAAAGGCCTAAACCTTGCTGCTGATATGATGATGATGATTTTGACATAGCCAAATCATTTTTTTTTATTTGAGCATCATCATACCATTTCTAAACCAATAGTTTGGTAGGGGAGAAATGGTCAGTTGTGTTTCCTAATCTAACACTTTTGATTTATTTCCTGTGATTGACATCATCGATACCTTTTTTTAAATTATACCATTTCCAAACAGATACTTTGGTCGGATATAAATCATCGAGAGGTCAGCTAACTTCCTTGAAGTAAATACAGTTTATGAATTCAGTGCAAACATTTGCCGAGTGCACATGTGCAACAACACCGCTCCAGCTTATGAAAATAAAACCACAGTTTGTCACCGTTTGAAAAGACAATTTTAGTATAGATTCTCCTAAGATGATCATCTAAGGTAGTATTTAGTAAATTAGTACCTTTGGCTTAGTGTATCAGACAAACCAGGTAAGAGCGTAGCGGGCGCTCCAGAATTCCTTTGGTTTGCCAGAGCAAACCAGGTACACTAAGCATGCTTGTGAGCCGGCCAAAAACAATCAAATAAAGAAACGTCAATTACCTGCAAGGTAGACACCTGGACTACCTGCTGACTCAAGAAGAGGTGAAAACGAACAGGTTCAGCAGTACTAGGCAGAGCTAAGTAGTAGATACTTATAAGTGCCTAGTAGAGTATACCCCAAGGCAGTTGTAAAGCGAACCTTAGATTAAATCTAGAATGTTTATGATCCGACAGAGAGGCTTCGCGAGAAATATGCCAGTTTTTAAGGGTGGCGCTAAGTAGGGAAAACGCAAGTGTAAAATCTGGGGGTGGCGGAAAAAAGTCCCCGGAAAAAATACCCCGAAAAAATACCAACGGAAAAAATATCCCCGGCAAAAATACCCCTGGAAAAATATCCCCCCTCATAACTAATTGGCTACCTCTGCATCAAGGTTCCCAAATTTGTTCAAAATTTTTAATAATTTGAACCTGCAGGAACCTCAAAAAGTGATTTAGAAAAAATGCTTGTCTGTGGGTGGGTGCGTGAGGTAAGTTTCCAGTCGTGGACTTAACAAAAAAAACTATTTGTTTTTACTACACAAAGCTTTTAATTGAAATGTAGGAATACATAAAATACACATGATGTTATTACAAGTATGTAAATCTAAGACTAACTCGAAAAGCATGACAAAATAGTATATATAGTTATTGTTATCTATAAGGAAGGAAATGATGATGATATAAAATTTACATTCCGAACTTGAACTATCAAAAAATAATCTTCTGTCAATAAATCTTTCATTTTCTTTTGTTCACATTTCCATGTTTTGTAAAATAAAATAAACTAAAAATCTAATTTTTCGGAAATAAGGGATTTTGTTTACAAATCACTGAAAAGAAAGTTCCTGGTTAAGCTTTAATACTCACTCAGATGTAGTAACAACCACAGTAGGGTTTCTCCTTTATATCTACTAATGGAGGTAAAACAAAAACCCCAGTTAACCTAAATAAATTCCTCGTTTTGAATGACTATGTAAACCAAAATTTTGAAATTTCATTCAATTTACTTTTAACCATGGAAGTGATAACCTCTAACAAAGATGGTGAGAAGTTATTGCGTAATGGGTATATGTATGTGATGCATAAAAACTGTGCAAGTGGTATTCGTTGGCGATGTTGCAAATACGGCTCATTTAAGGTAATTATTAACAAGCAATTTAATTAATGTGACATTGTAATTAAACAAACAATATTTTTTTTTTATTAAACTGATTATTTTAAATATCAAGTTTAGATATTACGCATTATTATGTTTGGTTGATGATGAAGGTATGGGAAAGTAAAAACTCACCCTTACTTATTTATTAATTATACTATTGTTTTACAGTGCAGAGCGATTTACTTTAGAAATTCTGTACGTGCGGTAATGCCGAGGAGTCGGTTAAGAGGACGTTGAGAAATCATAAGGCAAAAAACCTTCCTGGAACTCCAGTGTCTCTGGAAGATCTGACTATTAAAGGTATGATCTAAACTACTTTTATTCTAAATTTTTTTTAAACAGTTTACCGATTGCAGTAATTTAACCAAATTGTTATTTTATTTCAGGAAGTTGGTGTACCACCGGTGAACCAGCCAACGAAAGGTTCTTGCTGCGCAACAATGGAGCTGAAGCAGATGAACGAATCATCATATTTGCTACAGACGATTGCCTTACGCACCTTGCCAGTGCTACAACCTGGTACATAGATGGTAATTTTGCACTTGCGCCTTGTTTATTTATGCAACTGTATGTACTACGAATAAAAGTGCAAGGCGTGTTTATAACTGCTGCATATGTTTCATTACAAAGAAAAACGCAGTTTACATATGAAAACATGTTACGCACAATAGTAGACCAATGCACATCAAAATGGATTTTGAAAGGAGTGCGATTCAAGCAGTGAAAACAATTTTTGGTGACCAAATTCACGTATCTGGCTGTTTTTATCACTTGTGCCAGAGTACTCATAGGAAAATTCAGGAGCTGGGTCTTTAGCAAATATATAGACAGGACGAAGCTTTTAGAAAATTCTGCGGAATGATAGATGGTTTGGCCTTCTTGCCACCCGAAGATGTTCACAGGGGTATGGAGTACCTCAAACAAAATATTCCCGCTGGTGCTGAAGAACTTCTGATTTATTTTGATACTACATACGTTTCTGGCACTTATAGACGACTGGGGAATATTGATGGTGTTTTACGGCTTCGAAACATTCCTCCAATGTTTCCACTGAGGGATTGGAATGTTCATCAAACAACATACATTAGAAGACGAAGAACGTACCAACAACCAGACGTAAGGTTGGAATCACCGGTTTTCTAATTTGGTGGGCCAGAAGCACCCCACTGTCTGGGTTTTAATCAATAAGATGAGTCAGGAACTTGCTTGCGACAGGACCAAGATTCAACAACGACTTATTGGAAGGCTTCCATCAAAGAAAAAACCGCCAGTCTATGAAGTACTGCAAACTCACTTAAAGGCGCTATGTGAGGAGTATTTAACGGGCACCAGAGACTTTTTTAAACGCAATAAGTCACAACATAAGAACTATAGAAACCGTATAAGTGTAAGTGTGTGTTACTATTACTTTAGTATATAATTTGTAGTTTTCAAATGTATAAGTAAAATAATAAAATAATAAGATGTTTAGAAGCTTTTTTTGTCAAATCTTGTTGCTAATGTAGGATTATCACACGACAGTATAAAATGAAAATGTGGAAACCTGCAAGTATTTTGAACGGGGGTATTTTTTCCAGGGGTATGTTTTCCAGGGAGTATTTTTTCCGGGGGTATTTTTTCCAAGGGGTATTTTTTCCGGGAGAATTTTTTCCTATATTCAAAATCTAGTACCTTTACCCTAACTCTAGTCTCTTTTGTTCTTGTTTGTATATTAATTTGTTTGTTAGTGTTTAATGATTTTAAAACATATTTTGTAAAAAACAACAAGAACATCAGATGCTACCTCAGGAATTTTTGGCAATTCTTGTTTTTTGCATCTATTTTCATGTACAGAATTTTGTACGTATCGAAACAGTGTTTAATAAAGGATGTTAAGTGTAATCCAATGTCTTTTTTCTGACTCTAGAATTTTAAAATGAAGAATGTTAAATTTTCATGAAAAATATAATTTCTAGAAAACGTGCCTTGGTAATAAGGCATAAGCTGTAGATTATAAAATAGCTGTCACTAGAGTCTTATTACGCTCTAGCTCTATGCGATGTCACTTTGAATACAGGACGGTACATTTCTCTGATTATACCATAACTCGTCTCATGATAGAGGTTATTTCATTCTTCAGGGCGCATGTTTTAATATAGGTTCTATTTTTTAAGTTTTCTAATTCAATTTTTTAAGCTAATTAGATTTACTTTTCAAACTTTAGTGTCGCGAAACGTACACACCATGTACAGTAACTATTATGAACGAATGTCAAAACAAAATAGATTAGATATCTCATTAATACTGTTGAAATTAAGTGTATTGTGTACAAAACTATATACAGCGGCAGAAGCTTTTAAATTTGATGCTGGGCACGTATTGTTTGCTCGTCACTGTTGATGACAGCCAGTCAATGTGGCTTTTCGTATTTTCCAGTATATACCCAAGGACAATCCACTTGATTGTAAATTTCTAATTGACACTGTTGGATTTTAGAATTTTAATAGCAAATCAAAATTTTAAATTAATGTAATTCGTAGGTAAAAATAAATTAAAAAAGCCGCATTTAAAGCGAGCAATACAATGTAACAATATTTATAAAAGACCATCCACCTCAGTGTTTTCGATGAAATGAAGCGTAGCTAAAGCTACACGCCAGCGAACATTTTAATTAAAAATAGAAGTAATTTTTCACATTTAGGAAAATGCGTTGTGCCATAATTAAATGGAATCTTCGTCTGCTTCTACGAAGTTATCCTCATTAATAAGTGAATATAGAGTGAAATGCTTGATTAAATATTTTAAAATGCAAAAATGTAATTTAATGTGGAATATTTATAGCCTTCTCGTTTTTCTCCCGTTTATGTAGGACGGCCTGATTCGGGCTGTGGAAGTTTAACATTCATTTAATTAGAGTAGGAAAAAATACTGCGACGCGCGGTTTCCTCTAGCACGGGATATTTCGTTGTTTGAATTCGAGATCGATGAATTATTTTCCGGAAAATAAATTGGACGACGCTTTCATTGTTATTGGAATTCCTGTGATAGTAAAACCCTGTTATTATATTCCAAAACTTGAGCAATTTTCATTTCTAACTTTTTGAATCTTGAACTGTTTCAGATCGGAGGCGTGAAAGAGAGAATGTAAATAATGAGGGGATCCAAATTGGTTTATGAAGTTAGGAGGCCAACTTTAAGCCAATATCTTTACCTCCCTTGCTAGTAGCGGTTTAAGGTGCATTACTTGGTCTAATGAACAAGACAGGGGCTTTAACATTCCCAACGCAGGGATGAACGCTGCTAAATACCTCTAATGGTTTATTATTCAAATTCAATAAAATCCGTACCGTCAGTCCGTTAGACTACCGCTGGGAAATCTCGTGATGCCAAAGTTCAATTACACCGCTCGAGTTTTGTTTCCGATGTTGTTCAATGTCTGATTTATTCAACGGCGCTTTTAATCTTTAACTTGGCTTATGTCGAATCTGGAACAGATAGTCATGATACGATTCAAGTTGCAGACGTTTAAAAACAAACGTTAACAGTTAACTGTAAAAGTTGAATAAAACATAAGCTCTCCAAACACTCCAATCAGAGTTATAGTTTGGGTCCAATGTTGAACTTGTACCATTTTACAATTAAAGCGTTAGCTCTTACTATGCGAATTCAGATGCGGAAAGGAAGCTCTCCTTCAAAGTAGAAATTTATAACCCAAAGAGGTATAAATCATTAGTAGACTGGAGCGCGGAAATAATTTTAGGCGCAGTTCTATGTAGCATGTTAATTTGATTTGTAAACGTGAATACGTGTACATGTCTGCTGATAACATGCTATCTGTAGTGTTGTAGGTAAATTATGCAGAACCAGCTCACCCTTTGCGGTTTGAGGTTTTGGCCGCACTTATTTACAGCGTTAGCTAGATTAGATATGTATCGTCCGTACATAAATTGCTTCGCTACCTAATATATTTTATCCCTCTAATCGAATTAACGCGTTTATTGCATTAGCAGGAATTACTAGATACACCTAAACCCTTTAGAACTTTGCAGCCAATTAAATTCGAAAGCAATTCTAATTTCTTCTGTTGAGAGAACTCAAATTTATAAAATCATTATGTATATTTGACAAAAACTAAAGGGTTCAAAGAACTTTCTGAATTATATGGGAAAAGCTGTTCTATAGTCTCCGCGTATTCAAGGAAAATTTCTTAGAATAAATTTATTTTATAAGCCCCCTAAATTGTTTGTAAACATAGCAATTTCCTATTCATCTCTTGTGAAAGGGCAAGGAAAATGAAACAGCGTGTGAAAGAATTATGAATAATGCAGAGAATATAGCACACGGCATTAAGATTGCTGACAGCGTTTCGCTTTTTACAATAAGCAAACAAAATTCATTTTGTCAGATAGGTGAATCATTGTTGTATGTAATTTCTATCCTACTTTGCTTGGCATTACACAAATATTCCCCTGCTCGGAGGGAATTAACAAGATCACATGTGAATCACTCCCTCACATTCATACGAAACCTATCATTAAACCGATGGACTTGTCATCGCCAATATGGATGAAGATAGATGACGGGTTGCCCTTCCGTATTAATACATTGTGCATTTCTTTAATAATAACTGAAATTCTACCAACAGAAAAAATAAACGAATTTGGCTGTTTTGCAATGTACCACGGCACTTCTATTTAAAAATTGTTTGATGTACATTTCATTACAAACTACGTACAGAGTACTTTAAAAAGATGTAATCAACGTAATACAGCAGGAACTAGAACTAACAATAGCACAATTTAACCTCATTAACCTATATTAAAAAGTGCATCACTGCGGAGTCAAAATAATAACTTATTTGAGTGCATGTAACTGGCAACTGAGCATAAACAACAACAAAAATCCACTAAAGTTTAAAACAGTTGCTACCAGACGACTTGTATAAGTTAGGTTCACGAAATAGTACAAGAACAAAAAAACACATATTTTTAAATTTTAAATAACTTAAAGAAATTGATTCCTTCATCAATCAAACTACTTAAGAAATAATTAAGTGTAAACATTTGAATAGCCTTGAATGAACCGCTTGGCTTGTTCATTGTTTTAAGAAAATAACCAGTTAAAGCTCTTGAATATTAAAGACAATATATCAAATTTGAACATTCTAAACCGTTTCGAGGTTATAAAATTATAACGATTTTCCTCGCACGTATAACGGTCTGTAACTCCGTAGCAATGCAATTATTAATACAGGTAAATTAGGCTAAATCTTCCAGTTTTTGTTTCTAGATTTTGCTGTATTATAATGGCTACATTTTTTTTAAACACCCTGTACAAACTTAAATAAACTCACTAATTTAAACTAACGAAACCTGTGGGCTACGCCCTACGGTTTGGTTTTGTTAATTTTGTCTTACAAAATAATAAATAATCTGTGACGTAATGTAGGACATGTCCTTAAAGCGCTTAGCAGTATTCTATATACCCAAATACAGAAGCAATCAGCAATTATAAAATAAATACTAAATTTAATGCGCGTAACTACAAACTAATCACATTAATATTTATTCTTTTGAAGTAACGTCCCGACCCAGCAAGCGTGACATCAAATAATCATTGAAAGAAATGTACCCACTTTTTCTTTAAATTCACTAGTTTTTACAATTTTAGCTTCCACATTTAAAATTTTTCGAACTGTAGAAAACGCTACGTATAATTATCCATATGAGAATACGGTTATGGTAAATAAATCCTAATTTATTAAATGTACTCCTTTAAATCCTAATAATGGTGATTGCGTTTGCTAAGTTCGATAAGGTTAGGTTAGTTTTATATGAAATTGTTTTTAATTGTAAATGACAATCTAGTATCTGAAGGTGATAAAATAATTGTAGGTAATAAAACATTTCCAGATACCTGCCCTGCAAATATACCAGCTGCAATAAAATTTGTAAACGTAAACAAGTGGGCTTTGTATGCATTTTATATGCCAATCCTACTCAGCACACCATATGTTATAATGGGTATAACCGGCAAAATAATGGCAGTAGTAGCTCCGTTAACGCTATTTTTTATTGCTTGTTATTAGTGTAACCGCATTTCGGATAAAGTATTTTGTGAGCTGTCTGATGCTGCTAAAGTGGCATCTGCAAGAGCTTAGTTAGTAAAGTTGATGTTCTTATTACATCTTAATTACTGTTTTTAATAGTTAAATATCATTATTATTGTAAATCTTTGTCGCGGTTTTGTATGTTTAACAACAATTATATGCGAGCTGTTCGAATCAAGTGCTACTCAAGCCTAGCCTTTTATATAAACAGCCCAGGGCTCGGCCTGTCTGCTTCCTTTTTCGATTTTCTTTTGAAATGACAGCTAACGGTATATTAATTATATTCTATTATTAAGACAAACAGTATAAACGCAAAGTTGCTTATCTGTATTAAAAACAGTAGCGGGCCGCTAGGCAAAAGTATATGCGACTTATATAAGAGACGCGTTAATGTGTGGGTTGTAGTGGTGAAAGCGAACCCCTTACCACTAAACGTTGAAGCAGGTTGAAGAGATCTATATTTAGTAACTGCTATCATCCTTCTTAAATCCGAGCGGGTAGTGTAAACGCAGCAGTTTGCTAGCCGCACGTTTGTGAATGTAATTCGAGCTCCCAATATTTGGATTAATCAGGTTTGATTTCCTATTATAAATTCTAACCTATTAATTTTTAAACATGAGCGTAATATCACCAACACACCGTTAACAAAACCAAAACGGTTCATTCTATATCATAGCTGCACGCAAGCCTGAGTAGGGTATATTTATTTTACAAATTTATGAACAAAGATCGCTTGCATCCGTCGGCCACGGAGTTCGGATTGCGAATGAATGAAAGTTCAGTCCTTTGCGATCCAATCGTTCAAGCAAATGTTGTAAACTAAATTTTTTTAACTTACCCGAAAAGTGTACTGGTCTGAAACTCATCGGTACATAGGAATATGCGCCCGGGCTGCTGAAAATAGTGAGACAGGCGGAAGGGATCCGCATTTAATATATACATATAGATACCTGATGCTGTTTTTGATAGTATTTTATCAGTTTATATTATTATTTAAATTAAGAATTAAATTTTTCTCTACAAGAGTAATTATTTGGATAGGTGCGAAAATGATTTCATTTTATTTTTTTTTTCCTGTAAAGTTAACTGCTCGAATGATAATTTCTTTGTTTGCATTACAATCGCTTGTTTAACGTGAAGAAGGGTAATGATTATTTTTACCTTTTTGATTATTTTTACCTTTTTACATATACATATGTTCAATGAAGACTGAAAGTTTGAATTTTCCGCAGAAATATTAACTTTATAAGTTTAGTACTTGGCTATTTTATGCTTTATGCTAACTACACCATACATAATACATATATTTCTATACGTTGAATCTTGTAACTTGCATGCAACGAATCTTGGGTTTACTCGCGTCTGGCGTTGTATTCGCGTAATATAAATTATTATGCTGAAATGCACCGAAGCACACTGTTGTGCATTGTGCATTATTAATACCGCCATATAATAAACCATGCGTGAAATGTTAATTACTCTGCTACAAATTCGGCTTAAAGTATTCACCTATGAAATAATAATCGTGTATGGCTGTAGTGACAGTTATGTGGAAAACTATTACTATCATAAATATTAAGTTCTAAAAAATAAATTGAATAGAAAAACAACGTGTGGAAAACAGAAAAATATATAATAATGGCAGATTAATGAATTGTCATAACATGCATACATTTCTATTCTCTAAAATCATTTAACGTATAATAATTTTGCATTTAGTATTAATTAAAACCAATAAACCTGAAACACAGCTGTTTATCGGTCTTATTCATTAAACATTCCATTAAAAATTAACGATGTATTTCGATATCAAATTTCAATATTATTAATTCAAACTTATAGCAATATTATGTACAGCAACATTGTTAACGTTTCTACTGCTGTCTTACTAAAAGTATCGTTAAAATATACATATAAAATAGCGCTTCCCTAATAACTGGTGTAATTCAAAACAGAAAAACAGAATATATTAAAAATAGTAGGTGGCATGGAGGGGTAATGCTTTATATAAATTTTAAGCTTCACATGTACAGCACCTTTCCACCACTAACACTATCACAGTTTTGCTTTACAATTTTGGATGTTTATATATTATTATATCACCATGTATTAATGTATGTATAAATATTGCTCGGGATATGTTAAAAGCGATTCGGTTTCGCAGTCTTTATATTTTAGACATTTTCCGCCGATATAGAAAATGCGTATAAGATAAGCAGTAAAAACGTTTTAGGTTCAGACGATACCGATATGAACGCATAAATAAAACAATCCTTATAGCATATAAAGCCTACAAAGGACTTGAACATATGCGATCCTACATTACCTCCCGGACAACTATATAAACTATAAAATATAAAAAGTTAATCACACCAATGCTTCTATATGAGTCGTAAACCTGAACCCTCACTAAAAACCATGCGATTCTTTTTGAATGCTTAGAAAGAATAATATTGCGAAACATATACTATAGTGGTAAACACGAACATGTAGAATAGCACAGGAGACAATTACGAACTCTACAAATACCTAGAGGAAAACAACGTGATTAAAATAGTTAGGACGTCTAAGTTGGGTGAAACCTGTGGAAAGCCTGGAAGAATCGGTACCAAACAAAAAAATCACCAATCAGAAACACGACGGGCGACTAACCGTAGGTACACCAAATGAGAAATTTACGAACCAAGCAGAAAAAGATCAATGTAACATGGGAGTACGTAACTGAAGGACCAAAACGCAAAAAAGACAGAAATAAAAAAAGAATATTTGAAGAATCCAGTATTCATAATGGCTGCAGAACCATTGATGATGATGATAATGATACCGAAAAACAAGGTAAGATATTTACAACTGTATACGTTTTTCAGGCCTAGACATTTTAACACACGAAACCCAATCTATAGAACAAAAAAATTGGTAATTGCACTCTGCGTCTCAGTCACTACGTTTGGATAGCCTCCGGGCCGTTAATTTTTTTAAGTGTTAAACTGGGTGGTTAGACGCTGTTTATTTAGGCAGGTGAAGTCAAGATGTAGGACGGAGAGGCGTGGCTGCTGCCATTGACGATCTGAGCCTTACGAGTAATGCTCACGCCTATAATCAAAGTTTCTACAAACAAGTTCACATTCCCGACGTCGCGTCGTTAAGGTACGAGTCATTACGATTAGACCGACCTATCTAGAAGATGCGTAGTTTACCAATGCTGGAACTGCTAGTAACCTAAACTGGGAAGACAGCTTTGGCAGTGACTTTATTGATTGGTGCTAGGGTGATCAAGTCCGGACCCACGGGGAATCGAAGCTCTTTCTTCTAGTCAAAGTGTAGAACTCGTGGTGAATAAAAGTCTCCGCCTTAGTCAAGGTATTGGACTCGTGGAGGGAGAATTAAGCCCGTGCGGGCTAGGGTCGTCTTGGTTTGACGGGTTAACTGAGTTTCAGCTTGAGTTTTGATCTGCAGAATCAGCAGAGATTTAGATAATCTCTATTCACCAGTGGTGACAAGGGCTTGCAGCCTGATGTCGTACAGGTAGCTTGTCTTCGTTTTACAGTAAGCAACCGCGCTCATTGAACTTCAATCCGGCCAGGAAACAAACGTGGCAGATACGGACTCAAGCTAGGTGCCGCGCCGCCTCGTTAAACTATTTAGTTTGGCGGTTGTGGCCACCTGACATATACACTAATCATGCAGATGCTCTTTACCTGCAAAACCTTGCTACTGCCACTACGATTGTTTTACCTTTGGTCAGACCAGAAAAAAATTCTCATCCAGCAACCCTTGCTCCTGTGCTATCACTTAAAGTCACTTATTGGATTTTTCAAATTAGCTAAAGATGGCTATACTAGTTTAGCCTACGCGCAGTTCTTAGTACTTGTTGGCTACTTGCCCAGATTGATCGGTAGCCGGACTCATTATAGCGGCAGCTTAACAAAAACAGATAAAAGTCGACAATTTATGGGCGTAAGAAGATAAACCTCTATGGCCCAAGTCCCTGATGTCGTGAGACACGACATTCCTGCCCGAACACCACTGACACCGATCTCAGAATGAATGGCCTTCAACCACCTAGAATTTGCCTGGGTAAATTTATAACCGTTAGGTTTCTTCGGCGTAGTGATTGGGACGCAAGCATATTTATGTGTGTTGTCGTTCAGGTGTTTGGAACCCGTCCTGAGCGCTAGTGACCGTTTTACCTCATGAAATTGCTCAGCCAGTCTTCATAGTGCCTTTAGCCTCTACGACTAGACACGGACGTACCAAGTTGAAATCAGCAAAGTAACTATTACTATATAGTAGTAAGCAATGCTGTTCACGTCACTCACCAAGGTGATGCTTAATGGCCGCCCTGTCTATGCGCATTTTAAGCCAAAATTTTGGTAATGGTACTCAAAGCAGAAAAAAACGAAGAAGGCCCGCCGTGGGTGCCGATTTAAGCTTTAATGCGCACGATAAAAGAGCCCTGCCATTACTATTTTATGGATACTAAAAAATTAACTTACTGAAGAGCGATATCGCATGATTCTCTATTAACCATATTAGGTTCACCGGTTTTTCGTTATTTTAAAATTGTGACTTTAAACGTGGCAGAAAGATGGGGTATTACAATAAAAATGACATCGTATTAGTTTAGGAAGCTTTACATTAGGTTGGTTACTTGAACAAGTTATCCAAAAAATCGTTGAAACAATCAAAAGATATATATGTCAATCCTGTTTGAATATAGTTATCAAATTTCTAGGATTCTTCTTAAATATAATCCTTTTTTTGAATTTGCAGATGAAAATTCTTTAAAAGGCAGCAAACCGGATATAACGAATTGATTGATTTTAAAACATTATACCAAATTTTAGATTTTCAACAATGAAATTCCGCTTCTTAATTGGTTTGGTTCTAAATGTTTTTGTAATTTAATTTCTTTTTGAGTTTACACACGTAATTCTAGTTATTAATCATTTGTGGAAATTAGCATAGTTCACAAAAACTGCGTAACTGCGATGGTTATTGAATAGCATAATGCATATGTGTTGTTAATAAGTAAAACACTAACAACAATTTTAAAAATATATCAATAAAGTAAGATAAAATTCGAAAACACACCTAATTATTGAATAATTTTTATCTAAGAACCTATAATTCTATTTTCTATTTTAATTTTAAGTAACCTACGTGGTAGGTTGAAAACAACAATCCATCCTCCCCATGTAGAAATCCTTGTATGGCTGGTACAAACTTCATCTGCTATTTATGTCAACTCTTGAAGAGGCAAGTCAATGTAAAGTGTTGTGTGCTGCACTTCTAGTACTTACGAGAGCTTAGCTGGAACCGATAGATTCAAGTGCACTCGTTTCAGCATTGCAGTTCTCCAAGCTTTCATTCTACTTTACCTTTTACAGTGTATTTACATCTCTACTGGCTATTCATTAGACCTCAGTCGTGTAATGTAACGTATAATTATTTTCCAGCAAATTGCCACGCTACCGATTAGCTACAGCAGCGCAACAACACAACAAAAACAACATTTTGTGAAGAAAATCTAAACCTGGGTAAAGTTTGTGTACTCCAAATTTGAAAATTTTTGAATGGGAGAAAATAGTTACAAAAAGAAATAGAAAAATTTAATTCATTCGGTCGTTTCAAAAGAATAATGAATTAAACATTTGGAAAACAGTAGGGATGCAATGGCGTAAATGTAAGAGATAGGACAAACCAAATTCGGTAGTGATTTCACAATAAAAATATTGTGAACTGCATACATTTAATGTGGTTATGAATGGAGCTAAGGATCTACAAATGTAGTAATACAGAGTAGTTTTAAGATACATAACAGTTAAAACAAGTATTGTTAGAAAAAACATTTTGTAGAGTATTGGGAAAAAGACAAGAAACTTTTGAAAATATCTAGAGAAGCCCAAATAGACATCGAAACCGAGGAGAATAAATGATTCAAATAACAGAAAAAAAGAAAGAAAAAAATAAAGAAAAGAAAAGGTTAATTATACACTGCAAAAATGAAAAAATAAATTTATCTATCTGTCTACAAGCAATATCTAAAATATTTATAAAAGTTAAACAATGTCAGTTCTCGTGAACATAAGCATTTTATCTTGAGCTTATTAAATTGTCTAAAAATTGAATAAAATATGGTTAGGCACAATTTTGGGCCGCATTTAAAACGTTTTTGTTTTTTCTCCTTTGTTTCTTTTTTTCTTGAAGATTTATGACATTACGATATAGAATATTTAAGTTGAGCAACATCCTACTCTAGTTTTTCAATCGTTCAAGACGGAGGCGTGCAGAAGAATTTTATATTGAAATGTACTTATTCTTACAATTTCACATCTTTATGTTCACTCTGATGATAGAGAACAGTGATGGGGGAGAGCGAGAGAGAGAACTTCCATTTGCACACAGCAACTCATACAGTCACAATAAAGATCTAAAGGCTTACAGTTCTTTTACCCAATAAAACCTGCTATAGGCTAATCACGGTCACTATTGAGAAGAGATTGAAATATGTTTAATCAGCGCGATCGCTCAAGCTGCTAGTCCAACATGAAGCTGCGAGCCAGAGTTTTCCCTGCTTAAAGCGAGGCAAGGTAATTTTGTATTGAATATGCAAATCGGTGCCCACGGCCTAAGCTTATTCGCCAAAAGGCCCATGGACCAAGGGCTGAGTATTCCTTGTGGGATAACTTTAGCACCATTATAGACTAATTACAGCAGTCAAAACGTTTTAGAATAACCAAAGCTGCCCCTTACAGTTTGATATATTTGTAGTCCCAAGTACTGCTCGACTACGCGCCGTTCAGACAGGAAACGAGTGCCTTAAACCACACCGTCACCAATGCCGTAGACACGATAAACACTTCTTGGACGACACCTTCATCTGCCAGTTGATGGCCTGCTATTACTCAGTATATTTTCTCGGCGAAATTATAAAACGTCGGTCTTCCTACATAATGATACGTACGCAGGCATATTTAAAGCCATGACTAGGGAGCGGATGCATAACCATTCCAGGCCGAAAGTATCGTCGCACAGATGTTAGGCAACCAGCCTTAGAGTTAATAAACGTTTCATATTGTAAAAACACTCGCACTGTCCTCCTTGGCCCCAATTAAGAAGATCGAGGTGAGTGTCCTTAGCTGTCCCACAGGGAACACACTGAAATAACGTGCCAAAACATAAGATATTCATAGCAATGGCATTGGCAATAGTTATCTAAATTTTCTGGCAAAATCTATGCGGCTTTTATTCACAATTTTTAAATATTTTTTTGTTTAATTGAATTGCTCAGTATTGCGTCAAATTGAGTTTATTTTGCTAGTTTAAAACAAGAATTAAATTAATTTAAAATAGACGTGTGAGTTGTGTAAAATGTATGATGTCGAGGCTTTAAATATTAAGCCAAATTACTACGTATCCCCTACGTTTTGATTGGCTGAAACCGGCTAGTGAGGCTCGTAACTTTGCATGCTTGTAACACCACAGCTTAAAACCGAAGTAATTTTTAAAACTACATTAAAACATCTAGAAAAATCAATAGAATTCCCACACCAAGTCTTCCTCATATAATATTTATTAAATAATAATGTTTTAAAGCGAAGTGGAAATTAGCGACATGTTTCAACCCCAGGGCATCCTCAGGCAGTATCAAAGTAAGTGTCGTGGATACAAGTCTTAATAGCAAACAAGTAAAAGTAAATTACATTAAAACTACACAAACTAAGCAATATGGCATTATGCGTATGCGTATAATTTTAATGTAATTTAATTTAACTTGTTTACAATTATACTAATTTTTTTAACAATAACCTGCCACTAAATATCGCAGTTCGTAAATCATTTTATTATTTAATTAAAACCAGAAAGCAACTGTACTAAAACTATTTCTGAGTTATTAGTTGTAAGCAATAGTTAAATCAAAAGCGGTACTTAATAAGTGTGAAATCTGTAAAAATTGTTATGCCCGTCATTGCTTTGGTAACGTCTAAGACCACTTGGGATCAGTAAACCCAATTCTTCGTCGTTTTACAGTGTTATATTATTAAGGTAATTTTGTATCTGTGCATACTGCCTGTTTATTCTAATATTCAATAATTAGCTAGGGTAACAGGGTTTTTATTTGGGCAAATAATCTTTTATTTCTTTGTAATATTTTTAAGTTGCTTAGATGTGTCTTTGAGATATAATCATATTAATTAAAAATATAAGACAACCAAGTGAGTTTGTCTATATTAAGGTGGAAAATCTGTACAGATCCAATGAAAACTATTTCCATTACCACTTCAATTATCCTGGGATGTGTCGGATGTATAATCTGAGCTAACTGTGAGGCATTTTAATAAAGCAATAAATTAATCAACATGAATGCAACCTTTTTAAATTCCACACTAACCAAGAAGAGGTGGCGTTTTAACACCTTCTTCAAGTTTGTCAAATAGCTGTTAAAGAGATATTTTTTTAGTACCATTAAATATCAACGGAATAGCTAAGTATCAGCAAATTACGGGTGCATCAAAAACAATGCAACGAGCACGTTGCACGTATACTGAAATTAAAGGCGTAAGTAGTAACTTATTTCACACTTATTTCGTCATAAAGTTGTTTCCTGAATTTTAGGTATCACTAAATATTTGTATACAGGAATTGTAGGGACAAACTTCTAGTGCTTGCGAAATACAACAAAGCAAACAAATTTTGTTAATAAATGTGTGGTCAAGTGTTTCCTTTCAGGGATAGAGCTTCTGAAAGATTCTTTAAAAAGCGCCTAAATGTAAGCAACTCAATTTACTACCTACTATTTGTTTCCATAACGATGGAAATCATTACAGGATAAATAAAGCCCTCTTTCCTACTTTTCAAATTCAAATTAAATTTAAAATAAATTAATTAACAAAATATTTCAAAACTAAGCAATAGAAAAAACCAAAATTACAAAGTAAAAATTAACAATTCGAAAAAAAAACAATAACTAATTTAAAAATTAAAAAAATTATAGTAATTGTTCAAAATTTCGAACGAAAAAAAAACGAATTATAAAAGGCACAGAAAGAAACGAATGCAAGAAAAGTCAAAAAAATATCACAAAAATATCGAATTGTGTCAAAATTGACGTTTAACATTAAAGGGGAATTACACTAGTAACGCCCTCTATTATGTGCGGCGAGGAAAAGTTGCAAAGCAACAAACCGGCAAAGTTGCGATCGGAACCTGCTAAGCAGGTATCTGCGATTGCACCGGCTTCTACGCACAAAACACAGAAACGCCCGTGTGGCAAGAAATAAGAAAGAAGAGATTTGGTTTCAATTATGGCTAGAATAGACCACTACATGTTTCGTTCTTATTTGAACTCATCAGGTGGACATAATTCTAACCATAATTGAAACCAAAAGCAAACAAGCAGATAATTATATGCCAGAAAGTATAACATTAAAGGGGAATTACACTAGTAACGCCCTCTATTATGTGCGGCGAGAAAAAGTTGCAAAGCAACAAACCGGCAAAGTTGCAATCGGAACCTGCTAAGCAGGTATCTGCGATTGCACCGACCTCTAAGCACAAAACACAGAAATTGACGTTATTTGAATGCATGTATGTCTAGATAGTATTTTTTTCAAAATTCCATGTGACCTGTGCAAAATAATTGAAAATGCAATTTGGGTTGCCTATTTTCAGGTACTTCTTAAAGGATCTTTAAGAGGCTCTATTTTCTAAAGGAAACACTTTTGACCACACATTTATTAACAAACGTTGTTTACTTTGTTGTGTTTTGCAAGCCCTAGAAGTTTGTCCCTGCAATTCATTAACACGCTGTATATTTGAGGTTATCGCATTTTTCGTAGAAACGTCCGTTGTAGTGCACATATAGACACTATTTTACGTGTAACATAGGCAAGTAGTGAGTGCGACAAGGAAGTGATAACTACATAATAGTAAGCAAAGCAGGGATTCAAGTATTTATAGATAGTATCATATTTAATTTAACAAAGTTACATACCAATTTAAAAATAAAAGTTTTCATAGATACATAAATTCCCATTTGGACTGCCCATTATCTCTCTTCCTTATCGTACTCGTTAGTTGCTTATACTTCCCCTGTCACACCTATTTGTTGTCTGTGTTTCCAGCAGAACAGTTACAATCTGTATGTACTGTAATGGTTTAAGTTGTGTATTGCACGGTTATAACTTAAAAGTCGTTATTGTAAGTAGGCTGTCGTATTGTATTTTGTAGCTCTTTGAAACTGTTTCCGGCGAAACATAACCGCATTATTACATACATGTTAGTGAATGTCGTTAGGCAATTTTCTTTATCCAAGTTAATAATATTTTGTTTACAAACAAGGTATTTACTGAGGCTATGAAGATTTTAGTTACATGTAAAACAGTTTTCTAGCACCGACATTTAGAATATTTTGGAGTTTTCCATACCTACGAAACCATAGAACTGAACTTTCGCTAATACAAAACCGTCCAATTGAATAAATACGTCTACGCTGGTGAACAGTGGATAGAGTTTAATTACAGCCAATTGGAAATTATGCGTGCGAATTAGTGGCCCTTTGTGTTTTACTGTAAACGAATCTTGCCGCTTGTCCCATATAGTTAAACCAAACCAATGCAAACCGCGCGTGTATGCCGTAAACCAAGCTTAGCGGTTTTCGAAACCGAAGCCCCAATGTACCTGCTGGTACTGAAATAACATCTAATCCATGTTTGGTTACAACCACTGCTTTTTCATTGTATTTGAAACAAAAGTAAGACTAAAAGCTTTTGTTGCTTATACTCACTATCGTTTTGAGAAAAGAGAATCTTAAATAAACTGTTTTGTGACTATTAACCCCAACAAAATGCGCTCTTGTAGAAAACAGTGAAAGATCATTTCCTCTATTTCGCATGCAAAAGTAATGCTCATTTCAATGCTCGATGTGGGAATAAGCGCAACGAAGCGAGAAGAACGAAATTGTCCTCAGACCTCATTTGTAGACAGATGAGTTTATTCTAGGTCTCTCTAGGATATAAAGCCAGTAAAGTACCGATCTAGTTTGCTAACGCCATACAATTACAAGTAGCTGGTAAAAAATTCGTACAATTATTAATACGTACGTCTATAAAACTTGTTAGTTTTTATCCGGACGGTACCTTTTAAAAATTGTATTTTTATTTGATTAGTTGATGTTAATTGATTGGTAATATTACAGCTACATATTTGAAATTTAATGTAGGTGAATTTTTCATTTCCCAAGAAATAGACACGAAATTTACTTATAGTCTAACAAAAATAAAACCTACTTTAATACATTCTAACACAAACACCATACAAAAATATACAATATCTGTCCAATAAACTTTAACAGTTAAATTTAAAACGGGGTTTCGTGTAATATACACTTTAAAAACTACAAAGAATCAAACTTTTGTTTATCCGGAGAAATGTATTTATAAGTAAAAACAACATGCATTTTACAATTAGCCACACATCACAATCTGTCAATACTTTCTGTACCTTACGATTAATCAACAGTTATGAAACAACAAACCATAACAAACATGAAGAGATAATAAATAAAACATGACAATAACGCAACAACAACTACCCAACTTAAGTATAAATTGCTTAATAGAAAAAAAAATAAAAATGATGTCTTTACTTCCACCAAGAAGGCGTGCGTGGGTATAAAACATAATAAGCTATAAAAAATGGGCGAAACAGCTCGCTGGTACTTTCCCATGTTTTTTACATTTTAAATATTTTCGCGTTAAGAAGTGATTGAAATTTACATCTAGTAATTTCCAGCCGGTATAAAGCCGTTTGTTCCAGACTTAAGACTTTCGCGCGCGCGCTGACTACGTCAAAGCAAAACACATAAAATGGGTACTTTTCTAAACTTTTATGTTTTGTTCGAGCGTCAATAACTGAGTAAAATTTGGGAGAATAATGAAAAAGATTATTTATAGGTCATTGCAAGCTCTATCGGTTTAGAAAGTTAAAGAAAAATGGTGTGAGCAGTTTTTAAGGAATAATTTTTTGAAATGTCCACAATTTTGGGCCGCTAGTATATTTACAATTTTCATATTTCCAGAAACATTCTTACACAACTTAATTGTACTTATTAAGGGCTATCCAAATAATATAACAATTTGTATTGATTGGATATTCGGTTTTTGAGCAATCGGGCGTTAAAATTAAAATTTTCAAAAATTTGTAGCGGCCTTCATTTTAAAGACACGGTGTTTGGAAGAAAAGCATTTAAATTTTGTTTTGATGCACTACAATGCCATGTGTTTCAAATTTCAAAGAGTGTTTTGAAAACATCTAAGTATACCACAATAAACAGTATAATTTCCGTTTCTGGTTCCGGTTCCAATTAGCGGCCCTACAAAAAACTACCTGCAACTAACGAACACACTAAATCTTACAAAAATCGGTAAAGGGGTTCCGAAAACATAGAAAAACGAACGCACTCATACACGCACCCACTCACCCACAAACAATTATTTTGGGCTCTTTGGGCGCCAAAACGCGTACTTTCGTTAAAATTCGAAAATTTGCATGGAATCATAACTTTCCTTACTTCACTAGAAGAATGGAAACGTAGCAAAAGTAAGGAAACTCAAGAACTAATGAAAATAGACGAAAGTTAAGCAAGGATTCAATAGAATATGAAGAAAGCAGTAAAGATATACGCGAAAACAGAAAGGTCATCAAAACTTACAACGCCACTAAAATAATGGAACCAATAGAAGAAAGCAAGAATATGAAGGTGTTGCTTAAAAAAAATGAGCAAAAAACAAAACGACAGCTCGAGGGCTTTAGCCCGAGAGATGGATATCGTTCGAGGGCGTAATTATTCGGTGACGCCGTGGTGCATACAAGATTTTATTGTTCACTTTGTTCTTTAAAAAAACAAAGAATTGGCATCTTTGTGTACGCTTTACCTACATAAATACAATATCTAGTAGCCTATGAAACAAAAACAGATTGTTTACTTATAATTGTCAAATTTGTTTTTGAATTGCAATCATGAATACGCTACCAAATTGTGTACAAGAAAATGCTCAAAAAGCAACGGAAAGTTTGCTACCGTTTAAATCGAAAGCAAGATATGAGTGTTACATTTTCCGGAAAATTTGAATACTGTTATATTTTAGTTTGGCAAATCAGCTTAATTCACTGTATTACAAGTTGTACTAGTAGTTCTTAGTAAAATAATTTTTTGAGGGCGTAATGAATACATTACGCCCTCTCATTACGCCCCGGTTGTTATGGACATGTTTACATACCTCGTATCCTAGGAGTTATCATTCAATTACAGTAAAGTGAACAATAAACTATTAAACATCGTAAAAATAGTACTAAATAGATGCATCAAAGAGGGTAAAATACCTAAAAATACGTGGAACAACGCAGAAGTAACATTACTGCATGAGAAAGGGGATATAGCAAATATCTATCTCCCTATTAGTTTGCTGCCACACTTATACAAATTACTAAGAAGTAATAACAAATCGATTAACCAAAAGCCAGATTTTTACCAACCGCCTGAACAATCAGGTTTTTGCAACGGGTTCAACACAATTGACCATATGCAGACAATGAAAAATTTAGTAGAGAGAGCTATGGAAAGACGATTCAATCAAAATGTGGACTGTATTAACAGCTTTAGACAATGCCCGAATAGATTTTAGATACTCTGATTTAATTTAGAGTATACAGGGTGACTAAATATATGCGACAAACTTTAAGGACTGATTCCTGGGGTTATTTTGATCCTAAAAGTTCATATGAATAACTGTCCAAAACGACTTAGTTTTAAAGTTATAAAATGTTTAATAATAAATTAAGAATTTGTATAGTATAAATTACACCATCTAATATCATAGTTGGCTCAGCAAAACCAATCGTTTTGAAGTGAAAATATTTATTTGTCATTTCAATATTATTGTGTCAAAACATTGGTTCATTAAAGTTTATTGCCAGGTTCTGTTCTTTAAAATGAATTACGCAAATGCTGAGATCTGCGATATGCATTATGTTTACGGTCTTGCCAATGGCAATTCACGTGCAGCTAGACGTCTTTATGAAGAACGATACCCGAACTGTGTAATCCCACAAAATTCGATATTTATTCTTCTTCACCAACGTCTTATTGAAACGGGAAGTTTTAAAAAACATACGGCTGATAACGAACACCCTCGCATATTTAGAACTCCACAAATGGAAGAAATGGTGCTAAATGAAATCGAGGAACATCCTACTACAAGCACTAGTTGTATCCATATCATATCCAACGAGTACAGGAACTTTTGCCAACCGATTTCCCGCAAAGAGTGGCTTTGTGTCAATGGATGCAACATAAAATCGCGCAAAATCCTCAGTTTTTGGCGCAAGTATTCTACACCGACGAGGCTACTTTCTCTAGAAAAGCTATTATTAATTTCCATAATAGTCACATATGGGCCGAAGAAAACCCGCACGAAACAATGGATGGCCGTCATCAACACCAATTCTCTGTTAATATGCGGGCCGGAATTGTTGGAGATCACTTGATAGGTCCACATTTTTTTGCCGATGAGGTTAAATGAAGAAGTATACCGCAATTTTCTTGAAGAGGAACTGCCACTACTGTTGGAAGAAGTCCCATATCATTTAAGATTCCAAATGTATTTTATGCACGATAGTGCTCCAGCACATTTCAGTTTAGTTGCTCGTGGGTTTTTGGACGGTGCATATCCAAATCGGTGGATAGGGCGAGGAGGTCCACAACCGTGGCTTCCTTGGTCTCGAGACTTAAATTTTCTAGATTTTTTTCTCTGGGGTCACCCTAAATCACTAGTTTTTACGACTCCCGTTGAAAATGTTGATGAACTGAGAAATCGCATTCTTGCATCATTTGAGACAATTCAGAACACCCCCGGTATTTTTGAACGTGTTCGCCATTCAGTACGACGGAGGACAGAAGCCTGTATTGCAGTTGGCGGCGATCGATTTCAACAATGTCTATAAGTTCATTTTGTTTATTACCTACCCTTTATTGTATTCTTAATGTAATATTAACTATAACTTTAAAACTAAGCCGTTTTGAACAGTTATTTATATGAACTTTTATAATCAAAATAACCCCAGGAATCAGCCCTTAAAGTTTGTCGCATATATTTAGAATCACCCTGTATACGAGAAAGCGACAATTACGATTAGGATTGACGATGACCCCGAAACAAAACAAATCAAATTACAGAATTGAGTTCGCCAGGTTTAAATATCTCTCAAATTATTGATCCTGGCATTAAAAGACATTTAAAAAATAAATTAATTGGGACC
This sequence comes from Ctenicera cuprea, assembly GCA_958336395.1. Lineage (NCBI taxonomy): Eukaryota > Metazoa > Arthropoda > Insecta > Coleoptera > Elateridae > Ctenicera > Ctenicera cuprea. Next base: position 70,006,081 of record OY284486.1, on the reverse strand, counting down.
ACTTAGAGATAAATATCGACGGCACGAAATTAAACCACCTTTGCTTTGTTGAAAATGTAGTGCCCATTAGTCAGAACAAGGCGGACCTACAACAAATGTTACCAGAGTTAAATGAAGAATCCCTAGTAGCAGAACTGAAGATGAATATAAAGAAAGCAAAAATAATAACATATAAACTCAGTAGAACAAGTAACAGACTATGCATATCTGCGACGCACAATTAAATTAGGCGAAGATAATCAAACAGCCGAAGTAACACGTAGAATAGGACAGCGATGGATAGCCTATGAAAAACTAGCACAAATCTTCAAAAGCAATATACTACTAAATCTGAAAAAGGAAGTATACGATATGCCTACTTTCAGTAATCACATTGAATAGCAACGAGTGTTTGTTTTGTTTGAAAATTTTACGAGATGCGAATGGACTGGAACCCATTTTCTTACGTAAAACAAACGCGATTTGCTATGCAGAATGTTTAAGTAATTTATTTAGATTATATTCCTATTTACGGGTGTTATATAATTGAATTATTTCACGAATAATATATCGAACATTCGAATTATTTGTTTTGGAAAATATCAAATAAAGGAATAATATAGTTTGCTTATGTTTTAATGTAGTACTACCGTAAGCGATTAGGGTGTTGTCGGATGAAATTCGCGGACATTGTTGAGCAATATTTTCTCATAGCACCAAACACGAGACGTTCTGTCCAGAATTGTCAAAATGTTGAGTGCGGATTTTGCCAGACAATATCATTGAAATTAATCATGAAAATAAGTACAATCACGAATAGTACAGAGCGAGCATAAAATGTTAATAACCACGTGACCATGGACTAATTTAAATGTAGTGAATTTTATTTTTCAATGTTGCCTGCCTGCCTGATTTCCTTTTGCAATGTCATTTTGTTTCATTGGCGTTCGTACTTAGGTTATATTTTTATCCACGCTTTTTCTGTTAATTAACACAATTATCAAATTGCGACATTTATTTAAAAAAGCAGTACTTTTCAGAACTAATTGATCTACCTTTAAATCGGTTAAGGTAAGTGTACGAATGCAGTTATTTTCAAGATTGAAATCATAACACAACTTCATATTTCAGATTTGATTTATCATGCCTTTTACAACTGAACAAGATTTATAAATGAAATATGTTTTTCTACAATAATATTCTTAAATAAATCTTATCATTTACTTTTGCTTTGTTAAATGCTTTTACACAGTTTTTTTTTAAATTGTGACGTGCCAAATTTATTTTTGTATGAAAATATGTTTTCTGTGCCCTAATTTGTACGTGCTACGCCAATGGTAATTGCTACAGCTGTCAGATTTAGTTTCCTGAAGCAGGGTAGCCACTTCTGTACAATGGGTTGCCTATGTTACGTGGTCACGTGATTCTTGACCTTTTATGTTCACTCTGTATTTTAATAGACTACCTCACTATTAAGAAACAAAGCTATAACCACAGATAAGGTTAACACTACAGATATACGACCCCTTATAAAAAATGTCCGCTCAGATTTGGAAACGAAATTAGCGTTAGTGTGGATACAACGCACCAGACCAATTTTAGGGCGCTGCTATAGCTATTTGTTTATTACTGTTGAAATGTGTTGGAAACTGTTTTATCGCGAATTTGAATGTATCTGTCACAGATGACGTTAAAAACCTGACCTTGTCTGGGATCTGGTTAAAGCGCGTATTTTATATTTTCCTGATAAATACTAAATATTCAACATGTCGACTGTTGTTAGTGGCAAGTGCTCGATTATTATGATTTATATGAGTCCTATAAAAATATGTAGATGATTTTGGAATTATTATTAAATTTAATTCACCACAAACAGAAAATAAAGTTTTAAAATTAGACTGTGCAATAAATGTGTCTGATTAATGCTTGATAAATTAATTTATTTGCAATAAATTAAAAAACTAGGTACACATCATGAATATAGTTTAAGTAGAATTGGCGTCAATATTAATTATTTAAGCATGACACATGTTTTTTGGTTTGAATATGTGCTAAGTAATCTGCTAAATTACAGTCATCTGTGACTTACTTATAAATTTTCATTGTAGCGCCATCTATTTGCAGATTATTAATCATATAAAACAAGCTGCCAATAGCTCCCATATTTACCGTATATCTGTAGTGTTAACCTTATCTGTGCTATAACTTTGTATTTTTGATTGCTTTGTGTCGTTGCTATGATCTTTGTTTGCACCGTGTCGGTCGCTAGAATATTACGGATTTTGTTTTGAATTTTCACGGCTGTTCTTGTATTGTTTCATTATTTAATTACTAACGAACGTGATTGGCGTAAATTTTATGAATTGAGGACTCTGATTGGTTTTTTTGTAGTGAGAGTGGTATAATCACGATACAATTTTGAACTTCAAAAATAATCGGATTAAATTTTTCAATGCGCTGCTGAAACGGCAATTGCGATACCGTGATTGGTCGATATATGATGCGTGGAGTGATCATAAAAACCGGTTACCATTATCATGGCATCCATTATGAGAAAACATACGACTTAACTTGTGGCAAAACAGATTTTAAAACTTAGAATTTATATAATAAAGTAAAATAGTTTTGTGCGGGGTGTTCATAGTAACGTTGGATATGATTAAAATACTTAATTTTGTACTAGTCCTAATCTAAACTTATAATTTTTATAACAACAACAACAGCAAGTGCAAGGATGTATTAGTATTTATAGTAAAATTAATTTAAATCATTGTCGGTAAACATGGTAATTTAAATTGACAATTAACGAACCGCAAGGTTGAAAACCACCAAGGTCCGTAGAAATCAAATCTGGTGGGTTAATTTATACGAACCTTGAAAAACTTTAACAGAACTTATAGCAAAACAAGTGCTGCTCTATTTTATCAAAACACATATTTTTACACAAGCGTCAGCTCATTTAAGCAATACTAGTGGGAACCATGAGCTATGCATCCCGTTTTCTTTGTTTCTTTTGTTTCAATAATAAATAAGCAAATGTAGTAGGTAGCGTCTCAGGCCGCTGATCAAACTCCTAGTCTAAATATACCCACACAGCCAAAGTTAACCTTGATCGCTATAATTTTTGGACCCGTAACATTGACTTGATGGATAGATGTCTTTTATGCATTCATAACGTTTGTCGCTAGCATATTATTCTTAAAGTTCAACTTATAATTAACAAACAGTTATTCTAAATAGTTAACTTTATCGCAACCGAAATGGTTAACTTTTGAGTAGCATTGAAGTATAGGATTTGACCGCGTTTCTTTTAGGTAACTTAAAATGGTTACCTTTTAAACAGATACTCAATAAACGTCTGTAAAAGTTGCCCCAATGTTATCTTAAATAGTTAACTTTATTGTAGACAACAAGGTTAACTTTCTAAGTTGACTTTTGATTAGCTTTTATGTCTAGGATATGACTTCGCATCTTTTAGCGAGATATGATGGTTAACTTTTAGACAGATGCTCAATAAACGTTATCAAAAGTCGCCTAAATGTTATAGGAAAGAGACTGCATTTGCATCCATTACAGTTAGTGATACATAATATAATATAAATAACAATCTTAGAGCCGTATTTAAATTCTAAAGTTTAACAAAACGAAATACTTACCTTTCCCTCAAAGAAAATTGTTACCACAGTCCTAACACTGTACTTCAAAACGCTTTCTACAAATCCAAATTTTTACAGGTTTGATATGAGGTAGCTTATTGCCAATACCCATGGCTTTACTCGCTATTGTGCAAATAAACACATAAGCCCCCCGTTCAGAATTTTTTTATATTAAACTAGTGAAAGATGAAAAATAATAATTGTTAAAACGCGGGAATTGTTCATTAAGCAAGTTTGCAAATTTCTAAACACATGACCAGAATGCCAACAAAACGCGACGTAAAAATTGCACCAAATGGAAAAACACGCTGTCCACGGGGAAAACCGCCCAAACTATAGAAAGAATATTGGACATCGACATCTCAAAATAACTGACAAAACAGGCCAAAACCTAAATTAAAATAAAGAATAAGAAGAAAATATTGACATGATTAACGTATTTTATGCCATCAACTACACTTTGAACCATATTCTACGCAATCCAAATAAAATTATTTGGTATAAATATAATCACTTCCCACATCTGTTAAACAATTATGCATATTTGTTTGTATTATGCGGACGTTGCTGTGCAGCGGCGTCTTATGTTTCGTTAAATAATACGATAGTTCCGTCGGTTAATACACTATTTTAAATGTTTGTTTGTATTGTGCAGCTATTACTAAGCAGCGGCTATTTGAAAAACCATATGTAATTAGCGCATTTGGACAGGAGCGTAAGTTGATTTTTAGCTAACAGCGCAAAACAGCCGGTTTCGGTCTTCCAGCCAAGCCAACTCCTTCGCGAGCAATACAGCAGTCATTGTGTTCTAGAGCCTTGCAGCACCCTGATAGCACTAGGAGGACCTGCCAGCTCTGCTCGAACTCTGCAAACCCTGGTTCTTCTACAGCCTCTCAGCACCCCGATATAAACAGCAAGACCGGTCAGCCACGTGCCCAATCCTTAAGGCCGGCATACACATGCCCGCACCGCGTCCGCACCGTGCCCGCACCGCAAGTCGGTCGACTGTCGGTGACGATGACGGGAAACCACACTTGTCCGCACGTGATCCGTGTGTGAGCCGTGCGGTCTGTCTCACGATTGCAGTTCAGTATTCTTTTTGAAGCTTATGCAGCTGTTTCGTGGAGACAAAACGTTGAAAAGTTTTACAAATAGTGAATTAGGGATGGTAGCACTTGCTTTAGAAGAAGATGATGTTAATTGGAGAAGAAATCATCGCAGAAATCGGAGAAGAATGTGGGTTCACAACGCATGGTAGAAAAGATGTGTTGAAGGGGAGATTTGCTCGCTGCTGCCTCATCTAAAATGTTTAATAGGTTGAAACTTTGTACACCGCACCGTGCCCGTCAAAAAGTAAATTAAACTAGTCGGGCACGTTGCGACCTCGGTGCGGTGGTGTTGGTGCGGTGTCGGTGCGGTAAGGTGGGGACTACGCGGTACTTTTCCATTGTAAAATCCTCTCGCCGTGCGATGTCCAACACACGAGAGTCACACGGTGCGGACGCGGTGCGGCCATGTGTGTCCCGGCCTTTACGCGTACCCCGGAGCTATTACTGCATCTAAGTCAAGGCGCCGGTACTTTTTTGCGCCTTACGAACACCATAGGAAAGCGCGTGTTGTATATTTAAAATTCTTTGCTCTTTGTTATTGTTCTGTTTGTTCATACTTGATGTTATTAAGATAAAATAATACAATTTTGTACAACAAATAAAGAACGTTCAAACTGTACGGGTATTAATATACTTATTTAAAATTTTTTTAAATAAAACAAGTATTACAATTTTTTTTTTGTTAAACTTCATTAATGATCATGTTGTGTAATAGATAACTTTTGTTCAGAAACACTGCAAATCCTAAACTAATATAATTAATTTACAATGTTTTATATTAGTAGTGTTACGTTGCAGAAAATAGGTTTTTATTAAATCTTTTAGATACAACCACCACAGTAGAAAATAACGTTAGAAAGATTCCAGGATTACTACCTACGGCATAACCTAATACAGAAAACGGCTATGTGTTTTAAAGAAACTCTAAAACGGCAAGGTATTTTGCATTTGTAGAAAACAATTGCTCGCAGCTTAAATTTAATGTACAAAAATACAAGCTATCTAAAAATTTTACAACAATTTGTGAGATAGTTTACGGTAAAGTAGTCATACCAAAACAAAACCCGGATTTACGACCTAGAAGTTTGTTTGTACACAAAGCGAAGCTATTAAAAGAATTTCTGGTAGTCCACCGTTTCGCTTCTAAATTATTTGTGCAATATTTCATTTGACTGTGTATTGTTGACATATTCTGCGTGCTTCGGTCGGAGAAAGCATTTCTCCTTAATGGATTTTTAAAGAAATCTTTTTAAGAAGATGTCTCCGGAAAAGTCGAAGATTTTTCATTAAATCCCTAAAATTACGAAAATAAAATGATTTTCTTGACCTCTGAGGAAACTTGAGACTAAATCGTGCAAGTCCCTGGACGTCCTGAACAACTTTGATCAATTAATATAGCAAACGAGAGGGAGTGATGAGAGGTTCCCTCTAAAAGCTGAGCAACCCTCATGATAATAGAGGTCGGTTAAAAGCTCGTAGGTAAACCAGTTCCCTTCAATATCGTTCTATGCCAAAACTTAACATTGCAAATAAGTTAGTATTTACCTTAGCTGTTACCATAAATTGACGAACTGTAATGCATATTAAGGATTCTGCCTAAGATGGTTTTAGTAATTCCGTTATTACAAATGCAAATTTCAGATGTAATCCTTCGCCACTAAAATCCTGTCTTATAATTTCAAGGAAGAAAGACGGCTTATGAAAATTTTCTCTTACAACTTATTAAGAAGTTAAAATCCCCAAGTGCCTTAATTTTATTCTCTTTTAATTGATCAACTTTATACAGTTTTAATCGGGTATTTTTCCTTGGATTTACTTAGAGACTTGAGCATTAATATTATTAACGCCAAAAAAATGTGATTTGAAGTTTAGCAGACACCGACGCGCATTGTTGAAATCATCTAGTTTTCATCTAATGAGTATAATTCAATCAAGGCGCCTCGTTAGCAAGCATGTATGCTGCCTGCTGAATATTCATCGCGTTATCGTTAACTCTAACCAAATGCTGAGGTTGTAGTATTAGATAAAGAACCTTTTTGCGGAAGTAGCGGAAAGCTTTCAAACGAAAATTTAATATGAGTTTAATACAAAAACACGCAGAGCAAAAACGCTACAGACGCAGGATTACCAAGACCTAAGTGTTATTATTCTATTATTATTCTATACCATCACTTACATTAATAGTTGCGGTAGAAAAGCTCTTTGCGGCATTAACGAAAAACTATATTATTTTAAGTAAAGTGTGCAGTGTACATGTTGTGGAAAAAACAAATAACTTCACAAATCATTACAAGTCTTTAATTTTATTTTGAGCCAGCCATGGGAAGCATATTCCTGATTACGAGTGGTTCGTGATATAACATAAAGGCAAAAAGCAACAGACAAAAGTTAATGAATTAACTTCTCAAATATAAAGCTCGCAATTAAAACTTAAATTATCCCAATTTCCTGCCTGATTGCTGTTTAATAATTTCAAGCAAATAATGAAGCAGAAATCGATTCGGTTTGCAGCAATGTTTAATAAAAAATAAGATCCCATAACACGTAGTGCAAGTGTAGTTTCCATCGTCTCAGAAGGAGAAAGAGACGCTAAGGGAAACCAAGTAAAACAATTCCCTTGGTTGCAATAACGCCAACGGCACAAACGGAGCAATTCCTACGTTCATATAACTGGGATAATTTAGTACATGAATGCATAATTTAATTGAGATTTGTATGGTTAATTTAATCTGTGAACATCTACTAGAATTACTTTGACGGTTATAAAATATTCAGTTTGCAAGCAAGTTAAATTTCGTTTCGGACTGTAATTTTTCACTAAATTAAAAGCCAACATGTGTAACTAAAATAAAAGCTCTGTACATTTCTTATATTTCATATGAAAAATGATGTACCTAACCGGAGCATCTAAAGAAAATTGGCTACAGTTAAGGCCGACTAATGCACTCCAAGATATAAATGAACTCCTCGGACCACCACTTGACTTGAAATTTTTCTCTGTCTTTTCAGCAGGTCGTAAGTCTTCATACAACGGTAATAAAATTTATGCTACTTTGTTGCGGTTATACAAACGTGAGATATTTTTTTACAAAGGTTTCTAAAAGTTTTTTAAGGCCCAATTTAAAGATAGCTTGAAGTGCTGTTTTTGCCTCTAAATGTACTGGCTTTGAAACCGTCCCCAAAAAATGCTACAAAAAGGTAAATAAGCCAAAGGGTAAATTACGCTCTCGGTAGCAAACGGAAATTAGCCCGGACAAAAACTAGCAAACGTTAAATCGTTAGGTCAATTAAACTTCAGCAAAAGGAAGGAGAAGCATTTAGACAAAGATAAAGTAAAATCAACCATTCAGCAATTAAGCTAATTGAACCCAATTTATTTAAATTCTGAACGGACGTTTTATTTCCGATTCGGCCTATTGTAAAATCTTTTAAACACTGCAAAATGTCCTGCGTTGCTTGGTTAGGAAATTTGCATTTCTGATTCGTTACAGAGCACATATAAAATGATATATAGGTAAATGTGACGAATATGCGATCACAGTTCAACAAACGAATTTAATTATGCGTAAATTAAAAAAATAAATCCAGAAATTCCAGCGAGAATTTGACTAAAAGCTCAACATTAATCAGTAATCACCGTTAGTATCCGAAAGCGAAACAAAAGTGCAGGGAACCGAATGACCGTTTGAAATCTCCCTATACTGCTAATCCCGGCAAATTCTGGAATAATGGGTTTATTTTATCGTATCCTACGTCCACACCGGTCGGGAATTAGGACCGGCCATTATACGGTACGGCCAGCTTAATCTACTGAATCATTTACTGAAAATGACATTCCGGAAAAAAGTATAATTACAAAATGTACTCAATTTTATGGTAGCTATAAATCGTCGTTATAGTTTTCATCGAGATTCAGCAACAATTTTTCCTAAACGTTATGAGTCGTGACAGTTTGTTCAAATTTTCCAATGTCGAGCGCGCACTAACGAACCTTTTCGATTTCTGGTTGCAAAACTCAAACATTAAAAGAAAATGTTTTTTTTCGTTCGGTTACGTAACAGCATCGCTTCAAGACGAAATGTATACGCAATTTATTTCCGGACTAGAAAGAAGGGCCTGCGTATAGAGGGATCAAGAATCCACGGCAATTTCGAACAAGCGGTGGATTATTCGACCCAGCGAACAATTTGTGCGAACCTTGTAATAATTTAGGAGTTGTCATAAGATAGCCGTTCGCAAAGATTAAGTGCCGAGTCAGGAACAGATGTAATCTCTGTCGGAAATCCGCATTCAGCGACCGAAATTAGTTAAGGTAACGAGTTAACAGGTCAAATTCACACTTCTTGCATTCATTCAGCCAGTTTGACCGAATACCCCGTTTGAACTGAATTATTGTTCCAATTAATTAGATGAATAACTTGTTAAAGTGAATTATTCCTTTTCTGGTTAATGGGGTTATGAAAAAATGTATAACAAACAAAAAACACTAAAAAATACATTACATGGAAGACAACATAATAAATTAACTTGTGCATGTTGGCGGTGTATTTTTTTCAGTTTATTATTACACTATTGGTGAAGCACTCGGTATTATTGTATATGCAGATACACTACATGCAACGTACAGCAGTGGAAATAATAAAAATACTATTTTAAAATTTATTTGCAGTGAACATAACAATACAATGTGGAATAATTTATTGCAAAAGCTTAAAGTAGAAAAATAATCCTGTTGATATTATTTAATTTCAATTGATATGTATTTGACTTTGTTGTTAATTGCCCACTTTAGAAAATTCTAAAACAAAATAATAAATTATACATTTATAACCTGATTTTAACCATTTTGTATTGAAAGTAGACTATACGAATTTAATTAATTTTTGGCATTATTAATTAAGAACAATAACAAGAAGTGTGAAAATTTTAAGATGATGTTAGTGGTGGTTTGAATTATTATAGGGAAGGCCTTTTTACTTTCCTATACTTTCAGTATAAAGAAGTATTAATTCCATCAAAAGTCGAAATTCTGACGAAAATAACGGGTGTCCAGAAAGTCTTTCAGTCAGGGCGGCTATGGATTGTATAACGCATGTCTTTTATTCAGTCATATCTAAGTAATTTATTTGACATAAGTCAAAGTCAATTTAAATTAAAAGGTTTTTATTTTGAATTATTTACTTTCTGCATATTTCTTGTTATAAAATGTTTACGCGAGAACAAAAAACCTTCATTGTGAAATCTTATTTTCGCAATGGCCAACAATTAGAAAATGGAAATTGGAATTATTCCATCAAAGTGTGTAAACAAGGATTTAGAGAAAGATATTCAAAGACATACGTTATACAATCCATAGCCGCCCAGGACTGAAAGACTTTCTGAACACCCGTTACATTTTCTAGACCTCCAGGGGCACAAAAAAGTGTTTTTTTTAAATGGTATGTGGATGGATAAGTATGTATGTATATGTGTGGTGCATGATAACTACTGAACGGATGGTCCGATATTGATGAGCTTTGAAATTTAGGGGTATATCAAAAATTCACGGACAAAATAAAATTTAAAAAAAATCCGTAACCGGAAGCGGAAGTTAGGGATGTTTTCTTTGGTTGTATTTTAATCCAAAACCAAATTTTTGAAATTTGAAAACGGAATCCCATAGTAGACTGCGGTTCAAATCCAATGCTTTTTTTTAACTGTCCAGCTCTAAAATGGCGGCCGCTACGATATCTTGAAAAATTTGAATTTTGGGGCATTATTACTCAAAAACAGGTCAGGACAGATCGGGTTCAAATATTTTATAGTAATATCCCTATAAAGATACAATGTTACTGTGCACAAAAATTTTTGATATATTAAAAGCTAGGAAGTGAAAAACATTATCAAAATTTTGGAACTTATCAACAAAATATTACTCAAAAACCGGCAGTACAATTTATTTTAGATATCGATAACCTCATAAAACTTAAAATGAGCTACAATTTGGTTTGTGTACCTGCTTGAAAATTTCTCTTTGACGCCTTCTATGAATTTTTGAAGATTTGAGGTTTAACGCCTATTTACTCAAAAACGAGTTATCAGATTGTCATGAAATTTGATGTTAGAAATGCTCTACAAATACACAATATTACAAGCTACTAGAAGTTTTGGAACGACTAAAACTGGGAAACGTAAAAATATCAAAATTATTACTGTTTCAAAAACATACTTCCCAAAAACTAGGAAAACAATTTTTTTTAAATTTTGTAGATTTACGAAGCTCCAAATCAGTTAAAACTTGGCTTGTGTTCCAATTTACTAACTTTTTTGTGACACCTTCTATAAATTTATGAAAACTGGAAATGTCTACTCTTTATTTAATAAACGAGGGCCGATGCAATAACTCTGTTTGGTCTAACTTACTCATGACTAATAGAAAAAAGTTTATAACTTAATTTGTACATATTCCAATATTTTGGGGGAGGCGGGGGGGGGGGGAGTGTAATTCCTGTCTAATTTTTAGCGAACAAATTGGTCATTCCGGTTTGAACTTTTGTTTGTTCCAAAAAATCTTTAATCGAAAATTCAATTATTGCACAAAAACCGTGGAATAAATTCAACATACTATCAGTTTACTTTACAATATCACCCGCTCTCTCTCTCTCTATCTGACTCCCATGCGTTGACCCAAGTTTTTCTATGCGTGACTGAAGCATACAGTGCGTAAGAGATGAACATAGTATAGTTACATTGTAATGAGCAGAAGCTGAGCTGTGCGTCTTGCCTGAAATTGCTACTCAGGTAGTTTACCATTTTAGACCGTAGTTACAGTTATATTTACAGCTCTTAGTTAGAGGTGATGTAATTGTTGTGATTAGATATATGTATTAAAGTAATTAGTTTGTTAAGTGTAGGAAAGTGTAGGCGAAATGCTTAGCTCATTTTTGTAATAATATTTCTGCTACGTAAATTGGTAGGTTCAATATTTTTGCTAAAATAAATTCCAAGCGGTGGTTAAGTCAAAGTAGATAAGTATCTGGTTAGCAGCCAACCGGTGCTGGGTTCGAATTTCGAATTTGTCATAGATGTGTGTTAATTTACAACCCCTAATGTAAGGTACATCAAAATAACAATATTTTCAAGAATGTTGCCAACCAGCCACGTGCCTGTAAAATCCAATAACATAACCATAGGAATTGATGTTACAAAAGATAAAACCTTTCTATTTTACAAAATCGCATAAAGTGAACCGTTATGGCATTTCAATTGTTATTTCAGGCGATTCCGTTTCAATTCTTCTGCTGCTAACACAATACAGGGTTACAATCCCATCGTAGGTATATTGATTGTATTTTATTTTACATTGCAAATACACTTATGTATCCAAAGAAAAAAACATGCAAAACGAGAAGTTTAGGAAAAATTGTATTTATTTAAACAACAATATAATTTAAGAAACCAAGAAAAAATATAATTTCAGCAAGATTACGAAGTGGTCTCAAATGTACCGCACCTCTTCCAATCTACTTTTCTGTAAAGGCACAATTTATGTGCGCTTAGTACCTATGTTTGTTCGAAAACGTTTCGTGTACCTACTTGTCCTACTACATCTTTTTGTTATAAGCAGGTATATTTCGAGTTACTCGGTTTTTAATATATTGTGTGTTCCAATAAAAAATCTTTATGTATTTTTTATTTGAACACACAATATAACTTGGCCATGCAAAATAAAAATACTGTCTTTGCGTGCTGCAGAATTTAATTGTCATCACTCTGTCAGTGCCACTACAAATGATAAGTGACATACTTAATCTAAAAATTGTAAGTAACATTATGTTTTCTTCGTTTAAATTCTAAAGAATGCAAAGACAGTATTTTTTTTTTCCATAAAACGATTATTCAAAAACTGCCACACGATTAGTTTTTAAACTTTGTAGGATGTTAGAACGGAAGATTGGTTACAATTTAATTTTTTTCTAAAAGCTATAATTTCACTGTAGCGTTTTTTTTATGAGTTTGTATGGAGGGTTGCCTACATAGCTTGCTTTCTTAGAAATTTAACAGTCGGTGAAATGTACAACGTTATAAAATTTAGACGTTATCGATTACGGTAAGTATGAATATCTAGTATGGGAAAGTCCACTCACAGTCAACACTGCAGCTTTTTAATCTTCTTATCACTAACTACCACAATACGGTCCACACAACTCTTCTAATATAGTCTACTAATAGGTCAATTTTGCATGTTCTAGAGATGACTTTTCTAGCTATAAACAAGTTCTGACCCACAGAAGAACTAACCTATCAATCAACAAATTAAAAAAAACTAGGTACTGGTAATTAATACATATACATACATACATACATAAGCGTATCCTCTTGTACCTTACGGTGTCGAGGGGCCGAGACATAGGGTTCTCCATGCTCGACGGTCTTGCGGTATCCTCTCTGCTTGGCTCCAGGTTATGTCTCTTCTTTGTAGTGTTTTGGCAATTTCTCCATTCCAATTCCTCCTAGGTCTCCCTTTTCTTCTTTTCTTATCTATTCCAGCTTTCCAGATGGTTTTCACTTTTCTGTTGTCACTCATTCGCGTGATGTGCCCGAGCCACATTAGTTGACGTTTTTCAATAGTTACTGATAGCGGTTTAGTGTTCATTTGTTCGCGTATTACTTTGTTGTTAATGCAGTCTTTCCGTGTGATGCCTAACGCGGCTCTTAGGTATCGCATTTCACTGGCTTGTAATCTCGATCTGTCCCTATCACTCAATGTCCATGTTTCACAGCCGTAAGTAAGCACTGGCACATATACACTTTGAAATATTCTAGCCTTTGTTTTATTTGAGATTTCTTTTTTCCGGATGAAGCTTTTGTTCAATGCGTAGTATAGCCTATTTGCACTTGCTATTCTGTTATCAATTTCATTACCTAGTTTCCCTGTTTCGTTTATAACTGATCCCAAGTATTTGAAGTTTTCTACTTGTTTCAGTTTTGTGTTGTTAAGTTCAACCTCTATGAGTTCTTCCCCTCCTAATACCATCACTTCCGTTTTTTCCTTGTTGATACTCATACCGTGGGCCCTAAATTCTTCATGCCAGATTTTCATGTTGTGGTTAAGATCTGATTCCGATTTTGCGATTATGACTAAGTCATCTGCATACATCATTTCTGATATGTGCACCTGTTGTAGTTTGTAGGTACCTATTCTCGTCGTTTTCAATCTTTGTTTGCATGTCTTGTATATCTCATCCATCAGTACGATAAACAGAAGAGGGCTAATCACTCCACCCTGTCGTACTCCCGTCGTTGTGGTGAATTCATTCGAAAGACAGTTGTTTGTTCTTACAACATTTCGGCTGGTTTTATAGAAGCTTTTTATAGCCCTCAGTAGTCTTTTGTCTACTCCTCTGTTTGCTAGTATTTGCCATAACTCGCTTCTTGGAATTGTGTTAAATGCCTTGCTTAAATCCACGAACCCTAGGTATAGCTTTATATTATGAGCAGTCATTTTTTCCGCTATTTGCCTCAAGCTAAATATCATGTCAGTTGTTCCTCGCTCTGGTCTAAAGCCACATTGATTATCGTCTATTGTTCTTTCTACTATTCCCCTCAGTTTCCTTTCCAGTATCATTTCGTAAATTTTACTGGCTACACATAATATTGAGATTCCTCTATAGTTTTGGCATTTTTTCGAGTCTCCCTTCTTATAAATGGGTAGTAGTATTGCTATTGTCCAGTCTCTAGGTATTTTCCCAGTTTTCCATGCTGTGTTTATCATTTTGTGTAGCACTGTTATCCCTTTCACTCCTATATTCTTAATAAGTTCTGCTTTCATGTTATCATACCCCGCTGCTTTCCCGTTCCTCAGTCTCTTCACTGCTTGGTGGACTTCCGTTAGGGTTATTTCTTCATAGTTTGCTTCTATTCTCTCTTCCTTTATGCTTCGCTGTGTTGTCTCCGTTGCTCCATTTAGGTTATCAGAGAAGTACTCTTTCCACCTTTCTACTATTTTTTTTCCTCCATTATAATATTCCCTTCCTTATCTTCAATCCACTGGCTTTTGTTTGCATTTCCTTTCCTTAAATTTTTCACCGTTCGGTACAGCAGTTTTGCATTTCCTTGACTATTTTCTTCCATCTTTCGTCCAAAGTCTTCCCATGTTTGTTGCTTTGCGTCTTTGACTGCCTTTTTAACTTTAATTCTTTGTTCTTTGTATAGCTTTAGTGTCTTATTTGTCTTATTGCTTAGATACATCTTCCATAATCTCTTTTTCTTTTTGACTTCTGCTTTAACATGTTCGTTCCACCATGCCGTATGCCTTCCATTTCTTTTCTTTGTGACTCCACATACTTCTTCGGCCGCTTTACATACCATTATTTTAAATTTGTTCCATTGTTGCTCAATATCCTCCTTTTCTTCCCACTTCTCTGCTTCTCTTGCTATTATATCCGCGTATTTCTTTCCATTCTCTTCATCCATTAGCTTATATGCTCTAATGCTAGGCCAGTTGTACCGATTATTTACCTGGTTCGTGTTTGTTGTAACCAAATTATCATTTTTAAGCTTCACTTGCACTAAGAAGTGATCGCTTCCGATTTCCATGCCTCTTCTTACTCTAACATCGGTTACCTCATTTCTATATTCTCTCTGTATTAGTACCAGGTCTATTATTGATTTTTCATTTCTGCTGTCCATTACTCGTGTGTGCTTGTGTATTTCTTTGTGCTGGAAGTGAGT
This sequence comes from Ctenicera cuprea, assembly GCA_958336395.1. Classification (NCBI taxonomy): domain Eukaryota; kingdom Metazoa; phylum Arthropoda; class Insecta; order Coleoptera; family Elateridae; genus Ctenicera; species Ctenicera cuprea. The sequence continues at coordinate 69,990,624 of OY284486.1, read as the reverse complement.
GTTACTGATTATCATATTATTGTTGTGGCAGAAGTCTATGATTCTCTGATCATTGTTATTGATTGCGCATTCTCCGAATTTTCCTACTGGGTGGCCACTTTCATTCTTTGTTCCAACTCTTCCATTGAAATCCCCAATTATAATTACTTTATTATCGATCATATCTCTTTCTTCTTGTAGTGTCTCCCAGAATTCGTCTTTGCTTGCCTTCGGTTCATTCTCAGATGGTCCATACCCCACTAAAAGCGTCATTTTATTATTTCCCTTTTTCAGATCTAGTCTTATCAGCCTATGACTAATGTACTTCCATTTTGTGATGTACTTATTATATTCCTTATTAATTACTATGCCTACTCCTGCTTTAGCTCTATCTGTTATGTTGACTCCGCTGTATATTAGGGTATGTTCGTTGTTCAGTATCCGCGTTCCTTGTCCTTTATATTTTGTTTCGGTTATGCCTAGTACTTTAATATCGCTTTTCTCCAATTCATTTGTAAGTTCGAGTTCTTTACCATTGAGTCCTTGTATATTCCAAAGTCCCACTCTCCACGCCTTGTTTCCTCTATTTTGTTCGTCGGTCTCCTTGTCGCTTTTCAGTCCTTTCGTCGCCTTCGCTTTTATATCTGGTTCCTTATTCATTTCCATGTCATGTCCTTTTTCATTGCCTTTGTCTTTGCCTTTTCTCCCTCATTCTTCCTTCTTGTTTACAAGTTTTTTGGATTCGACGTTCTCGTTATTTTCTTTAACTGCGCTTGCAGTGGGTCTTCATTGGGTGACCTATCACTGACCGATCTTTTCATACTGGCACTTGCCTCATTTGCAGCTCCCTTTTGTGCCTGTTTTATAATTGCCGTACCCTTTCCTTCTATATCGTAAATTTCATTGTTTATTGTTAGCTTATTGTATTTTAGTATCGCTTTTTGTTCCTTCCGTCTTGCCTCCTTCATTATAGGTACTAGTTTTCTCCGTTCTTCTTGTACTTCTTTAGTGAAGTCTTCATTCATTCATATTTCCGTGTTCTTTAGGTTCTTGGCTTGTTTGAGGATTTCGATTTTCTTGTTATATTTACTTAGCTTGACAAGAATGGGTCTGGCTCCGTCCTCCCTATACTTCCCAAGCCTTGTATAATCTTCTAGGTCCCTTTCGTTATCCCACTCTACCCCTACGTTGTTCATCACCACTGCAATTTTTTCTAGTATTTCTCTCTGTCCCTCGTCTGCTTCATCCATTATCCTCTTCAGCACTAGGTTCTTTTTCCTTGCCTCTTTTTCTAGGGTTTCTATTCTTTTTTCCTGCTTTTCCACTTTTTCTTTTAGTTGTTTATTTTCCAGTTTTATTGTGTTCATATCAGTAATTGGTAATTAATTGATACCGCAATAATAACAATAAGCAAAATTACCTATATTAAGTACCTAATGTACATGTACATGTACATACTGTATAAATATATATTGATATCAAATAAAGTGTTTTTTTTCTATACTACAAGGTGCAAGTGCGTTTGTAATTTTTTACCGGCTTTCGTTTTTCTAAGCTGCTGTTTTTTCAGGCAGTGCTGCCTTTTTAATATTTTTTTTTTGCTTTTTACTACTTTTCTTGCCTCTTTGTGCATTTTTTTGCTTTATTGTGTTTTTTTTGGTACCTATTTGTTTTTGCTTTTTTGTTGCCTTTTTGGGTTTTGATGTCTATTTTGATAATTTTTTTATGCGTTTTTGCCTGTTTTTGTTGAGGTTTCATTTTACCTAACTATCCTGTTCTTAGTAATCACTAATTAGTATGTAAAAAATTGAGAGTATGCTGGATTAGTAAACTTTTTAAGATGTCAAACTTTTACTTTTTTATCAGTACAATACGGCGATCAATAGCCATCATTGAAATGACCCGGGAGGATATAGAAAATGGTTGCTGCATGAAAAATTGACGAAGCACAAAGAGAATCCAAGTACGTAAACAAAAAACGATTTTAATTTTGCAAAAACAGTTTTGTAAATAAAAATATACTCGCTTGATTTATGGGCATATTATTAATACCAAGTTTGTGAACCCACAGCAGTTTTAAATAATATTTCTCTCCTATATGTGTGACTGGAAGAAGCAACTTTTTCTGAAAATAAAAAGAATTCAAATTCAATCAAAATTTTAGTTTTGTTAATTTTCCTTTCGTTCTAAAAAATGTTTGAAATTTTCAAAAATTAAGTTCCATAATAATATTAAGTTGCCGTAACACTGAGCATCACCATTACTTCTTACTTTTGTGCTATGTATGTCTGCAGCAAATTTCGTACAGGTCGCGCATATATCTTTCCGCGGATATGCAAAACTGTAGCATATTTCTGGGACATTACTGTGTGTTGTTACTTCAAATAGAAAAGATGTACACTAATAAACTAATAAACCGGCAGTTTATTAAATTTGGGAAAACGTCATATTTTCAATCTGTAGCAAGTGGCTTAAAAATACGAATGCTATAATTGCTGTAGTGTACAGCGTATTTAGATCTATAATGGACGTCAGTTAGTAGCTTCCCCAACCTTTTGGGTTTGGCTAGTCTAAGGCAATATTAAATTCTTCCAGGGTTGAACAGAAGGACAACATGCAGAGAAAGTGGCACAGATTTTCCTTTGGCGACACCACAGTAGTGGGCTTATTGCTTATTATTTTAATAATCAATATGCCAACTATGCTGACTTCTTGATTTCCTTTCAAAGTAATAATAAACTTTAGAGCATTTTCGTATTATATAATAATGCGCTAAAAAGCTTTAATCCAATGAAGCAGTAAATGTTAAAATATCGTGTAAAAATCATTCAATTCCTGTGCTGTTCGCAAAACTTTTTAATTAACAATGAAGATAGTTAAAGCAATTGAAACATAGCAGAGAAAGAATTGAGTTTACACGGTAGCTTTTTCTAGAATTAATCACGAACCACGTACCCTGCAAATCCAACCTCGCACCAAGTTTAATGATTCGAAGCCCTAAACCAATTTTGGACTTGATGGCTTGTTTCTTGTTTGTGTTCTTGCAGCAGCTTGCGTGACCACTACAGACATTAGGAGCCCGCGGTTGTGTGGATAATGTTGTTACAGGGCACTCTACGTATCCCTTCGTTAATTAAGACGGCAATAAATAGCGTAGGATAGATCTTTAATAGGAAAGGAATAAAACGGGACCTTATATTAACTTCAGCTCTAATACAAGAAAAATCAGTTTTCATATTCTCGGTAGCGTTTCTATAAACGTTAGACCACAAATTTCAAAATGTAAAGCGGAAATTGGAAGAAACTTTACAGTAGTGACAAATGCAGCTATGATCAGATCAATCTGCTTGTTAAATAAGAGGTTCAAGTAGATACCATTTTTAAGCAAGTCATAAATGTCAACGTAGGTAAAAAACTGTTGTCATTAATAACAGCATATATTTTAAACGCAATTAATTTCTTAATTATTCCTAGACAATATAATCATAAAGATACATCTCGTTTGTGGTCTTTGTAGTATCTCTGAATTTTAATATGTTTTAGTGTTCCCCGCTGGCAAGTTATCAACAGACTAATTTGTGTTTAAATCAGTCCAGCGTATTAATATGTAAAGTAAGCCAGTGTCATAATTTAGAACTATAAAACTTTTAAACAGTTTATGGTAATATATCCATCTTATGGGCTATAGAATATTAAAACAAAATTAATACTTTACGTACTTGAATTGGTGTAATTATACAGAACGAGGTATTTCGATAGGGTCACACTTACGGATGTAATAGACATATTAAAGGCAAACATGATTCCCCAATGTATGATCGAATTAATCAAAGAAATTAATACAAACACTACTACACAAATAAAATTACAAGGAGATATGACAGATAAAATCAAGATATTAAATGGAATAAGGCAGGGAGATAGCCTGGGCCCATTCCTATTTAATTTAGTGATGGAACAAATTATAGAGGAGGTAAAAAATACCAACCGGGGATATCGCCTAAGGACAAGCAAAATTGACATAGTTTGCTATGCCGACGACGCTACGTTAGTAGCTGAATCAGAAGATGACCTGCAGTACATGTTACATAGATTTCATACTGTGGCCACAAAGTACAATATGAAAATTAACACACAAAAAACAAAGTGCTTAGTCACCAGCAAAGAACCGGTTAGGTGTAAACTAGTTGTTAACAACGAACCAATAGAACAGGTAATGGAATTCAATTATCTAGGGACCATTATATCAAGTGAGGGAAATCTGAGAAAAGAGGTAGCAGAACACATAACAAAGGCCGCCCGTATATCTGGAGCATTGAGGGATCTTATATGGAGGAATCCAGACATGAGTACAGAGAGCAAAGTCAGAATATATAAAACATCAGTTAGACCGGTAATGACTTATGCCATCGAAACAAGAGCAGAGACGAATGTTACAAAACAATTACTACGAGTCAACGAAATGAAAATCCTGCGAATGCTAGCGGGGAAGACACGAAGAGACAGGGTGAGGAATGAGACCATTAGAGAACTATGCCAAATCCAAGATGTTGTGAGATGGGGACGTGAAAGGAGAAGGTGCTGGAGAGACCACGTGCAACGTATGGAACCAACAAGAATTGCACATATAGTAATGACCCAAAATCCAGCGGGACAGAGAGAAAGAGGAAGACCTTATAAGAGATGGAGGGATAGTTGGTCATCCATATCCCAAGAACAATAGGCTGATAGTGAAATACAAGCCAAAGGCTTAATATACGAAGAAGAAGAAGAAGAGGTATTTAAGTGTCACTCTTCCATTATTTTGTTAACTGTTAAGCAGTTCGACTTTTATTCTTACATCAGCAAATGACAAGTCACGGCACAGAACATATTTAACAAGACGTTTAAAACTAAATTATTACATGTAGGGGAGTTTATTTCACTTTTCTTGAATTTTTTGTTTTGTAATAAGTGAAAAAAGATATTTTTTGCTATACTAACGGGGTGCAACAACTGCCAAAATCGTACGACTCTTCGTCAAACATGGATAAATATACACATACCCCCAAGGTTATCGTACTACGAAATTAAAACAGAGCACGTTTGCAAGAGCAGTGCCGAAGTCCGCTGTTCTACCGCCCGGCTCGTCCCAAAAGTCTATTAATTTAATTTAAAATACTGTAGGTTACGTCATACCTCAATCTCCTTGAATTGTAGCAAAAGGTGAAGTACATCAGAAACTATGGTGCTCAACAATTTTATTAAGATTGTATTTTAGATTTTACATAAACCTTTGGAAGGGGGAGAGATAGAGACAGGATTACGGTGTAACTCACCCAATTCACCTGACTTAAACCCTGAACTCATTTAAATGATAACGATGGATACAGGACTGTGACAATGAAGTTCTCAGACTGCACTGACGCAATAAGAACAAAAACATGTGTAGGATTTCAAAAATTTTTTATTTTTATTCAAAGTACGCTCCTTCAACTTGGAAATACTTACGGTGTTCCAAAAGTTTTTTTAAAATAGTCAATAAGAGCGTTCAAAGAAACCGCATTTAGCTCAACGGTTACGGTTATGTTATTCATTATGTCTTTAACGTCTTGATATTTTTTATTCTTAGGGTAGTTATCACGGTCAGGAATAGAAAATCGTGCGCGCCAGGTCAGGCGAGTTAGGTGGGTTGTTAATATCCACAACGCCGTGCTTAGCCAGAGATATCTTCAAAACCAGTGCAGAATGGACAGGGACATTGTCATGCAACAAGAACCAGGGTTCTATTCTCGAAATTGCGGCTTAAGCCGGGAAATGCACTGTAGTAATCTGTGAAGCACTTGAACGTAGAAAACACTGTTGACTACCTTTGAGGCATCTTGACAAGTCTGGATGAAGTTTTCGCATGATATGAATCTTTGGTGCTTCTGCTCATACGTGAGGATGTACGGCAAGAACTTTGCACAATTGTGTTTTTGAGCATATTTGCAATCCAGCGACGCAGTACAGGGTCTATTCCTCTGTGCACCGCAACGCGATATATAGATTTAAACGAGGTGTTATCGAAATCTTTTTTGATGTGCAGGAAAGCCCCAAGTCCAAATTCTTTGTCCTTGAGGGCATTTTCTACTCTGCTGGTTAGTTCGTGAACAGCCGGTTTGCAAGATTATCCTGATTGATAGGCGTACTGGTGTCGGTGCAGTGGAAATCTACCCAGTGCGTCGTCTCTTATATGTTTTTTGATCAGTTTTCAACGTTTTCAGAAAAAAAATCATGATATCTATAGGTAGGTAGGAGTTGTCCTGCATTTGATATTTTTTGGCATACGATTAAACGAGCCCGCAGCATCGTGTACAAACGCAGAAATAGTTTCTTCCAGCTTAAAATAGTGCTGGGTAGAATCCATCCCTACCCGAGGACTTAAATTGTTTAAATTAATGTATCGCCCAAGCTCAATTGAGTTTTGTAATATTTATAATGGGTTTCGCAGTTTCCAGTTTTACTAGAAGCCCTCTTTAGAGATAATTCAAGGTTTGTGTTGCTAGCTTTATTTTACTCTTAGATGACAATTGACACCTCATCTGGAAAGAGTGCAAAGTAAGATCTTCAGAGTTTCCTTCCCGGTATGCATATATCCGACATTGGGATTTTAAAGGGTTTGTATACGTTTGGGATCTTTTTTTTTTAGTTTTTGCAGTTTTGCAAATGCTCCACGATGGAACGTTCTCCTTGGTTTTCTTAACCGCTGCAGTGCAACTAGACTCGTAAGCGGTACATATAAGGGGTACGATAGTATCAGCTATAATTTCCAGCTTAGCAGAATTTTTAACCTTAAGAAACAGTCCTCGAGACCCTACAATAGGTTCTTTTGCTATATACTCCAGTTGCAGTTTCTTCGGTTCTTGTACTCTGGGGTAGTTACTGCCGAAGCTATAATGTCGTACCTTGTGCTGCAGTTACAATAAAAAGGAAGATGTCGTTTTAATTAAAGCTAAACTAGTCCGCAACACGTTTCGTTGTTTAGAGAGTTTATAAAGCGGGCACAATCCTTTAAGAAACAACAGTAATCATCATCACATGCTTAGCAGGTTTCTTTTATCTGTCCCGCCTTGTTGCTTTGCAACTGTTCCTCGCCACACATCTTATTGATGTTCAACTCATTCTCCATTATTCTGAAGGCTTGCGTTGATCTCGTTCCACAATTTGACGAATCCTTTCGACGGTTTTGCATTTAGGAAGATAGACATCTCCTTTTAAAGTTACCCTGAACTGACCATCTCTATCTCTTCACACTGATATGACTTAATTGTTCATCATCGTACACAGTTTTAAACATTTTACACGTTTTTTTCGCAGTTTTACTAAGTTTACAAAATTTAATGTTTACTCATTGCTCCATAGCAAAATCCTAGCATTAAGCAAAAACAGCAACTAACGCAGTACACCCCTAACTTAAAAAGTGTTGGACATTAACTGCCACCTGTAGGTGACAGTTTGAGCTTCAGAATTTCACACTAGTTTATGGTAACGTCACCTAGTATGAGCGCTGCATCACCAGCCCGGGAACATTATTGCTCTACCTCGTATGTTAAAACATCATAGGTCCGAATGTTATTTTCAGAAAAACAATGCATGGGAAAATTGATTCTTACGTCTTCCGCTGCCACCTGTAGGTGACAGTTTGAGCTACAGGATTTTACACTAGTTTATGGTAACGTCACCTAGTATGAGCGCTGCAGCGCCAGTCCGTGAAATTTATTGCTATACCTCGTATGTTAAAATAACATAGGTCCGAATGTTATTTTCAGAAAAACAATGCATGGGAAAATTGATTCTTACGTCTTACGCTGCCACCTGTAGGTGACAGTTTGAGCTACAGCATTTCACACTAGTTTATGGTAACGTCACCTAGTATGAGCGCTGCAGCGCCAGTCCGTGAAATTTATTGCTATACCTCGTATGTTAAAATAACATAGGTCCGAATGTTATTTTCAGAAAAACAATGCATGGGAAAATTGATTCTTACGTCTTCCGCTGCCACCTGTAGGTGACAGTTTGAGCTACAGGATTTTACACTAGTTTATGGTAACGTCACCTAGTATGAGCGCTGCAGCGCCAGTCCGTGAAATTTATTGCTATACCTCGTATGTTAAAATAACATAGGTCCGAATGTTATTTTCAGAAAAACAATGCATGGGAAAATTGATTCTTACGTCATACGCTGCCACCTGTAGGTGACAGTTTGAGCTACAGGATTTTACACTAGTTTATGGTAACGTCACCTAGTATGAGCGCTGCAGCGCCAGTCCGTGAAATTTATTGCTATACCTCGTATGTTAAAATAACATAGGTCCGAATGTTATTTTCAGAAAAACAATGCATGGGAAAATTGATTCTTACGTCTTACGCTGCCACCTGTAGGTGACAGTTTGAGCTACAGCATTTCACACTAGTTTATGGTAACGTCACCTAGTATGAGCGCTGCAGCGCCAGTCCGTGAAATTTATTGCTATACCTCGTATGTTAAAATAACATAGGTCCGAATGTTATTTTCAGAAAAACAATGCATGGGAAAATTGATTCTTACGTCTTACGCTGCCACCTGTAGGTGACAGTTTGAGCTACAGGATTTTACACTAGTTTATGGTAACGTCACCTAGTATGAGCGCTGCAGCGCCAGTCCGTGAAATTTATTGCTATACCTCGTAAGTTAAAATAACATAGGTCCGAATGTTATTAACAGAAAAACAATGCATGGGAAAATTGATTCTTACGTCTTACCTGTAGGTGACAGTTTGAGCTACAGGATTTTACACTAGTTTATGGTAACGTCACCTAGTATGAGCGCTGCAGCGCCAGTCCGTGAAATTTATTGCTATACCTCGTATGTTAAAATAACATAGGTCCGAATGTTATTTTCAGAAAAACAATGCATGGGCAAATTGATTCTTACGTCTTACGCTGCCACCTGTAGGTGACAGTTTGAGCTACAGGATTTTACACTAGTTTATGGTAACGTCACCTAGTATGAGCGCTGCAGCGCCAGTCCGTGAAATTTATTGCTATACCTCGTATGTTAAAATAACATAGGTCCGAATGTTATTTTCAGAAAAACAATGCATGGGAAAATTGATTCTTACGTCTTACGCTGCCACCTGTAGGTGACAGTTTGAGCTACAGCATTTCACACTAGTTTATGGTAACGTCACCTAGTATGAGCGCTGCAGCGCCAGTCCGTGAAATTTATTGCTATACCTCGTATGTTAAAATAACATAGGTCCGAATGTTATTTTCAGAAAAACAATGCATGGGAAAATTGATTCTTACGTCTTACGCTGCCACCTGTAGGTGACAGTTTGAGCTACAGGATTTTACACTAGTTTATGGTAACGTCACCTAGTATGAGCGCTGCAGCGCCAGTCCGTGAAATTTATTGCTATACCTCGTAAGTTAAAATAACATAGGTCCGAATGTTATTAACAGAAAAACAATGCATGGGAAAATTGATTCTTACGTCTTACGCTGCCACCTGTAGGTGACAGTTTGAGCTACAGGATTTTACACTAGTTTATGGTAACGTCACCTAGTATGAGCGCTGCAGCGCCAGTCCGTGAAATTTATTGCTATACCTCGTATGTTAAAATAACATAGGTCCGAATGTTATTTTCAGAAAAACAATGCATGGGAAAATTGATTCTTACGTCTTATGCTGCCACCTGTAGGTGACAGTTTGAGCTACAGGATTTTACACTAGTTTATGGTAACGTCACCTAGTATGAGCGCTGCAGCGCCAGTCCGTGAAATTTATTGCTATACCTCGTATGTTAAAATAACATAGGTCCGAATGTTATTTTCAGAAAAACAATGCATGGGAAAATTGATTCTTACGTCTTACGCTGCCACCTGTAGGTGACAGTTTGAGCTACAGCATTTCACACTAGTTTATGGTAACGTCACCTAGTATGAGCGCTGCAGCGCCAGTCCGTGAAATTTATTGCTATACCTCGTATGTTAAAATAACATAGGTCCGAATGTTATTTTCAGAAAAACAATGCATGGGAAAATTGATTCTTACGTCTTACGCTGCCATCTGTAGGTGACAGTTTGAGCTACAGGATTTTACACTAGTTTATGGTAACGTCACCTAGTATGAGCGCTGCAGCGCCAGTCCATGAAATTTATTGCTATACCTCGTAAGTTAAAATAACATAGGTCCGAATGTTATTAACAGAAAAACAATGCATGGGAAAATTGATTCTTACGTCTTACGCTGCCACCTGTAGGTGACAGTTTGAGCTACAGCATTTCACACTAGTTTATGGTAACGTCACCTAGTATGAGCACTGCAGCACCAGTCCGTGAACTTTATTGCTATACCTCGTATGTTAAAACATCATAGGTCCAAATGTTATTTTCAAAAAAAAACGAATGCATGGGAAATATGATTCTTACGTCTTACGCTAATCGTATGAAGCCAATGCAATGCATACAACATAATATGGTGTTATTGTGTTTATTATTAACAACATTTTTAGAATGTAATTTTATCCGTGTACTGCATTAAAAGGTTATGCAAGACAACAACATTGATTTAATAAAAAAAAGCAATTTAAAAATTGGAATGTAAAATTCGTTTACAGCATATATATGAAGTTATTGTTAATAATTACTTGCTAAATTTGCATAAAATATTAATAAGAAGTATAGGAGCAAGGTAAAACTTTACTATGCCATTCTAGCTGAAGGTAAGTTTCAATTTAATGTCATTACGGTCTGTCGGAAACTGCTAATGACGACCGACATTATAGAATATATAGCTGACATTAAAGTTGAACTTTAATGCAGTTTACAATTTCAAAGTCTCGTCTATTCAAGTATAGACCAATCACCTCTACAAAATTGAGTTCGTCCCAGCGTAAGTAATTCTAGCTTTATCATTAGATAGCAAGGTAATAACTCAAAGACAATTGTTGGCCAATGGTCTAATTAAGCTTTAAGGGCATTTTGGTTTCCGTGTTGGAGCCATGTCATCGGTCATCGGCTACTGTCGACGTTACGTGTACTGTTACGCAGTTCATATTCCAAGCTGTGAACTCTGACGCTGCGTTGTGTTACAGCAGCAGCAGAGTCCACAGCTCTGAAGATGTTCCGTGTAACCGTGGACGAAACGTCGGCAGTAGCAGCATCGATGACTCGGCCTTACCTGAAAGACAATATGCTACCAATGATATTTTAAATTACTTTTTTTTAATCAATCAATAAAGAGAACTTTTTTTTTGTTTTTTGTACTTTACTACAGTCATATACATTCATAAAATTAGCCTGAAACATCAAACTTTATTGAGTAGTACTTAATAGAAATTTTGTATATGAAGAACAGAACGCACAAAGCAGTTTTTGTACAAGTTGTATTTTTCTACTGTTAAAAACATTAAATTATTTATAATTTACACGAAATTCGGCAATTCCATGTGCATAAATTCTTAAATAACTTATTATTGCTGAGGCATTGACATTTTATACAACAACGAGCAAACGGTTCTTTTTTTCTTTAAAATGGGGAAATAAATTTGTCCAAGGTAGAACTTTTGTGTTTATTTGGTAGTCGACGCTTGCTGCGATGAAATATCGTCCCAACGTCGGTTACTCGCTAACTTAATATGAACGGGTCTCGTCCGCCACACGCACCCGGAATACGTTATTTGCATCGGTAAAGCTTTGTGTAAACACCACAAAAAGCTATTTTTGCGTTTAACATGACCTACGCTGTACCAGAATTTTATTACTCAATGAGGAGAGCGCAAAAATAAAAAAACACGACCAAAAATACCTCTTGACTTTGGTGCTCACCGTTCCATCTAACAATATCGCTAGTCCACACCCACGCTTTGTTTCGGGGTGATTTATATTATAGCCCGTGTTAACAAACGCGCCAGTGTAATAAACTTGGCTTCAACGTAATATTTTGGAACTTCGAGCTCTACTAACACAACAAAATTTTAATCTCATGATAAAGGGATGCTCACCCTAACAGTATCTCATTGTTTTTCAATGTAAAACTCTGATTACTTCAACCGATTGTTCCCAACACACATTCTTGGCATCGTTTTAATCGCTAGCAATTCGGTATAATACCGGTTTTTAATTTTGTATAAATTTAAAAGTGTTATATCGCTTATTTGTAGTAATTTTGAAGCAAATTAATAACGATAATTTAAAAATATTGTGAAACTGTGGGTGGATAAGTGTAAAGTGGTTAATATGCATTAGAAGATTATTTATTTACAGTTTTTTTGAAAATTATTAGTGCAATATATGTATAGAATTTAATATGCGGTGCTTATATCAAATAAGCATTGGTCAATATTTACCCGCTGAACTAAACGCATTATTAATTTCCCGGTTTAGCTTTCATACACAGAATATGCTATTTAATAAGCACACTTAGTTTTCCTAGTTTGATATTGAGTTTATAACCACAACTATTAAAATAAACTAATAATAGAGTGGTTTCATGCGATTATTTGGTAGGAATATACATTTTCTATTTATTTTTTAATTTACTAACATACTTTCAATATAGGAAAGTATTGATTTATTAATAATTTCAAACTTCTTATTTCGTTTTAGTTTGTAACAGTAATAACATCAATAATAGAAAAGAATAGAACATTGAGCCTACTTATTCCAAACTGTTTATACGTCATTATCGAAAAATAAAAAAAACAGAGAACATTTTCATAATTCAAAAATTCATTAATTATTTGATTTGAATTAATTAACGATTTTTTAGTTTTTATTAACAGCTTGCATCCAAACATAAAATTTACACTAGAAACTGAACAAAATAAGTCCATTAACATTTTAGATTTAAACATTAAAATTAATTCAACTAATAAATTTGAATGAGTAGCTGTATAAAAAATACTTAATTACTTTAACAATATTTATTTATTTTAACCTTGAATACTCAGTTTATAGAAAACCTACATAAACAGATATTACAATACCACATGATTCTTGTCATCATAAAACACACAAACTAGCAGCATACAGGTCGCTGATACATAGGGCTTTGACGGTCCCTTTAGATGAAATTAATTATAATAAAGAAATTTCAATTATTAAACAAATTGCATATAGTAATGGTTATAATACCAAACTTATTGAAACAGTAATTAAAGAAAAAGGTTATAAATTAACCATTCAAACAATTTATCCGAATACCCCAACCTCACCCGATACAATTAAATATGCCTCGATCCCATATTTTTGTGACAAAACAGAAAAAGTTGCTAAAATTATAAAGAAAACAAATAAATATAAGGTAAGTTTTAAAACAACTAGAAACATCTTAAACACGTTGTTTAATGCAAAACCAAAAACAGATGAGTTGCTAAAATCAGGCATTTACAAATTAAATTGTTCGCATTGTAATTTGGTTTATATAGGCCAAACAATTTCAAATTTTGATATGAGGTATAAAGGAAAACGTACGTTGCTACAAATACAAACACCCACATAAATCCAATTACGCTAAACACTTACTAGAACACAATCATTCAATGACATGTAATAACACCATAAAATGTTTACACTTTTGTGATGATAAACGTAAACTAGATATACAAGAAGCTTTTGAAATTCACAAACATTTAAAAACTGAACCGTTAATGAATGAGTAAAGTGATCTCTTAAATTCTCCTCTATTGGACATTTTGGAATAAGAAATCAAGTCATCTGCAGACGATTACCGAGATCAAGTCACCAAGTTCTATTGCTATAACAACACTAACTGTTTACTTTCTAATATAACCTTTGACAATAGCATGTAAACATGCCGAAATAGGTATAAGGTGAAAATAAATAAATATTGTTGAAGTAATTAAGTATTTTATATACCTATAATCAAATATTTGAATAGCTAGAAAAGTAATATTGTTAATGTAAGTCAATCTAAGTTAACCTTGTGGTCTTACAGGGATTCTTGGGCCTACAACGTTGATGAAAAAATATTTCTGAAAATATAATAATTGCTAAAGCATAGGAACGTCCAGACGAAGACCGTTGCTCGTTTTTCTTTTTTTTTTATTTATGTTACCCAGAAAGTGTATAAGTAATATTTTGTAATACCCGCTTCTACTGAGGGCGCCGGAAATGAGGAAGGTTCTTAACACAGTATACGTTTCTAATCAACCTTGAATAAACGAAAGTATATAATCTAAATGCGTGGTGAATGAGCATTAAAAATCGGATATTGAAAATGTAAGCTTTTTCTTATAATGAAAATTAAACCGGAAATTTCATTTCGTGTAATTTTATTACCAACAGTGAAAACACGATCTTCTTTCGTTTTCAACTTGAAAAAAGTAGAATGATATTGTTCGATTTATTTATACTCAAATTGTGCCTTGTTTTTCAAAATTACTTTTATATATTTTTTTTTCTTCTTCTGAAGTTCGTCGCATCCCTATCCAAATTATCTCCATCTTTCCAGCTTTGTTTTCCAGTTTCTGTTTTGATTTATTGCTACTATATGATCACTTTGTCTTCACCTTGTTTCTTCTTCTCTTTCTATCTTCATGTATTTCTTTTACGTAATTTATTATTTATTAGTATTATTTCTAATATTCGATCTATGACTGTCTCAGTTTGTTCTAGTTTTTTAATAAGCACGTTTATTAATTTTAAGTTATTTTATACTCAGCAAATAAACGCTTTTCGTGTAGTCAATTTCATGAAAATTCTTATTTGTCTTTTCCTTCACTATTGATTAATTCTAGCACACTAAACGCCAGTGATATTTGAGTAAATGTTTATTTTCGTATCTCCATTCTTCTAGATTTAAGTCGTGGGGAATTTTTTCCTGCAATTGTTGATGTAATTTCGGTTTTTGCGTTTTCGCGTTATTGATGCGTAATTTACTTTAAATTTTTTAATATAATAAAAAAAAACTTTTTCCGTTTTGAATTTGAGTTCGAGTCCACTTCCAAGAAAATTTCGCTGACTGTACCGTTGACTTAACAAAGATTTCATCTATGGACGCGCGTTTTTTAACATTTGCAAACAATACACACGATTTTTTAACAACAATAAACATGAACAGGCATGAAAAAAGAATGTTTTACTACACTAAAACACAGAACACACGGCGCTGACAGGCAGCGACCTCCTGGTTGCAATTACTTCCCTACGGGTCCGCTTAGAGATTGGGCAGGGGGCTGGCCGGTCCTACTGATTCTATCGGGGAGAAGCTTGCAGCGCTAATTTGCTCCACAACAAAAGTTCAGGTTCAATTTAGAAGCAGGGCTCTAGAAGAAGCTTTTAACGCTGATTTTCTCCAGACCAGAAGCTTATGTTCGATTGAAAAATAGAGCTCAGCAGGAACTTGTTTTGTCGGTTTGCACCAAACCAAAAGCTTACGCTCGATCTGGAACCAAGGCGCTGGGAGGAGTTGGCTGTGTTGGTTTGCCTTGCACCAAAAACTCGGTCGTCGACATTCGAACCAAAAATCTAGACTTGCATGATAGCACTTCTATAAAAATCAACTTGTTTTCCAGTCTAAATAAGGGGTTTGTCGGCAATTTTTCTAATTGCTGTTGCATAGCAACGTCTACATTAATCAGCAGTTACGTTTCATTACAGGGCTTCGGCACCCTTCTCTACAACGCACTCTCCCTTACCGCTAAGGTGGAGTACGGGGGACCTAAGTTTAACGTTGAATTCAAACGACTAATACTAGAAACAGTTTTTGGCATTAGGACCCCACGATTGACTACACCGGATTTGGTAATTTGATTGACGGGTTACAGCATAGATTTTTATTGCTGCATTTTGGCTGCGGCAAGGAATCGAGCCCAAGACTTTTAGCTTTAGAGGCGAACATTCAACCTCTAAGCTACCGCCACTCTTGTGTGTTTACTGTCTATATAATACAAATAAAACTGCACATTTGTTTATGAGAGAGCGATATCTGGCATGTCCATGGGTTAGTAAAACAGAAGTCGCGGTTGTAAAAGACTTCTTCAAGGTCGATTGACTGCAGGCGTTCCGATGAGATTTCCATTCTTATTTGTGCACTGCAGGATGCGATTCAAAGTTAGATTAGGCACAAATACGTTAATCATGTCAATAAAGTAATTGCTTCATTTTGTAAACATTACTTAGAATTGGAAAATATAAATTTTACCTATGCAAAATGATTATTCGTCAAACATTGAAGGTAAATAGCTTTTCTTCTCAAAGACAACATTTTTCACAATGCTGTTTGTTTCTGCAAACTATTGCCAAAACAGACATCTTTTACACTTTTGTATATTTACTAATAAAGCATCGTGTAAATGTTTAACTAATATGCACTATAACATAGCACAATAGACACCCAAACATCATAGTAATCATCAACGGTCATTTAATGCTCAAAGCAAAATTATAGGCCAGTAAATTCTAGAGTCAGTGTTGGTTAAAAATAAATTCAATAGAGATGTTTAACTATTTCTTCTTTTTCGAGTCCTTTGCTCTCGAAATAGCGTAGCGACTTTCTCTTCTACGCATGTGGTGAGCGTGTTTAATGAATCGCATAGATATAGGGAACCTACTGTTTAACGCGGGCTCCGAACCGCAGAAAGTGCAAACACTTCTTAACCAGAAAAATATTTCTAGGCATAATACCTCGCTGGTTTGCATTGGTTTCCGAGGGAGAGCTCCTGTTAAAAATCCGATGTTTCGGTACTGGGATTTGAAACCCAGACCCCAAGCAAAGCAGTCCAACGCTCTAATCGCTAGCCTACGGCAACAACTAAAAACCCCCAGAAGATCTAAGAAACAATTTATGGCGGAAGCTAGACAAAGGTCTACTACATTATAGAGGTCAAGTCACATTTTCTTTAAGTAACCTTTACGAAAACTAATTAATTAACCGTGTATGACTAGTTGCTTCGCCATCTAAGTCGCCGGACATAACCAATCACTTTGTTCTGTGATAATACTTAAAATTTAAAGTTTATTTAAAAGAACTAAGTCATAAGAGATATATGTATGACGTTTATCAAATATTTGTTCTTCATTACCATTGCTTGAATTGTCTCCAGGTTTTCAGCATTTTTTAAATATCTGTAGTATACCAGGCATGTTTTAGACATCGCCAATGTTTTATTACTTTAATAAACTATTATCAAAGTATCATAAAATTTCTGACTCTGATCAATTCATTAAAAAAGTCGCAGTATGTTGTTTAACGAGCAATACAGGTATTATGATAAAACTTGTTTGCCTGCTGTTTTGCTACAGTGTTTGTGCTTACTAGTTAACTTTTGTGTGTTGCACTTCCAGACTGTGTCTGTTAAATTTCTGCAATAACCTGAATTTTTTTACAACTTCTGTTCTTTCGTTTTCTCATAACATGCGATTCAAAAAATTGCGCTAGCTATGCTATACTGGGTAGAGTCGACAAAACTGTGTTATCCAAAGCAAACTTGATTTTTCTTAACGCATGTTATTAATGATCAGATAAACGGGAGTAGTATAATTTAGGTGATTACAATATAAAATACTAAGAGGGAGTTTAACCGTATGATTTAACGTTGAAGTGTGATCATAGTAACATTTCTATAATATTCTATTCTGCTCTTGCATATAAATTGTCCATTGTCGGAAGTATGACGCTTTTGTTAAATTTTACAACGGGAAGAAAACGTAAATCGTGAAATTTAGCGATATCCTACTTGAAATTTAAATGCACAGTTACAGAGCACGTATAAAAAACATAAAGTATTCGTTCTGAAACTTTTATCTACATTTATATCGACTTCATGTCACGTTGTGTATTTTTATTCGCCATATTTTTATTTTATGGAGACGGGTTCAAATAGGGCACATCCTGGCGTGCCACTGGGGAATCCAAGTTACTTCCGAGACACCTGTAAATTATGGTTGTAGGAATGATAGTCGCTTAAGATTGAGCCGCCGCCGTTTCAAAAATTCAAACTTATGCAATCTTTCACGCCTGCGAACTTACCCTTAAAGTCACAAACTATGCATAAAACTGTTATTGCCTGTTTGGAAAGACAGAAGGGGAGAATACCAAGAGCATCTCACGTTTGTTCAGGAGTCAGAAGAAAACAATTGTATGATGAGTCCCATTTATAAGGCATGCGAAGTGTTGGTCGGTCGTATAACAACTAATATATAGGGCTCTTCATCACGCAGTACTTTTGTGGATTAAGCTTATTCGCCAACTTGGAATGAAGTCTAGTAAGAAAGAGTTAGAGCTCCTATAAATATTTCACGTGTCAAGTCCAGCAGTACGGCGCAGCTTAGTTCGCGGGTTCCAGAAACGGTGCAATAACAATTCCTTCGAACATACGAAAATTATGCGCAATCTGCTACCGAGAAACACCTGTAGTTTTTGTTCTGTTCGAAGATATTTGCCCACTTCACGAAATGTACTTCCAAGCGCTCGATTGAATAATGAATTTTTTAAACGGAGCCAACAAATATATGTATGCTAATTCCATAGTATTAAACTAAATCAGTCATTTAAAAAATCTGAGAATGATAATTAAGAGATTTAAAACATGCGAAAGAGTTGGTCGTCTGAAGAAGCTTCATCATTTTATTATTATACAATAGTAATTCTGTTTCAGTACATTTCCGCTTTGCGTATTTTAGGTGACATTTTTAAATTTCTACTCTGACATGAAATAATCCTACTTATATTACAACCGATTCATGTCATACTGAACATCAAAATCTTAGAAGATACAGAATTAATATTAATGAAAAGTTCTTGCCCCTCAATTACTTCTCGGTAATTAGTGCCCGACATTAATTAGTGTCTGATCAGTTCGTTCGTAAAATCGTGACTTAATTCAGTTTTCAAAAATTATACCATTAAAATTAACCTTGGTAATTAAATTTCATAAAGAACATTTTAAGAAGACAATTAAAATTTTTATCCTGTATTTATTAAAATTAAATATATAATACCACGAATGGCATTGATTTTTTCGAATCTTTGCTGTCGAGATGACGAGTTTTTGTTACGCCGCTTAGAGGGAAAAAATTCAATTTTCGTCCCAAGAGACAAAAGCGCGTTTTTGCTCCCTGCTTTAAATTGCGAATATTGGTTACGCTTTGTTTATGTCACTTAGTTACGTTTTGTATACCATGTTTACCGTGGATAACAACAATACACGACTGTCAAATTAAATAATTTAATTTTAAAATGATAAATTTCTCAACGTCGTACAGAGACGAAATTCTAAGAAATTCTGGTCAAAACTGTAAATATGGAATATAGATTTTCTAGGAAACAGTAAGGGCAATAAATAAGTGAAACACCTGCCTATGTTAAATCGAACCCCGATATCGAACCCCGATGTTCAGTTTGATGAATCTTTTTTAAAGAAGTATTAGTTCAAATGTGGCTGTTTTTGGAAACGGTTGTCAGTGTAAGTTTAAACTCTGAAATGCTATTGTGTAAACCAAACTCTAGTTTTAGTGTTACATTATTTTAATGAAATCCAGAAGAAGACCAGACATTTTGGTAACCTACGACAGAAATTGGGGAGATTCATTTGTTCTTTAACTTTTCTTATGAGATGCCGTGATAACCATGTAGTTCCTAAATTCCTTACTGTCAAACACCATATCAATACCCGTTCATCGAACCTCATTCTTCGCCGCGCTGGCTTGGCTTTGATACGGGAACGCATCAAGCAAACCAGACGGGACCTCAACAACCTGTCCTCTGAACTTTTTCATTTGCACCTCGAACTCTCTTACATCCTTAACCCTTGTGACTGGGACCTCATTGACAGAATAACTTCCGAACAAGCACAGACTACTCACGCACTAACTACGAAAACCCACTTAAAGAAATACGATTTACTTTCTTCTAAACAAATTTCCAAACCACAAGCTATGACTCACACTGTTATCAACCACTCCAAACACGTACTGAAACAAGACGCAATTTCCATTCTTTCCAAAGGTCCCAATTTCGCTTTAGCACCAAAACGAATTCCTGTAGAGGAAATTGTGTGCGGTGTTGAAGCTTCTATTTCTAAATTACCTGCTCTTGTAGCAGATCCCATACGTTTCGAAACCTTTAAAATTCTTAACTCTTCTAAACCACCCAAATCCAACTGCACCAACTCCGAATCCCAAGCCCTTAAAAACCTCAAAACCAATCCTGATATTATCATATTAGCAGCGGACAAGGGCAACGCTACCGTTGTGCTTGGCCGTGAGGAGTATTATAATAAAATCCTTTCACTACTCGACGATGACGCTTACCGCACATTATCCTCCAACTCAACATCCCGCATCGAAAAATCCACATCTGCTCTTATAAAATCCTCTTCAATTCCAAAAGAAATTCAAAAATCCTTAATTCCCAGACATTCTCAGACACCACGACTGTACGGACTTCCTAAAATCCACAAACCTAATATTCCTTTACGTCCCATTGTTAGTGCTATCAACTGCCCCACTTATAAACTTTCGAAATACCTTTCCAAAATTCTTAAACCTTATGTTGGCAAAACTGATTCTTTCATCCTAAATTCCAACCATTTTGTTCAACGACTTCAAAATTTGTCTATGAATCCTGAGGATATCTTAGTCAGTTTTGATGTCGAATCCCTGTTCACTAAGGTTCCTATCCCTAATTCGATTTCTTTAATCCAGGACATACTTTCCTTACACAACCAACCCACTGACTTGTCCCTCCTAGTAGAAAATTGCCTAGTTTCCACCTATTTTCTATTCCGTGGACAGTATTACGAACAAGTGTCGGGTGCTGCCATGGGTTCCCCATTCTCTCCTGTCGTTGCTAACATTTTTATGGAAGCATTCGAACAGGAAGCCCTAGACTCCGCACCTTTAAAACCTAAATGTTGGTTCAGATACGTCGATGATACCTTCGTTATCTGGCCTCATGGACGGGATTCCCTTCCCGACTTTCTGTCTCACCTAAATTCCCAACTTGCCAGCATCCATTTTACTATGGAGATTGAATCCAATGACAACCTTCCTTTCCTCGACGTCCTAGTGAGTCGTCGCCCTGACGGCAAACTAGGACATTCCGTGTACCGCAAACCTACACACACTGACCGCTACCTAAACGCACGTTCCCATCATCATCCCGCCCAGAAACGTTCTGTCATCAATTCCTTAGTTAACCGAGCTTTTGCCATTTCTGAACCATCCCACCTAAAAGACGAACTCAACCACATTACGACTGTCCTTTCCCAAAACAGCTACAACAAACGAGACATCCAACACGCTATTACTCAAAAGGCCCAACCCTCAAACACAGAACGTACCAATACTCCTACACCACCTACCTCTATAGCATTTCTACCTTACATACACAAAACCACCGACCGCATCATCAGACTACTTAAACAACAAAACATAAAAACCGTTTTTACTCCCTTTCAAAAACTTTCCAATTTCCTTCCTCCGACCAAAGACAAGTTACCTACCCTCCAATCCTGCGGTGTGTATAGTGTACCTTGCTCCTGTGGGAAAGCCTACATCGGTGAGACGAAGAGGCCGATCAGCGTTCGAGTTTCTGAACACGAGCGCTGCACTCGACTGAAACGTCCCGCAGAGTCGGCTATCGCAGAACATAAACACGATACAGGCCATAACATTCAATTTGACAAGACCAAAATCCTAGCTCGTTCTTCCACCTACCTCAACCGTGTGATCCCTGAATCCATAGAAATACACAAAACTCCTAACAATATTAACCGAGACCACAGCTATCCCCTGCACAATGCCTACAAACTTTTATTTCCGAGTAAATCCAAGTCCCGCCCTGCAACCGCTCAACCCCTACAGCCCGACAGCCAATCACAGACCCAGCATTCACACCTTGTTACCCAGCCGTCCCTTATAAACCCGGAGCTTGCACCAGTCTCGCCAGTTGTGTTCCAGATCCCAAAGTGACCACAGCTCTGAAGATGTCCCGTGGAACCGAAACGTCGGCAGTTCATGCACCGATGACGCGGCTCCAACCCGGAAGCCTAGCTGTTATTACGTTGTTTTCCTTTTTTCATTAATTTTCAATAAATTTAAAAAATTTTTCACAAATGATCTAAATTTTGAAAACAAATATCTTCTAAGTTTTAAGAAACATTATTCCCTAGAATTGTAAATAATTTCATAGTAATCCACATTTTTCAAAAATTTTGAAAGAAAAAGCTGACATTGTTAATTTTTTTAAAAACATTCGGTATAAAACATATTTGAAATTTTTTCGAGAATATTGAAAATATTCTAACATTTCCTGAGTGTGTCAAAATTTTCTAAATAAATTAAAAAGTTTCAATAAATGCGAGGAAGGTTCCGTTGCGGTTGCCAGACAGATTTGTTTCGATTTTCGCAAGTAAGCTAACTAAGTTAGATATTTGATCAAATTTTACGTTACTGTGATTTTTCATATGTTACTCAAAAATCGAAAAATGCTCCGAATGGTATTCATCGCGTCTCATTTATTCGGAGTTATGTTTTCACAACTGATTTGTGATAATTTACACTACCAATTTGTTAAAAAAAACAAAATAGATGTTTTCTACAAATTTCGCCTGTTTGATCGACGAAAAATTCATATGCGAAACTCGGGAAGAAAGTGTCTTTTTTTCCTTGTGTGTTTTAAATAGCGGCATACACGGGAAAAAAGTATTGTTTTCTTCCCTTGTTACAGAAATGACTATTTTTATCGACCTGTTCTGTTTTTCCACAATGATTTCGTGAAGATGGCAGTGTTGTCTTTGAAGCTGATCTGTACTATCACAAGTTGTGCCTCGAATCATATCTGTAAAATGCAAAAATCTGCAAAAGTATAAGAAACTAAACCAGAGAAAACAAGGGGAAAGCTTTTCATCAAATGCTAAGCTACGAAAGAAATACAATCCCCTGTCAAAGATCTATAAAACTCTGGTCACGAGTTGGCACTCTCCGAAATCCGGCATTTTGTGAACAAAAATTTAGAAACTTTTGTAAGTAACAATGAATTAAATTGTAATTAATAAAATTATGTGGGACAAAACAATATTTTCAAAACCAAGTAGAAGGAAGGTGTCACTTCTTCGATATTTCTCTAAATTATCTGCAGATGAAATAGCTTAAAAATTCCGTTCGCAGATTAAACCAAAGTGAGCTAGCCGACGGATATGGCAGCCCCTTCTTGAAATACACTTGAAATTTTAGAATGAGTTTTGCGATGTAAACCATTTCCAAAGCTTACTGTTTTATCATCTGTACAAAACCACAATCACGCGGAAGCTTTTCTAGAAGATTGCAAAAGTTCTGAAGTAGATGACACCACAGGAGGACTTACTAACAAATCACAATCGACCACATCATTGAGGATTACAAAACCTTTCCGAATAGTTTATTACAATATTTTGAAGGAGAAAAAGAAAAACTTTACTACGCTCGATGACTGCTCACCCTATTTACGAAAAATGTAAAAGCAGCCAGCTGATTACATGTCAGTCAAACTTGAAAAAAGAACGTGACGTTCTTTTCTCCAATGATACTGTATGTGCTGGTTTTTCTAAATCACTTTTTTTAATTCTTGTTTAAAAATGGAGTTTCTGAGCTGTTGTTACGAAAATCAGCTACAAATTATTGCTATTCATACACTAGCAACAACAGTGAGCCTTCTCTGTGAAGTCACTCTACTACTCACTTTTTAATAGGCTCAGATGTAACAAGCAAAATGGGCGCCAACGCGGCTTCACTCAAAGGTCAACCAAAAAAGTACCGGCAGAATTTGAACGAATTCTTCCGCCCAGCACTCGCTCATGTGAACTTGCCCAAGAGTAGCACACGTTCTGAAAACAGGAACAAAATTCAAGACATTTGGTAAGGTTAGAGGTTCGGTACTTCTCGTAAATCCCGAAAGTGATACCCAATTGAACACTTTTATGAGAATGGTAATGGGAACAGTACGGTCTACACCCACTAAATGGATGCCGATATTAAGTCAAATTGCTCCACCATGAAAACTTGAACAACCTTCGAAATAAGAGAACTAAAATCCAGACATCCCCCGTATGCACTTATATACAACGATTTTAAACTCAATAGAATATGGAAGGACAATGGGAGAAGTCGGAATAAAACAGAGCTTTATTAGGACTAGTACCAGGGACCAAACCAACCGGCTTCGACCTTCTTCGCCACTTATGGGCCAAATTAAACAAAACTCATATTGGCTATGGTAGATAAGCTAGTGCCTTGCATAAATGGGGTGTCATCAATATTGCCAGTTGTGAATAGGAAGAAGAAACGCAGACAATGCAACACATTATCTCTGAGTGCCCAGTACACCCCTTTAATGATAGCATGGAGGTCATAAATAAGCCAACAACAGCAGCCATGTAGTGGTTACAAGAAAAGCAGCTAAATTTACTGGTTTTAACCGATCTTGGCTGGATTATAAGTGATGAAGACTCAATTCTTATGCCAGATTTCTCTAGATCGGCGGTCTCGCCATGTAAGACATGTTACTGAATGCGCCGTCACTAAAAGTCGAGGTCCTACAAAAGAACTTAGAATTTGTAGTAAATAGAATTGGTCTGGTATGTATTTGTTGGTTGTCAGGGCGATAAATACACATTTCCGACCGAGTAAAATTACAGTAAGGCATAAATAACCACATCACAGCAATTCAAACTTTCGCTGACAACAAACAATAAACTGAGCTAACATTCAAAAGCTCGCTTTTGTGTTATAGTAATAAATATTTCTGAGATGCAAGATTTAGTCGCGTTGTTATGGTGAGACAATTACAGATTTATTATGTAGATAGTCTACGGCATCGCAATGGCCTCAACCGTCATGTCAAAAATGAGTTTGCTTCTGTTGACTGTGAAAAATTTAAGATGATTCTAATGTTTACAATAACATTAACAACTGAAGCGCGCTTCAAGCTTTTACCTTAAATTGCTGTAAATCGATTACCCACCACCCAATCTTGCACATATCTCCTCTGTACCAAAAAGAATTGCCGGAAACTAGTTATCAGGAAGTGATCGTGCACGGTTCAATTATCGGAAACGAAGGCGATGAAGAAGTAAATCTTAGATGGGCTAAGATAATGACGCCATTAGAGTCGGTCTCGCATAATTTTGTGAGCGCGACTACTTTAAAATGTATTTAAAAAATGGTTGTTATAATTAGAGGAAACAAAATACACTATATCCATATTAATTTTGATCAAACCATCAATTTTAATTTTACATAATTACAAATTAATTAATCTAATTGAAATAAAGTGGAAATATTACATGTATAAATCATTTCCTCCCCTTTTAACAGAACTCGGTTTAATACAGCGGCGGGCAATATTTCAAGAATTTAATTTCTGAAATGTTATGTTCCTTTAAAAAGAAAGAAATATATTAGAGAAATTTATAACTTACTGAACCGTTTCCTGCTTGTACGTCTAGAAAACGAAATTTGACTACCATAAATATGCGTATTAAAAAGTAATAAATGCAGCGCCAAACAAGCCATTATCTTCACGTATTGGGAAATTTAAAAAAAGTCAATTTTTCTAAAAACGTAAATATAGTTGCTATTAAGCGTTTAAAAATAGCCAATCGACAATCTCGTTTTGCATGCTGATGATGGGGGTCGAGAGCTCGTGGGAGTAATTAAAGCACGCCACGTCGTAACAAAAGGAAATTACATGTGGTATTTTAATTTTAAGACGCCTTTACCGTGGTTTTACGTGCTTCGTGAAGTAATTTGGTTTTGAAGTTGAGAAATTGGAAATATGAAAACGGCTCTAACTTAAATTAAATGCGAGAACATTTTATCTGTTGATCTTAAAGTAGCGGTAAATGTTAAACTTTACACCAGAAGAAATAAATTTAATAGAACTAAATTTACATATCCCATAATTAATTTTCCAAGACGAAATACGAAAGTACAATTTCAAGTTAACCAGTAAAATCCAACGTTATGATATTTGTGGATTTGTGAACCTATATGACAGTTTTCACGGCCACTTTTTACGAATAGAAGCTGCAATCTGCAAATACATCACTGTCGTATTCTCGAGAACTCATTTCAGTCAGACATAGGCAGAAGAAACACAAGCTGACATCTAATTATGTACTCTGATATAAATAACAATCTTATCTTATCAGTATGTATTAGGATCTCGCCAAATATATCACGATTTCACGCCGAGGATCTGTGTGGATTCTGGAAAAATCGTGAATGGAAGTAGATAACATCCGCGTCTCGTTTTTTGGAGAAGTTTCGGATGTACCTTAAGCAGCTTATTGGTTTGAGCTTTACCCAAGTAGTACGACATATGCTTCTAATTCACTTACAGCATGTTGTAGGCCTTTGAGGGCGAGGGTAATCTTTGTGTACGAGTATTACGTGTTCTATGTAGGTATAGGCTATTTATATATCAACATATTAAAGGAAGAAAAAATTTTAGTTACTAAACCATTCAAGGTACAATTTTTTCTCGTATTTCCGGATTACTAAAATATTGCTTTCATAAAAATATTTAATATGGCGATTTTAACGAAAAACTGAGTGGTTTAGCTCAATAAACCAAACATATGTTTTCTTTTTGAATAGTGTTCATCTATGTGAATGGGAAGCCTAAATTCGTTGAAATGTATGAATATTTTGTAAACCATTGATAAAATTAAATTTGATATAAAAATAAATATATTTTCTTGTGAAATCAAATCTTACCAAGATCAAAACAGATTCTCAAAGAATAATAGTTTAGAGTAAATCCAATTTTTCCCACCTTCCTAGCTAAAATTAGCAGTCTCTACAATTTTTTGAATATTTTGTTTGTAACGACTGTCCTGGTAAATATGATTTTTTTTCCTGTGGCGTTACTAATAATTGATGAAGCACCACACGGCCGCAACAAACACGTCACAGAAATTATCATTTAAAAATAAACGCTTATATTTCAAATTTTATATTCTGTTTCCATTTCTAATATTTAAAGTGTTACACCGATTTCCATTTTAAAAGACATGTGATTCCGTTATTGTCACCTTCATACATTTCAAATTCGAATTTTTTGTGAAAACTTTTAAAATGTTTGAAAAGTGTTTATAATTGTTCTAAAAATTATAACAATATTTTGAAAATATGACTCAAAGATTTTGAAAGTTCTTTGTATTTTTGAAATCATATTTCAAAATGTTGAAAATGTTTAAATTTTTTAATAATATCCAAAATATTGTAAAATTTTTAATTCTTAGGATTATCTAATAACAATGTTTATCCATTGAAATATAAAAATCGATTTTATAAATTTGGCGATGGTCTCCAAAGGTGTGTTCTTAATGAAAAGTTGTTCCCATTGTCATTTAACATGTTCATACCGATTTTCAAAATATTTTTTAAAACACCAATTTAAGAAAATGCTAGAAAGGTCCAATGCCGGTTGCACGACAGCATTTTATCATGACATGCTACTGTTTTCATTTTCTGCGGTCTTTTTAGGCGCAGGCACAATCTGCACTTTAACACAAAAATGAAGTACTTGGGAATGGCTGCTGGTAAAATTTGCATATCACGTTAAGTTGCCACCAGACACTATATACCTATATATATATATATATTTTTTTTTTCAATCAATTTTAATAAAACTATATTTACCATCAATATTGTAACAAAGTTTCCTGCAACAACAATGTTTTAATAAATAGTAAGTATTTATATTGTTGTAATTCTAAGGCGAGGCGTTCGTGGCGCTGGAAGTGGAAATTTAAAAGCGAAGTGCTCGCAGAAGACGTCGTATGGGGGAAACGGAACTCCCACAATAACTCCTTCCATAGCATCCCTACCACCTTCAGTGGGTATAAAACCGGAGCACCAGCTCAAAATATGAGAATTCATTCCTGCTTTTCAAAGAATCCAGACCTGTCTTTCTTAGAAACCAGAATCCCGTTAAAACTTTTAGTTTCCTGTTCATTTTATTTTGATCCGACTTAGTAAATTTATTTTGATTTTGTTTCCGAACAGTTTAACTGTTAGTAAATTTTTATTTCAAGTCAAGACTGGACTTAGAGTTTAAAAATTAGGCTGGAGTTTGATTTAAACTTAAAGTTACTTTTAGTTTAAATTAAATACAAACAGTAATTTAATGGAATGTTTGATTCTCATAGGAAGTAGATATCTTTTGTGAGAATTCGATATTTATTGAATTACATCAAAACGTTAGTGGAGGTTGATGTTCTTTTAGTGAGTTTGACGAGCTTCTAAAGGGAATAAAACCGTATTCACTAAGAATTAATGCATCTAATCTCAAAACTGGGGTGCCCTATTGAGATTGATTCGTTATATTCACTTAGAAAGTCACCAGTTAAGTTTATTAAATTAAACTCAGAAAATTATTCGTCAAGTTTCAATAACTTTAATAAAGTAAAGTTACCCGTTGGGTTTATTATTTTAAACCTATCCATGAATTTGAGTTATAACCTGAACCTGTAAATAATTCCCCGTACCGTCAAACCCGGCAATTTATTTATCCAGTACCGATCAATTAAATAAATCCACAAGCACTTACCTGACGAATTCACAATTATCCGTTTATTTCCAGTTAGAGCCGTAACCAGAGGGTTGGTGACCAGTGGAACACTACACCACACACTATTTAATTTAATTTCAGACTTTATCTGCAAGATTGAGTGAATGTGGAGTGTGCACAAGACATTAATTATTTTCACAGAAACACTGAAGCCGAGAAACGCCATTTTGATTGTGACGTCGCATCGACCAAACATATCGACCGACACACATTGAATACCAGAGATTCTGCGCACCCAGTCCTGTCTGTCAGCCGTGAATTCGACGCAGAATTCGATTCGACGAAATAAGATCCGTTCAAGGAAGCAGAACCCAGGTTGACACACTCCGAAGAAAATTTAATTGTTTCACATTTAATTATATTTAACTTTATTATACATAAAATTATTAATTTTACAATTTTTCCGATACATACGATAATTTATTCTTGTATTGTAATAGCATTGAATAAATATTATAAATAATTTGATTTACAGTTCGATCTTATTATTTCTCCGAACTCTGGCTCTAAGCTACCTGGGAAGAGCTGGTGAGAGATGACAATATATGTGTATAATATATACGTATTTTATAATACGTATATATTTTTTTAGACATACAGCTATAGCAGTTGTATCTGAAAATTAGGGCATTGCATATCGTAAAGAAAGATGTTCACGGTTTCACCTATTACAGTAGCAAATGCAAAGTATACAACATATCGTAATAAACAATTCTATTACAATATTGTAGATCAATAATATTTGTATATCAAACTAGGCTTAGTACAAGCCTTTTATTTAACATTACGCAAAGAGTTTTAAAAATACGAAATACACTTTCAAGCAATGCTACGGTAGAACTTCGTTGTGCAATCACATTTGCAACGTTATACCGCACACATAGCATACTCCCTTTAATTTAATAAGGCACACAGTGCATGTTTTAACATCTTAATTATATATATTCATATGAAAATAGTTTATTTATTGGGACGGTCTTTTTTCTTCACATAACTCCAAAACACAAGTTACTGTCCTACACTTATTGTTCACAAATTCACAGTACAGGATATTTTCGTGTAACGGCTTAAATCTTTGCATTAATTAATTCTAATTATTGTTTTAGCTACAAACCTATAGGCCAACCAAAAGGGCTGACCATGCGCACTGTGAAGGTAAAATAGTAAATACTTATTGCTATTTGCTACAATAAATAAGTAAAACACAAAATTACCGTTAAATTCTAAAATTAATTACGGTTACGGTTTTCGGTTGAAGAAATTTCTTATATCGGTTTTCGTTTCAGTTACAGTTCCAAAAATTTTGTTTTTTCCGGTTTTCAGTTTTTGATTACGTTTCGATGAACGTCCCTGCTGCACACCTTTTGCATTTCAAATATTCCCGTACATAGTACTTTTTTACCCTAGGTTTACTACTATATCACATTTCACCCTGATCTACCAATTCGTTTCCGAGTAAAAAAACGTTAAAACCAAAATTTACAAACAGTCATAACGGTGTCTATGTTAAAACTGCAGTGTTTGGAAAAAAATTGTAAATTTACCTTAATGTCGTTGATTATATCTCTTTAACAGATTTTTTTTAATATACCCTAAAAATATTTTGAAACCATAACGCAATGAATTTTTGACATACGGCTATCCGTGTAAAAGATATGAGGGAACGCAAAAACAACCAACATACCGAAATGGTTCAGAACATTCCTTTCAAAATTTTGAAATCGAATATTCTTATGAACACAGTACTTTCCTATACTGTAACTCCACTTGTTTCTATTGAAGCCTGTTTGCTGTTATAAAATTAATATAAACTAAGCAAAAACATATCACAGTGGGATTAAGTTTTATTTATAAGTTCTAGCTTTACTTCGTTGAAGTCCATATTTATTGAGTATAAATAAAATACTTTTTACTTCAACAATATTTATTTATTTTAACCTTATACGTATTTCAATATGGTTTACATGCCATTATTAAGGTTTATATTAAAATAGTAATAGTTGTTGAAGTAAAAAGTATTTTATTTATACTCAATGGTTTATGTTAGGTTATCGTACTTATATTTTTAATAATTTAAATTTAAAAAAGTTTAGATGCGCAAGGAACACAAAAATTAGTTTTATTTAGAAAATGAAGCAATATTTTGGGTGGGTAATTTCCTTTTTTAGTTTTTGTGTTTCTTTAAATCCTGATAAATTTTTTTCAATATATAAAAGGCAACGGTTCCGGGGCTCGCTAAACTAACAACTGAAGTAGCTTATTAATTATTAAAAAAAACGAAGGGCGTAGCACACGGGTTCCACTAGTAATACTTTAATATCTGAAATGTTATGAATTATAGAAGATAAACTCTGAACTATAAAGTAGTTTGTTAAGTAACAGATCATTTTCTATGATCCGCACCTCAGTAAATTTTGCTTTATATAAAATATAGGAAAACTGCCGTGAAAATCTTTGTTAACTAAACAATAACTTACTGTTAGTAAGCTTAAAGCGTACGATCAATTTAATAAGTGTGTAGCGTGCAGAGTACCATAGGCGTTCTGAATGTAATTTATAAAATTGTCGCAGTTAGGTGGTATTGTGAGTAATAGCACTGCAATTTCAGCATTAGATATGTATTATGTAGGCCGTTATTAGACTATTTTATTTATGTAGGTCATGATAAGGGTTGAAAGGAGAAAAGTGCTTAGAAACTGTTCTAGAAAAACAAATTTCTTCAAGGTTATAAATAAAAGCGAAAAATTATTAAAACATTTCCAACAGTAATTTATTATATTTTTACTTGAACTATTTTACCTTTATTAATAGTGATATGCTCCAAAACAGGAGAAATAATAAGTGTACAGAGAAACTCTCTCAGTAACGTAGGCTGTGCCTGGTGGATGATTTTATTAACGTTGACGCATCTTCTAGCCTATTATACCTCATGCAGTACTATCAAAGTTGTTATTATTAGCAACTAGCAGTATAGTAATTATCACGTTGTTATTTGAACTGTTCCACTGCAAGTACGCAAACAAAAAACAACCGCGGCAGTATCCTAAGGATTTACTTTATTTTATTATTGCAAAATGATGTACGCGTTAACTCCGCCTGCAGCATCCAATGGGTGGACTAAGTAGCCTGTTGGATGTTGTTGCCGGTCCCAAGCCCGGAGAAAGGAGGAGGGTTGATGAAACGGGTTAGCAGCCTACCCGTCGTAAAATCAATCGACGCTCATAGAATTGGAAATCAAGCTTCGGATGCCAGACGGAACTTACTGTTGACGACCAATGCACGAAAAAGGAAAAAACGAATATGGAAGCAAACCCAGCTTAGAATAGCATGCTGGAACATACGATCGCTGAACAATAAAGACCAAGAACTGATATCAGAAATGGAAGAGCATAAAATAGACATATGCGCCCTGTCCGAAACCAAAAAAAGAAGGAAAGGAACCTCGAAATATCCAAACTATATTCTCATACACAGCGGAAGAGATAAGGACAAAGAAGCAAGCTCGGGGGTAGCACCCTTAATCCATACAAAATATGAACAGAACATCGACAGAATAGAATACATAAACGACCGAATACTGAGAACCTCACTCATACTTGGAAAAAAAACCTTCACATAATATCAGTATATGCACCAGATTCCAGCAAACCAGAGCAATTAGCCACTGAATTCTACGACGAACTCCAAATAGAGATAGATAAAACACCACAACAAAAACGACTGATCATACTGGGAGATCTGAACGCCAGAGTGGGCAATGATCCAATACAGGGTGTGAAACAAATTTTTAACGAGGAAACGTTCAACGCACGAGAAGAGATGCTAGTCGAACTCTGTACGCACAACGAACTCCGCATCAACAACACTTTCTTCCCCCATAAGCCGCAGTACAAATACACCTTCACTGTTAATAGGAATAACAAATCCATCATTGATTATATCATTACAAATAGAAACATTCTACCAAATCAAATTATAGACGTACGAACCTTAACCTCAGCAAACGTTGGTTCACAACCTCGTTCTGTGCAAATTAAGAATGGTTGCAACCAAGGCACTCTAGAAGTCTAGAATTCTAGAGTGCCTTGTTGCAGCCCCAACTAAAAAGCAACCAGTGAAAAAAATCGAAAAATATAACATCGAATCGCTAGATCAAGAAAGTACACAAAGATTATACCAGAGCCGGCTCCAGCATAAGATAACAGTCAACTCAGTCAGTATCGAAGATAACATCAAGCACAGTTGGAACAAAATCAAGACTAACATTCTTAACGCTGTGCGAGAAGCGGTTGGATCTAGAACAGTAAAAACAAACGCCAAACCAAACAACAAACCGTGGTTCACCATAGAGATCAAGCAATTAACACTGGAAAAGAAAGAAGCACATATACAACACCGAAGGAAACAAACACGTTAAACACATGCTAAATATATAGAAGTAAGAAACCGAGTCAATAACAGAGTTCGTGAAATAAAAAATGAATACTGGCGAAGATTCAGCAGTGAAATTGAACACGATATGTTTGGAGCCCAAAAGAGAGTATGGAAGCTATTAAGAGCGTTGAAAAGGCCAATTAATGAAAACATAGAATTGAAAACAATAAACGAGGAAGAATGGACACGTCATCGTCACTTCGAACAACTGTACGAACATAACGGGGAAACAACTATAGAAATGCAAGGGAATGCAGAGGAAGAAGTTATAGAAAGGTATGACCAAACACTTACGATAACCAAAAATCAAGTAAAAAACGCGGTAGTGAAACTAAAAACCAGAAAAACACCGAGCGAGGACGGAGTACATAACGAATTTATTAAATACGGCGGAGACCATCTACTCAAAGAATTGACAAAACTCTTCAACATGATAATAAAGCAAGGACGAGTCCCTAACGAATGGAAGAACAGCGTCATCATCCCAATATTTAAAAAAGGGGACAAAAAAGTTCCCTCCAATTACAGAGGAATAACGCTGCTAAGCACAATCATGAAGCTTATGACCAGCATCCTGGCAGACGAAATCAGTTCCACCTTCCCTATGAACGAAGAACGACAGGGTTTTAGAAAAAATAGGTCGACCGTAGACGCCATCTTCGCCCTACGACAAATAACCGAAAAATCGCTGAAATATAACGTACCGGCCTTCACATGTTTCGTCGACCTCACCAAGGCATTCGACCAAATACACTTAAATGACGCCCTACAAATATTGCAAGAAAAGGACGTCCCCCAAGACTATATAAAAATAATCCAAGATCTCAATACCAACAACTCCACCAAAATAAGAACTTTCAACAAATTGACGAAAGAAATAAAAACCACCATAGGAACACGCCAAGGAGATAGCCTCAGCCCGCTTTTCTTTAATACCGTAATGGACAAGATCATAGACGCAGCCAAAGGAAAAGATATCGGATATGGTCTAGGAAACCACCGAGTCAATATCATTTGCTACGCAGACGACGCCGCCCTCATCGCGGAGTCGGAAGACGACTTACCACGCCTACTATACGCATTCAAAATTAAAGCCGAAAAATACAACATGAACATCTCTAAAACCAAAACTAAATAAATGGTCATAGCCAAAGAACCATTACGTTGTAAAATAACAATCGACGACAGTCCTATAGAACAGGTCATGTCTTTCGACTACCTAGGCTGTAAAATCTCGAGCTACGGCGATCTTAAAGACGAAGTACGACAACAAGTCAATAAAGCGGCGGCAATATCTGGATGCTTAAAGAACGTAATATGGAGAAATAAGAACATTAACATCCATTGCAAAACGCGCATATATAAAACCTGCCTTAGACCCGTAATGACTTAAGGAGCAGAATCAAGAGCTGACACGGCAACGTTCAAAAGACAACTGAGAACAGCTGAGATGAAAACTCTGAGAATGATCACAGGCCACACTACATGACAAGAAAAGAAACGTAGAAATAAGAGAAAAATGCGAAGTTGACGACATAGTTCGGTGGACGAGAAACCGCAGAAGACAGTGGAACGAGCACATAAAAGATGGAGGGATAGTTGGCAATCCACACCACAGGAATAGGCTTACACCCATATCCAGAATAAAACAGGCAATTTGCTTTTCAAATAAGAAGAAGAAGAAGAAGAAGAAGAAGAAGAAGATGTACGCGTTGGGGCAGAAAGCGTTTATCATCGAGTCTGGCCACGCATTTTTTTTTAATTTTGTAAGCTCATACAGCTGAAAATTAGCTACAATTTGGTTTGTGATCCAGCTCGTAAAGTTGATTGTGGCGTTTTCTAAAATTTTTGAAAATTTGAGTTAAACGCCAATTTACTCGAAAACAAGTTATCAGATCACGTTGAAATTTCATAATTAAAATTTTGTAAAAATACACAATGTTACAAGCTACTAGAACTTTTAAAAGTACTAAAACTGGGAAATTAAAAAAAATATCAAAATTTTGACTTTTTTTTTTGTTGAAGAACAGGCCACACTATTTTTTTATTTTATAAACTTAGAAATCGGCTACAATTTGGTTTTCGTGTTATTAAGACCCAACCTCTGAATTTTTTTCTGAAGTTTATTGCAGATAAAACTTGAAGCTTTTGTAGCTAGTAAATAATAGAACACACATCATAATTTTTTCTATAACATAAAAAATTTGAAGTTTCTTTAGACTACCGCAGCCTTGGAAAAATTATGATACGATACAAATATTAGTTTAACCGACGGGTAAAAAACTTTATAAATACATCCACAAGTCTTATGAAAAATAGGATAGTTTTAATTAAAGATCATAATGTAGGAAACTAGGAAGTAGAAACTAGAAATTCCCCTGTACCACTTTCTTGTGTGAAAATTAGCATAATACGCTACTACTAGTATTACGATACTTGTGTGGGAAAGGTGCTGTACTTTTCAAGTACTTTTTTCATGTTTTGACTGTATGATAAAATTTGTGGAGTTAATATTTACTGTCGGAAAATTAACAATAAAGATTCCGCATATCTGCATTAGCTTGTAGTGGATAACATTACTAGCTTGCAGCAACGCCATGTTGTACAACAGAGCGATTTCATGGCTTCCTCTAATTTCACAATGGAAATGTTCAATATCTAACATCGTTTCTCTTGTCTGGCAGAGTGCCGAGACACAAGTGGTCTCATTATGGCTTTCTCGAATTTATGATCTCAGCCAGGGTCAAACGATGCATTTCCCATCCCGGGTTACCCATGAACGGTTCACCGCTTTTACCGCCTCATTAACTTGCGGCCAGCACCGGAATCAAACAAATACGGGTATTCTTTTTACGCACCTACGCACTATCTTTTAATAAAGATTGAGAAAAATCCTGTAATTAATGTTTGACCTTGTTCCATTTGTTAAGTTAACTTACGTATTTTATTTATACTTTTTGTACTAGTTTGATGAATATTAGTTTAATATCAATTGCACTACAGTTAATTTTAAGCCTTAATCCGGATTTACTGTAAAGTTGAGGCAAGTAAATTTCGGCGACACAATCCGCAGGACTTTGGCGAGTGGGCAATAGCTTTTATATTTAGTGGTTTTGTTTTTGTCGATTTGCATACTGTAATGAAATTTTGCTGAGCAATAACATGCGCTGCTGTACATATAACTGTCGGCTACGACTTTAATAGGATTCAATGTCAAAGGAACTGAAACTGATAATGTAAATTATATGTTTATACAGCGTTTGAACGGAACCTACAAACGTTTTGTGATATAAATCTTGCAGTAGGTTATCATCTACATCGTATTTCTGGAAATTTATGGAAAAAAATACTTATTCAGTAAATTTTTAACTAATCGTAACAATTAACGTTCATCTTTATTTTTTCAAAATGTTTTGGTAGGTTATTAATTAGGTCGTGAAATACGGTAGCATATAATATCTACGTGTGTAATAGTTCTGACATTCATTTTTTCTTCGGTTGGGAAAAAGTTAAGCCTAAAGTTTGTCTGAAAACGTCCCTAAAATTTAGACTAATCTAAAGCGGACAATATACAGATTCAAAAAACATTTAAGAGAAGTTGACAAAATTGTGCAAAATGTTACTTGGCGCTTATGTCACTGCGTATAGTTGCGTGGAACGGAACGGAACATTTTAACGCGGCCGGTTTAACGCGACCGTGTGAACACGCTGTTTAGACGCGGTAGTTTGGACGCTGGGAAGTTTAGCCGCAGGGACGTTTGCACGCGAGACGTCTGAACGCAAGGACGTTTGGACGCAGGAACGTTCGAACGCAGAGACGCAAATAATGATTATGTTCATGAGAATATTCTTATTTTGTGTATTTTTATATTCAGATCCAATTTTGTATTGTAAGGCATTTTCGGATAATAAAATAAATAAGAAATACAGATACTCTAGATGAATACTAGAAAATGATTCCTACTTAAAACAAAAGTAAATTAAATAGTTCATATACTTTTTAAAAAATTCAAAACTTTGATTTTTATGAATAAACAAGAAGTAGCTGTACAATGTACATAATACAGTATGTTGTTTGGAAAACAGACCCTGTATATCAACAGAATCCTTTCTTGCGTCTAAACGTCTCTGCGTTTAGTCCTTGCGTTCAAATGTCCCTGCATTCAATCGAACCTGCGTCCAAACAAACGCCTTTGCGTTCAAACGTCCTCGCGTCTAAACGGCCGCGTTTAAACGTCCCCGCGTCTAAACGACCGCGTTTAAACGGTCGCGGTCAAGCGGCCACGTTTAAGTGGTCGCGTTTAACCGGCCGCGTTCAAACGTCCTAGACCGTTTTTGGGAGGATCGGTCTCACTTAATATGTGTTACTATTTGTAAAAGTATTCCAAATGATCTAAGTAGTGGTTAAAAGCATCTTGACTTTCGGAATGAAACCGCGTCATAACTGTGTTG
The DNA here is from genome assembly GCA_958336395.1 of Ctenicera cuprea. Lineage (NCBI taxonomy): Eukaryota > Metazoa > Arthropoda > Insecta > Coleoptera > Elateridae > Ctenicera > Ctenicera cuprea. The sequence goes on along the minus strand of OY284486.1, from coordinate 69,953,174 downwards.
CAGCATCAGCCCGAATGAAGACTTGGAATAAAAAACGAAACGTCGACAAGCTGATGAGCAGTTGAAGCCCGGAAGCAAGCATGCCCCATACACGTCGCCGTTTCGCCGTCGTCGTTTCGCCATCGGCGTTTCGCAGTTGCCATTTCGTCGTCGCCGTTTCGCCGTCGCCGTTTCGCGGTAAAATAATTTTTGTTTCGACCTCTTCCAGTTAATAATTTTATAGATTTCTTCAAATATCAATAACCACTTATAACATTAAGTGTTCTGTGCGAAGCCATTAAACAAATGTCTTCAGTTTAAATAGTTGGACATTTTTGTAATATTGTAAATAATTGTTTAGTTAATAAATGTATTTAGGCGCTTAGTGTTGAATTTTAGATTTTAGTTTTCTTGAGTTAGGTTATGTTAACGATAAAATTAATAAATATGTATTTATAACCCTTGCAGAGTAAAATTTTTTGAAAAACTAATAATAAAAAATTTTACCATTTGTTGCATTCTTTTTGGGAAAAATTGTATAGTGAATTGACGGCGAAATAGCCGACGGCGAAACGGCGACCTCGAAACGGTGGACGGCGAAACGGCGACGGCGGAACGGCCGACGGCGAAACGGCCGACGGCGAAACGGCGACAGCGAAACGTCCTAGACCGTACTTGATGAATGGCTATTATGCAATCTAGCGTAACAGCACTGAATTCGCTTAATGTTGGCGAATTTTGTTGATGCAACGATGCTGATGCTTACCTCTAGCTCGATGCGATGACGTAGGTTCACATGTGGGATTCCCTGGGTTTTCCTCACTTATTAGGTAAAATAAAAAAAAGGTATAGGTGAAACGTTTAACAAACGTTTTTGATATTAATAACGCTGATACATAATAACGCAGAAATAAATTCCAAAGATTAGGTCTGCTTGTCTCAAGAAACTACACCCAATCAATTTGTGGTGATACGATGTCAACATTTTTAAAGATAAAGGCAAATTAAGTGTGTTAAAGCTCTGATGAGCACGTCCAAATATAATCAACAATATCTGACCTGCAGTGATTAAAAAATGCAGTTTGGAAATAAAACAAATGATTTATTTCCGAACTGTAGTTTTTTTATAACTGAAGGTCAGATATCGTTGCTTATCTTTAATCAGGGTTTTCAAAGCTATAACGCACTTAATTTTCATTTATTAAAAAAATTTTAACAACGTATCACCACAAATTCATTGCGTGTAGCTTCTTGAGACAGGCAGACCTAACGGGTCCATATCACAACGCCAACTGTTCACAACGCCAACCGATGATTTTGAGTGTTCATAACGCCAACCGTGATCATAAAGCCAACTATACGCTGCTGTTCATAACGCCAACCGTGATCATAAAGCCAACTATCAACCTCTGATCACAACGCCAACCGTGATCATAAAGCCAACAATCGAGCTCTGGTCATAACGCCAACCGTGATCACAACGCCAACTGATCAGAATGCTAACTGATTATTTTTAGTTTTCATAACGCCAACAGTGATCATAAAGCCAACTATGAACCTCTGGTCATAACGCCAACCGTGATCACAACGCCAACCGTGATCACAACGCCAATCGATTATTTTGAGTTTTCATAATGCCAACCGTGATCATAAAGCCAACTATCAACCTCTGATCATAACGCCAACCGTGATCACAACGCCCAAAGAAGTGCGTTACAATTCTTTGCTAACTTAACCGACCCTGCATCTTGAAAAACAACAAATTTCCCATGGTCACCCTGTATAATAAATTAATAAATTTTGAGCAGACACTTTTAGCAGTGAGCGTTAGGATCAACGCACTGCTTTGGGCGTTGTGATCACGGTTGGCGTTACGATCAGAGGTTGATAGTTGGCTTTATGATCACGGTTGGCATTATGAAAACTCAAAATAATCAGTTGGCGTTGTGATCACGGTTGACGTTATGACCAGAGGTTCATAGTTGGCTTTATGATCACGGTTGGCATTATGAAAACTAAAAATAATCAGTTAGAATTCTGATCAGTTGGCGTTGTGATCACGGTTGGCGTTGTGATCAGAGGTTGATAGTTGGCTTTATGATCACGGTTGGAGTTATGAACAGCAGCGTATAGTTGGCTTTATGATCACGGTTGGCATTATGAAAACTAAAAATAATCAGTTAGAATTCTGATCAGTTGGCGTTGTGATCACGGTTGGCGTTGTGATCAGAGGTTGATAGTTGGCTTTATGATCACGGTTGGAGTTATGAACAGCAGCGTATAGTTGGCTTTATGATCACGGTTGGCATTATGAAAACTAAAAATAATCAGTTAGAATTCTGATCAGTTGGCGTTGTGATCACGGTTGGCGTTGTGATCAGAGGTTGATAGTTGGCTTTATGATCACGGTTGGAGTTATGAACAGCAGCGTATAGTTGGCTTTATGATCACGGTTGGCATTATGAAAACTCAAAATAATCGGTTGGCGTTGTGATCACGGTTGACGTTATGACCAGAGGTTCATAGTTGGCTTTATGATCACGGTTGGCATTATGAAAACTAAAAATAATCAGTTAGAATTCTGATCAGTTGGCGTTGTGATCACGGTTGGCGTTGTGATCAGAGGTTGATAGTTGGCTTTATGATCACGGTTGGAGTTATGAACAGCAGCGTATAGTTGGCTTTATGATCACGGTTGGCATTATGAAAACTAAAAATAATCAGTTAGAATTCTGATCAGTTGGCGTTGTGATCACGGTTGGCGTTGTGATCAGAGGTTGATAGTTGGCTTTATGATCACGGTTGGAGTTATGAACAGCAGCGTATAGTTGGCTTTATGATCACGGTTGGAGTTATGAACAACAGCGTATAGTTGGCTTTATGATCACGGTTGGCGTTATGAACACACAAAATCATCGGTTGGCGTTGTGAACAGTTGGCGTTGTGATCAGGTCCCGACCTAACCCCTTGGAATTTATTTCTGCGTTATTATTTATCAGCGTTAATAATATCAGGAGCGTTTGTAAATCATTTAATGATTTATTTCCAAACTATATTATTTTTTAAACTGAAGGTCAGATATTGTTGCTTATCTCGAGACAAGATTATCAGAGCTTTACCGCACTTAATTTTCCTTTATTTAAAAAAAATGTCAATAACGTATCACCTCAAATTCATTGGGTGTAGTTTCTTGAGACAGGCACGTTGGACACTGCTTGATGCTTGTCTGTTGCTGTTGTTCGGTTATCGCAGCTGAATTTTAACCTCGATTTCTTGGCTAAATTTCATTTTATAATCTTAAGTTTAATAGAAATTTTCATTGAGAAAATATCTAATACTTTTTCTTAATGTGTTGGTATGGTTTTTGATCCATTTCGCTTGTAAGCTTTATTGTTATAGGCTTGCAAAGACATGAAGCTTTACAAAATAGCTCAGTCAAACAAAGCGTTTAGCGCGCGCACGATTAAAATCTTAATAGCGGTTTAACATTTAAAACAAGAAATTAAAATGGTAGTAAAATAATAATGAATTATTTCAGTAATTAATAGTTGTTGTTTTGTACACTTTATTGTTTTTTTATGTCTGTTTGTGAGGTTATTTATTGTTAGTATTTTAACAAGCACCCCTTTTAGCCGCTATTGGCGCAACATATCAAGAGCGAAGGTTGTCTCTAATTAGACAACACGCGCACTGGCAACTTTTAGGTGCGCAACTGCTTGATTTCTCATATAATAATTATTTATAGGACAAGTGAGCAAAGTGGAACTTTTTTTGATCGAGCAGAAGTTTAAATCACGAGCGTCAGCGAGTGATATAAATCTGCGAAATCAAAAAAAGACACTTTAGTCATGTGTTCTATATAAAATTTTATCTACAACAGAATAATATGTACAATTTTCAAAAATATTTTAATTTTTGACGTTTTAAAAAATTTTTACGTTTTAAAAATGAAAGCATTGCATCACAATGCCTTGGAAACAAAACAAAATTGCTGACTTTACTAATCGCAATTTGCATTGCATTACTTTGAAAACGAGAAAAAAATATAAAATGAGGTAATGTCACCTAGAGTAAATTTTCACTTTACTCACTCTTATGAGTGAGTAAAGTGGTCACTTTACTCACTGTTGTAGATAAAACATATTGTTGTATATAGAATGTAAAATTGCATTACGGAACACAGGGTATGCAACGTGAAAAAATTATAGGGGACAATCTCACATTAGAGCATAAGAGATGACGTTTTAAAGAGGGAAGTCGATCGCATCCGAAACTGCTGGTAGTTAAACGGAACAACACGCTCTGAAGCCCGGTTTTTTGTATTCCTCCATCTCTTTTGCTCCATGGTAGACTGTCGCATACGAGTTTTCTTTCTTTTACGTTACTTTCCCGGTGTTCCATAAAACTACACACTGCATATAAGTCTAATAATTGCTAGCGTGTGCGCTCACACATAAAACAATGGGATTTATGTGAACAACTGATCAGTTACACCAGTCGCAGTTGATACTGCAACGCACTTGTAGGTCATTTTTCAATTTTTTAAGTTGGAAATGTTTTCACAGACATCGTTTCTTTTGTCACACAAACACAAGATAAAACTCCGAAATCGTGAGAATTTTTGCTTTTGAGGACGAACGCGTATATGCGCTTGCTACATTAGGCATACGATCAAAGTCATTTGCTATACAGGAATAGACAGTATTTTTTATTTTTTTAGCTTATCATTATCATCATCATAATCTATCCTCATATACCTGAAGGTGTCGAGGTCTTTCACTCCGGTAGGCTCTTCGCTTGTGTAGTAGAAGGTAGTGGGGCTTTTGGCCTTTAAACCACCACGCTCCTGAAGCCTATGCCACCCTTCATGCAATAGTTTTTAATTTATCTCGATGAGCTGTCTATTTTATTTTTACTCATTTAAAAGGCTTTCAATTTTTAGATATATTAGGCGTCGCCCGTGTGGCTGCTATTGGGTCATCCTTTAGTATGATGGGTCGCTCAGCGCCCAAAATATTAAAATTTTCAAACTTTTTCGTTTGCATCGATTCTGCTGTTATTTCGCCAAGTAATAATTTCATACAAAGACAAATGGAACTCCAAACTTTTGTTTGGCTCGGTGGCGCAAGAAACTTCAATCCATGTTACTATTACGAGGGTAACTTTTTATGTAATGTACCTGGCCATGAAACAAAAGAGCTACTATGACAAATTCTTGCTGTCAAGTAGCTGTGACATTTAGAAGCCTAAATGCCAAGCTGTGTTGAGATCGTGCGATTTAAATAGATTTGCGAGTGGTTCATTTGTTGTAAAATGAGTGATACTACATTGGGCTTAAAAAGTTCCATGAAAAAATTACTGCGGTGTATAGCAAAAGTAAACCAACATATTACCAAGTTAAATTTTAATTTAAGCAATTTCGATGAGGTAAAGAAGCGATGCAGGATGATCCAAAGTCTGGACGAGCCCTAGAAGCAAACACCGAAGAAATTGTGGTAAACGTCGAAGACGTGGTGTTGAAAGATCGGCGTATAGAGGTCTCTGTTATTGCTAATGAAATCGATATATCTAAAAGAAGTCTTTTGAAAATTTTTAATGATGATTTGGGCATAAAGAAGGTGTCTGCGCGGTGAATTCCCAAACTGCTTAAGCCTGAACAAAAACTCTGCAAAATGTAAATCGCTCAAGAAAATTTGGCTGCTTTAAAAAACAACAAATTTTTTTTCGCGAATTGTCAATGGGGATGCAACCTGGGAATCCCCCACTACCAAACAAGAGTTTATGCAATAGGTTTACAAGGTATTCCAACCCGAAAAAGGCGAAAAGCCAATCTTCTGCAGGAAAATTGATGGTAAGCATTTCCTGAGACGTCGAAGAAGTCGTGATAATTAAATATATGAAAAAGGAGTCTACTATAAATGGAAAGTGCTATGGAAACCCAATAAAAATTTATAAAAGAACACTAGAAGAAAAACGGTCGCATTCTTGTAGGCGAAGGAATTTGTTGCTGCATAACAACTGTCGGGTACATAAGGCCTATAAATTTCAGCATATTATTAAAGATTCTCACTTCACTGGGTTAAGGTATCCACCTTACAGCCCCGACCTGGCTCCTAATTTTTAATCTAAAATTTTTTTTTAATCTCAGGGGTAGGTGAATTGCTTCCGACGATGAACTGAAAGGTGCCGTAGAAGACTATTTTGGAGTGCTACCAAAAGAGTTTTTTTCCGAGGGGATGGAACAATTAGAAAAATGGCGAGTACATAAATGTAGAAGAGAGTTATGTAGAAAAATAAAATTTTGTTAGAGCTCTACGTGTTTTCTTTCATGGTTAGGTAGAATATTTAAAAATTTACTTTCGTTTATTAAATTAGGAAATTAGTTCTTAGCAATGTAAAAATATGTCAACCTGTTGCATCAAACGGAACTTTTTACTGACAATTAAAATTGTTCTAATAATTATAAAATTAACATTATTTTGACTGACCGCATCACTTGATTTTTCCGATGCTGTCTTACTCGAGTAAAAATAGTAGTTAGTAAATGTATACATTATTAGAAAAATAATTATCATACTTAACTAAGTGGTGAAATTTAAAAAAGGCCTTCTAAATTTTTCAGTGTAATACTCAATAATAGAAAACATTGAAAGACATCGGTCGATACGTTACTTGCCTACCAGAACGAAATTTTATTAGAAATACAGTGAAACATAAACCTCAAAGAGCGCTTCGCGCTCGCAATTTTTATGAAATACGTGCTTTTAGCGCATATCGCGCGACCTCATACCCAACAACGGCCTGTTTACCCTTTTTGATCGTTTATATTTTTTGACAGCGGAGGAATTTAAGGCAATTTATCAGATTTCCCAAGCCCTTTGTAACTTTTCATCTGCGATCACTTCAATAGATTAATTTCCATTATTTGAGTGTTATTTATGATCGAGTTGTTACACGTATAATTGTTAATTTTTTAATTTTCATTTTCTCTTACTGCTGGATTTTTAGTTATCATAAATTGAAAGAATATTATACACTAGAAAGTTTGGTCTGATTGCAAAAATTAAATTAAATTAATAATTATTTTATAGCCGTGGGTAATTTTCGAAAGTTGCATAAATAACAAGATGTAAATCTGAAAAGTAGTTTGAGAATTGTTATTTGTTGTAGCTTTGAGAAGAAATGCACGATAGTTTCATTAATAATTCGATATTCAAGCATCCTTTGTATTGTATTTTATATTGCATATTCTTTATGTAATGCGTAAACTTCCAACTTCTAAAGCACTAGCCATATTTCCTATCTACAAAATACTAAAGCTTTATTCTTTGACACAATAAATGGTAAACGAAAATAACGTTGGTTCTACAAACATAACCTACAGCAAAATATACTTTGCAAAGTATCTGAAATCAAAGGAATAGTGCAACAGACACACCTTCGGCGATTAACTTTGTGTATTACGAAATACGCTAAACACAAAGCTTTCTGTACTTATTTTATTATTAAACCACGTAGGAAACGACATATATAACCTGTCCATTTCCCAGGAATGTCGTGACTGTGTTGCGTGAACGATCTCGCTTATCGAATTAATTAAGCACTTAACTTCATTTAAATAACATATTCCATTCTTGTAGCTCGCACCAAATAAAAATCTGAATTGCTTAAAGCCTCACATCTTGTCCCCACCGATTTCTTCTTTTTGTAAACAGTAGCATCGAAACAGAAGTGACGTTAGATCAAAGCCAACTAACAACACTAGGAATTATTCATGACCACGCCAGAAGGACGTATTTTATATTTACTAATTTTCCTCCTGTCATTTTAGTAAGTGGATTAAGTTGGCCACGGCAGGATGATAGCGGCTCCCAATTCTCTAATTCCCGCTTTATATGGAGCATAAATAATCATCAACTGTCCTGGAGTTTTAGTAGATTAGCATTCAAAATACCAGTACACACACCCAGTTCCCTGTAGAACATTTTAATGAAATACTTAGCGCGAATTTGGAGGTGTTTTATGAAAAGGGTTCAAAATAAATTTACTTATTATTAATTCTACAGCAGAGTGCTGTAAGAAATCAGAAGATTTATAGCATCAAGAAGGCATTTTTCTTAAGCCACAGTAATTTTATTTCGCATCGACAAACCGTCTGTATTCAATACAAGAAAAATTTCCGCCGCGAGAACGGGGAAGGTTAATGAAATCACATCTGCCCTTAAGAGCTGGAACGTTCTTAAGAACAGGCCTAATAAACGGAAATAACAAAAGAAATTTACGCCTATTCTCAGCACAAATGAGGGTTTTCTGTTGTAATAGAAATTGTGCGGAAATCGTTAGTCTTGGAAGTTTTTTTTTGCTTTGAATTAGATTAGCCGCTGAGAATACAAACCAAAATTGATTAGAAGACATATTATACCTAGTGTTACCGGGAAAGACCATTACACCAATGCAATGATGGACATTTAGATGGTGCACATCTAGCCGGCTTAAGTCAACTTCAAAGATAATTTGATATCATGTTTTTCTCTAAAATAGTTTGCTGAATTTTACAGAAAATACGAAAAGTGATTACAAAACGATATGCCTGGCTACACTATATAAATATTATCATCAAGTTCACAAAGTCACAACTAATTGTAAAAACAGACTTAAAATAATTAATATAGTATTAATTTCGGGATCATACATGCAAAATAATAACCAGTAATTGGTGTTCCTGGCCTTGAAATAGATCCGTTTTAACTAATCGAATTTCCGGTTCCATTTCGTTCTCTCGGTCTGAGAAAACTGTGCGTGGCTTACTATAATTAGCGGGAGACACGCAGTTGGTGTGCAACAAGTCCGTGTTATCATTTATTAGCTGTTTGTAGCCTCAGGAACTTAGTGACGTTATCGGTGTTATAAAGTGCTGGCTTGTCATGTTGCTTTAAAATAATTAGGCGTTATACAGAAAAAATGCCCTTGGTAATGCTCTAGTCTGAAACATACGTCTGAAATGCGCAAAAAACATGCCAGCGACTAATAACCCACATAAATTCACACTATAACGTTATCAGTGAAAATTTCCATAAAGAATTATTAAGGAATAAATGATTTACGTTCAAAGGTTCTTATCTGTTAAAGTTGGAAAGGGTTGAAAAAATTTTGGTAAGTTGAATAATGTCCCTATGACATATTTTTTAGCTTCTAGGTCAGTTTTTCCGTTATTTCCTGCGCTACCAAAAAATTCCTTTCTTCTTTTATTTGCTTAACCTTTCGTCAGACAATAATACGTTTGTCGGCTAAAAATGACACTTGAAAAATGTAGATAGCGTTTTCTATTCTCTGCATATCACGCTGTGTGAGAACAATATTTTCTTACCTAAGGTCGTAAGGAAATGCTTCTTAGCTAATTTCAATCCAGAAACCTAAACACAAGAACTTGTTAAGAAAGTCTATGCTGATGTCGGAAACCATCAAGTCCGAGTTGAGCTCCCTGTTTACAGTCAATGCAATTAACAGGTCCCTTTCAGCCATGTATCTGTATTAGAAACGCGTTTGGCGCTGAAGTGTGATTTCCTTCCGGGTTTCTGGAAATGGATTGGCGTCCTACCCTTTTCACACCCATATTTCTCCCGCCTGGCTGTATTAGTAATAATTTTCCGCCTTCCCCTTTTCCGCTTTAATGGGCAAAGGCAACCGTACACCACTCACCGTAACGGTTTATGAATCTCCGACAAACTTTATGAAATCCAGAAGTATCTTAACCCGAAGAAATCCATAAAGATTCCACTACAAGCAGCTAAATTTTGGTAGTATAAAAAACAACCTTTAGCTCGAAAAGAAATTCGGTTAATGCAGCTACAGCCAAATGGTCGTACTCTCGACGATTTTCATATTGTTGTATTGGCTGTAGTAAACACAAGATCTACCTAGTTGTGTAATTTTCTTGTACACATCTACGCAACAATAATCCAGCGCTTACACCCTTTGCAAAGCCATCTAAGACACTGGGCAAAATCACCGCCTGTTATAATGGCTTATATGGTACATCCGCGTAACAACATTTGGCCGCAGAAAGGCCGCTATATCCCGCACATAATCCTGATTGGCTGCAATTACGGCTTGACTGTGGTTGGTCTCAAAGGTATATCTATATAATTAAGCACCGACAAGTCTTGTAAGTATTTTACGTAATTAAACACGCTAATCAGTGTCTTAAGTTTAACGACTATGGTACCTGGCTTGCCCGAGGCACAGGTAGGTACAGATACACGTTTGTAATAACAGACTAGGTAATTTACGAGTATAGTCATCACTAAAAATGTAATTAATCATTCAATCATCACAGAACGCCCCCAAAAGCAGTAATTATTTAAATACGTTATTTAACCAAACGACTGAGAACAGTCGATTGAATGCAATTCTAAATTGTCCTAACTTGATGGTGATTACCTTCGCATTTTTATAATTAAGTCACAATTTTACAAAAACATCGCACTTTAATCAAACTGGCATAAAATGAAACAAGTCATGTCGCAAAGCAAGCAGGTTCTGTGGCAGGTTTAGATTTTATTGGTTGTTGATTTGAGCGATCATAAATCAAGAAAGTTTGAAACTTACAAGTTTCTATTTGTAGAGCATTTCAGGTGAAAAGTTATATCAGTAATCCCAAAGGTCTCGATATAACTAAGGTTAGGAAGTTAAGAGAGAATGAAGATTTATAGGTAATTTCGCGTTTACGAGAAAACACCCCGGTTTAATTATTTTCCCGAAATTATATTGATTATTTGACGATTTTATTAGCTCGTCGTATAAAATCATAACAAAAATGATGGTAGTGGCAGGTGGAAACTAATACTAAATTAAATAAAAGCCCCTAGACTACATCTATCCCTAAAATAAGTAAGATTTATTGTGCCGAGGGAAAAAAGTGGCGATTACTTTAGCAGGAGAGCTCTACAAAATTAACTTTCGTACTTCTAGCAAACTGTGCGGCGAGGGAAATGTGTGGATAGCTTTTTGTAACAGCTTAAGAGATTACACAGAGCTTTTGAACTTTTGCAGCGTTCAGTTAAGAGTATTTGTAATGTTTTCCTACGTGATGGGCAGTTCTTGTCCAAAGCATTCGGACTAAGTTAAATTAGATATTCAACAAAACGCATAATTCTTGAAAACGCGTAACAGAGAGGGGCTGACGCAATTTACTACCGAATAATTGTTAATGTCACTCTTCGGCGTGGTAGGTAGTGTACCTACTGGTCAATACAAGGTCACATAGTTTAAAGGTCCAAAATCCACATTTGTGGAGGAACTTTTGCAATAGCAATCTATCAAGCTTTTGTAATTCATGCAACTATTGTTCATAGAGAATTCTCGTATTCCTAGCACACTCCTGTCTAAACGTTATTAATGCGGAGATTAAAGCGTTCTGAATTACAGCTTTATCAGCAGATTTGTAACGCAAATCACCTTATGTTCCTTCCTAACGTAGAGGTATAGTAGGTATAGTCTTAAAATTTTTTAAGTTTTAAGTACCTTTTTCTTATATTAATGTTATTTCGAACATTAAAGAAATCTTGTTGATCAGGATAGTTAACTCTTGAAAGTTCTGGGAAAGAACTCTGGCTTAAGACCGTGCTTAAGATGGGCGAGGGTTCTGATAAAATATTAAAATTTTACAATCCTTGTTTATTGTTTACACAACAATCAAAATATAAAAACAACGTCAGCAAAGAAATTCATTTTACAAAATAAACTTTTAGGGGTTATTTCATGGCGATGCAACAGTTTATAATGAACACTTACTTTTGTACACACCTTTTCATTTATAACCAAATTAGCAATTTAGGACCGAGACAAAAGACATAAGAATGCCTTAAAAATCACTGAAACTACTGGCAGTATTAACCACCGACTACCAGACCTTCACTGAATAGAAATAGCAAACAAAATTGGGTATTTCCCTAAAGCCAGAGTTGCCAGCTACTAAACTTGCCGTGCTGATACTGCCACTCTACACATAGATGGCAGGCAAACTAAAATTACAAACGTTGACGTGTAGCAAAAAGTTTCACATAGCATACTAATCAAGATTATAAAAAGGGTTAAATAAATAAAATCATTAAAGAAAAGCAAATCGCGTCCTTTCTAGTATGAATCATTTGAAATAAGGATTGAGCTTGGACAACGGTTGACAACCCTATTTTTGATCCGTCTTTGGGTTTGGCACTTTTCACTATCAGTTTTTAAGGTGTTGTTCAGCTATTTTACTTCATTTACTAAGCATCATAACACATAGCACAAACTATAGCCTCTCAAAACTGTAATAACTTACACGGTTCTGTTCAATCTTTTGCTCGAGGGTAGAATTATAATTAGAATAACTAAATTAAAAAACAATGTAGACTTAAGAAGTTCTAACATTGAAGGGGAATTACACTAGTAACGCCCTCTATGATGTGCGGCGAGAAAAATTGCAAAGCAACAAACCGGCAAAGTTGTGATCGGAACCTGCTAAGCAGGTATCTGCGATCGCACCGGCCTCTAAGCACAAAACACAGAAACGCCCGTGTGGCAAGAAATAAGAAAGAAGAGATTTGATTTCAATTATGGCTAGAATAGACCACTACATGTTTCGTTCTTATTTGAACTCATCAAGTGGACATAATTTTAACCATAATTGAAACCAAAAGCAAACAAGCAGATATATGCCAGAAAGTATAACATTAAATGGGAATTACACTAGTAACGCCCTCTATGATGTGCGGCGAGGAAAAGTTGCAAAGCAACAAACCGGCAAAGTTGTGATCGGAACCTGCTAAGCAGGTATCTGCGATCACACCGGTCTCTAAGCACAAAACACAGAAACGCCCGTGTGGCAAGAAATAAGAAAGAAGAGATTTGGTTTCAATTATGGTTAGAATAGACCACTACATGTTTCATTCTTATTTGCCGGTTTGTTGCTTTGCAACTTTTCCTCGCCGCACATCATAGAGGGCGTTAGTAGTGTAATTCCCTTTTAATGTTATACTTTCTGACATATATCTGCTTGTTTGCTTTTGGTTTCAATTATGAAATTATCACAGTATACTTATTTACACAGTAGCGAAAGCGCCTATATAACGCCTGGTAAGCTGTAACTAGTGGCGCTCCAAGCGGTCGACAAGTTAAACTGTCGTTTAAATTATGGCGGGTTTTAAATTCCAATCCAGTTCGTTGTTGTTACCATATTTTTAATAAGCAAAACAGAAAAATTACGAGCTACATTATATAATGGTTTTTAAATAATACAAAGATAATGCCAGTAATATGATTTATTAACATTTATAAACTGCGAATCTTCAAAATGCAGCGTACACAAAGTGCAGTTTTTATTCAAATATCCCACCTCCTTTTCACGTAAATCTTCACGTCTACAGTTTACAAACCACTGTTTTGATCTAGAACGAGGAGAAAGTCAAACTTTAATGTATTAATATTTATCAGAATTTATTACCTTTTTGTATCTTTGGGAAATGTAAAAAAACTAAGGTTAGGATTCTTTCCTTTGTTGTTTTCGCAGTTTACGGCGGAACATGCGCTCCCTTTCGAGACTCTCATAATAGATTGGTATATCACTAATCAAATTTTTATAAAAACACTGGCAAACAACTTGGAAATTGTTCTTATAACGTTCAAAAAGCAGAGAAACACTACCGTTAGCTGTCAAACTTTAGTGTAACTTGTTCGCCGCTTGGTGCTATAATTACCAAAAATGACCTTTACTTTCGCTACTGTATGAATAAGTATACTGTGGAATTATGTCCACCTGATGAGTTCAAATAAGAACGAAACATGTAGTGGTCTATTCTAACCATAATTGAAACCAAATCTCTTGTTTCTATTAATACGGAGTACTACGTAAAATATGTTAGTAATTTGTAATGTTTGACATTGGTAGGGCTGTGTCTAGTTAATTTTGCGTCTGGACACACACTGCAAGAAGCCCCCCGTACAATTTACTTTTTGTTTACTAGAAAAATAAATTTATTCCCATGTTATGCTAAAAATGGTTCTCAAATCTCATAATCGATAATGAATCGCTACAGGTTACTGTTATATTATTCACCTAACCGTATAATTGAACAAGAATCGACAAAAAATCTTATGGTAAGAGAGCATCGTATTTGTATTGGAAAATTATTTTTTACAATTTTATATTCAGAAAAGAATTTCTCGCAATTTTTAGATGTTAATGTTTAACGAGATACTTTCAAAAAGGTCACTGGACATGTTTATTTTTAGAGGTTGGGGTTTAATAGTGAACATTTTAGGGTATGGGATGTATTTGGGGGTGGTTTGAGGTAAACGCTTAATAAGGGAAATTATTGATAGTTTCAGAACTTCTTTCAATATTTAGAAGGATGTGGTTGTGTTCTAAAGCTGATGTAGGCGTAGTGTAGTTTATAAAGATATGCTTTGCAGCTCTTTTTGTATATGAAAAAGCGTTGGCAAAGAAGCACTATTAAAACGTGTGCTTGTCAACGATGTAGTACTGTTTATAGAAACCCTAATATAAGTTTAAGCATATCTGCTTAGGGTAAAGTTGGCAGTCAATACAGTTTTTCTAATTTTTCGAACATATGCATGTTTGCTGAATTACTATTTACAGCACTAAACAACACTAACAAATCAATAACAATCCACATTTATTTTGTCGTTAGTGCCTTAAGTGTGCCTGCCTAGCGTGGAGTTGGCAGGCAACTATATGTTTATTTGTAATTACTCAGACATGTATTTGTTTGCTAATATTTTATTTAAAGCACTAATGAAGCACTAAATTTTAAAAATAAATTTTTCGTTGGTGTTTATAATGTGCCAGCTAAGCGCGAAGATAATTGTTTTTTTTTAATTATTAGATAATGCGATTGTTTGCTGATTTTTCTGGTAGGGCACTAAAAGGCACTAACGAAGCAGTAACTATTGACGCAATGTGCTGTCGTTAGTGCTTTCAATAACCTGCCGACTTCAAAGACCCTTAAAGTTCTAGTAGCTTGTAGCATAGAAAGTTTTCATTATCAAGTTGCATCCTAATCTCACAACTCGTTTTTGAGTAAACAGCCGTTAAAACTCATATTTACAAAAATTCATAAAAAACGTTAAAGATGGGACACAAACCAAGTTGTAGCATCTTTAGCACTATAAGCTTGCCAAGTTTAAAGTAAATCGTGTTGGTAGTTTTCAGTAATATTTTTTTTTAATTTCCAAAAATTTGGAAATACACAAAACATTATCGTCTGTTGTGTTCGTTATTTATAGCTTTTCTTGGAGGTGTATAAGGTTGCAATATATAAGGTCTAATTTTGTTTTTACTTTTTAGCATAAGCTTACACAAGTTGTTTTTTGTTTGTATAAGTACTTCGTTTTTTCAAATCCTCACCTGGGCCAGCGGGTGGTCTAGTGGTTAAAGTCCCAGGCTTTGAAACTAGATTCTCAACGGCAGTAGGTTCGAGTCCTCTGCGTGCCGGAAATTTTTCTGAATAAGTTAAATCCGGCGTGTCCATGGATGTTGTGTGTGGTGTGTATGTTGGCTTGCATGTCTTTCAGGGGCGGGGCATGTTAGACCGGTGTATAGCACTTAGTGTGCTGAGCCCGGCTCACGCACGGCCTCATGATTCTTTTAAAATAAAAAATAAAAAATCCTCACCTAAAACAATATGTTTTATTCTAACATAACCTACATCTACGTGTGAAAAAGTTATTCGTTGCTTAAAATTGAATCTTTTTTTACAAAAATTACCACACATTCTAATAAAACAAAAAAACTATAATCTAAACATTAGAACACGGATCCCTTCATCTTGTCTCACTTTTTTGCGACGACGAGCTCGGGTTCTGCTAGTTAATATTACTGTTGTGTGCTTTATGTTTTCGTAACATCGACAATATTAGTCGCGTCTTTTCTCGGCTCAAACTTTCATGACAAGGTTGTTTGATCTCGACACAAGCAATTTTATGAACTATGAGTCTTAGTTGTTTTTTAGCGGTAAAATTTTCTGACATCAAACAGATCTAAAGTCGAGCTCGAGCGCGGATCTGGTATTTCAATCTGAAGATAATAAATCTTATCACGCCAAGTCATTGTAGATGGAAAAGGTATAATATCAAGTATCGGCTGTGAAATCTAAATCTTAAATGCTGAAATATGTAGTTTGTTATTTCACTTAAAACAGTTTTTGTAATTAAGTTCACTTAGTCCAACAAATTACTTCTACACATCAAAAGTTAGAAACAGGCAGCCGTGGAACGATGCTATTTAATTAGGTCCGGGGAACAAGGGGGCAAGACTACTATAGTAATGCCAAAATTAGAAGGCGCAGCAACAAGCTCAAACGACATTTTTATGCTTTGATTATCAAATCAAATCTCCTAACAGCTCAGAAACCAATTCAGATTAACGTTGTCAGCGTCAATACTAGCACTATTCATCTATCTTGTCTAAATGTTAAGTGATTACTACACCTGATGACCTCTTTCTCAAATAAAACCCCAATTTACGTCAACGCACGTTACACATGTAAAGCTACACTTACAGGTATGTCATGCCTCCGGGCTAACGAAGGATGACAAGTTGTTAGGTCTTCCTCGAGGTTATCTAGCACGTATTCCTCTTATTGCCACCTTATCCTTCCTTGGCGTTCCCCACTCGTGCGCCGTGGATTAAGATAATCCGCTTCCATAAGACGCCACACGGTTATTTACTTTATTATCCCAATATAAAAGATTAAAATATCGATCTTCATACTCCAGATGCAGCGAAACATAATTACTCGACTGCTAATATTTTTGACGCTTCTCTGCATTTCAGTGCAACGGCGGTTACTGTAAGCCACTTGTAGGTACAATGTTGTTAAAAATTGACGTATAGTTTTATGAACATAAATGCTTATAACTATACATAACTCATGCAATTGCAATTAATAGGAAAATTGTAAGCGAGTTTACAGTGCAATTTCGCGATGTATGTAAAAGCACACTAATTAATCAGTAAAGTAACAGGATGTCTATTAGCAATGAAAAAGCTGTTGGCAATGTAAGACAGCATTTGAATGACAATTCAACAAAATCTTTAAGACAACTTTCACAGAGAGTAGAATTATGCTTGGGTTTTCTTTTCAATACTGAAACAATACCGAAATTAGTTAAAACAAATTAAATAAATTGCTTCTTATTCTTTTTTTATATTTTATAAAGTTGTATGAAGTTGCTTACTATAAATTGTAAGTTACTACAAAGTTATAAAAAATGCCAAGCAAGAACCTCTGGACGTATTCAAAGATTTAATTAGCGAGAAATTGGAATGCTGAAACTCTTCCCCAGTTTGTTGAGACGTTTCTGTACCCTGAAAACGTTGTAGTTTCGGTACCCCTTAGTAGAAAAAAATTATTCGGACCTGTTTCGTTTGACGGTAATAAAACGCTCTATAAAGCAAAATTTTTAAATTAAAAATTTGCATTTTTTCAAAATCAATTATGTTACAGTATTTTATAATTCTGGAAGCAATTAATAATGAGTGTTGGTTTATGGTGAGGTTATGTAATATAAACTGCATGGAAAAAGTTCAGACATGCTATCATGTAAATAAGAGTTAGCTCCAGTCAACTTAGCTCTCTATTTTTTTTAAATTCGTTACAGCAACAGTGACATTGTGGTGGAGACGCGAGGTAATGCAACCAACGGTATTTAAACAGAGATAGATCATGGTCTAGGAAATGAGGTTTATTTGATCTACGTCTAAACCGTAACGTAACATTTTGGTGAAGGCGCGATACATGGGTACGTTAAGGTTTATTAAAAAGAAAACATACCGTAGACCACGATTTGTCTGCATTTAAATATAGTCTTTTTAAGTTTGAGAAAATGGTTATTTTGGTGGTTTTTAATTTAGTCCCAATAATATTTAAATGCTGATTATGTGCACAGTATGTTTACTAAAATAAAAAATTAGATTCGGCAATGAGTAGGATGATAATTTTGAAAATTTTAGAGAATTGTTGTTGCTCTGAGAAAGAACTTCGCTATTAAAATGACATGATTAAACAAAATAGAATGTTTCCGATCCGCGGCTTACATCCTCACTCTATACGATCTAGAAAACAAAGAAAAAATCTAATCCACTGCCCCACTCACAGCCAAAGAGCGTAGACGGCAATTTGTTGAAATCACACATCAACAACGTGCTAACAGACATAAAACACGTTTGTCCTTAAATATCGAGTCGAATGGTGTAAAGCATTGATGTGCAACTTTCAGTAGCAAGAGATTTATGACAGGTCGCGTAACGCCAATCCAGAATTGTCGGAAAAATCAAAAAAGTAGAAGTATAAAGACAAACGTGCTTACCGACAATTATCTGCATTTGGTACATAATTACTAATATTATACTAACTGACCATTCCCTGCGATACGACCGGCCCGCCGGCCTTGAAGAACTAGCACCGCACTGCAACAGTGTGAGATTATTGCTTAGTATGCCTATATTCTTTTTCTGAAGGTGGGAATCATACACAAAGCAACTAGTAGGTACTTTAATTTTATTAAAAAAAGTTACTCAGTGAGATTTTCAACAACTCTTAATACAATTTAATTTATGCCAAACATTATAAGGTTACTTATATGAGTAATCAGTTTTTAAGCCCCATTGTTGAGCTCCGGCACTTTTCTCTACCACGTACTTTCTTTAGCGCTAAGGTGGAGTACGGGGGACCTACAGTTTAACGTCGAATTCGAACGACTAAATACCAGAAAAGGTTTTAAGCATTAAGACCCCACGGCTGCTTACACCATACTGAGGAATATGAGCGGCAAGTTACGGCATATATTTTTATTGCAGCATGGGCGCGGCGGGGAATCAAACCCCATGCCTTTAGCGTTAAAAACACCAAGCGCCCAACTTCTAAGCTACCGCCACTAAAAATTATTAGGTTACTGTTCTTCTTATAGTGCTATACCCTATTCATGGCATTGGCGACCTTTCTCCTATGTCTGTATTTAGTGCACGGCGACAGATAATTTGCATAGACAGACATAGAGGACCTACAGTTTAACGTGGGCTACGAACCACAGGAAGTGCATGCACTCCTTCTCCAGAGAGGTTTTCCTGGGGGAAAATCAACCTCGCTGGTTTCCCGTTGCCTTGCGACGGAGAACGACCGGGCCGGGGATCAAACCCGGATCCGCTGCATTAGTAGCCCCCGCGCTTACCACTGAGCTACGGCCGATCTTACTAAATATGTAAAAATTAATTTTTTCAGTTTTCTCTTAACTGACATACGTTGGATCGCAAGGCAGCTGTGTTTTGAGTTTATGAGTCGCGGACAAAAACAACTTGGAACTATTGGTTTAAAAAATTCAACGAATCATATATGCAAGAGGTCTTCTAGAGCTCCAACCGGCTTCCAGATCGAACGGATAACGGTGCGAAGCAAAACAACCTCAAAAGACCCTTCAAGAGCGAAAACAGCAGCCTCATCAGATCTGAGTGCAGTTCTCCCCCCTCGCCCCGCGACTATCTTCCCCAGAAACCACCGGCCCGGTCTCTACGCGAACCACAACATTTTAAAGTTCCATCCCGAACCCCAGGGCTTCGTTGTTTTTTAAAATAATTTGTTTATGTAAACCTTGTTCTTTGTCCATTTGTCCATGTATTAGTTGTTTGTTTAATGTTATAACTTACAGGAGCGTTTTGTGGTTTTGTTTGGAAACTTAGTGAGAAATTGTTCAATAATACAGTTTTCTTTTGCGTTTCGGATCCTTTGGTCCTTTGTCAGATAAAAATTAGTTAGTTTTAATAAAATCAAAAATTTCCATTGATCATATATTTTGTTCCACAATTAGCATTGCATTTTGTTTAAATAAAATACATCAACCAGTAGAGGTGTTCTTTTTAACGTTTACCTATTTCTCTTTTTCTAAATAGCATATTTTGTTAACGCAACAATTAAAATCATTATTAGTAGATTATTTGGTTGATTAATACACGTTTAGGTGCAAATTACTCTTTTGGTTAGAATCAACGTAAGAAGGATTCTTACAGTTTTTTTTAAATAAAACAGCAGACGTGAAATGGCGCCAGATACAAGACGTAAAATATGTAGGAATTGCTAATGCCAGCCGTCCATCTTATGAATCTAGATCCGTTTTGTGCTTTCATCTATATTCATGTAAATGTTGACAGAGCACGTAAAGTATGCATGTTCGTACCTTGCATGTGTATCAACAGATTTCGCTCCTTCCAGAATTGTTTTTGCATTTTTAACAAAAACGTAGTTTTATTAATCACAGTTAGGCATAAGCAATAGTGTTTGGTAACACTACAAACGTTTTTAAATACAGAAAAGGGATAGAATGCTTCCCAAATTTTTTATATGCACATTGTTAAACATGTTTTAACTAAAGAGTTCCTTTTTTAAGAAGGATGAAGCGATGATAGAGAATGGAACAACTAAATTAGAAGCGACATGCCGCGTAGCGATGCTATTATAAGCAGTGTAGAGAAAGTGACGGTACTTAGCCATATTCAATTTAAAGGTTATACAGAGCGAAAGATTCTGAAATGAAATTCCACATCCGCTAAATAAAATAGTTAATTATCATCACAGTATATTAAAAAATTAAACAGAAACCATATGTGCATATCCATAACATTTAAATTTTTTTAAAGAGAATGCAGTATAAAGCGGTTTTAAAACAAACAGAAAAGTTATTATAAATCATGTGACTTGCAATAACCAAATTAGTTAATACTGGTTTGTAGTAAAATACCAATAGAATATGCTTAAATTAGTTTATCGGTTTCTGTTATACCAGTAAACTAAACAAGATTTCAAAGTTCGTGGAAACAAGACCTCAGTATAGTCATCCATGCATTCAAAACACGTAAAGTTGCTCGCCTATCTAAGACTAATCAAGAGCTTGCTTACCGGAGGGGTAAATTTAGATATTATCTCATCAAAGTCGCTGTCGGAGTCTTCGATGAAAATCCCGTGTTCTCGCTTCAGTCATTTGTAATCGTCAGATAAAAGTAAAGACTCAGAGATTCAACCCATGGTTTGCTTTGTAAGACGTTCTATGAAAGCAAAAGGGAGCATTAGCGATTTGTTGGCATTCGACTCGATATATACCCACCTACTCAAAAATAGGAGGAAGGATATATTTTATGAGAACGTTTTAGAATGTTGTGAACAAATTTTTGCATTTTACAACAGTTTTGCAAATGTTTTTAATCTCCAAAGCAGAATTCAAACGACTTTCGTGTCTCAGCTGTTACTTTTGTACAATAATACAAAGTCTAAACACGTACCAAACACGATGTGCATAAGAATACGAAAAAGCCTCTGCGAGTGTCCTTTCTATTATTGTTACTTCCCGCCACTATTAGTACATGTGCAAAGCATCCGATTAAACAAACGTAGCAATAATAAAGACCAAAAAACATTAAACGCTATTGATCCTACTCACACACCCTAAATTAATTCTATAAACTATCTGCAAAGTAAAGTATAGAATAATACATATTTGCGTAGGTTTGTATTTACAAAATTTATATACCGGGTGTTTACAAAATAATTATCTATTTTCTAGCAATCTATATAATAAAAGTTTACATTGCCGTCATTTCTGTTGGTATAATTTAGTTATTTATGACTACTCTAACTCTAGCGAGTCGGAAATGTGTATATTTATCGCGCTGACAACAACAAAAAATTGGGATCTGAGTTAGGTTCCCCTTACTATTGCAAAGTGTTTACTACAAAACTATTTACTAAAAATTCTAGACGCATCTGTAGGATCTACGCTTTTACTGACGACCTATTCATGATCATGTCACGACAGATTAGATATTTATTATCTTTGCGGGTTCTATTATCTACTTTACGATAATCACATAAGCTGACTGGGCCATGAAGCTCGCTGACATCGTAGAAGTATTAGCTATATCATTACATCTCTGAATAAGAACTAATTTATTTTTGAAATTATAGGCACATTTTTAGTGCGTATTTATTAGTTATAAGTGTGTTGAACTTTTCCGTTAAGCCACTTACCTGAAAATAAGGACAAATGATAAGTTTAATTAACTGTTTCCTGCTTCTCTTTAAGGAATTTGATGGGGTTATTATAGGATTTTTTTCGTGTCTGATTTTCGAGACTGTTTTCGATTTTTTTACGCGAGCAAGTATTATTCGGCGCGACTCGGCGGAAAAATACATTCAAAGCGGCAAGTGCGGGGTATGAAAGTACCAAAAAAAATCAAAACCATAGACTACGGCTTCTGCTATTCTCAAATAATTACCATCGACAATTAGCATCAAAAGATTGAAACCCACTGTTCTAGGGACAATGGGGAGGTTAAAAACAACTACGTGGCTACAGTTATTACTTTTATTACTGCTTGTATTACTTAAGAGGTCGCTCGGAATCGATAAGCACGGTTTCAAAAATTCAGTTAATATAAATCGAAACACACACAATTAAAAAGAAAGGTAGTGTAAATTCTTCCGAAAATACGTGACCGTACCATAATGAATTCCTAACATTCATGATAAACATGACGGCAGAATCAGTTGAAATAATATAGTGAAAGCCATCTGGCTCATGATGAGCGAATGACTATTATAATTCAATAAATGTTTTTAAAGTATAAATTTAATGTTTATAAATAAACTAGAAGTTGTTTGTGTTACAATTTTGTCTGTCTGTTTTAAAACGTAATACTGGGAGGGTATTTGCATTTATGTTAAAGCACCGAGACAAGCGTTATGTGTGGCAATTACAGACAGGAAAGCAAATACATTTTGGGAATTGGAGTTTCTGTAACTAAAAGAAGAAGACGAGTTCGCAGATTAATTTATAAAACTTGGTGAGCCCGTGCACTGTATTGTATTTTAAGGCCTTACAGCACTTAGGCCACTTTGTCGGGCCCATTGTGCATACTACCTTAACTAAATCGTTAAAAAACTACTTAGAACTATTCTATGTTAAGAGGTTTACAGGAGCTGACTAACTGCCCTGGCTCGGATTCGAACACCGGGCCAAATAGAGCGACAGACTCCCGAAAACCTATGTGACCTTGGCTGCAAGCGCCTACTTTACTCACCTACCAAGGCCCCTGCTGAGTCCGTGAACTACGCCCTATCTTTTTTCTAAATAATGGTAAAACATTTATTGAAAGAAATGTTATAATAATATAATTAAAATATTCCGCAGGTATCAGAATCCACAAACACAACTAATGACCTGTGGTTCGTAATGATAATTTATTGCTTCTTGTCTATTTGCCCTTAATTTTACTAATACTCGTAAGTATCATACATATTTTAATGAAAATACACAACGTTGTTGCAGTGCGCAGCACAAGTTAATTTCTGTTTAAACTGATAACAAAGTCCGGTTTAGTTAATCCGTTTGCTTTTAATCTGCATCTGCAAGTCAAGAGCCCAGTAAATATGGCTATGTTAATGGAGTCTCAGACAGAGTGGTAGCATAAATGCACACTTCTACTTTACATTTGTCGACAAAGCTTTTTAACCGCGGCAGCGAAAACCCTTACCCTGAACTTTATTGTTTACCAAAGTACTCCAGTAAACTGAATTGAAGCCGCTAAATTTATTAACAAGGTGAAATTTATAATAGCATAAAGGTGTACTTTTAATAACTAAAATGTGGAATGTTTAAATTACGAACAGAATAGGAAATGTGGCAATAAAAGTCATTCCAAAGAACGCAATTCATCTCTATCAATCGCGAGGGTCTTGAACCAGTTTTAATTTAAAATAGTAGAACGACGGGTTTTGCTGAAAACAAGTGTAAAAATTAAAACTAAATTAAACCAGCTGTAATAAAAAGTGCGAGAGCTCAGAGCCGTAGCTAAAAAAGTTATTAAAATTTAGAGATTTATAGTAAATTTATTTCAGCCTGTTTACTATAACTTCAAAATAATTGTTAAAACTAGGGAAAAAGTAATAAGAAGCTGAATTTTTAGGAAGACCTTTAGTTCAACATAGCGAATAACCACGAAAAATTATCGTTGATCCGCTGGTTACTTAAGCCACCATATTTGGTAAAACGTCACAAAAAAGTTTTTTGCGAATAACTTGATAACGGTTGGACATACAATGCAGTTTCAAACAATATTTAAAGAGAACTAAATTCTTTGTACTAAAAGGTTCTATAACATTTTTTCGGTAATGCTTGTTTTCGAGAAAAAGTGTGGTCGACGTATTTTCCAGACATTTTCTAGAAAACAGTTGAAACAATATTATAGTAAGTTGTTTATAGAAAATTTAGTGTTCTTCAAAGTTTGTTTAAAATAATTTCTAGTAGTTGAAAGTTTTATAAACTACTTCTTTTCAATGCTAGACCCTCGAAACGTGTACTTCAGCGAACATTTAGAATACAGAATTTTTCACGGTAAAACGTTCATAGACTGAAGTCCCAGAAAGTGTAAATTACCACTTAGAAGTTTTGTAAAAGATACAAATTGTGTCGCCGATTATAAATCGTTTAAAATTTCCCGAAACAATTATTTTTACATTGAATGTTAAATAATACATTTTACAAAGCGTTGCGATAAGGCTTTGAGTCCAGCATCAATGAGTGGCCGTTATGACTAGCGAGTTGCCTTTGTCGTTGTAATCAGCAGAAACGAGTGGTCGTTGTGACCAGAGTGGCCGTTGTAACTAGGGTGACCAGGGTGACCCTTGTGACCGGGGTGGCCATTGTCAACAGCAGAAACAGGTGGCTGCAGTGACCAATCTGGTTGTTGTGACCAAGATTATTGTAGCCAGCGTAGGAGAGTGGCCGTTGTGACCAAGATGGCGGTTGTAACCAGCGAAGGCGAGATGTCGTACTGACCAGGGTGGCCGTTGTGGCAAGCAGCGGTCAGCGGTCATTGTCACCAAAGCGGCTGCTGTGGCCGGCAGAAGCGGGAGACCGCCTTTGCAAGGGTGACCGTTGTGACCAGTGTTAGTGGCTGTTATGACCAAATTTTAAAATGACGTTGTAACAAGCCTTTTTAGGCATTGAGATCTTTAAGCAGAAGTAGCCGTTGTAACCAGAGTGGCCGTTGTGGCCGGTGGCTTGGAGGGCCGTTGTGACAAAATTACCCGTTGTGACCAAAGTTTATGGGCGCCAATGGTGACCATTATAACCAAAGCCATAACGGCCAAAATAGTAAGTGACCGATTGACCAGTGGCCCGTTGTAATTGTTATCAAAACCGAGTGATGAGTAGTAAAAACAAACGTAAACATATTTTGTACCAGTATTTCTGAGCAGTATCTGCACTATTACTAGAACAGACTAAAGAATAGCAGTGTATAAAAATTAGCAAAACACTTTTACTATACTTTAGTAATTGTGGTTACACATTTTCAAAAGCATTTTTGTATCAACGTTTTACAATCACGATAGACCGCACAACCCCTACCGCTCTAGCGGAAGCGTATGGCACATCGAGCACATCATAGCCGTGAGCACGGGTAAGTGTTTTTTTATGAGAAACGTTTTTTTGTTTTCGCTAAGGATTTCTTGGTACTAAAGAAAACAAGAGGCCCAAAAACCAAGAAGTGCCATTTGATCCCGTTCTCACAACTAATTTTTGAGTAATAAGGCGTAAAGATAAAATTGCAACGGCTGTGATTTTGAAGCTAGAGAGTTCGGGAAAAAAACGTTGTGTTTTCCTTAAGGTTATCTATCAGATTCCGCTTTCAGATTGCAAAATTCAGTTTGCAAAAAAATGATACCAAAAGAATGTAAATTACTTCAAACATGTCTTACTTCCTTTTCCCATTTCGGTTCTTAATTTGTCGATGAATTTTTAATATGCCCCTTTTTATTTTATTTTTTATTTTTTTAGCGAAAAAACAACGATAGTAATTATATTTAAATTTGATAATTGATAAATGAGGTCCGAAGCTATAATCTTTAGCTTTTAGCAGTCATAAACTGTAAAATTATATTTTTTTCAAATACAACCTGTTTCCGTCAGTGCAACTGGTAGTATTTTCTAGTTAATTCCACAAATAATAAAAGCAGCTTTCGCATCTGCTGTTGCCAATAGCGCTTCCGTACTCAGAGCGGTCTTGGTCAGCAATGTATGCCCTGCCCTCAAAGTGAATAAGTGATATTACCCTAGTAATCTCAATGGGAGCTACGCACTTGAATTGTAAAGTTAAGATTATACTCGTACATACTTTGTACCTAAAAATTCACAAAAGAAGCGGCATGTGAAATTTAAATTATGATAATTATAAAAAGATAATTACATAATAAATTAAGTAGGGTTAAACTAATAACTAATAAAAGTAGTTAGTAAGAGAAATTAGCAATTTACATATATTTGTTTTTAATCCTACTAGAAAAACACAACAAAAATTACAGTAAATTTATATTACGATGATTAAAATAACAAAAAACAATGTGTGTACAATATAGACATTTATTTACCGTATTACTTCTACCACAAGCAACCTAGAAACAAATACTACGATATATGTGCACACGAAATGTAGCGTTTTCAATTACTTACAGTAGTAAAAAAACAATACAATGCCATAATCTTCAGTGGGTCTCTTTCCTCTAATGTTGGACATAAGGTTCCCCATCTACTCATACCTCTATCCGCATCCTTCGTAAGCTCTACTGTTAAACACATAACGCTATTCCGTAAATCAGCTGTCAGCATGTCCCCGGAAGCCTCTGAAGCCACGTGGCATTCACAAACTCTAACATGTCTGAACCTCATCAAATAAAAATTGTAACAAAAGGAGCTTTGCTGAAGTTTGACATGAACAACCCCTTTAACAGAAATTATGTTCCCTCCTACATAGGACTTATTAACGCACAGAAAATAATTGTTATCAACGCTATTTCAATCAGTTTGCATACATTTACAAACCAGAAATGTTATCTTATCCTAAATAAAACGACATAGCGCAAAGAAAACAGGATAATACCCAAAGGCATAAATAATTATAATTACTTTACATTTCACTTCGAAATAGTCGAGTAAATTTGAAAGTGTAGAACATTAGATCAATGTTGTGTGTAAGGTGACAACTGACAGCCCTCATTCGTTACTTGTTCCCTCTGCTACCATAACACATTACAATTTTTATTACTATACAGTGACATTTATTTTGTTGTTCTCGGCTCTGTTGACCTACTTGAATGTTGGTGTGCTTGTTATATCAGCGAACTCCGAGCTAGTTAGACTTTGGATAATAGTTAGCTTAACAGGGTTCGTACATATAGTTAGGTCGTATTGAAGTAATTTTTATCTATAGTGTGCCGTTTTAGTTTTTAATGAGTTGAAATAGATCCTAGACATTATTATTATATAAAAAAAGCATTGTGTATTTTCTTGGTTATTGAGATCCAAATAGATATTTATTATACAAGGGGAAAAAGTAATAGATTTTAGCTCGAGGTGTCTGTTTGTCTCCCGACGCGAAGCGGAGGGAGACACTCACACCGAGAGCTAAAATCTTACTTTTTTCCTGTGTATAATACACTATTTTTTTCTGTGACGGGAAAAAATCCCCGGGGAAAAAGTAATTACTTTTTTCCCCGGGTAAAAGGACAAAAGTAATTTCATAAAAAGTGATACTTTAGTACCTGTCAAGAGAGACAAAATGTTAAACTTTTTTCCCGTCACAGAAAAAAAAAATTTAATTACTTCCATCGTCTGTGTACCTAACATAGAAATAAATTAAAAATATTTGTGGGTATATTTTTAATTCAGTATTATTTTGAATACGAAAAAACAAATTAATGTTATATTGTGAACATATTAATTCTAGTTGCATTAAACTGAATGTACGAGGATCGTTCGAAATGTACGTGGCCTAACACAGAGATGGCGCTAATTCGGCGGAATTTACATTACCATTTTTCAGAACCATCCTTTCTTAGGTTAAATATGACAAATAGTTTGTGTTTGACAGTGCGCCAAAGTTACCGTCTCAAGGGATTTCGTGATCAAAGCAGAGTTGGATTCGACAGTGTTGAAGTCCGCTCCTTCGTTTTCAATGGTTAAAAACTGGGTTGCCGAGTTTAAGCGCTGTCGTGTTAGCACAAAGGACGAACCCCGCAGTGGACATCAGGGGTGGGCATCTCAAATGACAGTGTGCACAGAATTTAAACTGAAGAATTTGAAATGAAAAAATACTACGCGCGTTGGGTGCCGCGTTTGCTCACAGGAGCAAAAACTGAATGGTTTGATTGTTTCTCGCGACCTTTTGGAACGTTTTCGCCGCAATTTGAAAGACTTTTTGCGTCGTTTCATAACCGTCGATGAAACCTGGGTCCACCATTACACTTCCGAAACCAAGGAACACTCCAAACAATGGATCTACAAAGCTTCTCCGCCACCGAAGAAGGCAAAAACGGTTTTGTCAGCAGGAAAGGTTATGGCAACTGTATTTTGAGATTCTCATGGAATTATCTTCGTCGACTACTTGGAAAAGGGAAACACAATAAATGACGAGTATTATGTCAATTTGTTGCAGCAATTGAGCGACAAAATCAAAGACAAACGGCCTTATTGGGCGAACAATAAAGTGCTTTTCCATCAAGATAACGCACCTGTACACACGTCTGCAATCGCCATTGCCAAAATTCATGAATTGAGATTCGAATTAGTGCATCATACGCCCTATTTGCCAGATTTGGCTCCCAGCGATTTTAATGTATTTGCAAACCTGAAAAAATGGCTCGGCTAATCGCTGCTGTAATTAGCTATTTTGAGGACTTGGGTTCATCAAAATAAAATAATTTTTTGCTCAAAGAACTTGCGTTTTCTTTGCTAGAACAATCCTCGTATAACAGAAAAATGTATTATAAATAGGCCTTTGGCATATTTTTAATTCGAACTTTGTTTGATGTTGAATCTGTTAGATACTGCAAAATGTTATTAAAAAGTAAAACGGCCCACTATATGTATCCGCTACATTTGCAGCATACAGAGATCCGCAAATAATAAAGCAGGTTTGTGCAACTGCAAATAAACGTTGAAGGCATGGTTTTGAGTTTCTAACCGATCCACCGAGAGACCAGATCTCAGAACCAAGTTACAAAACAGATAATTAGGTACCTACAAAAATTTCAAAACTATGCTAAGTGTCTTTTTATGTGATAATAAAATGATAATGATAATCTACGCAGAGCTTTTAAACTGATCTGAAATTCTATCTGCACGTAAAATTATAGTTATTTAATACATTTTACGACTGACGTTAAAGATCTGTAAAAGGTAAATTACAAGATAAGAATATGAATTGAAATCAGACAAGGCTTTAAGTCGAGGGGGAGTTTCTGACGCCCTCCCCAGAAATAATAAAAGTATAACCATTGATTACATAGGTATGCTACTATAATAAGCAATGTTATAAGTAATTTGACATGGTTGACAAATTTTACTCTCCGACCAACCTTACAACCTTATTCTACGCTGACCAAATAAAATTAATTAATATAAAGGACAACTATGCTATGCAACGGCGATTTGTGTTTCGGTATTATTCTTTAGAAAGGTTCCATATCCTTAAAGAACGTCGCGTCGGCAAGAGGGTCGAAACCACACTTTTCAACGACACGGCGTCGTAAACTTTGTACGCCCTTTTTTTCTAGGAAATTCGGCGTAAACTGTGTAGTTTTTCGTTGTTACGGTTCCTACTGTCTCAAGCCGTACTTAACAATTGCCCTAGGTGTTAGCATGAACAACCAAGACGTGCCTTCCGAAGCACGGCCAGCTGCATGTTCTCTAACTATATGAATCTCTCCGCTACGTACGTATAAATATGATGAGGTTAGTTTGAAATTGAAAGTTGACGCTAAACCAAAATGATGTTAACCAAGACCGATTGCGCTATCCTATAAGGGACGAGTACAAGTCAATTTAGAACGGTCATGAAACGGGGGAATAATTACGCCAGTCACTAATAGATAGCGGGGAACACCCTAGATGGAAGAAATTTTTGCTTTCTGCAAAGAGCGAAGGGTTTAGCAAAATCTATCTCACTCAACTCTGCAATCAGTTTTTCTTAGACAAAGAGTCTGCAAAAGATGGTAACATGGAACACCCAAAAATGTTTATTTAAAATGAATCGTTTATCTTTTGGGGTATTACCAGCTGCCCTTATTTTTCAGAGATATGTCGAGCAATTATTGCAAAAAGTTTTTATAGTCACGGAGAAAACCGCTCGGTGCACGTAAACTTTAATGCTTAAGACTAGTAGTTCAACGGTTAATCGAGTCAAGTTTAAATGTTAGGTTGGAAAAAGGAATAGCTGGTTGTTGGTTTTGTAAAGTAGTAATTCAGTTTAAGTTTCTATCTTAAAATAAATTCATTTAAACTTATTACAAAGCGTTATTTATTAAAAAATAAGCACAACAATAATAAAAATGTGTATTGAATGGATCACCGTTAAGAAAATATTTCTGTGCATTTGTAACAATAAATAAATTGAGAAAAATGTTTAAGAAACACTAACAAAAGGGTACGGAATTTGAATAAAACGGTTTAAAAGACAAGACAAAGCGAGGAGGGAATGTTTGACTACAAAGCAAAATCCCCGTTTTCGATGCAGAATATTCCAATGTAGAAACAGAATTAAATTATTAACGCGGTATTAAATAAGCAAAAAGATTTAATTAAAATTTGTTAGGTGGAAAGGTTAAAAATATCTGCGGAAAAGAACCACTACATGGCATCAAATAGAGCACTTTAAAGACATTTACAAAAAATTAAATTTATTTCAGGATTTGTCGAAGCCCTGCTTCCTCTTTTAGCAGATAAGCGGAAGCAGATTAAACATGAGTCAGGGAGTGAATGTTTATTGCTGATGGATGAAATGGAGTTTGAAGAAGCATTAGATTTCCATAAAAGTTTCGGTTCGTATATTGGTTACGGAACTATGCAGCATGATATAAAAAAGTTGAAACAAAAAAATCGACTAATATTTATGTTAAAAGAACTAAATTTAAACTAGAAACAAACAATTGACTACTGTGATACTTTTAGTTAACCAAAAAGGTTCTAAAAAACGTGTACAGCTTATGCTTCAAAAATATTACTACAGCTGCTGCAATTGAAACTTTAGTTAAATGTTTAATAAAGCGGTAATTACAGTAGGTTTTTTTGCGAAAAGTTAGAATTTCGTTAGAAACATTATACATTAAACAGCGTAACATACAAAGCATGAATAATAAAGACGCAAAAAATGTGTTCATGTAAAAGTAGTTTTTACAGCCTTTGTAAATGATAATTGAAAAAAAATCAGTAGGAAAGTTGTTCGGTATTTTTCTATTTTCTCCGATACAGTCTACTTTTCAACGGACAATAGGTAATATATAAAATAATAAAATAATATATAAAAAATAAGGTAAAACCATTAAAAAAAAGTTTAGAAACAAGAAAGAGTTGCCTATAAGACACGGAAAACTGTTTGTGAAATCTTAATTTCTTTTAGGAAACCCATGTACATTACTTTAAAATGTAATATATTTCATACCACTAATTTTTCCTTTATTCACATAAATAACAGAAATGATAACCAAATGTGCGTGTGTGATTTTAGTTTTTGGTTTTGGTTTTAACAATTAGCCAGTCAATTTTATGTGATTGTAAATTTAATTATTTATTTATATACTTTGAAAATAGACACAAAGACAGTATAAAGAAATTTCCTGCGAGGACCATCGGAGAGGATCAAATATAACATCGAAGAGGGTCCTTGGAAAAAATTACAATAGAAATTTGAGAATCTTAAATTGATAAAGTAAAGTTAAGGATAAGACAGTGTTATTTATAATTTAATTTCAATTTCTTTTGTGTAATCGTAGAATATTGTATAAATATCAGTTCTTCTAGAAGATAACCAATTTTGGAGATTTGTTGGAAACTGAACTTCTTTTTTTGCCAATTTTTTGTACAATTTGTCAATATTAATGGTTGTATTATGCATTCTATAAAAATATGTTGCAAATTGTCAGTTTACCCGCAGTTGCATTCTTTTGAATCTTGGAATTCAAGTTTATATTTATATGTACCAAAGAGTGCATGGTTGCTTCGAATTCGTCAAATTGCTTGTATAAATTTGCTGTTGATTTCTTCTGAAAACCATGGATTTAACCATATTTCAGGTTGTACTTCTTTAAATTTACTGCCAGTGTTAGATTTATGATATGAATTTGTCCAATGGGTTTTCAATTTAGCTTTAAATAACTGAATATAATCACTTTTAGACATTTTAAGAAGAAAACGGGCAGGAGGCGCTTGAAGTACATTCTAACTAACAGAGTGACAGCGCCGAATTGCCGATGTTTAAAAAACGACCTTTATTTAACCTCCCCCCAGCTTTCAGCCGGAATAAAACCGGACGGCCGTCCCAAAATATTTAATTATTCTTAGAAATTATTCAAAATTTTTCTTTCAGAATCATTTCCTAAATATTCTGGAGTTCAGTTTGAACATCGGCCGAGAGCAGACGTGCAACAGCGCAGCTCTGGTTTCTAAAAGTAAAAGCGAGGGTTTTCGCCGTTTAAAACGGTTTTTTTAGTGCAATTCGATCCTATAGTAAACATCAAAAGCAGGGTTCGTGAATTGATACCTGTGGCTCAACGTAAAAGGTAAAACAGGTAAAAGCATAGCGCGTCACGAAGATCCTTTGTTCGGCCAGAGCAAAGCAGGTGCATTTGTGCTTTTGAGTGTTTAGTGCGCCAGTGCTCAGGGACAATCCAACAAAGAGGCAAGAAATACCGGAAAGGAGAGGTGGAACACCTGGATTACCTGCTCATCTAACAACAGGTGAAAGGAAGTCGGTTAACCAGCAGCCACTCAAAAGATAAGTACATACTCAATAAGATAGAATAGGAAAGTAAAAATTAATACCTTGTAGAAAACATATAGAATTCCTCCAGGATAGTGGCAGATCAGGGGGGGCATAGATATTAAACAGCAAAATAATTGTAAAAAGTAGGAGCTTTATTTTATCTTATTCCATTAGCTTTGCAATAGGGCTGATTCTTGCTAAATCCCGCAGCCAAGAACTCAAACAAATTCCGGGAATAGGGTGGCCAATCACAAGGGTGATGAGCAGGTAGTAAATCTCTAACAAAGGGCTCTTTATGTAGCAGGGGAAAGTATCGCTTACATTTTAAACAAGCTATTTAAACTAAAAGACTAAAATTCTTTTGTATAAGCCGGACCTATTGAATTTCAAACCGAGGGTTAACACAGGAATAAAAACTTTAAATAAAAATTTTAAAATACTCTGTTAAACGTAGTTTCCAATGTAAATTTTATTTAATTATTGAGTTAATTAATTAATGATACTAGCATAGTGTAAAATGTAAGGTGTAGGTATGTAAGTATGTATATAGGTATAGGTTATATGTATACATAATCTAATGGCGCAAATATAAACGGAAGTGTACACACCAGCAAACCAACGGAAATCATCAGAAGCGGCACAGTACCTACCATGAAACAGGAAACAGTATATACGGACAGACACAAATTGACAGTGCGGAAAATCCAAAACACCGGCATACCTCAGCAGATATGGGAGGAATGGGCAAGAAGAAATGCAATAATGGAAGAATCGGATCAAGAATCGATTGAAGAAGAACAGGTAAACGGAGAAGAGGAGGCAGAAAGACGGTGGAGAAGGAGAAAACAAAGCAAGAGGAACACAAGTACGCACCAGGGGGAAAGAAAACGACGAATAAATACTGGTCAACTGCAGAGGGGAAATTTAGAAAAGAAGGAAGTATAATCGAGCTGCGGGAACTTTACAATTAAGTGACAATAAAGTTTAAATAAGTTTTGGGTTAAATATTAAGCAGTTTATTAGCCATTAGGAAATTAAGATATTTGTAGGATATTTGTGGGTAGCAATACCACCCGGACGATACGTAATATTAAGTAGTTTATTAGTTATTAGGAAATTAAGATATTTTCAATTTGTAATCTTAGAACAATAGATACGTATGAAATAAGAACAATGTGAAACTTTGATACCAAAGTTTATTAAGTTAAAATGCATAATCGCATAACGGTCTTGGTTGCGTACTCAAAAACCCCATTGATGCGTAGCCTACTAACTACCCGGTGTTGCAGCAGCGGTGTCTTGCGGTATGCATTGCAGACATGCTAACGCGGCTCAACACCCCACCCGATCCCACCTATCACATAAATTCCTACCCACCTTACTGGCATGGGGTGGGCCTGGCGTAATCCAGGATCGGCCCTCGTGTCAGCTCCATGTCAGATGATGATGATGATGATGATGAATCATTTCCTAAATATTCTGTCTAGAAATCCTAATCAGAATCCAGAACCCGAATAAGCCGTCTTTTTCCGAGACTTAGAAAATTCATAAACCGTATTTAACCACAATGTGTAATTTGTTTGAATAAAAGTCGAAATAGAAATATTCCGGTTTTGATTTAAAACATTAAGCTGCCAGAGATCGTTGGTTGAATTGTGCAAAGTTAAAGAAGTAATCCTGCGGTTTTATAGAACTAGTAAAAAACCAACAAGTATGATACATTTGTATAAAGTTGAAAGAGCATTCTTTTGGCTTTATTCAGAATTGTTAAACTTCCAGGAATTTTTTTTATATTATATTTATCAAAAGTTTTCCTTATTTCATTTTTCACCGATTTTCACCAGAAGTTTTCGTTGTTTTATTTTCACCGTTCTTCAACCAAAATTTCCTTTATTTACCAACCCTAGTTTCTGAGGATTATGTTACGCAAAACTCATCTTATTTCAAAGTTAGTTTATAACTAAACTAAGCATTTCCGGACCCATGCCTATAAGAATTTTTTTTCTTGCGTTCAGATTCTGAATGTGTCCCACATGTTATGGATCACCGTGTATCATAACTAGCCAGATTTAAGGACTTTAATAACACAGCACAATAAGTAAAAACGACCATAAATCGATCGAAATAACTTATCACGAAAATTTATGTTTAGTACCGCCCTTCGATTCTGTGTTGGTATAAAAAGCAAACTGCTTTGTTTTAAAAGCGAATATTAAATATTCCAACAAAAAGTGGTGAGCGTTTTATAAAAAAGAGTCTGCAATAATATATTCCGAATGCCTATAGACGGAACTGACAACTGAATGGATTTAACCAGGAAATTCTAATTAATTGAAGCGGGTTTACACCACCGATGTCAAGTTTTTGACAATACCCTGGACACAATGCAACGGCTCTACGTTTTTAATAACAACGACATTACGGTTGTTTGCATTAAAAATTCCACACATAATTTTAGTTATTTAATTAATGATTGAGCCATTCGAATATTGATGAAAAGACTAAAATGCGTAGTGACATTTTCAAAAGCTTTAGTAGCACTGCAGTATCAGGTGTCTTTCGGGTATGTGCATTATGAAAATTGAAATGTTTGCCTGACCTGGCAGAGTGCAGAACTCTTTGGCGAAATGCCTAGACAATTTTTGAAACACTTTCATTATGATCTTGAAATGCATCTTCTTAACAGGAACACGCTCCTACATTTTAATTTAACATTTATTCGATTCGTCTCGTTTTCTTTAAATCTTGATGAATTTCTAATCTGAATTTTTATATTACAAAAGGTTTGTCATCTTTAAAACAATTATGTTAGCGACAAATATCGTATGAGTAAAGAACACAGTGCAATACGAGTGAAATATATCAAACAAAGTTATTTTACAAGTTTAAAGAAACTAATGTAATTTTTAAAGTTAACTGCAGTAAAATTTCTGCGATATATCCTAAAGTAAACAGTAATTTCCATTTACATGTCAACTGTGAATTAATTAATAAAGTTAACAGAATAAGTGCATTCTGGTGTAAGTTGGATAACTTCTCAGACAGAGATCCAAATCTTAGTTGTCACTCTGAAATGGGATTTAGATTGAAGAAAAGCGTCGTAGGATTTAAGTAAATGAGCTTTACTACCTTCAAGTTTTAATTTTTACTGCTTTGAGTGGAATCAATTAAAGCGCTTACTGTAACGATTATAGTATACAATCAATAAATGACATAAAATTAAACATTTATAGTATGTTCGTTTAAGATACGTAACAGAAACAGGGTGTCGTT
This sequence comes from Ctenicera cuprea, assembly GCA_958336395.1. Classification (NCBI taxonomy): domain Eukaryota; kingdom Metazoa; phylum Arthropoda; class Insecta; order Coleoptera; family Elateridae; genus Ctenicera; species Ctenicera cuprea. The sequence continues at coordinate 69,917,062 of OY284486.1, read as the reverse complement.
TTTAAAACGATCCACCTTAATTAACTTCTCAATAAAATTAAATATTGAACCGCAGTAAAAACAAACTTGCAAGGTGCAAAAGGGACCAGAATATGCCTTTGATGTTGTTGAGCGTCTACTCATTCCTTCACCTCTAGCCATCGCAACTTAAAAATATTAAATAGCACCATACACCTTGTAAAACATCAAATTAAAAAATTTAGAAAATACTGTTAAACAGTAAAAATAAAATTAAAATCGGATAATCCGTCTATAGGGGCGTACACATCTGAGCACGCACAGGCTGGAAAATGAACTCGAGCAACGCGGTAGCAAGTGCTGCATTTATTCTAATGTACAGCTTAATTAAGAAAGAATTAAAAAAAAAGGGAACCGACTTCAAATAAAAACACAAAAGTGACATAAGTTAACTAAAAAGCAAAAAATAAATGTTTTTTATACAACAGTTTAATACTTATTTGTTGTTCCGTTTAATGTAATTAAGAAATTGCTGTTTATTATATAATTATTAATTGTTTTATAATTTTGAAGTCGGTGCCAAGTAAAACATAATAATTATATACCTTGCTGCAATAACAAATTAGATTCGAATTTTTGTTTTACTTGACACCGACTTCTAAATTATAAAACAATTAATAATTATATAATAAACAGCAATTTCTTAATTACATTAAACGGAACAACAAATAAGTATTAAACTGTTGTATAAAAAACATTTATTTTTTGCTTTTTAGTTAACATATGTCACTTTTGTGTTTTTATTTGAAGTCGGTTCCCTTTTTTTTTTAAAGTTAATTATTTTACAATTTTAAGTGATGGGTAGACCTAGTAAAGATGCTTCTCGAATGAGGAAATGACGGCTAGTTGAAACGGAAGATGAAATACGGAAACACTAAAAAGTCGGTTAAAAAAAATAGATTTTGAGGAGTATCTTCGAAGTTCAAGCTCCAATACCAATGAAATTATAATGGGACCACCTTGGAACTATACCGAACCCATCACAAAAAAATCATTAAAATCGGTTCATAAACAAAAAAGTTATGCCCGAACATACATAAAAAAAAATTAAAAAAAATATATATACAGACGAATTGAGAACCTCCTCCTTTTTTTGAAGTCGGTTAAAAAGAAAGAAGAAAAAAGAAATGAGAGGCGTTTTGGTGGGCAACACGCCTTTATCAAAGCAGATTATAAGGTGGTGGCTCTAGTTTGCTATGGGACCTACAAAGCGATGAAAGCACTGGACAATTAAGAAACTTTATTCGCATGGCGTCACAGGACTTTGAATTTCTGAATGTTTTTGGTATTCGTCAATTAAATGTAAACATACTTCGTTGCTCCACTCCATATTTAATAGTAATTCGAGTAATTATAGAAAATATAACGACAAATTCACAAACACAAGTTCTTCGCATAACTTTGCCGTTCACACTGAGCACGCACACACACAAAAATTCCATTGAGCATGTTCAAAAGACCGACTACCTGCGGCTCGCATTCGTTCGTGCGCGCGAACGGCTACACACGCACGCATGGCCTGAGCAAGGCGTCCACACTAGAGCATTCGTGCGCGCTCAGCCTGTGCGTGCTCAGATGTGTACGCCCCTTGTGGTTTAAAAATTGTTTAAAAATTTTATTTGAGAAACATAATGTGCCATACTAACCGCAAAATAAACATAAAAATCCCAGTTGTGGTTGAAACAACTAAAATCAAACAAGGTATCCTTATTAAAACAAATATAAAACCCTTTACTTCTTTCTCTTTCGACTTCATCAGTAGAAAAAAAGGTGAACCACAACGAATCTGAAAATTAAATCAACAAAGTAGAAACGTTTTTTAAGCCTGGTGAGTAGGAAATCACGACGTTGTTTTAGGTTTAAGCGACGTTTCTACTTCGTTGATTTAATTTTCAGAGTCGTTGTGGTTCTTTTCTTTGTTTTCTACCCATGACGCTGCTTAGCAAACAAAATGTATATTTAGAGTACCAAAAAGCTGTCGTTCAACCGCCACGGGATCTTTCTCGTATTTATAGAAGTTTCTGAATATTTTTAATTTATCTAGAATATTTTGACAATTATATGGCGATTGAGAAAATTTTTTGAGTGCGTTAGAGAGATTGCGTTTGCGCAGATCGGGTATTTGACATTCGTAGAATACAAATTTAAGGTCTTTTTTCGAGCGCGTCTATTTTGACATATAGCACCCCTCCCGTTTTAGCCTGTTTTTTTGGAGTACTAACCTCATTTTCTTGCGGTGTCGTCATTCTATTGCAATTTATATTTAAACAAAATTTGGTTTTTCTGTGTTAAGTCGTCTACACTTAAAGTGTATACAGATAGCTGACACACAGACAGACATGCACACAGCGTTTGCTTTATCGGTCTCCCAAGGCCCCAAAAACCTGCTTATTAGTAAAAATGTTAAGGTTAAAAGTCTTTGGCATAAAAGTACCTTTCTTTTAGGCATAACTCGTATATCGACCAGTAAACTCAAAGCGAAAAAGAAATATAAAATTTAAAATGGAATTAATGTAAGAAAGTGAGCTTTTACGCCTAAGTATCAAGGTAGAACAGCATAAAACGTTAAACTGAAAATTAAATAACGAAAAAATTTTTTTGTCCATAAGATTTTGCTTTTAAAAAAACTAAATAAACAAACAACCAATACCCTAACCTTAACAAATTTTCAAAATGTGCTTCTCTAAACAATAGCAAAATTTATTTTGAAATTCTCTTCATACTTTGGTAAATGTTTCTTTTGTAAGTGCTCTACATTCCGGGATTATTCGATTTCTTACGCCCTGTAGGTTTTCTTTCAACGGATAAACATTGGTCGTAACTAGAAAATAAAATACCAAGTATTATGCAACCAGACGACTGCGTCAAAAAATAGGGGGTGGGGAACGGGTGCCTTACATCAATATAGACGTGCTCAAGAAATAAGTGATTTATCGATTTTGAGATTTCCAAACTTTTTAAAAAATGTTAAATTTACATTTAAAAATAACTAAAAAATATGTTTGAAATTTATTTCATATTTTTAAAACCATTTCTAACTTTCCATAAAATTGTCAAAAATTTTGAAATGTTTAAAAAAGGTTCAATATTTTTAATGAATGCATGGCAAGACCCGTGGCGGTTGCCCGACAGCCTCTATTTTAATTTTGTGGGTTCATACAACTTAGTTAATGTTGCAATCTGCTAATTTCTTTGTGATGCCTTCTATAATTTTAAAAAATTCGACAACATACACTCTTTTATTTCATAAACAGAGAAGGACAATACGTTTCGGTTTATGCTAAATTGGTCATTATATTAGAAGAAGATTTACACAATTAATTGTAGGTGGAGCAAAATTTCGAAGAAGGGTTAAATGTTCCGCCTTCTGCTCAATTTTTGATTATGAAATTTGCTGCGTCATGTTTAGTTTTCGTCAATCCTAAAAAAATTGATACAAGAAATATCAAAAAATCAATTTTTTTATTCTCGCAATACTTAGATAATTTGCGAATTTATACCAACTACGTATTGCCGAAGCGTCCGTGGTTATGGCTTGGCTGGCTTTCTAAGTCTACCATATTAAGTCTTGTTTGTTGCATGACTAATACCTTCCCATCCTTGTGTAGCGCAGCAACGAACAGAGTATATTAGGTGTTGCGTTTGCCATTTGCGGAGTAATCAGCGTGTGTGCAGTTTACCATTACCACTGCTGGTGGAATTACAATGTTGTACATAAATACGTTCGCAAACAGTAAAAGGTTCTAATAAAAAATGAAGTGCAGGAAAGTGTTTCGCTTGTTTTAAAACGTGTGTGATAAAGTCGCGCAGCTCGCACACTACATAAGCTTGCACTTTCAGTAAAATCTGGCAACAAACTGATATCTCCAACTTCTTAGTTGTTATACTAAAATCGGTAAAATAACAATTATGATCATAGAACGAAAATAAATTAAAAAGTAGTGTGGTCGATATTGATCGCATCTAGCTTAGTTTGCTCTTATTTCTTGTCAAATTATGTTTGCTTAAGTAAATTTGAAACAATATCGCTAAGGAAACTGATATGTAATGCTAAAAAACCGAAATGATTTATGATTTCAAAAGAATGAAATCTCGTCAACAACCGGTAGCGAAACTTTAATCCCTATATTTGAAGGGCGGTCCTTTGAGATAATGGATCCATTAGGGTATAAAGCCATGCATTATTTAAAGTCGCTGGCGATGAGAGGCTATCATATTTCTTTGTCACTTTACTTAACAAATTTCGCTGAATAAAGCAAATCGTATACATGCAATTATCTCACCTTATTTCGACAAAGCAATAAAAATGATCGCATCAGCTTTAGTGCTTAAACGACAAAATTTACAGATTTAAGATTTTAACAGTGCAGAAGATTACATCTTTGCGTCATTTTAAACACGCAAGTGTAAGCGGGTGCAAAACGTATATTCGATGTGCCAAATATTTTACTGTAGACAGAAACTTTTGGACTGAGCTCTTTTGTACAAAGCACATTAACTTTATCGCAAATTAAATAATTGAAAATCTCTGCTGTTACCAGAAAGTGCCAGAATTGAAGAGGAAATAGAACGGGCTAGAAAATAAGTTATTGAAATTACAAACTAAAACCCACATGGAATTTCATTCATAAACTTGAAAATTGTATACGCAAAACAAACCACATATTTAAACAGTCGTGCAGTTAGAAGAAATTCTTTGTGGCTTTATATAAATTGTTTAAATTTACACACGCCACGTCATTCTCATGATATTAACACATACGTACATCATCATAGGAAAGCTAAATATTTTAAATTTAATGCTCTCCTTTAAATAAGCGAAGGGTTTCAATTCCCAAAGTAATGCATTAAATTAAACATCATTTCTTTGATGTCAAAATAATGTATGAACTAAATATCACAAGCTGGTGTCATCAAAAGTTAGAACAAATGCTAAAAAGTTAATTCAATTTACAACTCAGTTATTTATCGTTTCGGTGTTAACGTTGCTACGGTTGCGTTGATGACTACTCTTGTTTTTGTTCAAAACTATTAGACTGTAATTTTGTTGTATAGCAGCAGAAAGGGGTTAAGTAATTATAAATGGTTGACTACGAAAGTCCTTTTCGTGAGATGCCTGAACCTAACGGCTGTTCTTGCTGCTTTGATTTAGGAGGCAATCGCTTGCTCTAATTATGAAATATTTACTCAATTCCATGCAACAAGTTCTTCTCGAATATTAAGTAAGTAGTAGTCTGCACTTGATAATATTGATAATATTCACCGTAACGGTTAGATGTTTGGTAAACTTTTGTCAATTTATGACTTGCATTCAATAAGTAGCCACCAATATTTGATATACTAGCTGTAGTTTCACCCCCTTTAATTTTTTGTTTATAAATATAATAAAATGAAACTTTGGGAGGTTATTAGACAATAAAACTACAACCATATGACGCCTATTTCAATTATTTTGCTGGAAGTGACCACAACTTCATTATTCCAAATCGAACCCCCTGTATAATTTTAAAATTTTAAAATACAATCTTGCTTTGCGTTAAGCCTGCCATGACATGCATAAAGGCATTCCCACAAAGTCAAATTGCTACTAATTTTTGAAATTTAAAGCCCATACTTGTGAGTCTACGAGACTAAAAAATCTGTTAAACAAAATCCAAATTTTCAAATAGATTAATATCTTCTCATTGTAGTTTATAGGTAATAGTACCTTGTAGCCATAACGTGATTAGAGGTTTAGTAAATGAATTTAATTTAATTCAGTGATTACAATAATTACAAAAAATCCAGTCACTACAAAAAACTGCTATACTCAGGTAAAAAAATTACATTCCTGGAACACTCTCAAATTTCGTTAGAACATGGAACAGTCCATAGAACGTTCTAAAGAGTGTCCTAAAAACATAATATGTTTCACCTACATCGAAACGTTTCAAAGACATTCTTGAAACGTCTCAGCAGAGTTTTCTAGCCTAAAAGTTTTAAAAACTATCCTTGGAACGTTCCGAACATTTACTAAACAGATACTCAGAAACGCTCCAGTGGAACGTTCCAGCTGAGACATCTCATTCTTGAAACGTTCCAAAGACGTACTCAGAAACGTCTCAAGTAACTTTCCAGCAGAAACGTTTCAAAGACATTCTTGAAACGTCCCAGCGGAGCGTTCTAGCCGAAAAGTTTTAAAAAACATTATTGGGACGTTCCAAACATTTACCAAAAAGGTACTCAGAAACGCTTCAGTGGAACATTCCAGCTGAGACATCTCATTCTTGAAACGTTCCAAAAACGTCTCAAGTAACTTTCCAACAGAAACGTTTCAAACACATTCTTGGAACGTCTCAGTAGTTTTCTAGCCTAAAAGTTTTAAAAACTATTCTTGGAACGTTTCGAACATTTACTAAACGGATACTCAGAAACGCTCCAGTGGAACATTCCCGCGGAGACATCTCATTTTTGAAACGTCCCAAAGACGTACTCAGAAACGTCCCAAGTAATATTATTATTAATCAAAAATGTAAATTAAACTAACGACAAAGAAAACGTAACCTAAAATTTGACATTTATCGAAAAATGTGGGTGAGAGCCTAGCACCACAAACACATCACTTTTATTTAAAAGCCAACTTAAATTGCGAATTTTCTATACACATTACCGTAGGTACACACACAATAAAAAATAACTGAACTTGCGTTAAGACTTATTGACACATATACCGAGTGATCACTTAAATTTCAGCTCTAGTTATCTATGATTAATTCACACAAACAATTGGAAAGGTATGTTTGCTGTGTTAACCTACGGATTGATGTCATAGGTACGTTTGTAATTATTTTTTGAATATTGTTAATATTTTCAGCGCCTCTCATTCTAGGTCGACCACTACCTTCTGTTCTAGTTACACAACCAGTTTCTCTGAATAAATCCACAGAATGGTTCAAAATATTTACAAACTGTTTGTACTCGACTGCTACTTCTGAAAATCTCTCGTGAAATGCTGCCATACACTCCGGAATTGAAAATTGCTTTTCGCCACTATTTGTATGTACAAAAGTATGCCTCAACAATAAAAGCGTTTTGTGCTGTCGTATAAACCCTTTTTAGTAAAAATACTAAGATAATTAATGTTTACTACTGACAGTTCATAAATTTGACATTTCAATTAATTTTGTTTTTGTGAATTAATCAAAACCATGACTTAAATTTCCATAGATAACTAGAGCTGATTTTAAATGATCACTCGGTACACCTATGCATAAGCCAAAGCCAACGTCAGGACCACGTGATTTAAAATTCTTTGAAACAATCCTGCGGAAAGTTTTATTTGGAATATTTGGAATACAAATATGCCACTATTGGGACGTTCTACATGTTCCAAAAACGTTCCATTCCACCTGTTATAAAGCAAAATGATTAACATAATTATGGTTGCCTAAATCAGGAGGTATAATAATATAATAATAAGTCAGTTATTTTTTTTATTAAAACTTTCAAAATAATAATTTTTTTTGTAGCAACGTTTGTACTCAGAGCAATATCTAGAGACATAAACCTCGCCAGCATTATTTTAAAAACTTGATAAGAAACATTAGATAAAAGAAAGAACCAAATCGTGTACACATGTTTAAAATCGATGAAGTCAAAGCAAGTAATGCATTCGTTTTTATTAATTCAGCTCACTGCGTTACACAGAGAAATAGGAAACGAGCTCGGAATTAGTCATGCATCTGACAGAAAAACGCTCTATAAACACGGTTTTCGTTTTGCACTATTTGTATGACAACAATGCTCAAAGAAAACTTAATTATTGCGACTCGCGAATTCACAATCATAAATTAAATAACTATTTTCTATTTTTTATCGTTTTCTCTGATGAGTCTTACAAATAATGGTATGTTCAACCGCAACAACATTCAATTTTGAAATAAAGCAATTTGAAAAAAATCTGCGATTAATGAGACAAGGTAACTTCCAAGATACGTTCAGAGTTAACGTATGGACAAGCATAGGGAAAACACGAGTTGTAGGACCAAAAAAGTATACGATATTTACATTTTTTGTAGAATGAAAAGCCTATATTTGAAGAAACTGCCCTTAGTGTGGATTCGAAACGTTCGAATATCCGAGTGAATTTTTTGCATTCGGATATGTGAAAAGGCAAAAAAAGGTATTCGGATTTTTTTTAATACGGATTTTGGATTTATTCCGTCGCGTCGGTCCGGATTTCGATGCGGATTAAAATTTCGAGTTTTTAAAGAACGCAAAATCTTGCAAAATCTCACTTTCTTGAGCAGCGATTTTATTATAATATACAATGTTTAATACGGAATTACATACTTATTTATTTAAATGCTACATTAATCCGGACTGTAGATTTGTGAATTTATTTTAACGCAAATTTTATCAGGTAAATTTGTAGGAACTAATATTCGGATTTTCTAGATAAATCCGGAAATCTCTTTGAGTAACTCCGGGTATCGGATGCTTCAGATAAATCCAGATATTGGATTTTTGGATAAATTCCGATAGCAGAGAACAGATAATCCTGATAGTGAAACTGTAACGGATTCCAGATTATTCGGATAACGAATAATTTATAACTGGAAATCTGATATTTCCAACAGAACAGAGTTCCACCACGTAACGCAAAAATGATTAGAAATTATCTAAATGGACGATTTAATCTAACAAATAATCATTTTAGGTGAGGTCATCACCTGACAAGATTTAATCGTTCGCCAACCGTCATTTAGATAATTTTTTATAAAATAATTTAGATTTTCTTTATACTGTGATTAAATGAAGGTCTAAAAGAAATTTCTTTGATCGTTATATAAATATCATCACTATGATTCTAAGCTTTTTGAGTAGAAACGCCCACTTTACATTTTTGAAAAATAGGCACGTTATCCTAGTAGAATTTTTAGACTAATGCCAATTCGTTTCTGGTTTTTGGAATTCGTGACTCGGCCATTTAAATAGGGCTGTTTGCTGTTGCTTTAAAATACCTCCTTGTATTATAATACCTTAAAACGCCAGAAGTTGTACTAATGTCTGCATTGGCCACGATAACTGCTCTAAGAAAACAAGGAGGAAACAAGTCATCAAGTCTGAGAATTGGTTTAGGGTTTGGTGGAAGTTGTTAAACTTAGCAGGAGTTTGAATTGGCGAGATGTGTTTATAGTTCGACTAGTCCGACAAAGGCGTTGATGGCTAAAACTGTTGGCGCCATTGGAAAACTTTCATCGTTTTTACACGTTAATGCACCATTGGACTTTGTCTTATTGTTTTGTTTTCCAAATTTTGTTTGCATAAAATGCGAAATTCTGCACACTATCGCATTTACATAAACGCTCTGATATCCAGCCATTTCGAGCCTTATAGTTTTTAGTGTCGTCTCTAAAGAAATTGCAGACACGGAAAAAGCACCATTTTACCCTTCAAACTCCAGAAAGTTGGTTAGATAGGTTTAACATTTTTTTGCAATGTAGTCTCAAGCACATAAAAATAAATAAAAAGTTTTCATAATTTCGGAAACAAATTTAAATTTAAATGCGCGTTGAAACGAGTATCTACTGTAAAATCTACAATCAGCTATAATTTCTCTGGGGAGTTTCAGCTCGGACCCTATTTCACTGCCTTTTGTAGTGGCTCGTTTTGCGCTATAATTGCCTGGATCTAATCATTCCTTTTTAATTGCAGTATCAGTTAGGCGAAGCGGTCTTTATTTATTTTCCTTGTATTTAAATAAATCTGGAATAGTTGGCAAGAAGACGGAGGTCGTTGAAAATATTTATGTTTGCGAAATTGGAAGCAGCCATAAATCTTGAAAATTTTTATCATATTGACAGATATAAAAATTCAGGACCAATACAGTTCAAATTCAAACGTGGTGAGATACGACTAAACTTTCTCATCTATCATAGAGAAGAATCCGCTGTTTCGCATACAAACATCCTACTGATACTTTATTATATTGTACAGAAAAAATTTCCATATTTTGTTATGCATGCATAAAATTTATCAATGCCACTAGTGTAATACTTTCTCAAAATAAATAACTGCTTCATTATTTTGAGTACTTCACAACCAAATTACTGCAATAATTTTGAATCTAGGTCACCAATAAAAGGAAAGTGTGTGAACTGTGATTGTTCTAATTTGAAAACCAAAATTTAACGGTGGGTCTGTTCCACCGTAATTACGCCAGAAGTTTTCGAACGTCGCGTCGTGCAAAAAAGAGAGCGTGAGTGGCAAATAATCCCGAAAATTCCATTTTGCTTGATTGTAGTACCGGATGCCGGAGGAAACTTTATAGATATGCAAAGGAGGAATTGGAATTAAATTATTTACAGAAACATCGATGAAGCACGGCTAAAAGCATACCGAACACTAAAGTGAATTTGTAACGTGCGGATTACTCTAGTTTTAGTATGTGTAATAGACATATTGCTAATGATCATTATACAGAGTCCGCCAGAAACATCTGACACATTATAAAGCTTAAACTTTAACCAAGGAAAGTAATAACCACAAATATGCAGGTATATGAGTCGTGGTAGCTCAGAGGTTAGGCGCTTAGCCTCGAACGCTAAAGGTCTGGGGTTCAATTCCCAGCCGAACCCATACAGCAATAAAAATCTATGCCGCAAACTGCCGCATTCCCCAATCCGGTGTAGGCAGCCGTGGAGTCTTAATGTCTAAAACTTTCTCTGGTATTTAGTCGTTCGGATTCGACGTTAAACTGTAGGTTTCCCGTACTTCACCTTAGCGCAAAAGAGAGTACGTGGCAGAGAACAGTGCCGGTGCCCAGCAGTAGGACGTAACGGCTGATTGTGAAATGCAGGTATCAATTTATGAAGTAGCTTATGGAAATTTCATTCATTTAAAACAATTAACTATATTAACATAAACGCCGTTTTTGGCGATTGTTTCTGCACCGCAATTCTTTTACTGGCGTAACGGTGATTCCTGCAAGGATTTTATGTCGTAAAAGACATAATAATATGTATGTTCCCTTATAAACCTAAGATATATTTTCTTAAACGCGTTTTTATAGTAAATATATACAGGGTGAGTCAACAGCGCCACGGTGCTCAATATCTTATTTACTATTTAAAATATAAAAAAATGTTTCGAATAAATGTTTTAAAAGACTAAAACGACCACCGTTCGAAATTATTTTTAATTACACGGAGTTCCATATAAGCGTGGCACACCAAACTTACGTTATTTTAAATAGAATATATGTTTGCATATTCCTATTTGCTTTAAAACGCGTTTCTGTGGGCGTTTTGTTTTTAAAATTTTGTTGCGGCGTTGCCAAGTTATTCTACTTTATTCGAAAAATTTGACATTTGCCGACCTCGCTAATAAAATCTGCACGAGTCGTATTTTCTAAGAATAAATAAACTTTTTCTGTTAAACTTTAGTCAAGACCCTATTCTCTAGATATTTTAACGTTGAAATTCGTTATACAGGGCGTTTGATGCAGCAGTGCAACAATTTCGTAAGTTAATGAGTCATAACTAAATTTTTTTAAATAAGACACTTTGTATATTTTTAAACAGTTAGGTATAGACTATTAGTGCTATCAACTGCCCCACTTATAAACTTTCGAAATACCTTTCCAAAATTCTAACACCTCATGTTGGCAAAACTGATTCTTTCTTCCTAAATTCCAACCATTTTGTTCAACGACTTCAAAATTTGTCTATGAATCCTGAGGATATTTTAGTCAGTTTTGATGTCGAATTTCTGTTCACTAAGGTTCCTATCTTGATTCCATTTCTTTAATCCAGGACATACTTTCCTTACACAACCAACCCACTGACTTGTCCCTCCTAGTACAAAATTGCCTAGCTTCCACCTATTTTCTATTCCGTGGACAGTATTACGAACAAGTGTAGGGTGCTGCCATGGGTTCCCCACTGTCTCCTGTCGTTGCTAACATTTTTATGGAAGCATTCGAACAGGAAGCCCTAGACCCCGCACCTTTAAAACCTAAATGTTGGTTCAGTTACGTCAATGATACCTTCGTTATCTGGCCTCATGGACGGGATTCCCTTTCCGTCTTTCTGTCACACCTAAATTCCCAACATGCTAACATCCATTTTGCTATGGAGATTGAATCCAATGACAACCTTCCTTTCTTCGACGTCCTAGTGAGTCGTCGCCCTGACGGCAAACTAGGACATTCCGTGTACCAGAAACCTACACACACAGACCGCTACCTAAACGCACATTCTCATCATCATCCCGCCCAGAAACGTTCTGTCATCAATTCCTTAGTTAACCGAGCCTTTGCCATTTCTGAACCATCCTACCTGAAAGACGAACTCAATCACATTACGACTGTCCTTTCCCAAAACAGCTACAACAAACGAGACATCCAACACGCTATTACTCAAAAGGCCCAACCCGCAAACACAGAACATACCAATACTCTTACACCACCTACCTCTATAGCATTTCTAACTTATATACACAACACCACCGACCGCATCAGCAGACTACTTAAACAAAACATAAAAACCGTTTCAAAAACTTCCCAATTTCCTTCCTCCGACCAAAGACAAGTTACCTACCCTCCAATCCTGCGTTGTGTATAGTGTACCTTGCTCCTGTGGGAAAGCCTACATCGGTGAGACAAAGAGGCCGATCAGCGTTCGAGTTTCTGAACACCAGCGCTGCACTCGATTGAAACGTCCCGCAGAGTCGGCTATCGCAGAACATAAACTCAATACAGGCCATAACATTCAATTTGACAAGACCCAAATCCTAGCCCGTTCTTCCACCTACCTCAACCGTGTGATCCTTGAATCCATAGAAATACACAAAACTCCTAACAATATCAACCGAGACCACAGCTATCCCTTTCACAATGCCTACAAACTACTATTTCCGACTTAACCCAAGCCCCGCCCTGCAACCGCTCAACTGCTACAGCCCGACAGCCAATCACAGACCCAGCAGTCACACCTTGTTACCCACCCGTCCCTTATAAACCCGGTGCCTGCACCGATCTCGCCGACATCGAGAGGGCCTTCGACTCCGTCTGGCACGAGGGACTCGTGGAGAAGCTCCTTCAGGCCGAAATCCCACCCCAGTTTGTCCGCATCCTCCACTCCTTTTTGAAGAGCCGCCAACACCGGGTGCGCGTCCGGGGCCTTCGGTCCCGACCGTTCACTCCGTCTGCGGGCGTCCCCCAAGGATCCATCCTGTCACCACTCCTATTCACCATTTTCTGCCGAGACATTCCCGCTCCTATCCACCCTGCCGTCCGTCTTGTCCAGTTCGCCGATGACACGGCTCTCTGGGCACCCTCCTACTACAGCACCCACTCATCCAACATCCTCTCGGCCGAACTCGAAAGAGTGGAACTTTGGTTCCGACGATGGAGAGTAAAGCCAAATCCAAACAAAACTCAAGTAATCCTGTTTCGTCACCCCAACCATACCCGAAAACGCCGCCTTGACTCCGGCAACGTCCAACTGACCCTGTGGGGGCAGCCACTTCGTCTCTCCCCAAACGCTACCTACCTCGGGGTGACCTTCACGGCCACCCTGAATTGGTATCAGGAGACAAGGAAATGCCTCGATCAGGTTCAGCGGCGTAGCAACCTCCTTTCCCGCCTCCGCGGCACCTTCACCGGCTGCCACCCCACACCCTCCTCCATACCTACAAAACCTTTATCAGACCCATCATTGAATACCGTTACTCTGTTTTCAGCGTGGCACCCCCTGGCTACATCAATCAACTCCGGCAGAAGGAGAGGGCCATCGCCAGGATAATTTTCCGCCTTGACCGCTTCCACCCTTCCGAGGAGGTCTGCGATCTAGCGGGAATCGCTCCCATCGATGGAAGACTCGCCGGACTCCGGAGGGGATACGTTGCCAGGGCCGTTGCGCTGCAACGGGAAGACATCCTAAGAACCCTCACCACACCTTCCATCTACCAACCGAGACCCAAGCGGAAGCTTAGGCTCCCTCCCGCAGCTTTCCTCGCCGACTCAGAAGATCTGCCCCAGGACCTAGAGGACTTCCTGGACAACATTCCACTAGCCTTCCGCTAGAGGCCGGATCACCCCAGGGAGTATAATACCCCCCCCCCCCCCTTTCTTTTTAATATCACATTTTACAATCAAGCCGCTCTTCCCTGCCTGCAGCCCCGCGCTTCGCCCCTTACCCCCACTGGCCCCCTTATTGCACTAGCCCCTAACTCCACTAGCCCCCTTTTCCAAGTCCGCGCTACAACCCTTATTCACTAACTTTCCCGGCTGAAGAGGAGATCGCTCCTACAGCAGCCACTGTGACATAAATTACATAGGTTTTTCTAATTTTCTTAGGACTAATTATGTTTTTTATTTTACAGATTCGACGTTGATCATCATCATCATCATCCGGTCTCGCCAGTTGTGTTCCAGATCCCGTGCAACCGAGGACGAAACGTCGGCAGTTCATGCACCGATGACGCGGCTTCAACCCGAAAGCCTAGATGTTATATATACAAGATGTTATTTAGAAAGCAAAAGTTACATACATACCTATCTAGTATAGGCTTTAAAACACCCAGAGTGTTGTAATATTTAAATTTTAACAAATGAAATAAGTTGTGCTCCTCTGAAAACTATGTTTTGCTTGGAAAGGTATTCATTCGCCGAGCGAATATGCAGCAAGTGCTTTTGTTAAAACATTGCAGCAGCACACAGAAACGTTAGAATTATTTCATTGAATTGTATTCAGAAATAATAAACGTAACAGCAGTTACTCAAATACTCCCAAACGAAATTAGCTCATTCCTAGCAAAATTTCACGCTAATTACTACATCCTGTAAGGAATAATATGGTAAAATGAAATGCAGGGAGTGGGGAGTATTAAAATAGGCAAATTTGTGGAAATAATTTAATTAGTAAAAAAGAAAACTAAATAAGTAATAATGGGCTAATACCAATCAAATCTAATATCTTAATATCGCGTTTTAAAACCAACCTACTTTTTGCTAGATTCTGTCAGTACGAGTACTTATTAAATCAGATTGCATAACTCATAGGTTAAACCCATATTATTGTATTATCTGATCTGAATGCATCTACTTAAAATCGCTTATAAAATCTCGATGATAATGGAACGTAAAGCAATTAGAAAACAAAATCTTTGTTTATTTTGATAAAATGGCCAAGTTTTACATGTTTATTAAGATAAGATTTTTCTTGCCAGAGTGACGTCTCAGTTTTGTTGACAGCGGCATAGAGAGCAAAAAAACAATGCGGAATATACAGACAAACTTCTCCCCTACAAACCCTGACGAGACCTTGTTAGCGAAGGCCCATACTGATGTTGAAAATTGTCAAGCTCGACTCGAGTGGTGTTTACACAGAGCGCAATTAACAGGCTCCAGGGAGCCATGTATCAGTATTAGAGACGCGTCTGGCATTTCAGCGCTGCTCTGACTTGCTGAAAACACCAACTTTTTACGCATCCTTACGTATATCATGGGTTAAGCCCTTCCTGCAAAATGGAGTAACAAGAGTATTTTAAATTAGGCCCTAAAATACCCACTAGCATGCTCATAGCCGACTTCGGTATGAAACCACAATAGTACACATTGCTGTTCTTTTTCGGAACCAACGAACAGAATTAAGCTTAATAGCGTTGTATACTTTTGCAGCCCCAAGCCTCTCTGTTCAAATATTGTACATCTTAGTTTCACTTCTGTTACATTTATAGTCTATCTTGTGCGAGTATCATTTTCATAAATACTGCATTATTAATGTTTAAAGAGAGTGGTGTCATAAATATTTTAGGGCTTTTCGTGGTCATCAGAAATGCATTAATATATTTTGTACATTAATAAAGGGACATGTCCATACCCTAAATATTTTGGTTAATGTTTTCGTAAACAGTTTTTGATAGATGGGGTTCTTTAGTATATTTCATTTCGCAAAAACAAATCCGGATGTTAGTAGCAGCCAATTTGCGATATAGTTCTCTCGGAGCCAAGTAAACAATGCATTCAGGAATTCAGGATAAGTGCATCATTTATAACGGACAGTGATGTGTAGCTAACATTTGAAGCGCTAACGCGCTAGTTTTTGCCAAATCTTGATGAATACAATCCATTTTCTGAAATCTATAATCACAATCCGCTTTTTCTTGAGCAAAATCTTCTCACGTTATTAAATGGAAATTTTAGAAAATCTTGAAGGATTAAAATTGCTTAAATTATCTTAAAATTTATATAGAAATTGAATGATCTTCCAGGAATAAGTCGTTTTTATTACAACTTACAATTTATTTATTTTTGTACGTTATTTTATTATTTCCTTTGTTGTTTAGTTTATAAATGACCATAGAACGAGTAGTTGATTGTCAGGAACTTTTCTATGAGAGTATTATCCGTAAAACCGACGTATATAGTCGGAAAAAACAGAACGAAAAGGGAGTTACATAAATGTAACAAATTTATTTTTCGCTTCAAAGACTGGTGTCCGTGAATGCTGACTCCGGTTTTGACAGCTGTCACTTTTCCCACGCGTTTTCAGATTATATTTTGCAGTAAGTAATCGTGCACTTATATCCACATTTTTCTTCGTAAGGAAACACAGTCATCGATTTTTACCATACAAAATATACACCCCCGCTGATGCTTAAGATTTTAACCAACAATAAGGCTTATTCAACAATACTCTTGGATTGGAGTATAATAAGAAAATGTGCAGGTAAGAAAACGCATTCGTCTATTTGCACATTAACTTAATCTGCTCTGAGGGAAAACGAAAAATGTTTGAGCTAAATGTAAAATGTTTTGTAGTAACGAGGTTTAAAGGTTCGTTTATTTTCGGCATTGTGCTTTTTGTCCCCAAGTAATTATCATATGCCCAGTGGACAAGGATAATATCGGATCTCCAGTTTGCTTGAAATAAAAACTCCGTTTTCATATTCCGAAAGCTTTCGTAGTAATCAAAAACAGTATGTAAAGTGCAAATAACGGATGGCAGCGTTAGCAAGACAGAATTACTAGAATTTACATATAAATTGTGTATAATACATTCATAATTAAAGATGAAAGGTATCGTCGACAAAATATAATTTGGTGCCCACCAAAGTTAAATTTTCATTAATTGGTTGGTAAAATTTTAAAAAGAAATCCAATGTTAAAACTACAACTCTTAAGAAACCGGAATAATAAGACAATAGACAACGCGATATATTACGACAGTTTGCTGTAATTGATAGCCACTTAGAATTTGTAAAATACAGCACAAAGAACTTTAGGAATGCACAAGATTAACACATTTACAAGACACCAAAAGAAGGAAATTTATGTACATGCACAAAACACGTTTCTACAAGTGCCGTCTTAGCACGTTGTTGTTTCTCACTTCTGTAATTTTATTTCCTTATATTTACACTACATTACATGTGCAGATTTGCTTAATTACCCATGCGGCTTTAATTGCTTAACTAACAATGTAGAAAAAGATACGTTTTATTGCTCGCAACACTTTATCCGAATAAGCCCGACCAGTAATGGTGTACAGGTGATTCACTTATCAGCTTAATTGTCTTAAATGCAGCCCAATAATCACTGAATCTAAAAACCGTTTATCAGCAAAATAAGTTAGGTGCAAATGTAAAATCTCTCTTACATTTTCACTTTCTACGGCAGAAGTAATTTTCATCAATCCAACCTTTATCAAATTCTCGTTCGATTTGATTTTTTTGTCTTCAATTGCTTGGTCAACTTATTCAACGTAGTCAAACAGAATAAAGCTACCCAAACTTTTCTTTAATAAAAGCACATTCCTGTGCATATTTCATACAAAATTTGAAACAAATTTTAGAATATTTGAAAACGAAATCTATAGTGTTAGAGGTCACTCATGTTGACATTTAACACCAAACTCGGCAGATTCACGTCCCGAACCCGAAGAAAACCTATATTTATATTATTAATTTTCAATGTTATGATTCTTTTAAATTTATGTTTAATGTTATGATCCTTTGAATTGTGTAGCTGAAAGGAGAACACGATGTCGTTATGGTAGTTATTAAAGCATATTGGTTCGAACATGTTGGTTTTAATATATACCGAAACGTGTTTTTCCGGCAAAATCTGTATATCAACTTCTGGATAGATTACGATTTTTAACTTTGAGGAAATTTAAAAGCAATGCAATAAATATTGGTATCAATAACTCTGTGGTCCTCAGGCTTTCTTAGGAACGATGATGTCATAATGGCACGTTCGGGGCTACGAAGCATAAACATGGCGAAGTTCAACACGAATTGGAGGCATTCGAGATTAAGCCATATTATAGTTTAGATGTTATGTTCAAGTTCATTGTAAAATGACTGTTTTATTAAACTACAATTAAATGTTCTAATTAATTGTTTAGAATATTGACTTTCACTTTTCTCCTGACAGTAACAGTATGGTATACCGTCTGCAGTGCCCAGTCAGTATATCTGCTGTTATCAGCATTAAATAATTCAAACACATGCCATGTTTATTTATTGACCGCTTATGTTCCTTAATAATAAACAATAATTATACAAGTTTACAATTAGTTGCAGTTTCTTATCAATTATTAATAAAGTCGCCACTGTACTATTAGTTATTGTTGTTTCTTTTTTATTTAGTCCTTTAGTGTCTATTTTTAGCCATAAGCAGCCTAGCAGGGCTTTTATCTTTTACTTAGAAAACAAATGTGCACTTCATTGTCACAATATGCGTTGCTGAAAATTTTTAAAAATTGGCATTAGAACACAACTATTTTTTGTTGTAAAAAATATTTGAAAATATTTAGAATATCTGCGTTTCTGATCTCTGGGTTGTAAATTTTTAGTGTTGTCTATATACCCTTAAATATTCTTGCTTTTTTGCTGTTGATGTGTAAGTTACTCTATGCTGGTTCTACTTAGCTCACTCACAGGACTGTTGCTGTGGAGTCTCAGTAAGCTAATTCCAGACTGTAGGTAGTTAGTGTACAATTACAAATTTTTGCTTTCAACAGATAGCCGGTTTCTTTTTTTTAGTTTTCAGAACAACGCTTACACTTATCAACCTATCAACATTAGCACAATGCGGTTTGAAAACAAGTACTATGCGGGCCTGAATTGCAGCAACGTTCTGGTAATGCAGTTTTAAATTTTTAATTGCCGAAACTTTATGTCTATCTGGGCGAACACCCTCCTGGGTAATTTCTCTACCTAAATATTTCTAAATATTTTAGTTCGTTCACAAAAAAGAAGCATTTTTTTAATTGTAACGTTAGATGATATTTATCGAATAATTTTAAAACAGTTTCCAACTTTTTATATCCATCCTGTATTGAAGTAGCTGGTATCAAAACATCATCTAAGTATGCAAAGGCGCATTTATCTTCTAATTCGCTTAAAATTGTGTTCATCATACGTTGAAAAACTGAGGGGGCATTAGTTAATCCAAAACACATTCGCAAATATTCATATTTTCCGTCAGGGGTGATAAAAGCCGTATATTGTATTGAATCGGTAGCCATAGGAACTTGATAATACCCTGAATATAGATCCAAAGAAATAAAATATTTAAAATTGCGTAATTTATCAATTTGATCGTCTATAAGGGGTAAGGGATATTTTTCTTTTACTGTGATACTGTTTAGTTTTCGGAAATCTACACACAGCCTTAAATCGCCACTAGCCTTCGGTACTAATATTACTGGGCTAGCGTAAGGGCTAACAGATTCACGAATAATGCCATTTGCAAGTAACTCTTGAACCATTTCCTGTAATTTTATTTTATGAAATTCGGACAATCTGTATGGGTTGTAAACTACTGGATTTGAAGAAGTTAATTCTATATTCATTTGAACACAATTGGTTTTACCCATTTCAGATAGTTTAGTAGCAATACATTTTCTATATTTTATTAACAAATTACGTAAAGGTTGTTTTTCTTTTTCAATTCCACAATTAATTGTTTCATTTGAAATTTCTTCAAACGATTCCAACCCAATGGGCATTACTAATTCTGGGAAAATTAAAAATCTAAATTCACTTCCATTTTTAATAAAATTAATATGTGGTTGATTCATAAAATCAGTGCCAATAAGTACTTCTGCCGGACAAAGGTTATCCGACACTATTATTGCCTTTACTTTAGCGCTAACACTATCAATGAATATTTCACATTCGGCGGAACGTGTGGTTTGAAAAATATCACCTGAAAAAGACTTTAATAAGTGTATTTTTCCGTTTTCCTCTATCAAATTTAAAGTTTTACTCGCTGAGCATCTTAATAAAGTACACTCACTACCAGTATCTATTAAACCTAACAATTGTTTTCCGCTAATAAAAACCTCCTTATAATATAAGTTTAATGAATGTCTACATACTAGGCTTACACGTTTTGTATTTTGTTTAGCTTGTCTGCAATTCATTGCTACATGATTAGGTTTGTTACAGTTGTAGCAAACCTTATTGTAATTTTTAGCGCTACTACTGCTAGGGTACCCCGCAGACTTAAATCTATTTTTAGGGCAATTAATTTTCTTGTGCCCAAAGTCATTGCACAGAAAACAACGAACTCTTATAGGGCCGGCTGCTTGAACTACAGAGCCGGCTTGGAACTTTTATTGCTGATCACACGTTCGTAAATAAGTCGTGAGATCCTCCAAGCTACTGTAATTACAAGCTAAAGCTGCCTGTAGCACTTCCTTAACCGTAATACCAGATATAATAATGTTTATCTGATCTTTAACTGGAATTTGCCACTTCAGTTTTTGAATGCGATTTAGTTTGTTTTTATAATAAGATAGAAAATTCGCGTCTTTGGCCGACGAATATAATGCGGCATCTTTAAATAAATCGCCAATCGCGCTAACATCTACATCGAAAGTACTTCTTAGAGCTTCTTTAAGCTCTACCCAGTTCCTGCAAATACTGCCTCTGGCTAAATACCACTCGCGTGCTTGCCCGATTAATTTGTCAATTGCGTAACGCGTTGTCTGCACATCATCCCAACGGGAAAAATAAGCTTTTTCATCGATAAGTCTTAACCACTTATTTACAGATAGTCCAGACACTACTCCAGGATCAAACGCGGGAATGTTTTGCCAATTATAGTCTATGTCAGTACATACCGATTGTTCCTGAAGTAACCTTACTTGCTCCTGTAACTGATTTAAACGCTGCTCTACTGTCAACGGTGGCGTCATAGACCGTTCTATCTCCATGGTTGCAGGCGATGTTAACTTCGAAAGCGACGTGAATACACAAAACCGTAAACACACTGCTTTAACTTATTTTTGAAATTAATTTATTTTTAACACTATTGTAGTTAATAATAGTGCTAATTAATCCCACTTCTGACAAACTGTTGGATATTATTTTTATAATAATAATTCAACACGTAAACTATTTAACAACTCTTTATTTAACTTTATAACTATCAGGCTAACAAGCACAAAAACCACAACTTCACACTTTCGCTTCTCAATTCTTAATATCCATATCTCACCCTAATCTTTTAAAACTAAACCCCAATGCTATATTAAGAAATTCCCCGTTTACTCCGCTGCCCCACATTTCAATCAGTCTTAGGCACATAAACACCATTAGTCTTTAAGGACCGGAACGGCGACCAAATCTAAACGGGGGCGATTCGATATGCCCATATGGGACCCCTCACACTTCTTCACCTAAATCCATATTACCCACACTCTCTGGGGGCTCATTTCCTATATTTTACCTTACTCAATTTCCAAATCCGTAAGATCCAAATCTAAACCTCACGTGTCAAACACCATTAAGGGGTGACGTCATTTAGTAGTACCAGCGGAACCCGTGATCTACGACCCACGCTTTTTTGGTAACTTGTTTTTTAAAATGTAATAAATGAACTGTGTGAAGTTAAATTGAAATTTTTGCATTATAAACTTTTCTAACTGTAGAAATGAATGTCCGTCTTTGATTTCTATTAATAGTGATTGTGTATGGCAGGTTCGGTTAGGTAAGATTGTTTCATTTGAAATTTTGTGATTTTGAACTGTAAATGGCAATCCAGTACACGAGAGTAATTTTTCATTTAATTTGTTTATCATTAGCTGTGTTTGTGGCTCGCCGAAATTGTCAGTTATTGTTGCAATGTCATTTGGAAAACTTAAATAGTTTAATATCGTCCCTTTTATGATTATGCCGTTATTTTCCTTTTCTAACAATTTCTTAAAGGTGTATTTCACAGTTGTCGTAAATAACTTGAGGGATATGTTATCGTACTGTTAAATCACTTATACTATGTTTATTTGTTTTCTACTTTGTTCTTGCAGTTTTACAGCGACGGTGCCACATATATAAACGCCTTTGATTATTTGTAGTTATCTTGAGTGTACTCTGCAATTCTTAAGCACGTTTATTATTGGTTTAAATCCGTTGTTTCATCAAGTACAATTCGGGGCGTTTGCAGACAATCTAAGGTGCCATAGTTTTTTGGAAACCCGGTTAGCTCGGGAGGTTAAAAGTCAAGTGAGCCCGTTTGCTATTATTTTTGACTGTTTTATACAGCGTGTTCCATTAAAAAGCAAAAGTTCTATGCCGTTATGCAAAAATAGTAGGCGGTGCCTAAAATTGGTATATGACATTTTGTACTACACATCCCCCCATTTAAAACGAAAAAAAAAGTATATTTTGATATCTTTATTAATAACGAAGGTACAAGCTGTAAAGCGATCCATAAACGCGTTGTATGTCTGCCAAAACAAAGTCCTATGTTGGAGAGAGGCACAAAAGAGACCCAAGAAAGCTGACAAGTAGTTATTATACATTTAAATAATTGTATACTAAACAAAACTCTATGCATTCATATTTCCATGAATACCGAAACAAAGTTTATAGCTTGGCACTAGAAAGTTTGTTATTTTACTTTGTGAATTTTTTAACAGCTTTAATCAACTGTTTCATTGTAAATGCAAAGTTCTATTTAATGTATTTCTTTTTTAACGAATACTATATATGGAGTTGATGTGAATATTTTCTGTTATAATTATATACAGTATGTCCCTAAAGTTTAGAATAAAACTTATTAATCATTTACAACATATTTTTTAAAGAAAATCTGAGACATTTCAATTTTTATTTTCTATTCAACACCTGCAGAGGTTAATTTTAACCCCCTACCCTTGCCTCTGTAAGCCACTGTGATACCTTGCTTTAAATCTCATAAATGGTATCCTATTAAAAATTATGCAGAAAATAACACTTTTCTTAAATGGAATGCCCTGCCTTTTTGTATCCTAATCATAAGACTATTTAATTGCCAACAAAAAATTTAAATGACTTGTTTCTCTAAATACCATAGTTTTCGATAAAAAAAATTATTACATTGATTTTATCATACAGCTCGCGCGCTCACGATCTACGCGCAAATACGGGAATCTTGGGGTGCTATTGAAAACAAAGGAAGTTAAGAAATTATTAACAAGACAATTATCAATTTATTTAAATAAAATCCAAAACAGTTACCAAAAGTTAATAATAAAAGCATATTTAATTAATATTTAACTAAACAAAATAATAAACTAAGTTACGCACGAATAAAATAAAAATAAGACATTTATGTAATAAAACTGAATAACACACCTGTTAACGTTATTTGTTTTTCTTCGCGCGCCACGATTCCCTCATTTGCGTGTGGACTGTAAGCGCGCGAGGTGTATAACAGTATCTATAAAATTATTTTTTTTTTCGAAAACTATGGCATTACGAATTAAAGTTTTTTTTATTGGAAATTAAATGGTTTTGCCATTAAGATACAAAAATATAGAGCATTCTATTTAAGACAAGTATTATTTTATTAATATTTGTTTTTGGGTATAAGATTTCATATCAGTTTATGGTACGAGTCAGTTTGCACAACTTTTATTACTAACTGTTGTACCCATCCTCGCAAATATCAGAAATATATTAAAACCTGTATCTTTTGATTCAGGTTGTATAATAACGAATCATAGCATACTAAACCGTTTAACAAAGTTCCATTAAGTATTTCGTTTCGGTAAATTATATAACCCTACTAACTAACTAACTACTGTAACAGAAATCGAGCCTTATTGCTATTGGAAACGTAAAACGAAGGTCAACAGAAAAGTCAACATTCGGACACGAAGATATTGCAGGATCTAGGAACAAGAGTTTATTAAAACTTGCTTTGCTACCTATTTTTCATATAACATTCAGTCTTACTGTAACATCGCTGACCCTAGGTATGATAATCGCACGTTGTGTTATGTTTGAATTTAATAAATAAAATAAGCATGAACGTTTATTACATTTATTAAATTTTAAAAACCGTCTTGGAAATGTTCGTATAGATATGTTGATGGGATTTACCAGAAACGGCAGTACTTGCAATTTAGTTTAAACTGCTAATAACGCAGAGCAGTACCTGTTAGGGCATTGCACATGAGTGTGGGAACAACGGAAAAGAAGACTTGGAAAATGCAGAACCGCAGGGGCAGCCGGACAAACCAAGCGCCAGTGATAGGCGAAAAAGGTAAGTAAACCTAGAGGACGTGAAAACTTCGCTTAAGCAGCGGGGCTTAGATAAGGAGCTGGTGTTCGTCGTAGCAGTGAGATTCTGATGAGCAGCTGGGGTACACCAAAGATCGCCGAGAATAGCGAGTTTCTGATGAAGAATTGATGTACAAGTGTCTTTCTTATATTTGCAAATTCGTATACGCCGACTATGAGTGCAGAGACCTAATTGTCATATATTTTTAAATTAGTACTTCCGTCTATGATAAACACCCAGTAAAATTGTACGTCTGACCAAGTAATTTACTAGTCTTTATTTAGAAACTAAATCTTTTATTACAATAGCAACTTAATAAAACAAAAATTGTTAAAACAAAATTGTAGTAATTAGATCGATGATTAAGTAGCAAAAGGTTAGCATTAGAATATAACAACAAGAAAAAAGAAATAATTAAATTGCTTTCAAAACAGCAGATAGCAAACATACAGTTTGTAAATTCCTAATAAGAAACGTAACTAAATAATAGCCGGCCGTGTTATGGTAGAAAATCGTATAACCTTCAACACAAATATTACCATTTGATTAATATTTTTAAACAACTGAATTTAACAGTTTTAAAAACGAAAGCGGAATATTCAAATTTGCCTATGCGATATAGTCTGTCTGTTTATTATTTTTAACTTAAACTAAGCTAATCCTTGCATTACAAGTATGGAAGAGATAGGATACTTTGTACGCTGTATAGCACAAAGTATGTCATATTGCATGTGTGTGTCTCCCGTTTTTGCAGTTGGCGTTGTTTAGAGCTTCTCTAGCCTGTATTTAGTTTGTAAGTAATAGTGGTGTCTAGATAAGAGGACCTACAGGTTAGGACGTATTCCGGCCCACCAGAAACTTTTCTTGGTACCGAACTCTATATTTTATCAATATAAATTTAAATTAATTAAAACACCAAGGTAGAAACAAGCAAGGTTCCATAAATTTAAAAAATATTTTAGTTGAGAAGCGTCTGCCCTAGTTGTGCTACTGCACGAAATGAAGGGTAAAAGGATTAGGCGTTTAAGCTTCAGTTAAGCCGCATGCAATTTCGCGACAGTTAGTTGCCTACGGGTTCCGGTAAAAGTTTTTTAGTATCTGATGGGGTGGGCGTGGTTTTTTATGAATTATAGCTAAGAGAGGGCAAGTTTGCTTTCAAATTTTTGATAAACATATATTTGTCATTTGGAATGGTATATATCGATAAGTTTTGAAATGTTTGAACGATTCCCTTTGAAATATAACGCGTCAGCCCTGTCTATGTGAATGCAATATATCACGTTTTCCAAGATAAATATCTGGTTGATACGTTAGGGCCACAAAAATATTTGTAGTTGACTACTTAGGAAATACTCTTGGTTCCTAAGAGATTTCTTTTAATATAAAAGAAAAACCTTATAAGTTTTTCTTTTTTTTTTTTGGAATGGATTTGTTGACATACATATTTTTCATACTAGATACATTGTGTGGAAATTAATAACTATGGCAGTAAGTTGTGAGACGAGCTTAATTTATGTATTCACTAACGCGCACTTGCATACCGTGCAACGAATACCTCGTGAAACCCCTCTACGTCTGTCCCTGCATTAGTGACATTCCTATGCATTGTTGTAATTACGGATTTAACCCCACTGGAAACAAATTCCACTGTCATTGCTGCTGTAATTCGAAAATAACCAACCAGCAGAACGAGGTGGGCTTAGATGCAAAAAATTAGTAAAAATTGTTGTGCAAATGGAGTTTTACGGGAGAATTAGCGTGTAATAAAAGATACAGTAAAAGTTTAAACAGTTTTGTTTTCATTTTAAGTAATACAAGTGGGGATCTTTTTGTAGTGAATTTACCTCAACGTATAAGCTTGGAAGAGGGCCTTAGGGGTTTCTGGTTTAATTATTTCGGTCCCCTTCAGTCATCTAGTTCGACATCCTATGTTTCATACTCAACAATTACAACGCGCTGTAGGAGTTTGGTGAAAATGATTATGCTGTAACTGTTAAATAAATTTAAAATACGGAATATGTTAAAATGTAAAGTTTAGTGTATAGGTATAAATATAAATTTTAAAGAAATTACCGATTTCCTTCGCTTCCATGCAATATTTTTTGCCAGCGAAAATAAATCAATATTGAAGTACTGTTGTGAAAAATGTCTTCTAAATGATTTTTAGTGCAAACTCCATATTTTATATGTATAAGAATGAGACAAAAAATGTTATCTTGGAAAACAATGAAATAGTTAGGTAAAACAAAAATAATAATTAATTTAAGTAAAGGAAAAAAAACTAGAATTAATAACAACTATGTTCACTAACTAACAGCACATTATTGTCGTGTGTTCTGCTCATTGGTCAAAGCACGTAAGGATAATAGAATGAAGCGATAATTCAACACATTAACGAGGTGCAACAACAATTAGACATGCCACGCTAGAAAATCTATTAACGCAATTACAATGAAATATGAAATGTACATGTTGGTATGTAGGAAAGCAAGATACAAGAGCAAATATAAACAATCAAATCAGGTACATATTTCTCTTTCTATTTTTTTAAACAGTATTAGCTGTATTTTGTAACAATTTTAAATTTGACATCTGTAATTCCACTTAACACTAACATTAGCATTTTAAGTTAGTTCTTAGAGGTAAAACTAGTATAACAAAATTAAAATTAAAAATTCCATGTTTTTAAAAACTTAGTTTTAAAAAAAAATGACAAACTCTTAGTTTAGAGCTGAGGCCGCGTGGTTGGTACTGCCGTTGTTTCGCCAAGGGTCGCACAAGACAAGTTCAGGACTGTATAGATTTTGTTATTTCTCGATCGTAACTGTTGTGTCATTGGTACTGTTACTGCCGTCGTTTCGCTTACGGTTGCACATGCTGCTGCTGGAATACAACTGTTGTGTGATTGGTGCTGCTACCGCCGACTTTTCATTTACGGTTGTACGAGACATCGTCAGGGCTGTGGACACAACTCTGGTGTTCCATCAACAGCAGGAATGTCACAGCTTTGAATAGTTCCCGAGCAACCGGAAGAAACGTCGGCAGTAACAGTACCGATGACGGGGCTCCAACCCGCAAGTCAAGATGCCATTGAGTACTAGTCGGTACCGCTATTTCCGACGTTTCGTCCATTGTCGCTTCGGACAATCTTAGATCTATGGACTATGTTGTTGCTGGAACACAAATGTTGTTTCATCGGTACTGCTACTGCCGTGGTTTCGTCAACTGTTACACGAGACACCTTTATGGCTGTAAACTTTGCTATTGATAGAACACGCTGTGGTGTTTTTAGTACGGTTACTGCCGACGATTCATTTAGAGTTGCACATAGACTTTTCTGTTGCTGGAACCTAACTGTTGAGTCATTGTACTGCTACTGTAGTGGTTTTGTCAACGGTTACACAAGACATCTTTAGGGCTGTGGACTTTGCTATTGCTGGATCACAACTGTGTTGTCTTTGGTACGGTTACTGCTGACGTTTCAATTGAGGTTGCACGTGGACTCTGCTGTTACTGGAATACAACTGTTGTGCTATCAACACTGCTGCTAAAGACGTTTTGTCCACGGCTGCAAAAGACATACTTAGTGCTCTCAAATTTCTCGTGTGTAACGGTAAAGATAAGTCGGCAGTAGCAGTATTTATTATCCAGTTTCAACCCGCAAATCAAGATGCCATTAAGTACTAGTCGATACCGCTACTTACGACGTTTTGTCCACAGTCGCACTCGACAACTTTAGATCTGTGGACTCTGTTGTTGCTGGAATACAAATATTGTTTCATCGGTACTGTTACTACCGTGATTTCGTCAACTGTTACACGAGACACCTTTAGGGCTGTAAACTTTGCTATCGCTAGAACACAGCTGTGGTGATTTGGGTACGGTTACTGCCGACGATTCATTTAGAGTTACTGGAACCTAACTGTTGAGTCATTAGTACTGCTACTGCAGTGGTTTCGTCAACGGTTACACAAGACATCTTTAGGGTTGTGGACTTTGCTATTGCTGGATCACAACTGTGTTGTCTTTGGTACGGTTACTGCTGACGTTTCAATTGAGGTTGCACGTGGACTCTGCTGTTACTGGAATACAACTGTTGTGCTATCAACACTGCTGCTAAAGACGTTTTGTCCACGGCTGCAAAAGACATACTTAGTGCTCTCAAATTTCTCGTGTGTAACGGTAAAGATATGTCGGCAGTAGCAGTACTTATTATCCAGTTTCAACCCGCAAATCAAGATGCCATTGGGTACTAGTCGATACCGCTACTTACGACGTTTTGTCCACAGTCGCACTCGACAACTTTAGATCTGTGGACTCTGTTGTTGCTGGAATACAAATATTGTTTCATCGGTACTGCTACTGGCGTGATTTCGTCAACTGTTACACGAGACACCTTTAGGGCTGTAAACTTTGCTATCGCTAGAACACAGCTGTGGTGTTTTGGGTACCGTTACTGCCGACGATTCATTTAGAGTTGCTGGAACCTAATTGTTGAGTCCTTAGTACTGCTACTGCAGTGGTTTCGTCAACGGTTACACAAGACATCTTCAGGGCTATGGACTTTGCTATTGCTGGATCACAACTGTGTTGTCTTTGGTACGGTTACTGCTGACGTTTCGTTTAAGGTTGCACGTGGACTCTTCTGTTGCTGGAATACAACTGTTGTGCTATCAACACTGCTGCTAAAGACGTTTTGTCCACGGTTGCAAAAGACGTGTTTAGTGCTCTCAAATTTCTTGTGTGCAACCGTAAAAATACGTCGGCAGTACCAGTACTTATTATGCAGCTCCATACGGCAAGCAAAGATGACATTGAGAACTTAGTTTCGTAACATTTGAAAAGTGCGATAGTTAAGTTATCGCTAACTTTATGTCTATATTTGTCTTTTATTTTATGCTTGCATTAGCCTCTAAACTTTTGTTTACCATAACGCAAGCCGCAAATGTTATGCCGCCACGATTTAAAAATATTTCGGTTTAAAATATTTTTTCTGCCTTGGATAATCCTTATACGTTACTACGCCCAGAGCAAAAAGCGTTTCACTTACTTGCATCTAACTCTTGGAAGACGCCTGTATGAACACAGCAGATGGATCCAAGGACTAGCGTGATTTACGGAAGCCGTGCATCATCCACAGGACAGCAACACTACCAAGTATATCTCACAAAGGTGAACTTGACTTAGTGTTTTAGGTTTCTAATAAAAAACAACCTTTCGGTAAACTGAAATGAATCTGGAACAATTTTAGATATCTTAAATTAGCATCGAAAATCTTTTGAAACCATCTAGTTGACAAATGGCAACTCGTTTTCCCCACTTACCTTCGTTTTGTATTCTTGAACATTTCCCCTATAAATACCTATTCCCGGGGCATAGAAAACACCGGGGATGAACCGATATATCCCTAACCGTCCGGACCATATACAACATAACTACAATGATCGGGGCGGTCGGATTGAGATGTTCACCGACGTTGTTTATTACTCTACCTTTCCAAATGAAATATGATCCAAATTATATCGAGCCCTTCGCCATAAAAAACAAAGCTATCGAAGGCTGGAGGCCGTAAAATTCTATGAGAATAGCTGTCTCTTGTTGCCACTTAATTAAATTTAATTGCGTTTACTGCTATACTTCATCTTCGGTAACGTGCGCAAATTTCAGTACAGGCCGTATCTACTTCGATATAAAGTTAATCAAGATTACAACCTAAAATGACCGCTATTGTACTGCCTTTCTTGTCTTTGCTCAAAGTCAACATTTCCCTCATTTTCTATAACATATGTAACTGTAATATTTACGTACTTTCACATATCAAAGTGATTTAAAAATCGCTTTTTTACAATTATTTACTAACGAAATTTCAACCAACTTAGTTTTACTTTACACGCTGCAGTAACACAACGGTTAGTCGCTTTATAACTAGTGTTCAAAAGTCCGTGAAGTTGGCAGGACAATTAAAGCACTAACGACAGCAATTGCGCCAATCGTTAGTGCTTCGTTAGTGCTCTTTAGTGCCCTATCAAGAAAACCAGCAAACCAACACATTTCCGAGTAATTAAAAAAACAAAATCGCCTGCCAGCTTCACGCTTAGCAGGCACACTTTGAGCAGTAACAAATAAAATGTTGCCAATCGTTAGTGCTTCGTTAGCATCCTTTAGTGCGCTAATTAAAATATTAGCAAACAAACACATACGTGAGTAATTAAAGAAAATTAGTGGCCTGCCAACTTCACGCTCAGCAGGCACACATTAAGCACTAACGAAAAAATTGTTGCCAATCATTAGTGATTTGTTAGTGTTCTTTAGTGCTTTGAATAATCAACCAGCAAACACACACATGTACGAAAAATTAAAGAAAAACCTTCTTGACTGGCAATTTTACGCTACGCAAGTATGCTAAAACTTATGGTTTCTATAAGCAGT
Organism: Ctenicera cuprea; assembly: GCA_958336395.1. Classification (NCBI taxonomy): domain Eukaryota; kingdom Metazoa; phylum Arthropoda; class Insecta; order Coleoptera; family Elateridae; genus Ctenicera; species Ctenicera cuprea. Next base: position 69,886,068 of record OY284486.1, on the reverse strand, counting down.
ATGTCATCGTCGTCTGTGCGTAGCATAATTAAATTCTAACGCGTTGTATACTATTTATTACCGTTTGGTTTTTATGAAGAACTAGAAGCAAATACATGCTAATTCAATTATTACTGCATATTCGACGTCTACTAGACTTATTATTAATGCTGCTTGGAGTCTTTTACAATCATCTTTTTTTTAAGAGAAACCCCAAAAAGTGGCACGTTCTCATATTCGAAATTAGTTTTATAGAAACCGGCGAGAAACGTTAACTGCATAATTTTTAATGCGTTCTTATATTGCATACTATGCTACACAATTACGCGGCTTAAAAACGCCGGCATCGTGTCTACAGGAACTATACCCGGATTCAATTATGTAATTGTAAAGATAAATATGTAAATCTCTTACAGAAAAACACTTTTTATTAGTATACTGTACGTTATAAAGTTTCAATAGTATAGTATTCCTTTCTTGTTGTCATCTAAACAATAAAGCTTTTATAACTAATTGGTGGTTGATGTACTGCTGCTGTAAACAAAAAAAACATTTTAAAGTCTTGTTTAACATCAAACTACATTTTAGCGATATTTGTTAAATTTTAGCTTTGTTATATTTGGCTAATGATGTCATCGATTTTCTGTTATGGAAAATATTATTATTATACTTTTTTTTGTAGTTCTTGCATTTTTCATGATTCCCAAAATACAAAGATCGCCGCAAATACTTAGTGCTACCCCATCATGATAATTATTGCGATATAGCCAAACGCATGAAATTATAAATGTGGAAAAAATCTAAACATTATTCAGCAGTTTATACCACGAATGAATTCAAAAATAATGGAGTTGTAACACATAAATTTAAAATTTTGTTTTGTCCGGATATTATTTAAAACAATTATAAAAAATAAAACTCTATAACGAATATTGAGACTCTATTCTCAGTTGAATTCTCTCATGAATTAGAAAATATTGATTTAACCCTTCTGGTACACTTTCCTGGCTTCCTCAAAATATTTTTACTACAATAAAATTTTCCATCTTACATGGGAATATAACATTCAGACAACAAAAATAATTACGCAAATAAATTAAAGCTTTCTATTATAAATGTTCTTAATATTATCTTACTTGTTCTTTCTTTAGAAATAAGAAATGGTTAAACTCTGGTCCTGTTACTACGTTTCTTTATATTAAATTGAATTCGTCACTGTAGACTTTGAATTTGCAAATCAGCTGGTAAACGGCAGAATGTTGTGCAGGTAAGGTAAGGTTGAAGGTAAGTTCAGTTTATCTAAATTCTTAAATAAACAGATTACACACTGTTTATTTCTTGTTGGTAATGGGGGACTTCGTTGAGACTTGGTGTTGGTGCTGCTTCGTTTTTTAAGGGGCTACCAGTACTGGGGTCTGTGGACAGTAAGCATGCGTTCAATCTGCAAACCGGGCTCTTGAAGGAGCCTGCGAAGATGGGTTGCCCTGGAGGAGAAGCTAATGCTTGTTTTTTAGGCAGATTGATTGGTTGTGAGTAGTGTAATCGGTTGGAGTTTCTAATTATTTTGTAGATCTCTTAGAGTGAGGAAGTAAGCGGCTGCTCTAGGATATTAAATTCGTTAAGTCATGTCATGTCAGGAAAAGTGGAATACATATGTTGTATTTCTTCAGTACTATTTAAAAATTATTGCAACTATAATCCACTTACAGTTATTTATCCTCGGTATTTACTTGTACCGACTAGAGAAACTCTGTGTGTCAAGTTTGTAAGCTTACATTTGCAACTTCAGAGTTTGTTACTTGAAATATATTTTTATTATTTTCTTCATCTGTCTTGTTATTTTTGAAAAGAATAATATCCTTACTTTCATTCATGGTTATACCTTTAAACTTGGTAGTTTGCCATGATATTAAAGAACATTTTAGTTCAGGAACACACAAAACATCGTAAAGAGTAATATTCTGAGTTGCACCAGATTGCAATAATTCTTTTAGCTTAACACTTAAATACTATTTCCATCCCCAAGACGAACTATTATACCACGATGAGGTTGAAGTTTATCAAAGACCTTCTTGTTTCCTGTTATGTGTGTTGTTTTGCCTGTGTCAAAGATCCATTTTTGATTTGCTCCATAAGACGTTAAAGCAGGGAAAGCATCAACTTTATGTTCACTTACGGGTGTATAAACTACATTTGCATTTTCTTCTTTCTCCTTGTTGCTAACAAGAGTACTTTTTCGTGCATTTTTGTATGAAAAATAAGATTTTACAACTAAAATTAAAAAACAGTAACGCTCTAAGATATTTAGAAAAATATGTTACATCACCTTGCATATGAGACACCTCTAGGCGCGTTTTTTAAACAATAATTAATGGAAACTCAGTGAGGAATAATCACATATAAAATTTACAAATTTTACTGCAACTAGTGCGAAAATTATTGACAAAACAGTGGTTAGCCTGGCCCATGCTCAGGAGGCTGTAACTCCGCAATGTACCGATTTCGGGCCCATGTTTATAAAATCTTTTTTATTATTTTCAGATTCTAAAACTTAAATGCGTCCCACGTCCTGTATTATTACCAGAATAATATGTAAATGTTTATTATAACCTTGAACCTTTTAGAGTACTTTCTTTAGTATAAATGACTGATTTTATATTTTCGTGTGGTTTCGCTATAAAACATTTTGGATTATTATCTAAACCTACTTGCCTTTTACAGAGACAGCTCGAAGATTTGTATTTTGCTGGATTTATTGTATGAATATATTAAAAGCTCAAATTTTAGGAAGCGGTTTGTAGCTTGGATTTTGCGTTACAATATTTATTTAATATTCAAAGTTTGTGGTTGAAATGGAGGAATTTTGTCATAATAAAAGTACATCTTTCTAAGGTATGCGGAATTCTCCAGATTTGTATTAGGTTGGAATGAGAGGCAAGCATGCGGATTTTATTTTCAATTTCCTTCGTGGAAACCGTCAAAGACAATCGGATGTGCGGTTTCAGTTTTATTTTGTTACGGAAAATGCCTCCTAAAGGATTCTCTTGCGTTGTAGGAAAGACAATTGCTATTACGTTCTTATTTATCCATAAAAGTTTCGACCGAGTAACTTTATGAGGTCCATTTCTGTACAATCTTTGTGATATTCAAAAATAATGAATGAAAACATGAGAAAGATGACAAATTACAAATTTTCATATATATTTAAAATATCTCATTCAAGCTTTTGTAGGTAATATTACAGTATAATTTACCCACATTTAGTTTACAAGTTAAAATTGGTCAATGTTTTGGAAGGACAATGAAGAGAACTTTCGCGCTAGTGAGTCCCCTGACCCGTCGTTTCACTTCCGGCAGTTGATTACGGACATAATTAAACTATTTCTAGCAAAACTGAGGGACAGTGCACGTCGGAATTATTTTCATTTGGTGCCAGCGTTTATTAATGTTTATTGCGATAATTTATGTATGAATTCTCTAAACTAACAAAGACTCAAAAAAAATATTGTCTGGGTTCCAACAAAATATAGCATTAAAGCTGTTTTTCATAAAACTGTATTCATGTTAAAATTTTGCAATTATTGCAATTTCGCTCCGAACTGCATTAAACATGACTCACCAGTACAGGTTTGTAAGTTTATTATTTTGAAATTCTATCGAGGTGTAGTAAGTAACTTTGCATTACGTATATTATTTCTGCAAACTTTAAATTTTTTATACTATACCAATTATTATCATATTTCATTTTTTTTCCACATTATTTCAAACAGGTTTTCAAAAAGGTTCACGAAAACATATTTTCATGAAAACCTACAAGCACAAGCACAAGTTTTCAAAACAAGCTTTAAAGCATGAGGCCAAATTTGCGAACTGAATATTAGCTTTTAAAGCACTACCACTAAAATTATTACAAGTCTTGAACTTAGAACATCAATAAAAGAAATCATGACTGCTACTAGGAGAACTTTGGCAACATCACAGAAGCTTAGCTTTAGATTCTTACTCTTATCAGTGTACTTTTTTTGGCGTATCAACGGCGGCGCTATTGTACTTTGAGATTTGGGCGTAACACTAAAGTTCTGTTAGGAACAAAACTGTTGCAACGAGGGGCGAGGGATGTTTGCTTAGGTTGCGACAAAACGCATTTTCCGAAGTTATGTTTTGTGCGTAACCGATCGCTGTTATTGGGTTGATTTATCAGGCGTATCAAACGCAGCGCTAAGTAAGAACTACGCACAAAGAAATTTAAAAAACGGTAAAACGCTTGATAAATTTTAATTAATACTGCTATTAAAACATATACACAAAAATATCTCAGACACTGCATGGTTATACTGCAGAGAGTGGGGGCAGAAATATAAATTGTCTAGGGACGTGAATACTACAAATTGACTGTCATTCAAAAATAATTTTTACATGACAGATGAACAACTAAGTACCTACAAGAGCTTTTTGGCGTTATCGACGAATATAAGAAAAGCGAGTAACAAACATGCGTGCATTGCTTGCAGCACAGCAATATGTATATAATTTCTCATTCGCTACCGTCGCAATTTTTTGTTGTTTTAATTTAATTCAAATACAACTTGAGTAAATATATTACTACTGGGTTATAGTTTTTAAAGAAGAATACTAATGGGACGTAGATGTCCCAGGCTGTAATGTTCATTATAATTTGTGACATTTTTTTTGTAGTATGGTCGTATTTTTAGCACCGTATAAAAGCGAAACCACCAAGAAGGAAAACATCGGAAAGCGGAAAATAGTCGTAGGGAAGGGGTTAAATTATATTTTATTAAAAATATGTAACGGTTATTTCGTCGATATAATTTTATGGAACAAAATTGCAGAACGTAATAATCTCCCATTGTATATTTTGTAAATTACTTCATCATAATGTAAACAGTTTTCATTTGTAATAAAGAGTGAAAATATTTATTAGTTAATAAGGTAATGTAATACAAATAAAACAGCAACGAAGAAGTTAATAAAATGTGAGTATATTTATAGTTATAAAACTGTATCGAAGTACAATGAAGTTTACTATAAAATTTTTAACAGTTACGCTGTGCTCTGATAGGTCTATCGGTAAAACTGAAAAAAAAAGAAACTTTACCATTCTTCCCTATTTACAAGCTACAGTTGACCTAACTAAAATGTAATTTCAAAACCGTAATCCGCAACCCTCCTAGTTGCCTTTCAAGCAGTTTGGTTACTTTAAAAGGATTCTTGTGTTAATCTCCACCCTAGAATATCAAAGTTTATTTTCTTTAATTAATATAAGGGACATAAAGTTTGTGCCATAATTTAAAAAGGTGAATGCAACTTATGTTGCTTAATAACTTTAACAAAGTTTCAAATGTAATTAACTTGCGCTACCCTAAGTGGTCTGTGTAAACCTACTTACAGAGATCTAACAGGGACTGAATAAGACGAAATCGACGGCTAAAATTTTGTTGCTTACAGAAAAAAAAACATAGTTTTTAATTGGAAATTATTTTTAGCAGTGTTATTATACAAACATACAACATGTTTTTTCTAACAAAATGTTTTATATATATATAACTCATTTGTTTTTTAAAATGAATGTGTGTGGACGGGTAGGTAAATACCGAATATATTTGCACTTGCAGCCTGTTTATTAAATACGTTAATTAACAAATGGAATGAAAAGTGCTGCCTGGAAACTGATATCTGTGTTATTCGTTCTTATTACCAACCCTGTTGTTTCCGTCGACTTAAAAAACATGTAATTTTAGGTAATTAATTCCAATATAACCAGAATTTAAATTAACATTTTCTGTTATGCAGCACTCTGTGAAATATCAAATAGCGGATGAAAAGTAATTGAATATCGTTAGCTTTTTCAGCTTGAGTGAAAATGGTCAAAATCAATGGAAACGAATGATAATTTAAATCGTTTTAAAATTACATTAGCAATTCCAAATGCTGCTTTATTTCATTAAACTCTGCTAATTTTATAGAATATGCTAGCAACGATAAACTATAATGAATGAATTATATTAAAATTTGATATATCTAAATTTAGCAAAGTCCACTCTGCTTATGAATAAATTGTGCTAAGAGAATAACCAAGTTACTGCAGTTAACTTATAATTTTCTCGACCCTCTTGTAATTGTGATCGTAACAAAGTTCATGAATGAATTCAATGAATTTTGATGGATAGGCTCATTTCCGGTTCCGAGGACACTGAAAAGCCGGATTGACGTGTTTGTACGTGAGCGAGAAATCGCTTATTTGTATGTGTGGGTGCGTGCACGCATACACAATGTACATACCGGCCTAATTATTAGCCCCACCAACGGAATTTATAATACACTTTAAAAATTTGAAATTTTATCGTTAAATTTAATATAAAGGCATGGAATGCTTATACGAATGATATAACAAAAATATCCCCGATCAGATCGATTACTTGAGAGGTAAATGCATGATCGACAAAAAAGAAAAGTCTTCCGAAAAAAAAATTGTAAAAAAATGTATTTTATTTTATTTTAAACAGTAGCAGTTAGGACTAAGCGTAATAAAGTTTTTGAGACGTTTCGTGCCTTGTTCGGCTCTGTTATTCAATCAAATACGTCACAAGTAAAATTACTTTATTTTCTGATTATTCTTTTAATTTAATTTATACGGCTATAAAATAAGCTGCTAGGCCTCCTTACATTATAGCTTGAAATCCAAAAAGTGCACGTATAAACATGGAAGTAAATAACGAGACTGGGGAAAGGGGACTGCAACCGGAAGTCATAACATGAAATTAAAAATATAATTCAGAACACAATATGATAAATCTTGTTTATTTTTTATTTGGCATATTTCTACTAGTAAGGTTTATGACCGACGCCGGAGGACATCTTTAACGTGTGCATTAATCTAATACAGCGCATAGTTTTACATTTCTTCCAAAAAAATTGTATCGTTCCGTCATTTGAAAAATTAAATTAGTATGAAGAAAATACTTTATGACTTTAACAATATTTATTTGTTTTAACCTTATACCTATTTTGACATGTTAACACCATTTTCAAAGGTAATATTATAAGTAAACACAATCATTCAATGACATCTGTCTACACAATTCGTGATGATAAACGTAAATTAGATATACTGAAAGCATTTGAAATTCACAAGCATTTAAAAACTGTACCGTTAACAAATGAACAAATTGACCTTTTAAATTCATCTCTATTGGTCATTTTGGAATGGAATAAGAAACCCTGTCTTCCATTTCTACAGACATCGATTACCAAGCTCAAGTTCCCATTTTCTGTTGTTTCTATAGCAACACAAACTGTATGTTCTTTTCATATAACCTTTGACATTAGCATGTAAACACGTCGAAATACGTATAAAGTTAAAATACATAAATATTGTTAAAGTGATAAAGTATTTTATTTATACTCAATAAATATGAACTTCAACGAAGTAAAGCTAGCATTTATAAATTAAAATCTTAGTTTTTTCGATATAAAACACATACTCATTTTTCACGAGTATGCAATTCATACAAGAGTTATACACTTTACTTTTTCTACGACTATGACTTTGTTGCTCTTTTAGATTATATTTAAAAAATAAACTAAAAACGAGTTGACACTTTTATATAAAAAACCTTTTACCTTTTGTTGCGTTACTAAGATACCCCGTTCTGAAACTCATATCCCACGGGTTGCAATTCATATCTCACGAGTTGCCACGGCAACCCGTGTTATAATGAGTAGATATCTTGATAGTCGTAGAAAAACTATTTTCCATACGCTTTACAGTAAACGCCTACTTTCGATATTCAAATGCGTACAAAATAGCCTACTTTCTAGTATGGTCGCAGAAAATAGTATATTTTGTAACAAGAGATGAAAATATCGTTTTTTTTTTTCGTGAGCGGACAGTTGTTCACGAGCCGCGTTAGCGGCGAGTGGGGCAAATCCACGAACGAAAAAAACGTATTCCATCTCGAGTATGAAATGCTATTTTTTCTACGATATTGCAGTTTATAACATATTAGATTAGAAAGTCAAAAAAAAAACGAACTGTCACAATGCAATTTACTGAAATGACTGTTTGTAAAGTTGTTTCCATAGCAATAAATGCTTTTTTTTCATTAAATTTGTTATTCTTATTTTCATTTCTAGAGTTAAAAAATATCACTTTCATGTAGAGTAACCCGTGGAAAAATTGCTATTTTCACACATATGAGCAGAAAAGGGATTTTTTCGTGTACGTAATTGGATGCAACAATTATTTTTAATTGTTACAAACATGATGATGTTTTATTTAATTGTTAACCTTAAATACGAAGAAATATATTTGCAATTGCAAAGAACAGCTTGAATCATGGTTACCTGTAAATTTCCAACATGTAACAGAAATTTTCAGAAAGAACATTGAAATGAAGAATAAAAGAGTGATTGAAATTTAGAAAATAAATATTCAGAAATAGATGAATACGCAATTGGAGTTGAGAGGAGAGAAAATATTTTAGTAAAGTGCCTAAACTGGCGTTTTATCCTAATAAAGCTTTCAAAAGCTTCTTTTATAGTCAATACTCTAAGCTAATACTCCACTTAGATTGAAAGGGAATTCAAAGAAAATGGAAAGTAGCGAAAACACTCCCCTGCTTTCTACATAACAGAATCGAATTTGTTGATTTGGGTTAAACGAACGTCGGTATTGCGCGTATTATTAGCTTCACCATAACAAATAACAATCAGGCGATACGAAAACCTCTGCAATACTTTTGCAGGTAAACCCAACTCAGAACTCAGATGCGGAACACTCCATTACAAAATCAAATAAAACTTTACGAGTTTTCGAATCTTTTTAAAGAAACGAGTGAGGGTGAAATAATTAAGTTATAAAATAACAGAACCAAATAAAACTTTATGAGGCTCTCACTCTCTTTAAATGAATGAGTCGGGTAAAATAATTAAGTTATAAAATAAACTCCCGTAAAGGTAAAGCTAGCTATAAATCTCCATTCGCCTGCGCTTCCTAACCTCGATATAGGAGCTTTGCAAAGATAGCCTGCATAACTTTACACATGGGATGCCTCTACAAACTGAAAATTGTTGTTTCAAACTTCTCAGATTTATGATTGGCCACTTGTAACTTCTGATATTGCTTGTTGTTAAAAAATAAACGTTTTGCGGTAAAACTCATGCAAAAATAATCATTAGTAACCTAATAACAGTTTGTGTTCGTAATGAGATCCTATTTTCCTTATTTTACATAAGCCATGCTATAGGTAAAACACTAAAGCCGTTCTATACATTTCTCGCAAAGCAGATTTTTTTCAGAATACCCTGCAATTTAAATTACTTTTGATTCAAATACATCATCAGAAAGTTTATTCATTGTAAATATTGTCATATGGTGTACCTACACCGTGTGTGGAACAAGGATGAAAAATTGACAGTCGTTTCACAATGCAAATTAGAGCTGAATGTATCAATATTAGCTTAGGTTACTGCAGTAATTGTATTGTTTATCCATCGGGGTGTTCGAGCGCCATACATCTTTAACATCAGTTTAGGCTTAACGGGTATTCTTAAAATTATTTTTGGATTAAACCGGGTTCGGATTACTAAATATTCATAAGAATCGTCGTTCCACAAAAATAAACAAACGGAGAAAAATTAAAAAAAATTTACCGAAAACGTTTTACGAGTAGAATTGTTGCCATTTTGAATTAAATTGTTTTTTTAGGTTTCCTTGTTTTTTCTTGGACACATACATCAATTTTATATTTTTAACATTATTTTTGCAAATATTGTAATATTTGAAAACTCACAGTATTATTTTATGTACGTCAAAAAAGACTGACAATTATTGCTTCCGACTTTTCTGCCTCAGGCAAGGTGTTAACTTATTTATTACGAAACGCTACCGACACTAATCTTGGCCCTTAGAAGCCGTCTTCTCTCAAATAAATAACATTATAATGGAAATTTAAATACAGGGATTTATACAAGACTGTAAACAAGAGGTCTTTTCTGCATTCCTTAATGACGCTTCCTGCGTACAAAATGATGTTATCAAAATATCGTTCCTTAGGCCACGCTTTTAAACGAGGAAAACAAAAGGTAGGAAACAATTTCGGTTAAAAAACCTCGGGTGTACTTTGTTGTTTTTAATGTTTCAGCGAATTCCTTATTCAGGTTTGTGCGTTCAAATTTCCAAGAGTTTTTTTAAGAAACTTTATAATAAATCAGCATCAACGGATATCATTACGTGCTACTCTCTTTATAATTAACAACTGACTGAGCCACCATCAAAAATAAACCGAAGCTAATTACCATATGGCTGTTCTTGTTTAACTAGGAAGCACCTATAAGATTCTCAATACCACCTCTGAAAGCGGCCACCGGAAGGGTTTAATTAAGCCAATGAGTATTAGTAAGAGAATTAATAGACCTTTCTACAGCCAAACACGATTAGTTTAAATCCAATAAACAGGTAATGCAGGTATCATAGAATTGGATTATACCTTAGCGTTCAACCTTTTAACTTCCGCGCCTGTACACAGGAAGCACTATAATCCTCATATAATGTAACCGTATTTGTACTAATTATTATGCCTATTAAGAATAATGCAAAATGTAAACTAATATTTATGAACCCCGGCCACTTTTCTTGCGGCGGTCAAGAGATGGCGCTTTAGTAAAGAACAATTAAATTAAAATACTGTCAACAACGCAGAATCTAAGACGTTTTAGTTGTTTTGATTTAATATGGGGCGTATTTAATAACCAAAACGTCTTGGATTCTGCGTTGTTGCAGTATTTTTATTTAATTTTTCTTTACTAAAGCGCCATCTCTTGACTGCCGCAAGTGGCCGGGGTTTTCCTAGCCACTCTGTAGAAACCGATCCGCAGTAGCGGTTACACTTGAAATCGTCATAAGAAGAACATTTGTTTCACCTCGACTTTTTCATTTTTTCTAAAAAAGATGTTTTGCAATTAAAAAACAGGCAGTTTAGAAAACTAAATTGGGTTTTCGAAAATAAAGGAAGGGAAAAGATTAGCCCCTAGTAATTAATTATTTTCTAAAAATTAAATCCTGAATTTTGGTCCACTAATGAACGATGTATTTTAAACGTGGACTTTTTACGTCTTTTGTTTAATAAAAAGTTAGCTCTATTGGCTCACAAATATGAAACTTAGGTTTTGTAAATAATAAGTGATCCTAAACATACAGGGGATCATTTGAAAAGTTTGTTCTTAAGTTTTAGTAATATGATGTGAGCATATTTAAGTTGTGTAGGCCAGTGAATAAGTCTCAGTATGGAATTGAATATTAGTCTTAAAAATCGCAATCCAGTTTCTGGTAGCTCAGATAGGATCTTTGCAGTAATCAAGTCGTATCCAGGCGGTTTTTTCTTGTTAAGGCGTTTAATTTCTTCTTCGATTTCACTAATTGTAAAATTTGCAATGGGCGGAGACAACCGGAGAGGCACATCCAGGAAATCCTCAATTACTGCATCTGGGTCGTTTGAGTGCGGTTGGAAAACCTGAGCAAGATGCTGAGCGAACACTTCGGCTTTTTCTTCATTGGATCTTGCCCAACTGCCGTCAAGTTTTCGAATTGGGGAGACTGTTTGTATGGAGCGATTAAATCCTTTTGTGGCTTTCCATATCGAGTAGTCCTTATTTGATAAGCTTTCTACGTATCTGCGGAACGTTTCGTTTCTAACCTCTCTCAACTTCGATTTTAATTTATTAGTTAGCCGATTGTAAATGTTTTTGTCTACAGGATTACGACTGCGTTGCCATCTTGCTTTAATTTTAAAGCCCGGAAAACCACCGACGGAGGTGACATCTTATAGACCCATAAGTCTTTTACCAGTGACTTCAAAACTATTAGAGAAACTTATACTTAAGAGAATTAATGAAAATAATCTGATAGAAGAATGGATACCAAATCACCAATTTGGATTTAGGCAGAGACATTCGACTGTCCAGCAATGCCATAGAATTACAAACGTCATATATACAGCTTTCGAAGAAAAGAAGTTCTGCTCGGCAGTGTTTTTGGATATAAAGCAGGCGTTTGATAAAGTCTGGCATAAGGGCCTGTTATATAAAATCAAACAGAATTTACCGCACCATTACTTCCAAATACTAAGGTCGTACTTATCATCTCGCTCCTACCAAGTTAAATATGGAGAAGAAATGTCAGCAATGTATCCTATCACTTCAAAGGTACCACAGGGGAGCGCGTTGGGTCCCATATTATATCTAATATATACAGCCGACTTACCTGTAACTCCGTATACTGAAACCGGAACGTTTGCCGATGATACAGCTATTTTAACAAATCAATGTGGATGCAACCATTGCATCACAACAACTCCAAACTCATATGAACCTGCTGCAAGACTGGTTAAGCCGGTGGCGAATTAAAGTGAACGAAAGTAAATCAAAGCATGTGACATTCACTCTAAGAAGACAACATTGCCCATCAGTTTATATAAATAACGTAGAAATACCAAATGCACAGGAAGCGCGCTACTTAGGATTGCATCTAGACAACAAACTGACATGGAAATCACACATAACCAAAAAGAGAAAGGAAATGGACCTCAAAATAAAAAAGATGAATTGGCTGATCGGAAGAAAATCACTCCTCTCTCTTGAAAACAAACTCCTGATTTACAAAATAATAATCAAACCCATCTGGACATACGGTCTGGAGTTATGGGGCTGTTCGAGTATGTCCAACTTAAAAGTAATAGAAAGATTTCAGTCAAAAATTCTACGGCAAATAACAGATGCACCATGGTACGTAACCAACATTAGTCTTCACACTGATCTAAAAATGCCATCTGTACAAGAAGAGATCCAACAACGTGCAAATAAACATCACCATCGATTGGAAATACACCCAAACCCGTCTATTGAAACTCTACTAGAAGTGCCAGCCTTCAAACGCCTTAAAAAGAAATGGCCTCGAGACCTGACAGCACACCTTTGAAGTATAAAGGGTAACGCCGATGGGCCTATCCCTTCCCGTCAATAGCCATCAGATCAGCTCATAGAAATTCTATGTATTATATAATTACATTGTTCTGATTGTTGATGTATATAAGTTAATTAAAAAAAAAAAAAAAAAGTTTTAGTAAGTGGTTTCTTTAATTTTTATAAAAATTGCTGAAACTTCATGAAAGTAGGTCAAGTTTGATTTTGTATAGGATTTTCTGTGTTAAAATTAATTTTTCCAAATGTAAGTAAGTTGCATATCAAAATATTGGAGAAATGTCAACAATCATTTAATTATATAAATTTTATTAATAGTTTTAGGTTGATTTTCTATTGTTTTAAAAATGCATCTTTGTGATTGGTCCATTTCTTAGTTTTTTTTTTCATTTGTAAATTTAGTCGTTTTCAAGCTCAGGTAGAGGACTCCCAAAATTTTGTAAATTTTTAAAATTAAGTTTGAATTAAAGTATGAAAAAGGTAATTAAGAAATTGTATTTAATTATTATAAAGTGTGGATAGAAAGATTCTTCGAGTTTCAGTAAAGTTAATAACAATTAAAAAGTGAAAAATTAAGGGTACCTTAATAGACGCCACTAATGACAGGCAATTTTTTTATTACCAAGACAGTGACGCAATTGCTTAGATCCAGTTTTCTACGAATAAAATTACTGAAGTTTTCTGCGATAATATAGAAGATTTTTCATCAACAATATAAGTTTGTCTTCAATTAAATAATTGAATTGTATCTTCGTCGAAAAATATTTGATTCCTGAAAACACGAATTAAAAGTGAGGTTAGTTTTTGGCAAATTTATGTATTCCAAGTTTCAATTTCCAAATATGGGAATAATCCAATCAAACAACAACAAACTCCCGTCAAATAAAGCAAGGGTCACCATCAAAACATGGAAATTTTCGGCGCACCACAACCATCTGTACCTCCATCCCAATGGTTTTGTTCTTTATTCTTTGTAAATATTGTTGAATTAATATGTTTGATAAATGTTGTTCTGTTTGATGTTATAATATAAAATAATATTTTGCTTTTCAAATAAATACAAGAAACAAATTTAAAGAAGTTTATGTATATTACTTATTCAGGTTACTACAAGAAGAACAGAACGTACGTTGAAAAGCCATAACGCACCAGTGGTCTTTAACATTACAGTACAGTGAACTTAAAGAACCATGTAAAGTGAAATTTTCCTTTTGTATTTAAACATTTAAGTAATCGTTTACAGATTCAGCAGTTATCTTCTAATTGAAATTTTTTACTCATTAAGTATCTCTTTCAATAAAATTAAGTTAGGTAGAGAATAGCATAGCATTGTCGTCGTATACGGACTATTAAACATTTTTCAGTCTTGAAATATACAACATAAAATTAAATGCTTTTCCTGTAAAAATTCATTATTAATCAAGTCGCTGAAATGTAGCCTAAAAACCTTTTAAAAGCGAGGGTTGTATTTGTTACTGTTCGTTAGTTTTTGTGAATTAGTAGGAAAACTGATCGCAAAATTAACTGTTTTAAGTCTGGTTAGCTTTACGGATACCACGAACAAAAAGACTAAGTTAAATAAATGTCGGTAAGTCTCTACAGAACTTTTGTTTACGCACAAGTTTAAACTGATTTTGGAGAGAAATTTGAAGAGATTTTGCTAGTTTAAATGAAAACAACACATATTTCCACGAAATACATTTAGGTGACACTTTTATTTCAAATTCAAAACTATAACGGTAGAGTGTATGGCTGGCACTAGAAATTATGCCCCAAAACAACAATAAATACTTTTTATCAGACATTTGAACATTATTTATTACAATATTTGAAACAAACAATTCAATTTATTGAACGTTTTCAATCGTATCTGCAAAGAAACCGAGCAATGGGGGTGAATAACCCCTACTTATCTCACTTTTGCTCTGATGCACGTAATAAAATTGATGTATGTTCTACATCAAAGTATAATGGACCGACATCAATAAGAAATATTACTTTTATCTGAATTAACTTTTTATGGGAATAAAAAGTAACACATCCAGGATCATTTCGGTGATGTGGGAATTTCTAAAAAAAATCACCAAGATACAAAGAAAAATCCGTTCTTGTGAATACGGATACGTCTGTTCTTCACTTTTAGAATATCTAATTTATTAACATAAAGACTAGCAATTAAAACCAACGTTAAAACAATCACAATCAATATTTATTTACATTCATCCATATTTAAATTATCTGACTTCTTATTCCCAAAGAAGCTTTGCTATGAAGCAATAAAATCACGTACAGCTTTGTTAATTTATTACAAAAATAGCGTAATTAAAACCTGGTAGCTTTTTTTTTAAAGAAACAGAAGCAAACTTTAAAATGAAAAGTAAAATTTGTTGGTGTTAATGTCACGTAATACAAACTTTACTTCAAAAAAAAAGAAGTGTAGAGGTGTATATACATAATAGCGCGATAATACTAGAAGCAATGCTGATATTTGAATCTTGAAATCATTTGACAAACAGCAACTGTCACAGAAGTTAGAATAGCTTTTATTATATTAAAATTTATGACGTTAGCGTGAGAAAAAAAAGGAGAGAAGCTGTTCATCTAAATAAAAGTACATTAAAAAAATAAGTTTGTTTTACTGTTCTTAAAAAACCATTTAGTTTAAACTTGAAGTTTGTAGAAAGCGTTACGAGGTAATTAGAGCTTTGGAGTAATAATTGTCTCATTTAACGCCACGAGACCATTTTCTAGCATTTGCTTGCCCAGCTCTCTATTGTTCGAAACACTATATTTTTCTACTATCAGCTTCATTTAAATATATTTTTACTGTCCACTATAGGAGTGATCATTATCAATTCAACCACCTGTCGTATGTTTATCCTATGAAGTCTCAAAATCGAACGTTTTGCTTTCTTTACACATATGGCAATTTTCTTGCCAATTGTTTGATTAACCCGTTAACCAGTTCAGGTAATAAATCAAAATTAGAGCTGGCATTCGTTTCATCATATTAGCCCATATTTGCCCACTGCAGGACATAGGCCTCCCTGAAACTGTTCCACGTCTTTCTTTCCTGAGCTACTGTAATCCAATTTCTTCCGGCAAAGCGCCGTATGTCGTCGACCCATCGCGTCGGCGGTCGCCCTTGTAATCTCTTGTTGGCTCTGGGTCTCCACTGTTTAAGTCTCTTAGTCCACCTGTCGTTCTCCATTCTTGCAATATGTCCTGCCCAGCTCCATTTCATCGATGCTATAGTATCTATAACGTCGTTTACTTTTGTTTGTCTCCTGATCCATTGGTTTCTCTTACGATCTCTTAAGTAGAAGCCGAGCATTATTCGCTCCATTTTTCGCTGAGCCACTCTTAACTTATTAACAGATTTCTTTGTCAGGGTTAGTGTTTCGGCTCCATAGGTGAAAACTGGTAGAACACATTGGTCGAAAACTTTTTTACTTTAAGCTGTTCGGTATTTAAGCATTCGTTTATTCATAACAAAATACTAATTATCAAACCTGAATTTTTTAAAGGAGGTAAAATGATAGTGGTTGCCAGGAGGGAATACAAACCTACTGTGCAATAAGCGTTGAGTTAGTCTTAGGTTATTTTTCAAGATTTAAGTAGAACACATCTCCACCCCTAATTTATGATGACTTTTTACTTCCCTATACTTTAAGTCTAAGGAGGTATAGATTTCATGTCAATTTTGACGGAAATTCATATCTTAATCCCCCAGGAAACCAAAAAATTGGTTTTTAAACATTTTATTTATAAGTAGGAGCTTTACTTCATTAAAGTTCATTTTAATTTATTGTAAATAAAACAATTCTTAACTTTAACAGGTTTTTTAGCCTTATACGTATTTCAACGTGTTTACGTCAATTTTAAAGGCTAGATTAAAAGTAAACGGTTGGTTTTACTATAGGAACAACAAATCTTCATAACTTGATCTTGGTTTTCTATATCTGCGTCCAGATGACTTGATTTCTCAGTCCAAACCGTCCAATAATAGTGAATTTAAGAAATCAATTTGTTCATTCATTAAAGGTACAGATTTTAAATGTTTGTGAATTTAAAATGCTTCTTGTATATCCAACGTACGTTTATCATCACAAAAGTGTAAACATTTTATAAATATAAAATTAGTGTTATGAGATGTCACTGAATGATTGTATTCTAATAAGTTTTTAGCGTAATTGGATTTATGGGTGTGTTTATACCTTGTGACAACGTAGGTGTTTCTTGTACCTAATATCAAAATTTCTAACTGTTTGTCCTATATAAACCTAATTACAGTGCGAGCAATTTAATTAATAGACGCTTGATTTTAGTAACTTGTCTGTTTTTTCTTTAGCATTAAAGAAAATGTTTGAAATGTTTTTTAAATAACGCGATAGATTCAAATTTTTCATAAAATTGTAGCGGCCGACATTTTGATGCTATAGAAAGTGCGAAAAGAGGTATTTGCTTGGCCTTAAGATTTTGTATCAGATTGTTTACAGATTTAGAAAATTATTTCGTTTCTTGTTTGAATTTGTTAAAAAGCTTTTTTTTTGATGAATTTTTTTACCTCCGCATGCCAAAGCTCTACAGAATCGGATCATCCGTTTCGGAGCCACACCCACTTACACGCCCACAGACAGACATTTATAAAATTCCCATTTTTGAGTTTCTGGAGGTCTACAATATGTATTTCAATAAAATCTCGATTGCGATCATTTCTATGAAATCAATATTTCGAAATGACAAAAATCGCCGATTTTTAAGAGCAAGCGCGGATCTACGAAGAATAGGGGGCTATAGAGATTGTAGCCACTCCCGTTATACTTCATAAAAAGTAATTTTATTAAGAAACATTGGTAAATTGACTAATTTTGAATATTTTTTTTAACACAGGAGTAGAACTAACAATCATTTTTTGACAAAATAAGCTTTAAATGAACCAAAATCAGAAGCGGCAGTTTGACACGTTTTTTTTGACACTATTGTTTGCAGAAACTGAGAACTAAAGATTTAAACTTTTAAGTAGGATTTGACTGACGACCATAGAGTTAACGCAACGCTTCTTGCCCTAACTTTCTAGCTTCAAAATTGCGGCCGCTACGATTTTTTGTTTTTTTGTAACGTTTTATTATATTCGATAAGTGTACAAGTTCGGATCAAATTTCGTATAGCTGTAAGAAGACACAATGTAAAAAAAATATTATTGAAATCTGAGAAGTGATAATTATTCTCAATTTTTTGGAATTAAAAAAAAACGCTTTCAAATTGTCAGCACATTTTTTTAAATTATGTAGGGTTGCTTATACGGCTATACATAAGCTACAACTTAGTTAGTATCCTAGTTCCCTAATTTATGTGTGACTCCTTCTGGGAATTTTTAAAGATCGAAAATTTATGTCCTCACAAAACCTTTTCAAACGAATTTGTCTTTCCAAGTATTATTTTCTTTAATGCCAAGAAAGTTTCAAAAAAATTAAATAATCGGTAATTTTCTCACAAAAAAAAGTTTAACAATTTTTTTTCGTTTCTAAATACAATACGACATGCGCATTGCGCATGCACGCATAGACGGGTACGTACAGATTGCCGCTTGGTCCTGCAGTATAGAATTATACCCTTTACTGTATTACATGACGCCTTAAGCCTCGTTTACATTATAGCGAACATAAGCGAACGAACGAACTCGTTCGTAGCAATTCGCTAGATGTAAAAGGTGAATAGTACACGAACGAACGAATTCGTTCGCAATCGGTCATGTTCCGGCCGGTGTCGGTAAATGAGCGAATCATCAAAGAAAATTCGTGCTCTGTGTAAACAGTTTAAATACGTAGACGAGCATTCGGCAGTTCCTTGCAGAAGTTCAACACGAATCCCACATGATGCTTACGAATGTATGGATCATCAACGAATGCGAATGCTCTGCTAAGTGTAAACAAGAAAAGGCGAACCCTACCAAACGAACGAATCCATTTGTTCGTTCGTTCGTTCGCTTATGTTCGCTATAATGTAAACGAAGCTTTACACAAGTTATTAGCGTACGCTCGCTCGTCGACCCTGTATAGTGGCACCACGGGTGCGACTTAAAAGTCAGTGTTCGTGCGCACAACGGTGAGACAAAATTGCAAACATACTTTTGGAATATGATAAGAGATTTTCTAAAATATAGGAAAGCCCACGCGAAGTGGTTTGCTTATTTTGCCTTCTCGTAGGGGTGATATTCTGTGCAAAAAAAGTAAAAGATATGACAATGGTTCAAACATGGCAAGAACGTTTTTAGTATCCCCCTTCCTCGGAAAAGAGTGTTTCTGGACGCCCTGGTATGGAGAAATATAATTGAGCCCCTCTCATTAGAAATTCCTGAAGCCGTGCCTGTTTAAAGCTATGATTTTAATAAAGTGCGCAATATCCTACAAGCAGTCAAGAAGTTTTATGAATATTTTCACCAATTTTTACATTTTTAGTAACAATTATATCTCTATCATATATCATATCTATCATATTCTGTTATGATACATCATAGATATCATATTATTGTGAGTTACTACTAACCCATTGCTAAGCAAATAAGAACTAACATAAAACAGTCCAATAAAAAACTTTGCGGCTGTCATGTTCGAGCTAAACAGAAAGTATTCAATTTGTCTTAACGTCCTAACGTCACAACTTGCTTTTACATTTACGAAATTTTATTGTCAAGAAGTTATACCAAAAAATTACACATCTAACGTCCACTTCTCTTGCGGAGCTTTTAAAGCCTGTTTTTCCAAAGGATTTTTGGTATGCTTTTCAAATATTATCAAAATTGTACCAGATTTTTAGAAATATCAGAAAACCAACCAACACAAGTACCTGAATATCGATTTTGGTTATTATTTGAGTCTCAAACCGATTTGTTACTTCAAACCGAATTTTTGCACTAAATTAAAGTATTGCCAATAAACTAGAAAAGTACAAACGTTCACTACGGTTAATAGTACAATTTTGTTATTTTCTACTATAATCTGATTGATAAATAATAAATAGCAAAAGAAAGCGAAGTTAGTTGGACTACTAAAGACAATTAGGAGTGTTGTGGAAATCAAATAATACCGCCATTAAATAATCAATTTATAACAATATTGCATTTTTCCAATCTATCGAAATGAAAATAAATCTAACGTGGTGATCGCTAATTTCCGAGGGTTAAATTGCATGGGGTACAACACCCTTATGAACTGTAAACGGGAAAACGAACCTGACAAGGTTTGAATATTCATATTTTGATGACACGTGAACTGGATTTTGGTTTGGGCACGAAATTTGTCCGATTACGGAGCAGTAGCGTCAAAGGGTGTGTAGAATTCATGCCATAAAGGCAGCCGACATTCGGGGGCATCCGGACGTCGTCGTTAAGAGCTTTTGGCCAAGCGCAAGCTTGAAATCCTGCTGGTGTCGCAATCCCAGGCAGGAGCGCAGTGTCTTCCGCGTCCGCGGTGTTTGAGTAAAGCTCATCGGAATATGCGTGCTTTTCGAACACGGAAGCCGTCGAAAGGCGCGATCGCGATGTCAAATTCGTCACACGCACTGACATTTAGACGTGAAATTACGAAGAACAGCGAGATGAAGAGACTTTTCACTGACAAAAGTGATGTACTTAACTTGGTGTAACTGTGCGCGTTTGTTATCAAAATGATGTTGATGTCCCTGAAAACTTTCAGAAGTGCTCGCAAAGATTGTATAACCAAGGTAGCAAACTTTCTTTTCGTGTGGTTTGGTGCTGTTTGGATTCAGGGTGTTCTCGTCAGAACGGAGGATGATTCTGGTACTTATTATATTATGTCGCCTTTCATTAAACGTAAACGCATCCTATGCCAAACTTTTAATTAATTTTCAACGCCCCTTTGTATTCTTATTGACAAGAATCTTTATACAAAGTTTTCGCTTCGCAAGTTCGAATACTGAAAGTTTAAGAGCCATTCAATTCATTATTAGAATAGAATTCAATAGGTAGATTAATGATGTTCCGAATTATTTAATTAAAAAAGCGACATGAATTGAATGAATTGTATTTTTTGCTGACTATAACTGTACATAGTAATTTTGGCCCCCTTTGGTAAACAATGAATACTTCCAGTGTCACAGAAATATCGATTTATACCTTAGAACTTGTCTGTAAAAAACTGAAACAAGAATTTTGGGCTTTGACTCTTTGTCACTTCGCTTTCGCAAATTCTTTAACTTTATTATAGTCTGACCTCTAAATCGCTCTAGTCTATATCATCTTCCTGTTTAGGTTCTGATATAAGTTCCCTCTCGACTAGTACGGCACTGTGCTCGGCAAATAATACCACAATATAAAGTAAATTATTTTTAGGTTTTTTACAGGTTCTGCCCGTTTAAAACTTTAAAGTTTTTAAAATTGAATTTCGATTTGTAAACACTATTTAAATAATTAAAATGTTAAAATCATATTCGAATATAGCGCCATCGTTAATTAATTTCAGTAAATACAAACCGAATGTAATAACAGAATAAAAATTAATTAAAAAGATAGAGCTAGACTATTTCATTTTATATAAATGACCTCTGGAGTTTAGTTCTTTCATGCATTCTTTGACGACATCTTTCGCTACCGGTTTTTAAAAGAATCGTCCCCACTAATTAAATTTTATACGTGTTGTATACACCGAAGCGGAAAGGAATTTTTCCGTGGCGCCCATTCTTTATCTCGGTACGATAACATAGGCGAAATTAAATAAAATAAATTGATTAATTAACTTAATTAATATTTTCGTAATTGCTTCAATTTTTAAAACAGTTCCAATTTAGTGGCACTTCACATTTCAACTAGGTATTCAGGAAACGCCGAATAGAAATTAATAATTAAACTGAGAACCGGTAATGCTGCAAGAAGATGGAGTGGGTGTTGCTTTGTATCATCTGTCTTACTTTTCAGACGCTTACAATTTTATTGCTGGGTGAAGTACTAAAAATATAATCATTTAAAGAGACACATGTGGATGTGCTGCAGCATCCGTTCATTTATAATTCTACTCCTGCAATATCAGCACGGTGTATCAACACAAACGGCACCCTAATTATTTTATACTTAAGTGGTATAGCGTTAAGGGCGAAGATAAATCCTACCAATTTTGATATGTTTAATGGAACAGCTTGTTTAGCTATTACTGCATTCGTGTTTAGACGCTGATACAAAAAGTATGTTATTAAAACCCACTTCAAATTATACGCTGCTATTGAATGTGTCAGGAAGTTAATTGCCTGCTAGACAGGAACATTACCACTGTAGGTGCATAACTGCTGAAAATTACACTGGAATTTTAATTTGTATCCACTTAGACAACCATTAAAATTGGATTAAAGATCAGTTGTTTTATTTGACGCCGTTGCAAAGAAGATCGTGCCCTTTCGCGTGCAACTGCCAATTAGCAGCTAACATCCTGCGGCTCTCGCAAAGCCACTGAGCTCTTTCTTTTGTTATAAATGTCAGTAAAAGATTTACGGGATGAATTACAAACAGAACAAACAGAAACCTTTAACAATAGGCGCAAAAGTGGAATTAATATTTTACCTTGTACAGAAATTCAATCAGCGCAACGCTTTTATTACAGTCTAAGAACAATTAAATCTGTATGTTAAGCAAAGCATTGTTAATTGTATAAAATTTGCACAACCTTATTCTAAGATTTTCAAACTTAATTTTGTGAAAATTTTGCTAAATATCGTCCACAATTTTTAAAAATAAATTAAATTACATGATATATTTCTATTGAGATTTATTATTCTATTCTCTAAAGCCAGAGGTGTGCAACCTGGGAGTTTGGAACTGCGGGAGTGGGAGTTGCGAGGGATCGCCATAAAAAAGAAAATTTAGGGGCGGATTTTTTCGATCACAATACGTTTTTGATGAATAAATAAAAATATTATCCGAATTGATAGTTACCAATAACTAGAACAAAAATTAGCGAAGCACTTCGCCTGGACTGGGAATTATAACAAAATAAAAATCAATTTTTTGATTTGTTGGAAAAAGATTCCTTGAGATTGAAGAAAACCAACAAGAGAAAGTCCCTCAAAAATTTGTTGGGGGTGAAAATCACATCTCTACATATTGCTGCACTTAAAAATTATGTAGTGTATCTTATTCTACTATCACTCATGGGCAGTTCCGTTTAAACAAAATTTTGTATCTTGCCTCGTTTATTTTTATTAAGTAAAGAGCTTTGGATTTTTTATATAAAGAAATCATAGAAGACGTCTCAGTGAATTTAACGGAATGAGATACGAACTAAATTGTAGCTCATGCCTATCTCTACTAGCCTATAGAATATAAAAATATATAAATCTTACAATATCAAAATTTTAAATTTTTTGTCACTTCACATTTTTAACAGTTCCAAAAATTTTCGCACTTTGTGTGATTGTGTACCCATGGAGCATTTACAAAATTAAATTCCATTCCGATCTGATAACTCGTCTTTGAGCAAATAGGCATTAAATGCAAAACTTTCAAAAATTCATACAAAGCGTAATTTTTTTTAAATTATTTGGGTTCCCGAGGATAAAACATGTATTTTTGTCAAAATCTCCAATTTTTCATTTCCCCGTACTAAAAGTATTAATAGGAAAGTACAACTGGCTAGAAATTCTAATCTATTTTGCGAAAAATTCGACAAACCCAATGCCCTAGTAAATGTGAGTTTGCAAGGTTGAGGAAGATGGATCTTTAGGTCTTGGCCATAAGATACAATTTTTTTAAATTACATTGGTTTTGTGGAAAAATGAAATTGCACGAGATAATTGTGAAATGTTTTTTATGTCTATCCGAATTTATACTGATTTATATGAAATTAAAACTGTAGCATCAACTTATATTAAAAATCGATTACAAAAACATTTCTGAACGTATTAAATAAATCGGAAAGATGATTTGGGGTGGATTCATGATTATTTTTCAGTTGATATTTCAGTTTTCCTATTAAAATAATTTATATGTTATTATGAGTGGCGGAGCTCAGAGGTTGGGCGCTCAGTCTCTAACGCTGAAGGTCTAGGGTTCGATTCCCCGCCGAAGTCATGCAGCAATAAAATCTATGCCGCAACCCGCCACTCACATTCCCCAATCCGGTGTAGGCAGCCGTGGGGTCTTAATGCCTGAAACCTTCTCGGGAATTTAGTCGTTCGGATTCGACGTTAAACTGTAGGTCCCCCGTACTCCACCTTAGCGCTAAGGAGAGTACGTGACAGAGAAGAGTGCCGGTACCCAGCAGTGGGACGTAAAGGCTGATTACGATATGTTATTATTGTTAGTTTTATATGCAGTAAAATCGTTTAAGCGTCTTATATTTTTTTTTACCAACGGAACTTGGTGTAGACATTTAAATTTTGGAGTGGCGGCTTAAAAACGTCATGATTTTAAGAAATCATCGCAACTATCATATTGCCAGAGTCGGTTGTCCAGAGGTACTGGAATTCGAATAATTCGATACTTGACGAATTAAAATGCATCGGATTTGTTTGTTATTTGTTAATACGCCATCTTTCGGAAGTCTGTAGAAAATATAAGTGTGGCGTCGATATTGGCAGCAAAACCGGGCGAAACACGTTGCTGGTAGTTTCCCATACTTTTTACATTTTAAATATTCTCTCGCGAATAAATGACTGAACAACATTGTTTTAACAAAAATATACAGTACACTAGCATGTGTACGCATTTCAAAGGCGTTTGTGCAATGAATCTCAATAGTCTAGAAGCTTGTACCCCTGCCTATTATGGAAAAAGTCCTGAGTTCGATTCTGCCAACGGCTTTTTTTTTAATGACATTTGTCTAATACTCAATAGTTTTGTTGTATAAATAGTGATCTGCTTTGCTTTGTTCTACCTGGTGTGTTCTTAGCGATAATTGCAGCGCCCGCTGTCAGGCGCAGCACGTCTAGACGATTTGAATTAGTGTTCGGTTATATTCGCGAGTTGCGTGTCTCAGAGCTCTTTTAATACTCGTTACATACTAAGGTTAAGGCCGTAGACGTTGCGCTCTCAACTATGGACCAAATATCGCTGTAAATAACAAAATAATGAAAATAAAAATAGTCAAACCCACAAAATATTGTTTTATTTGTAGATTTAACTATGTTTTTATTTTATTCATTTAATTACCAACCATCCACTGCAAGTATAAATATTTTTCAATTCCCTTTGTAAAAAGTTTATATAAAAATAAAAAAAATTGAATTATTTTTACCCAGAGCTAATGGATACGCGTAATTAAAACAACGTAATTTCCAGAAAACGCGTTATTGATATTAAAAGGCATCGAATTATTTTTGAGGTTTTTAAAACTTGTATTATTCGATTTTTGACATACATTATGTTTTCAAAAATTAATTTTAAGGGCTATAAGTGCAATACTACTTACTATTCTGATTCTAATGCAACAAACAAGCCTGGATAGAACGGAGTACGCATAGTTCGAGGAACGGACTTTCTCGTCAGATTGTATTTATAAGTGACAAAGCTCGGCGCTAGACGGTAGACCTATGCCAGAAACTGGCATTGTTCCGCTTAAATACACGTTTATTGTTTTGAAACAGTAACATCGAACTCGTGTTTTATTTCCTTTTTAGCCAGAGCGTTACGTAGTTCTAGTAAAAACTACTTCTGAGCTGCAATCGCATTGCACATTTCTAAAAACACAATAAATATAAAAATTTTAGCTGTTAAACTCAGTTACATAATTATTGATGATAGAATATGTTTGTATAAGAATATAATTTTACAGAAAGGTAACAAAAACGTTTCGATTTCACATCCACCACAATATCATTTTTCTGACAACTGTTTACGCTTTTTATATTTTAGAAATTATCTTATAAAACGTGAAACGGAAGATTTGGCGATTTCAACGGAAAATATTGTTTGCGATTGGACAACAATAAAATACGATGCGCATTGAATATCGATAAGAGAGGAAATGGAATGGGAGTCGTTGTTCATCGCTGGGCCGACGTAGTTGGTACTTTCTCGAATATACAGTGTATACAGAAAGTATAGTCATGCTTTCTAGGTCGTCATATAGATATATTGGTTAATTTTTATCAGCTGCAGTGGTAGTGGGCAGGGGCGTACTAGTCGTACGGGCGATTGGAGGATCGCCCAAAGACCCGTGCCCATAAGGGTCTACTGGGCCGGTAAAAAATCATTTTTTGTAATTTTTTAGAAATTATTAGAAGGATATATGGTTATCAAATATTTTATCTCTTTTAAGACTATTATCAAGGATGTTTCCAGCCGGTACGTAATTCCGGTACCTTTCTTTGAGAATGTTTACAAAAAAATAAATAAAAAAATGACTTACTTTACACTAACTTATTGCTTTATTCTCTTTTTCAAAAACATATTTTTTAATGAGTTTGAAACAGTTCGATGTTGTATATTTTCTTTAAAACTGTCAGTCGCTCCCACCGACCGCGTTAGGGGCTTTTTGGAACGTATTATGTTTAGAAAAGAGACATTGGAAATTACAAATGACTAGTTTCTCAAAGCCCCGGTTACTACTCTCACAATCGGGGTTTTAACCGTCTAGTCGAAGCTGCGACACTTGAAACGTAAATTCTGAATTAATATATTATATTTCGTCTTCTTATGATTGCATACCTCTTGCGAGGCGTAGTATATCGTTTCAACTCCTATCCTATGTGTTGCTTAAAATGAAATAGGACAGTGGGGACCTACATGGGTTCTGAACTACGGAAACGCATGCATTGCTTTTCCAGAGTTTTTATTAAGACTACTATTGATGTGAGAAGTGAAGTTAAAGTCCGCTAATTTAAATAATGGCTCGCATCAGAGTACGTTGATGATTGTCCACAGCCTTTCAACGGAGCATGCCGATTTTTGAAAATCCGATATTACTTTGCCCGGGAATCAAACCCGAGGCAGCTGGGTAAATGCACCTACACCGCTACACCAATAGGCGACCTCTATATTACATTTAAATTAGTTAATTCTATAATAATAAGTTTTAATATAACGCCAAAAAATAATCAAAATTATATATTTCAAAATTGATTGTAGATACCATGTTTTTGATTAAATCTTTAATGCCATTATGTTGAAATCAACGACAAATAACTCAATTATTCAGCAAAATTATAAATAGTGATGTTTTTATTTAATTTTGATAACGCAAATTGTGTATTAATCGAAGATATGCGGTTTTCTTCGCCACCCTCTTGATTAAGTTTCTTTTATCTTTTTATTATTAATACTGTTAAAGTACATAAGTTTCTATATTTATCGCTAATATAGTGAAGTCATACTGTGACTGAAAATATTTGCCCGAATGGTATCCGGTCTGGTATTGCCACTCCGCCGCTGTGCAGCGGTAATAGTATTAATCGAAAACCTTACCGATCAAAAAGGGTTATTTAGTTTGGTGTGTCTCTGCGTCTATGAATTCATTCTAATTAAAGCACAAAAGAATAAAGATAACCGCGTATGAATTTGTCAAAATAGACTAAGAGGTAGAACAATTCCGCACATTGACTACAGAGATAAACAATACCTTCCTCTAGCTATACTCCATATAGCTAGAAACGTAAAAATGAGCAAAACACTTCGCCTAAGCTTTCCTATACTTTTTTAAATTGTGTGCTATTATATTTCTAAAAGTATTTTTGTACCAAAGTCAACAGTGTAATTTCAAAGTTTGACCCCCCCCCCCAAGTGTTTCCGGGTTCCCTTTTTTTTTAATAGTACTCATATGTTACATTATTTTGTTTCAATCTACTTACCATTATCATGTACATCGTATTTACTACTTTGCACAATCTAGCACTAGTGTTGGAGCGTAGGAATTTTAACAATTAAAACAATGAATTTATTTAAACACAATCCAACAATTCCTAACAGACTCCGAACACATAATGAATCAATTCTCTTTGTTCTTAAACTAAACTTTTATATTCAAACTCGTCTCGTATAAACATAAAACAATAAACATAAAACGTAAATATTTTAAAAGCCGACGTGTCAGGCACAAACCAAGCAGAATACAAATAAAATGAAACAAATGGAGTGGAAGCGGATCATTGATTGTACTGAATTACTGAATAATTATAACATAAAAGAATTTAGGCAGGCTATTTTTATCAAGACAACTATAAATTAGTAAAGTCAATATTACGTATCTGCTATCACATTAGGTGTATGGAAATTTGTATAAACACAAATTGTAAAAAAGTCTCCCCGTCCGGGACCTTTAAAGTTTTGCCTCCTGTTTCGTGGGTGACTGATTAAACAGTTACCATAAGAACACTGTAGTATAGAAATACAATACAACCGCATTTTTTCGAAATGCAGAGGAATATATTATTTTCTGGCGGTTGCGAACTTTTTAAATGTATTCGATTATTGACGTAGCAATTCGGCACATTCGCGCAAAAGCTTTTTTATAAAAAAAAAATTTTTTGGCAAAGGTCTCCCAACACACATCCATACCCACCCATAGACATACATTTTTTAAACACCACTTTTTGAGTCCTGTACAATCCAAAATTGTACCACAGCCCCCAACGTACTCTCGTCTAGGTTGTGTTGCCTAACTCGTAGACCGTTAAAGGGCTTCAGCTGCACTTCTAACATAAGAGACTGTCCTAGTGAAATCTTTTTTTGTACATTAAGTCCATGCACTTCCGTGGTTCGGAGCCCACGTAAACCTGTATGTCTCAACTGTCGTGTGTCACTTTAAGCACTACACAGGAGGGGAGGTAAGTCGATATCCTATGTCGTAAGCACAAGATAAGTATAAAACGTTTACCTCAAGAGCCAGGTGATTAACTGATTACTCACTCACTCAGGAAAATGATTGAAAACACGATTTAGGTTTGCTTGAAATTTGCCTTTTTACGTGCATAAAGCTAATTTAAGATCAGGAAGATAATTGTTTTATTATGCTTTATTTTAGTTATTACAACGCAATGGCTATGAAAATTCAGAATTTGCGTTTTTAGATTATTCTGTTATTGTCACTGCAAAGTAATTTGCAACGACAAACGACAACTCCTTAAATCATTTTAGGAGCCCACAAAATAATTGCGAATACTGAAGCGTGCTACTTGGACATCGATAGACAGTTTATAATATAATGGCGAGTATTGCAAATCTTATTTGAAGGGTTCGTCCTTAAACTGATTGATTTTTTTGCTGCCACAATTATTTTCTTTTGTAGAAACTTAACACAGGCCGATATACCAACATACTAACATTTCACAAAATTCAACATTTTTTTACTCTATTTTTACTATTTTCCAAGAATGTATAGCAAAGATATTAACCAGTATATGATGATGGCTATTTTCGATAACCATTACAATATCTCATTTATATGTTACGTAGAAGAGAGCCAATATATAATACATCTTTATGTAAAGTGAGAAATACACTACTCAAAATGAATATAGAGACACTTATAAAAAATTAAATATTTTTGCTTAAGTAACACTGGATTTGGTAAAAAGTGTCTTCGACTTTTTGAAAAGGATTACTGTTTAAAATGCGAAGATTTCAGCCTTGTTGAACAAGCTTCTAAGAAAAAAAAATGTTAAAAATTGAAATTGGGAATCATTTAATTAACAAACTTTTAAACAGTCAACAATAAGAAAACAACAAATTTAAAAAACTAATAATGGGTGTGGCCTCCTCTGGCCCGGATGACTTCAGCGCAACGACGGGACACACTCTCAATTAAATTTGAAATTATTTGTTGAGGATGTTGCTCCCATTCTTGAGTAAGAAGTTCCTCAACCTCATCTAAATATTCAATAGGCTGACGATCCAGCAATCTTCTTCCCAATACGTCCCATAGGTGTTCGATGGGGTTAAGGTCTGCAGTATTAGCCGGCCAGTCCATTACTGTGATATTATGGTCATGAAAAAAATTTGTAACTATCCTAGCCACATGTGGTCTGGCATTATCTTGCTGATAGATAAAGTCAGGTCCCATTTCTCCAGCAAACAGAATCACATGTGGTTTTAAAATGTCCCTGATGTAACGCGCCGCCGTTAGAGAACCTTCCCGAAGAACCACTAGCTCGGTGCGACCATTCAAAGTTATGCCGCCCCATACCATAATAGAGCCTCCGCCAAAACGGACAGTTTCTTGAACAGTGAAGTCTAAATAGCGTTCACCTTGGCTTCCCCACACACGCATTCGTCCATCGTTATGGTCTACGCAAAACCTGGACTCGTCCGTGAACATTACATTGCTCCATTGTTCTCTAGTCCAGTTACGATGTTCTTGTGCAAAGTTTAGCCGGGCTCGTCTATGTGCTGGTGTTAACCGAGGGACTTTAACTGCTCTCCTTGCACGTAACTGAATCTTGTGATGCCTATTCCGAACTGTTTGGTCCGAAATTCTGGTTCCACTAGTGGCAGCCAGTCGATTATGTAGAGACCGGCGGTAATTCTACGTTCTCTAATGGTCCAAAACCTCAATTGGCGGTCTTCGCGAGGAGTAGTGGCTCTTTGTCTTTGAGGGTAAGGACGTCTTCTTACGATACCATTATTTATATTCTGTTCCATGCCCTAGCTATAGCAGAATGGCTCACATTTAACATTTTAGCAACGCGTCGTCTTGAGTATCCTTCTCAAATTAATGTCACCGCTCTAACTATCTGGTTTTCATTCAGATATACTCTTGGTAGTCTCCTTCTTCCTAACACATCCACATTCATGTTTCCACCAACAAATTACACTGCGAAACGGTAAAATCAAGTGAACATTTTTTTTGTTGAATTTAAACTTAAGCATCTTTTTTGTTGTTTACTTTGTTTTGTAAAATCTCCAAGGAAACAAGTGCCTACTTTTCTACAGGTAAAATGTAAAGGTATGTTCATATTATCTGCCAAGTTATAGATATATTTATCAATTCCAGCTTTACTTCGTTAAAGTCCATATTTAATGAGTATCTGTATATAAAATACTTAATCACTTTAACAATTTCTATTTATTTAAACCTTATACGTATTTCAGCATGTTAACATGCCATTGTCAAAGGTTATATGAAGGTAAACAGTTAGCGTTGTTATAGCAATAGAACTTTTTTACTTATCTTGGTAATCGTCTGCAGATGACTTGATTTCTTATTCCAAAATGTCCAGTAGAGGAGAATTTAACAGATCAATTTGCTCATTCATTAACGGTACAGTTTTTAAAATGTTTGTGAATTTCAAAAGCTTCTAGTATATCTAATTTACGTTTATCATCACAAAAGTGTAAACATTTTATGGTGTTATTAGATGTCATTGAATGATTTTGTTCTAGTAAGTGTTTAGCGTAGTTGGATTTATGTGGGTGTTTGTATTTGTAACAACGTACGTGTTCTTTATACCTAATATCAAAATTTTTAATAGTCTGGCCTATATAAACCGAATTACAATGCGAGCAATTTAATTTGTAAATGCCTGATTTTAACAAATCGTCTGTTTTTGATTTTGCATTAAACAAAGTATTTAAGATGTTCCTAGTTGTTTTAAAGTTTACTTTATATTTATTTGTTTTGTTTATAATTTTAGCAATTTGTTCTGATTTCTCACCAAAATATGGGATCGAAGCATATTTAATTGTATCGAACGAAGTTAGGATATTCGGATAAATTTTTTGAATGGCTAATTTATAATCTTTTTCTTTAATTAATGTATCAATAAGTTTAGTATTATAACCATTACTGTATGCAATTTGTTTAATAATTGAAATTTCTCTATTATAATTAATTTCATCTAAAGGGACCGTCAAAGCCCTATGTATCAGGGACCTGTATGCTGCTAATTTATGTGTTTTATGGTGACAAGAATCGTGTGGTATTGTAATGTCTGTTTGTGTAGGTTTTCTATAAACTGAGTACTCAAATTTATTAGTTGAATTAATTTTTATGTTTAAATCTAAAAAGTTAATGGACTTATTTTGTTCAGTTTCTAGTGTAAATTTTATGTTTGGGTGCAAGCTGTTAATAAAAATTAAAAATTCATTAATTAAATCAAATGAACTATTAAAACATGCTAAAATGTCATCAACATAACGAAACCAAAATATAACTTTCTCAGATTGATTTGATTCGAATATTTGATCTTCTAGATTTTCCATAAATATGTTAGCTAAAAGAGGTGAAATTGGACTTCCCATGGGTAAACCATCTTTTTGGAAATAAATTTTATTATTAAAAGTAAAATAATTTTGATTGGTGCAAAGTTCAAATAATTGAATCAACTCAGTCCGTTTTATTACCTCAACATTTTTGTTAATAAGAATATCATTTAACAAAGGAATACACTCTTGAGGAGGTATTTGGGAAAACATATTAGTAACATCAAAACTAACTAGCTTGCTTTGTGGTGGTAAATGTAAGTTAGACAACTTTTTGATTAATTCGGAAGAATTTTTAACTGAATATTTTGGTTTATAATCAAAACTGGTAACTATATTATTTAGTATTTTTGCTAGCATATGGTTGGGTGCATTTATGTATGATACTACTGGTCTAATGGGCATGTTGGGTTTGTGTATTTTTAATAAACCGTATAGTTTTGGTGGTTGTGGATTTGGATTTATTATTTGTCTTTTTTGATAATCTGTTAAACAAATCTGGCAATTTTCTAATGTTTGTTTTAATTCTTTTTGATAATTTTTGGTAGGATTACTAGTTAAAGTTTTTAAGTTTGAATTGGTTATGAAATCATTAATTTTTTGTAAGTAAATGTCATTGGGTAATATAACTAATGTGTTTCCTTTATCTGGCTTGACAGAAATCAGATTATTTACTGAAATTTTTTCTTTAATCGATTTAAGTAATAAATTATTTTGATTATTTATTTTATTTTTTGATTTATTGGTATTTATTGACATCTCTTTTAATAAATTAGCAATTTGAAATTTTGCATATAGGAAATGTCTTTCTTTAAGAATCAGTTCAGAATTGACTGCTAAAATTTCTTTAATATTATTGGTAAATTTTGGAAAAGGGGCAAACTTAAAACCCTTATTTAGGAATTTTATCTGTTGGTCATTGAAATCTGTGTTTGATAAATTTAGAAAACGAGGATGAAAATTTATTATTGTGTCAGGTTTTGTGTGTGGTTGAAGTGCAAGTGTGTGTTGTTCTAATCTCGAAAGTTTATTTTTCTGTATTGTGTATTTTTTAAATTTTATTCTACTAACTAATTCTCTAATGTCATTGTCAAATACGTCAAACTCAATTGGATGTAATTTGTGAATTAGTTCTGTGTAAAGTACCTTTAAATAAATGTGCAAATTGTCTCTAATTCTAAACCATCTTTTTGATTCTTCTTTCAACCATCTTTGTTTAGCATTTCTGATTATCTTCTCAGTTATGCTGTTCTTGGTTTTGGTGGAGATATTAATGTAGTTTGGAATGAGCTTCTTTTTCTGACATTGTTGATTAAACCAAACGTTCTGTGTTGCTACACCATGTTTGATCATGATCTTCTTGTACATTTTAGCTTGTTCTTCTAACGAAGATGACATCACTTTATTTATCAATTCCAGCTTTACTTCGTTAAAGTCCATATTTAATGAGTATCTGTATATAAAATACTTAATCACTTTAACAATTTCTATTTATTTAAACCTTATACGTATTTCAGCATGTTAACATGCCATTGTCAAAGGTTATATGAAGGTAAACAGTTAGCGTTGTTATAGCAATAGAACTTTTTTACTTATCTTGGTAATCGTCTGCTTTTGAAATTCACAAACATTTAAAAACTGTACCGTTAATGAATGAGCAAATTGATCTGTTAAATTCTCCTCTACTGGACATTTTGGAATAAGAAATCAAGTCATCTGCAGACGATTACCAAGATAAGTAAAAAGTTCTATTGCTATAACAACACTAACTGTTTACTTTCATATAACCTTTGACAATGGCATGTTAACATGCTGAAATACGTATAAGGTTTAAATAAATAGAAATTGTTAAAGTGATTAAGTATTTTATATACAGATACTCATTAAATATGGACTTTAACGAAGTAAAGCTGGAATTGATAAATAAAGTGATGTCATCTTCGTTAGAAGAACAAGCTAAAATGTACAAGAAGATCATGATCAAACATGGTGTAGCAACACAGAACGTTTGGTTTAATCAACAATGTCAGAAAAAGAAGCTCATTCCAAACTACATTAATATCTCCACCAAAACCAAGAACAGCATAACTGAGAAGATAATCAGAAATGCTAAACAAAGATGGTTGAAAGAAGAATCAAAAAGATGGTTTAGAATTAGAGACAATTTGCACATTTATTTAAAGGTACTTTACACAGAACTAATTCACAAATTACATCCAATTGAGTTTGACGTATTTGACAATGACATTAGAGAATTAGTTAGTAGAATAAAATTTAAAAAATACACAATACAGAAAAATAAACTTTCGAGATTAGAACAACACACACGTGCACTTCAACCACACACAAAACCTGACACAATAATAAATTTTCATCCTCGTTTTCTAAGTTTATCAAACACAGATTTCAATGACCAACAGATAAAATTCCTAAATAAGGGTTTTAAGTTTGCCCCTTTTCCAAAATTTACCAATAATATTAAAGAAATTTTAGCAGTCAATTCTGAACTGATTCTTAAAGAAAGACATTTCCTATATGCAAAATTTCAAATTGCTAATTTATTAAAAGAGATGTCAATAAATACCAATAAATCAAAAAATAAAATAAATAATCAAAATAATTTATTACTTAAATCGATTAAAGAAAAAATTTCAGTAAATAATCTGATTTCTGTCAAGGCAGATAAAGGAAACACATTAGTTATATTACCCAATGACATTTACTTACAAAAAATTAATGATTTCATAACCAATTCAAACTTAAAAACTTTAACTAGTAATCCTACCAAAAATTATCAAAAAGAATTAAAACAAACATTAGAAAATTGCCAGATTTGTTTAACAGATTATCAAAAAAGACAAATAATAAATCCAAATCCACAACCACCAAAACTATACGGTTTATTAAAAATACACAAACCCAACATGCCCATTAGACCAGTAGTATCATACATAAATGCACCCAACCATATGCTAGCAAAAATACTAAATAATATAGTTACCAGTTTTGATTATAAACCAAAATATTCAGTTAAAAATTCTTCCGAATTAATCAAAAAGTTGTCTAACTTACATTTACCACCACAAAGCAAGCTAGTTAGTTTTGATGTTACTAATATGTTTTCCCAAATACCTCCTCAAGAGTGTATTCCTTTGTTAAATGATATTCTTATTAACAAAAATGTTGAGGTAATAAAACGGACTGAGTTGATTCAATTATTTGAACTTTGCACCAATCAAAATTATTTTACTTTTAATAATAAAATTTATTTCCAAAAAGATGGTTTACCCATGGGAAGTCCAATTTCACCTCTTTTAGCTAACATATTTATGGAAAATCTAGAAGATCAAATATTCGAATCAAATCAATCTGAGAAAGTTATATTTTGGTTTCGTTATGTTGATGACATTTTAGCATGTTTTAATAGTTCATTTGATTTAATTAATGAATTTTTAATTTTTATTAACAGCTTGCACCCAAACATAAAATTTACACTAGAAACTGAACAAAATAAGTCCATTAACTTTTTAGATTTAAACATAAAAATTAATTCAACTAATAAATTTGAGTACTCAGTTTATAGAAAACCTACACAAACAGACATTACAATACCACACGATTCTTGTCACCATAAAACACATAAATTAGCAGCATACAGGTCCCTGATACATAGGGCTTTGACGGTCCCTTTAGATGAAATTAATTATAATAGAGAAATTTCAATTATTAAACAAATTGCATACAGTAATGGTTATAATACTAAACTTATTGATACATTAATTAAAGAAAAAGATTATAAATTAGCCATTCAAAAAATTTATCCGAATATCCTAACTTCGTTCGATACAATTAAATATGCTTCGATCCCATATTTTGGTGAGAAATCAGAACAAATTGCTAAAATTATAAACAAAACAAATAAATATAAAGTAAACTTTAAAACAACTAGGAACATCTTAAATACTTTGTTTAATGCAAAATCAAAAACAGACGATTTGTTAAAATCAGGCATTTACAAATTAAATTGCTCGCATTGTAATTCGGTTTATATAGGCCTATTAGAAATTTTGATATTAGGTATAAAGAACACGTACGTTGTTACAAATACAAACACCCACATAAATCCAACTACGCTAAACACTTACTAGAACAAAATCATTCAATGACATCTAATAACACCATAAAATGTTTACACTTTTGTGATGATAAACGTAAATTAGATATACTAGAAGCTTTTGAAATTCACAAACATTTTAAAAACTGTACCGTTAATGAATGAGCAAATTGATCTGTTAAATTCTCCTCTACTGGACATTTTGGAATAAGAAATCAAGTCATCTGCAGACGATTACCAAGATAAGTAAAAAAGTTCTATTGCTATAACAACGCTAACTGTTTACCTTCATATAACCTTTGACAATGGCATGTTAACATGCTGAAATACGTATAAGGTTTAAATAAATAGAAATTGTTAAAGTGATTAAGTATTTTATATACAGATACTCATTAAGTTATAGATTGTTTCGTTGAGATTTACAAAAAATACACACTAATAAGAAGGTGTCTCTATATTCATTTTGAGTAGTGTAATATATAATTTGGCTTGCTGGTTATGAACTACTATGGTGATAAGCTGTCAAGAAAATAAATTAAAAGCTCTCGTTGTAAAGTCACCCACAGGAATGTAAGTTTACTTCCGTAGAAACTTTTGTCTGCTACCGACACAGACTGCAAGAAACTTGGGACGAACCAGCTCTCGAACTGCATTTGTTTGTTTTTGCTGAAAACAGGGAAAACTCCAGGCAACAGATTTAGTTTTTGTACAGAACAACCTCTGTAACTACGACATTTTTGTTTTTAACGTATCTCTTTACATATTAAATTTTGTAATGAAGACTACAAAAATATCAAAGCTTTTATTAAAACTTCTAACCAGAGAATTTCTCATAAAAATTCTGAGAAGCAATTAAAAATCTCTGTGTTTTTCTTTAGGAAGAAATCAGAGGTTCTACGAAAGAGTCTGTAAAAGTTACTTTACAATCGCTAATTACAATTTGTATGCCGCTGCGAAGGGCGGCGTTACCGGAAAATTTCTCCCTAATTTGACCTGGTTCCCAATTACCGGTAATTTTAATCAAGTGGAATCCTTAGTTATAATGCGCAGACCAATTATGATAAAAGATGACTTCACAATTAATGCACTTTTGCTGCCAATTTAGCATCATGTTGATAAAAAATATGATATACAGATCGTATAACATGATATGTGCCAACATTTATGTTCACTGTAAAATAGTCCTTTCTAGCCAGCTACACACTTATAAAGCATTAAATTTACCGAGCCGTTGCAATATCAAATTTACTGCATTTCCTTGCCACGTGTGCTCCAGATACTTTACGAAGAATGATCGAAAGCTGCGACTTTGCTTGGTTTACTATTGAATTATTGTAGATTTTACGGTGTCTTTATTGCATTTCAGGAGTAATAAAAATACGCTATTCGAAAAGTACATCTCGCAGTCGTTTAAGTATTCCAACGAGATTATATAGAAATTGACAGCTTAAATTTAGTTTTTGTGCAACTGTACGAGTAATATATATTTAAATTTTCTGCAGTTGACGTTTTCGCATTTAAATTGTTTAGCGCGCTGAGCCATTTCGTTGGTTTGCGTTGTACTTCTGTGATATATTAGTTTTATCACCATTTATGTGCACAAACATTTATGTGCATGCTACTGCGTTTTTGAAAATTGATGGCTGCTCTAAAACTGTCATTGTGGAGATCGTAATTGACCATTAAATAAGCAATCCTATTTGTTTTAAGTTTAGCATTTTGATTGATATCTATTAGTAAATTAATATCCATGAGGTAGGAAGAAAATAATGACTTTGGTCTACGTCTCGTAGCCCTTTACGAAATTGGGTGATATTTAATTAACAGTGGCCAATACTATATGGTTGAAGTAAAACCTATCAGACCGTAACAATATAAATTTTGTTAACAAATTTCACTACATTTTCTCTGTCGTAACTATATGCATTAATTAAAACAATAACTGCGTTCCTGCAGCTACGAAATTACAAAAAAACGATAGCGTCTAAACTCTTGAACTATGTTTAAAATAAAATGAGCTGCAAAAGATCAAAGCGTGTCTTATTTAAGTGAACGCAATTAAGTGCAGAGTGCTAAGAACTTTAAAAAAAACTCTATTGTAGTATGTTCAACAACTTGTGTAGTATCTACTTTACTTTTCAGTTTCACTTTATAAAGAGTATTTTCATCATCCTTTTGATACATGAGCTGTAACATTTTAGCAGCTATTTTAGCTTCGAAAGTATTTTAACTTGTTTTTATTATAAAAAAATGTTGAGAACATAATTACAAGAATCAAACTCACAGTCTGTATTATACAGCCTGCGTCAAAAGATACGGGTGTTAAAATACTTCTGCTATTTGACAAGATAAGTAAAAAAGTTATTAATAAAAGTTATACGAATCGTACTATAAATTGACATGTGATCCTATAAAGAGTGTCTCATAAAAAATTATTCAGACAGAAGTGTTTTTTTTTCTTAATTATTTTATTTAATTTTTTGGGACATTTTTTACTAGTATACTGTTTTGCCCATGTCTATAATTTATTTAATATTTATCTTGCAATTATTAAAAAAAGGATTTTTAATTTAAATTTAAAAGTGTAACGCAAACAAACGCTTGTGAAATAATAGCTGTGTGTATAAAACAATGGCGCAACGATGTATTCAATTTTTACATAATTTTATTTACTTACTTTAGTAAATGGTATTTCATTTCATTTATTCAATAAAAATGGTTACAACAAAACAACATTAAACCTTTTGATATTTAATTTAAAAACAATTTTTTTAATAAATACAAAACAAAAATTAAAATAAATTCTAGACAGGGGGGGGGGGCAATATATGTAGAATAACAGTAAAAAATGTCTAAAAATAATAAAAAAAATTAAGAATAGAAACAAGTCTGTCTGTTTTCTCCAAATTTAAAAAAAAAATACCGAAAATCGTAATAGCATTGTTAATACCTGTACAAATAAATGAGCTGTAACACCCTACAGAAATGTTAAAAATTTCACTTTTTGACTGTAGCTCAATAACAAGAGCAGATTTTGTATTTTTGTTTCTACCATTACATTCGTTTTAAAGAATTGGCCAATAACAAGCAAATAGTTTTTTATAATTGTAATATTGACAAACTTACCCATATAAATATTAAATAAGATACTTTATTTTACTTCAACAATAATAACTTATATAAGTATATCGAAAATGTGGTCTTATATACGGTTTTATTTTTTATATTGTATTTATGGTGGAATGCTACTGTTTATGCTTTTTTAATTGAATGGCCGTGGCTAGAGCACGGCGAAAAGCATTTTCTGAAGCAGTTGTTTCAATGATTCGGTTTGAATTCAATGTAGACTTGCATATATAAAACAATAAAGAAATAATGATACCTGCAATGGACCCCGCCTATTAAGGAAAAGTCATCGGTTCGATTCTGCCACCGGCTTTTTTTTAAAGTAACATTTGTCTAATACTTAATTTTTTGTTGTATAAATAGTGATCTGCTTTGCTTTGTTCTACCTGGTGTGTTTTTAGCGATAATGGCAGCGCCCGCCGTCACACGCAGCACGTGTAGACGGTCTGAGTTAGTGTTTGGTTATATCCGGGAGTTGCGTGGCTCAGAGCTCTTTTAATACTCGCTGCATACTGACGTTAAGGCCATAAACATTGCATTCTCAACTATGAACCAAAAATCGCTGTAAATAGCAAATTAATAAAACAAAGATAATCAAATCCACAATATATCGTTTATTTTGTGGATTTAACTATGTTA
This sequence comes from Ctenicera cuprea, assembly GCA_958336395.1. Classification (NCBI taxonomy): domain Eukaryota; kingdom Metazoa; phylum Arthropoda; class Insecta; order Coleoptera; family Elateridae; genus Ctenicera; species Ctenicera cuprea. The sequence continues at coordinate 69,846,073 of OY284486.1, read as the reverse complement.
TAGATATATTAAATATATAAATATTAAATAAGATACTTTATTTTACTTCAACAATAATTACTTATATAAGTACATCGAAAATGTACTCTTACATACGGTTTTATTTTTTTTATTGTATTTATGGTGGAATGCTACTGTTTATGCTTTTTTAATTGAATGGCCGTGGCTAGAGCACGGCGAAAAGCATTTTTTGAAGCAGTTGTTTCAATGATTCGGTTTGAATTCAATGTAGACTTGCAAATATAAAACAATAAAGAAATACTGATACCGGCAATGGACACCGACATTTGAATCGGCATCTAACCGCAACCCAGAACGTAATCAAAATTCAATACAATTTGAACCATAACCGAAAACCGAAACGAGTTTCGCAGATGTGTTATTCGACATGCGTACAATACAAATTTAAAGTTTTTTTTCGAGCGCGTCTATTTTGTCATAGAGCACACCTCTCCACACCCTCTTTTTTTTAGCGGACCAACCTCATTTTTTTGCGCTGTCATCCTATTGCAATTACCAGTCTTTGAAACACTGCGTTAAGGCGTCTGGACTTTAAAGTGTATACAGACACACAGACACCTATGCAGCGTCCGCTTTATCGGTCTCTTAAGGCCCTAAAACCTGCTTGTTGGTAAAAATGTATAAGTTAAAAATGTTTGCTATACAATTACATTTCTTTTAGGCATAACTCTTAACCAGTAAACTTAAAGCAAAAAACACTGCTGAACGCATTTGCTTGAAATCCAACCTGACGATCATAATACCTTCCTCTATAGCTGTACTTCGTATAGCGAGGAAGGTAAAAATCACTTAAATTTTAAATAACGAATTTAAATTAAAAAAATTATGAAATTATATCATAAATAAAATTTAAAAAACGATTTAAATAAAAGAATCGATTTTCCAACCTTTTCTATAGCCTGTTTTTGTCTAAATTTTATGTATTTTTGGGGTACGCTTATAAAAAATAAGGCTAAATTCAAAGTAACATATTTTAGTGTATATATTGTAAGCTTTTATTTAATTTTTGTGTTTAGTATGTTTGTAATTAAAAGTAGATATTAAGAATCACTAACTGCTATTTTCAAAGTAATTTTCCATTTTAAATATTCAACTACAATTAAGTGAAAAACTGAATTAATTAAAAAATTTCTCTTTGCAGCATATTTTCCCAACTCTACTAATAATAATGGAATAAACAATTAAGTTTCATATTTTGCATATTTTTTCCTTTGAGTCCTCTTATGGATTTTTTTCGTGACTATTTTTTCCTTGGATTATTTTACCTTTTATTAGTAAATTCAGACGTCTATTTTAAGTTGCCTAGTTTTTTCAGTAGCAGAGAAAGTATACTAACTACTACAACAAATCTTAAACGATAGAACAGTTACGAGAGTTTTCTCCTAAAATAACATGTCGAAAGTAATCCTAAGTCGAGAGGACAATGTAAACGTGTCTGCAGTAAGGTATCGATTAGAAATACTTTTTCTTCGTAATATCTATGTGCTTCACTTCCTCGAAAGGTTCGTCGACATCTCAGTCATATAACAAACTTGGCGAAGTGATTCATTGTTATTTTTACGACCGTTTCATCAGTTTTGGACTACTGTCGCATTTTCCGGATTGCACTTACGCGGCAAGTTTTTTCCTTCTCCCTAGTTTCATATTTGAAGTGAATTTCATCAAACCTAGCTTTCATTTCGTCTTGGAAGTAGGTTCTTGTCCTCGAAAAATAATGTGCAAAATATCAATACAACTACAACTCTTTTGCACTATTTTTGCGAATCAATCTACTATACAAATAAATATAAAAGAATAATCCATTTGCAGAGCGCCGCCGTGTTTGTCTATTTCCTATTAGTACGATAGCATCTCGCACATCTCCAGCGTTATATCAAGCTGTTCCGTGCCAGTGGAGGAATTTTCCAATATTCTATTACCGATACAAGAAGAAAGGTGTCTTTTCCAATTACATATCGGATGTCAAACTGAAAGACGTCAAGTAAGAATATTATTAGATTCTTGTATGCAAGATAAAGGACGATCACAAGAAGATCGATAACTGTTTTGCCATCTAAGGGCAGGTTAACTATCAAAAGCTTGAAAACAATATCAGTAGCATGTCAATATCAGATTACATAAGAAGATGAATATTGACTTTTGACATCACATATTTTTAATTTTTCCCAAATGTACGTACCTGTAACTATTTGGAAATATCGACAGATAAATGACTCCCAGTACATATTTTTTTTAGTTTAGTTTAGGGGATTTATGTGTAGTAGCACAATTATAGTGTAATGTAACAAAAAATGAATTTATATAAAAAATACCTTTAACGGTAATACAATTTAATAAAATGTCAATCAGGACCGAATCCTGGAAACTAAACTACATACTCGGGTATACATTTCCATACCAATCTGTCATATTTGCGAATATCTAATTATAGAAACTAAATAATCCAAGGCCAAATTCGTGCCGCGCGCCCCAGCTGCGGCAGGTCAGCGTCAAGACAGTATGCAAATATGACCAATTTGCAGTAATCTACTCTCCCTTCAAAGTGTTCTAACCATCATCAAGTAACTTGCAACATAACAAGTCTATATTTACTTTATATAAAGTAAAAATAGTAAAAAATATCAGCTTGAAGTATGCTAACCTGTAGACTACCATTCAAAACTTGCTGATTCACTGGAGACGGTCAAGTGAATATTAAGATGAAATAATAGACGGTAAGTGGGTTTATCTAGTAGAATGAGATTAACCAGACAAGACCCTGTACGATGCATCATCATGTCAAGTAGATTCACTTCTAAGTACTTTCATCCCATCTGACATAGCTGGTGTAACTAAACAATGACTCAACCTATTCTTTTTCGTCATTATAGTAGGAAAATTAAACTGTCAATTACATGATGCATTTTATAAAGAAATGCCTATGACAACTAAATTATTTATTCCTACACTTTTTGTATGGGGAAGTATGGATTTTATGAAAGTTTTTGATCTCGAGATTTCCATGGAAATATATACGAAACACTATAGGGATCTCGAAAACTATAAAAGATACAAAATTCACTAAACGATAGAAAAAGTTGCCTAATTAGGGAAAAAATGTAATGGTAATTTTGTTTTTCTCGAAATACTCATAACTTTCTAGATACAAGCGTAAAAATGAAAATGTTAAACTTCTTCAACGCAAATATCTCTGTTCATATTAAAAATAGAAAACAATAATAAAAATTGAGCGAAACACTTCGCCTGGACTTCCTATACATTTGAATACATTGTTTTGTATTTTCCAACACTTTCGATATACACCTCTAGTGTAGTGACAGTCTAGACACGACTAGTTAACACTTTCACTGCGACCGTAATTTTGGCGTGCACCCTACGGTGCTAAGAGCAACTTTTTTTTTTAAATTACAGTAATTTTTAGCTAATTATACTATATAACTTGAACGAAATAATTTTTACGTAAAACGAACCTTATTTAGAGGCTAACACAAATACAACAACTTCCTCGAAAGGCTTGAATTCGTCTGAATCATTTAAAGCAATCGTAGTCATGACGCTCATAAACGGCATGCGCACCGCTACGATATTTAGCATGCCGTCTAAAAGCGTCATGCTCATTGAACGTGTTAAAGTAAATAGTTCTTATAAGTTGTAACATCTTGAAGCGGTTGAAGAAAGACCGACCGCTGCGCTGCAAGCATAAGGTTGGGTAAAATATGCGGACTGAATCAACGGAAGCGCGGAAATTGATATTTGAAAATATATTAATAACTCGAGAAGTGTTATTTTTAGCAAGAAATTACTCTTATTAATTTGTATTTAGAATTTCAAAACCTTTCTGATTTTAAAGCCAAAATGCCACGTTTCCATTAAAAAAAAAGTTATTTTTTACCGTGGCCGCCATATTAAAATTGGAAACTCAAGTTTTTTTCTTAAATACAATCGAGAAGAATTTGCCCTACAACTTTGCTCTAGGGTTTGCGAGTCTATCTATTAAAATAAAAAAGTTGGCCTATACTGAACATTAAACGACTAGTAAGAATACAACTGCTGTAGAAAGTATGTGAAAGTCTTCTAAGGACAAAAAGATTATTAAGGGGCAAAAAAATCGATTTTTTGATTTATTGTAAAAAGATTCTCCTAGAGCAAACAAAACAAAAAAAATTTTTAATTTTTTATCGAAAAAATTTGGGGGAGGGGGAACAGTAGCCCCCCTAAATATGAAATTATCGAAAAAATATTATGATATTTGGATTTTGCTATCAATGGTGAGCTATTTCACATTAACAGACGCCCCGTTAAATAAAATAAGGGTACCAATTTTCAATTTTCAAAAATTCATAGAGGGCGTCACAGTGAAATTATAGCAATACGCAAAAAAACAAATTGTAGAAGATTCCCAGCTCTATCAGCTTAAAAAGTTTAAACAAAAACGTGTGGGCAGTTTTTGAGAAATATTTTTTTAAAGAATTCCAAAATTTCGGAGTGATGTAATTGCGATCGTTTTTATATTTTCAAAATTAATTATATTTCATAGTATAGTACCCTTGAAGGGCTACCAAACAAGATGTAGTTGATTCCAATCAGATAACTGGTTTTTGAGTAAATGGGCGTTAAAGTCGAAATGTTCAAAAATTCGTAGCGGCCGCCATTTTAAAGCTAGAGAGTTCGGTAAAAATCATTTGATTTGTCCTAAGGCCTTCTTTAATCTCCACTATTAAAATTTCCTAAATTCAGTTTCTGAAAAAAATGCTACCAAAAAAACCTGTCTAACTTCCGCTTCTGGTATCGGTTTTTTTAAGCTTATTTTGTCGATGAATTTTTGATATACCCCCTCATTCCAAAGCACATCAAAATCGGTCCAGCCGTTCCGGAGATATGGAGCGTAACGGATCCACCCACCCACCCACAGACACACATTTTTTAAAAATTAATTTTTTGGGGTCCATGGACACCCCCCCTCCCCCCAACTATTTCCGTTAAAATCTCAACTTTGAAATTTTGCATGAAATCAGTACTTCCCTATACTGAAAGTATAGGAAAGTAAGAACGTTGTAGATCTGTTGAAGTTGTATTAAGAAAAAATAGTTTCCCAATTGTGTTCTGTTTTGCTATTTCAAAAAAAGCATGTTTGTGTTACATTTCGAAAAAAAAAACAAAATACAAACGTTTTCTTAACCTTTACGATGTTTTTCTATTTTCACTACAAACAGAGATACATTACATTAAAGAAATTATTTTTCTTTTCTGGCTCGTATCTAGCAAGCTATGGTATTTTAAGAAAAACAAAATTACCATTACATTGCTTCTCTAATTGGGCAACTTTTACCTAATTTAACCGACTTTGTATCTTTTATAGTTTCCGAGAACCCTATAGTGTCCCAGTTACAGTAGATAACCTGTATGTTTTCGATGTCCAGTTTTTTTTTAATAGTTTGTCAACAGTGTCGGTTCCTAGGGTAAAACGAGTGAAACGGCGCTTCACTATTAATTGTTTCTAAAAAGCAAATTTTATGATAAAAAATATCAATATCTATAAAATTATAATATGGGCTCATCACTAATAAAAATTTTCTAGCAACCGCGATCGTTAAAATTGCGAGCCGCTTCCGAGCGCTTGTCAATTATTGACCACACGAGACGACTGCATAGTGAACTTCAATTAAAGCGATTATGAAGACTGCCTTTATCGTTGTGCCAAATTCGTGGTTATCATGACAACGTGTCCCCTACCGCCCACATGTACTTCTAGCCTCATGCAAAACTTGACTCGATGTTTACGGCGTTTCGCTTGAGATAACGAAATGTCGGTGATTTATTGTGTCAACAAAATATTTTCGTTAAATGACATCGTGTGTACTTTACTTGAATCAAGTTTATCAAGATTTAATAATGAGGATAAAAAAGACGTTTTTGCTTTGAAAAGACAAGATGCCGGCATTAGCAATAAGTACAGTTTTGATACTGTTAAAATAAATGGCAATTTATATAACACAAAAATTGAAACGTGTTGTTTTAACAGTATCACTGGTTATAGGAAACTTAATATTTAGAAAATGTATTTTACTGTCCTGTTTTTCTCATCGGTAACAAAAATAAAATTTCGTATTGAATAGAATTACCTGTTATTTTATTATTACACAGCTGTAATAGCAATTAAAATTTTTACGGTGTACATAGATGTTGATGCTCTATGCGACGTTTAGGAAGGCCACATTTCTTTTTACAAAAACGCTTTACCTGTTTCTAAACCCACCAGTCGCTATTGCTGCCTGTGGGCATGTACGGTACGGATAGCGCAATTTAAATAATTTTGGAAGGTGGGAGTGTATATTAAAAATTCTTCAACATAATAAAGTTTATAAAAAGTCAAAAATTGGTACAGTTAAGCTAGGGATTAGCTAGATTTTAGTTTGTGTCCCAATCGGTTAATTTCTCACTAACATCTTCCAGGAATTTTTGAACATTTATTTATGTCCCCTTTTTTAAACAAGCGATAATTAAACATTTCTATTTGATCTAAACTGATCATGAGTGATGATTCACAACTTCAGTTTCGAGGTACAAAATTATTTTCAGAAGTTAATGTTTCTACCTCCCACTCAAATTGTGGCAGACGCATTTGATCTTCTGTTTTTGATTGTTTAAACTTTAATAAAAAACAAAAAAAGAGTTTTCTAAAAAAAATTGTTTTTTAAATACAATAAACCATGCACGCAGGTATAGACTGTTAGGTTATCGCTAGCTCAAGCCGGTAGAGTGGCAACACTAGAGACATCTTATAAATCGCTGCTTGTGCGAAAAACTTTGATGCAAAATAAAAAACAAATTTTTGACAAATGATAGACAGTTTCTAAAGTGTAGGAAAGTCCAGGAGAAGTGATTCGCTAATATTTTTAATAGTTTTTACTGTAATAATCGATATGTAATGTCTGTAGACTCGCTTATTTCTTCGAAACTAAGGATAAAGCTTTAGCAAAGAAACATTTGCGTTCATTGCCCTGCTTATAACGAGACGATAAATCAGGCAAAATCTGTTTCGACTTGTGTTAATTTATTGAATAAGAATGTAGAGCACAACTTTGATAACATTTTATAACTTTTCTCAGTAATTACACAAGAGCTTTTTATTTTTACGGTTACAATTTCATTTAACGAAAACAGAAAACCAAGTTTGAATGATCAAAATAATTTTTTATTTAGAGGAAATGAAAATCATAAGAGTTATTTTTTAATTCAGGGAAATAATTTAATGAGTTTGAACCGAGAGAAGTGTCTCGGCGGTTAACGCGTCCGCTATTCCTTCGGGAGGCCCTGGGTTCGATACCCGGCCCGGCCGACTGTCTCGGGTCAGGGTTTCTTCGCGGTTTTCCTGAGCTAAAAGATGAATACTGAAACAGTACTTATTGCGGAAAAACCTTCTTTATCCACATTCCTTGTTCTAACCCATCCGTACCATGACCGTTTGTCGGCTGAAGAGGGACTTGGGACTCCGGTGAAGAGTCTGCAAGACCCTTATAGCGGCCTCCCCCTTCACGGGGAATGAACAGAACCAATTTTCTTTTTTTTAACGGCTTTGAATGAAAATGCGTTAGTATGGTTACGTTCGTCAGTTACGTTTTGAAATCTCTTATTTTTGCTATTTTTAAATTCAATCAAAAAATTAAAAAAATTTCCATTTGCATTTTTACCTTCGTTTTTACTTTTCTATATTTCAGTATAGGAAAGTATTTTATTTACAAGTTTTAGTTTTACTTCGTTGAAGTTCGTATTGAGTATGAATAATAAAATACTTTTTTATATTGTTGAAGTAATAAAATTTTTATTGTTGATACTCTAGTTAAGTACAGATGTTATGAAAATGTTCGAGATCGTGATTTTGACGAAAATACATATTTTGAACCTCCAACAACCCAAGAAAGTGGTTTTTAAAAAAATGGGTATGTGTGTTGTGCACCATAACTACCTAACGGCAAGCGGAAAAATCCTAGGTAAAAAAGCTTCGGAAAAGAATGCTGGATAACATCCTAGAAAAAAAATTCTACGGAAAATAATTCCTATGGAAAAACAAAAAAAAATGTAAACAATTCACTTAAAATATTTTATTAAAATGTTTTCAATTGTTTTAGAGCTTTAGTTTTGATGAATTTAGAAACTAAAGTATGCACTTAAACGATAAACGTTAATATTTTCTTTAGTAAATTACCCACTTCGAGAAATCTAAGCCAACTTATCTCTGCAGTCCTTAAAAATTATAAATAATATACTTAAATAAAACAGAAATAAAAAGTCAAATACAAAACATAAAAATTGATGTTTTAAAACTATTAGAATTGAATTGTATGTCCAATTGTTCTTAAAAAATCTTGCACACTCCGAGATTCGTTGGCATTTAATCCAAAGCTTTTTTTGTGTGATTTTTTCTGCTGTTTTTTTTACCGTGATTTTCTTCAGAATTTTGTTCCGTTGAGTTTGCTGTTATTTTCTTAGTGTATGCTACTCTTTCGTACATTTTATTCAGTGTTAATGCACCTGCAAAGAAGATAACGTGCCATTAATACTTTTTCGAAAATTAAAGCTTTTTAATAGACAAACAACTACAACCACCAAAAACAGGATTAAAAAAATTGTATCCTTTTTGTTTCTTAGCTAAACTTTCTGTGGTTCTGCAATCCGTTTCTTTACTAAAAATTTCTGAAAGGATGCCCACAATTTCTCCGTCATGAAGGATGATTTATATTTCTATTTAGCAGCTAATCCGCTTACCTGACAAGGCCGCCAAAGGAAGGTAGATTGCCAGCCAAAAAGATGTAATCTTTCATTTACTTGTACCGCAAACGATTAAAAATAAATCCAGTTTGTCAAAAGGAATGTATAACTACGGCAACAGATTATCAAGCTTTGGAACCAATGCCAAGTTTAGTTTCAGGGATTTTCTAAGGTAACTCGACGTGCACTGTAGCCTTTCCAAGAGCTTATGCAATGAAAGCGTATCAGGTTTCGAAAGCGAAACGCCAGGCTGCGACATGTATTATTTTCTTTGCGGTTATGAAAGATAAATGAACTTGCATTAGGTATAAGAACACCACTCACCAAGGGCTTTAGCTTAGCCCTGGTCAAATCTTACAAGTTGCAACAAAAGCTCCATTTTAGGGACATGTAACAAGGAATTTCTGGAAGACATCTTTTTATACTAACTTTGAAAGCATGAGGATAGCGGATTATTGCTACAAAAATTAATCACGTAGGTATCTAAACTAACGCGTTGACAATAAAGACACGAAAGCTCACGCCAGTTTAATTAAAGGATCTGCCAGTGTGTCTGCATTTAAATAGCGATTCATTGAAAGGGAAAGCAATAAGAATTCCAGTGTTGTTGTAAGTATGAAAGGGAATTGGATCTCATAAATCAGAGCAGTACTTAGTAACAATGTAAATGAGGTTGCTCTACAATGCAGAAACGCAAATCTCCTTAAGGTTTATATTCCTTTTATGGTAAGTGAAAACTAGGAAGAAATGAGGTGCGCTTTATGATTTTCTAACCTTGCGATTTATTTGTATAGCTATAAGGGACTAAATTACGCGTTTCTGAGTGTAAACAAGAAACACTATTCAAAAATAGGGAACGCAAATAAATAACAAATCGTGTCGTAAATGAAATTGAAAATTGTTTGGCCATTTTATTATTATTAATAATTTGTAGTAGTAGCTCGGGAATAACCTTTATTATCGGCTTGACGTGAGGGTGCAACGACCACTGTTGTATAAACCACCAATTAAACTGGCGCCATATGCTTTACAGCAGCCTTATCGACTCATTTTCATTAGGTTTCATACAGGCATGCGATATTGATACTCCAGTTCGCAATTAGTACATTTGAATTTTAATTACAGCGTTTCTGGTTGCTAAATGAGTCGTGTTCATATATTATCTCAATATAGTAATGACTTGTTTGTTACTTTCCATAAAACAAATTATTTTTTGCGGTGCTATAAACCGGAAATGCGTTTTGGGTTTGGTAAAAGTATAAGCAAATGTAATACCGTAAATGTAAATTACACGAAGCTAAAACAACATGTAAAGTAAACATTCCTGAAATGTAGAAATTTCTTGAGAAAACACGTCGTTTCTCTTCGTCTTAAATTTAAGATAGAGCTTTCGCTGTTAGGTGGTTCTTGATTTCGAAGCTAAATTGACAACATTTGTAATACCGTGGAAAAACTAATTTTTCTGTTTGATTTTTAATTAAATGTTTTTTCAATTTCTTAGCAATGATGACTTAGGATGCTGTTGTTTATTAAATTTAAACTAGCAGAACCCGTGGACCCCGCCCCATTTTTTTGTATACTTCTCTTCAAAGAAATAATAAATATGCTGCGTCAAAATAGTATAAAATGCGTTTTCGACTATGAACATGCTTTCCAGGTTTTCTGAAATAATAAGCGCGCTATTATCACTTTTTTTTAATTTAATTCTAAATTGTACTGGACTACTTATATGCAAGAACCCATTATACTCAATGAAGTGCGTTAGTTGTTTCAGTGCCGTACTCATGGGTCGGTTTTACCCCCCTTCCCCAATGAGTATAAATTATTGCGAGCAAATACCACAACAATACTGCATATATAAGCGATGTATCTACTGCCATAGAACGAAAGCAGTAACAGTATTGCACATACAAATAAACAGCATTATAAGCACTAAAATGCGAGTCCATGCAACTATAGCGTTGCTTAAACAAGTGATATGGATGGTACGATAACTATTTCCTCTGGTAAAGAGATCTATAAATCGAAGACTCTGCTAGCGAGAAAAAGAAGTCGGTTGGAGAACCTGCGCTGTTCTTTCCAAAGGGTAAACTGGTGACCACGCACGCAGTTGTCTCTGTCTGAATTTATACCATTTTGAAAGAGAACAGTCTATGCACTAGTTTGTATATTTGTATTGCGTCTGTTCTGGCGCGTCTTGCTGCGCTGTATCATAGGATTGAAGTTGGCTAGAAGGTCTTCGTAGGAAAAGACTTGATAAGAGCAGATCCATGGGTCGCGAGCGCTGGACTCTAGCCAGCCGGTTGTTGTGTTTGTGGAGCGAGGGTGACCACGCTGGAATGCTAAAATCCAGATGAGGAGCAATGTAGGTAGTGTATAATTTAATGGCAAACTGTGGCAAGGGAAAAGAGAATCACTTTTTCGGTATGTAATGTACGGAGTTTGCCTTTTTTGCAACGTTTGTTGATTGCTCATACCATGATAATTTTAAGGTAATGGTTATTTCCAGGTCGGATTTACTGTCTACCGACTTGATTAGGTGGTTGTTGATGGCAAGGTTGCATTTGCCAATGTGCAGAACTGTGTATTTACCGGTTTAATAGAATTAACCACTCCTGGCACCACATGTGAATAGCTTCTAGATCGGATTGAAGGAGTTGGCTGTCAGTAGGGGGCTGTTAGTGATAGGGCTTCCATTCAACAATGTGTCGTTCGCTTATACTGGTTGTTTGCTGACTAATCAATGGATGAAGTCGGCGGCGTACACGAAAAACAAGATAGGCCCCAAGACTGAACCCTGAGACACTCTACTAATATCTGGATTTACCAGCGATCTCTCTAGACCAACTTTGACCACAAAGCTACGGTTGGATAAAAATGCGGAGACCCATGCGAGTAGTTGGTCTCGTATACCGGTATGTTCTAGAATGATGCAGGTGTTTATATAGCATCAAGAGAACAGGTCTAGTCATTTGAGCATGTTAGAAAAAATGAAACGACCCGGGAGGAAACCATGTTGAGTTAGTGGAAAAGGCACCATTTGGTGGACCAGGTTTCCTTCTATAACTTTGCATTAAACACAAACAAGTATCAAAGAATGATCAAAATATGTTACTTACGGGGGGGAGTAAGATTTCCCCTTGTGTAAATTTCACATTTAGGTGTATCAGGAAAATGATTTTTATTTTACCAACTGAGACGTACTGGAAAACTTGCAAGGGAAAAATGGGACGTTTATCACGCTAAATACCGGTTAACCGATTATGAACCAGATTAATATAGTTTTAATCCATGTCATTAAGCTCTTCCTTCACCCCAGAAGACATAACAATACAAGAAATTCAATGGGGCAGTGGCCTTCAAGGACCACAATAAAATATACGTAGCACAATTCACTAGGTTGAGGAAGCTCATCCAGTCCCGCTATACTACCTGGACCCTAGAATACAACTAGTTGCCTATACGAACTTAATTAGTTCTTAGACACAACAACACCAAAACGATAAAAACAATGAATACTAATATCAACACGTCACGGTGAGGAGTCTCAACTAATGGCCGCCGTAATAGCTAGCCCCAACAACACAACTAGTTATCTTTGTGAGTTTACTCAATTTTCAATAAGCAAAACAATCAATAACACACATCTGCAAAATTAATAATACATCAACAATAGTAAAACTCACCACACATTTGCATAAAATGGGTTATCAATAGCTTCATATGTACGTACATCAACAATTACATGCACCAAACACAGCCTTCTCACTTGCATAGCAACGCATTATTTTCATTTCACACATTCTTCTTAAGACTGACCGCCTGCAACCTTTGTTTGAGACCCTCATTCTCTATTCCTTTACATCCTTGCCATCCAACCGTATCAATTTTGCAGTCGGTCAATGAAACATTGAATACATTCTTAGATATTTGTTCAGTAAAACTAGAAAACTTAATAATGCAGTATAAAGTGATTAAAGTAGAATAAAGTAATTTGCCTTTCCAAAAAAACGTATTTCCACAGAAGTGCCTGCATCATTAAGAAGGAACGAACTGCTCAGTGCTCAACTGCATTTTAGAAATTTTAATTAATCTATTTCCTGAAAATTTTAATTTTCCAATTATTACTTTATATTCCAATACAAAAACGTTTCGTCGGTCATTAAAATTCTGCATGACTTACACAATAAAGTTTTAAATTATACCTACCCAAGTCGTTTAATCGCAAAAATAGTTTGCGTGTATCGCATTAAAAAAATAGTTTCTATTTTTATTTTTTTATCTAAAATTTGTCGTAAAATGAAGAACTAACCAAACTTGTTTCATGTCAATGCACTAATGATGTAAACCTATACCATGTTTCTGTGTTTTTTGTTATGTGATGTCATATGTAGCTATTTTCAGCACATTAAATTTAATTTAGCGCTCTCACATATGCTCTTACCCACAAACATGTTGCTTTTTATTAAAAATATATGGCAAAACTGAATCAAGTTACGAAACCTTTCAATATTTTGTTGTGATTAAATATTGAAAAACCTTTTCACTGAAAGTGTATAAAAGTAAGAATAAAATGAATATTTGTAGATGTGACAAGTAAATCAGGATTTTATGCACATAGATTTCCGATAAATATACAGGGGGAGACAGAAATCACGATTTTATTTATGAATTCCAACTTGAAACGAGGCAGATGATCACAGTTTAATGTACATGTAGATTAAGCCTGGGAGTTTATCTAAGCTGCGTAGAGACTATTGAAACGCTCATGAGCGATTTTTGTTGTGTTGATTTCGAATTTTAACGTACGATCCGATTTCTCGATAACTCGAATTGTTACAATCTAAACTGCATATTTATTCGTATTCATATACGAATTTACACGGATTAAACTGTTTATAGGTAATCCTGGTAATAACATAATGTTGGAATTTCCGGAATACCTCTTTCTGCAAAGTTGGGATCGGCATATTTAATAATAGGAGACGCGGTAGCCAGTCTGGCAACGGTGGTCGTTGAAAGCAGAAGTACTCCATGCGGAGTACATATTGCTATAAGTTTTCGTTTCATTTAAATGCTTTTCTTCCTTGAATTTGTTGTTTTGATACTATAAATACAATAACATTTATTTTTGCCAAATTCACAGAAGGGTTTGACCTTTAATGTGAACAATAGTTAAAGTTTTGCAAAGTCAATATAACTGATGAGTATTCCAAATTGTACTCAAAATCCAGGCTTTAAAACATGTTTTACCAAACTAGGTCTATTTTCATAACTGTTAAATATAAAGGGAGACTATGTCGAACGCATTTGTGGTGAGCACTAAAAACAGGAATAGACATTCAGATATCTGAAAATCATGTTTGTCCATAATATAGCAGTAGCCAGTAGCTACCAACCTATAGCTGGCTTTGCATTCCATAAATAATAATTAATATAACATTGTATCTGCTCGCACGTCAGCGTTGGAATAATATACCATTATTCACATACATACAATGTGTGCCAAGACTAGCCGAACATAGCCAGATAACGCGAGGAAATTGAAAATCTCCCTGAAATATTCAAATCAATTTCAGACGCCATAACAATGAAGAACTTCGGGTTTAATTACGGCTTAAATTAATTAATTTTTGATTGCAATAAATAAGTTCGGCTTATAACTCCGAAATTACACTTCTCCGCACACACGTTGCACGCTTGCGACACAGCAACGGTAGCGAAAGTGCTTCAGTTCAAATCCCGCCAACCGCCGATTCTTTTTGCTATTTTTTAAAACTCCAATTATCTGTTTTATCTTATAAAAGTTGGATGTTGCTTTGTACTGTATTTTGATAAAAAAGAATGTGAAATTGCGCAATATATTATAACTAAATTTTCGTTGTATAATAAAGTAACTAAGTGGAAGCGTTATTTTTTTTTATTACTTTAATCAAACAATATTTTTTTGCGTACATGGTGCAATGCTACCGATTGTGCGGTCTGGGATGTTTTTAATGAAATGGCCGTTCCTGCAAAAGCGCAACGTCGGTCTACTGACGGCCAGTAAAAAATATTAAGTTATCTAAATGTGATTAATACATTTATTCAGATATGTGAGAATAGCGGTATAATACTCACACGCTAGCGTGTTAGGAGGCGCGGCTTAAATATGACACTATGCCCTTTAGAGACGTCTTGATCAGTAATTAACGCCAGTAATGACAGCTGTATGTCAAGTGTGGTGTTGGGTTGATGATAGCGAAAGCTTCTTTTTCCTAAAATTCGTTACCTACCTACTCGTAACAGCAAACATCATAATTCGGTAAAAACTGCGTAGTTCATTATAGTAAATATTACACAATACGCACATTATAAGCAATTATACAATTTTAGTATTGATGCACGAATAAAGTGGCCTTACTTGTAAAGATAAAAACAATGTAAAAAATTAGAGTTGTTTGGAGTTAACTAAAACATTTTAATATACGTAATTTAAAGCGATCATCGCCTTGGTTGGTTTTGACTTTTTGTAGTTTGCTCTCGGATTGAGTCGAAAATAAGAAACCTGCTTTATTTGTTTATTTTAAAATATTCTCTAAGATAAACAACTGTCTCTTCAGGAACCTTATATACCGTATGTTAAACCACTGATAATAAATATTTTTTGGTGATTAATTGGGTTCAAGGTCAATACATAAAAATTAATTTATTTTGTAAGCGACGTTTCGATACTTCATTCGTATCTTCTTCAGGATTTATGAATATGATACCTGGATTTACATACTAGAGCTACATACTTTTAGTGAAAACTTTATCATATGAGTGTCTCTGTACAAAGCTCTTAAAAGCTCTTCATTTTTGTCTCCTACCTATTAGAGCTTTAAAATAAGCACTATAGTATGGCCTTATGAGTACCTCACATAATTTTTTAAATTTTATTAGATCCCAATACCAACATTACAATTTTCGGCCGAAGGTTATTCGGTTTGGATCAGTTGGTAACGAAAAAGTCTAAATGTCTAGGATGCTCGGTGCGATTACGAGCTGAACAGCCCGGCATTATTATAACCAAATTACTTACTTAGATTGTAAATTACGCATAATATGCACATTTATGACATCTGTCGGTGGTCTCCAAAATGGTGCCTTAATTTTATGAATGCGCTAACCTATTTTCCAAGCAAAGTTAATTTCTACGACCTTTGGTAGTAGTCTTGTCAAGTTCGTACTTTGTAATAATATTAAATTATGCCTTCAACTTCGAAAACATTTCGGATTTGCGCATTTGAGCTTGCAAGAAAGAGTTAATCGGATCAGTTATTTCAGCTTCACTTTTATTGTCTATGGGAAGTGCAAACCCAAAATGTTTTTCTAAATAGCAGTTTTCCTGTAAAATACTACGTGGCGAGTCAACCAACGCTTTTTGTTGTGTACGGTTTTGGTATTGTTTCGTTAACTAAAACAATGGATCGGTATAATCGTGTTTTACATTATTGTACGGTCAGTAACATCAAACAGAGATCTTCCACATCATAATACATGTAGATTTTGTCCGTACAACCAAAGCAGCAATACAGGGTGTCTCAGACATGACTCCCCAGGCCTATAACTTTGTTATTTTTAAAAATAACTATAATAAACTATGTATATTCGTAAATGGGAGCAAATTCTCTATAAGATGGAGAAAAAAATTTTAGAAAATCTGTACTCATATTATGGCAGCGATATTCAACTTTTTTTTTTCAAATTGCACACTATGCTTTTTTTCGGTCATTCTGATAGTACTCTTTATTCTCTTTACAACCATGTAAACCAATATGGGTCTTACATAAGGAAATTCTCGAAAAAAATACGATTGAAAGTTGAAGTCTAGGTTTGCCATGGAAACAACTGATTTTTGTAATTTGTACTCGTCGGGCTATGAAAACAATAGCGTAGTGTAAAAAAAATGCCCATTCATTATTTTTATACAATATTACCTTAATTAACTGAATGCTAATGACAAATTAATTATAATTACAAAAATTGTTCAAAATTCTCTCCGTTTTCAGTTGCGCAACATTCAAGTCTATGTAGAAATTCTCTACTTGTAACTTTTATTAATAATTCTGGAGGAATATTACTGCAGACTGTAGTAATATTATCTTTCAGTTCATCCAAATTTTCAAATGGACTTGAATAGACGTGAGATTTTACATATCCCCACAAGAAATAATCTAATGGTGTAATATCGGGTGAGCGAGCTGGCCAGCGCACTGGTGCGTTTGTTCCGAACCAACGATCTCTATAAACGTAATTTAAGTGATCTCGAACTGCAAGACTATTGTGAGGTGGAGCACCATCTTGTTGTAAAAGCAACCTTCTTCTGATATTAAGCGGCACATTTTCCAGCAGTGTTGGAAGCGTATTTTGAAGAAATAACAAGTAACGATCACCGGTCAAAGTGCCTTCATAGAAATAGGGCCCTATTAAGTGTTCTCCTATTATGCCACACCAAACGTTAATCCCCCACATGTGCTGAAAATTTCTTTGTCTGATCCAGTACGGCTGCTCTGTTGACCAGTATCTTGAATTCTGTGTAGTCACCAGTCCATTATTGTGGAATCTACTTTCATCCGTCCACAGTATCCTTTTAAGAATGTCAGGTTCTTCTGAATAATTCGCCATAACCCAAGCTTCTCAGAATTAGTGTAATTCATTTCTAATATGATTTTAAACAAGAACATACAAATACAGAAAGAATAACTGTCGTTCTTTGCAACGTAAATTGCAATTGTTTTACAGCTATACGCTATTGTTTTCATCGCCGACGAGTACAAACTACAAAAATCAGTTGTTTCCATGGCAAACCTAGACTTCAACTTTCAATCGTATTTTTTTCGAGAATTTCCTTATGTAAGACCCATATTGGTTTACATGGTTGTAAAGAGAATAAAGAGTACTATCAGAATGACCGAAAAAAAGCATAGTGTGCAATTTGAAAAAAAAAGTTAAATATCGCTGCCATAATATGAGTACAGATTTTCTAAAATTTTTTTCCCCATCTTATAGAGAATTTGCTCCCATTTACGAATATATATAGTTTATTATAGTTATTTTTAAAAATAACAAAGTTATAGGCCTGGGGAGTCATGTCTGAGACACCCTGTATACATATTTGGCTCCTCGGAGTTTTGAATGATGTAAAATAAAAAATAACTACTGGCTAGAAATTTTAGTTCACGGGGACATTGCTTTGTGAATTATTTTATGCAGTATCACTAATGCAACTTGATTAGAGTCAAAATTAACATCAACTTTGATGTACATGTTTTAACAAATGATTAGCAAAATAATACATAAAGTACCTTATCTTTGGAAGAGATATCAGTAATAGATGATGGCCGACCTATAAAATCTATTAAAATATTATTTCCTTTAGCTTTAATATTATATACCTACACAGCACATCCTAAACAGCGGGGTAACGAAATGAAATTGTGGGGTTCCGCCACCACTAAAAATGAGAACAAATGAGCATTTCACTTGGAACAAAGGGCAACGGCTTGTGCGACTGAGTAAATCTAAAATTAGCGCCCTACTTTAACTACCTAAGTATTTCTCATAAAAGAAACCGTTACAATTTGCCCTTGCAATTATATAAAACTTAAGTATCTGCATTTTGCATTAATTTGTTTTATAGGGCGGTTTTTAAAACGCTAATACAATGGGTCTCGTTTCGCATAACTCCGCTCAATATTTTTATTCTTTTTACTTGGTTTCCAGTTATACATCTCAATAACAAAAATATTTTCGCGTTTGTATGCGATAAATTCGGTTATAGATAACTCAAATAAATCAATAAGTTTAGATAACGTATTCGATTAATGGATAAATGGATAAAAGTAAATAATTTATAGGCCAAATTTCATACTATTCCGAATTTGCCACAACTAAGTATTGGTATACATTTGTTGCGACTGTAGGGTCGGCAGTACGGTCTGTGCAGCAGATTGCAGTCTCGGAAAACTCCTACATGTTTGCCTACCCTACATCATGTCAGACCATAGACACATACGGTTTAACATAGAAATAAGTCTTAAACGCACTGAAATGAGTTGGAATCCAAAACGGACAGATTGTATAGCCTATAAAGGACACCTTCAGATTATTTCCGCAAATATTAATGCAAATATTAGAACAGAAGCAGACCTAGAACTACCTGCAAACCAGTTTAACAATATATTACAGCAGCTTATAAAGACTGCTGTCGCCGAAAAGACAAAAGGGAAAATAGGAATGTTGTCTGGTGCAGCAAGCAGTTAATACGAGAAACATTTTTAACAAACCCAAGACCACTGACGAATGAACAGCGTATAAATCTGCGGTAACATAATAAAATAAAAAATTGAAGAAGACCAAAACGAGCTCCTGGAGAAATTTTAGCCAGAAACTAGCTGAACTGCTAGCTGCCACAAAACTCACTAAAGGACTATCAAAAAACCACTTAAAGGAAGTCGGTTCTTTAGTTAATTCAAATAGCCAATACACAAAAGATCGAAAGGAAACAGCGGGTGTCTTTATGGAGACACAGGTAGTAGACTCTGCACCTCAACCAATTCGCATATCAACCGGGAAAATCCGCTTCTAATTACCAATTTATTTAAAGCTTTGTTGCTCAAATTTTGATATGCCTCTCTACATTTCGAAACTTATCAAAGTCCGTTCTGCTTAATACTTCAAGAACTTTAGGTGGTAATTGCTTTATGAAAATTAAAGCGATTGGACCAAAATGTTATCAGAAAATGCATCCCTAAAACGTCACAGTCCCTCAAAGTTGCAAAAGAAAATTAGTATAACAGTAAGTACTACAAAACAGTATGAGTTCCAGCGCTCAAATTCGGTAACAATTTTAGAACATATTCCACGGACAATATGATGAAACGTGAAAAAAATGCAAAACAGAAAGGGTAGTTTAGGGGACGGGGTTCAAAATAAGCATTTTATGTCTCTTTCTTTTTCTTCCTTAGAGTTGTCATTTTAGATAAAAATAGAAGAAACGCTGTAGGTAAGTGTTAGTGCATTATAAGATAAATTATGAAAATATAGATCTAGTTGTCGTAGATGTCGTAAAATAAAAGCATTGATAGTTTTCTTTTTCGCGAATACCATTCGACAACTCAACAGACGCACAGGACAGTAAACCAAATATCAAGGGGCCTTGAAGATAAAGAGTTTTGCACGGCCGGCCGTATTCCTGGATGTTTCCCAGGCATTCGATAGAGTGTGGCACTCTGGGCTGCCCTACAAACTTAAAGAATTACTCCCGAGCTACTACTACTTACTTCTTAAATCCTACCTAACAGATCGCTATTTCCCAGTCAAGCTCAACGAGTTATCCTCATACTACCCCATTACATCCGGTGTTCCACAGGGCAGTGTCTTAGGACCTCTCCTTTACCTCATATATACTGCTGACCTGCCAGGAACCGACAACACAATTACCTCCACTTTTGCCGACGATACAGCCATCATATCCATTCATGAAAACCCAATAATTGCTTCCGAAAACCTCCAACATCATCTGAACCGGATCTCTGAATGGCTCGGTAAATGGCGTATTAAAATAAACGAATCTAAATCGGTCCAAGTAACATTTACCACGCGATTTAGTGTCTGTCCACCGGTCCGTATTAACAACACACCTAAACCCGTAAAGACGGAAACCAAATACTCGGGACTACACCTGGATCAGCGACTCACATGGCAGAAACATATCAAAACCGAACGCCAACAGTTAAATCTTAAATTCCGCAAAATGTACTGGCTTATCGGAAGAAAGTCCAAACTATCCTTAAGCAACAAACTGTTACTGTACAAAACAATGCTGAAGCCTATCTGGACTTACGGTGTACAGCTGTGGGGATGCGCCAAGCCAACACGGATAAAAACCATCCAACAATTTCAATCTAAAACACTCCCTGCTCTGGTGAATGCGCCTTGGTACGTTTCCAATCTGACGATACACGAAGATCTCGATATTCCATTCGTAGTCGACGAAATCCAGAGATTTGCAGAAAACTACCACCAGAACCTCCAGGCACACAGCAACGAACTAGTCCAGCAATTATCCAACAACCACTAACCTGTAAGACGCTTAAATAGAAGATGGCCTCGTGATCTGCTAACAGCACCCTAAGTGGAAGGAGTACTACAGGAGTACCATCGATGGATGGGTTCTCCTATCAAGCCTTTTTTAAACGTCATCACATTTACTTAATACTCCATGTAGAGGGGTCCGTGAAGTTGGCAGGTCAATGAAAGCACTAACGACAGCAATTGCGCCAATCGTTAGTGCTTCGTTAGTGCTCTTTAGTGCCCTACCAAAAAAACCAGCAAACCATCACATTTTCGAGTAATTAAAAAAACAAAATCGCCTGCCAGCTTCACGCTTAGCAGGCACACTTTGAGCACTAACAAAAAAAATGTTGCCAATCGTTAGTGCTTCGTTAGTACTCTTTAGTGCTCTAATTAAAATATCAGCAAACAAACACATACGTGAGTAATTAAAGAAAATTAGTTGCCTGCCAACTTCACGCTCAGCAGGCACACATTAAGCACTAACGAAAAAATTGTAGCCAATCATTAGTGCTTTGTTAGTGTTCTTTAGTGCTTTGAATAATAAACCAGCAAACCAACACATGTCCGAGAAATTAAAGAAAAACCGTCTTGACTGGCAACTTTACGCTACGCAGGCAGGTATGCTAAAACTTATGGTTTCTATAGACAGTATGTCATCGTCGTCTGTGCGTAGCATAATTAAATTCTAACGCGTTGTATATTATTTATTACTGTTTGGTTTTTATCAAGAACTAGAGGCAAATACCTTTAAAGTAATTAGTCTGTCTGAATCTGTGGTTCAATTATTACTGCATATTCGACGTCCACTTGATTTATTATTAATGCTGCTTGGAGTCTTTTACAATCATCTTTTTTTTAAGAGAAACCCCAAAAAGTGGCACGTTCTCATATTCGATATTAGTTATATAGAAACCGGCGAGAAACGTTAGCTGCATAATTTTTAATGCGTTCTTATACTGCATATTATGCTACACTATTACGCGGATTAAAAATGCCGGCATCGTGTCTACAGGAACTATACCTGGATTCAATTATGTAATTGTAAAGATAAATATGTAAATCTCTTATAGGAAAACAGTTTTTATTAGTATACTGTACGTTATAAAGTTTCAATAGTACAGTATTCCTTTCTTGTTGTCAGCTAAACAATAAAGCTTTTATAACTAATTGGTGGTTCTGGTTGATGTACTGCTGCTGTAAACAAAAAAAAACATTTTAAAGTTTTGTTTAACATCAAACTACATTTTAGCAATATTTGTTAAATTTTAGCTTTGTTATATTTGGCTAATGATGTCATCGATTTTTTTTAGTGGAAAAAATTATTAATATACTTTTTTTTGTAGTTCTTGAATTTTTCATGATTCCCAAAATACAAAGATCGCCGCAAATACTAAGTGCTACCCCATCATAAAAATTATTTTAGCATAGCTTTACTGTTTTGAGATTATGTTGCAGTCATCAATATTTTTAAATAGCATCATATATATTTTGTTACATTTTGTGATACAAAGCTTTCTGCTTTTTCAATCATATAAAAAATGTTTGAAGAAAATGTGAAAAACGTTTCAGTCAAGTTCTCTATGAATTGTAATAAAACGAAAACGGGGCGACAGAAACAATGAAAAATAGAAAATTAACTTGACACTCACGATGCTTTTTTGTTTCGATATATTCATTGTTTCTCTCTCTCCTTATTATATATATTATATTGTATATTATATTTGTTTTATTACGATTCACGGAGAACTGAATGAAAAAGTTTTCTGCATTGCAAATTTTTTCTCATTTAACGATATGAAAAGAAGAAGGGGCTCTACCGAATCTAGGAAAAAAAGTCTCCGTAAAAAAGTCCCCTGGAAAGAAAGTCTCCGGAAAAAAGTCCGCGAAAAAAAATCTCCTGGAGAAAAGTCCCCTGGAAAGGAAGTCTCCGGAAAAAAGTCTCTTGGAAAAAAGTCCCCGGAAAAAAGTTACAGAAAAAAAAACGGAATAAAAGTCTCTAGGGAAAAAACCTGAAAAACTTCAAAAAAAAAGCAAAACTCATAAAAACACAGAAACGTTTTAAATATAAAATAAGTTTAACTAAATATAAGATAAACTTGCATTTTGTTTATAGTGTTCATCGTTGGCAGTGAGTTTATTAAAAAGCTTATATTTTGATTAAACCGGTAAATGCAGGGCTAGTTGAATTGCTAGATTATTACAAATTAACCTAACCTACCCTAACCGTATATAAAAATCAGGTGAAGTCTTCTATTTTAATGAACTCTTTTACAGGGCTTGAATATCCAACGCTTTTTTAACTTTTTTCCGGAGACTTTTTACCAAGGGATTTTTTTTCGGAGCCTTTTTTTTCCTGGAGATTTTTTCGGTGTACTTTTTTTCCCGGAGACGTTTTTTCCGGAGATTTTTTTCTGGCAACTTATTTCCGTGGATTTTTTTGGTGACTTTTGACTAGAGACTTTTTTCCGCCTTCCCGCTCTACCATAAAAGTGAAAAAATGTTTACCAACTAATTTAAAAATATTAACAACTGCGCCATAAAACTGCGCCGAAACAGTTGAAACTATAAAAAAAATGAACATTGCCAAAAGCTATAATTGTGGGTGTCATTTAATCTGATCTATGCCTTATTGACTTAAAATGTATAATAAGAGTCTGTAGCACGGGGGGGGGGGCATTTACTGAATGTACGGTATATTTAAATTTAGTACTTAACTTAACCAGGCGTTTGAAGTTATCCCGGTAAGGCACTAATGATCACTATCGCTCACAAAGGCAGTTTTTCGATATTTAACTGATTTTAATTATAGTACAAATCCATATTAAGATCTACAACCAACAGCGATTCGAGCTAAGCGCAGAAAACGCTAACACAAATTGCAATTGTTCCTCTATAGTATAATTTTCAAACAAGCTTTTTTGTTATTGGATTGCCAAATTTCTCAGTAAGTAATAGAATTTACTAAAATATAAATGTGCGTTTAAAGAAAAATATTCATCAAACAGTACAATAAATTTTATTATAAGTTACAATATTTTGGTGTATAATAAAACACGTTCAAACATCTGCTAAAAATGCAAGTAGACATTGACATAAAAGAGACAGTATCATAAATAATGCTAATTGTGAGTTCATTTAAGAGTTCTTACCTAAAAGTAGCAGCAATCATTTTTATGATGGGGTATGGCACTTAGTATTTGCGGCGATCTTTGTATTTTGGGAATCATGAAAAATTCAAGAACTACAAAAAAAGTATATTAATAATGTTTTCCACTAAAAAAAATCGATGACATCATTAGCCAAATATAACAAAGCTAAAATTTAACAAATATTGCTAAAATGTAGTTTGATGTTAAACAAAACTTTAAAATGTTTTTTTTTGTTTACAGCAGCAGTACATCAACCAGAACCACCAATTAGTTATAAAAGCTTTATTGTTTAGCTGACAACAAGAAAGGAATACTGTACTATTGAAACTTTATAACGTACAGTATACTAATAAAAACTGTTTTCCTGTAAGAGATTTACATATTTATCTTTACAATTACATAATTGAATCCAGGTATAGTTCCTGTAGACACGACGCCGGCATATTTAAGCCGCGTAATAGTGTAGCATAATATGCAGTATAAGAACGCATTAAAAATTATGCAGTTAACGTTTCTCGCCGGTTTCTATATAACTAATATCGAATATGAGAACGTGCCACTTTTTGGGGTTTCTATTAAAAAAAAGATGATTGTAAAAGACTCCAAGCAACATTAATAATAAATCAAGTGGACGTCGAATATGCAGTAATAATTGAACCACAGATTCAGACAGACTAATTACTTTAAAGGTATTTGCCTCTAGTTCTTGATAAAAACCAAACAGTAATAAATAATATACAACGCGTTAGAATTTAATTATGCTACGCACAGACGACGATGACATACTGTCTATAGAAACCATAAGTTTTAGCATACCTGCCTGCGTAGCGTAAAGTTGCCAGTCAAGACGGTTTTTCTTTAATTTCTCGGACATGTGTTGGTTTGCTGGTTTATTATTCAAAGCACTAAAGAACACTAACAAAGCACTAATGATTGGCTACAATTTTTTCGTTAGTGCTTAATGTGTGCCTGCTGAGCGTGAAGTTGGCAGGCAACTAATTTTCTTTAATTACTCACGTATGTGTTTGTTTGCTGATATTTTAATTAGAGCACTAAAGAGTACTAACGAAGCACTAACGATTGGCAACATTTTTTTTGTTAGTGCTCAAAGTGTGCCTGCTAAGCGTGAAGCTGGCAGGCGATTTTGTTTTTTTAATTACTCGAAAATGTGATGGTTTGCTGGTTTTTTTGGTAGGGCACTAAAGAGCACTAACGAAGCACTAACGATTGGCGCAATTGCTGTCGTTAGTGCTTTCATTGACCTGCCAACTTCACGGACCCCATGTAGAGTAGATTGTAAATAGTCTTTAATAAAATAATAAAAAGAAAGTTTTCTTTTTTCGTCCTGCACTTTCATTGTTGATAAAACATTTGCATTAAGTTGTTCAGTTTTCTACAATCAATACAGTTTAAATGAATTAGCTGATATTAATCTAGTTTACGGTGAATGCAATTGCAATTCTTTGGGATCAGCAAGACAATACGCTGGGAAATGCCCCAATGGTCAAGTTTGAAAACTGAAAACTATTAATTGTTTTTATTTTATGGCATCTACGACAACTAAATCTCTATTTTCATAATTTATCTTATAAATCACTAACACACACCTTCAGCTTTTCTTTCATTTGGCTACTCTTATGCGGAAAAAGGAAAAAAAATAAAATGTCTATTTTGTAACACACTTTTTAATGATCTATTATTTAATAAAAGAAAATCGAATAAAGAAACTATGAGCGTGGTAAGGAGATGCATCATCTCTAAACCACCTTTTTCATTTCGCATTTTTTTCATATTTTACCAAATTATGTATGGAATATGTGTTAAAACTGTTACCAAGTTTCAAAATTTGATTGCTATAACTTAAACCGTTTTATAGTACTTGCTATTTATTATACAGTTTTTTTGTTGCAATTTTGAGAGACTGTACCTTTCAGAAATGCAGTTTCGGATAACAACATTTTAGGCCAATTGCTTTAATTTTCACCGAGGAATTACCGCCTAAGTTTCTTTGAAGTATTATACTGTCACCCTGAATATAAAGCGTATATACACAGACACACACGCATCCACCCACAAACGAACATTTTGCAACATCCCCTCCTTGGGCTCGAAAACATGGATTTCCGTCACAATTTATATTTCGAAAATTTTTACGAACTCGGTACATCACTAAACTAAAAGTATAGGTAAGTAAAATAAATACGAACGTTTGTGGAGAATGGAAAAACATTGTGGTGGCTTATAAGCCGAGATGGAAATTCTAGCGAACGTTCTATACTAAATATGAAAATATTTATTTTTGCCTAAATCAATTAATACAAGATTTTAATAGGCATTGTTGTAATACCAATGAACGCAGTATGTAAATAACTTGTTTACAGCATTATTGATTTTCACCACTCAAAAGTTTGGGGAAGAAAAACCGTGAAGCGATGATTTTGCATTTTGCAGAGACAATGAAACAGTCGTTGTAGGTTGCGCACGTGCTTATTATAAAGTATTCAAAAACGAAAACTTATTTTTTCTGTATTTTCCTAAGTTTTCCTCTTTGATACGACATTAAAAGAATATTTATAATTAAGCAGGTTAACTGATTTTACATTTTTTAATTTGTATTTTGATTTTTCACAAAACAGTTTAGATTTATTGTTGACTACACGTAAAAAGGCATGCCCATGTTCTTCTATTATAAAAGCTTTCATCAAGATTGTTCAATTAAACACGTTGCCAGAAATATATTAAGTACAGTAAAATTGCAAACACGTTACCACTATCTAAATATTTTATATGAACTACAATGTATAAAATAATTTTGAAAATGTTTACCTGCAAAATGAAGTTAAATTGGGTAGATTTTAATTAATGTATGACATATTATATGTAATATTTCAATTTTTTTTATTTATTAATTGTGCCATTTAATCGACGTACTAAAATTTAATAAAGTTCATGTTCATAACACCGTACTTCCTAGAATTATAATACGGGCACTTTATTTCCCGACAGTTTATAAACTGCATTTTAATCCTATCCTATTAACCGCTTGGATGTATATTAAATACACAGTTCATAACACTTAAATTTTATGAATGTTGCATATTTCCTGTATATCATAATGGCATGTTGCAAATGTTGTGTGTGACATATAAATGTAATTAATTAACGATTTCTCCACATTCGTTTTTTAATAACTGTGTAATTACAGTAACCGTACTTTTGAATGACTTTTAATTACTTGTTAGCAGCCGATGTGGTTCGAAGGGTTGGAAATAAATCGGGACGTGATCAAAGAATCTAGGCGCCACTGAAATTTGAACCCCAATCTTTGGTTGCTGAACTCCTATTGTATTAAAAAGGCCTCCGCGAGCTAACTTTTGGATGAAATGTGTTCACCGAACAATGTAAATCCATTACGAATAGTCCTCTTTTGGGCATTTTAGCTTAAACAAAAATTTTGGTTACAGTAATGCATAAACACAAAGCAGTTAAGTGGTTTAGGAATATAGGGTTGGGTAGTTCTGTTTGTTTTATAAACCGTAGTATCCCTCCCCAGCCAATTAATGCTTGCCCAGAGGACAAATCTGCACAAACAGCATCAAATGCCGAATTTGCTTTGCATAAAAAATCGTGTTTTACATGATAGAATGAAAATGTTTTGGCCACCGAATATGGGGCGGGAATTGCTAAGTTTGGTTATTTTAAATTAGCATATAAATTGTATGGTGCAATAATGGGACCTGAAAGATAAAACAATAAAAATGCCCCAAGTCATATCGAACCGATAATTTATTACGAGGTATCAATATGTTTATCCCCATTCTCCATTGTAATTTTTCAAACCTGTTGTAGTAATTACCCATTACTTTTTGAACACGCAATATAGATGATGTATGAGATGATCAAAGGGCTTCTGACACAATTTAAAAACAATATAGAGTATATCCCTTTAAAGCTAGAGCTGTTTCATGTAAAATAGCAAAACTAAAGAGGATTTGCGTCACAGGAGCGCAGTCGGCGTTGTGGGAAGTGGGGCGTTGTGGCGTCCATCGAGAGATAAAAGGTTCAATTAAACAGATCTCGTACGTAGAATCCAGAAGGGTGTCCGTCGGAAAAGGCGTGAAATGAAATTATGGCCTATAGCCCCTGTAATTGAACTTCGACCTGACATGTGCTTCCCAAGCGACTGGCAGACAGCTCACTGATGTAGGTTTTATTCCAATTTAAATGCATTTGAATAATGAGCTAGTGCACAGGTCTTTGAAAAACCGCATCCGTTTAGCTGGTGACATTTAAACCAGGTAAAAATTTTTACTAGTTACTCGAAAACACTGTAAACACGTAATACCTATAGGTAAGTAGATATATTTTTAAGGTTACATCCGAATTCGCAGCCAGTTGCCGTTTCGGAAACTTTAATCAAGTTCTTTATTTAATTTCCTATCTAAATCAAACCATATTCGTTGTGGCTGCCTGTTTTACATAAAATCACAGTTTTTGTCATTTTTGTTCTCGTCGTGTTCGGTATTTCTCACGGGTCATTAGCACTTTAATAATAAAATCTATCGGTAGCATGTGTTCCGAGTTACCTTTCCGGCCCATTTCGTTTCCAGTTTGGTGCTATATATATTGCGAAAGAGTAACCGATTGTTCTAAAAGCTTTTCCTTTAACTGAGAACTTTTCCATTACCCAATCACTAATAATTTATGGAAACGCTTTTACTTTTGTGTTTTCCAATGCTTTCTTATTCTTTCTGCCAGTGCTATCTATAGATCAAGCTATATTAGTGCAGTGCTAAATCCTATTCGAATTTCACTTCTTTATTACAGCAAATGTTTTCTCCCTGAACTTTCTAGCTAGAGATCCAAATGTAAACAAGAGTCTTGTGTTTGGTAACAAAAGGCAATTTTTGGATTAAGAAAAGTAAGGCCCGGGCGATTCCCACGCGTAAAATAAAAAGTACGAACACAGAAATTGCTTTCATTGATTTGGAAGCAAGAACTGTTTTGTGAAACCCAATAGGTATTGTGCTGCTTGAGCACTGACACTTCAAAAATCTATTGTGTTATTGTGAAAATGGCAGTCAACGTTTAGTGTGCCTTATTCTGCGGCGATTGCAGGTAGAGTACCCGTTTAGGTAGACGATTATCTGAAGGTTATTTAAAACTTCAGAAAAAGCTAAATAAAATTATTAACACGTTCACTGTCATACTGTAAATTACGCTATACCAACCACAAGTCTTCGTTTGAATTTTTCAACCCATATGTGATGTGTTTTGATTATAATTTTTACTTTCCCATACATTCAGTACGGAAATGTATTCTGTATGCGAAACTGTTCAATTTTGAGATTTTGACGGAAGTACAAAACAATTTGATTTTAAACAATGTCTGTCTCTACGTGTGTGTGTAACACGAAATTTCATGAACTACTGAACCGATTTTAATGAAATTTGTTACACCCGAGTACAACAGAAATTTGTCGAGTCAAACAGTTTTTTTTTACGAACCGAAAACAGAAATTAGATAGATTTTCTTTGTTATAACTTTTAAAATTCACGAATACAGTATGATAGAGACGGCTAAGACAAATCGAAATCTGTTTTTCGGAACACTATATAGCTTCAAAATGGCGTCTGCTACAGCAACTGGCTCAACGATTTTGTTTTTATTTTGTAGACTCAGAAATAAGGCTGAGCAATAATTTGGTTCGTGTCGCAGCTCGTTAATTTCGTTGTGACGCCTCCTATGAATTTTTAAAACCTTCAACGCCTATTCATCCAAAAACGAGTTGACAGATCGAGATTAAATTTGATACTGCAATAGCCCCAGAAGAACAGAATGTAACTATCTCAGAGAATTTTTGAAAAACCACCAAGTGAAAATTTACTGAAACTTTTGGACATTTAAAAAAAAACATTGTTCAAAGAATGCCCAGACATTTCTTTTTAATTATTGGTAAACTTATAGAGCTAGGGATCAACTACAATTTGGTTTGTGTCCCAGTTCGCAAATTTCTCTGTGACGCCTTCTATGAATTTTTGAAAATCAAAAATTCATGCGTTTCTTTATAATGAAGAGGGAACGATAAAAAATTTCTGTTTAAGCTGAAATGTTCATTAGTAACAATAGAAGAAGATTCAGAACTCAATATTTAGGCAGAACTATCTGTGTGGGCTTAGTTTTGCCTCAAAATCACTATAAAACAAAACAAAACATTCGTGACCCATATGTGGTTCATATACTTCTGAGCTATAGTAGCATGACCCACATAGGGGTCACTGTATAGTAAACGTGCTAATTTATGTTGTGATAAATGTTGCTAATTCTGCACAGTAAAACTACTCAACATGAGTCAATATGAAAGCGTAGATTTTGAAATTTAAATCACTAAAAATTACATCATACTAACAGTAACTTGAGTGTCTTGTAGCTAGAAAAAAAATCATATTCTATTTTCCACATGGGTAAAAAAGTAAGAAGAAATGGTAAATGTTTATAGTACAGAGATGTAACTAGCAGTGATTTGGCTTTTTCTTAATTGTGTGTTTAAGTATATTGTTAGGGTTTATAGAATACTCAACAGCTAAGGTTATAGTGCGTCAGTTTATCAGTCCGAATAATTTACTGTCTGGATCTCACAAATTGTAAATTCGCAATTTCAGAAACATCTCTGACTCTTGCCAGAGTACATTCTGTGCGCTTGCTAATGTTAAACCGCGTGGTCTACGTTAACTACTTTACTACTACCCAAAAATCCTAATAAGGCCTTCCGGTTCCCACTGTAAAAATTCTCGTATTTGCTTTCAACGGTTATGCAACACATCTAACATTTATAAAATGTTTGTAGCAGTGGAATAGGATACGGCATCATTACGTGGCGTCATTTTTATAAAAACAAAACATAAACATAAAGATGCAAACATTTACAGTGGCATAGCAGCTTGAGGTTTATTCTTTAAGAATGCTTTACATACTTTCCAAGGAGGGTAATAAATAATGATTCAGCTTGTCCTCGCTTCTTTATTCTTGTGGTAGAGTGCTTTTATTTGATTTTATACATATCTGTCTGCCATTTCCAATACTTTGACTTAATATTGGTTTTCCTTCATTAAGAAGAAGCTTTGTTACAAACTTTTCCTATTATTTCTTACTTTCTTATTCTTACACAGTTTTTCTGTCGAAACTTTCAATAAAATTTTTTGTTTTAATAATACCTCGCGGTAGTTACTTAGAAAATTTTCATTGTGTTTACCATTAATTATTTATTAATTATTATGTTTGCCATTAATTATCAAAAAATTCTGGTTTCTTGCTTTTACTTTTAATAAGTCTACGTCTTGTTTGCAAACAAAAAAAAATGTAAAAAATCGATATAATTATTAAATAGTTTGAACTGAGTAAGAATAGAACGTCATCTTAATTAATATAATAAAAATCTTTTTATACCTTGTTATTTTTTAAGAAATACATTTTACCCAAATTATGAAGGTTTAGTTTTTTTCCACAATATTACACCACAGAGCAGGTTTCCACTTTTCTTCGCAGGTTAAACAACATTGGCATTGCATACTTCACTATCACAAAACTGCATAAGAAATTGGTTGCTAAATCTGCAATAATACAGATATATTGTGAATATTTTCCAAAATACCACGAGTAGCATCACGTCGTATTCTGTCACTTTGATTATACCACTCATATGTCATCAAACTAACCACGGCGTTTCTATTTCGAAGCTGTTCACTAATCAAGCCAGTGATATTGCCTAGCAACAACACCATTTCGTTGTCAATAAAGCAACAGAATTATCGATAATTTTTAATTCACATGTGGCATTTCTGTTAATAGGACAACTGTCAACTCGTAAAAATCACAATCGGCGTTATTGTAGGTCTGTAGGAGTCGACGTAGTAACTTTGATTAATTTTTTAAGAATTTGCATTTTTTCATTAATCACAAATTAGTTAATTCTATTATCGTTCTAAATACCCTGACCACATACACAATTTTAGCAACGTGCATGTTTGGAAAATGGTTATTTGTTCAACTAGGCAAAAAAGTAGCAAATTTACTACCACAGCTGGCGTTTCATGACCGAGGCGCAATCAAGGCTATAAATCCAGCTAAGGTAATAAATCTGCATTTTTGCTGTGTTGAACATATAATTGTTTCGCCGATTTCTTGGAATTAACATTAATTTTGTGGTTAGTTTTAAAATTTTTAATTGTTATCGTAGTCATCGTAGCCATCATGTTGCTACGTTACAAATTTGATGTCGTTCTTTAATGCCTAAACACTAAAAGTAGTCTTTTGCTGCCTATGCAGTAAAAGTGATACTTTAGTGACTGTCAAATGTTAATAAAATCAAACTTTTAAAGTCAATCGGCGAAAACATAGTTTTTATTGAAATAAATATTTTTAAGCTTAAAAATATAATTTTTTTGAGGCCGAAATATATTGCTTTAGTGAATTCTGAATAATAATATTTGTAAAAATTAGCCTTCTATTCGTTCACACGAGATGGCGCAGTCACGTTAGCATTTTACTCACATGGAGTCAAAGTGAAATCGAAATGTTAGCTATCACACGACATGATGTGTATATGCCGCATTTTAACTAAATACAGTCAATTAGCCAAAGTTAGGTAGAAATGAAATATTTAATTGGATATAATTGTTTCATTTTTCAAATGAAAATTTCTGTGGTCCAACATGTTTGTCTTACATTCCTGGGTGCATTGTAAATTTGTAAACAAAAACGTATGTAACTGTTTTAAACGCTATTCAAAGCATTCTACAATTCAATTCAATTCAATTAGTAAAGCATAGGCAAAGGAGTTTAATGCAAACATTTAATGAAAATCCTGATAACCTGACATAGCTGTTAAAAGTATTGGTAAATAACATAATAAATAGATAAAAAAGAAACCGCCAAAACCTGTTAACACTGTTTCAACGTATATTGCATTGCATGTTAAAGTTTTAGCCTTAGGTTATCTAATGTTCACAGACAATATATAATGCGTTGCTTGCAGCACGCAAGTTATATTTTTGTTTACAAATTTACAGTGCACCAAGTAATATGATAAACAGGTTGGATTATTTTCTTTTAAATTAATGATACATATATAGCATTATATTTCATTTCTACCTTACTTTGTCTGATTGATTGTTTTCAGTAGTTAAATTGGCTATTTACACATAGAGTCGTGTGGTAGGTAACATTTCGATTTCACCTTTACTCCATGTGAGCAAAATTCTAAGGCGACCGCGCCATCTCGTGTGAAGGAATGGGAGCTTTACATTTATAGATATTGTTTTTTAGACTTCACTAAAATAGTATTTCTAGACTTAAAAAAATTATTTATAGTAAACTAAAAAAATATTTTTTCAGCAAACTTTTTTTTGCAATTCAGAAAACCTTGCAAATTTCACACATTACAAATAGATTTTTTGTGCGACAGATTAAAACCATTTTCTTTTAATTATGTTTGTAATACATTAAAATCTATTTTGTTTAAAAAAAAATTTTTTAATTAATGATTATTTGCCAGAAGAATATTAATAATGTGGAAAAAATAAAATACCTATTAAAAGTAATTTTTGAGCAAAAAAATTTTTGTAATACTATAATTAGTCCATACTTTTGTTCAATCAATTGTTTTGCGGAATACTATTCGTGACCGCCTTTTCTTCGGCAATCTCTGCTTCATCACATTTCCGAGTGTTTATTAAAAAAAATCGGCATCGTGCTACGCACTCGTGCAAATTTTTCCCACAAAAAGTATTGGTGATCCTGACTACAAATATTGCCGGAAAAATCAATGCCACTCATGATATTAGGTATGGTAAAAAATATTGTTGAAATTAAATATTCCTTTTGCTATATTTTTATGATGATCACCAACCTCCGATAGCAGAAGCAATGAAAGAAAGAGAAACCTTGCTGCACGTGTTGGCAAGTTTGCCTTAGGAGAAAATCTAAGTCGGGTCGGATTAACGTAAAATCAAGA
The DNA here is from genome assembly GCA_958336395.1 of Ctenicera cuprea. Taxonomy (NCBI): domain Eukaryota; kingdom Metazoa; phylum Arthropoda; class Insecta; order Coleoptera; family Elateridae; genus Ctenicera; species Ctenicera cuprea. The sequence continues at coordinate 69,812,019 of OY284486.1, read as the reverse complement.
ATCCGAGAGATAATTTATTTACTTTGCGCTTTTCTATATTTAGAAGATTAATTCCGTAACATGAAGCCAATACAATTTAATGGAAGTCGATAATTACCAATTTTTTGCGTTAGTATAAGTTGGTATAACGCATTCGTTTGAAAACAAAATGCTGTTGTAACTGAAAATTGGGAAATAAACTGATTAAATTACAGTTAACTGGAAAAGGTCGTAACTTTGTTATTCTAGTGTCACATTTCCTACTGAAGATACTTGTCTAGAATTGTTAATCGTAAACATTCCTGGCTTTTAAAACAACTTGCCACCCCTTTTACGTAATACTGCTTCTTAATTGGTACGTAGCATTAATTTGAAACAAATTGTTATTTATTTAATACTGACATTACTCTAAATTTGTACGTACGCAGCCGTTCTCTTGTGGTGACGGTCTACAGAATTATTCACAAGTAAGTTCGGTCCCGGCTAATAGACGATGCAATCTGCATTGAATTTTCCAAACACGACTCTCTGTTTTTATACTGGGTGTCTATTAAAATAATTACAGGAACAAGCCTCCTATAAAACTTAACATAGTTACCGCTCTGCACTAATTGCGATGCTACTACAAATCAAACATCAAATCAAATAGTAGGTTATGATTATTGAACACAAACTGACATTTCAAATAATTGAAAATGACAATTAACAGTATAGGTTTGACACTGACACCTCTGCGTTCAAACTAAAATTTATATATTAAGTGGCTTGATATGAAACACCAGTCATATTACATACGCAAACATGGCTTCGCCTTAAATATAACCTTTGGTTTATTGTAAATAAAACAATGAAAGAGGAATGCAATGTAAACGGATGAAAAATAATCTAAAAGCAGCAAGTTTATGTTGAGTTGGGCGATTAGAATAAAAAGTTGTAACATGATCACTTGTGCAGGTCGGTTTTATATAAATATTAAACTTAATATGATTATTAATTTAGTTTATATTTAAATCTAAGAAAAAGATATCACTTTCGTGTTCTATTTCGACAGTAAATTTAATTTTGGGATTATTCAATAAATTGACAAAATGGTTAATATCAGTTTTTTTTAAGAATCATGAAGCCGTGCGTGAGCACGACCCCATGATTCCCATCCCACCCCCTTACCCGGGCTCAGCACACTAAGTGCTCTTCACCGGTCTAACATGCCCCACCCCTGAAAGACATGCAACCCAACATACACACCTACATACACCATCCATGGACCCGTCGGATTTAACTTATTCAGAAAAATTACCGGCGAGCAGTGGACTCGAACCAACTGCCATTGGGAGTCTAGTTTCAAAGCCTGGGACACTAACCACTAGACCACCCGCCGGCCCTAATATCAGTGATCGAACCTTTAAGAATAATAAAGATATCATCGACATAACATTTTTTTTTTGTAAGACTGTGTATTTTTCTTTAACTGTTCTAACTTTAGAAATGAATGCCTTTTCTTGATTGCTATTATTGGTGATCTTGTACAAATGAGACGAACATCAGATATTTTGTTTTTTCAACTTGTAAATGGTAACCAAGTCCCCGACTGTCATAAAATAACTGTAGATAATAAAACAACATTACCAGATACGCAATTTGTAAACCTAATTTGAGTTGCATATGATTATATTCGCGCGCGTGATTCGACCTACATCTCTCTTTACAGTCATGCTTGGTGCGGAGCTGCCCTAGATCCTGCCATAAGTAAAAGTCTTACCCAATGGAAAGGATCTGTAAGCTCAACAGGTGTGCTCTCCGCGGAGTCTGATGTGGAAATGACAGGTATCAGCAAATTATTTTCCTAACATACACACACCAGAGACATCTAATGTTACTTATCTTTATCAGAAACTGTAGCGGCTCGCTGTGCAAAAGAATATGCGCCTTATATAACGGACGCATAAAATGTGGTGGTTTCTAGTAACGGGCGCTTTTACCACTAAAAGCGGTTTTCGATGCTTATGTAAAAGTCACATATAGGGTTACGAAGCTGTGTTACCGGCGGAATGTATTAATTACATCATTATATATTTTATAATAAATTTGCTGACCATTGCTTGTGAAGAAAAACGTGGTGGGTAATCCACTGCTTCTGATTGTTTTATAAATTAGTTTGTTATTGCTGTAATTCTTGCATTTTAAAATACTCGAGCGTTTGCTATTGCTTCCAATGTTTCGGTTGGTGACGTGAGGTTCTTTCATTTGTAAAGATGGCCTTAAAACCACAAAAACACGACAAACAAAATAAAGTTGGTTCCCATCTCATAGCTGCAAGAAACCCGAACTGCCTGTATTTATTATAGAAAATATATGAGCAATAATCGTTTGTAGTGTTGATGAATATCTGTTTGTTCAATTATTGCTTTTTCCTGTTAATATTATCAGGATTGTTGTATTTTCCAGTGATGTCGTGTGTCATTTTGTACCGACCGTAGATGCAGCTCGCGGCTTGTGATGCTATAAGTATGTCCTTGTCCGAGTTTTGGTAATGCGTTATCAGCAGATTGTGCTGCAATTATACAAACAATTAATATAGAACCGAATTTACTAATCTTTATCGAATACTATATTGGTGCTCTGTGGAAACAAATCTAAACCGTAAATATGTGGGTTGTAGTGGCGTGGGCCTCGCGCCACTAAAAGTTGAAAGAGGTGAAAAGGCTGCGGATTTAATAAAAAAATTACTTCCGATCCGATTTCGGATTAAGTTGTATTCGGTTCCGGTCGGATTGAGATCAGGCTGAATTCGGATTGCGGTACATAAAATAGCACCTTTACTAGATTATTGAATTAACAACTGTATTTTAATTATGCAAAATAATTATTTAATAAAAATGTTCCTTATTTTTCCGTCATTCTTTATATTACTTGACTAATTTCTGTTTCGCTTCCAAGCAATAATTTCTGATGTAGGTATCTACTTACGGCCTAAGCTGCCGCTGCTTGTATGCTTTCGTTTAAGAGCCGATGTATTTCCGTACTTATTTATGTGTTTGATTTCAAGTCTAGACGCATTTTATATAAAAAGCAGGTGCTTTATTTTTCTAAATCTTGAATATTATGCCATATCGTATTTATGTTCCTGAAGAATTTGTAATTAGGTTGTTATTTTTGTATTATTCTTTAGCAAAAGCATTTAATGAACTCCTTCAACATACTTTAGATCTTTAGCATTGTGTATTTTTGGGTGAGTACTTTTGAGAACAAAATAGTGTCTATTGTTTATTCGGCATTGTTATTCTTCTCCACCTGTAAGTCAAGATATGTTTTAATTGAAAAATTGTATTGCTTAATATTACCCAATGTTGTTCAGTCAAATTAAGTAGTTAATTTCCGTTTTCATTCCAAACATCTACGTTATCTGTAGTTACCAAATAAGGAAAGTACTTCTAAAAACACGCTCAACTGCACAATAATTTCATTAAAACAAATCAAAAATGTACAGTTTTTATTATTCAAGTAGTGAAAATATATCTATGTGGTACCAATCTCTTCTAATATTGTATTTCGGATGATAAGTTAGTAGCGAAACTGCAGAGTTCTGCATTTTGGTACAGGTGGCAAACATAACGATTATTGGAATCGGAATGTGCAGTAGTACAAATACACCTTCAGAATAATAAACAAGTCTGAATTCCATGTCTAAAAGCAAAGAGAAGCATCTGCACCAATTTCAATTTTCAAATAGGTACAAAACTAACTTTGGAACGAAAATGGAATACATAAGTTCTAGTTTAAAATATACATACAAATATTTGTTCAAAACCTAATAATCTCTCGCATATAAAATGTCTTAATATTCAACAAAACACTGCAATTTTATTTATACACACAAAACACTCTTCATTTAGAACTGAGAAATATGGTACGAGAACCCTTTTCAATTCGAGTAACGGAACGAAAATTATGAATGTTGGTGGTGTAAATTTGATTTTGCCTACCAATAATAAAATTGTGAATTTGTGTGTGTACGCTCCTACGCGCAGGTGTGTATATTTGAATACTTACATATTATATGTGTGTATGCGTGAATGTTTGTACGGAGCTAGGTCAAATACACAGAAGCATTACCGTAATGGTTGTGAAGCAAAATTACTTGAGAGAAGAGTAATGTGCCACCAAACAGCATAATGACTTATAGGGCATTTCCAAGTAATTTAATTACGGTGGATGTAAAAAGGTCTACCAGGAATACTTGTCTTTTAATATTAAATTTAGTAAGTGGAATCTTTGGATTAATTAGAACCAGTGCTGTATTTCAGTTCAAACGCACCTTAACGCTGTTCCGAAACACATTAAAAAAATTCGTTTAATAATAAAAAATAGCAAAATCACATATTTATTTATATTTCAGATTTTTAAAAACATTGTATTATTTTCTGAGCATGAAACAGTTAGACTTTGTTTCTGAAAAAAAACTATTTCCCTGGCGGACCACATTTTGTAACATTCGCGTTTCGTAATCACATTAATTATATACATCTGTAATCTTCATTCTTTAGAAAAACAGCGGCTTGCACAAATAATATACCGGGTGCAAAAGCACTATAGCGCAAACAAACTTCTATCTTTATTTATTAAGATAAACCAATAAAAGTTGGAGCGATTAATGTTGCATAGATTCCTATTGTTTTTAGTAAATTAAATTTTTTCGCAGTTACGGTTTCACTTCAAATAAACCTAGGTGCGAATTTTACATACAACAACATGTGGTTTTTGCTGTTTTGAAAGTGAGAAATTATTATTTAATAATTTATTTTAAATAATTTATGCGTTTTCATATGTGGGGCGTTCAAGTTTAAAAATTGAATTTTAGATTTTATTGGAAAATATTGCTTTGATTAAAAAACATCAAAACATAGGAAAATAAAATTGTTAATAAAATAGCGAGAAGAAAGAAAATTTTAAATGTTTTCAAGAATCTAAAAAATTTTAAAATATCTAGCATTGTCGTAAGATTTAAAAATTGCAAAATATTTTACAATTATCAAAATTTTTATTTTTAAATATCAGTATTTTGTTATTTATAACATTTACGAAATTTAAAGTATTCAAAAATTTACGTAGTACATAAATGTCAAATGTCAAAATTTTGAAAGTAGGTACTATAATTAATGGTTTTAATTGGAAAATACGAAAAAAAGGCGTGACGGTTACCGACAGCTTTTTATAATACACAGAACCCAAGAGCTACGCCTCCCGTTTTTTGTTTGGTTACTCCAAATGTCTACTCTGCTAAGTCAGTCTCGAGATTGAGGGTTGCGTCCGGAAAAAAATATTTATATAAATCGATCAGCAAGAAAAAACACATATCTTTTTTAAGGAAATTCGTTTCATTCGCTTCAGCAAGAGAATACGCGTGCAGTTGTTTAGGCGATGTTTTTTAGTGGCTTTTTCTTCCGGGAAATAATCTTACCGGGGTTGTTGTTTCCGGCTCTTTATGTACTGGAGATTGTTTTTACCGAAGTTTTTTTTCAAAAACAATGTTTGTCGGCGGGTGTTTTTTCAATCAATTTTTTCCCAGTGAATTTGTCCTGGATCTTCTTTAAGGGACTTTTCACCGCAAAACGAAAATCACTCCAATAAGCAAAAGTTATTTTTGATCGCATGTTATTAGTGTAATGCCTGGAATATTTAGTGCCGCTGACGAGGCATTCGCTAAAAGCTAGGATGTTGACCGACAGTGCCGATGTAAAGAGCATTCTTTTGTGTTACGCAGTACTGTGTAAGATGTTTGCTAATAAAGTTGATGTTCTTGCATAACATCCTTTATGAGTAAAGTAGCATTATTATTTTTAATTCGAAGCGCGCGGCTTTGCAATTCAGCAGCAATCAATTTATTACCAAAGCACAGCTGATAAACACAATTTTATTATCAACTTACGGCCGATAAACTGTATCGACATGTAAAAGCCCGTCGTCGTGTTATGGTAAGACAGTTAGGGGTTTACTATATAGATTATTGGATAATATATTGCTCCTACGTAAATTTTTAACTTAAGGGAGTAATACATTAGTATTTTTATAATTGCAATACGTGTATGCGGTAATAACTTAATAAATTTACTATTTTGACGAAAAAGATCATCCAAATCGGACCATCTGTTCGGAAATTATGAGGTGCAGTTCACACACTCCCCCACTCATAGCAAACATTTTTTAAAGACTAGTCCCTAAACATGTATTTCTAACAACATTTCTACGTGCGCCGTTCATTTTCGTGAAATCATACTTCTCTATACTATAGGAAGTGAATTATCGTAGCGCCCGAAATTTAAAAAAAGTTCGCAAAATTCTAATTAATTGATTTCGTTATTCGCAGATTCTGATTTTAAACTATTTTTTAAAAACATGTCTAGCTTCCGCTTCGGGTTTCAATTATTTTAATAGTTTATTTCTAATCTCCTAATCAAAAATGTTCATAAAATCTCTACTTTCGTATACTAAAATCATTAGAAAGTAAGCGATTTGGTAGAACAAAAATGCTCTGAATTTAATTATTATTTATCTAATTATATGCTACATACGTATTATACACCAATTTAAAAAATAATTATTTCAGGATCATTTTTTTTATAACAGAAAGGTCAAACAGCAAGAAAACACTAACCGAAAACTACGACTTTGCTTTATTGCTGCCGTTGAAATTATGTTAGAGCACGTTGTTTTCGTTTTCCTTGTAATCCGATGAGAATGTATTTACTATTTATACAATCTAAAAATAAACTTCTATGAGAAGAAATGCAAAGAAAAATACACAAACGATTTTTCTAAATATTATGATTTTATAAAGATGAGATACGGAAACAGAATCAAGTTTTTATTGCACGTGATTGTGCTGAAGAAAACGAAACACGTTTGATTACACCGAATGTAAATGTGGTGCCGATTTGTAGATGTTTATTTTATGTTCAATACGTAAAGCTGAAGACTTCAACAATCTAACCTAATACACTTTTGTAACACAATTGGCACCTACAATGTTTTATTAATTTTAACAAAAGCAGAAAAGTACTAAATTTTCCACATAGAAACTATTTTAAGTAATTAAGTAAACAATTTTATCAACGTACTTCATATTCTAAACTTACAGTGTAGGACAGGCAATAGCCAGAGAAGCTACTTAAGAAACAAAATTTGCATCTGGGATTAAATTTCTTTGCATCTAACTAAGTAATTAACTAAAATTGCAGTTTACTCTAGTTTGATACTTCTATTTAACAAAGAGCAAAAGTTGCTAATAGCATAAACTAAATAATTATTATTTAGTTTATGCTAATAGCCTTTCAGCTTAATTAATTACCTTTAAAATATATAAAAGTGCAGAATTTACAAAGTGAAGAAAAAGCTCTGGTAATAAAATCGCTGGTTTTTTAATTGATTAATTTTTGATATTTTGGTAGTTACTGTTATATAAAAATAACATAAGAGTTGTAACCAAATTAGGCTGTGCGGTGAATTCAAGCTAGGTAACCAATAAAAATGAAGATTTGATTTTAGCTATGGCTAGGATAGTCCGCGGCACGTTTAGTTCCTATTAAAACCCATGCTGCCGACACAATCCTGTACATAATTTCATAGCCAAAACCAAAAAGAAAAGCAGTAATGTACCAAAAAGACAAAATTATTAGTAGCGACATGCAAATACAATGCTCTCCATCTATGTTCGCCTAATGAGTTGTAATAAGACACAGAACCCCTCGAAAACTATCCTAGCCATAGTTGAAAGCAATTTTTTTTTGTTATTGCAGCACGAGCATTTTCAGGCTAAAGTACGAAAGTCGGTTTAATATAAATACCTGCTTAGCAGGCTTCCTTCTTTTACCCCGTATTGCTGCTTTGCAACTGCGGCTCGCTACACACAGAGGGCACTGTATTTTTTGTACGTAGCTACTGATAATGTAAAAACTTCTTCGTAAAAATTCCTATACATGTTCTAATGTTTTTAATCTTTTGCGGAAACCAATTCTATCGATAGCTAACGAGTTTTAAACAAGAGAGGTTCAAGTTGGCTGCCGTTTAATTTTGTTTACATGAAGGCATGTCTCAATTTTTTCCATATATTGTTTGTTACATAACCTCAATATAAACAGTCATTTGCCTAAATGCACTCATTATTATTTACTTATTAACTACTGAATAATAAAACACTATGACATAACAAAGTTTATTTCATGACATGAGAAACATTTTCAAATTCTGCGTTTAAGCGTTGTTAATTTCTTAACACTTTTGTGTTATGCACTGTTTAAATTCAGGTAAATTAATAATTAGTGTAGCAAATATAGTTTTTAGGCTGTGGCCACTGAAAGAAGTAACATGAAGTTAAATCACAAAACCTGGCAGGCACCTGATTGCAGCATTTCTACTAATTATTCGGTCAGAAAATAATTCACGAAGCATGACCGACAATTACTGGATACAGTGAGGTGTTGGCTCGTCTTGCTGAAAATACCCTGCTGTAGTTTATCATCGTATAGTTCCTCTAAAAATTGTCGTAAAATTGCTTCCTCTATCTAGTTGCGTCCATGTTACCTAAAAATGCTAATTTAGAATATGGTATTATAGAATTTTTTATTTCCTTCAAAGAAAACAGTCAGATTAATCTCCTTCCACTTAGGGTTACCCAAACCCCAACCTGTTCAAGATGCAAAGGCGTCTTAACAAACTGATGAGGATTTTCATCATTCCACCTTATCATATTTTGAGAGTTCACATAGCCCAACAGACACAACCACACCTCATCCGTAAAAAGAGTTTTTTTGAGTTCGATTTCTCAGCTGTTTTAAAGTTAAATAGGCATGCTGATTTCAAAACTGTAGTTAGTTTTCTTCTATCACGTCAAGTTTTTTTTCTACAGCTTATCTTAATGTGACCACTCTCCGGTGGATCGAGCCTGGATCATAGGAAGCACTGGTGCTCTCCTATTGGCTGAAGTAAACCTTCCTCGATTGGGGAGGGGTGACTAACGCCGTAGGAGTCCAGCAACAAATTCATACTTGTCTAGGCTATTCAATTACACCTGAGATAGTGTAGTACGACGTTTAGTTTTAGTTTTTTATTTACATATGTTTAGTTTTTTATTTACATATGTTTAGTTTTTTATTTACATATGTAAATTTCCTTTAGATCATGTTTGCATCTGCTATTTCGCGTCGTAAGTGCTTAAACAGCCTCGATTCGTTATCTTATATATGTGGCAGTTTCACCATTCCCAGTCAAAGGACAAACATCAGCGCATTTGTCAGGCAAGCCTATTTTGCATGTTTTAAAGTGAAAATCGGAGATCAAGATAAATCTTGGACCCCTCACAAGGTGTGCAAGCAGTGTGTCGAGAGTTTACGGATGTGGACGAAGGGAACACGTGATAAATTGCCATTTGGTATACCTATCATTTGGCTAGAGCCCAGAGATCATTCTAGTGACTGTTACTTTTGTATAGTGAAAACGTCAGGATGCAACAAGAAAAACAAATGTAAAATAGAGTATCCTAGTTTACCATCAGCTATACGCCCAGTGCCTCATTCAACTGAAATCCCAGTGCCAGTTTTCAAAGAATTACCCTCTTTCGATATACAGGAATACGAGTACGGTGAAGATCGAAGTGACACCAACGATGAAGATTTTGAAATTGAAGATGACTCCGTTCGTAAGGGATTTGATCAGTATGAGTTGAATGATTTGACACGAGATTTGGGACTATCCAAAAAGGCTTCAGAACAGCTAGCATCAAGACTGCACGAGAAAAACTTGCTTAAAAAAGGAGCTAAGGTATCCTACTTTCGATCAGTTTGTTTGCGTGAAGAATATGAAAACATAAAGAGTCATTGATTTGTTGCAATATCACATGCACAAATGGATCATCTGTGTTGACCTTAAAACGGTCTGCTTCTTTCTTGGCCAGCAACGCGGATACACCAAGTATCTGCAGTATCCCTGTTTTTTATGTATGTGGGACAGCAGAGCTCGTGAGAAGCATTGGGTACAGTCGAATTGGCCGCCAAGATCTGACCTCAAACCTGGTGATCCAAACATTCTACATCAGCCACTTGTCGACAGAAAGTACATTATTCCACCTCTGCATGTAAAACTGGGTCTCATGAAGCAATTTGTTAAAGCTTTGCCAACTGAAGGAGACTTTTCCAAGTATCTGTATTCGGCATTTCCGTTTGGTAATAGAACGTTACTACTTGTATGAACACAATTTGACTTACAGTAACTATATATAGCCTTTGTATGAATAAAGTAATTCTCTGTGAACAGTATATTTAGTATTTTTTTCCTTTATTTTCCTTTTTATGCACATTTTGTATGACTTTTGGGACAAAGAGAGGGTATCCTATAGCTTACAAGGTTGACGTGATAGACAAAAACTGGGGTAATTTTTGGATTCAGGTGCCAAAAGTTAGTCAAAAACAGGTGTCAGATCTAAGTCAACGAAATTTGTGTTCCCCAGTGTTTATCAAACTTATTTAGTGTGTTCAAAAACCATTACAAAACATTGCGGTTTTCACGGTGGGTTAAAGGCAGATCCTGTTTTAGTATTATGGAATATGTTTCCACAGAAAACTCTATTTGTTTCCAAATAACGAATAGATGTTTTAAGCTCATTTTCCATAGTTCTCTACAGCATCGATGGTTTCTTCACTATGTTTTGGTAGTATCTCTTAAGCTGTTTTCTACGGATGCTTCAAGAATTTAACACACCGATGCAGAGTATTTTTGCAACTGTTTGTATTCAACAGCAACTACTACAAATTTGGTTTTTAATTCTAATAGACATTGTTATGTACAAAAAAAACGGAATATGTCCAAACCTCGTCCACCTTACGTCCGTTACTGAAAAAAAAGATTTAATCAGGAATGATGTTTTTCTATTTCTACGGCAAACATTTTTCCAACAAGGAATGACTAAAACGCATAAAGAGCCACGAACATCACATTTGAGAACTTTGAACTTAACTGTCAAACCTGCGCACAGACGTGCCTACACGTAAAACAATTCAGTCAACTTGACCTCTCTTTTACATGTTATTTTTGTGATTCTAAGACAAGACATTTTTGCTACTTTCTGATCATTCTTTAGTAAATTGCATCTTTATAACTACCCCAATAAATACGTCATATATGTCGTAATCTATATGTAAATTTTTCAATAAATTCTGTAAGAATCAATTAATTCTAGTACAGTTTTCCACGGTTTCTAAAAGTGTTAGTCACTATCTTAACTGCGGTCGTAAAATGATGTTAGAGAAACTAGTCCTCGGGATTTAATCTTTATTCTACATTAAATTAAGAGATATTGTAAATAATAAAAATAAATTATACTCGGGACTAAGGTAGTGACAGCTGGCAGGAACCAGCATTTCCCATTTTAGTCATTGAAGCTGCTTCAGTAATTTCCTGCTAGCTATTAAGACCTATCATTAAATAATTGATGCGTGCGCTCTCAAATTCTGAAAGAGGCACGCAATATCGTAGAAGCGTCCTTAATAAAATAACGCTTGGCTGATATGAGACAGGTCAGAGCAAGAATAGGCGACGCTTTTATTTTTACTGACGTCAAGCAAACTTTATTCAATTGATAATTAAAATTCTTATTATTTTTCCATTTGGCGTCACGTAGGATGGGAAAATGACATTTTTCGAATTACTATCAACTTAAACAAGAAAATCGAATTTGAAAAGTGCTCTAACAGAGAGGCAAGCAGTTAAGGTTGTTTTGTCGGACACGCTCCACGTCGATAGCCTTTTACTGAAGACGTGCTCAGACATCGACGACCACCGTAATCAGAGAGCTGGATCCGGTATCAACTTCCCGACCGCGTATCAGAAAAGCTCAACGACTAACCCCCTGAAAATGGGCTAATTCTACTTGTCCTTCACTAAACGAAAAACAAAAAACGCTTTAGATCTTACTTTTTTAATAACAAAATTAATTTTCCACTGCGTTACGTCTTAAACAGATCTAAATCAGCTATCCGGAATTTCCACAAAAACTAGTAATCGATCGCAATAAACCAATGTCTAACTTCAACGTCTCGCGCTTTAATCTTGAAAGATAATTAAGTTCACGTCACTAAGAACTACTCAATAAGTAACTCCGATCTATATCCAACGCTGACGAGCTAGAATCAATCTGATCCAAGATTAAGTCTGAAAGCCGATCCGACAGTCCGGTCTCTAACTACCGGGATCCGATTGCGGCCCTCGAAATAGAAGCGCAATATTGTTGTCACATGAAGCTCCTCCAAAGCTCCCTTCAAAGAAAAATACGGCTATATCAACATCAGAAACACTCAACGTAAATGAAGACGCATATGTTAGTGTGACTTTACAACTGATAAGACTGTCATGCCATTAATTATTAGGAATAGGGCGGCTAGGAATTGATGTTTTAAAAGTCTGGTACTAGATTTTGGACTATTGACTGAATCTACTTGCATTACATTTATTAAAATATTTTATTCACGTGCTTTTATCCAAGCCTAAGTGTGTAACCCAAAATTTTTTTTACCAATATGAACGAAATCGTCGCTATAGAATAGATAGGGAGTCCACTTTTAGTTATTAACAACTCCACAAAGTTATACCAGAAAAGTTGTGAAGTTTGCTTCATCATGTAGAAATTCAACACAAAATCATTACCACACTGCAGAAGTTTTGAAAATTATGCTTTGTAAAAACAGTTTAAAAAACTCAAATTTTAGAAAAAATTAATTGTTGAAAATTTATATTAGAGGAACCCCAGAAACAATAATCTTCTAATTAATTATATAACTCAAAAAAATATTGCAAAAAAAAACAAAATAGAAAAAGTAATGAAAACGAAGCATTTCGTCTGGACTTAGTGTACTCCTAGGGCATTCCCAATATCAAATTTCATCCCGATCTTATTACTGTATTTTAAATAAATATGGGTCAAATCACAAATTTTCAAAAATTTATCGAAGGCGTCATACAAATTAGCGAACCGCGACCAAACCAATTTGAGGTCATTCCCAGCTGTATAAGCTTACAGAATTTTAAAAAATCATTTGCCAGTTTTTAAAGAATACTTTTTTGAAAAGTTCCTAAACTTTAAAAAAATGCACATTGTCTCCTGTAAAGGATATTACGATAAAATATTTAAACTCGATCTGTCAACTGGTGTTTGAGTGTATAAGGCCGTTAAACACAAAATTTAAAAGAAGTAGCGGCCGCTATTTTAGAGCTAGAAGGTTCGCCAGAAAAGTATTCGCTTTTCCCTATAGTCTTCTATCTAATTCAGGCTTGATTTTTTAAACTGTTTTTCGGAAATAATGCTAGCTTAAAACATGTCCAATTTCCGCTTCCGGTTTCGGATGTTTATAAAAATCTTATTTCTTCGGTGAATTTTTGATATATCCCCACATTCCAGAGCACATACCCACATTCTTAATTAGCCAAAAAGAAGGGAGGAAGGGGTAGTTTGGTTTAGAATCAGATTGTACTGTCACCGATGAATAATTTAAGTTAAGCAGGAATGTTTGATCGCCCCTTGTTTATTAGGTAAAACGCATTAAATTCCAAATTTAAAAATTAAAAGAACACATCACAGAAAAATTTGTGAATTGGAGTATTAACCAAATTGTAGCTCATGCCTAGCTCTTAGTCTGCAAAACAAAAAAGAACGTCAGGTAGCAAATTTTTGAGAAAATTTTATTTTATTACCAAAATATTGCCACCCAGGAAGCGCACACCATCACCTTTAAGCTATACGAATGCACTTATTTGACTAAACCAGGCCGATAGCGATTGCCCGCTTGCCTACACACTCTAATACGCCTAGAATCGCTATGTAGGTAAATCCTAGATCCATACACAACAGTGTTCCACTGTTTATCGCATCCACCCCTTTCCTGGCACCACATTAGACGGTTTCCTAGGTGGATATTGTACAAAAGTACAGATCTCCAAGGTGTTATAGCGTTTAGGTGAACCTCGTGCAGTCTATTTATTACGGTAGGGGAAAATACGCTTACACGGTTTGCTTGATGTAGAGCATCTCATACATAATAGGGCACGGCAAGGTGGATTTTGCCTTGCTGTTATGTTAATGTTATAATATCGATTATTTTCAATTGTATTACGTGGCTTACCTAAAGTCTTTCTTCTACTGATCTAGTGTCTTGATGCCTACTTTCTCCACAACTTTTTTTATCAACCTATACAGGGACGGACAACAGAAGACTCAAGAAATCCTGGCCAGAAGACCTACCTCAACAACACTAAGTGATAGTGATAAATAAGTAGTAATGTCAATGGACGTTTTCCTTTCAAGGCAAAGACTTTTAACACATTTACTCAATACTAATAGTGTAGACTGTAAATTTGCAATACATGTCAATTTAAAAAAAAAAATTGGCCTGCATCAGTGGCGTAACGAGATGTTGTGGGGTATGGGTTCCAGATTCAGATCAGACCTTTATAATCTCCCTCCCCTCCCCCACAAGTCAGACATAAAAATTAAACTATTTGTCACAAAAACACTTAAATGTATTATTTTTAAAACGCAAACAACATCTTATCTAGGTACCAAACAAAAGCCCATACAACATAGAAACTTTAATATCCACCAAAAATATTTATTAACGGGCAAAGATGATGTAACGGTCTTGCAAATCGTATCCAACACCAAGGCGCCCGGGTTTTCAACGGGGTTATTAGGAAGAAACAAAACTGTCATATTACTCACCCATATTATAGCCTGGTTAAAATATAAAGAAAAGTGTGGGCCAATTTATTATTTTACCAGTACCCTAACATTTTAACTTAGCGATGTAGCGAGATATTTGTCGTTAGAAATCCGTTGAAAAAAAATGGTATTGCATGAAAAAAATGGATTTTTGCTTACTTTTGGGGAGAAAAGCTGTAAAAGGACGGGCCCTTAATGGACCTTACGACTCACGGGTTTTGGTTCCGTGAAACCCGCAAAATCCCGGTAGTTGCGCCACAGGCCCGCATCAAGTTCGGACGCAACATCAATCTGCGCAAACAAGTTTGAAGCATATGGCTATGATAGCTCCATTGGGGTCGGTGGTATCTTACCATTATTTGTAACGAAAAAATTAAACGTTTTTTAAAAATATGGTATAAGTAATGTTTAGATTTGACAAAACATAATTGAATAAGTGAATATAGTTTAGAAAGCAGCAAAATTAACAGAAATTAACATATATGCAAATTTTGTTTTTGTTACTATTTACAGTGAGAACATTTATTTAAAATCATATTATTACGACATTACAATATACCTAACTTGTCTTCCTTTTTATTATAATTTATTATAGCTGGATCTGCAATACAATATGCAATACACGGCTTTGTTAATAGGTACTTACATCTAACTACTACTCTAACTTATAATCAAGAGAGGATTAAGTGACTAATCACACCTCTGTCGTACAGTTTCCTCGTTAAATATTAATTTTAAGTTATACAGGCTTTAGATTAAATCTTGGGGAAGTTTGCGTTTGAGGCGCGTGTGAATATCTTTTTGTCCGAGATTTAATTCAGTAGCACTGGAACATAAAACTAGGTTTTGGTAAAACTTCACAGTAGTTTTCTTGATAAACTCAGATATTAGTGGAACACTTAGTTCGTCATGTATTTGCGTATTGCGAACAAACCACGGGCACTTAATTGCAATGCGGAGCACTTTGTTTTGCATTATTTGGAGTTTTTTCATTGTTGTTTTTGATGTGTTGCACCAGATTGGGCATGCATAGGTAAGTATTGGTCGGAGGATTCCTCTATAGATGAGCACTGTGCATTCGGTTCTAAGATGGGATTTGCGGTTTATTAACGGATATAATACACCCAGTCTGTTGTGGCACTCGTTGAGTTTTCTATTGACATGGTACCCCCAGTTAAGCTTTGCATCTAAGTAAACACCTAGATATTTCACTGCAGAGTCCTTTGGGTTCCAGTCTATTTCATTATTATTTATTGTTATTTTTGTAAGTTGGGCGTATCGTTTGAGGGTAAACATTTTCGTTTGGCATTTTCCGGAATTTATTTTGATTTTCCATTTCTGGAACCATTCACACGTTATGTTTATGGAGTTTTGGAGGTGTTCAATTGCTGTTTCGGCACTGGAACTCTGTGTTATTATCGCCGTGTCATCAGCATACATGGCTAGTGTTGAGTTGATAGCTGTAGGCAGATCGTGAACGAACAGATTAAATAAAGTTGGTCCTAATATGCTACCCTGGGGCACTCCAGCCTTTATGGGTTTGGTACTGGATAATGTTGAGTTAATTCTGACTCTAAATGTTCTATTGGTCAGAAAGGAGTGAGTGATCTTGATTAAGTAACTTGGAATGTTTAGGAGTATCATTTTGTAAAGGAGCCCTTCGTGCCAGACCTTGTCAAACGCTCTCTCCAGATCCATGAATACGATAGCAGTGTATTCTTTTTTCTCGAACCCTTTTTCAATTGCTTCACTTATTCTAAGCAATTGGTGAGAGGTTGAGTGATTGTCTTCCTTGTGTAATTATTCAGAAAAATGAATCTTCGTAAATATTCTTGTAATATAATATAATAATAGTTTTATAGGTCCATCTATATCTACATATTAAATCCGTAAGTGTCTCACCATAATAAAACGGCTACATTTTACATCCCTTGCATGTTGGCTCAGTTTATTTATGGTTTTTGGGCAATATTTATGTTCCAGTCACTACTGTTGCTATAATGTGGTGATTTATGGCTTACTCTAATTCTGTGAGTCGGGAAAAATAAACCCACTTATTATAAAAAAAGCCGTCGAGCAACCCTCACGAGAAAATGAGCTTTGCTTATATATTTATAAAATAAACAAATAAGTATGCTTGGAATTCAACAGTGTATTCACCCAAACGCACATATTTACGTTAAAATCACTAAATCGCTCGACAAAATTATGTTGTGACCATCCATCATAAATGAGTTGAACATTTTAAAACATTTAGGGATAAATAAACAACAATTTTAAAAATTTAAAGATAATTGAACAAAACTTATTCCGCCAATACAGCTAATTTAGATCATCGATCAGTACTCAACCACTAATAACAGATTTTTTTTTATTGTGATGAAGTTTTTTTTTCTGGTTTGTTCATTGTATGGTCACCGACTGCTCCGTAAGTAGCCCAATACATTTTTCAATTAAATACACGATGTTTTTTTTCGCAAATCCATACATTATTCTACCTTCTTGTACAGGATCTAACACGTACAGAAAAAAGAAATAAGAAAACGTGAGATATACGCGCGATAATTATTTCAGGATACAAACAAATTTACGGAAAGCATAAAAACCAATCTCACAAAACAGCGCCTAAATGCATACATGACTGATAACTTCCCTTGGGCCTGTTGAATAGTGACCCTGACCATGAGCCCCGCACGGGCCGGGTTGGATTTACTGCGGTTAGTTTTAATAGAAAATATATGCAACCAGTGGAAGGCAGGCTGTTTAATTAAAATTGACAACTAAATAATACAATTGCACAGTTCGGGCCGGGCTTGGCGAGAGGATAGGTCGGAAACTCGAGCGGGTCGGGTAATCCGATCAGTCCACTGCACCGGGGTAAAACGAACCACAACAAGTGTACTCATGGGCCAGGTCCAGTAGCGTAACGAATTGGTTGGTGGAGAGCTGTAAAACCTGCATCTGAAACATGTTTGGAAGGCGACTTCTTATAAGTGACTTTTCGAATTAACTTAACATCAAAAGCCTTAAATGCGATAAATTGTTTAATAATTATTGGTTATAAAAAATATTTCAAAATATCATAAAACAATAAGAATGCAAACATAGTAATAATACATAGTATTAGAAAACGTATGAGTTCTGCTAGTATTAAATAAACCGCAAAGAAGGTGTCCAAATGTGAAGCGTTTCGAAAGAACAATGAGATATATTAAATAGAGTGAAGGAATTCACTATTAAAAAAAAATGCATACACTTATAACTTGCCCGAACATAAAATACCATACAATTTTTTAGTTGATGAGATGTCAAGCTACGTAGTCAAATTTAAATTGGTAATTTTTGAATGTTACTGGAGAATTGAAACGTGGTCGCCGTTCAATGAGTTTTCGAGCTATGCAGGTAAGAACTTAAGCTCCTGATAGGGTCTCCCTAAACTGACAGGTTGAAAATGAGAAATCAGGCTAATATGAATACCTTGGTCTTCTATAGATGGGGTTTCGCAGTGGGCCACCTTATTTATATCAAAGTAAAAATTGCTAAAGAAAACCAGCAGTGAGAAGCAGAACGCATTACATAGAAGTTTGCAAATAAAACGAAGAAAAATACCGAATTGCGAAGTTTGGAATGTTCAATGTATTAGCAAACACAAAGAGATTTAAATGGAAATGACAGATAAAAATATTGACGTAGCTGTATTTTTCAAGGCTAATAACACAGAAAACAGTTGCGAGAATTTTAAGGGTTGTGCGTAAGTATTGCCATGAGATTTAAACAAAGTAAAAGATCTATAGCAGTTATATAAATAATTATAAAAAATATCTCCACAAGTATACAGCGTGTTTGCAAATGGCATTACAGCCTGTAACTTTGTTATTAATAAAGATATCCAAATAAACTTCGTTTTTGTTTTAAATGGGAGAATGTATAGCACAAAATGCCGTATGCCAACATTAAACAACGCCTACTGTTTTTGCACAACAAAAACAAACATATACAGGTTTGACGAATTCAATATAAAACAGAAGTCGTCGTCGGTCGCATAGCAACGTCCAATACAAACAAAACTGCATAATAGTTTATTTAACAGATGGGGCTAAGCACAAAGCGTAATACATACTTAAGAGTATATGCCCGAACCCTGGTTACTATGGCCTTATTCTGTTGTGTGTAGGAAGAGAGCACCGAGACAAGAAAACTACAAGGATGTGCTGGTTCGCGCCAATATTGTTTTTTGTTCACAATTAAGATTAGAAATCTGTCAACGAATTTGATTGTAATTAAGAAAATTTCTAATTTGTAACAATGGTTAAAACTAAAACATGTTCTGTTCTGATAGATACGACATCAAGAAATCAACAGACATAGCCAAACATATACCGTCTTTATCGACATTTAAAATAAAGTATTAATGACGATTGATTACTTGTGATAGGTTCCTTGTCTCAGATCTCTCTGTCACATGTACTGAAAAATTGAGACCTGCATATCATAGCAACAAGAGGTTCGTGCACCATCACAGTATACTTATATATACAGTAGCGAAAGCGCCCATATAACGCCTGGTAAGCTATAACTAGTCGCGCTCCAAGCGGTCGACAAGTAAAACTATCGTTTAAATTATGGCGGGTTTTAAATTCGAATCCAGTTCGTTGTTGTTACCATATTTTTAATGAACAAAACAGAAAAATTACGAGCTACATTATATAATGGTTTTTAAATAATACAAAGATAATGCCAGTAATATGATTTATTAACATTTATAAACTGCGAATCTTCAAAATGCAGCGTACACAAAGTGCAGTTTTTATTCAAATATCCCACCTCCTTTTCACGTAAATCTTCACGTCTACAGTTTACAAACCACTGTTTTGATCTAGAACGACGAAAAAGTCAAACTTTAATGTATTAATATTTATCAGAATTTATTACCTTTTTGGATCTTTGGGAAATGTAAAAAAACTAAGGTTAGGATTCTTTCCTTTGTTGTTTTCGCAGTTTACGGCGGAACATGCGCTCCCTTTCGAGACTCTCATAATAGATTGGTATATCACTAATCACATTTTTATAAAAACACTGGCAAACAACTTGAAAATTGTTCTTATAACGTTCAAAAAGCAGAGAAACACTACTACCGTCAGCTGTCAGATTTTAGTGTAACTTGTTCGCCGCTTGGTGCAATAATTACCATAAATGACCTTTACTTTTCGCTACTGTATATTATATACTTATATATACAGTATATATAAGTATACTGTGGCATCATCCTTATGTTTTATACTACTTTGTGGGGAGAAGTAAATAAGAATAAATTAAACAATTCTATTTAGACATCGTAGAATTCAAATCAAAGCTGGTCGATGGCATTGATTTATCCTGTCATGTACAAATCATGAAGACAAAGTAGTCGTGCATAAATATACATGTATATATAAGTGGCTACGTGTTATATAAATGTAACTGTATTTTTTGTAGATATTTAAAAAATTATATATTTTCCTTGTGCATTACTATGTATTTAGAACGATTCAGCGACGGGTACTTAATGTTATCGTGAGCTATTTTGCTGAATACGTGATGTAGAAAATAGTCGTTATTTTATCCGATACTCCGAAATTTATCAAATAACATTTCACGATCAGCTGTTATTCTTGTTGTGCCATTGCCCATCAATTTTGACCGAACATAATGTTATAGCAGTTTAGCTCACACTCTATAATATACTTATTCACCGTTATAACTAGATCGAATACCCAGCACTTGTTTTTAACAAAAATTCACCCCTAACATACTCAGCGTAAGCTATTCTCATTTAATAGTCTCAATAGGAAGTCCTATCAGTTGCAATTAAATCGTGAAGGGTGAGATGGCATATAAATTACTCATCAGTCATCACATGTTCTTTGTATGAGTCATGGCGCTTAATTATACTTGATTAAATGATTAACAAGGATTCGTCGTGAAATGTAGGAGCAATTTGAAATCTTGATTGCAATATACAAAGAAAACTCAGCGGTTCCGTCTTGTTATAAATAACAAGACATATTATGTTAAGAAAAAACAGTATCTATTTCGGTATGAACTAAATAATAAAACGGTACCATTTTTTCTTATTTATTTAGGCAGAATCTGCGCATCCATTTGATGAAGCGGAACGTGAGAAATAGATCGCTGTGACAGGTAACACAAAATTTAAAAAAGCGAATTGAGACGAGACCCAAGGCTAATACGCAGATGAAATGTAAAGAAGCGGATTTACACAAAAATTGAGTTTTATTCACTTCCAACGAATATGTTTAAGTTTTGAAACCGATTTTTGCGGTGAAAAAGTAAGACAAATTATTTATGATTGAGAAAATGCTTTATTGGTTTCTTTTATACAGTGACCGGGAAAAACTTTTATTATCAGAAGCTTCCAAAAACTTACGTTTGAGATGGCATCTGCATTTCAGAGGTTCTAAAAACTGATTTAAACATAAATCACGTGATTTTAGGTTAAGCGGGAAATTAAAAAAAAATAAAATGAATTTACGAAAAATTGTCTTATTTAAGAAAATATCAAAAAAGTTATTAGAAGAAAGTGTTGAAAATCTAATTCTAATTCCATCTGCAAAGTTTTGTACCTAAACATTATAAATTAAAAAAGCGGTTTTAAAAAATATTTGTACGTTAAATCACAATATTTCTGCTTTTTCTTTGAAATGAATTGATTTCAGTAAAATTCATTTGTGTATGTCATATTTCAAGACAAATATTCTTTTTAGCACACCTTGAAGAGCTTATTCAAGAAAATCGTTTTGCAACAAGAATAAATACAAAATTTTGTGTTCGATTGTGACCTAAACAAATGAATTTTATTGGATTTTAACAATTCTAAAGAAAAAATAGTGATTTGATGGTTTAACATATAAACAATTTAAAAAAAACGTTATTTTTAATTTATTAATATATTTGTTCCAAACTTTGCACATTGCAATTGCAATTTAAAGCTGTTTTTGATATCTTCTCAAATAAGGCAATATTTCACCAATTCATTTATTTCTTTTAAAGTTCCCGCCAAACCCAAAGTCACGTGACCTATGTCTAAATCAATTTTTACCTAAGATTCTAATAACCAAAATGTGGCATACATTTTACATTGTATAAACAATAACTAATACACAGTAATTCTATATCACTTATTTAAAATATTGAAGACAGCACTGAAATTGCCATAGCAATCAAATTTAAAAAAGTTGCTATTCAGCCAGAGCCTCCATCTTGTGCAACGCAAATCGATGCAATTTTAGTTTTCATACACACACATATCTCATATATGAAAATGTTCCTGGTTAATGTTGTCCAACAAACACTGAGTGTGGTTTAGAGTGCTTAAAATTATTTCAGTCGACTACACCGGATTGCACTACCTGTTCTAATTAAACCAGGCAAGTAATTAATATGAGTAACATACTAATTATTAAATGTATTTTGCATGCTACGGTATTTATGTAATATTCTGAAGCATTTAAAACGATGATATCGATAATGTTACATAATTACTAATAATACTCACGTGCCTCTTATGATTCTTCTCCCAACTAAAGCTTCTAAAGCGGTTTATGATAATAAGAGCGTTCCTCGAAATAAAATTAATGTTTCAAACGCTTCATTGTAAGTCACAATCGTTTCTGCTTTGGAATTTACCGCATACAAGCACTTGCCTAGCCACAAAAAATTAAAATTTGTGTTTTTACAAGATGGTCTGACAAATGCTTTTCTGTAAGCTCTAAAACATCACAAAATGCGAATTATTCTGATTAGAATTTAAAGAAGGGGGACAGAAGAAATCCTGGCAATTTTCGCGGTATCACACTATTGAATTCATCAGTAAAATTATTCACATCCATCTTGCACAACTACCTACAAGGTAAAATACCTAAAGCAGAAGCACAACAAGGATTTCGAAAGAACAGAAATACCCTGGATGCAATATTCATCCTAAGACAACTCATTGAAAAATTCATAGAATATAATAAACCTGTGTACTTATGCTTTGTAGACTTCACAAAAGCTTTCGACAGAGTTAGAAAAACGGACATTCAGAATATTTTAAATGAAGAAAGCATATCATCACAAATAGCAAATGTGATAAATGATATAAACTCAGACAACACGACAAAGATAATTACTGCAAAAGGAGTCACACAATCCATACATATAAAAACAGGTATACGACAAGGAGATTCTCTCAGCCCCTTTCTCTTCAATCTGATTATGAACAAGTTCATAGAAGCACTGAAGAATAGCGAAGGGTACAGAATGGAAAATAAAAACATCAATGTACTGTGTTATGCAGATGACGCTGTACTGATAGCCAACAACGAAGACAATCTTCGAAGATTACTACACAAGCTCGGTCAAACTGGAAAACTGTATAACATGGAAATATCGAAAGCAAAAACTAAAGCAATGGTTATATCCAAAGAACCTATAAGGTGTAAGTTAGAACACGAAGGAACAATAATAGGGCAGGTGATGACTTTTGACTATTTAGGAATTGAAGCGTCAAGTACTAGAAATTTAATAAATGAGGGAAGGAAACAAGCGACGAAGGCCGCTGAATAATACAATTTGGCATAACAAATACATGCGTGTAGAAAGCACAGTGCAAATATATAAATCAATGGTCCGTCCAATTTTAACCGACGCTAACGAAACGAGTGCAGAGACCAAAGCAATAAAACAAAAAATGAGGATAACAGTGATGCGAGTTTTAAGATCAATATTAGGCGTAACACTGCGAGATAGACAGAGAAGCATAGATGTAAGAGAAACATGCAAGGTAGAAGACGTAGTGAAATGGATGAAGGATAGGAAGGAGGAATGGAACAACCACGTGGAACGAATGGGAGCAGAGAGATTAGCAAATATATGCAAAACAAATATACCAACTGGGAGAAGACCCCCAGGACGACCACCGAGAAGATGGATAGAAAGCCGGATCACTTCGTCGGCGGAGTAACAGGCCAGACAAACAGGGAGACATCCCTAGTCAAAGAAAGAAGAAGAAGAAGAATTTAAAAAAAGTCTTGTAGCCGGTTTTATAGCAATATTTGTTGTGTAAAAGTTGAAAGTTTGATAACTTATTCATTTCGTAATTTTAGTAGTTTCAAAAATTCTCTTAATTTATAACATTGTATACCTCTAGGACACTTCTAATATCAAATCTCATCTTGATATGATTATTCAATTTTTGAGTAAATAGGCGTTAAGACACAAGTATTCAAAAATTCGTAGGAAGCAATATTTTTTTGAAAATTTTTACAAACTTGTAGCGGCTGCCATTTTGAAGCTACAAATGTTGAAGAAAATGCGTTCGATTTGCCCTAAAGTCTTCTGCAAGATTACCGTTTCAATAAAATTCGTTTCCCGACAAAATAGCTACTAAAAAACATGCCTAACTTTGCTTCCGATTTGCGGATTTGTTTTTTAAAGCTTATTCTTTCAACGGATTTTTGAAATACTCCCATCTTTCTAAATTCATTCATCGAAATCGGACTATTCGATTGAGAGTTATGGAGCGCACATACCACATACCATACATACACATAGGAAATTTCCGCACCGTCACCTTATTTTTGACCGTGAATGGTATTCTTGATCTATAGCATGCAGTAGATATGTCCTCTATTATTGCTATCTCAATATACTTAAATGGTTAGACGTTTCTACTAAGTATAAGGCTTTAAAATGTGAATAGCGAAATAACTATAATAAAACTTACAATCTAATTATTACCCTTAGATAAAACCGTTAACCGGTAAATAATTGCCACAGATCCTAAAAATATAAAGACATCGTTAATATTTTGAATTGATTGTGTGGTAGGCACATGGTGAAACATTATTAATAAATATTTAACTATTAAACAATTAATAGTTTATTAATAAAATAAAACGCTTGGTAATTGTTTCACAATTTGTTGGTTTTTATTTTCTCGGCTCGAGTTTCAACCGGCACGGTTATTGTCAGGAATTTACAAATACATGTTGTATTTGTAAACTCCTGATGATAACCGTGACGGTTGAAATTCGAGTCGAGAAAATAAAAACCAACAAATTGTGGAACAATTACCATGCGTTTTAATTTATTAATAAACTATTAATTTTTTAATAGTTTAATATTTATAAAAACATCGATCTTTTAAGCGAATTTCGTGAGCGCTGACTTTCGACATTCAACCACACTTGTATTCGTATAGGTGCCTAAAATCTTATGTACGACCAGACGACCAGAGGTCTGATCTTAAACTACTCTCAATAGTTTAAACATCAAATAAACTATTTTTGAAAATATAAAAAAGAAAAAAGAAAAATAAGCGATAATTTAAGCTAAATTATTATATTATTTTTTTTGTTGTTAAAAGTTCGATTAATTTAAATTGATTTTGGGGCCCAGCAAAGGTATTTTAATTAAAAATTTAGATATTAGCATATACCAGCGTTTACCGAAAGTAGCTGAACCACGATACTGAAATCTTAACTCAAATGTACAAAAGTATACTTCAAACAACTTCCTCTGTAATATAATGCAGCTTTATATAAGATTGTTATTGGAATTGCTATTTCAAATTAAAATTTATCAGTATAGCGATAATCTTGTGAGGTAATTTAATTACAAACATTAATATTCTCAGACTAATAAAATGAGAACAGAGCCTGTGTTGGTTAATTTAATTATTTTGTTAAATATGTTATAAATAGAAATTAAAATTGTTTAGTTGCTCATGACAAGCCTTACAAGAGCATCAACACTAATAAACTTAACTAGTTAAATTAAATGATAAAATAAACTTGAAAAGCAGCAAAGCACTAAGTAGGTACCTACTTCTTCTTTTGAAAAGATACGGCCTTTACAGAAATTGTCGGATAATTTATGAAGAAATAGACAAGATAACGACTCTATTGATTAAAAATACTAAACAGGAGGAAGTATGCGCGTCAATAACTTTGACTTTATTTTAAACTAATCTTTTCTATTTCTTTTAACAACCGCTCTTTTAATAAATGGAACTATAAAAGAAACTTCTTTTGCCGGCATAATTATTAAAGTTATTAAAAACTTACAAACTTTGACCTTTTGCGAACTTTATGAAATCAAATCAAACGAAAAACAATTGAAATATCTTCTTAGAAATTTTATAACATCCACGATCCAATAAGAATCACTTAAAGTGAAAATACAACCTCTACCACTTCGTTATCCATTTATTTCTATACATTTCGTTGCAGGTCTAACGGCTGAAGAGCAGAATCTTAGATTTCAAAGTAATTAATTGCAAATAACATGTTCGAGGAATGAAACGAAGATTCCGAAAGTTTAAATACAATGTCGAAATATAAGACAAAATTTCTATGAGCTTGATAACATTTCCTTTACACTTTCATGTAGCCCTTTCTGTTTATCATGTTGAGTGTTTAAAGCTTGAGGATGAAATTCTAGAGTGCTAGCAGTTCGCGTGTTATGAGAGATTCTTTGCATCATATAAAGCTTTATTAGAAAAGTTTTCTTTAAAACGTTGTTAGTTCATTACAGCTACAACAAAACATGCACATAAAACGACCCAGTTTATAAGGAACAACATTCTGTACTTATTTTTCTACTTTAATGACTTTAAAGTTACTTCAACTTAGTTTTACCTACATCGTATTTCGGTTATTATTGTTATTTTTGAAGTGAAACTTCTTTGCCGGCAGGAGCAACCACGCGAATGCCATAAAACAGAAGTAATGAAAGGGAAGTAATGTGATGGAAGTGAGGTCGCCGAAATGCAAACTGAAGCGATCAATGTTCAGTTGAGCCGTCAAGCTCACACAACTCCAAATGCGTGTATTTTGTTGCTTTGCTTGTATACACAACCTACGAACACCGCATATAGTGATAGATATGATTTACAAAATGTATGAATAAAAATTAAGTTATACTTTTGAATAACATTTCCTTTCTACAAAAAAAATATGCATTTTGAACATAAATATTGAAATTTGAAACATTAATAACATTTGTATATAAAAATAAATTAGAAATTAATGAAATTTCCATGTAAATTGGGTAAACGGTACACGTCGCATCTTTTTAACACATACAAGGTTATATATCGGTTTTTTGTTTAAAAAGCTGTCTGTAATCTCATTTTAATTCCCATAAGATAATTATTGATGTAGTGAACTTTTTACTGCGACTAAGCAACAAACTTCTTTTTGTCGACTTGGTTAGAAAGTAGACTTTTCGACCCTTAGTGTGTGGTCGAAAGTCGACAATTGCTAATTAGCGCCAGCAAAATTTGTTGTCCGCCGGGAGGCAAAGTGATTTAGCTCCCGCTTTTAAATGCGAATGTTGTTTACGCTTTGCTTATTTTCCTTGGATACGTCTTAGTTACCGTGACTAACAAAGGCATCTTACTTGCAATAGTCGATTTTAACACAACTTTCAAATTAAAATTAATTATTTTAATTAATTTTAAAATGTGCTTTGATAAATTCCCCAAGGTCGACGAAACAATCATATGTGAAACTCGGGAAAAAGTGTCTTTTTTTCCGCGTGCGCCGTACATCACTCGCCTACGGCTCGTATAATAAACGGCACATGTGGGCTTGAAGTAGCAAAACTGGTATGCGTTCTTTCCTCCTGACACAAATAACTATTATTAGTAAATTCTAGGATATACACGCAACGAACAAAAATTTTTTTTAAGAATTATGAGGCCGTGCGTGAGCACGACTCCATGATTCTCACCCCACCCCCTTACCCGGGCTCATCACACTAAGTGCTATACACCGGTCTAACATGCCCCACCCCTGAAAGACATGCAACCCAACATACACACCACACACACCGTCCATGGACACGCCGGGTTTAACTTATTCAGAAAAATTTCCGACGGGCAAAGGATTCGAACCTACTGCCGTTGGGAGTCTAGTTCTAGAGGTTGAGACTCTAACCACTAGACCACCTACTGGCCCTAACGAACAATATTATGAATACACTTTGAGAAATAGTTTAAGACAAAAATATCATTTGGCCATGATGTTAATTATATGAATTTTTTAAGTGAAACTGCCTTGTTCGTTTGTGAAGACAGATGTACGGTGGCCATTCGATGGCATTGCATGCCTTAGTACGATTCATACGTTTGCCCTATTTATTCAGTGGCACTACAAAAGGGCTGTGCCGAGCACGCAATTTCTAAGTGAAACTTCTTGACGTGTTCTTACTGAAAGTGTTTTTTGAATTTTATGATTTAACAGAACACCTAAACGGCTTTGGTTACAAATACTGTTATTTTTTATGAAAGTTGCCTTATTAATTCAAACTCATTATTATTATTGTAGTCAACAATCAAAAATCGGTTTTTTGAACAAAAGAACATTACAGTTTTTTTAGCAATGATCTAAACTGGTCAGGTAAATAACCAAAAGAAAATCCCTTGTAGGTATTTTACAACGGGGGGTTGTTTCTATTACTATTTAATATTTTCATACCGACTTAGACGTCAAAACTCGTCGGTGGGGGAAACCGAGGAGAGCGCTTGCGCAGATCGGATATTTGCCATGCGTGGAATACGAATCTAAGCTTCCTTTTCGTCTATATTAAAATACAACTCCCCCTCCATCGTTTTAGCGAATCAACATCATCCTGTTGCGGTTTATCACACTAGAATTAGCAGTCTTTGAGCTAAATTTGGGTTTTCTGCGTTAAGGCGTCTGCGCTGTAAGGGGTATGTATACAGACACACACATACACAGGGTAGTAAAAGGATTGCTTGCGCAGGTACTGTGGCTACTTAAATATCTATCTGTTTTAAAACAACAATTATCTAATATAAATTAAACTTTACTTTTATTCAGAAATAATTAGTTTTTGAATTAACTTTTATGTGAGTTTATAATGTTTGTTTTCTATACTTTTTAAATGTAAATGAATTCAATCCTAAACATTTATTTTTATTAAAATTTATGCTTTATTAACTCAAATCCGTTCTGACTATTTTATTAATATTTTTATTAACTAAAAAATAAGGCCTATTATTGAAACATGGCGCAATAATAATATGTACTCCTAATTAACAAAAAAACAGCAACAAAACATTAACATTACATAAGAACAACATTTTGAAATAAAAGTATTGGAACGAAGGTAATGAATGATTGTTTACTAAAATAATAAAAATGAGTTTCAGTTCATAAAGCAACTCTCATAAATATAACAGTATTTGTAGTCGAAACCGTTTTTGTTTTCTTTTAAATTATATAATAAAAAAACGCATTTAGTGAGAACACGTCAAGAAGTGTCGCTTAGAACTTGCGTACTCGGTACACAATTCCTTTTTTTTTTTGTAATAAACATTTCTGCCATCTTCAGCAAATGTTAAGAAATTATAGCATTGTAATTTTAATTTCTTAAAATAATGACAATGTAAAATAATCGATATGATCTCGCGATACAAATAAAACACGACAGCATCTTTCAATTTGTCGGCTAGTAATGCAAATTAACCAAGGAAGCGCCAGAAAAGTGATTAATCTCTGTCTGGGTTAATTCGGGCTGCGCTGTCAAGAGTATTATTATTATTCAAGACTGTATTAATTTTTTGCGTCTACCCTATTTCATGAAAATTGCTTAAAGACGCACCCTTTGAATATTTTAAGTTTCACAAGCAGTAAATATAAAGCTGCGACGATTTATAATACCCTGAAGATTATTTACATATTTTCCTATACTTAGACAATAAAGCATGGATTAAAGCGACTTTGTACAGTGTTTTTAAGTTTGTCAATACATTTTTGGCCATAATTAACATGAAATTTAAAGTATATTAAAAATTACTGGTATACTTACATCAGACTTGTTTTTTAATAAATGCAATTTACTACGTACGTTTCCGCTGTTTTTAGCTACACGTAATTCGTGTTTTTTTGATATCTTAAATAAAATAAAATTTAGAATTCACTTTGTAGTCAAAAGGCTTTACATTATCCCTTACCATCTTCAAATGCATGTATTTTAGTGTTTGGCATCGTTTCGGCTCTCAAAGAGGAAGTAAGGACAGTTCCTGAAGCATTCTTGTTATAGTCAGTAGAAATTTACGATCCCTACGGACGCAGACGATAGATTTTTCCATTTTGGCTCTTACAAACGGCCAACTTCTCTCGGATGTGGCTATAGGTGATCTTAAAAAACGTTTAAATTTTACAAGAGACGCCTTCTAAATATCACATCTTCATAGTTAGAGTATTCCAAACTTTTGCCAGTTGCAAATTCACTTTGTAGCTTCATAATTTAAACAGTCTTTCTTTATTTTTGTTACAGTTAAAACTTTATACTCGGTGGAAGCTGTGCAAGGAGGTGTAGCGAAATTACCCTGCGATATAACACCAGCTGTTGCAGGTGATAAAATGCACATTGTCATTTGGTATAAAGAAGGGATAAAGGGCAAGCAAACACCAATCTACACGTAAGTACTTTGCCTTATAATTAGTTATTCAAGCTTAGCAGGTGACGTATATTAAAAGAATTTTTATAATTGTTGAGTAATTTAAGACCTGCGCGCTATATAAAAATTTGACTTTACCTAAAGACGTAATTACAACAAGGTACCTGCTTAAAACGCGGCTTTTTTTTAATTTTTAACGGTTTTCTACAAATTTACTTTCTACTGTTGTATATCTTTAGTGAGTTAATACGAGCATCCATTTCACGAGCTACGTTTTCTGGGGCCTTATTAAATTTGCTTTTTCTTTTCCTTACATCTCTAGTTTCGATTCTCGAGATAAGCTACTGAAACAAGGGAAACATTGGTCAGACGAGCACGTTGTAGGAGGCCGGGCGTACTTCCGGTATCAGGACGAGCCCGCTAAACTCACCCTGGACAGCGTCAAGGAGAGCGATGGGGGAATTTATCAGTGCAGGGTCGATTTCAGGCAAACCCCTACTAGAAATGGTCGAGTTAACTTAACGGTGATCAGTAAGTACGGAATTATTTTTACGAAAACTTTTTTTCCTACAATTTTGAAATAAAATTGGAACTTACATGAAATACTAATTTCCTGTTTTTTTTATTGCTTTATGTCAATCATGTATTTATTCGTGTTTTTCATCAAGCAATTTCAATTTCCTTCATAAGTAATCGTTTTCTTTATTTTCAGTTCCTCCCGAGAAATTGAGTATATTGGATGAAAAGGGAGTTCATATTCCTCATTACATTCTGGGACCCTACAACGAAGGCGCTTCGGTGAACATCACATGTGTTGCCACAGGAGGTAAGGAACCCCAATCAAAATTTAACGATGCGTTGTTGAATCCAATTATTTATAAAAAGGATTTTACCTTATACTGAAATTTTCTTAGATATATTCCGAAAAACGGTTATGCACGCTCACGAATAAAAGTTTCATGAAGTTTAAATTATATGATTGGTTCCAGATTAGTAACATAATTTTTGGGACTGTAATGAATCATTTTTACAGGTCGTCCTTCTCCAAAAGTGACGTGGTGGCAAGAAAATGCTCTTCTCGACGAATCTTTCGAATTACTATCAGCTAGAAGAGTTCGAAACATTTTGCATCTGGAACATTTAGAAAGAAGAGATCTTCACAGAGTTTTTACTTGCCAAGCATCTAACAACAATTTGGTGGCACCAATATCGAGTTCTGTTACACTAGATATGAACCGTAAGTGTTTGTTTTTTGTGTTATGAGCAAATACTTAGCCAATGAACGTAAAATTTTTCCTAGTTTCAGCAACTTTTCCCTGATATAATAATAAATATTTCATTAGAATAAAACTAAATTAAAACTATAAGTATAGCTTTGATATAACTTATTCTCACGCAACAAATTAATAATAACAATCTAGAATAAAATAATTAATTTTATAGAGCATGTCTCAGAATTCATTATAAGTTTAAAATTTCCGTTTAATTTTTAAACAACTCTATTAAACGGGCCTAGGTTGTAAGTCTCACTTAGAACAGCCTATCCATTGCATTTTCTTAATTTCACTGATTGCCATAACCTCCTCGATAGTCATAACACTTACCTTCTATCTTGGTCACAACGCCCACCTTGATACAAAACCCACCTTGGTCACAACGCTCACCTTGATCACAATGCCCACTTTTCGTTTTACTCATATTCTTCTTTTTTCCTTCGTGGCAACAATTCCCAACAGTTTTAATTAGGCGTTCTGGCCTATGTGGCTGTTGTGGCCAAATAAATAAGTGGGATTGCCGAAGTGGGTTTGGTTACCAAAACGGAAGTGGGGTTTGTGGCCGAAGTGGGTTTGGGTTACCGAAATAGAAGTTGGGATTTATGACCAATGTGGAGATTATGATTATCACTGAATTGAGTAAAATACAGTGGGGTGTGTCCATGGGGGTGGTGACACCGTCTCTATTACCTTCATATTCTAAACACGAAAAGAAGTGCCTACAAAGCTGCTATAAAAAATAAGTTCAAAATTATTCTGAATTTTTGTTTTATCCCTACGCTTACAGGCGGCAGCAAATGATGATGTCAAATTGCACAAGATGACAAAATCACCCACGACCTGGGGGGGGGGGGATTTGAACCCAAACCTTTATGTTTCTAGCTCTATGTTCGAGGGACCGAGCCACTAGCCCACGGAGGCCGGTGTATATTTTAAATCAGTAAATTCTACATTCTACAACGTTTCTTATTTTTGAAGTAAAACATTCAACTAATTTTACATTTAGCAGTCACATTACTACAACTTTACCCTTGAAGCAAAATCCGGCACTATTAATTTTCACTTGATTTGATCAAGTGGCTCGTCTGCGTAATAAATGTAAAAATGATTTAAATTAATTGAAAATTTGATAATTTAATTTGATAACCTCATAAACGATTTAAAAACTTTTTATTTGTAACTGTTAATAATATATGCTCTTACATTATTTGAATACAATGATTGCAATTAATAAACTTCCTGAAGTGGTATGAAACCATGTAACGGTGCAGGGTCGGTCTTATACCGGTGCCCGCGTTTCCTGATCGTTAGGGTAAATGTCAATTTATTTACTTTTATTCACCTATTGACGAGTTCTCATAACTCGCCAGAATGTTCTAATGGACCTTACGTTGTGTTATTTTATCTTATCAAAACCCACGGTTGACGAGGGCAAAAGGAAAAATTATTTTAATGATGAAATTAAATAAAACACACTTAAAACCTTTTAATTAGCATTTATTCAATTCTTTCGTGGAATTCATTAAATGATGGTTTGCCGTATCGTATGCGTGAGGAAATTGTGGTTTATTATTTCCCTCTTTTTCTATTTATTTTTAATTTCTAATGTTTCTGTGCAATGGATGTAAGAGCATTGATATATATTTTTTTTATTTTCTTAAGCTTAACAGCACCTTGTGTGAAAACCTCGTCTAATTCAGCCTTTCACCCTGAACTAAACGTGATTATCGATTTGACGCTAGAATAGCTTCCTTTGTAATGATTTATTCTCCTTTCTTTTTATGAGTACTTTTATTTGCGTGATTTTGATTATTTTGGTTTTATCCACGAAATCTCGTCGATTACGCCTAAGTAACACCTCCTCTCCGCACCTCGCCTAATTCAGGTTTGCCCTGTAGTAGCGTCACGACGCCTAATCAGGACTCCCCTAAAGAGTAGCGATTGGAGAGAAAATGCCAGAGTAGCGTTGCAAGACGTCTCTTAATTCCGCCTAATGGTAATAAGTCTCGCCTAATTCAGGTTAGTCACGTGGTAGCGTCGAGACGCCTAACCCAAAGAGTAGCGATAGTAGACCTATTACCAGAGTAGCGTTAATAATCAACGTCCAGCGTTTTATCTGCTGCAAGTTTGTCCAATTCCGCCTAAGTAGCACCTCCCCTCCGCACCTCGCCTAATTCAGGTTTGCCCTGTAGTAGCGTCACGACGCCTAACCAGGACTCCCCTAAAGAGTAGCGATTGGAGAGAAAATGCCTGAGTAGCGTTATTAATCAAACTTGCCGGACTTGTACGCGGATAATACCCAATAATCGTTTCAACACTAATAGTTGACAGAGCTTCCAGTCTTAACAGTTCGATGTGATCGTTTTGGCGATCTGAGAAATCAATCCTCCTTTTTTCCTCTAGCTCGAGGTTTTATCAACTTTTTTAACACCAACCCTAAAGGTTGTCAATACTCAAACGTCCAATCACATTAGAAACTCCCCTCTTTGCATAATTTTGGTTGGTCAAAGTTTCATTATAGAACTGCCCAAACTTTAAGATTCCCACCAAACACTTGTTATATTATTGACCTACTTAACTTGTCAATATCACCCCTATTTATGATAATGAGTGTCATAAATAAATTTCTTAGGAAGGCGTTCGCCAACCTTTGCAAACGACTTGAATATCCTCAGACATACGATACCACAACCCCTAACATGTGTCGGTCAAAGCCGACTTGACCATCTGTGTTTTTCCAGTCAATAGACTGAAGGTAATAAAATGCAATTTATCTACATTTGGCACAAGAAACACAGTTTCTCACGAATGCCTTAGCACACGTGTCCAACATGTCATTAGCGATCAGTTACAGGTACAAAATATCATTCCTTATAATAAATATAACCACTTTTCACTTTAATGCCCTTATAGTCTTTAATCGAAATATCTACCTGAAAAGAAAAATATTAATACACCTGAAAAATAAGATTGTCCTGAAAAATAAAATATTATTAGATCTGAAAAATAAAATTCACCTGTAAAAATTAGATTAACGCGTCAAATAAAATAGTTTTTGAATATTTGTTTCTAGTTGTGGTTGTGCACCTTTACAACCAGGAGAACTGGTTGGCCAGTTAATCTCATCGGAATTAATGTAATAATGTTTTAAGCAGAAATAAGCGAACTACTTTACTTGATTGTTTTATAATGCAATGACTTTGACGTTTTATATTTTCAATTTTTTTTACATAATAATGGTCTGACTTATCTAATAATATTCTGTACAATTATCAGATTATCAGCCGATGCTTAGATGTAGAACGCCTTCAAGAATGCAAGTGTAGTGATAAGCTTCGCAAAAAATTAAAACAAAACCACTTTGCACAAACAGACAAATTGAATTATAGAACGCCGGAGATTATAAAATAAGATTTGTAAGCTCAAAAAATGAGAAAAAGGGAAACACCTACCCTAAAAATGACTACGTTTAAAAAATAAATTCAGAACTTTATTCTTCGGTTTCTAATGAACAACTTAAATTATAGGCAGTTTTTTGTAGCATTCCTGTTTTATTCCAAAGTTTAAAAATTGATAGACGATTCTCCAGAGAAGTTAAACAAATGAAGAAAATGTTATGGGTGGGTTTTCTCTTGCTCTAGAAATCTAAATCTGCTCTAAAATGTTTTAAAGTTCGAGACAAGTTTAATTAAAACTTGAACATCAAAAAATTTTAAAATATTCTTTATTACAGTTTCTTTCTTCTTTTAATATAAAATGATTTTAAATTTCTGCAGAACACGAATATACTTGATACTAAATTTATATTTTATTTCTTATGCTGGAAAAAATGTTTATTTTTTTATACTTATTTTATTGTTGGATTGATCAAAAACCAGATACAAAAGAAAAAGGTGTTTATTTTTAGTGCATTGTTCTTTCTTAGCAAATACTCTTTCTAGGTTTTATAGGCGTGTGATAAAAACGTCACGAACAACGTTTTCTTGCACTCGAGTTTTGGCATTGTAATCGTAAAGAAAACCGATTTTCCGAATTTGGCACTTCTTGTAGTTTTATGAATCTTAAAAAAATATCGCTTTATGAAAGATTTCATGTTTGTGTAAACATATACACGCATATGCTTGGTTAGTTACCCCAGTAGGGTCGAGTCGTTGTTTCAATTTAATGAAAAAAAAACTTGAAAGAATCAAAAAGTGATACAGTGAATAAAATTTTCGAAGTGTTTAATATGCTAGTTTATTTTTTATAAATTCTATTTGGTTTAAGATAAACCTAAACCTTTCCTAACGTCATAGATATACAAGATGGACTTAAAGTAGGTGCAATTATTTTAATTGCAGACCAAAACGCATTTAACAAATTCCTATAAACATGAACCCGGAAATGTTTACTTACGGAGTTACAACCTCCGTAAAAAGGCATAATGAAGTTGCTTTTTTGTTGATAACTTTAGCAGTAGCTGCATAACGTAAAAATTAAGTTCTAAATCTTATTCTACTATTGCCCATGAGCACTTTAGCTTAAATAAAAATTCGTTATCGTCCTTCGTTTATTAAAGAGAGAAATGAATTTACTTTTTTCACAAATTCATAGAGAAATTAGACGACTGAGGCACGAAATACATTGTAGCCCATCACCAGCTGTATGAGTTTAGAAAGTTTGACAATGTACAAACTCTTAAAAATATTTTCACTTCGCACTTTTCATTTCTACAAACGTTCTCTTAGATAGAGCCATTGTGTTTCTCTAGGGATATTGTAATAACAAAATTAATCTTGATCAGTCCACTCGTTTTCAAGTAAATAAGCGTAACGCTGAAAAGTTACAGAAATTGTAGCGGCAACCATTTTAAAGCTACAATGTTGAAGAAAACGTTTGATTTGCCTTACCACCTTCTATCATATTCTGTTCTTTCATTTATGTAATTCCGTTTTTGAAAAAAAAATGCTATTAAAAACAAATTTTATTAAAATCGGTCTAGCGATTTCTGAGATTTCGCGTAACACACGCGCGCGCGCCCATACAGACCGTCATTTATTTAAAACCCCCGGTTTTGTATTTCTGTAGGGCCAAAACATACCTACGTCTATTCAAATCTGATTCGAACAAAAGCGTACGTATTCGGCCAGTTTTTATTGAATGCGTGCTAGTAGTGTACACGCAGTAGTTTTTTTTACCAGAACGTGTGTTATTGCTAGCGAGCTCCCAATACATAGGCCAATAAAGTATGAAATTTATTGCGTATGTATTGGTTTTTTTCAAATTTATGAGCAAAAACTTTACTAATGCGGTTGCCCGACAGCTTTGTTATAATATATGTGTCCTAGTAATGAACATTGAAATAGTGCTCTGTTCGCAAGGCTATTATTATACTAATTATCTGTTATTAAAATATTAAAAGAAATGATAAAAAATGTGCTTCTGACTCGCTAGAATTAAAGTAAGCCATAAATAATCAAATTATGCGAACGGGTGTGACACCAACATAAACACAAACTTTCGCTGAAAGCAATTAATAAACTAAGTCGAGATGCAAAAGGCCGTGATTATAGTGATAAGTTTTGATAAATTTTGTCAAGATGCAAGTGCGAATTGCTGGCTATGCACCTCATTTATGATTTGATCGTTTTATTGCTTGAAACACCTTAAGCTGCTCGCACAGTAATTACAGAAAAGATTAATTTTGTAATTTGAATAGCCTACTCTAACTTTAACTGTTTAAAAAGGAACTAGCTCCGCTTAAGTTTACAGCTACAAGTCGCCACTGACTTTAAGAAGCTAGTTTTAGTCTTCAAAAGTTTCTAAGACTTCCCAAATGCTTCAGCGCAAATAATATAACAAATATGATTTTCTGAAAACTGTTTTCTGTTTATTAAATGAAAAATCGCTGTACCAGACTGACTTGTAACCTTCTTATTTAGCAGCTGTTGG
The DNA here is from genome assembly GCA_958336395.1 of Ctenicera cuprea. NCBI lineage: Eukaryota > Metazoa > Arthropoda > Insecta > Coleoptera > Elateridae > Ctenicera > Ctenicera cuprea. Next base: position 69,774,602 of record OY284486.1, on the reverse strand, counting down.
AAAATGCTTTTCTAAAGATATTTTTAGAAGCATAAAAACATCAAAGAAAACATTATAAATATTGAAAATGGCAGATTAGTCTCTCAACTGCGAGTTTTCTTAAAGTTTTTTTTATATTAAGTTTTTTACAAACAAATTCTTTCATTTTAGTTAATTCTAAAAAAAAAGAGACAAATATAAGCCAATGTAATAAACTACGCTACGCTAACTGAAATGACTATTTCCAAATTTAATTTTGCACTAAAATGGTGAAGCATTTCTAAAATACCATAAACATTGGAAAACTTGTATTTTTACTTCGGCAGATCAACGTGGTTTTTACCTCAACATTATATAACTCTAGTATAAGTACAAAATGATATAAAAAATCTGCAAAAATATTATTTATTTGTCAATCTACAATTTTATCTGAATATGTTCTTCCACTTTTGTAACGTTTCAAAGCGCTTTCTAATACTCTCAGTCAATTTTGAAGTCCCACTACTAAGGTACGGAAGTATTCAAACAGAAGTATTCGTTTGGAAATTTAAGAAGGGAAAGCGTATCCCTTAGTAGTCGGCTATCTGAAAACAGACAAGTTTTTGATAACGGTTAAGAGACGCTTTTAAATTAAATTCCAGCGAAGTTCCAACAGAAGTCTGCTCAAAGCAAGTAAACTATCTTCGGGATGTCATCCTAAGCAAATATATTTAAGGCGAATCGCTTTCATGAGAAAAACTGTCCATAACGTTACACTTTCCAAATGTGAAAAAAAAGATACGGATAGATGTGAAGGCTCAAAAAATGAATGTTTGATTGTCATGTACAGCGGTGCTTTTCTATTTCATGAAATAGTATTGGATCATCCACCTTGCCAACTGCTTTCGAAAAGTCTGTGTTTACGACGTCCGCTCGCGTTCTATCTTCAATAAATTTTTGCCGTTCGTGATAACCTGACAGGGCAAAACAAAACGTTCTGTTTGTAAGATGTGGAACCGTTTTTATAGGGAGAACATTGACTACAGCCGTATCGTGAAACACATGAGCTTTAAAAGGCTGCATTTTACGAGCCGTTGCGTGCAAAATACACCGAAAAGCATAGCACAAAAATAAAAAAACATTCACGAGGGCGAAGGATTTCCTACTAGAATAAGCTCGCTTAATTGTGCCTCCGACCTAAATTAATTTACGACGTATCGATTAGCGGCAAAGCACATACAATGTGATAGTGTATTCACTTAATGTGCTAATTAACTCTGGGATGAGAGGAATAATCCATGGGCCGTGTGATACGTCATGAGAAGCACCGATAACAACCAGTAATTAGCGGCTAAATGGAATAGCCCTTACACAAACATAATGCAAATTGCTCCATCAATATGCTTCGGTTTATATTCCTAAGTCCTTATATGTTTACAGTCTGCTTTATCTTCAGAATTTAAATAACTATAAGTACTTATCTGCATAATTTTATAAAAGCGATCCTCAAAGATGGTGTCTTTCACTTTACATTTTATGTATTATAATAACTACTGTTCTAAAACGTTACTAGTCATACTAAAGCCAAATTTTTGGAAATTATGTTATCACATGTAATTTTGTCTTATTGTACGATTGTTTTCCTCAGTTCTGCTACTAACATCTTAAAAACATTTTTGTAACTAAGAAAAAATTTATGGTTATAATCTCTGAATTTTTCATCTAAAAACAATTTAAAATAAAACCTTCTTACAGGAAAAACTATTCTAAAATTTATAAGACGCCGTTTGTGCTAAAATCAAAATTTATTAAGGAAAAAGAAACTTGGCATAAGAACATTGAAACCTCGTATATAAACAAAAGGTTATATAACAAAAAATTAAATTTCTTCAAACACAGAAAATTGTTTTAAAGAAAAAAAACTTTCTTTTATTTTTCTCGTGTTTTTTCTTCATTGAAGTTTTCTTTTTTTTTTATTAAAAAATCATTTTTGTTTGCACAAAATTTTGATTCTGACATTTTTTTGTATTTTATTAAAATAAATTTATCTCTATAACAGGTTATTCACCTCTGTATCATTTGACAACATAGTTCTACATCCACATGTTAGCTACACATGTGTTAGATATCATCTGTGTACATTTTTTAGCAGCTGTGTTGCAGCATAGGTGCTGCATTTTTATATACCCTCGGGGGGCTTTATTTTCTTGCAAAATTTCTGGGTGCTTAATTTTTTTAAATCACGAAAAAGACAATAACTAATGATCGCAAAAAATTATAATTGACAAAATAAAGAAAAATAAATGAAATTTGTGTTGTGTTTGTACATGAATTCCTAAGGGGAAAAAAAGGCCTGTCTCTGTTACCTATAAAATGAGTTATCGGTATATTTTATTGTCTTATTTCTAAGCACCACTGATCGTTTACTACAAAAATGGGCAAAACAGGTGGCTGGTACTTTCACATACTTTTTACATTTTAAATATTCTCACGTCAAGAAGTGGTTGAAATTTACATCTAGTCATATCTAGCCGATTCAAGGCGTTGGTGCAAAGCAAAAGACTAAAACGGTTATAACAACTTTATTCACTGACATTAGAAAGTTGAAAAAAATTATTTTTTTTTATTAGAGCTAATTCATAGGCGTAGTTAAAATCACGTAACTTCCGGAAAACAAATCAATTTCAAAATGTTCAAAATGTGTCAGAGTAAAATTTGGGAGATTAGTTAAAAGCAACTTTGTAGTTCATTGCAAGCTCTATTGGCTCAGAAAGTTAAAAAAATTGTATAAATAGTTTTCGAGGAATAATTTTCCGAAAATGTCAAAAACTTTCCGCCGTTAGTACATTTACAACTCTCATATTTCTCAAACTGTTTTTGCATCAATTAATTAAAGTTATTAAGGGGTATCAAATATCAAAATAATTTGTATTGATTGAATATTTTGTTTTTGAGTAATCGGGCATTAAAGTTAAAATTTTAAAATTATGAGTAATTTTTATAATCATATCATCAATCAAAGCATAAAATCGAAGTTGATGGAAATCCGTTTGATTTATAAATAAATAATTAAAGAAAATATACAAAAGTAAAAATAAGCGATGAAATGACTTTGCCCGATAATAAAGTTAAAATTTTCAAAAATTCGTAGCGGCCTACATTTAGAAGATACAGCATTTGGGAAAAAACATTAGATTTGTCTTTAGATGCACTACAACGCTATGTATTTAAAATTTTCAAACCATTTTTAGAAAATAATCAGTACCGAAAAACAGGTTTAATTTCCGTTTCCGGTTCCGGTTCTGATTAACGACCTCAGAACTATCTGCAACTGAAAAACTTTAACACACCAAGTTTTACTCGTTCCTAGAAAAAAAAAATAATCAACAGGGACTCCTGCATCGAACGTCGCCTTGCATATATCAGCGTGCTGTGTCAATTTTCGTAGATAAGTAAGGCAAGTGCGACTATTGCTTGCTCTAATGAAAATTGTATGGGTGATAGGCGACTTCCCACCTTAAAGACGTTATTGGTTCCAAAAATTTGTACTCGATAGTAATTCCAATTCTCATTCTGAACTTGCACAACTATGATAATCAAATCTGCTGAGCAAAATAATGATTCCCTGTGAAACGAATTGAACTAAGAAAAGCGAATCGACTCATACGATTCGTTCAGGAACGGCAGAAATTTTATACCACTTAAAGCGCCCGGCGGCACACATATAGCTTTGCATTACAACACTACATGTAAGTGGGCCTCGCTATGCTTATAATGCACTTGTGCGTTTAGACGGACACGTGAAGATGATTGTTGAGACACTTCAGTATTGCAGAACATCAGTTTATTTGTTTATTTTAAATTTTTAGTTGCACCCCTGCGCTGTAGTTGGGGGGCTACATAATACATTTGCGCCTGACGTTTTGAAGTTCCTTAATCCGTCACTGGATCTAACATGGTTTAGGAAAAAAAATAATAGTTTGAAGGTGACAATTTTTAACTCCAATCGCATTAGATAAAGGATGGGAAAAGTCCAGATGAATTAGTGTTTCACACATCTTTCATTATTAAAACAGCCGCAACTATAGGTAATTCGGAATTACCATCCTCTAAGTAAAATTGATTTTCTTTTATTATTTATTTTTATTATAAGTGACGCATTAGCAAAATAAACACGAATAAAAATATTTAAATTACTCAATTTGCTAAGTGATAGATTTATATTTGGCTAGAAGACAAGTTTAGTTTTAAAATGCAATACTTTCATTCAAAATAATGTCATCAATCACCTACCTATTTCAATCAAAATAAAGTACAAAAAGAATTTGAAGACAAAAAGCATTTGAAAAGACGTCAACGTAAAGCGATATCTGAGATGTCAAGTTGCAAATTGAAACGGAAGTCGGAAAAGTATCAAATTTTAGGAATCGTCGGATCAGCGCATATACAACTACAATGCACCAAATCAAATTTATATTTCAACTTTACAGGCCGGAAAGAATGACGCAATGATTTGATTCTACACCTACAGTGGTATTAGTCACCCCGTTTCATACTCTGATACGGCTTGTAAATTAATCTCTTGGTTGGAAGTGGCATTTCGAAAAACAGATATTGATAGATTAATCAAACGCTTTAATATGTCTGTGGGTTACAGTTCGTCCACTTTGGGTGAAATTGGTGGGTGAAAACCGGCCGCTTTCAGCTGAAAGTACTTACGAGTTAAGCTGCGAGGTTGTAGGATCTCGTCCACCCCCTACTATTACCTGGTGGAAAGGAAGCATACAAATGACCACCACCCGAGAGAAGGTAAGTTTAGTTTAAGACACAAACACCTTGAATTGAAGTACGTTTAATCAGCAAACAGCCCCAGTTTCTAGTATATTAGTTACACGAATTTACCACACTATTAGTTTATAGTAAACGTCTCACACATTTACTGTGTAACAAAAGTACGAATAAATTTTCCTATTGCTGCCAATTAAATTTTATTGCAAAAACTTTCAAATGGGTATGACGATTTAAATTACAAGGTCTATTCTGATTCATTTCAGATCTTTTTAATGATATTTTTCAAATATAATGACGTCATGTATTTTTTAATTGACATTATGAGTAACTTTTATAATCATCAATCACAGCATAAAATCGAAGTTGATGTTGGAAGTCCGTTTGATTTATAAATAAGTAATTAAAGAAAATAAACAAAAGTAAAAATAATCGAAGAAATGACTTTAGATAACTGGTCAAAGTGATAAACAGTAATCCTCAAAGCAACAATAATTCTTTTAGTATAATTTGAAACATTTTAAGTGTAACTCAAGCAGAGCATAAGAACATTTTCCAACTGACAAAGTTTTAACGAATTTGTTTTAATTGATCACCATTTAATTACGCAGTTAACAGAAAAAAACTGAAATTTTTAGTCATAATTGGTTATGAGAACAGAAGTGGAACGCAACAAGAATTTTGCTATGTTTTTAATGAAACCCATCGGTATCGACCACTTACCATACAATCCACACTCCACAGTGAACAAAAACAAACAACAGCAGGTTCTGATGCTATTTTTTAGGCTCTCCTACAGGAGGGCCTGGAAATACTAATTAGGCCTCTGTATCACATATTTCGGTGCTGCCTAGCCATGGAATATTTTCCTGTACCATGAAGGGCAGCAAAGTAATATTTCTTCCTAAACCTCCCAGGCCAAGTCATTTCGACCTATCAGTCTAACATCTTTCTTACTAAAAGTGCAGGAAAGACTAGACCGCTACTTACTTTAGTGTGCACTTGCAGTATTTGGACTTCTGTCAATTTCAAATGGGACGTCAATGATGTAACGGTTAGGTGCTTGTAATTTTTCAACAATTAAATGTTTAAAGCGGGTTTCGTTTACTTTATATACTTTATTATGAAGTGCTATGTAAAGAATCGCCTCAACTATAATGTAGTAGACAAAATGTAAGTATTGAATTACACATCCACCTAAATTATTTTTTTGTTTATTAAACATTATATTATCATGAGCATAGGTACATCCAATGTGAACTATGTTAGTTTGCCAAAGGATTTTTTATTCATCATTATAGTAACTAAATTATTATACTTATATGTTGCTAAAAAATTGAAAGTCAGTTCAGCATACCATCCTCTATACTCTATCATTACTTAAGGAAAAGGAAGATAACAGGCTTTGAAGGGCCTGCTGTTTTTAATAAAACACTGCACTTTGGGTGAGGTTAAGTCTCTGGGAGTCAGCTTAGATAAAAGACTCATCTGGGACAGTCATGTAAATTAACAAGAGCAATGGAGAAAGCATGACGACTAAAGCTTGGAATCGTACACTGATTCTACACGGCTGTAGTACACCCCCTAATCCCATATGCAGCTCTTGTTCGGTGGCCTAGAACCGAAAAAGCCACTACAAGAACAGCACTTACCCGGTTGCAGAGAATTGCCTATCTCTGTATAACTGCAGCAATGTGTACAACTCCGACAGCGGTCATGAAGGTGCTGCTTGGACTCGTGCCGCTTTACTTTTTGGTGAAGCCCGACGGAGGCCTACAGGTTAAGCTACAAGGGTTACTGGAAACCTAAACAGGAGAACGTATGACATACCACAATTGCCTCTCAAATAATGTTGCCCAATTCTATCTTTCGAATGGCAAGTGATAGTATGATTCGCTACTTCTCCTTTCGCAAATCATACGATACCCTCATTCCAACCCGGGATGAATGGTTATCAAGAGACCGATATTTTTTCAGCCCTGTGGCCTTGTATGGTTTACGGCTGGGTAGAGAATTAGAGAGGGACCAAAAGACGGTGTCTATGGAGAAAATCCTAAAGTCAAACTAACATTCGCCCTGGAGAAATATCTAATCGTCTTCTAGACTAAGATCTCCTTATACAGGCCTGTGCAAACGAAAACCTCAGTAAAGAATACAAAAGTTAATATACCTACACCTATACCGACAGTCAAGCTACCATCAAAACCTTAATCACCCCTAAGATCAGGTCACGACTGGTCCAAAAATGTCGGCAAAGCCTCACAAATCTATCTACTAAGAAATATGTAATAATCCTATGGGTTCCTGACCATTGTGGAATTGAGAGAAATAAAGAAGCTGATGCCTACAAGAATTATCATTAAACATACCTTTGCTAAAACGACCAACCTGTTCAATGAAGCCTAGATGTTCTAAAGGGCACAATGGGCACAAGTTCCTTAGTGCGAGAATACGCTTTGTTCTCTGACCCATTGCTAATCATCAACATCTATAAAATAAATTTAGAGAAACGGGACATATAAGAGCATATGCCTAAAATGGGCTATCCTAAACTGGTTACAGAAAATACACAGTTTGATGTGATTTTGACATTCCAAAAAACTCCAAACGTAGCAAAACTTGGGTTGGATCCTACAATCAGTCGTACAATAACACACGAAAATTTAAAAAAAGGAAAATTTCATTTTTTACATTTATCTGATTTATAAATTAGTCAAAGACGATGCTGATCCCAAACCACAATTTTGCAAAACTTAAAGAAGATTTGCAATAATAATTCAAATTGTTTGAGGCATACAGTATTTTCAGATGAAGCCATTTTATTTCTAAACGGAACTGTAAACAGGCAAAACTGTCGGTACTGAAGAAGAGAACATCCACACTGAATGTAAGAAGCACTTACGCAATGCCCTTGATAGCTTTTACTATGTGGTGCGGTATCGTAGGCCATTGAATTCTGAGACCTCTTTGAAGATACATTGACTGAACTCATAGCACGATATTTGGAATGTATCCAAGACGATTTTTGTCTCTACTTTAGTGGTATTATTCTCTAGTAAAAAAGATCTACATTAGTCAAATAACAGCATTTGCTACCAAAAGGACGAAGCTCCGCATAGCAGTCTTATGGGTGTTGCAAGTGTTGGCACCTCATCTAATAAGTATTTAATAAAAAAAAAATAATAAACATTGTGAGTTGCACCAATCATGGTTTTACTGTATCTATATGAATATCTCCTGCATTTTAAAAAGTCGTATTGTGATGCAACGCTACTGTGATGACAAAAATACGATTTACCAAGTCGCAAGAATTGCAAAAAACTTGCTGTTGCTTATAGACCAAGAACTTTGCAAAAGTGTTTCAGATGCAGAATAATACCAAAGTATGAATGAATGATCTAAACAGAGGTACTTTTGTAATAAAGCTGCAGGGGAATGTTTTTATATTTTTGATATACCAGAAAATTCTAGAAGAGTAATTTAAACGGTGGATCCCATGCCTAAAAATAAGACGAAAGGAATATATGTACGCGAAAAATTCCGATCTAAACCTTCATAGGTGGCTCTTAAAACTGCTTTCTACGATCTGTGTTCTACACATCAAGGCAACACCAAAATGTTTTGATAAAACGCTTTTTTTTTGGAGTTGCAGCCTCCTGAAGAGAGAACAGTTTAGTTTCTTGGAATTCGAGACTGAGACTTCGCAAAAAGAATTTCCGGAACCATTTTTATTGGAATCTAAATATTAAATCCTGATCCCATCTACCTGTCTCAACTTTTAGTGGTATGGAGCCGTCACTACTACAACTCACATATTTACGCCTACGTTACATAAAACTTATATTTTTTTGCAAAGTGGACCTCTTATGTATACACGCCGTAAGAGCAAATTCAGGATCACAGTAGCTCTTCGGATTATTGTAGGCATGTGCGTTCATAGGTATTTCGCATTAATTACAGACCAGTTCAGCGGCCGGCGAGTCTCGATCTATTTCTAGGAGTGTCCGGGCGGGCGTGAATTAGAACGTGTGTTAACTTTTATTCAGGAGTGCGGAGATACGACTAATATTTAATAATAAGAAAAATAAATTTAAACTTATATTAAACTACCATCATACTAAAATGAGTAACATATAATGCGAAAATCAAAAGTCTTTACGCACAAAAAGATTGATGACAGAGCACTTTTTGTAATCGCGCGACGACCTTATATAAATATTAGACAGTATAAATACATCGGAATGTGTCATGCGCGGCTGCTTTATACACATAGACCTAATACAAATACGTTTCATCAGTGCCGCTTAAGGTTGCTTTTGTTTATGGGTGCCATTGGCGATTTTCAGCATAACATTTCCGAAAAAAAGTACCAAAACACATTCGCTGAGAAAACCATTGATGGAAAAAGCACTTGCCGATAAAAATGGTCTGCAAAAAAACTTCAGTAAAAACTCGGAAAAAACAACTCCGTTACAATATTTTTCCGGGCGAAATAACTACCCTAAACCAAAGTACGTTAATTTTCATGATGATGGACTACCGTAGAAGCCAGAAACAGCTTTCCTGCAAGAAATACTGTTTTTTCTTGCCGATCGATTTATATGGATAAGGGCGAGTTACTTTTGGAATTATATGCAAATGTATAACACAATTTTTTTAATGTAGAGGAATTTTTTCTGTGGTCATGCTAAGACTTTTTTTACTAGAACTTTGTTACGAAGGTTTTCCATTCTTAACATGTTTCATCCGGCCTTTTTTTTCGGTTTTTCACGCGATTCTCTTTTCGAGAGCAGTTCTCATTCCTGAGCTCAACTTAGCGGAAGAAACATTAGGAACGGCCAGCGCAGGGTATAAACATTGGAAGGCGTAGCCCACTGGTCATACCTATTTCAGGGTTTTTGCAATAAACCATAATTAACGACACCAGCGACTTTATTCGATACCTTTGTTAAATACATAAAATGTTGCCGGAAACTATGTTTTAAACTTTCTGTGAAGCTATTTTAATTAATACTTTAGAGAGCTTTGTCAAAGGCAGCAAATATTGCAGCTCGTGAAACTTCATATGAAGTTAATATAGATGTTGATAAACTGAAGTTTAACTTCAATAACAATTAAATAACAAGAGCGGTGGCTCAATGTAAACACACTAAAGAGTATTATAATTAATATGAAGTTGCCACCGTTAATGCAATTCTGCAAGTCTCGCTAAGCTAAAAAGGTAAACAGAAGTATCGTAATTAACACATATGCGCCCACCATATTTCTGTATGAAATATAATTGTGAAATATTCTGTTACATACCATTATTTTAAAATTTCTGTTTGCGAAAATACGGATTTTCCACCATAAGCATTAAAGTGAGTTCGTATATTTATGTAATTAAGTTACACCCTGGTCTTGTTACCGCTAGGTCGTCAAATTTTGTAATATCAAACTCCTTTTTGTTTTTTCCACGTTTTTTTCTAGTTAACCGAGTTATTTTAATATTCGTATAAAACTAGTGTGTTCCTACATTTTTACATTTTCCGTTCTTTTCTATACTATTGTAATTTCAGACTAGTCCAGATAGTAATTCTACAACCAGTGTGCTAACCTTTGTGCCATCTATCGACGACGGTGGTAAATACCTCTCGTGTAGGGGGCAACAACAATTTATTCCAGGGAGTGGAATTGAAGATGGTTGGAAATTAGACATACACCGTAAGTTTTATTTTAATCGCTTGCACAAACGCACTACCCTTCTTACTTTGCCTACTTACAGCTTTTTGAAACCACAAAAATGTTTTTAAAGAATTGTTAGCTTTGTTGCAGATGTACCTTTGGTTTCCTTGGAGCTGGGGAGTAATCTTAACGGAAGTACAATAAAGGAAGGTGTGGATGTTTATTTCGAATGTAACATTAAGTCAAATCCCTGGGTATATAAAGTTAGCTGGAGGCACAATGTAGGTATAAACGTGTAAAATAGAAAATTAGGTTTTTATTACGGTTCTTTCGCAGGGAAAAATATTGTACAACAACGCAGCGGTGGGAACGATAGTAAGCAACCAAAGTTTAGTCTTACAAAATGTTACAAGAATAAGGAGCGGTTTGTACACATGTGTGGGAAGCAATCAAGAGGGTGATGGAGAAAGTAACCCTGTTCAGTTAGACGTTAAATGTAAGACGCTTAAAAAATAATATCCGGATTACAAACAATAAAATTTTGTTTTTTAATAGTTGCACCTGTGTGCCGACCAGGACAATCAAAAGTTTACGGCGTGGCTCGCCAGGAAACTGCTGAAATTCGTTGCGACTTGGAGGCAAATCCAACAGACATTCAATTCACGTGGAAATTTAATAACAGCGATAACAGCGCTTTGACTGTAGATCTTCCGCAAAATCTAATTGCCACAGATCGAGCACGAAGTACCGCATCGTATCAACCTATGACTGAACGTGACTACGGAACGTTGCTTTGTAGTGGTAGTAATGAAATTGGCGACCAAAGGGAGCCCTGCGTATTTTATATCAATCCAGCCGGTAAGTCACGTCATTGCCTTGTTGATAAATTTAAAATTTCTATCATGACGTAGGTAAACCCGATTCACTTTCAAACTGTACAATTTTGAATCAAACCGTGGAATCTCTACACGTCGAATGCATCGAAGGTTTCGACGGCGGTTTAAATCAAGAATTCATTATGGAAGTGTACGACACGCTGACACGAAAATTGGTGAACAACGTCACGTCGAAAATTCCTACATTTACCGTGAGCGGACTGGAATCTGGACTAGGATTTCAAATAGCTTTATATGCGTCCAATAAAAAAGGCAAGAGCGAAACCGCTTACTTGCAAACCTTCACTCTCAAATCGGCTGAAAAACACACTGGTGAGCTTCTGCTATTTTTAGTCGAAATTAATTGTCTGAACCTTTTTTTTTGTTTCTTTAGCCCTCACCCCTGTCCTACTTCATATAACTCCGATTTTAGGAATAATAATCGGGGTAGTCGCTGCTCTTATTTTGGTAGCAATAATAATTATCGTCATAATTCGACTCCGTGGAGGAGGAATACACGATGACAACTATAAAGATGTTAGACTCTCCTCCGTAGGCCGCGATTGCGGGGGAAATAGCGATAAAACTAGCATGCAACCCCTTAATAAAGACTTAAATAACAGCGCGGATAGTTTAGAGGAAAAAAATCCCGATATCGTTCCACATAATAATGGAGATAGTGAATACCAGGAAGAAGAACGTGCCTTCGAACGCTTAAACAACGCACCATTGAGAAGCTACAGCAGGTTGCAAACTGCAGATAGTGGAAGGAGGCCGTGTCTTTACGAAGACTATGGGGCAAGTAACTAAATATAAGTGTGTAAGTATTTTAAGTAACAGTATTTATGTTTTCTTTACAGGCTAGCGAAATAACGTACGCTGAACTTTCCCTTACTAACCAACAATTGTCGCCTATGCTATATACCAACCAGCAATCCATTCCAATGTCTGTCATAAGAACTCAAGAACCCACAGTCTATGCGCAGATAGACGTATCAAAATGTATGCCTTCATATTTGCACCACACCGGTGTTCCATATTCATGCGCTTCACAAGGAACTCTTCATCAACCTAACCAGCATCTGTCTGAATATCTTCCACGACACTCCGGGGAAGAGCAGCACCTACCAGAACTATACACAACAGCTGAAACTCCACTTATAAACTCTAGAGAAAGCAATGTAAGTTGATCTCTTTAAACTTTCTAATAGTTGTTATATAAGATATCTCAAAATTAGTATGTAATGCTTTAGAGTGTGATTGTTGCTCCACCTTTTTGTTAGTGTTACTGGTAGTGTGTTTCCTCTTGGTTTCCCATTTATGGCTATGCATGATAATTCTTGCCATTCTGTTAATATGCATATTAGGACGACTTGTGCCTTGCAGATTTCTCATCTTCTGCGTGAGCTATCCCTTAATGTCTGCAGACATGGTCCACTAATGTTCTTTAGGTTTTAATATCTGTTACACTGAGAATTTTTTTGTTCGCTGATATTTTCTGTAGCGTCCACGGACGGTATAGGTCATACTAAAGGCCGAATTTACATGCATGGTAAAAGTCGAAATAAGTAGGCAAGATATGCACCTAAACATACAAAATATGCATTTAAGTATGCAAAATATGAATTAAAAAATCAAAATACACATAAAATGTTCTATCTATTATTAATATCAAGAAACAAGAAACACTAGAGACTAAGAGTACTAAATTAAACGTGTTTCTGATATTGATAAAATAAGTTTATTAAATTAAAATCAAATACAATTTTCGTTAATTGCTATTACAGTGGCAAACAAGATACTTTTCTGAAGTACAATTTTGTCTCCTATCAGACAAAATATTTTTATATCGTGAAAACGATCGTTCGACATCTGTGACAACTTTTCTACGTCTATGGTGCAGTTGATCGCACCAGAGCCACTCAAAAATTGGGATATTTCGGATAAAACGGAAAATCCAGGATTTTTTGTTAAATTAGCTTCAAGTTTATTATACGCTTTTTTAGCAACTTCGCCTAGTGCACTTGCAAGAGATATCTGAATGTTTGTTATTTTTTCTCAACTTTTGCTACAGTTTCACCTGTCGATTCCAGTGTTCTGATTGTCTGAACCAGTATTGTGAAGTGAGTTGTAATATAGGCTAATTCACTTTGTATTTTGTTGTTATTAAATGCTTGTTGTGCCTTGTTTTATTGCTACTGATGCTGAACTGCCAAAACTATCAACAACCTAAAACAATGAAAACTTTGTTAGATATTACCACAATTTCCATATTGGTATAACAAAAAATACATCTTTTATGGCAATAAAATTTTCTTGGTAGAAATTTGCTGCTTCAAGCTAAGTGCTCCAACGCGTTAGAAATGGTTCTGGCGGTAATTTCAAATTACGACAATTTACTGCGTACGTTTCTCTACGAAGTGGTGCTTTCAAAAATACTTTTTTAGTATTTCACTATTTCTGCGACTAAATTCAACCCGTGTGCGAAGCAAGTAACGTGAAGCAAATCTGGATAAAACACTTGTAATTTTTTTCCGCTTTTAACATGTAAGCGACTTTATCCGCGTATATAATTTTAACTTTTTGTTGCGTTTGCAATATTTTTCCAAAACCGAATTAAGTTTGGGATTTTCTATTTTCGTCCAAAGAATATTTTCTGCCCAAAATGCTTTACACATACCAAAAGCAAAATCATCATGGACTAATTGATTTTCACCTATTAACAATTGTTTTAAAAGTTTGTGCTGCTTTTTTTCAGTTTCCTTACGCAAATTTGTGTTTAGGTGCTGGTCGACTAGATACTTTTTTTCGCTTGACACATTTCACTTTAAAAAATCAATTTAATAATCTTGCGATTATATTAAACATAAAATTAACTTACGTGTTTGAAACAGATTTGACAAAAAATGGCTTTCCCGTCAGTAGTGAAATGTTCAGATTTTGATGGCCATTCACGGATTTGTTGACTTTTGCACACATTCACTTTAGGCATTTTTAAAATAACAATTTCACTACACTGACAACCAACTAATAACCGCTACTGTTGGAAACTAAATACTGCTATGCATAATATTTTTCTAAAATCTGGGCTTTTTATTTTAACCAATAGGAAAGCTTCATTTTGCTGCCGGTATTTAGAAAGTTGATATTTCTTTCCTTTTAAGTATTGAGTAAAATCAGATAAAAGATGTACAAAACAATATTTTAGCATTTCTAAGAAAAAGTTAAATTTAAATTTCTTGAAAAACTCAAACAAGCTTTAAGATATTTAAACTTTCATAACGCTATAATTTAAAAAATCTCCTAAAATATTATATATGCAGAGAAATATGCACATATTGTAAGAGATGCATTTATTGTAAAATATGCAGTTATATGCACAATAAAAATGTTATTATATTATTTAGAATCATCTGAAACGCAAAGAACACTTTTTAATACAAAATAAACTAACGAAAAAAAAATGCAAATCCATACAAATCCGGCCTTTAGTCATCACTGGCTTTACGCAGCTTCTATTTATTTTTACATTACTTTCCATACTCATGTTCTGATTTCTCCATACTACATCTCTAAGGCAGCCAGACATTGCTGCTGCTTTCTTCGCGTGTTGTAAGTCCTATCTTAAGTTAGTGTCTGCATTACATGTTCTATGCTTTGGTCGTCAATATCGAGTCTACACCATCGCATCGCCTCGTAGTTCTCTGGTTACAATGAGGCACTTCGTCTTTGCTATGGAAATTTATATATTGTACTTCTCTGCTGCAATTTTGAATGTAAACAACATTCGTTGTAAATTGTCTTCGTCCTCTGATACTAGAACCACATCGTTGGGATAACAAACAAATTTTATTTCCTCTTTTCCCATTTGATATCCTTTTGTTACTGATTTCATCTTTGAGATACTTTTACCATTAATACGCTGAAAATTTGCCGTGTTCCCGATGTAACTGATGTCTCTCAACTACAAAGGTTTAAAAATTGCAGAATATATAACAATAACAACTATTGTAACGAGAATTGCTTTTGACTTATTTAGTCTTCTATAAAAAACGCTTAAGATAGTAAAAGAAAGCATCACGCAAAATTAAAACAATTTTGATATATAAAATCTGGTGACTTTGATGGCCATACTGCCGCCTCTTTCAGAATTTAGGATTATTTTAATAAGTCTACCAAATTTTAAGAATACCATTGCTCCATAATGATCATGTATTGGACCTTGGTTGTTTTATAGGCTCAGTAACACTGAATTTCAGATTATTTTTGAACCATCCCGTTATTAACTGAATAAATATTTGTTTGTAAATTTGAATTTTTCGTTTTGTCTTTAGGTTCTTCAACCGCTTCTAGAAGGAAATTCCAATAGAATATCTAGGATAACTCAGCCTCGAGCAACAGCAACTGCGACCCGTTTCTGACCATCTTAACTTAGAAGTTTAAAGCATTTGTGAAGTGGTTTGTGTTAGTGTGAACTCAAACATGCGTTTAAATTATAAACTGTGAGTGTCTAAACCACACTGCTGAAACTGAAAGCTCAAGGTGAGTTGTTAATTTTAAAAGACTGTGCTAATAGGTATCCATCTCAGAAAAGACTGATCTCACATTTTGTACTGCATTGAGAAAATTGCGTTTATCAAAGTATGATTAAAACTTCCTCTAAATGAAGAATTGGAAAAGTATTGTAAGCAAAATTTTATGTTGATTGAAGTTACAAACCGAATTTCATATATTTACTTTGTACATAAAATTTTTCTAGCTGTGAATAATAAAATCAATTACAAAAATTTCTACGAATACTTAATCAAAAATATTTGAAACGCGTTTGGTATTAAATTATAATAGGTATTAAGGATGTTGCAATCATTCTATAAACGTGTTCACTATACTAAGTATTATTATATTAAATTAAATAAAAGGATTATTGTGATATTCTGTATCTGTGTTTATGAAACGTTATATTTCGTATGTGCACAGTTTGAAATGGTTACTAACAGCCAAAATAAATCTAATGTTAGAGCCGTGATGTAAACGCAGTTTTTAACCTACCTACTAAGGCGGTGTCACACTTGTAACACTGTTGCCAAATATTTCATTAATATTTCGAAATATTAACTTAAAACAGAGTAACATTTCAAAAATATTGCCATTGCAGTGCTGACATCGTCTTACCATTTTTTTAAATTTATATATTTATCTTTATTACTGTTTGAATTAATTTATTTTTAAGAAACTTAAACTTTGATAATTGCATGAAACACTGTAACATAATTTTCGTACTTAGAATTTAGTCTTAACATATTTTTATAAATCAAAATGAATCGACGGAATTGAAACAAAAATATTCCAGTACAGACAATTAGTAAGTAATCTGTAAACTATTGGTTAATCAAATTGGGATTGTGCAAAAATTAAAATCAAATTAAAATTAAAATTTTACATAGCTATTATTTTCAAATATTTTGATGAGCGAATGTAGCCAAATCGAAATTAGATTCAGATAAATATGTACATAATTAATTTTTATGAAGTGACCTTGTAAGATAAGTAAATTTCGTTCTAACTTCGTGTATTATCGAATATATTATAAATTTTTCCAATACGATAAGTGATATATTCCATGTTATATGTGTGTAATAAAGTCTGTTGATTTGGAATTTAACTCCATTATTTCTCCAAATAAATTTCGCTATTTCTTTCTTCCAATGCTGTTTGTCTGTAAATAAAGCCTCGTAGTCACTCAGACTGGAAGCTTTTCAGTTCGCAAAGATACGTTCCATTTATCTGTCTACAAGAAGATGTTCGAAATCGACAAGGAATAATTGACAGGATCATGGTTTAAGTGAATTTTTAACATGAATAAAACGTCTGAGATGTTATCTTCGTCCGTACTCTTTCATTCATTGAAAGCTTTCGAAGATGGAATACTGCATCAATAATAAAGAAGCGGATGCTCGCATAGCCGTAAAAGTCACAACATGCAAAGAAAAGCAGAAAATTTCTTAATCTCTATGCAATATGGAAAAAATATCATGTTTGTCATTGCATTACATTCCTTTTTAACATTAATCTGATTGGTAGCTAAAGAGGCAACAGTAAATTGAAGTTGCTATTTATTAAATGCAAACTAATTTTAAGCTTATTATAAAAAAATATATTGCCAACGTTAACAATACCGTAGCGAATTCTATTAAAACCTTACACTTTTACATTTTAGTTGAAAAAGTAGGACATCTCTTATAAGATTATTTAATACAAAAACGATTCTTGGATCTATGGTTTTGGATCTAATTCGCTTACTAATTGTACAGATTTTAGTTTATAACAAATCGTGTTAGCTTAACGACTTATATTCACATTTTTGAAATTTTACACGTTAGGGTTTTTGAGTTATATACCCGCACAATTGCCGGAAAATGCTCCAATTTTAGTTGCCGCGCACGTTTCAAATGGCCGTAACTTTGGTTATAAAAGTCGTAGAGCTTTCAAATTTAGCTGGTTTTAAAGCTCTAACATAGAGTTGTTTAAGTATACCTTTGGTATATTATCAAAACATATACAACTTCTATTTTTCTCCCTAAGTAACAAAAATAAACCAAAACCTTATAAGTACCAACACAAACGACAGTATTGTTTAAAGCAAAATTATTGTAAATTCACGCAGTTTTTTTTGCAATATATTCAGATTTTAGGGCGTATTTGCAACAAAGTTTGTATATACAACAGAATCGAGGAGGTTGATTTAATACGATATAACAAAGTAAGCATAAATCACCCTTGGAGTAAGTTCAGCAATACGTAATAACGCAAAAATAGCTAAAGATATCATGTACAGTAATAATATCAACATTGAACATTTTTGAAACACCTTTTATGTAAAATTTGTTGCTGCTAAAAGCAATTTTCCAAACGTTCTGGAAAACTCATATATCTAGTTACATATAAGACAGATGCATTACCTATACAGTATATTACCCAGTTCATGGGTCTTATGCCGTAATAGGATTCGTATCGCAACCTAGTTTTTGCAATATTATCTGTTCTTACATGAAAATACACTTAGGTGTAATAAGCTTGCGTGCGTGCTTACTTGAAAGCATGAAATATGGTGCATTAATAAATGTAACCTATATATCGCAAAATAGATTTAGGAAATGCAGTGTTATTCATTATACCGAACCACTTTTGAACCCTTCGAAAGTCGTCCCACGGTATATAAACATGTAAACGTCAAGTCATTCTTCTAAAACCACAGTATCGAAGAAACATTTATCAGATGTAAAATAACCGAGAAAGTTGACAGCTCGAACGTCTGCATTTGTAAAACAGGCCACGTCCTTCGAAACATTTTCGAGCTTATCGTGTTGACAGAAACGAAAATGTGGGGTCGGATGAAAATAAATTTTCCGTTATCTATCACT
Organism: Ctenicera cuprea; assembly: GCA_958336395.1. Classification (NCBI taxonomy): domain Eukaryota; kingdom Metazoa; phylum Arthropoda; class Insecta; order Coleoptera; family Elateridae; genus Ctenicera; species Ctenicera cuprea. Next base: position 69,755,896 of record OY284486.1, on the reverse strand, counting down.
TCCAAAGAACTTTTAAAATCGTGACCAATATATGTTCTACGGTGTGTACCAAAAAAGAAAACGGCACAGGTTTGTAACATTTAGAACAAATTCGGAAAAAATATAAATTTTTTTGGAAATTTGGATAATAATAAGAGTACATTTTAATTTCATTTGCATCCCACCCAGTTCGTTTTCAATCTCAAATTTAATTTATGTAAACAGCTCTGCGTTAGTTGCCGCTGAAGGATTTAGATTCAGTCTTGAAAAAGTGCAGGGGATGCAGAGTACCCTTGTAATTTTACCTACTAAATAATAAACACGGAGAAAGAGATTCTTTGTTCTCACAGACCCTCTTTTAGAAAGTCAAATATCTCAGTCGTCCAGAAATTCAATACCCAGCACAATCAACCCAAATGTAATTTATAAAAATCTAAAATTCTGCGGAAAATTAACATAAAACTGCAATAAATATGATTCATGGAAAACTGCATATGTAAATTCGTGATTAACCTTATAGCTTTCTCTTATATATTTTTGTTTTCGGACAACAGGAACTAAATGAATGTTACAAATAAAACCTAATAATGAATTGTTTCATGTTAGTTTGCTATCTCTCTAGTAAGATATTTGTTTACCACTGCACTGTTCCGAGAATATGGGGCAATCTAAATTGAAACGCGAACAAGGTATTAAGAATAGATAAAACGCAAGGAAGCGCAAGAGGCTAGTACAGCGGTCAGCAAACCATTTGGTTAACATTTTAAATAACAGAATTGCACATATAGGGACTCTGCTCACAGCGCGAGCATTTACTTTATCAATGTACACTAAATTTTATGCAAACCCGGCAACTCGTTTTTAAATCGATGTGATAAACTCCAAATTTTCAAAACATCATAGCAAGCAACAGTTTAAAACATAGATACAAAATATAATACGTTTAAAACTAGAAAAATTTCAAAAACAAGCAATATATTTTTTGCACTCCCGGGATTCTGGATTTTGGGTTGGAGGGTACCCGTACGGGTACACGCACTTAGGCCGCTGAAACGGGCCCATTGTGCTGCCTCCACAGCAGCTCCTCAGCCCGGGAGTCACCCAAGCCACCCAATTCTTTGGATGAACTTGAGGACATCCGCGGTTGGGGTGTTGCTGATAATGGCCATGTCAGGCCAGAAGTCCCCCAGCATGGATCCTCTGATTGTTGCGAGAGCAGGGCAGTGACAGAGAACGTGTTCTGCCGTCTCGTCCTCAAGGTTGCATCCGCGGCAGTTGGGGCTAGTGGATAGCCCCATCCTGTGCATGTGTTTCTTTAGGGTGCAGTGCCCCGTTAGGATTCCTACGACCAGTCGGAGATTCTTCCTGGACAACTGCACGAAGTACTTGGCTATCTTCAGTGAGGGTGCTGCAAGAGCAGCCTTCGCTTGGCGACAGCTTTGAATATTTTCTCACCTTCTTATGAAGCTGTTGAGGGTTTCTTGATGTAGCATAGTGCTGAGTATCGTCGGGGAGATGGGAGTTACAGGTTCTGGCCCCCAAGGAAGTTGTTCCGAGGCCAGTCTTGCGACCTCATCAGCTTCCTCGTTGCCTCGATTTCCATCATGTCCCTTTACCCAAACGAGTGAAACGACATTGTCTCTAGAGATATCTTCGAGAGCTTCGTAGCACTCAAGTACTACTCCTGAGGTAATCTTACAATTACTAAGGGCCAATAAGGCAGCTCTGCTATCACTAAAAATACCAATACTTTGGTTCCTTATTTGTCGTTCAAGGACTGCGTTTGCACCGTGCATTATCCCCACTACTTCCGCTTGGAAGACGGTGGTGTGTTTGCCTAGTGGTATACTTTGGCGAAGGTTTAGGTCATCTGAGAAAACCCCGGCGCCCGTACCGTGCCTTGTTTTGGATCCATCAGTGAAGATGGATATGTCCGGATGGTGGGTTACCCCAGCGTCCGCGTGTACACTGAAGTGTCGATTGAAGGTAAACTTGGGAGGGAGGCAGTGTACCACCGCGTCAAGAAGAGGAGTCCTTACGACTGCCTCGTCGAGGATGCTAGTGTGCTCTCCCGGGAGTAAAAGTGCTACTTCAGTCACATTTTTCGAAGACTAAAGTGTCACTTTCACTCCCAAGGGATTAAAATGATTGAAACTCCCAAGGGACTAAAGTAAATGTCAAAATGAATGAAATTTTTTTTATTGGTAATCTAACCTATTTCTGATATATGTTTACATTAATATTCACATTAATACAATTTACTAGATTAAATAAACGATTATTCTCGTCGGATGTATGATGAACAAGTGTACGTGACGAAGATGAAAATGCAGAAGTGGTCATCTTCATGTCCAAAAATTTTATCTGCTATAGTTTCTTTATTGTTAATGGAGTTCTCAACATACCCCCCCCCCCCCCCCCCAACTGTTGAGGATTTCCACCCTCCATGGCGCTTCAAAACATCAACAGTAGCTCCAGAGTCCGCCAACAAAAACGTAGATGTGCCTCTAAAACAATGTCCCGTATATGAAGATGCATCTGGTAGGTTTAGGAAAGCTGCTATTTTTTGGGGTAGTTTTCCAAACGTATTTTTCCGACTGGCTGAGTAGTACATTTCTTGTCGTTGAAACAGACAAAAAATTGCGAATGACGTGTCTCGACCTTTCGTAAGGCCATATACTTCTTACACAATTCAACAAAATTGATAAAATTTTTTTCTGAATTCTTGACAATGAAATTTCTCTCAATTTTATTTTTGGTATTTGTAATATTAAATAGGATTGATCGACCCAAATCGGTTACATCATTGATAGACAATTGAAGTAACTCATTTCCTCTGCAAGCTCCCGCTACACCTAAGATAAGTGCAACCTACAAAATGGCCTGTTAAAAAATGTTCATATAAAATGTTTACTACGATTACTCACTTTCATCATCAAATATTCATCATCCGAAGCTTCTATTAGAAACTGATCAACTTGCTCCTCGGTCAGAACTTTCGACTTTTTAGGTTTATAGCCATCATTTCTTCTTTTCAGAAAGGATGTTAGTTTAGGAAATTTGCTAATATCCATATTATTTTTGATGTTAAGCATTCCTTTCAGCATTGAATAATGTGCCTAAAGAGTAGACACACAAACTAATTTCGATTTCTCGTGAAAGTATACTAACAAAACATTTTCGGTATAGTTTTCCAGTTTTTTCTCACTGCACCACTTAACAAATGCTTCATATTGCTGCTCATATATTTTTCGCGATTTTGTGGGTAATAACTTTTCCCTGGCCTCTTCAGCGGCCTTATCTACATCAAATTCACTCATCTTCTCTTACATTCAAAATCACATTAAATAAATTTAAAATGGCGAACCGTTCAATGGATCTTGTTGACAGCGTTACTATGGTTACACAGCATTTTTCATAAAGCTTGTTTTACACTGTCAAAATTACAAGATTTTATTTCTTTTCGACTATTTTGATTTCAAATTATTCGGAGTGCAAAAAATAGCGTATATACCACGGGACCAAAGTGCCTTTTAATACCTCGTGTGATTATTCACCCTCGAGATTAAACAAAGCACTTTAGTCCCTTGGTATATAATATACTATTAATGTTGCCTATAAGATTCCATCACAAAAATTTACCAAATTCAGCTTTTGTTAAAAAAATTTTATTTGTTGGAACAAAAATACCAAAAGATGTCAAGATTCCTGTTTCCAATTTTGATAAAATTTAGCTCGGTTTACAATACATTATTAATATACCGCACATAATGTATAAAAGTAAATAAAAATATTCAAACCATAGCCCAAGTAGAACCTAATGGTACCAATCAATTTTCAATAATCATTGAGCTTTTTGTAATTAAAAAATAACATATAATAAAAATTTGTTGAAGAACTGCTGGGATTAGTAGAAAATGCATTGAAACTTTAGAAAGTTACAACATATATTGTAATTTAATTTCAATGTGACAAAAACGATCGACTTACCTTGCAGGTAGGTTTTGTAGATCTAAATTTCTTAAACTCTTTTTCAATATAGTTTTTCCACCAATAGCATGATTTGGAATTAGTTTTGTTATTATCCTGCAGTACTTACACAATTTTGGGACAAATTTTCAATTTATTTTCTCGTACATTAAGGGTCCCTTTCACAAACAAATATTTTTATGGTTTAAGGATAACTATACTGTAATCTACTGTGAGTTTTAATATTCCCACTTATTTACGATACACGATGTTTCAAGTTTCACTAAACTTGGACTACCCATTCTAGAGATATAAACGAGCCGACGAGTTGCTAGCGCCCACTGTTATTAATACTTTCCTGTTATACTGAAATATGAGAAAATTACACAGACCGAACAATGTGACTGAAAATAGTAAAACAACATATTGATTTTTAGTGTCTAAACAGTTACATAAGTTTAGTTTAACGTAGCACTACCTACATTTCGGCTTAATCTGTCACAGCCGTCATTAACTAATAACGGAGTGAGTTGCGCTCAATCAGACCGTGTGTGTGAGTAGGACTTAAACTAAATCGCAACTCACCAACCGAACCGCATCAAGACGACTCTTGTTTACACATGTCTACCCTTTTCCGACGGCCCAAATCCGATCTGATTTGACTGACCGGTACCCAAACGGTATCGGGAATATGAACCCCCTGGAATGATGCTTTGATTATGGGCTTGAGCAAGCGATGCGACATGAGACACTTTGGCCACACGTCTCTAACCCAACGTCTCTAATGCCAGCGGACAAGCCACTGCTTCCTGGATGACACCTTCACCTGCCTATAGATGGCCTGCAACCACTCAGTACATCGACTAAGCAAATTTATAACCTGTTGGGTCTCACAAACGCAGTGAATGAGACGCAAATAAATTTATTGCAGCGGCTTTAGTCGTGGGAAGTTTCTATTATAAGAGAGCCGCGCTACCGCCCAGGTGTTTAGAAACCATACCGGGAGATACTAAACACTCCAGCTTCTAAATCACTCAGCCAGCTCTCCTTGGCCTGAAGAGTACCAAAACGTGTGTTTTGTAAAAGAGACTTTAGACGTGTTCCATTGACCGGTTGTGAGAAGAATGCGGCTGCAGCTTGGATTATAAAACCCTAGCAGCGGCGCGCGACGTTCTTATTTTTTTTAAGTTGCCAACAAAAACGAAAAAATAGCCTACGGGTAGAGTTAGTCTTTCTGAAATGCGAGTCGTGTTACCAGGGCGTCTGTTATTGTAACGCTTGTTCCTAATATTTGGGTCAAGTTTATTTTATATTTACTAATTGTCAGCCTGAACTAAATGAAATCGGTTAACTCCAGGTCATAGCTGAACCTGTCTTGGCTGTATTTATTTCAGAAATTTATGAAAACTAATCGCTTATAATGTATTTGTTCAATATCTATTTGTCAAATTTCTGTTTTGATTTGTACATGTTTCCGAATATGTGTTAGCAATTAATTAGTGCTCAATATGTACAATGAAACAAAACTATATGTTACTGTTAATTTGTAGGTTGACAATTTGCAGCTTAGCACTACTGCTTCTTAAATATAAATCGTTTCGAAACATAGCTCACTGCACGCAAGCACGTCTTGCATACCATAACCATTTTTAATAATAAAATTGCCTAAAAATTCTAGCCCTAGCTATAAATGCTGTTTTTAATTTAAATGTAATAACTTTCTGTGTTTAATTGTCTGTTATTGAAAGAAATTATATACAAGAAACGTTAAGAAAATTACAGTTTATATTTTTCGACCGACCAGAATTGAAGTAGTCAAAAATAATCAAAGTATACTAACACTAGTGACTACTGCATAAACAATCTCCAAAAACAAATAATAAGCTGAGTGAAGATGTAAGAGCACGTCGTCGTGTTATGGTGAGACAGTTAGGGATTTGCTATACCGAAAGTCAACAGAATCATTATACAGGCAGTATTTTCTCGAGTTATTGATATATGGCAACTAAACTTAGCAAAAGTAATATGTATTATTAATTTTGTCGAGATGCAACAGCCCGTCGTCGTGTTATGGTGAGACAGTTAAAAATTTACTATACCGGGTCAACAGAATCATTAGACAGCCGGTAATTTTTGGAGGTTTTAAGATATGGCAACTAAACTTGGCATAGGTAATGTATATCCAAAGCAGAACATTTTGACATGTATGAAACATTTTTTTGGCCTTCTGTTGAATTGCAAATCTGACTTTTTATATATTTTACATTTGTGTAATCCTGGGACAATTCTGAGTACATAGTAATTTAAAACTACACAAAATCTATATGTATCAAGTTCAAATAATCGAGGAAATACTGTTTCAAAGTGTCATTAAAAAAAAGAACGTTTGACATATAATAAAAAATTGCCTTAAGTGTATAAATAAGTGAAGAACAGTTGCTATAAATTGGGACTAATATTCCTTTTTGTTTCATAACACACGTGAAACAAGTATTTGAAACTCAAAAGTTGAGGTTATTTCCGTTAAAACGGGAAATCAAAAAATGTGTAGAATATGTCAAAATGTGCCTTTTTGGGTAAGTACATACCGGGAGATCGAGAAAGGTTGTCCGAAAAAAACTACTTTCTACAGAGAGTATGTCAATCTTTACATCCTCCACCTGTCATGGTGCTGTCATGTATGAAATGAAGTTAGTAATTTCTGGTAGATTCAAAAGAGGAAAATAATTATGAAAATAAGAAGTTATTTGCAATCAGTTGTAATTACGGTTAATAATGGAATTAATTAGAACATTATTTGTTTTATTAACTAATTAGAATATTAAATTTTACAAAAATAAATTAACAAAATTAGTAATTAGTAATTACAGTTCATGTTCGAAATGAGCCCCATTATTGTTGATACAGCACCCTACTCTTCTTTTCATGCTGTTAAAAACATTTTGTAGCTGTTGCACAGTTATATTTGCAGTAGCGGCAGTAATAGCATCCTTCAGTTGCTCAAGTGTGTGCATGGGGGTCTGATATATCGTGTTCTTTAAATGCCCAAAAAGAAAATAATCCAGGGGTGTCAAATCGGGTGACCGTGGGGGAAATGCAATGATACGATCGTCATAAAATTGTTGTATATATTGATTTGTTCGAAGGGCTGTATGTGCAGGTGCATTATCCTGCTGAAAATATCCCTGACGTAATTCATCATCGTAAAGCTGATTTATAAATGTGTTTAGAATTCCGATGTAGCGGTCAGCTGTTACGGTATCTTCAAAAAAAATGGGACCGATTATGCGTCTTCTGGAGATGGCAATCCACACGCCAATCTTTATTGGATGCAGTGGAGTTTGTAAAAATTCACCAGGGGCCTCTGCAGACCACATCCTGTAATTTTGTTTATTTACGTAACCGGTGAGATGGAACCAGGCTTCGTCTGAAAAGAAACTTGAATCCAGCATTTCATCGTTATTTAAATTTTGGTTAAACCAATTGCAGAACTGCACACGTTTTTCATAATCGGGACGAAGTAATTCTTGCATTACTGAAATTTTATATGGGTGTAAATGCAGTTTTCGTCTTACTGCCTTTTGACACGTTCCACAGCTTAACCCTGCAATTACAAATTATAATAAATTTTAGATGCAAAAATTTATAGTTTACAAAATACACACCTGTTTGTTGCGCTAACTGTAGTAATGGTTTTTTAGGGCTGCGTTCGATACGCGTCTGTATATCCTCTACTGTGTCCTGAGTTAAAAGGGTTGGTCTTCCAGGAGATTTTTGTGTATCTACACTACCCGTTGTTTGGAAACGATGTACGATGCGCTTTACATGCCTGCTTAGATTATGGTAATCAAAGTCGACGTCGGGGAAACGATTAACGAATTCATCTACACACAAATTTACTGAATATTTCCATTCATCATCATTTTCATTGCGTTGGCCATTGCGGAAATAAGATTCAATAATAAACTTGTTGTGTTCAACGGAATATATAACCTTAAATTTACAAACAATTATTACTGTTTTCAATTAATTGGAAACACTGTACTTACTGTAAACTTCGTTTAACAATACCTAATTAGTATTGAAAAATACTATTTGTATAATAATAACAGCGTCCAAGAATATAAAGTGAAATTAAGAAACGTAAACACACGGAATAGGCATAATCAAACGACGGAACAAACGTATTGCGCAGTATGGCTAATATCACACTAGAAAGAAACATTGATAACTACTTAGAAGGTAGTTTTTTTTGACAACCTTTCTCGATCTCCCGGTATTACCTATGCTAAGTTTCGTTGTCATATTTCAAACATTCTAGAAAATCTAATGATTCCGTTGACACCCGGTATAGATAGATTGCCACATGCAAAATTTTTGAATATTAACAAATAGGGCAGCTTTAAGCGCCGCTTTTAAAGGTCCATATCTCGAAAATGAAACATTTTAGGACTATTTGTCTTAGGTCAGAAATGCACTGCATGAATTATGGCACTCTTTTTTGGAATACCCCGTATATTCACACATTACTTTTTATAAGTAAAATAATTAACAACTATAGAACCAATCAGATGCATTAAATTTGTAGTTACACTTGTAGCAAATTAAACTAACTAAAATTAAACTAAATTTCTGCGTACGTCATTGTTGGCACTTTTGCCGCAATTATAACATCCAAGTTTTATTAATTACAAAGTCCACTTTTTTGCAGCCACCAGCACGGTGTAATTTTAATCCATAAAAAAGGTATAACAAAGACGTTTTATAAGTTGCTTCCGGCTTTCATTCCGGATGCATGAAATACTCGACGAAGTTTCAAATCTAATTGCGTATATAATCATGTGGTTTGTTTGTCGACTTTTGTAACTAACACCCTTTGTTTCAACTCTTTTGTTATTAGGTTTGCGTTTCATACAGTCGCAATTTTGTTTTTCATTTTAAAAATAAATCCAAACGCTGCTGATCCCAACACAATATATTTCCTTTCCTAGTAGTTCTGACGGATAGAACAACTAATTCTACGGCGAGTATTGGAGGCAGGAATGTACGGATTTGTGAGCCCTTTTCTCCCGCTAAATAATTTGGGTCACCAAATACGAATTCCAAGTTCAGATTACATCTGCTGGTTGCTGACCCAGCATTTAATCTTCGGGAATGGTTGTCTTATGACAACTCGTAAATTATTGCGCGAATGGCACAAATCGCCTACTGCCACGAATAATTCGCCGTTTATTAGAAATTATGACGGATTTTACTGTCGACATTGTTTTTGTCCCGAAATCGATCTTTGCGTGGAAACCACTTTCTCATTAGCTCTGACAATAACTATAAAAAGAGACAAAAAAGAAAGTTTCCCTATTTTCACTTCTTAATTGAATCCTTTCTTTCAATCGCCAAGATCAAAATTCCAAATTTGAACAGAAATAACTCCATTGTTTCAGATATATTCTTTTCAGGAGGAATGTGAAAGCTCTAATTATTATAAAAGACACTTGACCTACTTAAGGGAATTTTTTAGGTGGCCTCCGCATTCTTAGGTCTATTTAAAAGAAGTGCGACTTCACGAGAAGACAAAGAAAAATTCCATTCCCCTGCAGATGTAACAGAAGGTCTCAGAGCTTCATTTATCCTGCCTTGCATTAGCCCTTCTTAACTATAGTCTATTTGTCGAGAATACAAGCAACGATTTCGTACGTCTTGTGTCATAAACGTTTTCTCTTACGGTAGAAGTGCTAATGCGGAGTTAATTTTTATTAAGGAAGTAAGCCATAAGGTAAGATAAAAATTTGGTGTATATTAATTTTAATATTCTTAATTTTATGTGTAAATTTCTATTACATCTATTTAAAACAACGAGAAAAGTATTGTTTGTAATGTTTTTTAGGGAATTCGTTAAGTTAAATCAAGCATTTGCTTAATTAAAAAATTTAAGCTTCCGGAATAACAGGGCGTTTGCCTTTAATGCTCATTACAATGTAAGCTTAAGTTTTCATTTGGAGAGTTGATTGTTCCTTTCAGCTTTAACGTTTCCGTTATTTCAACAGCATCTTTTATTCATTATTTTCTCTTTATAAAATTGCGCTTTTTATTGCCCCCTGTTTCATTTCCAGATAAATTTTTAATAATCTCCTTCTTTATTACCACCTTTGCTTTTTTGTTGCCGTTATAAATGTCAATTATAGTTAAATTACAGTTTTGGTGTCTTATTTTTGGGATCATCGTCTGCCCACGTTTTGTCTCTAATTATTATAATTATACGCAATAAGATAGACCATCTACTAACAACCAGTGTCTAATATTGAAAGGGCAAACTTGAATTTAGTTCAGTAAAGTTAGTATTTACCATTAATAACTCAATTAGAAGATCTTCTCAGACTCCAGGTTTAAACTATGATAACGGGTTAGTTCAACAAAAGGCACATTTGCAATGTTAATTTTGCTTTAAGAGTACACGGAAATATTCTACAATATTACGCGTAACTTAACCGTCTCGCGGAGTTTAATCTCACGTTAAAAAATGTTATGTTTCCGACGTAACTTCTCAATTTTCATGAAAACATTATTGGTTTCTGTGCATGCAGAATTTCACAACAATAATTAACAAGCGGCCGAATAAAGTCTTTTGTTAAAGTTACTCGTAGGCGCAAAAACCTATTACAGCACAACCTTTTGAAAGCCATTGTATCATGCGCATACAAAACATGGTTGGTATTTATTTCGGCCTGCATCAACTTCACACCACCACCAGAGCTGCTGGTTTACCCGCAAGTACGCTAGAAAATTATATAAACGCTAATATTAAAGGGAAGGTTGTAAAACTTAAGTTCGGCTGTAGAATTTAAATTTTAACCTAGTGGATTACAACGCATCTCATTTGATAGTTCTTGTAAAATTAGAAAATTGTATGTGCGAATTTTAGTTTCGGTTGTAGTAATGTTTCATAACGTTTATTTTTGTATACTTTCAGTATTGTATTCGTAGAAAAATTGATTTTAAAATGTTAACAGAAATATATGTTTTGGATATTTAAGAATCCAAAATGTGGTTTAAAAAACTGCCCGTCTGTATGTGTTTGTGTGTGACGCTCGACATCTCAAGAACTACTCTACCGATTTTTATGAAATCGGGAGTACTCAGGTATAAGGAAATACCATCAGTAAAGCATGTTGTTCAAAACAATTCAGAAACGGAAATGGATGTCAGATGACGCAACTCTAACCTAAAACCCAAGATGCCAGCGTCAGATATCATTCTTATAATTAAACTTTTAAAAAACATAATCTAAGTTGCAGGCTGCCACGGCCGTTGTTAATAACATCTAGGGTTCCGGGCTGGAGCCGCGTCATGAACTGCCGACGTTTCGTCCTCGGTTGCACGAAACATCTTCAGGGCTGTGGTCACTTTGGGATCTGGAACACAACAGTTGTGACCACAGCCCTGAAGATTTCCCGTGCAACCGAGGACGAAACGTCGGCAGTTCATGCACCGATGACGCGGCTCCAACCCGGAAGCCTAGATGTTTTTAAAAAACATACTTCAACAAATTTGAACGTACCCACACTTAGGCCACTAGGGCTGAATGTACCCTTGATAATCTAGCTTTCATTGAACATGTTGATTGCTTCAGCGAAGCACAACATACTGTTCAATAGTGGTTTCTGAATTTCACTAGAACCCTTAGTAAAGAGTCTAGCCTGTCTTGGTATTTGACGAGACGTCTAAGATGATCTGAGCTGTTGTGACAACGTTCAGCATTTATATCTCGTGCTTTACGCATTTGGGGAATATTCCCAAGGCCGGATTTTTACATAATTCTTTGCAGAGAGTTTTGTCAAGAATTTCAGACATTCTTGGACCAGTCGTGACCTCATCTAAAGGTAAATCGAAGTTTTGATGGCCCATTGCTGTTGAAACAGATGTAAATATGTCTACTTTTGTAACCTCTTCTGAAGTTTCCATTTGCGCAGGCCATTATTGCAAAGATCTCAGCCTGGAAGACCGTAAAATAAATATAAGACTGTGAATTACAACTTGTATACAGCATTGTTTCGCCTTGTTAATTACAGTACTGAAATCTATGAGGTTATATTAATAAATAAAGTTTCTATATTATGTAAAATAATTATTTACAACGGTAAAGAAAATAATGTTTCTCCGGAACGGTACACCACTGTAGTTGTCGTTTGCAACTCTCACTTTATAGATCTCTGCAAGCTCAGCCGCACCGCTGAATTATGTAGAAATCTTAAATTTCGAATTAATAACACACTAAATAATTCAGTTTAATTAACTATGGACTTGGTACAGGGTCTGCAAGTAAAATAAATTACCTAGTCAAGTCAATGTCAACATTAAAGAAGAATTGCAGGTTTTCGAAGCTTTAGATCTTAATTTGCTGTTTTTGGGTCATATTATTGGTAACAACACCTGTTGCTCGTTGGAATTTTCCTTTGTTTATACAAGGTAATCAAGTAATTGTAACTTTTAACTGACCGATCAGTTAGACTTTATATTTTCTTTGAAAGTCATTGTGAAATTTTACTAGTAAAAAGAACATTTTAACCTCGGAAAGGAGCACAAATTTCTATACAAACAGAAATCTTTTAAAAACATTTTTAGTATTTAACGGTAAGCCTCTGGCTTAAAATAATATTTTGAAGTCAGTACTTCGGTATTTTTGTATAAAAATATACATTTAAAATGCTACGAAATCACGCTCTGTAATTACAGAGATTAATAAGTCCAACTAGGAATCTCTCCCGTTGTCAAGCCCAAATAAATTAACACTCAGAAACATAAACGGTTTCAGCACAGCTGACAGGAATTCAGTAAAGTAAACGGTGTAAGTGCAGCTAGAGATTTTCCCCATTGCTTTATAGAAAATAAAATTAAAGGATTTAAGTACAGCTAGGGATTTCTCCCGTTGCTAAGATTAAATAAAATTCAGCAAAATACACTGTTTAAGTACACCTGGAGATTTCTCTCCTCGCTGAACTGAAATAGAACCAAGAAAATATTCGATTTTGGAACAGAACCTCAACAAGAATTCAGATTTATGACCAGGACCAGGATCTACCAAGAAGAAGGAATTTGCTTACTAGAGGCGGATTGAATATATAGATTAAAATAATTAAATTTACATTATATGGTTTTAAACTGAAGCTATGGTTTCATTTTGGTGCAAATATTGTCTATGCAACGTTCTGTCCATGCGACATTACGATCATGCGACATTACGGCGCGACATTTTGTTCCGCGATATTGTCGACGACGGTTCCCTGTGCGCGTAAGCGCTGCTCTCATGGTGGCCACTTTAATTCGAGGTCATCATACTGCATATATTACTAGGGGGCCTACTAATATAGTCTAGAACCAATGTACCTACAATTCTAGGTTTCAGTCTCTATGTTCTGCTAGAGGTACGACTGTGATCTTCATTTTCGTAGCAAACAGAACCAGTTCGGTCTTGGAAGAAGGCTGGTTTTCAGTTCATCATTCTTGACCTATTGCGAGGGCTCGTTAAGCAATCTCGCAAATCGTGTTAAGTAATTTTGTAGCTACAAAGATACACAAGTCTTTATCATATTCTGGTATGTAAAAACCTCCATTATAATCCTTCAAAGAAGTACTTCGGCCATGCAGCACCACAGAACCGGCCGCGAAGGTAAGCACCTTCTTAGTTCGACAGTAGATTGGAATAAGGCTTAAGGTGACAACGTTCTAAGTTAAGAAAAAACCATCGAGTGTCGGAATGGGACGTTTTGCCGTCGCCGTTTCGCCGTCTCCATTTTGCCGTCGCCATTTTGTCGTCGCCGTTTCGCCGTCGTTGTTTCGCCGTCGTTGTTTCGCCGTCGCCGTTTCGCCGTCAAAATTTGTTCTGTCCGAAGTCATTAAACAATAGTCTTTAGTTTAAATATTTAACATTTTTTGTAATGTTGTAATTGATTGTTTAGTTAATAAATGTATGTAGGCGCTTAGTGTTGAATTTGCAAAGAGTAAAATTTTTTAAGAAACTAGTAATAAAAAAACTTTCCTATTTGTTGCATACTTTATGGGAAACATTGTATATTGGGTTGACATCAAAATAGCTGACGGCGAAATAGCCGACGGCGAAACGGCGACGGCGAAACTGCGACGGCGAAATGGCGACGGCGAAGCGTCCTAGACCGTTGAGTGTGCCTTAGATGCCGCATTTCTGCCGATTCTACCCAGTATAATATAGGGTAGGATATGAAAAGCATCAAAGACACAATCGACGTTTTCTTTGCAGTATGATATTTAGAAACTATAAAAACGAAACTTTGGAAATCAGCAACTAATGTTTTCAAGATTTAGCCACACAAATCTTATAAGCTAATACAGGTAGGGAAAAGATATTATATGCTATGTTTTGACAAATTTAATGATTTCTCAGCGGCGCCTTTATGAATATATTAATTTTGAAAATTAATGGCTTCTAATTTAACAAACGGGGAATGATAAACATTTGCCCTCAAGCTATGTTGCCCTACTGTACCGCCTCTAACTGATAAGCTATCAGGTACAGGCGGTATAATAGAACAAGACTGTATATTTTTATATTTGTAAATACAGTAGTATTTACGGGAGATAATCTTTTTCCGCCCTTCTTAAATTTTGGAGACTTTTAGTTTCCGATTTTTGGTGACCTTGAATAAAAGTATTATATTCTATTCGTATGGCTCTTCAAGTACAACGAGCCGAAGCTTAACGTAAGCGAGCATATCAGGAGTATCCTGATCTCACTTAGTTAACTTTTAACCTAGCACTTATACCTTTACCTATATAATATAAAATAAGCTTGAACACATAAAATATGACTCTTAAAGTATAGGACAGGCCTGGGATGTGCATTGCCCATTTGCAGAAAACGCATTTTAAGGCATCACTTCTGAGGTCTAGAAAGGAGAGCAACGTTTATTGATTGATATTCTCGCTCACTATTTTGCAACTTATCAAAGAGTACTTAACACTAATAATAATCTATTTTCCTGTCAACCCCGAACATTTTCGTCATTTATATCATTTATATGGAACGTATCCGACACTTTCTTGTTACGCTTGACCTATATAACCCCATTTTGACATTGTGATTAGACAGTCTCAAATGATGATGCATTGCAAATAATATAGGTTCTTTGTCAATATCAGTTTTTGTGCATGGTACACTAGCTTTTTATTATTGCATTATCATAAATCTTTTGAGATAGTTTTTCTATGAATGCTAATAGCAGCGATATTGCTTTCCTGTGGTTAACTTTATATCCACTTTTTTCTTTTTCTATTCGTAACTTTACTTATTTACTTGAAAAGCTTGTACAATTTTTGCAATTTCAGATAAGAAGTCGAAACTCTTTATATTTGAAATTGCGATATATTGACTATTGTGCTGCAGATTTATTATTGCAGTCAGTCTGTGCGCCATCTCTGGTTATTGTTTATTTCGCTCCGATACCTCTATATTTTCAAGCACGAAGTACATTTCATACTTCATATTACACCAAGAAATATTGTTGGTAAATATGAACTTATGTAACCACATTACATTTAAGTTTGGACAACACAGAAGCCTATAAACAACGTTAATAAATAACAATAACTGCTACCTACATAATTAAATAAATAAAAGGAAAAACAGCCGAATCAATTTAATATGTTTTCACTTAAAATCATTCAGCCATTCATTTAGTCACTCCTCAATATGTAATGAATGAGTTAGTTAATTTTATGAGCTTTATTTATGTAACTAATTTATATTTACATACATTTGTCGTCAATTAATTATTCTGACGTTAATGAAACAAACTAAATAAATGACAGAAATAGTTATTTAATTCACTAATTCATTCATTGACTCCCAACACTTTAACTATTAAACAAATATATTTATTAATTGTGTGCACTTTATTTGTTTATTTATAACATGTGTTGAAGAAAGGGTGGACATTTTTTAACGCATATTATATTCGATAAACACTTTATTTATAAAAACGAAAAATAATAAACAAAACGGTCAAATAATTTATTAAAAAATTTATTTATTACTACGGCTTTGATAATTACATAACTTAAACAATTATTTTTATGCGCTTTATTAATTCAATTTTTGTGGCATCGTTTAATGTATTTGTTTTTTTTTTGCTTTCTTTAGTTAAGATATGCGCCAATAACGTACTGCATACTTAATTGACAATTGTATAACAGATACAAAAAAAAGCACAGAATAAAGTAAATTGTTAACATCTAACTATTTTTAACTTTCTCGCTAAACGAAGTATAGCTATAGAGGAAGGTATTGTATAGGCATGTAGGTCTTGGAGCAAATGCGATCATTCAGCGAAGTTTCTTTCGGTTTGGGCTTACTGGCCAATTACGAACAATGCCTAAAAGAAAGGTACTTTATGGCACACATTTTTAACTTAAACATTTTTACTAATAAGCAGGTTTTAGGGCCTTGGGAGGCCGATAAAGCGGACGTTGCAGCGGTGTCTGTTTGTGTATGTGTAGAAATCTGTGTCTGCATACACTTGACAGTTCAGGCGCAGAAAAACCAAATTTAGTTTAAAGATTGGTAATTGCAATAGAATGACACCGCAAGAAAATGAAGTTGGCCGCAAAAAAAGGGGGGGAGGGCAAGAGTGCTCTATGTGAAATAGACGCGCTGGAAATAGAACTAATTTAGTATTCTACACATGATATCTGTCCGTCTGTCCCAAATTTGGCTCTAAGATTGGTTGGTAGACCAAAAAAGAGGGGAAGAGAGGGGTGCTGTGCTTCAAATATAGTTCTCTCAAAAAATTACTTTAGATGCGTATTCTCTGCAAGTCGAGTAGCCGATCTGCCCCGCATGGATTTTTTTAAATTAAAAAAATTCACGATTTTCAGCTTCAAACATGGTATGAGCATGTGATATGACAATAGGAACAACTTTGCATTGAGAAAACACCACTGGAAGGTTTCCTTTTGGGCGTTTACCTGAACGGTTTAATTAAGAAACCGTTAAAAAATCACCCAAAGCTTTATAGAACGTGAAAAATTCGATTTTAAGATTTCAAAGCATACACAACTAGAAAACACAAAATATCATAAAACCGGACGACTGCATCGAACAATGGGGGGAAAGGTGCTCCACTTCACAATATACGCGCTCGGAAAAGAACATTAGATTCGTATAATAGACATGTCGAATAGCCGCACTGCGTAAGCCCGATCTTCCTACCACCCCCCAGTGTACCCCTGCCCAAAATTTTTCGATATTTTTAAAATGTACAAATTTTGGATTTAAAATCGGTATGAACATGTTAAATGACAATAAAAACAATCTTCCATTGAAAAATCATCTCTGGGAGGTTTTTTTTGGTCGTTGACCAGAACAGTTTAATCGAATAATGGACAAAAAAACGACTACCATCAAGATATGAAATTGATTTTAGATTTTAACGAAAACATATTGTTTATAATTAACGCAGCTATTAAATATTATTGAAAATTTCCAAAAAATTTTAAAATGCTCAAGAATTTTCAAAAGTTTCAAATATTTGCGGAATTTCCTAAAATTTGAAAATTTCAAAGTTTTTCAATATTTTTAAAGTTACGAAATTATCAAAAATTATCAAAATTTTCACCAATTTTAATAATTTTATAATATAACAAAAATTTTAAAAATTTCAAATTCTTTTAAATTATGAAAATTTTCAATAATTTTTATGCCCCTAGGACGTCGGGTTGAACATGGTTTGGGATCGGTTTTATCACTATGTTCCAAGAGATTTAATTATTAAACATTTGTATTGAAGGTTATATATTATAGTATAACAATATTAAAAAATCAAAAAATTTTTTATATTAATTTTTAAAATTTTTAAATTTTTTCAAAATTTCAAGCTGTTTCAAGTTAAAAGCTTTTTAAAATTTTCAAACTTTAGTTATTTCAAAAATGTATAAAATTTTCAGAAAATTTCATAGCTCTCGAAATTTTCCAAAAATTTTAAAAAATATTGTTAAACATGGTAAAAATATCTCAATAGTGAGAAAACCCCCTTTAGTTCTCACAAAAACATGTTCTTGTGAGAACTAAAAGGGTTTCACCCATTATTATTATAATTTTCTTACAGTTGATCACTTTTTCTTAATGGTAAAAATATATTTTAAATATTTTGAGAATTTAAACGTTTTTCAAACTTCCATAAATTCGTCAAATGTTTCGATCTATTTTAAAAATTTTTAAAAATTCAATAGTTGTGAAGAAGGTCTCGTGGTGGTTGCCTGACAGCATTTTTTATCTTGCACTTGCATGGGGGCCCAACTGCATCATGCCCCATCCCCGGGAAATTTAAACCAAAACCTTTGCATTACTATTAACTAGTTCTCGGAGCAATGGTTACTAACTAATTAAACAAAAACATTTACTATCATAAATAAAAGAAGAACATAAAAGCACTTCCTGCAAAATTTGGCAGTTTCAATAAACGTTATGATGGTATCGTACATAATTTATTTTTACGGAGCTCCATTACACCGAATACTGCAAATAACTTTTCCTAGTTCAGCTGCACTATAGGTTAACTTCTGCGTCAATAAGATTAAATAAAATATACTGAAGCTATTGAAAATAATACAGGAAAGCCAGTAACATCTAAGACAGTTTTGTTTATGAGAATACTTCTCCAAGCTGAACATATCCAAAGCATAAATTTTTTAAATTAGCGGAAAGTTACTTTTTACATTAATTAACAAAGTTGCTTCCGTTCAATTGGTCTACTTACCGAACGAGGGCCATTCGTCAAGATGCTCTTCGTCAGATAAGAACAACTCATGAGAATTCTAACAATTGTGGCACTTTGCCCGAGTAGATATTATAAATGGAAAAGGTTGCAGCAATGACTTACGATCCTAATGTACGTGTTCTTCGTAAAACAAACTGCCTAATATTTCTTCTCAAATGCAAGTGCTAACGTCTTGTTTCTCTGCACAATTTCTGGAGAAGAATTTACAGGATTTGATATTACCATGTTACATAACTGTGAAAGTACTCAATTTATACAAAATTAAAAGGGCCTGCTAAGAGCGTTGCAAAATATATGTGTTACATTCTCCAATGCATTTCAATAATTGAGAATCTGGAAATAGACAATGCCATAACTTTCTGCACATTCGTATTCAGTTTACAGATTTTATCACAAATGAAAACTGGCTTGAATATCTACATTTGCATAGAAATACGTATTGTCCTACTTCCAGTGCTTTCTTTAAATGCAATTCTAAACTTCAATTAAAAAGTTTCTTTAGAAGCTTGTCATAATACATAAGCGTCAAAAGTTTAGATCACATTCAAGTTTATTATGGCTAATTTTGCATACAACTGCATACCAGGTGGATTCAAAAAAACGAACACCGTTTTTTGCTTTGAAATATGAATTAATACCGATAAAACAACCAGATTTGGACAAAGAATCTCTAAAATTGTAATAAACATTATCTGATGAATGCACATTTAGAAATATAGGAAATGGTAAAAAATAGTGCTACTTTGTAGAAAACACGCATAAGATGCGAAAACACCAACAGCTTTATAAATTACACTTACGAAGATAAAATTAATGCCATTTTGCAACGTTTAACTGAATTAATGCCCTTAATATCTTTTACCACTGGTTAGTTGGTTTGAATTGCTTGGTTTGGAAAACCAGTAGTAGTAGATTTTCAAGTAATCGTCGAAATTTATTCGCATTAAACCCATTTTATACAGTTTAAAGAATTGAAACTTAGAGAGTTGGGGCACCATTCTTCTCTTTTTACAAAATATTAAATTTCGTTGTCAGACATTATTCAACAAATAACGCCGACTTTACCTACAAGACTGCAGTTGTTTAATAAATTTTAACTTTTCATTTTAAGCTTTTGTATTTCAGAGAGGATCTGGAACTAATCTATTAAAAAACTACGCTGACCATTCCATAAAGCGTTTCCTAGAAATTATATTTATTGTAAACTATTGGAGGTTAAGCCATGTTTGCAGATTTTTGTTAAATTCTAAATAACGCAGAATTGGCGCCATCATTTCAATGAAATTTAATTATTGGAAGGTTAACCTTTTGTTAACAATCCATGTGTAAGAAAGCTGACATCTACTTATTCCGGACATTTTCCACGTTTGGCTCTTAATTATAAACAGAAGCCGGTTTCCAAGCTAGATCGCAATCAGCCTTAACGTGCTACTGCTGGCCACCGGCACTCTTCCCTGCCACCTACTCTCCTTAGCGCTAAGGTGGAATACGGGGGACCCACAGTTTAACGTCGAATCCGAACGATTAAATACCAGAGCAGGTTTCAGGCATTAAGACCCGACGCGACGGCTCCCTACGCCGGATTGGGGAATGTGAGTGTCGGGTTTCGGCATAGATTTTTATTGCTGCATGGCTTCGGCGGGGAATCGAACCCTAGACCTTTAGCGTAAGAAGCTAAGCGTTTAACCTCTGAGCTATCACAGTAGTATAGCTGTTCCTACAACCACCTTCTGGTCATTACTGACAAAAAGTACTTCTTTTCCTAGAAGAACTCTTTGGTAACCTTGGTTCACCCTCTAAGGGGATGATTACGTAGTGCTTTGGGTTGGACATGCCATCCTCGGTCCCAGGAACCGTACAGCTCTACTACTTACCACCACTCTCCAAAGCTAAATATTCAGACATAAATCCTTGAACTAGCGCTTAAAGTTTATCCATGGCTTTATGTAGGCATTGCGCTCGCCAAGAGCTTGAGGTTTATCTTTTCGTGGGCATTGTCCGCATCCAGCGCTTGAGATTTATTCTTGGCTGCCTGTAAGCGTTTTCCTCGCCTAGCGCTTGAGGCTTATCTTTAGCTGCGTGTTAGCATTTTCCTCGCTTAAAGCTTTAAATTTATTCTACGATGCTCATGAGCATTGCCCTCGCTCAGCACTTGGTTTATCTTAGGCTGCTCGTAAGCGTTTTTTTACCCAGAGCTTTATCTTGAGATGATCGTGGGCGTTGGTTTTGCTCAGCGCTTGCGATTTATACGTGGCTGCTCGTTGACATTTCCCTCGCCCAGCGTTTAAGATTTGCCTGTGACTGCTAGTGGGAATTCTTTTGCTTAGTGATTGAGATTAGTTCTGGGCTGCTTGTAAGCATTTCATAAGTCTAGCGCTTTAGGTTTATCATTGGCTGCATGTGCGCATTTATTTCGGTTAGAGCTTTAAGTTTATTTTAGGCTGTCCGTGGGCATTCTCCTCATCCAGCACTTGAGGTTTACCTCAGGCTGCTTGTGAGCATTCTCTTTATTCAGCGCTTTATGCTTAACTGATAGTAAGCGTTGCCTTCGCTTAGTGATTGCGATTTATAAGTGGCTGCTCGTAGACATTTTCCTAGCCTAGCGCTTGAGATTTTTCCTTGACTACCCTTGAGCATTCTTTTCGCCAAGCGGTTGAGATTAATCCTTGGCTACTTGTGAGCATCTCCTACCTCTTCCGCTTGGAGAAATATCTTTAACTGCTTGTAGTCAATCTCCACGCGCAGCGCTTGAAATTCATTCTTTACTACTAGGTATTCACCGCGCCTAGCGCTTGAGGTTGATCCTTAGCTACTTATGAGGATTGCCTTCGACCAGCGCTTGAGATCTATATTTGTTGGAGAGCATTTGCTTGACCCAGCGGTTGGAATTTATCCTAAGCTGCTTGTGAGCATTCTCCTCGCCTAGCGCTTGAGATTTATCTTTGACTGTTCGTGGGCATTCTTCTCGTCCAGTGCTTGAGGTTTATCTTTAACTGCGTGTGAGCATTTCCTTCGGCTGGAGCTTTAGTTTTATTCTAATCTGCTCATGGGCATTTCCTTCTCCCAGCACTTGATTTATCTCTAGGATGCTCGTGGGCGTTCTTTTCACCCAGGGCTTTATGTTTAGCTGACAGTGAGCGTTGCCTTTGCCCAGCGCTTGCGATTTTTATTTAGCTGTTTGTTGACATTTTCCTGGCCTCCCAGCGCTTGAGATTTGCCTGTGATTGCTAGTGGGCATTCCCTTCGCTCAGTGCTTGAGATTTATTCGTGGCCGCTTGTGAGCATTTCATTAGCCTAGCGCTTTAGGTTTATCTTTGGCTGCGTGTAAGCTTTTCTCTCGGTTAGAGCTTTATGGCTATTCTAGGCTGTTCATGGACATTCCCGTCACCCAGCACTTGAGGTTTATGTTTTTACCCAGCTCTTTACGCTTAGCTGATAATGAGCATTTTCTTCGCCCAGTGATTGAAATTTATAATTGGCTGCTTGTAGACATTTCCCTCGCCCAACGCTTGAGATTTGCTCTTGAATGCCAACGCACACCAGTTGAGATTTATTCTTGGCTGCTTCTGAGTATCTCCTACCGCTTTGAGGCATATCTTTAGCTGCTCGTGGTCAGTCCCTGCGCGCAGCGCTTGAGGTTTATTCTTGACTACTAGTGGGTATTCAACGCGCCCAGCGCTTGAAGTTGATTCTTAGCTGCTCATGAGGATTGCCATTGACCAGCGCTTGAGATCTATATTTGTTGGAGAGCATTTGCTTGACCCAGGCAGCGGGTGAATATTATCTGTAGCTGGCTAGCTGCTTGTAAGCATGTCCCTGGGCTAGCGCTTGGAGTTTATCCTTAACTTTTTGAGAGTATTCTTCTCGTCTAGTGCTTGAGGTTTATCCTTGGCTGCTCGTGAGCAACCCCAAGGGTTGAGGTTTATCCTTGGTTGCTTTTGAGCATTTTCTTAGCTTACAGCTCGAGGGGTATTTTTGACTGCTCAGGTACATTTCCAGGTGCTTGACTGCTCGTGGGCATCTTTTTTGCTAAGCGCTTGAAGTTTATCCTTAGATACTTGTGAACATTGTTTTCGCTTAACGCTTGAGGTTTATTCTTGGCTGCTGGTAAGCTTGTGCTTCTCTCAGCGATCAAAGTGTATCTTGGCTGCTTATGAGCAGTTCGCTTGCTTAGAGTTTAAGGTTTAACCTTGGCTGCTTGGTGTACATTTTTTTCAGCTAGAGCTTGACGTTTATTCATGACTGCTCATGGGCAAAGTCTTCGCTAGAATTACAATAAGCGGCTACTTTCATCGGTAACGTTTTTATTTTCAGAGAATTTTGACGGCAAGAAATACCTCTCAAACTTGGCCAAAGCTTCGTCAACGTGAAGAAGCGAATAGAAATCGTTGAACTCAGAGCCACGCAGTTAACTAGCTAAGGTAGTGTTGGATTTAAATTTGGGTACTTCTTTCTTTTTACTTATTTTATCGAACAAAAATAAAAATTCCGTTCTTTTTCTGTTCTATACATCGATGTGCTTTTTTGTAACCGACGACACTCAAGACTTCTCTCTATATTCTTTGTAAGTAGTATCTAATTTGTCTCGAAAACTTGGTCCTACATAAGAATGGCGACATCCCGAATCGAACAGATATCAATAAAAACAGCACTATAAATTCGACTAACTAAGCTACGGTCGCGCGTTTTTTGTATTCATGTGGTATATTTCTAAATATAATTCATGAATCATATCTAGATTATGAAAAATTTCATTGCAGTCAGGTATGCTTACAAACTATAACAATAAGCGTTAAATTCTATTCGATTGTCTATTGATTATAAACCCGTAGCACCATTATATCAAGGTATTAGTAGCAAACTCTACATGCAGCATATAAATAAGTTCTCTAGGGACTTGTGGTTTGGACCCTATTTTATCATTTAACATAAAGTTTGAGTTTTGTAACCTGTAAGTTCTCTACTATTTCTTAGTACGCGTTGCTTTCAATTAGTTTAATTTAACCACAATGAAGCAAACAGTGTTTCTCACATACGATTAAAAATAGTAAAATATTTCATGCCACCCGAAAATAAAAACAATAAAGAAAATATACAAGGGAGCAAGAGCCGTTTTATGATATGTAAAATAAGAAAACCTCGCGCTGTGCTATGTTACAAACGTTATGTGGTTCCTTGTAAAATTATGGTTACAAAAAGAGGCAACTTGAAGTTTCTACAGGTTACAGGAGATTGCATTGTCACACAACGGTTTTTATATTCTGCGCTAAAACTAGGACTCACTCGGGAGGCGTTATTTGTTACAAAAGGATTAGTTTTAGAAATTTATTCACCCTTTGGGCGTTTCGTCGAGGAGATTACGTTACTAGCATTCAAACTTTGCCGTTTATTGTTTACGAGACAAATATTACGACATCAACTTTTGTGTTTTACTACAGTGTAATATCTTTAGGGGTGCCATGTAAATAGTTGCTAGTACTGATTTAATTCCAAGAATAAATAATACAAGAATTTATACAAAGTTATTTTATGAGAATGCACAGAGAAGCTAAAATCATAGAAACAGGTGTTGAGTGTGCTTAATATTATGAGATTAAGATTAAATAACGAAAATAACTATAATTTAAGTTAATGTATGCGTTTTTGTGGCTAATCATGTTCATAATTCCTTACTTAAAGTTTAATACAAAAATTCATGAATGAATTTTTAACTAAATTGCAACATTAACTAAGTTTTAATTCAAAATTAACTCGGAAACTACAGTTTGTAATTTCATGTAACACAATAACAACGTTGATGAATGCGTCATACAGAAAAGGGCAAACAGTGGGGAAACATCATGGATTTCAGTCAAAATAAATCAATCATCGTCCTTATGACAGCTAAACTTTGTTGGAGTCACTGAATGAGAGAAAGCTGAATTTATGAAATTTTAGAAGCTAATTTACCTAGAAGGTTGAATTCCAAACCGCCGTTTTCTCAAATAAGTATATTACTATGCAAACAGAATTTCACATGAAATTCCAAACCCAGCAAATACATTTTCAATGCTTTTATAAATTACATTAAAAAAAGTCCCAGTAAAACAATAAATAAACTTATTGTAAAACGATTTCCACGTTTATTAATATTTCTTTCTATTACCTAGTAGCTGAAAGTAATAAATCAATTCATATATTTTAGGACCAGAACATACTCGTAGAACATACCAATAATTATTACGCATAGCGTATTTTATTTAATCCGGAAATGACTACTTAGAGGAGTAGTAATTGTACAATTAAAGAGATCATATTTTAACATGGTAAAAATAGCTACAAGTGCATAAATTGATTGTTATTATTGAATTATTATAGTGTTTGTATTTGCTTTGACGCTGGAACTGATATGAACATGCACGTTTATGTGTATATGAAAATAAAACGACAAGCTGCCACTTTTAAACATTATATTAATTGTATTCCTAGTAATTGCCAAAAGATATTGAGTAGAATACAACTAAAAATGTAAAAATACGTTGGTTTGTGCAAACTATATTAGAAACTATCAGACAAGGTTGACCACAATACGTGCTAATTCTAATAAACTCTAATGAATTTATTTCGAAGGGTTTAACAAACCAGCTGTGATTGATGTTGCAAATCAGTTCATCATATGCAGGTTATTCTGCATACGAACATATGAAGCTAATATATCAAAAGTACTCGTCCCAAAGTACATTATATTTCACCATTTACGTCTATCCGTAATAGAAGAGTTTAACTTACTTTTTTAATTTTCTTAATATAATATGAAAATAAGCGAGCAGTAATGAATACCCATTATATTGTCAAAACGAAAATATTTTGCAATTTAAGACAGAAATTGTTTTGTCGGAATAAAACCATAAACAATCTAAAAAGATCTGTTGCAAAAACGTATTAATTGTTACTTGTCTTCAGAGATATAAACGAGAAATTTTCTAGTTCTTGGGTTGCACACTCTCACAATGTCAAATTCGTACTTATACAAAGTGTTCTAAAATCGCGGAGACGAACTGTGGGACGAAACGATAATTTACGGAAAAAATTTGGTGGAACACGCCGCCGTTGGTACCTTCCTATACTTTTTATGCCTTAAATATTCCCGCGCTAATAAATGACCGAATAAGATTTATTGTACATAAAACGATTATTAACTTCAACAGGTTTTGTATTTTAGCTTTATATATATATATATATATATTTTAAAAATTAAAATAAGAAAAAATACAAAAAATTTAAAAACAAAATTAACGACCCAGCGAAAATTTGAACTTAAGATAACCTATGATTCTGTACCGTAACAGACTAAGCTCAGTAGCAGTGACTAAACCGCACGGAAGCAAGGCAAATTACAAATTGCACTTCAGACATCGAATCAAATATCAGTATAAATGCTTTATTTAAAAAATTATCAAAAAACATGCAAAAAATGAAAAATGTATTATTTAATTAGAGCTAACTGATAGGCATAGTAAAAATTATGTAATATAACCAGAAAACGCGTTGTTGAATTTATAAAGTCCCAAATTTTTTCTTAATTTTTTAATGATTTGCAGTTTTTTGTCTTTTTTTTTATTAAACTACTTCAAATAGTTTATTTAACTGATTAAAATTTATAACAATGGGTCTGAGTTTTAAATAATAAATGAATAATATTTGAAAAGTTTCAAAATTTTGAGAACCTAGCATTATTACAGTTTTCATGTTTCCTAATATATTGTTACATCGCAGGATTGCACTTATTAAGGGCTTTTAAATACTATAACAATTTTTAATGATTCGATATTTCTTTTTGTTGCGTAATCGAGCATTAAAATAAACATTTTTTTCTACACCTATTTAATTATATGACAATTATATTAGCATTTTTTTCGTGAAATATCGTACCTATAATTCACTGTAGTGAATTATGGATTCATAATTCACTGTATCCGACCAATCACAAATACAAATTCAAAAATCACTGTTTCGCTGATTCGATGATTTTTAAATCGCCCGCGATCAACTCTTTCTGCGGCTGACAATCGACTCGCGTGACAGCCAAGTATATCGTCATATTGTTTACGTTTTACAATCTGTGCAAACTAATAATTCAACCACTAAAACGAGTCTAATTTATTTGTTTAATAGGCGTAGAAAAAGCATAGTATCACATTCGCGATTATGGCCATTATTCACTCGGATGATTTGCGCCACTCGCCTGCGGCTCGTGGGCTCAAACATCATCTTCGTGAATAATGGCTGTCATAATCGCTCATATAATAATATACTATAAATAATTAGTAACAGCCTTAGTTTTGAAGATACAGCATTTGCTAAAAAAAAAGCATTTAATTTGCCGTTGGATGCACTACATCGCTATGTAACAATTGTCAAAAAAGTGTGAACAAAGAACTCTATAGTAAGAAATTAAAAAGCATGTCTAATTTCCGTTTGCGGTTCCGAATTCGGTTAACACCTTATATAGAACTACCTGCAACTACAAACCTTTAACATGCCAAATTTGACAAACATTGGTAAATAAGTTTCGGAGATATATCAAAATGAATGCATCTACCCACCCACTCCACCAACTACCCACGTACGCACCCGCCCACAGACAGACATTTTAAACAAATTTTTTTGAGTTTCTTGTAACCTAAGACGTGCATTTCCGTTAAAGTATGAACTTCGTAAATTTGCATCATTTAATAACTATCCATACTTCAGTAGAAGTATGAGAAAGTAAAACAAAAAACAGTCGAGCAACTTCTATTCTAAATTAATAAAAATAAAAAAAAATTGTTGAACTTGGTTTAAAAATTACTGAAAATTTAGAAAATTTATGAAAAATGGAAAAATTAAATAATTTTCGTCATTTTTGAAAATATTTAAAACTTTAAAATTTAAATGAAAATTATGATAATATTGTAAATTTTGAAAACTTAAAAATTTTAAAACATTTTGAAACTTTTGGAAAAATTTTGTTTTAATAATATTGAAATTTTGAAAATTTTGAAAAATTTTAAAAAATTTTAAAAATTGTGAGAATTTCGAAAAACTAATAAAATTTGTGGAATATTTTAAAATATTTTAAACAACTTGATAAATTACAAAGCACGGAAAATGTTTTAAAGTTATAACTTTAAAACATTTTCCGTGCTTTGTAATTTATCAAGTTGTTTAAAATATTCTAAAATATTCCACAAATTTTATTAGTTTTTCGAAATTCTCACAATTTTTAAAATTTTTTAAAATTTTTCAAAATTTTCAAAAGTTCAATATTATTAAAACAAAATTTTTCCAAAAGTTTCAAAATGTTTTAAAATTTTTAAGTTTTCAAAATTTACAATATTATCATAATTTTCATTTAAATTTTAAAGTTTTAAATATTTTCAAAAATGACGAAAATTATTTAATTTTTCCATTTTTCATAAATTTTCTAAATTTTCAGTAATTTTTAAACCAAGTTCAACAATTTTTTTTTATTTTTATTAATTTAGAATAGAAGTTGCTCGACACGTACCTATAGGTACGTTTAAGATGGGAAATGTTCAAAGTGTTCAAAAAACTCAAGTTTATGTGTTCAATTAAGCAGTGCTACGCTATTGGTCGTTGAAAACAGCATGTCATTATTTATTTGCTGCTTAGTTTGTCATTTGTTTAAATTTAATTTTTAATTTGACATCGATGATGAAATCGGTCAAAAATGTGACTTTTAAAAATATGAAAACCGGCAAAAAAATATCATAATTTTGTTACAGTATCTTTTAAAACTTTTAATAAAGATAGAGCTTAGTTCCAATATAGTTTTAGTTCCAAAGCTCTTATTTTTCTATTCAACACACTACAAGACTTTGTTGAACACTTACTTTTGACAAGACAAATTTCTTTTGCATATTTGTATAATTCAGTCATTCCATTTTCAAATTTATTTTGTTGTTTTTCAGCGCCAGTTTTAACACACACATTGGTAATAATAAAGAAACAAAGTTTCCTGGAAAAATGTAATTTATTTTCATTTATATACAATTATTTTGAACAGAAGAGCCGAATAAGTTTTGACAAATAAAAAGAAACCAAAGAAACTATAAATTAATTTTGTGATTCTGCTGCCAGTGCTTCCATTTTAACCAAGAATTGCTCCGTGTCCTAGTCCCAAACCTAGTGGCGCCACTCCTACTCCTATAGCACCAGGAGAAATGAGACCACCCGCGGTGGCAATTCCAATGCCTCCAGGTTGGGGATCAGCGAGAGCAAAAGCCAAAAGGGCAAAGAACAAAATGACCTAGAAGTTATTCAATATTAGTTAAATAACAGAAACGTCCCTACATTAATAGGGGTGCTTATGCTTACCAAGTATTTCATTGTGGTGGTAGTTGGTGGTTGTTTTACTAGAACTGTTGAAGGTATAGATCGTTATGCTCTTGGATAACATCCAAGCTGTTTATATACAATAAAATCGGCCTTCGAAGTTAAAAAAGTTCAGCCTTTTGTTCTTAGCATGCCTACTAGTTACCTCTAAAAAATTGTTTAGTTGCTATCGGAAAAAGTAGTGTAAAACTTTTTTCTTCGTGCTGTTTTCGTACATCTGCAAGTTTCTTTTATTTTAAAAAAAATTAAATTAGTCTTATCAAACTTGTAAATTTGACGTTAAATATTAGCTCCAAAATATAAAGAGTAGTTCAACATTTGTTTACAATTGCATCAGCTGACTCATTAGCAATAAATAATTGCATTTTTATTTAATATATACTCTACAGTGTCAAGTTTTATAAAAATTATCAAGGTAAAACCACTCGTTGCTATGTAGTTATATTTATTAAACCACTTATGCAAACAGGTGGTAAGTACCTGCTGGCACTAACATTTTTTGAAATTATTGGCTGAAACAAATAGAATAGATACTAAATAGAATATTCAATTATTATTGAATAATTGTAAAATTTAAAATTATAAAATATTGACTTTATAATTTAATAGTAGTTAAATGTAAAATAAGTACTAGTAAGAAAAATTTGTGAATTTGCGTTTGAGCATGTTTATGGATAAGTTCTAAATTATTGTTTTCTACTAAATGCATTTAGAATATTTAAAAAACTCAAATAGTTTAATTACACCTTGTTCTGTACATTCAAGTACTGTGTTTTCACAAACTAAAGTCAACGCAGGTTAACCACCATAAATAAAAAATTAAACATTAAAATCACTTTATTTATAAAGTAAGCTTTAAAACAACTAGGAACATCTTAAACACTTTGTTTAATGCAAAATCAAAAACAGACGATTTGCTAAAATCAGGCATTTACAAATTAAATTGTTCGCATTGTAATTCGGTTTATATAGGCCAGACAATTAGAAATTTTGATATTAGGTATAAAGAACAGGTACGTTGGTACAAATAATAACACCCACATAAATCCAATTACGCTAAACACTTACTAGAACACAATCATTCAATGACATCTAATAACACCATAAAATGTTTACACTTTTGTGATGATAAACGTAAATTAGATATGATACTGGAAGCTTTTGAAATTCACAAACATTTAAAAACTGTACCGTTAATGAATGACCAAATTGATCTCTTAAATTCTCCTCTATTGGACATTTTGGAATAAGAAATCAAGTCATCTACAGACGATTACCGAGATCAAGTCAACAAGTATTATTGCCATAACAACACTAACTGTTTACTTTTTCATATAACCTTTGACCATAGCATGTAAACATGCCTAAATACGTATAAGGTTAAAATAAATAAATATTGTTAAAGTAATTAAGTATTTTATATATAGATAATCCTTATAATTAAATCAAACTAGTGGAACTTGTGGGCTGTGTCACGTTTTTTTTGGAAACTTCGTTTTTTAAAAATAATAAATAAGTTGTGTCGGGATGCAAGACATGACATGTAGCGAGTGTGTGTTGCGGTATTTTATAATTTAATATTCATAACTACGAACTAATTACGCAATATTTATTATTATGAGGTAACATCTTGACCCTGTATGATCTACAAAAACAAATCTTTAAAGTAAATTTGCCTTGAAATTGACTACGATCATTATTGTTTTAAATTGTAATTTTCCAGTTTGCAGCTTTTTTAACAATATAAATGAATGCCTGTTCTTGATTCCCATTAATGGTGATTGTGTATGCTAGGTTTGCTTACGAGAAGTTACTCGTTTGTGTTTTTTTTTAATTGTTAATGGTAACCCAGTACCCCCAGGGTGATAAATAACTGTAGGTAGGTAATAAAACAATCTGCCCTCTAGACGTCTCAGCTGCAATGCAATTTTTTAAAGTGACAAATAGAAATTAAACAGTTTTGTCTAATTTCACTAATTTTTTTTGGACTTTGTGACTATATGGTTTCGCCTTTTACAGCATTTTCAACAAAATTTGGAGGCGCCAAAACTTGGAGACGATAAGAACTACTTGGTAGGTTATCTACTTTTTCGATCGAAGTTAAAATTAGCCAGAATATTAATATAAAAACATTTGTTGCTAATTTTGAAAAAGTTGAAGCGCGCAGAATAAAATTTTAATTTAATTAAAATTCAATTTTCGTTAGACCAATAAGTAAATACGAGTAGGTTTCATTTTTTCATAGTGCTTAGGTCGGTTACGTAGAGAAGTGACCCAACCTAATTGGAAGACTCATTATATTCCGCCTGTTTATACCAAGTAACCTAAATAATTTAGCTAACATGCATAGGTCGCAGCTTATACATACATCGTAAACGTACTCATTGTATTTTTATGAAGGTATAGCTTATGAGTATATCGGCCAAAACCGGAATTTACGCAGTGACATAGTGAATTTAGTTATTCATGCGATTCATCATTTGCAATGTACACTGCCAAACGTACTCTATTCTCAGCAGGAAGAATAGACAACCGTTCTCATAGAAACTGTTTACTTGTTATTCACCATTGTCGATGTAAATGTCACGAAACGGCGTATTATAATTCAATTTCCCGCTAAGATTTCTAATTAATTTAAGCGTTAAACCTAAGTTTGACGCAGACTCGGCTTACAGTTTCAAGCAAGTACTGCTTTGATCAAATTTTCAACACGTTTAATGACAGCAAGAATGACTATTGTTCCAGTGGAACCTTCTCTTCCTGGATTGTCACAAACAGTCTCATGGCTACTTTTAAAACAGAAATTAAATTATAATACGCTGTTTCACGACACAGTTGACATTTACATTGCCATGTTAATAACAAGTGAACGGTTTCTGAGACAATGGTTCTGTTTCCTTTTCAGAGTAGAATACGTTATGTAACGTGCATAAGAAATAATTGCGCCATCACTAAATTCACAATGTCACTGCGGAAATCCCGGTTTTGGTGTGAATTACCCTCACATATCTGGAGATTATTAAATAAATGCAATATACTTAGTCATACAAATGTTTGAATTAATTTTTGGAGCACAAGGCCTTGCAGGTTTTGCCTTGAACGTTAACCACCCTTGCCCCGGCCCTAGTTATGCATATTAAAAAGTAAAAGAATACAATTGTAGACACTAGAGTAGCTATCAATATAATAAAGTTACACCCTAAGTTGTCACTTGAGTTATGTGGTTCGATTCTGTCCTTCTGTTGCTCTGTCCGTCTGTCTGTTTGTGAGCGCAATCTAGTTAAAAATTGTTTTCCGCAAAAATTAAACTGGAACAAATTTTATTCTGCGCGCTTCAATTTTTTCAAAATTAGCAACAAATGTCTTTAAATTAATATTCTGGCTAATTTTAACTTCGATCGAATAAGTAGATAACCTACCAAGTACTTCTTATCAACTCCAAGTTTTGGCGCCCACAAATTTTGTTGAATATGCTGTAAAAAGCGAAACTATTTAGTTACAAAGTCCAAATAGCATTAGTGAAATTGGACACAATTGTTTAATTTCTACTTTTTCCTTTAAAAAATTGCATTGCAGCTGAGACGTCTAGAGAGCAGATTGCTTTATTACAGTTATTTATCACCCTGGGGTACTGGGTTACCATTAACAATTAAAAAAAAACACAAACGAGTAACTTCTCTTAAGCGAACCTAGCATACACAATCACCATTAATGAGAATCAAGGACAGACATTCATTTATACAGTTAGAAAAGTTGCAAATTCGAAAATTACATTTTAAACAATAAAGATCGTGGTGAATTTCTAGGCAAAGTGGGTACATTTATTTTAAAGATTTGTTTTTGTAGATCATGCAGGTTCGAGATGTTACCTTAAAATAATAAACATTGCATGATTAGTTAGTAGTTATGAATATTAAATCATAAAATACCGCGACATTCATTCGCGACATGCCATGTCTTGCATCTCGACACAACTTATTTATTATTTAAAAAAAATAAAGTTTCTAAAAATAAACGTGGCACCTAGCCCACGGGCTCCACTGGTTTGATTTAATTATATTTAATGTTTTATTTTGTTTTTGTGGTGGTTAACCTGCGTTGACTTTAGTTTGTGAAAACACATTACTTGAGTTTACAGAACAAGGTGTAATTGAACTATTTGATTTTTTTGATAACTCTAAATGCATATACTACAAAACAATAATTTAGAACTTATCCATAAACATCCTTAAACGCAAATTCACAAATTTTTCTTACTAGTACATATTTTGCATTTAACTATTCTAAAATTATAAAATCAATATTTTATAATTTTACAATTTACAATTATTTAATAATAATTGAATATTCTATTCTGTATCTATTCTATTTTCTTTCAGCTTAATAGTTTCAAAAAATGTTAGTGCCAGCAGGTACTTACCACCTGTTTGCATAAGTGGTTTAATAAATATAACTACATAGCAACAAGTAGTTTTACCTTGATAATGTTTATACAATTTGACACTATAGAGTATATATTAAATAAAAATGCAATTATTTAGCTAATGAGTCAGCTGATGCAATTGTAAACAAATGTTGAACTACTCTTTATATTTTGGAGCTAATATTTAACGTCAAATTTCCAAGTTTGATAAGACTAATTTATTTTTTTTTTAAATAAGAAGAAACTTGCAGATGTACGAAAACAGCACGAAGAAAAAAGTTTTACATTACTTCTTCCGATAGCAATTAAGCAATTTTTTAGAGGTAACTAGTAGGCATGCTAAGAACAAAAGGCTGAAGTTTTTTAACTTCGAAGGCCGATTTTATTGTATATAAACGGCTTGGATGTTATCCAAGAGCATAACGATCTATACCTTCAACAGTTCTAGTAAAACAACCACCAACTACCACCACAATGAAATACTTGGTAAGCAAGCACCCCTATTAATGTAGGGACGTTTCTGTTATTTAACTAATATTGAATAACTTCTAGGTCATATTGTTCTTTGCCCTTTTGGCTTTTGCTCTCGCTGATCCCCAACCTGGAGGCATTGGAATTGCCACCGCGGGTGGTCTCATTTCTCCTGGTGCTATAGGAGTAGGAGTGGCACCACTAGGTTTGGGACTAGGACATGGAACTATTCTTGGTTAAAATGGAAGCATTGGCAGCAGAATCACATTTATAGTTTTTTTTTGGTTTCTTTTTGTTTGTTAAAACTTATTCGGCTCTTCTGTTCAAAGTAATTGTATATAAATAAAAATAAATTGGATTTTTTCAGGAAACTTTGTTTCTTTATTATTACTAATGTGTGTGTTAAAACTTGCTGAAAACCAACAAAATAAATTTGAAAATGGGATGACTGAACTATACAAATATGCAAAAGAAATTTGTCTTGTCAAAAGTAAGTGTTCAACAAAGACTTGTAGTGTGTTGAATAGAAAAATAAGAGCTTTGGAACTAAAACTATATTGGAACCGAGCTCCAGCTTTATTAAAAGTTTTAAAAAATACTGTAACGAGATTCTGAAATTGTTTGAACATTAACATAATTAATTTAAAAAAAAAGAAAATCGACTTCAAATAAAAACACAAAAGTAACATAAGTTAACTAAAAAGCAAAAAATAAATGTTTTTTATAATTTCAAGGTCATTATACAAACACGATCGTTAAAACTTATACAACTTTGAGACCAAGAAAAAATGCCAATGTAATATTATGAAAAATAAGGTTTGGTTTGAGCTGTAGATGATCTGAATTTGCAATTTAAAAGTCATAACCTTGAGATAATGTTAAATTACGCATTTCAAGGTTAAGGTTAAGCAACTGTCACCAGATACGATCATGATGGAAAATTTTGCATTGTATTTCACAACACATAACAAATATAAAATATTTTTGTTAAAACATTTAACTTTCTGTGATCGTGCAGTTTCGCTGATATTTTTATTTACAAATTTTAATTGTATTATTTAAAATTTATCAAGTATTTATTCTTGTTTACTTATTTATTTGCGATTATCGGTGTCGGACCTACGTTGTGTTTTAATTATTTGCTCGTGGCTGATTTACCCTGTCTTTATCGAGGTTAAAAAGGATAAGATTTTAAGCTGATTTAAACAACAGTAAACCTTTTGAAGAATTTATTTATTCATGTGGTGCAAATATTGGTGTTATAAGTGCTAGAACCATTTATATAGAATTTGCCCGTTAGTTGTATCGAGTAAAGTTGCCAATCTAAATATTTACCCCAGTTTTACCCATACTGATACTTCTATTTGGGACTGTTTATAAATGTCGAGTATTGTGCAGTTTACGTCAGTAAAATGTGTAACTACACGCGAACAGAGCTTGCCGCAACCAATATGGAAATAGCGCCGTCACCCACTCCAATCGGCTTCCCTTCAATAGCGCCTCAATTGCTACGCCTCATTCCCTCCTAAGAGGAACAATAGCGCCGCTTTTGATACGCCTAATCAGGTACACCGACAAGAATGAGCATCGACGCCTAAGCCTATTTGATTTTGGCAATGTGCTTCTCGTAGCCCCAAAACCCAAGAAGATTATATTTTATTTTAAAGTTGCAAGTCCCAGACTTGTAATATTGTAATAGAATGTTAGCAACAATGCTTCCAAACTGACGTTAAGATTTCAGCGAACTGAGTGATCTTTGAGAATTCGAAGATTGATCCCTTCCTTTAGGGAACATACTCTTTTATTAAAATTCATGTCCATCCTCCAAGAGGTTGGACTTGTTTCTTTTTCCAATAAAATTACATCCCCACTCTTTTTAAATTTTTGATTTGATAGAAGTATCAATAAAATTTTGTCTCACACTCTCAAGCTTTCTTGAACGCTTGTGCTAATTGAAGCTGTCAAGTTTCTCCAATTTATGTTAATTACTACAACCCAATATTTACCCTAATCCCTAAAATGCGAGAGCGTGAAATTTTAAATATTAGATTGACCCCAATAATCCACACAACAGGCGGCAAACTCATTGACACGTGTTAACATGTGTTTTACAATATTTACATTTATGTTTAAAAATGTGTGCAGCTGTTCTGAAATAACCACCTGCTTAAGATTAACTAAGACTAAATCACAGCAATTTAGCTAAGTCAAGTAATCATTGTTAATTAAAGTCTGTATTTGCTGAAAGAAATATAATATTGCTGTAAATAAATCAAAGTTATTAGACAAGTGCATTACGTTTTCGGGGAGCTCCCACTTTAAAGTATAAAACAATACAATCAAATCAAAATCAGATACAAATTATTTATTCTCGGGCAGCGCACCTTTACAATAAAATATTTTTGTTAAAACATTTAAACATGTGTTTAACCTAAGGAGTATAGGCACGATAAGCAAAGTTTAATATTAAACAACACCTAAAAAAATATGACAAAACCAATCTACTAAAGATATAAACTGAACTAGTTTTTCAAAATACAAGCTCTTCTGAAAAATTTCCTCCAATTCGTATTCTTTCCAAATAAACATGTCTTCATAATTTTCTTTTACTTTCCCTTATAGGTATTTTAAATTCACATGCGATATAAAATATTTAGAAAACAAATTTTCATAAATTTTTAATCTTTGTTTCTTAAGTATTTTAATTAGCACGTTGTTTTCAATACTGACAGTCATGAAAATTTAGAAGAAGAAAAAAACAAATAGTCCAAAAGAGATAGAAAATATGAGTAATAGTGAGCGAGAGGAAATAAAAGGCATGGAAACAAATCTCGCCGATCTTTGTTATTTTTTAGTTACACAAAAACTGTAAAAACGACAACTCTATTTGTGGTTAACTAAAGTGCTACCAAATTTATTTATAAAACTCATAAAATAAAATTAAAAATGTTCATTACGCAATTTGTAAAATTTTATTTCAAATATTTTCTCAGTAAAAATATTAAACATTAAAACAGCTCTGGATATTTCGGGTTTAAAATCGCTAACCTTTCGGATAATTTCTGAATAAAACTACAAAATTTATTTTTATATGCTAATATATAATATTTGTGCTAAATATAAGCGAATGCTATAAATACATAGATAGAGAAATTAACAGGTGTTCAAACAATTCTTATTAACAAGGTTAGTGCGTGATTTTTTTTTAATGTTAACGCACGTCCTAGCTTATTACTTATGCTTCATACGCTTATTTTTGATTGTGACAGTTGACAGTGCTACTGTCAAGAGTGGTATTGATTTATTACAAGCAAATGCCATGTTTTTATAGTGAGGTTATGTAGGCAACAATAATATGAATTCTAAGACGGGCGTTAGACAAAAATCTATGTTACTATACCGTTATGTATTGTAGTTCTTTTAGCTGGATCGAAGTCACAAGTATAACTACGACATTTGCTAAATTTAGCAATAATTACTAGAACAGAATACTAAAATTAAACATATTCATTAAAATATTATAATATTTATGTAACTAGTGGAATAAAGGCGGTATTATAACACGAGCTTGAAAGTTGCACAACGAGGTCGTAGACTAAGTCGTGTAAATATTATCTACGACTGCTCAAAATTTGCTAAAAATCGATTTTTTTTTGCTTGAAATGAAATGTGACATTTCTCATTAATTTTTATGCAAATGTCAAGTCACTTTTAAAATAATTATGTTTTCACGCTACCGGCAGTGTAAGTAGGCCTTACATCCATAGCTACAGGGATCGTAAGTGGCTGATAACATTCGTGTACTAGTTACCCTTGACGACGGAACTTAATAGTGTCACTTACGTTCCTAGGAAAATAATGTTGATTTTAACTGTTCGTTGATATGGTAACAAGCACAGACAACTTAGAATAATGGAGCTTTTAAAAAATAATTCCGATGACAGCTGTCAAAACGAACTTTTAAAAATATGATTAAATTTCTACCTGTAGGCCTACTTACATTGCCGGTAGCGTGAAAAATTTAATAAGTAACACGGAATGTATCGACTAATAACATCCTCGGCAGGCGACAAGCTTCAGCTCCGCCTCAGCTCGTATTCGCCTACCTCGGATGTTATTACGTCCTTACATTCCTTGATACTTAAATAACTATTTTAAATCAATGAAACGATACAGAATCGAATTGTTCAGTACTATGGCAACCAGCCAGTTGTCTTATAAAGAAAACTTCCGTTTTGTTTGTGTAAATAAAATGAGTTAGGTAATGAATCCATTATCTCACTAGTGTGATAATGAACTTCATTACCTAACGCAAATTAATGACATAATAAGTCCTTATCCAAGCAGTCGTAAATAACCGGTTTTTAAGAGACAGATTTACACTCATTAGTATTATTGTTTATCTCTTTAGAGGGAGAAAAACACATAAAAATTTATACAATTAATTTATTAAAAAAAATACATGCACTTTACATTCTTACACAAATAATCAAAGAAAGTAATTTGGTTAAGAAGAACATTTGAACCAAACATGCTCTTTTCTATGGTGAAATTCCTCTCAGAATCCACTTAACAAATTTAACCGTGGAGCAGACCGGCGTTCAATCCCAATCCCAATCCACGGCTAATTACGGGACTCCCAATAACTCCTGCAGCAAGCCCTGGAGTTGCGATAACAGCAGCAGTAGGAATTGCGGCAATTCCTATAGGAGTGGCAATAGCTGCTGGAGCTGCTATAAGACCGGCAGATGCAACGGCCAGGACGGCAACAACGAGAACAAGCTTAAAAGAAAAATTAAGTTAAAATTTATTTTATAACTTAGAAAAACATTATTTTTACGATTGCGATTACGGGGTGCTTACCAAGAATTTCATGATAGCGGTGGTAGTTGGTTCTTCTAGAACAGTTGAAGGAGGATAGTAGTATTCCTTCTTAGACAACACCATAAGTATATAAGCAAGAAATGCCCTTCGAAATGCGAAAAATCAAAGTTGTTCCACCTCTTCTAAACGAATAGTAAATCTACGTTTAAAAAATATTTATTGCGCTGCAGTTGTTAAGGTATAGGTCATACGATAATTTTTAATTCATTTCCGCATTTTACGAACTGAAGAAAGACAAGCAGATTTGTTTGTATTATTGAATAAATATGGATTTACTCTTTGTATCTTTCATAAATGAAAAGGTTTTTATCCCATATTATTATGTTCAAAAAGCAATTATAATGAATCCTCTAGGGATATTACAGTAAATATTTAATTCAAATATTTACAGTTTGCTATTCCAACAAATCAATCAAATAAAATGGTTATTTCCACGAGCGTAGCGTCGAGAGGACGGACGACGGAAGTGTCACTACTTTTTAGGGTTTATTGCTGTACAGTTTGCATGCATTAACCCAATAAAATTTTAAATGTATTATTTTATTATCCCTAACATTATTAGATAGTAAATGTTTTTGCCGAATCATAGTTTGTTTTCTTTTATATTACAGTCACAAAGTCACAATTCAAAGCTCATGAAAAGAATACAACAGGTTATGCTAATATTTTACAATGAATCGCTACGATGTGGGATGTTTCCATGTTACAATCATTATCGCCAAACACGCTGATTTAATAGTTATTTAAGTATATATAAGTGAAAACTATTTTTCACGCTACCGGCAGTGTAAGTAGGCCTTACATCCATAGCTACAGGGATCGTAAGTGGCTGATAACATTCGTGTACTAGTTACCCTTGACGACGGAACTTAATAGTGTCACTTACATTCCTAGGAAAATAATGTTGATTTTAACTGTTCGTTGATATGGTAACAAACACAGACAACTTAGAATAATGGAGCTTTTAAAAAATAATTCCGATGACAGCTGTCAAAACGAACTTTTAAAAATATGATTAAATTTCTACCTGTAGGCCTACTTACATTGCCGGTAGCGTGAAAAATTTAATAAGTAACACGGAATGTATCGACTAATAACATCCTCGGCAGGCGACAAGCTTCGGCTCCGCCTCAGCTCGTATTCGCCTACCTCGGATGTTATTACGTCCTTACATTCCTTGATACTTAAATAACTATTAAGCTAAACGAAATGCAAGGACGTATTAACATTCGAGGAAGGGTAATATGTTGCCTTCCGCGAATGTTGTATCCTTACATTACGTGTTGTTTATTACATTTTTCCCACTTCCGGCAGCAATTAGCTTAAAATAATAAGACAATATTTGTAAAATTTGACATTTGTCGTCAGAACTATGATAAGAATTTGGTTTTATTTATATCTATTTTGTAAGGTAGCTACGCCTATTGCTGTAATTTACGTAACAAGTCAGGAAAGTGATGCTTTGCAGGACGAGAAGGTTAGTTGAAGTACGACGGCGTATGCCGAGTACTTTAAGCCCCCGAGTCCCGCAAAGACACTTCTCTGACGTATTACGTATACTATTTTTTCTGCAATCGCTTTAATTAATTAATAAATTTATTAATTAATAATCTCGACTGATTATTAACACTGAAAAAAGTTTAATCAAGTATGTTGGGTAGACGTGTGTTTGTGTCCCTAAGGTAATATCTAAAAATCAGACATGTTATCTAAGAACAGTACTATATTGATTCATTACACTACTCAGTACTGTAATGAGTTACTTATTTGCCGCAAAAAAGTCCTGTAAGTAGTCACTTCCCTGCCGGTTGCATAAAAACCTGTATTACTATTATTTTTCATTTTATGCGCAACATCAAGTTCATGAGTGACCGATATGCAACGTTTTGCGAATATAAGTTTATAACCGATGTAAACATCATTGTTCTAAAATCTTATTATACAGATTGTCACTATTCTCCTTGGAGCATAAACAACTAATGAGTGCGACAAGGAAGAGAGGTAATGGGTGGTCCAAGTGGGGATTCACCTATGCACGGATACTTGTGAATTTAAATAATTGAAGTATCTGTTTTACGTTTAATAGTATCTATGAACACGTAAATCACCACTTGGCCCGCCCATTATATCCCTTCGTTGTCGGACTCATTAGTTGCCTATGTATAGCGATGGTTGTAACAGTGTATATAAATTGGCTTTTGAATACCATTCACTCTAGCATTTGCTCTATCACAGATTACATTTCAGCTATAGACTTATAAATATCTGCGTTACTGCAAACCGGTAATTTCTCAATATTTTAATGAATCGTATTTTAGAAACAGAATACAATCCCGAGACGAATTTTCAATCCCGGAACTTCGGGATCACAAATAAATAATACCGATTCGTGAGATTGATCCCGGAACTCATTTACTATAAGTAAAAAATTAATTTTATGCGTTAACTTTAAGCTTGCAGGCACATTTTCCTTGACCTTTTGATTGAAATTTTGAAAATTCACCTAAAGAAATTGTGCTTAAACCGCCATTTTAGAAAATGGCGACTAAAATTCGTTATTTTGGAATTTTGCAAAAGCGCATTTTATCAAAAGAAGCTTCAAATAAAAATTGTTCAGCAGAAAAGTGTCTACCATTTTTGTTATTACCATTTTTTGATTGGCCTTCCCGCGAAGGCACAAAATGGCGTCGAACCTATATTGAATCTAAATAACGCCATGCACTTAAACGTTGAGGAAGCTTTTACATATACAGCGAGTACCCTAATCTAACTTTCCTCGTGAACTAATGAGTACAACTGACTTAAATAACTGAATTTTAGTATGTTGCTTCAGTTTTTAAATTAACCGTTTTAAATTTTTTTTATAATAAACACATAGAAATGCATATTACGACGTAAAACGGTGTTTATTTGGATGTCCGGTTTAACCGGAAGTGATAGATTTGTCGATTATTCAAAATAAATCGTTTTTATGTTAACTGTTACTAACGTATTAAACAACTAAACAAAACAATTTTGTTTATGTTTTATTAATAAGAAAAATAGTTATTTATTGTACAAGATGATAAAATTGCACTTTATCTTCGAGAGCGATTTTAGCGTCGAGGCGTCAGCCGAGACGCTAATAAGCATCGAGAAGATAATGATATTTTATCGTCGTGTGGAATACAACATTTTTTTCTATAGCAATTGTTAAAGAAGACCAAAAAATGAAGAAAAATCAATGATAAATTCAATTTAAAAGTGTCAGGAAAAAAACAGATTCACGAAAAAATGAGTAGGTGGCTTTAATAACTTTTTGGTTGCTATAGACTCTATAGTATAGAGTTTGTAGTGCGTAGAAAAAAAAATAAAATACTTTATCTATCCTTGCTGTTAAAGTACTACTTTATGTACCCTTGATGGTAAAGTGCTACTTTTCCCTCTAATTTTAGTTAATAATAGCACGTCTTAACAGTTGCTATAGAAAAAAATGTATTTAATATACATTTAAGATAATAATCTAGGCTGCATTGTGGAATTTTATGTTTTAGTCCCTTCTGAGAAAACTGCGTTTTATCATAAAAGCTCCAATGTGAGCATATGGAAGTTTTATATATTTGAAAAAAGAAGAAAAATGCTATCAATTTCAAACATCCAAAGTGCCACTTAAAAAATTAAAAATTGTACAATCTCCAGTTAAACCGGAAGTGCTTTCAAAATATTAGTAGTGTCAACAGATAGCACCAACTCCAGCATACCAATGATATTAACAACTTTCTTCGACAAATCAAAAGTTATTCTTGGTGAGTGGTGAACGTGAAACACCCTGTCAATGTAATCTAACGATAACAAAAACACTTGATTAGAATTACGTCAGCTTATTCAATATAAATATAAATTTCATAATGCACTTGCACCAGAGGTTCTTACATAAGCAACTAAATCAGACCTTGCTCGACGTGATTCCTTGTAAATACATATGTATAAACATATTGCATAATAGTACATAGTTTGAGTACCTATTAAAAATATTAATTCAAGGTAAATCTGTTTTATGCTCCTTATCAGGACACTATAAAATATTGGCTTTTTAACGTAAATTTTTTTATGTGTATGTCAGCTATATACGTAATGTAATTACCTATACACTCCTATTTTCACGAATTTCAAAACAAAAGTTCGGTTTTGCTTGGTTTTCATAAAATAAACAAAAAAATATGTGTTCAAGAGAACGCAAAAAACAATATCTGCTCAGTACACAGTACAATACAGACATAACATTCTATTTTTCGTCATTTCAGATTTGATTAAGTTTAAAATTCTGTTCGAGTTAATTAAGCAATTAAAACAACACGTGTTGCCTCACTGCGAAATCATTTTACTCTCCAAAATGTTTTTCTACCTACCAACGCGTAGGTTGTGGTTTCGCTTTATCAATTTTATTTCAAATGGACCAACCTTCCAAAAAACGTTGCATCATTCTCAGTTTTAGCAAGTATTTACAAACAAATTAACAAGGTGATACTGCATATAAGTACTAGATTTCTATTATTTTTGCAGCGTAAAGTAGCAAAATTATTATTTAGAATTAATAATTAGTAGGTTTTAATACTGCAATTTATATTAATTATTTTATTTCCCCGCTTAATTAAATTTAAAAGTTGTTTCGTATTAAAAAAATCGGGAAATTTTTTTTTCATACCGAATTGCAAATTGCGGAGGAGGAACTACCGATAACACATCAGAACCGTTACAATCTGTTTATGATTGAAAGCATCAGTGGTCGACAATATGGCAATTGGGAAATGT
Source organism: Ctenicera cuprea (assembly GCA_958336395.1). NCBI lineage: Eukaryota > Metazoa > Arthropoda > Insecta > Coleoptera > Elateridae > Ctenicera > Ctenicera cuprea. The sequence continues at coordinate 69,712,198 of OY284486.1, read as the reverse complement.
CACATGTCAGTTTTGTCACAGCCAGGATTGCTTCGCGATAAATTAATAACAGGCCTCCCTTGCCACACAAATCGATTTAGTATCATATCTGTAATTCGTTTGAGGTTTGGGACGCTTTATTGTGTTAGAGAAATTAGCGATTACCGACGTACCGCAGAAGAGATATTGTTGGTGCGGACTACTCAAAATAAAATGGGCAAGTCAGCCCCTTGTCAAAAATTGAGTTATTAAATTTAGCTGGAACGGTCTGGTCTGCCTAATTCAGTTAAAAGTGCAAAACACACATGAGAGTTTCGGCTGAGTAATATTCATAATAATATTAAAAGTTATGAAGCACATCTCAACGCATAATTACAATAAAACTGAAAGAGGGTTGGTTTGCCCAATTCAAATAGCGTATGAGGAAATTAGTTACGGAATGAAAATAACAAAATAAAGACAATTGTTATCACTAATTTATGTCATACAGTGACCGGCAAAATAATTGCAACATATGAGGACAATTTTTATTATTACAAAAACTTATTTTTGGGATCGCTTCTGCATCTAAGTTAACCTAAAAATTGATTTAGACATAAATCGCGTGACTTCAAGTTTGGCGGAAAATTCAAAAAAATTAAATTTGGATGAAAGGTCGATATTTTCATAAGTGGTGTTTCTAATTACAACAGAAATAAAGCCACACAGTCTCACTATCAGATATATTAAAAAAATATTAGTTTGATGATTTGGCTACATTTCGGCCTTGAAACTTGAAACAAGTATTTCCTCGATTTTTAAACTGTATACACAAAGAAAATTGTGGGTTTGGATTAATATAAATCCTAATTTGGATTTGAGGACACAATTTGTGGTGAAAATCTCCATTTAGATACCTAGTGTCTAAAGAATAGTGACATTTGAAAAAAATGACTAATTTAGAAAAATGTGACCAGAATATTGGTAAAAAGGTCATGTCCGTATTTTTTTTATTATCGTCTTTCTCCCTTAGAATTAATTGAACCCGGTCATGACACTTTAGATTTAAAATAAAAATTGACTCTAAGAAGATCAAGTTGCTTTAAAAATTTTGAAAAATAGTGCAGGTGTCTTAGCATTCTAAAAACGTCAACATATATAGGGTGTTCCATTTGAAATTCCAAAGTTAGGGTCATTTCCGGTAAAACCGAAAGTCAAAACCACGTGTCAAATATATCAAAATGTGCCTTTTGGGTTCATATTACTTTTGTTAAGTTTCGTTGCGAACACTCTAATCATTCCGTCGACAACCGATACAGCGTGAGAGAGTGCCGAAACTTATTGGCTCATTTAAAAAAAAATGTGTGGTTGGAATTCAGACGTAGGCATTCAATACTCAAAAAAACTTTAGATAAAAGGTAGTTTTGGAAAATATTTTTAGAAAGTCGAAATCAAAATTTTTGGGTATTAATATTAATAATTTGCAAAACATTATTAATCAAAACCTATCCATACAATTAGTATTAATTTTGGTAAAGTAATAAGGCTTGGAATCAGTTACATTGTAGTTTGTTTCGAATGCCTCAATTTATCTGCAACGCTTTCTATAAATTTTTGAAAATTAAAATATACTGCTTTACTATTCAATAAATAGAAGATGATCAAAAATGCACGTTAAAGTTAAAATGCTCAATCAGTTATAATATCAGAACAAATTTCTAAACTACCTCCATTTTTTAATAACCGAATTTTACAATCTGCTTCTTGATGATGTTTTTAATTCCAAGCTTTTTTCCCGGAAAACTAAGAACTCAATTATTTAATTTTATTAAGTATAAATGAGTCTAGTCAGAACGTAACGCAACAGATCTTGTTAGTAGGCCCTTCATATGTAGTATCTATTAGGGCTAGAACGTGATGATGCAATATATTTTAAGTATAAGAAAGCGTAAGCGCATGGCTTCTTTTTAAGAAAAAATAACGTATACGATATTCAGCGATTCCTGCAGTTACATCTAGTTTTAACAAGAAGTTTCAAATCAATATGTTGTCGTTTGTAAACATCTAAATTGGCCTACTAATTGCTCTCGTTGTCTTTATTTTATTGGAAACCTATACTTCCAATTAAATTTCCAATAGAAAACATCCATTCGAAATGCAAACATGCACAACCGGAATGTGTTACGTTACGATCTTTTATTCAGAGCGTTATCTAAAACATATTTACAACAATAATTTTTAATTTGTTCTGTTTTTACATAAAACAACAGTTTTGCTCAATATACCATACAGAAAAAGCTAGTAACATGAAAATTTGACCAGTAGCATCAGAAACTGGCTGGTCATAATGAAATGAAATTAAAATAAGTAAAACAGTGTAATTTCGTCCGTTGTCGTAGAAACAGTTTCATTTTCGCTGTAACCGGCTGTCGGAAACGCAGACGGACCAAACGGCTCAGTGGGCCGAATATGGTGCTCCTTTATTACTTTTCTTTTCTTTCTACTGTTTCCGAAACATTGACCAATTTCAGTTCGTGTCAAATTATAACGATTACGATCTGCAAGCGGTTTAACTGAAAAATCGACAAACGATGTAAAAGGACAGCGTCAACTCTAGTTAAGTTTGCGAATTCTCCTACTAGAAACGTTTCAGCAAGGTTTTATGGATTTATTAAGGTTAACTCTTATATTTTGGCAAAAATAAGGATGTCAATCGTATAAAGAAGTGAAGCAAAACGATGTAATTCGGTAACTGTCTGATCGAAAACGTAGAATAGTTATAGAAATTTCCGTTACTGTTTTGGCAGCGTTTAATTTTAATTTATCTTCTTACGGAGTAAAAAGTAAATACATTTTTAGGTTTACAACAACCAACATCGTATATACGACCAACATAATATACAATGAATTTTCCATTATATTTAACATTCCACACACAACATTCCGCTAATGCCCCCATGGAATTCGCTAATGATCTGTGGAATTTCGGAAGAGTAAAATTGATTTGCAGGCAACAGAGGTACTATGTTATTGTAATAATTTGATTGGAAATGATATATTACCTTACGTTGACTAATTCTTACGTCATAGTACAACTGAAATTCTTAATTTGGTAATCTGTTTTAATCCATGTCGGGCGCCAGCCAAAAATGGATATTTTATTTATCTAGCAATATTCAACGGGTAGTCAGATACAAATCAAAGTTATCTTTGATTAGGAATTGAATTGAATATTTTATTTAGTATTATTTACGGTGCCTTGAATGATAATGGCTGATTTCAATGTCAAGAAACCGATATAATAATAATAAAAAGTTGCTATTGTTACAAAAATAACCTCGAAATTGCGTTTTCGAACTTTTGTACTGACCTACCCAACAAACAGGTATTTTAATATCTAAAAACGTAGCAGCTTAAAAAAAATAAATTAGTACATAGCTATAAATTGAAAACTAACAATTTCAATGATTTCACAAATTTAAAATCTAAATACTTACTGTTTAACACCTTACGTCTCAATTTTTTGCTTAATAAAACTATATTTTAACAACAACATTACAAATAAACAAATTAATATTTGAACAAAGGGCAAGGAATAATACAAGAACAAATAATTTTTTACTACATTTAAGCACAAACTTATACGGCATAATAAATTATGGAAAGGCGCTAAACGCCAGCTGTTACTGCTCGAGAGATCCGCGTAGAGATCGGACAGGGGGTTGGCTGCTGAGTAACTTGCTGGTTGTATCTGAGTGTTGCTGTGCTTTAGAAGAAGCTAGTGCTGCAAGACTAGAAAAAGCGAGCTGCTGCAGAGCTTTAAACATTTATGTTTCATTTGGAAGCAGGGCTCTAGAGAGTGCATGCTGTGTTCGTTTGCTCCGAACTGATAGCATACGCTTAGTCTCTTGGTATTTGTACCGAAAAGCTCAAGTTCAATTGGCTTGAGAGCGGAAGAATAAATTTAAAATTTTTCACTTTCCAAGTTTCATTTAGACACTTTAGAGCAAGGATCTGTTGGTCGAAGGCAAAAATGTGTGAATTGTGTGATAGTCTATGCATTAAACACCCATACATTTCACGAAATGAGACGTTGAAACCAAACTCTCAATCGTTGTTTTATTTTAACATGTGGCACATTTACTTTTTAACTACTAGTATGTTCTTCTCAGTTTGTCATATCTTAACTACGCGAGAGCGGCCGTAGCTCAGTTATAAGCGCGCGTGCTACCAATGCAGCGGATCTGGGTTCGACTCCCGGCCCGGTCGTTCTCCCTTGCAAGGCAACGGTAAATCAACGAGGTGGATTTTTCTCTAGGAAAACCTCTCTGGAGAAAAAGTTCCAGCACTTCTTGTGGTTCGGAGCCCACGTTAAACTGTAGGTCCCCTATGTCTATATGTGCAAAATATTCATCTACGCGCACCAAACGCAGACATAGGAGAAAGGTCGCCAACACTCTGAATATGGTATGGCATTAGAAGAAGAAGAACATCAGGTGAGCCACCACTACAAATTGTAGTTCGTCTCAGGTTACCCAGAGTACAACAACTGTAAAAATTATCATGTATTATTTTGTTTGTTTGTCTATTAGTTTTCCATAAACCATATCTTTGAATGTCCGCGTCGAAGCTCCTTTCCATAAAGGCTCGCGCTATAACTATCACTAAGTTTCGCAAGCATAAAACTACGATGCTTTCTCAAAAAACGACACTTCTTTCAGTCTTACACTACAAGCCTGATTCTTCTTATTTAGAAAGCTTGACCTGCTCTAAACCTTCCAGTTTTACTAAGCTGACATTTTCCAGAATTTTTATTTTATTCCGACCATATTAAAATTTTTTATCATCCAAAATGGAGACTGGGCGCCATTTTAAATTTCCTTTTTAAATGGAAAGGGGGGTCGAGTGACACCTCATTGGAAAGATTTTTTAGTTCTGCGTCTGATCCTAGAGTTTCAAAGAAAAATATTCAGCCATAACAAAATGACAATGTTTGAAGATAAAAGAAGTCTATTTAAAAAAACTAAGAATTAAAGCTTAAATTAATTAAATTAAGTGTTCGAAATGTTTACCATTTACTCCTTGGCACATAAAAAGTCGGTTATGAAATTCCTTCCTTACATTTTCATAAGTTTCTGGACTGATATTTCTGCAAAAGATCCAGTTCTTCAATTGTGTCTGGACGGGTTCTGTACACTTTCGATTTTAGATATTCCCATAGAAAAAATCTAAGAAAGTTAAATCTGGGGAGTGAGCCCGTTATTCTACAGGCCCCCGCCTACCAATCCATCTTCCAAGAAAATGTCCGTTGAGAAAGTCAGAAACGGGCCTATAATAATGAGGCGACGCACCGTCTTGTTGAAACACAACGTTTTCAATATTATTTCCAGCCACCTGAGTTATTTCTAAGAAAATTTTGTACTGCAAATGAAAACGTGGACTACTGGATAAAAAAAATCAAAAAAATTTGAATTGGGTGAGTCCATTTGTTTAAAATCCGCCATTTTGTTATGGGTGGATATTTTTCTTTGAAACTCTAGAATCAGACGCAGAACTAAAAGACCTTTCAAATGAGGTGTCACTCGACCCTGGATAAAAAAATCAAAACAATTTTTAATTGAGTAAGTCCATTTGTTTAAAGCCCGCCATTTTGTTATGGCTAAATATTTTACTTTGAAACTCTAGCATCAGACGCACAATTAAAAGACCTTACAAACGAGTAGTCACTCGACCCCCCTTTCTATTTAAAAGAAAATTTTAAAATGGCGCCCAATCGCCATTTTGAATGATACAAAATTTAATTTTTGGCTAAAAATAGTATTTAATTTCCCATTAAATCACACCAAATATTGTAATAAAATATCAAGTCGTTCAAAAGTTAGTTAGGGGGGGGGCGTTACTTTATAGACAGACGGTATATGTGAAAGCTTCACTGTACCCAGTCAAAGAACGAACATTAGTGATTTTGTAAAGAAAGTGTACTTGGCTTACTTTGACATAAAACTTGGTGATCAAGACAAGTCTTGGACTTCACACAAGGTATGCAGGCCCTGTGTGGACAATTTACGACAATGGACCAAAGGAAAGCGAAAGAAACTAGCATTTGGTGTTCTAATGATATGACGAGAGCCGAAAAACCACGTAAATGACTGTTATTTTTGCCATGTTCAGACTTCGGGTTACAATAAAAAAAATAAGAATAAAATGACATACCCAAGTCTTGAATCAGCAATCCGCCCGGTGCCTCATTCAGATGAAATACCAGTACCAGTTTTTAAAGGACTTCCTTCACCCGAGAACGAAGAGAATATAACAGATGTTGGACATAATTATGATAGGGATTTTGAAGATGATGCTTCATGCTCTAACTCAGGGCCTCAGTATTTTAATCAGGAAGAACTGAATGACTTCGTGAGAGATTTAGGCCTTTCAAAAGAGTCGTCAGAACTGCTAGCCTCAAGATTAAATGAAAAAAAAAAATTACTCCAGCGCGGTACGAAAATAACATTTTATTGCAACAGGAAACATGATTTTTTACAATACTTCCGAGTTAAGAGTGGTTTAGTTTATCGTCATGATGTGTCAGGTTTGTTAAACGCAATGGGTGTGACATCTTATGATCGAAATGAGTGGCGCATGTTTTTGAATAGTTCAAAAAGAAGTCTAAAGTGTGTATTACTTCACAACGGAAATTTATATGGGTCACTTCCCATTGGCTATTCACTTCTTTTAAAGGAAAAATATGAAGACAATAAAAAAGTTCTAAAGTTAATACAATATGATGACCATAACTGGATCATATGTGTAGATCTTAAAATGGTTAGCTGATTACTTGGTCAACAAGCAGGATACACTAAGTATTCTTGTTTCTTATGTCTCTGGGATAGTCGGGCTAGGGACAAACATTGGACTCAGAAGAACTGGCCAGTAAGAACATCTTTAAATGTTGGAGAAAAAAATGTCATAAATCAGCCTTTAATAAATAGAGAAAAAATTATTTTTCCACCTCTCCACATCAAACGTGGTATCATGAAGCAGTATGTAAAAACACTAAAGCCCTATATGTTACTACCAAAAAAAATCTTTGTATAAAACCTCGACCTAACCTTTCAGTCAATTAGAGACAACAAACTTTTTTGGTGTGCTTTTTTAAGTGTGTCCTTTTAGAAGGATATCATTTTTCGTCATTTGTAAATTAATATTGTTAATAAAATAATAACTTCATTTCTGCAAATACATGCAGATATCTTAAATATTGTACTAATAGGGTAATAAATATTCTATATAATTTTTAAACCATAGTCTTCTGTTTATTTTCAACAAATCTTGGCTTCTCAGCTATCCAAGGTAGTTAAACTTCTCCGGAATCATCGATTCAAGAATAGTTGACTTTTTACAAGTTGATCGCCAAGTCGAGGTTAATGTTTGAGCACATAAACGTATTAATTAACTGTTAATATTTTTTACACCAGTGAAGTACTCTACATTAGGAGCTTTGGTAGACGAGTGGAGTAGGCGCTTGCAGCCAACGCCACAGAGGTTTTCTGGAGTCTGTGGCTCTGTTTTGCCCGGGGTTCGAATCCGAGCCAGGGCAGTTTCTCAGCTCCCGGAAACCTCTTAACGTAGAATAGTTCTAAGTAGTTTTTAGGGATTTATTTAAGGTAGTACGTAAGGCAGTACGCACAATGAACCCGACAAAGTGGCCTAAGACCTGAAGTGCAAAATACAGAAAACAATACCCTATATCATCTACAGTGTTTAACTATCCATGAACACCTCGATATTTTTGTTAATTTTTAACGTAACCCTTTCTAATTTTGGTCAGTTGTACAACTCCTTAAGACGTATGTCTTTATGCATATATACCTAACTTAAATAATTACATCAGCCGATCATGGTCAGAAGAAAATCTGAAATTTCCATATATTGCTTCGCGTTAGAGAAACGGCAAAAAATTGTTCAGAATCAAAAAGCACCCCTAGATACCAAATATCGTAAAAAAAATTAAATTTTTGCGTTTACAATTAAAAGAAGCAACAAATGTATATGAAATTTAGTGGTATTTTTTTAATCTGAACAACTTTTTTAAATAACGTTTTACTGCTTCTCGAACGCCAAGCAAATTACGATTTCACATTTTCTTCTGATTATAAGTAGTTCCGATAGTAAGCTGATGTAATTATTTAAATTTAGTGTATATGTCTGCATGCAAATTTGCTATGTTAAAAGCAGCAACAATGTCGAGGTTGTTCATGAAAAGTGAAACACACTTTATATGCAAGCTTAACGTGTTCATACTGTTTGTTCAATACTATGTTAAAAAAATGCAAAATTGGCTGATCTGAAAATGTAAACTATGAATTCGTCTAAATTAGGAACTGTGCGTATGTGTGTAAGGAAATGGCATTTGCACTTTTCCAGAAATAAATAAGTGACTTTTACAGCTTTTGTTCTAATCATCTGCTTCACATTTCAGAGCATGAAAAACTAAGATCATGTAGGAATGTGTGCTAAGTTTAGATTGTAAGGGCAATATTTTAGAGAACAAGTTTGCAAGTCCATAAGCACATGGACTTGTTGGTAAAGCCCAAACCCCACATGTATTTGAATATATCAAGTTGCGTATTAACAATCGGGATCTCGCTTATTTGAGAAGATACGAAGGTGGTAAAATTAGATCAAAGTTGTGAAATAGTGCTAAGTAATAATCCAAAAAGGAATTATACAGAATATTACTCCAAACCACACTTCTGCGTGCACTCTTACCCTCTAAAAAATAAATATTCTGATAACATTAATTCGTTCCTTCTTTAGCAATACCTCCCTCAAACCATTTTTCTGTACTCGCATAGCAAAATTCTAATAATGTTAAGAATCACTCAGTTTAAAAAAGAACATCAAAAGTCGCCTCTTTATCTTCTAAAAAGTAAAACTTTTGTTTACGTTAACATAATATTCTTTTTCACGCCACCGGCAATGTAAGTAGGCCTTACATCCATAGCTACAGGGATCGTAAATGGCTGATAACATTCGTGTACTAGTTACCCTTGACGACGGAACTTAATAGTGTCACTTACATCCCTAGGAAAATAATGTTGATTTTAACTGTTCGTTGATACGGTAACAAGCACAGGCAACTTAGAATAATGGGGCTTTTAAAAAATAATTCCGATGACAGCTGTCAAAACGAACTTTTAAAAATATGATTAAATTTCTACCTGTAGGCCTACTTACATTGCCGGTAGCGTGAAAAATTTAATAAGTAACACGGAATGTATCGACTAATAACATCCTCGGCAGGCGACAAGCTTCGGCTCCGCCTCAGCTCGTATTCGCCTACCTCGGATGTTATTACGTCCTTACATTCCTTGATACTTAAATAACTATTAAGAACATTACATTCGAATCGCACGGTTGTGTACCTTCATCTCTTAAAAACAAACATTTTTGAAAATATCGATAAGAATTCCTTTTCAACCTCTCTATGCACGTCTTCCGTTAAAACTAAAATTTTCTAAGTTGGGTATTCATTTTAGGAATACCACTTTCAGAGCACCTCAAATTTAAAAAAAAATCTAATTTTGTTCAGAATTGCCCCTTATCCAAAATACTATCCCGAAACTAACCCTAAAAATTAAACAATTCTATAGAAATATCCTGTACCATGCTACTTGTTTCAGAAAAAAATAACTAAAAATTCCATTCCTAAAAGACGAAAATTGCTAAAAAAAATACCAATAAGTTAAAGGTAATAATAATCAATCCACATTACCAGTCAACAACGATAGCTTCATCCTATAAAAATTGTTTGAGAATATAACGCTCATATCAACTTCATATCGATTGGAAATTTTAGTATAGGCTTGTAGAGTGTGGGTGAGGATATCGTAAAAAAAGTCACGAATCGGCAGATTGTTACTAATATAATATCGTATTTGGAAATGCAATTTTAAATTTTCAAACATAAGATATGTCGGTACGTAAATCTCTTTGCGCCGAGTTACATGGATTTCTATTGTTTTTAAAGGTGCTTGCTATAAAATTTAATTAAACACTAGAAAACGACCGTAAGAGTTTAAATAATTTTTTCTATTACGGTTTTATAAGGTTATTCTTAAAGCACTGTTTTAGCTACAAAACAGTGTTTTAAGAGAGTCTTTTAAAGCACTGTTTTTAGTAAAATTTCACCAACAAAGATTGGTATTCATGATATATTCCTGATCAAATTTGGTAAATTTAGTATGTATGCCAACATATACATACTAAATTTACCAAATTTGATCGCAGCAATTTTTTATAACGTTTTTTCATTAATTCTCCTTAATAGAAAAAATAGTAAAAACAACTCGTTTCATAAGGCGCCTGCCGCACTCGTCCATTGAAAAACTTGGTCGCTACGCTCCCTCGTTTTTCAATCTTGGACTCGTACGTTAAGACAATGCCTTATGCATTTTGTGTTTTAATATACTATTCATGAACTTGTTATGTCGAATCATAATTGAAAATGTAAATAAAATTGTCAATTCAATTGGTTTCAGAAATTGAATACTTTGTATCTAGACACGTAAACGAAGCATGAGAAGAGGAAACAGAAAGGGTTGTATTTAGTGAAGGAAATTTACTAGAAATGTTTATGGAAGACGATATCTGAAATGCACTACAGGTTATTTTTGCCGTTCCGCACACAAAACTAAACAAGCTGAATCGACTAAACTGGATGGATGATGGCCATTTCATTCACCAATTCTAGCAGCAATTGTTACGGGCCCGTTTTGTAACTCTGCCTCTCCGGGTCATTCAACAACGACGTGACCAAACGGGAATTCTATCGATGACCAAATACACTCGACGAGTCTCGACACTAACAAAACCCGACAAGCGCCGGAGCTTTTCCACTTTTTACGTCCGAGTTTCGCGTCCAATTATTAGGAAAACAAAGACTAGATTACAAAATCCGAAAAACTGAAAGCTCCATTATCGAAATGGGAGGTAATTGAAATTTCGCTACCATCCTTGTTAGGGCTAAATTAATTTACAGCTCGAAAATGCTAAAAACACTCAAGCGTGTGTTTCTCGTTGCGCCGCGACACCCTCTGCAGTTTTCTGTTTACTTTTCGAGTAGGGACGTGTAATAAACAAGATGCCAACAATAAACACATTAAGTAGCCGTTTATATTAGGGTCACAATAGTATTAAAGTACTTGGAAAGCCAGGGACAGTGGAAACGCGGAAAATTCGGGACCCCGAGCTGTAATAAAGACCTTAATGTGACGCATAACTGAAGAGCCTTGCAACCATCACCTACCATTTTACCACTCACCATTACGGGGAAACAGAAAATATATACGTTGTTCTTTGTGAGAAGAATCGGCTCTGTATGTTCCCTAAAATAAACATCAGATAAGCTTTCTTTTTATTCAAAATATTTCTTTGAAGATTTGAACATGAACATATCTGTCGTTTCAACTTTAAATCCTAGAATTTGCAAGACAGGCTCAGATAGAGTGAAAATGATGTAAGGTTGACATCAAAAAAGTTAGGAAAGCTGATCCAACCCTTAATACTTCACACGAGCTAAAGTGAAGTCTGTTTTCGTCAGCGATGCATCTAACATCTAACAAGTATCGATTGCTGATCCTTTTTATGTCTCCGTCGAATCCCTATATCAGACTATGCTATAGTCTACATGTCATATAATATAGTAAACTCATTGTTAGTTTCACGACCGTTTTCATCAGTTTTACAGTTATCGAAGAAGTTGGTGCGGAGATATATTGACGCATCAGCTTTCTTTCAACCGGCCATACGATACCGTTGTTACTTCAATATTTGAAATGAAATCGATCAAGCGCCAGATGCTTTGATAGATTTTGTTAAACGTGTACTTGTGCTGCGACGAATGCTTGTCTGCCACTAAGCAAAAGCTGACGCTGAATATAAAGCCCAGGTGAACAACATCACAGAAAACCCGTGGGGAATGCTTTTCACCTGAAATGAGAAAAGGTAAATATAAAGTGTTAAACAGAGAGTCATTAAAAGCCAACCTGAATGTAAATTAATGCGGACCTTTTGTAACAACCGTTCGTAAAAATATCAGTGAATGAAAATTTACAAAAATATGGAAATACGGAAACGTATACAAGCTTTAAAAAAATTGTATTATAATTTCCCCCAAAGGTTTGTAACAGCCGTGGAACAAAACTCTTTATAATTAGATGTATATGTATTTATTTGTAACTGCTTGTTTATATTAAGTGAGCAGCACGTGCTTTTTTACTTGATTTTATTAGGTATATCTTAATTTTTCTAGCAACAACCACTATTTCAAAATATAAAATTACAATTTTGTAAAGAATTTTGAAGCACTTACTTTTCTTATTCAAAAAGCGCACCTTAATTAATTATTATTGCAACTAAGTAAGAGTTGGGTAGCACTCCGTTAAATATGAATTTGCCCTGACTTGTTTACTGAATCATTTGACGTTAAGCTTTTAAAACATTGTCCAGCCGTGACGTCAAAGCTTGCTAAGCGTTCTTGGTTTAGTATTTGATTGGAAGTAAAGAGCACAATAACCGATAGAAATAATAGTAAGTGTCAACATCATAAATTCATTGGTTATGTGCGACTAGTTTATTAATTTTGTCAGTTGCGCCTAACTTTGCTTTTGCTTATGGTTGCCAATTTAGGTTTAAGAAAAAAACGTTCCCGGAAAAGTCTCAAAAATATGCCCCTAGAAAACTTTTGCGTAAAAAACACCCGTCAACAAATATCATCTGAAAATCACCATCTTCAAGGTCTTGTAGGCCTGTTCCGTCTTCGTGTAAATTGGTCTGCCCATCTTCTTCTGGGTCTTCCTATACTTCGTCTTCCTTCGGGTCTGTATTCGTATAAGGACCTGGGGATTCGCTGGTTATCCATTCTAAGGACATGGTCGAGCCAATTTTGTCTATTTTCGTCAATTACTTCTAAGACACTGGTCATTTCAAGTTCTGCTAATATGTCTTCATTTCTTTTAAAGTCCTCCCACGTGTATCCAGCGGTGGGTCTTAAGAACCTCATTTCTGCAGCTTGAATCCTTTTTCTTTGACTTTGAGTCAGCGTCCAACATTTGCTTCCATATAGTAGCATTGGTTTCGCCATTACTTTGTATAGTTTTAACAGTGTATTTTTATTCGAATTTTTAAATGTTTTGCTTATCGTTCCGCATGTGTATTGGAATCTGCTAAGTTTCATTTCTAAGTCGGAATTTGTTATGTATGACACGTTGTATCCCAGATAATTAAAGGCTGTTTTCTGTTCTATGGGCTTATCATTGAGTACTATTTTTGCTCTTAGGTGTTCTGGCCCTCTAAATGCGAGTATCTTGGTCCTTTAAATTGATATTTCTAACTGATATTCGTTGGCTATTTTATTTAGTTTATAGACTGCTCTTTGTAAGTCATCTTCTGATTTGGCAATTATTATTTGGTCATCAGCGAAAAGTAAGGGTGTCAATACGTGTATTATTTATTTCAGTGTGAGTAAGTAACGTACGCTGCCATCTATCGACCAATTCGTCAATATATATGTTGAATAGGGTGGGAGACAGGGGACACCCCTGCCTTATCCCACCGTTTATTTCCACTGTATCCTCCGACGTCTCCTTATCAATCCTGAATCTTGTATTAGCATGGAGACTTTGAGCAACTCTGACGAGGTGTTGGGAAAGCCTCTGCGGATCATATTTTTCCATAGTTTATTTCGGTTCAATGTATCGAAAGCCTTGACGTAGTTTATAAAAGCAATCAGAGTTCGTAAGTTATATTCGCGTCGTTTTTCAATCATCTGGACTACTAAGAAAATGCAATCTGTACACGAGCGGCCTTTTCGAAATCCATGTTGAGCTTCTCCAAGGATGTTCTCGCCAATAGCATTAATTCTTCTTGTGATGATCTTTGCAGATATTTTGTATACAGAATTCAGTAAACTTATTCCCCGGTAGTTGTCGCTTTTGTTCCTATCGCCTTTCTTAAATATTGGGGTTACCAAAGCTATTCCCATTCTTCAGAACATGACCTGTTGTCCAGCATATATTCAAGAAATTTAATAGTCGTGTAAGCAATTTATCAGAGGCGTTTTTGAAGAGTTCTATATTCAGCGCATCAGTTCCTGGAGCTTTTCGGTTTTTAAAACTTCTTATGACTTCTATCATTTCATTTTTGGTTATCTGGTACACATGCTCATTGATATCTGCAATTACATTATCTACAGTGTCTGGTGGTAAATCGGTCCATAAGGTTTGGTAGTAATTGTTCCATATATTTACTGGGATTATGTTAAGTTGGAGTTGGTATTTAACAGTTGAAGTTAAGTGTTTGAGGGCTTTATACGCTCTTTCTTGGCGACCGTGTATGTCATCCTCCAGTGTTTGAGCATATCTGTCCCAACTCTGTCGTTTTAGATTTCTCACTTCCTTTTTAGTAATGGCACATTTTCGCATATATATAGTTCTATTCTCCGGCGTTGGGTTGTTCAAATAGTGCAGGTATGCAGTTTTCTTTTCGTTTATTATTTGTGCGATGTTTTCGTTCCATATTTTTAATCCGCGATTTCTGTACCGCTTATATCTCGTACCCAAAGCTTCCGAGGCTGCCGTAGTTATTATGTTCTTAATCTCTTGCCATTCTAAATTGATGTTATTCTTTACTGGTTTTTGTGATGTATATGTATCTAATCTTGTTTTATATAGATATCGGATACCGTCTTCCTGGAGTAAATGTACTTTAAATATTTTTTTCCGTTGTGTTGCAGTTGTGGTATTTTTTCTCCATCTGGTTGGTAGTGCGATGTTAGATATTAGTAAGAAATGGTCCGATCTTATGTCATTACCTCGAAATACTCGTGTGTCTTGTACTGCATTACTTAGCTTTTTGTTTGTTATAATATAGTCAATTATAGAGCGGCTTCCCCTATCACTCCATGTATATTTTTGTATGTCTTTATGTCAAAATAAAGTGTTTGTTATTCGTACCTCGTTAAATGCTGCAAAATCCAGCAGTCGTTTTCCATTTGTATTCAGTGGTTCTTCTCCTTCTTTTACCATGATGTTGTCGATTGGAGTTTTTCTTATTCGGGCATTTAGATCGCCAGCCAGAACATTATAGTAATTTTTGTTAGTTTTGTTGTAGACTTGTTGTATCTGATCGTAGAATTCTACAGGGTCTTCGTTCCGTCCTTCTTCGGGAGCGTAAACTCCGATTACAGACGTATATCCTTGCGCTATGCGGCATCGGAGTTTAATTATTCGTTCATTAATAAATTCGTAACTTTCTATTCTGTGCTTATGTTCTTTTTTTATTAAAATTGCTATTCCGGCCTTTGCTCTTTTTTTGTGGTACGCCACTATACAAAAGTATGTAGTGTTCCAGTTCTTGAGAGCCCTTTAGTTTCTTCTTTGTTTCTGGGATGATTGCCAAATCTATCTTCTTCTTCTTAAGTTCTTCTTGTAGTTCTACTTCTTTATCGTACATTGCTCTAACATTCCAAATTGCTATTTTCAGATATTCTGCAATTCCAAATCGTCCGTCCTTTTTTAATGCTGTTTTCGTCATCCAATTTCTGTCCTTAGTTCCGAGGCTCTTTCCATGAAGATTTTTAGCTAATCAGAGTTTTATAAGTATGGGGTGCTGGCCCATAGCTAAGCCCTCTTCCTTTACCCGGGCTTGGGACCGGCAACAGCACCGATGAATTACTCAATCCATCCACCGGTACTGCAGGCGGAGTTGGTAAAAACACCCTCCAGTAAAAACATTCTCCGAAAAAACAAGACCGGTAAAATTAGTTTCCAGAAAAAAACCAACACTGAAAAAACATGCAAGCACGTGTATTTTTTGCTGGTAGGGCTTTCTCTGAAAAAGATTCGTTGATCGATTTATAGCAAACAAGAACAAATTTTATTGTGGACTTATATGTAAGTGTCTAACAAGATTTTGTTACTGCTTATTTATTAGTTCCAAAAACTCTAAAAATGACGAAAATTTGCAGGATTGACCTTTTCCAGTTTTTTAATAGAATTTCTTCTGGGGCTTGTATAGAAATTATTTCTGGGGATTTTATCCTAGAGTTTTTTTAAAGGAGGTTCATTTTGGGAGCAGCTCTCATTCCCGACACCGACTCAGCGAAAAAAGCATTCGGAGCGGCGCGCGCTTAGTATAAAACTACCAAAAAGAAAGAGGGTAGCTCACAGGTTTTGCCGTGAGCTACGCTCTCCGTTTTTTTAGTACGTGGTTAAAGTGTTAATTTATATATTACTTAGCAATTTACCTCATTTAACAAAGTTATTTGTCTTTGGCACGCAGAAAATGTGTGCCTTCATTTATCAAAGTACTACTTAGAAATAAATTAGTAAACTGAAGATAATTTAAAGTAGGTAGAAAACCATGAATGTTGTGGAAAACTTGATAATTATAGTAAAAGAAAACGTCAAAATATAAAAAATAAATGGTTTGAGAAGTTCCTAAATATATGTTCTTCAGAAATAATCTCAATTTTTTTTTTAATTATTACATTTTAATATTTAGAGTAACTGCATCCTGTCTTCATCGCTTGAGTGGGGAATTTTATGCTCTGGTCTCTAGTAGTAATGCCAAGTAATGTCTGTAAAAAATGAAAAAAGTTACTTTTTTCTATAGCAACTGTTACAACGTGCTATTATTAACTAAAATTAGAGGGAAAAGTAGCACTTTCCATCAAGGGTAGATAAAGTAGTACTTTAACACCAAGGATAGATAAAGTATTTTATTTTTTTTTTCTACATTAAATACACTAGGAACCGAAAAGTTATTAAAGCCACCTATTCATTTTTTCGTGAAACTGTTTTTTTTCCTGACACTTTTAAATTAAATCTATCATTGATTTTTCTTCATTTTTTGGTCTTCTTTATCAATTGCTATAGAAAAAAATGTTGTATTCCACACGACGATAAAATTTCATTATCTTCTCGATGCTTATTAGCGTCTCGGCTGACGCCTCGACGCATAAGTGCAATTTTATCATCTTGTACAATAAATAACTATTTTTGGCTTTATATTGTTATACGTCACAGAGTCTTAGTAATCTGCGAACGATGAGTCATAATTTGTCATAGCGTTCCGAGCCACAAAATATTTTGATCTCATATCTAATAACTGCTGGAACTAGAACGTTGATATGACATACCTTAAAAAACATAAAAAGTTAAGGTATGTGAAAGTTCAGGCGAATGTAAGCCCATTTTTCATGAAAATGTCTTGAAGATAGAGTGAGAGTAGGTCAATGCTCAAAAAAATTGAAACAAATATTTAAAAGCCTAGAGAAGAAAACTTTTAGAAGGTAGACACTCAACCGAGCATAGATGAGGGATTGATATAAAGTTTGGATTCTCTCCTAATTCAAAACTTTTTGACTACGACTCTGCATAACGAATTGAATGCTGAAATTTAATATAAGTTTACACAGTTCAAACTCTGTTCATTTGCCTACACAAAATACGCCTACGGTGGAACTAAATAAATTCATGTTCTTGGAAATTAATTTACATTACAATAAATCACTATTCAAGGTACATATGTACAGCTTTGAGTTGTTTTGGTGAATAAATGCCAGCAGCTTAATATTATGGAGTGAGTACACATAGTTTCAACTACATCAACATTACAGTTTTATTAAATTTCCTTTACTACAGCAGACTAATGTAATGTCGCATAAGGGATTTCAGATACACAAAAAATACAGCAACAGAAACGCTAATCAAATAATCACACACCGTACAAATGCGTTAACCACATCATGCTTTATTCAGGCGTATTAACTATACAAGCATAAAATTTCTCTTTTGTTATAGCCGTGTGTTACGAAGAACTGGGGAATCAGTCACTCAATCTACCATATGACACGAAATTATTCATAGGTTAAATTTTGGTTTTATGTGTGTATCGTATACACTGCATGGTTACTCTTACTGTGCAGCAACGAACACCATCCATACATCCTATTTGTGGACAACCTGACACTAATAAACCTATTAATAAAATGTTTAACGTGTGTGAAAAAAGTTCATGAACAAAAACCGAAAAAAAGGCAAAACAAACAAAGACTCCGAAAACAACTTAAAAAAAACAACCCTCTTAAAAATTCTTCTAAAAAAAGCGGAAAAAAGTTAGTTAAACTTAGCACTTCTCGCCATTTATAGCAAACTGCCTTAATAGGGATATTAAAAATGTTTTTAGAAGTAATAAATATGCATATAATTCAAAAGTTAAATTCGCCTTTATTAACACGTATTTTTTCGGGAAAAGTTCATTCTTTATTCTACAGTGAACCGCCACTGACCAACAAGAAAATAGACGTAGTTTTGTTTATGTCATGTTTTTTCGGAGATTTTTTTTTAGGAATTTATTTTACCGGGTTGTTATTTCAGGTTAATGGTTCTACTGCACGATCTTTTTACCGGTTTTTACGGGCGATTTTTGTCGGCTGGTGTTTTTTCCATCCATTTTTGCCCAGGAAAGTTGTTCTCCGCCTTATTTCAGTAACGTCCGTGAACCGAAATTAGCCCCTATAAATTCAAGCGCCACTAATGGTATGAATAAAGTTAATAATCTGACCGCACATAATAATCTGCCGACTTCGTGTTTATCGTTTTTTCACGCTCAGTGGTGTTCTTTTGGAAAGGGCCAGTATGTAATGTTAAGCAAAACCACGTTTTAGTAGCAACCTTAATCTACTGCTTATTTAGTTTGATTGTATTCTATGAAGTATTATTTTTCTACTTATTTGGTGCCTTTAATTTATTTAGCCATCATTGTTATTGTTATTTTATTTAAGTGCTAATAGCAGATGTCAGTATTAACCAACCACTGCACGCAGGCTTTTGTAATGAAATGCCACGTGCCTATTAACAGTGCTACGCTAACAAAAACAGCGGCGTTTCAGAGACAAACAACCAATTCAACGTTTCAACCACCGCGCAGTGTTGTTTAAGTAGCAATATTGCAGTGCACAACGAATGGGGGAAGTCATCCGACCAAAGCCCAGATCGCGCTGGTTGAGGGATCGGATAAACAGATTCCCATTGTTTTCTGAAGTATAACATCAGAAGTGGGATTCCTATGTAGTGCCATTTTTGGGTATTTTTTGAGAAAATCTAGTTTCAGCATATTGCGCAACATTGTTCGACAAGTGATACACCCAAACGCCGTTAGCAATAGACCTGCAAATTCAATTAGCTTACTGCCATTTCATCCTGTTAGTATTGAGCTATCTGGTGGATAAATGAAGTAGAAAGAGTTAAGGGCGACTTTGAGTGATCAGATCGAGAAACCGTATGTAAACGCAGGTGAGCGCTTAGAGAAAGCATTAAATTGTAAGTTAAATCCATTTTCTTGTTCCTCTGACTTGCAGGTTTTTTTAGGGCCTCTCCGATGTCTGCTAGCCACCTCTTTATTGGTCTTCCTCTTTTTCTTCTGCCTTTTAGATTTCCATTCAATACAGTTTTAGGTGTTTTATTATGCTCCATCTGTCTTAGTATTCTTTTTTTAATTAAGCTAAGTCGGCATTCTTCTTTTTTCCTTAATACTCCAGCTTCTCCTGAGTATGTGACTATCGGCTTGACTGCGGTCTTATAGATTGTTATTGAGCTCCTGCTTATATTTCTTTATTTGAAAATATCTAGCGGTGCTCAGTTTTTTTTTATTATTTAGCACTATTCCAGCTTTCATTTCTTCTTCTGTTATATTGTCGTGAGTAATTAATTATAGTTCCTAAGAAACATCAGATTGCAATATCACGAAGCGTTATGAAAAACAGTATATATTTTAAAACATACAACAATTTTTGATTACATTATAGAACTAATTCCCTATGTCTTTTGCGTTAGTACTTACATCAAACCTTCCATTTTTTTTCTTACTCAGTAGAAAATATAGCACAATACAATTTTGTATTGTGTTATATTTTCTACCAGTGTCCATCGGAATTGATCGTAAAACATCGTTTAATCATCTATAAGTGAGCAGTTGTACACCTAATCAGCAAAAAAGATTGCATAAAGCTTTTGCCGATTTAGAACATTGGGGCGTGGCCGTTAGGACGCAGCCGTTAGAGCACCGCCGTTGGGGCGCGGGAAACTAAAGCACGAGAATACTAGGACGCGGGCCATTAGGGCGCAAAGACGCTAGAGCGCGAAAACACTAAGGCGTCGGATATTAGGTCGCGGAACACTATGACAATGACAATTACATTTACATAGATCCGGCTCTGAGTAGAATAGAAGTGCAACCAAAACGAATTGTTTTGCAAAATAGAGTCACGTTCGAAATATAATACAGTTTTCGCGCCCTAGTGTCCTGCGCCCTAATGGCCGTCGCCCTAGTGTCCTCGCGCACTAGCGTCTTTGCGCCCTAATGGCCCGCCCCCTAATGGCCCACCCCCTAATGGCCCGGCCCCTAGTGTCCTCGCGCCCTAGTGCGTCGCGCCCTAACAGCGGCGCCCTAACGGCCGCGCCTTAACGGCTGCGCCCCAATGTCCGGATCCTAAGCTATTGCAATGCTATAATTTAGCAGGTCCGTACTGGTGATAAGATGTGAGAAATATTTCCAATTTGGATTTTTTCCAAGTTCGAAATTTTCCCAAGAATATTCTCTATCTTCCTATAAATACACAAATCAAACAATTTATTTTAAAATTTAATATACTTGCATACTGCAAGTACTGTGAACGGAGTACGCAATCTGCACTGTCATTAGTCGTCAATCAATGGGAGTAGGTGTATATTGAAGTTACTACGCACAAAAATTTTCGAAAAGTTAATGCTATGATGTGAAAAAAATTTTCAAAAATTTGATTAATTTACAAAGCAATATTACTCATAAACTGGCCATACGATTGCTTTTAAATTTTGTAAACTCGTAAAACTTCAAATGAGCTACAGTTTGATTTTGCCACAGCCAGCTAATTCCTCTGTGAATTTTTGAAAACCAAAAATTCATGCCCCCCTTTTTAATGGACAGGACGATTAAAATTTATTGTTTAAGTAACATGCCCGTGGGTAATAGTATAATTATGAATTTTATTTTTAGGTGCAGTAATACTTAGGGTGGTTGATTTTCTACATATTTCCCTATTTATGGCGAAAAAATTTGTCCATGCGTTTTTGGTATTTTTTAAACCCCGAGAAAACTTTCTCCAAAAAATAATTATACTTTAAAAAAATTTCCACTGTAACTAAATCAGCTTAGGAACATCAATGACAACTTAAGAGTGCACGAGATAGATAGCAAAACACGTAGTGCATAAGAGACGAACATAGTATAATCACATCATAATAAGCAAAAACTACTCAGGCAGTTATATTTCATACTAAATATACTAAAAAAATACTAAATACTCTACAACTTAAAACAGTTCTAGTGCTGTAATTGTTGTGTTTATATAATATATAAAAGTAATTATTTATACATAAACATAGGAAAGTCTAGGCGAAAATTCTTGAATCATTTTTATATCTAGTTTCTCATACGTATTGCGAATGGTGACATTTTGCAGAAATACATGTGATGAACAATATGACATCCACACAAAGCCAAAAACCGAAACAGCAAGTGGTTACATTAATAACACTTAAAGATCAACTTGTATGCTCAGGACAATGGCATTTCATCATTTTGTGCGAGGATCAAGTCAATGAATTTAAACAAGGGAAGACAGAAGATCAGGTAGCTGACATCCTATAACAAAGGAATTACCAACATTTGCATCTAAATAATTAAGCGTTGCTAATGGAAATTAGAATATTTATAGTCGGGAGCGTTAAATGTTTTGTAATTGGCGTTATTATGTATGCGTTACTGATTTCAATTGTAATTTTGTGGTATTTTCTCTTTTTAATAAAAATTATCGTTTGAATTGGAGTTGGTCTACAATTGTTTTGTTTTTAATTGTTTCACATTACGGATGTATCGATTGTTCATTGTTCAAGTACTAAGTTTAGGCCATAAAGGCCCATTGAGCACTCTTTGATGATATCGTGAAGCAGGTTAACCACAGTAATGATGGCCGCTGATCTATTCATTACGACATCCTGTACGTCCTTTGCATCTAGATTTCAGAACCCCAGCAGTTTATGAAAGCTCCAGACGGTAAGACAATTTCATAATTATTTAACTACGGGGATTAAGGTTTATTAGTTGGGTCTATATTAATAAATTGTTAGAGTTTATATACGACTTAACATCTAAGGTTATATTGCTTCTGTTTAACAGTACAAGTGATTTTTATTTCCTGAGTTCCGAAACGGCTCCAGCGCTAGTTTAATATTACTTTTCTCGCTACTGCCATTGATCTAGGGTAAAATAATTGGTATCTCGGCAGGAACTTTTCTGTCCTTATTAAAAAAACAAACGACTTGAAATATGAATCTGGAAGTACGTCTCATAACAAATATCATTTCAATTAAAAGTTCATATCAATTTAAAACTGCACGTCAAAAGAGATTGTAATATAATAAAATTCAGTTTTGTAATAATATATAGAAGCTACGGATAGGCAGTCATGTTACGTCGTTCAACTATATCGGCTGGTCTTATCATCCTGTTAAAAAATTAAATGAGAGCACTTCAATCTGGGACCTTTATCGGATGTGCTGCGCTGCGGAACGCGTTTCGCCTCAATCATTTAAACCCAGATTTGGTTGCCTGTTAATAAATAATGCATTAAATCGATACCCGCTCTGTCTGCAAGACAAAGGAACGGCTACATTTTTATCACTTTGAATAAAACACGCATTTCTAAAATTTCCTTCTGTATTTTTAATACGCGATCGCACAGGCAAGCGCATAAAACAATAAAGCGCATCCGTAGAATATAATAATTCTAAAAGGGAGAAGGCAAAACCTCACTATATCTTGTTTTAGTTGTTTTATACCGTCGCATTGCAATTTTATATCTAACCGTATAAAACGTTGCGGAAAATTGCGGACAATAATTCTAAATTTCAGTCTCTGTGCACATTTATAAAACGACCGGGTCCTTCTTTGTCTCAAGCTCAGGTAAGCAGCTTCAATGCTAAATTGGATCAACTCAATCATAAAATACAGGAAATTGCCTTAAGATTGCCGCAGAAAGAAAATAGAAGGAAATACAGGCGAATTTAATATTGACTTTCAGCAGCCGTTGTACCAGCTTAAATAGTTTTAGAAAAATGTTATCTTTGTTCTGTCTCTGAAAATAAAATATTATCACGCATAAGTGCTTTGTTTATTTCTTTTTAGATAATGAAATAAAATCTGAATTTGGTTAGGTATATAATAGCTGAACCCATGGCCTTCGCCCCACGCTTTATTTGATAACTTGCAACTGCCGTGTCGCGCTAGTTACATGAACATTCGCTCAAAAGATACTTATTTAAGCCACAAAGCCTGTAAAAACGTAATAACGTTCGAGGAAGCCCTCCGAGACTGTTATATCCTTACATTACGTGTTGCTTATTATAATTCTTCCTACTACCGGAAGCAAGTGGCTTTAAATAATAAGAAAATATTTATAAAATTTGAAATCTGTCAAAGTCTTATGAGACACTTACGTATTCTGTAGCTATGGGACTATGGCTTACTTATACGTAGCCGGTAGTGGGAAATTAAATAAATTGTGTCGAGATTTAAGAACCCGTCGTCGCATAAAGTTGAGAGAGTTCCGGGTTTAATATAGAGGTGTTTCAATGTTTGTTATACTTATATACACACACACAGCTTAGCTTAATGGTTCATATTTTAATAAATCATTAACTCATTATATTTTAAAATTGGTCTTTAATTATTCATTTCAACTCTTTCAATATTTAATAAATGTTTATCAATTGAAGTATATACTTCAAACATGTAATTTAAATATTTCAATATTGAATAAATCAGCATAGATGTTAATAAATTCAGAAACATTTATATTAAATCCTCCAATATTCCAAACTAAACGTATTGGCATAAATAAAACTGGAGCTCGCATCAGCTGGATCAGCTAGGTTACGTAAATATACAGCTAAATTTTGAAAAATCGTTTTGGGTCACCATTTTTAGAAGCAAAAAAGTTCAAAACAAAACCGTTAGATTTGCTCCATGGTTTTGTAACTGATTTCATTTTAGATTTAGTAAATTAGGTTTAAAGAAATAATGCTGCTAAACAAATATGCGTGGCTTCCGGTTTTAGATAAACTTATTTAGTCAATTAATTTTTGATTAATTTCTGCATCTGTAGGAGTACTGTGAGCCAAAAAAACAAAAACTAATTAACTAAATTGATATGGGAAAGGCCTTCAATTGCTGCTTATTTACTGAAGTTACGTCACTGTTCGTACATAAATATTAGCTTAATAAGTGTAACCTACAAAGCATTTTAAAAATGTTGATTGTCTTTGTGTGTTTAATCGTTTCCGCGATTTATACGCATTTGCATAAGATCATCCTAACCCCCCAAAATAGAAATAAACAGACTTGCTCGTTTTATACTAAATATGAAGTTTTTAATATTTTACTATTATTACACGGCACAACTTAAACAAAACACAAACAAAAATTAACGTTAATTCTAATTCGAATATTCATTTTCCTGAATCTATAGTAGCCAACTATTATTACAATTATTATTAATACAAAATATTAATAGAATATATACCGCCAGTTAATAAAATACCGGCGTGCTATTTTTCTTTGCCAACTTTTTCAAAATTTTAAGAAAAATGGTACATAATTTAAAATAATTTAAAATTCCTGTTTAACCGTAAATCAATTGACATTTATTATTGGCGTAAAGATTGTTTTAAATAATGCACAAAATTTTATAAAAAATATTGAAAAATCAACAATAAAAGGTTTCGCATTGTTTGGATACTTTTTGGGAAACACTGTATATAGTTATACCTAGCCTATGAGTAATTATCTGTTTGCCCAATTATTGCTTTCTATTTTTCATATCTTAAGGAATGATTTCAGTAGTATGACATGTTGCAACAAATTCTTGTACAAGTGAAGAGTTTAGTAACTAAGGTCTGCGTGCGTCCGCTTTCTGGGAATCCTGCAACGCAAATAAGTTTTCCCATCGCTCGTTACACAGTTCACTGGCTAATTATTTTGTAAAACTGTAGTGGCCTAGCAGCCAGTAGTACGTGCAAATATGAGCCTTATATAATTATATAAGGCTCATATTTGCACGTACTACTGGCTGCCAAGTCTGCACGCATCAATTATAATTGATGCGTGCAGACTTGGCTTGCTGCTGTGTGAGCCCGGCGGCAGTAAAAGCTGAAACAGGTGGAAGGGATCTGGATTTAATATATAAATTATAATTACTAATGCACCAGCTTTTATTAAAATAAACAAAAATTTGTTATTTATTTTAGGTTATAATTTGTATGTGGCATACTTTAAAACCCAAAAAAACAATACTTCTAAACAGTTGCAGCATTTCGCAGACGGACCAAATTTTTGTTTGCTCTCCTGCGGGTGCTTTGAGAGGTGTTGCTGCAGTGGACTTTCCGCTCTAACAGAGAACAAAGCCCCTGTATATTGACATTGCTTTGTGGTTGCGAGATCAATATGACATCTAGTTGCACTGTCCTTTGATCTCAGTTTCGTATTCTGTAAACTTGTTAAATTGAAATACATTCTTTGAAAAAGGCGGTTTTCATGATTTCATCAAGGGCATCTACTCGGCAACTCCGCATATTGTGTCTGCAAAAGCTCTACAGGTACTTGCACTTTAATAGTTTTTGCATACATTTCTACAACATCAATTACAATTGTATGCAAATCAATTAGCTCTGTTAGTTACGTTTGCATCATAACTCGTTCTATCTCTCTTCTGATTAGATTTACGCCACAATTTTAAACTTTACATCAAAGCTGTTAATTATAGCTTTGTCTGAAACACAGGGAAAATTTGTAACAAATCCAGATACAAAAGACTTTAAATTAGCGCCAGTTGCCGAATTGTTCATCATACACATAACAAAACCCGACAGAAAATATAGAACACAACCGAGTGTAATGCTTAGGAACTAAAATTTCCTTCGACTGCAGTAGCTTTGATCCGCAATATACATATTGCATTAAGAAGACGGGTTCATAATAAAAGCACGATATGGTCGTGCAATCGTGCTCAAGCAGCAGCCCGTGGTTTGAACATAAACGAACAGGAAAAGAAAGGTTTATATCTCCGGTCTACAGCCAGTACTTTGACGTTATAATAGATATGCTGCCACCTCATGTGAAAACTAATTTTACGCACAATTCTCTCCGTTTTTTTTCCAAACCGTGCCATAACGTACTACATGTACGTTCAATAAAATAATCGCTCCAATTTAAAACCAAAACCATTTTGTCGACAAACTCAACAATTTAAACTTGTATAAGTAATACCACCTTTTTACCTATTTATGATGCGAGTTTGTAAATGTATTTTATTCACAATCAAGTAGTAATATGTCACTTTCCGGCTTTCAAAAAGTTGGAAAGTCATACATTGTGTACCCAGCCGGAAAAGACTTTTCCGGCTACTTAAACGTCACTTTTCAACAGCTTAAATGTTAGTATCATTTTGAGTAGTCGAATTGTAATAAAACTATCCACAATGAAGATAATGTTGTATTTAATAACAAACTAAACAATAACTTATTAAATTACTAAAACTACTCGTACACTCTAACTCACTATCAGACATAATATGCGTTAAAATTACAATAGTTGTCAAAGCAAATAATTTGAAAACTGTACTAACAGAATAAATAAAAATGTTGACATGTAACCTAGCAACACTTCCACAGATCTCTTTGTTAAAGTAGACTAATCAAACTGTCAATAACTGTCAATAGATATTAATGGAAATTATGTTTAAAACTCAATAATTAATTAATAACTGATTGTGAATAAAACTGATTGTGAATCAAATAGTATACAAACCTCGGTGAAAAGTTTTCCTGTCTCGAGAATTAGTTGACCGCGGCGCTTCGCGCCTTGGTCAACTACCATATCTCTCGACAGAAATGAAACACTTTCCACCTCGGTATGTAATATACTATTAAAAATAAACAAAGAAAGAAAAAGGATTACGGGTGCGGATAGTACAAAAGAAAAACTATCTCTCCTTGTTATTTGGCTTCGTGTGTTGTAGCAATTGCACGTTCTCTGTTCCTAACGAGGCCTTCATTAGAGCCATCCGTTATGTGTCAGTGGCGTTTAAAAGTAAATTTATTATGAACAACTTAAAAATTTGCTTTTTCCGAACTTCAGATATTTATGAAATTCGTAAAAACCTCAACACACGTTGCTGCTTTTAAATTTTACTTTACGTCTGTAATAGTTAATTACAAAATTAAAAGTTTTCTTCTGACAAACAAATATGCTACGCCCCTGCTCGTATACTTCTTGTTTTCTATTACAACCGCCGGTCGGACAATTATGGAATACAACATAAGGGAAAACAGCAGTATCTAATCCCATCGCAGAAATAACACATAGCTATTAACAAAACGATTTCTGTTCTTCGGTTCACACATGCTCTTAAGCGTTAACGATGCGATCAACATTTAGCAAGACAATTTGAAAGTTTGAGAGTATGTAGTGTGAAAGTAACACTTGTTTTATTATTAGAACCACGGTACGAAAGGTAAGTAAACAACCAAATTGATTAAAGATGTAGAAAATGACAACTTAATATATGCATTTTATTGTTGATGTAAATTCCGTGCTGTTGAAGTGAAACATCTTTAGCGGCGGCCGGCTTTTTTTTAAACACGGACTATTGTTTTCCCAAACACGTACATAACCTCAACATTACACATTATGCTACAAAATTAGCATTAAGAATTGAACAAATTTCATCTATAAAATATTAAGCCAGTAGAAGTTAATTAGACATTAAAGAATGGCTTAATATTTGTCTTTGCTATAAATAAAAAATTTTAAAAAACGCCCTTACATTGGTTTTTCTGCGATTTCACTTCTATTTGAGGTAAAACATTACCAGTAAATTCCGACTTTATCGACAAAGCTAGGCGGGCATTTTGAAATTACGTTCACTTTGTCCCGATTGACCGCAAGGTCCTGATTCACCCCGTTTGACGGTACTGGTTTCCACATCTGACACGTGCTTTTGTACGGATAGTTTTTAAATCTCTGACAATTGCCAGACCTCAAATTAATTGCGAATCTAGGTACATGTAGAATTATATCCGATTACGCTAAACCATCGTTCAATGTTAAAGGGTCTTACTAAAGGATAATTATGCTTTGCAAACTCTTCTACGCTAGTTTTACAGTCAGTTGATTCAAAGCCACATAAAACTATTTTTATGGTAATTTTGGGGCTGTTATATAAACTGTTGTTTTTTTATTTTTAGGTTCAGTAATCTCAAAACGCAGTCGTATACACTTCTTTCAGACACATCAGACAAATCTTTGTTGACATCGCCACTGACTTCTTTGCGAACTCTTCTACGCTAGCTTTACAGTCAGTTGATTTAAAGTCACATTAAACTATTTTTATGGTAATTTTGGGGCTGTTATATTAACTTTTGTTTTTTTTTTTTATTTTTAGGTTCAGTAATCTCAAAACTCAGTCGTATACACCTCTTTCAGACACATCCCTAGTCCAAGCGCACATTCCGAAACATTCTTAAAAGTGGAAGTTTCCCTTCCTGAGCCCACTACCTATAAAACTCACTCTTGTGTCAAAAAGTTCAGAACTTTTAACAGTCTTCTTCTAGTCTTTTCTAGTCCTCCTGAAGTGAAATTGCTACGAACTTGAGCTTTGGTGAAGATCATAGCCTGTTTTTTGTAATTCTCAAAAAACCATCTTAAACACACTAAATTATTTTATTTAAGCTTTGGAGAACATCACAGTTCATTTGTAATAATTCTGATCGTTTTGAGTATTTCTTATGAAATCTTTGTTACCATCGCCACTGACTTTCGAAACCTTGATACTGAAACGAAGTTAGATGTGCTTGGCATACGACCACCGCAAAATTAAATCATAAGGAATGAATTAATTTTAAGTTTAATGGTAAAATAAATTTTCGGTGGACGTATATTCCAAACGTTTGTAACCAGAATATGTCGTATGCTTCTCATTCTCATCAAGCAAGGTTTTTATCTTTATTATAAAAGCACTGTATAATTTGTCACCGGATTTTTTGCAATCACACCTGGTGCATTTCTAAGTTTTCTCTTGGCGTTCTTTGTTCTTTTCTAATTCTTTCCAAATGCTACCTTCTGTTTTGATTGTTTGTACAAGTATCATACAATTAATAATTCTAGAAAAATTTGTAATAAACTTTCAATAAAATTTGAAAATATTTGTAAAAAAGCAAGTGACAATGAGGAAACTAAATGGAGTTGCAGTAAAATATGCATTTATTGTAAAATATGTATACTGTTGTTAAAATATACATTCATATGCAAAATATAAGTGGTGCATTATTTAGAACTCTGCAAAACGCCAAGGAAACGCAAAAAAAACGCAGTTAACCTGCAAAAAATATGCAAATACATATAATTCCGTGCTTCACGTTATTAGAAATTGTTATAGCTGCACAAGTGCAAAACTTGTTTTAATCCTACATAAACTGCTTGCTCATTCTAAAATGGAATGTTTCTTCACTCTAGTCGTCTTCTTTCCAGGAACAGTGTAGAAAGAATACACATTAAGTGCATTCTTTATAAGAAATTCAGAATTGATACCGTTTTCCTATCTTTTTAGCCGATTAGGGATTCATTTAATCTTTCGACCTTAGAATTGTTTTTTTAGTATTGTTTTCACGTAAAATAAAAATGTGTTGATTCCCTCAACTCTTAACGCAATAAGTTTCATTCTCCAAAGCGTTTTTCATATATTTTATGTGTTTTTGTTTGTAATTTTGCCAATATTCATATATCTTCTGTTTTTGTACGTAATTTTACCAATATTTGATCGTGAAAGTTGCAGTAAATTTAATTAAAACCCAATTTAAATTTTACAAACTTGTATTTAACGATTCTCTCGGACAAACCTAACAGAAGCATGTAATTTGTTAGCAGCATAGTGCCACGCCAGAAAAAGACAGAGGAGTGACAGGGACAACCAGCTCAACAACTGCGCTTTGTTGTTTGCTTGGCAATATCGCAATGCATAACGGACGCGGGAAATCATGTGACCAAAGTCCAGCGCGCGCCGGTTGGAGTGTAGAGATGGGCACATCGGCTCAGTTTTTCGATTTGGATCACTGGGATCTCTGTCACACAAGCGAGGCGGTTTATTGTTCAACTTAAATGTTTAGACTAGGAACAGACAACCGAACCCGCTTGACTTTCTCCTGTCTAGACGTTCCGTGTATTTTATTTAAAAATGTAAGGTAATTTCCTGAATTTCCGTTGACTCTGCTATTCTGCAACGCTCAGCAATCGTACCGTCAGTCACCACAACTTATTAATACGGGTGTGCGCTGTGGCTGGTCTGCACTAAGCAGCGTCGAATTGAGGTGATCCGCGAACCGACACATCTTGTTCAGTGCCGTAAGCCTGATCATTTGAACGGGTCGTTTACGAACGACTCATCTCTATTGGAAGGTCGGTATCGAGATCGGTAACTATTCGACGTTGGGCTACAATTAACGGCGCTTGCCTTGATTACTGGCTGACCAAGACAAGCAACAAGGCCACACACAACATCATAAGGATTAAGAGGAGATAGCTTAGAAAAAAAATTAATGTTTTTTGAAGTATAACATCAGAAGTGGGATTTCTATCTAGTGCCATTTTGGGGTATTTTTTTAAAGCCAGATTCAACATATTGCGCAACATTGTGCGACAAGTGATCACACCCAAACACCATTAGCAATAAACCTGCCAATTTGATTAGTTTGCTGTCAATTCATCTTGTTAGGACTCAGCTGACTGGGTGAATAAATGAGGCACAAATAGTCAAGAGCAATTTTGAGTGATCAAACCAAGAAACTGTTGGTAGAGGCAAGCGCTCAGAAACAGCAGTAAATTGTAGGTTACATCCATGTTCTTGTTACGTTCATTATATTAAAGTTAATTTTTAATTGCTCCAAAGAGTAAGATTTAAAATTCCTGGGTGTGCAAGGGAGGAACTGTTGTTTTTTAAAACGAAACCTAACTGGTTATTACTCTACAGGGAAATACAATTACAGCAAGTGCCATTTAACCTTGCAAAAAAAATGACGATAAGTTTAAAAGGCGAGAAGCCGTTACACTCTCAAGCAAAAGCAAAGGTTTTTTATTACATTTCTAGTTTCTTTGCTGTATTTTTTATACGTAACCTAAATTATCGTTAATCCCTCCTCAAAGCAAACTGTTTCTAATCTTATGGCGCACGGCCTTTTAATTTGTCAAAAAATCCACAATTTTTCGTAAACCATAAATAAATTTACCTTCACTTTTTAGTAGAGTGTACCACACTGTCCCACAGCCAATTAGAGCTAGTTTAAGTGACGACTACCGACGAAACAAAGCGTAAGTAGTCGAATCAAAGCCCACTAAAATTTGCAAGGTTAGGTGGCACATGCTGTACAAAGTTCACAGAATGAACGCTATGAAGCCCGAGTTGTCAATATGCAATTTACGAGACAGTTGCGTAGACAGAAAATTTTGTCGTTTGTTATTATCCGTTTTCCAGGAACTACTGCAATAACATTTCGGGAGCAAAATGCCTGTCAGTGTTGCCGTGTTAGCAGCTTAGTGTCACGCCAGAAAAAGACAGCGGCGTGACAGAGACAGACAACCGCGTAGTGTTGTTTGAGTGGCAATATCGCAGTGCATAACTGGTGGGGAGAGTCATGTGACCAGAGTCTAGCGCTCGCTGGTTGAAGGGTCGGTAGAGATGGTCAAATCGGCTCAGTTCTTCGATTTGAATCACTGGATCTCTGTCACTCAACTGAGCCGATTTATTGAACCGGTTCAAACTTAAATAATTATACTAGGAACCGAACCCGCTTGTCTTTTGTCCTGTCCTGGCCGTTCCTTGTATTTTATTTAAAAATATAACGTAATTTCTTGACTTTCCGTTGACTCTGCTATTCTGTAATACTCAGCAATCGTGTCGTCAGTCACCACAACTTATTAACACTTCTCTACTAGTCTACGCTGTGGCTGATCTGTAATAAGCAGCGTTGCGTTGAGGTGATCCGCAAACCGATTCATCTCGTTTAGTGCTGTGAGCAGGATCATTTGAACAGGTCGTTCATAAACGACTCATCTCAAAGGGTCGGCATAGACAGATTTCCTACAACCACAACGCTGTGAAGTTGTATTTACTGAGCCATTAGGTTTCCTTTAATAATTGCTTTAAACTTTTATATTGTTTTAATGTTTTCTGAAGTATAACATAGTTAAATAGATTATCGGCTTGTTTTTAGAACAAAATTAAATTAAACCAAAAGTACATAGATACATACATATTATCTCTTCTCTTCTAATGAGACGCTGAATCTGTGTAATTTGACTTTTCTGCAAAATGGGAGATTTGATAACCACTTTGCTAAGCAGGTATCAGCATACTATACCTCCAAACATGTAGAATTTATATTTTAGTTTAAAAAGAGAGTGAAAAGCTATTTAAGTAAACATTAACAAAAACAATAATTTTCAACATAATAAAGAAACAATGACTAAACTCGGAGACATGTCAAGCCATCCCAAGTCAACAAAAATATCGTCTTCACCTTTAATTTCATCATCTTCATCTCAGCTGGATGCTCTTTCGACAACGGTAATTTTCTTTCTGTGCAAAGGTCGGAACATCTCGAGGAAACAAAGCTAGCAAAACTAGTAGATTTATTACATTTAAGTTATGAAACGACTTAGGAGGATTCTGTTTGTAACCACAATTGGAAATAATTACAGGAAAGTAATTTCTATTCTCCTGCTTGCTTTAAGTTTACGTTTTCTAATAAAAGTCCTTTTTAGTTAAATAATATACGATACAAACGCAATAAAGCAAAGCTGAATAGAATTTGTAGAATGACAAGATTGGTCGCAAAAAAAAAGGAAACTCCAGCGAACGATGGAATTTATCCTGACATTCCCGACACTGATTGAGCGTTGTATTAGGAAATTATGCCAACGAAAGCCTTTCTTGAAAGCTTAGCTCTAACACAGATTTGCAATGAGCTTTCGTAAAACTGCCAGTTTCACTCCAGCTCAATTGGGTTATACTCCAATTTTATTTCTCTCCCTAATGTAATTAGATATAAAACTGTTTATGAGGATTTACTCTATATCTAACTGCAGCTACTATAGTGTATTTTAATAGTATATTAGAACACAAGTTGCATAAGGCATTGTCTTAACATACGAGTCCAAGATTGAAATTTCAATGGACGAGTGCGTCAAGACGCCTTATGAAACGAGTTTTTTATACTATTTTTTCTATTGAGGAGAATTAATGAAAAAACGTTATAAAAAATTGCTGCGATCAAATTTGGTAAATTTAGTATGTATATGTTGGCAGCAAGTTTCAAATTGCTGCGATCAAATTTGGTAAATTTAGTATGTATATGTTGGCATACATACTAAATTTACCAAATTTGATCATGAATATATCATGAATACCAATCTTTGTTGGTGAAATTTTACTAAAGACAATGCTTTAAAAGACTCTCTTAAAACACTGTTTTTTATCTAAAACAGTGCTTTAAGAATAACCTTAAAAAACCGAAATAGAAAAAATAGATTAAAGTTACAACTTCCATATCTGAAATATGTGTGAAGAGAAGCAGTAATAACATATCTGATAATCGCAGACGTAAGTTTTATTTTTTTGTAACCTTTAGCTTACATCTTTTTCAGTGTATTTATTGTTTAAACTATCGGTACTTTTTGATTGAAAATGGAAAATAAGGACAACTTGCTTTTGCTTTTACAACATCTAACCCGATTTTTAAGCTTTTAGCAGTTGTTACCTTAAAGAGATAAATAAAAAGGTGGAATAAAAATTACTACACTAGTGTTACACATTAACCAACAATGGCTAAAATATTGTCACAAGTCAAAAAGGCTAATAATGTGATATTTCGAATGCAAATAATACAGATGTTTTCGAAAAGTTGGTGACTGTTGATTATAGTTTAGATAAATTAATCGTACAGTATCCACAGTCTCGCGTAAGAAGAATCAAAAACCAGTTTCGTATCAGGACTACTTTCCAATCTAAGACAACTTTAAGGGCATAGTAACGCAAACCACACCTAAAATTGAAAATCAGAATACAAGAAACTTGATCTACAGCATAGCGTGTGAGTGTGAAAAACAACACATCGGCGAAAGCGGCAGTCCCCTAAAAATTAAAAAATATCCGAGCAGTAAAATAACATAAGAAATGCCAAACAGAGAAGTCCAAAATAGCTGATCATGTCGAGCCTGATGAACATTGTGTCCAACAAGATAATACTATAATACAAAGAAGAAAGGCAAACAAACAGAAAAGTGAAAAAAATATACAGCATAGCACTCGCAGAACAACCAATAAGCCAAGCCACTGTGGAAACAAAACTCATTGTGATACCACTTCCGGGAAAAGAAATACTACAAACATGAACAGCCAGTGCGCATAAAATAAAAGAAATGTGTGCCGAGCACGCAAGTTCTAAGAGAAACTTCAGTTCTATGATTTAACAGAAACCGAAAACGGTTATGTCATGTTCTAGTTAGCTGCAGGAACGCTATAAAAACTTATGAAATACTTTCGACATATTGAATCCGCCATTGTGAATTATACACCATATTCAGTTTTATAATGTACAGCCTGAATTCGTAATTAGCCGCCCGATCGTAAACCCTTAAATACCAATTTCTTCGAAAATCCGATACGTTTACGAAATTTGTTGGCCGTAATAATTTTGCCATCTTAAACTTTATAATTTAGATCCTGAATTCGTAATTAGCACCCTGGCCAAAATCCATTAAATACCAATTTTTATAAAAATTCGATAACTTTAGGAAATATGTTTGCTTTATTAAATCCACCATCTTGAATTTTATAATTTAGATTTTTAATTCGTAATTACAAACCTCAAATTTCTTCAAATACCAATTTCTATAACAATCAGATAAGTTTATGCAATAATACCCCCATATTACGGCCGCTATATTGCATCCGCTATCTTAAACCTTATAATTCAAATTTAAAATTTGTAATTAGTAGCTCCAAAACCCCTCAAATGCCAATTTTTATGAAAATCGTATAATTTTATGAAATTCTTCGGCGGTATTGCATTCGCCATCTTGAATTTTATAATTTAATTTTGAATTCGTAATTAGCAGCACCAAAACCTCTTGAATATCAATTTTTATGAAGCTCGGATAACTTTAAAAAAACTTCCTCCATATTGAATCAGCCATCTTGAATTTTATAATTTAAATCCTAAATTTGTAATTAGCAGCTCCAAAACCCTCGAATAACAATTTTTATGAAAATTGGATAATTTTATGAAATACTTTCGTCGTATTGCATCCGCCATTTTGCACTTTATTATTTAAATTCCACGAGCGTCTGAATATTGAATTAAAAAAAATAATCAAACCTTTCAACTATTAAAATTTACGGAAAATCGTTCGAATGAATTTTTAAGCGGTTTTATATTTTTGATTTTGGCTATTTTGGAAGCGTGCTTTTAATCGATAGTCACATGCGGATTCGCATTCGGCAGTAATTAAATCGCTGAGCTTTGATAGCTTGTTTATGCGATATTATTTTAGGTTGGAATAATTATTTCGTGTGAATATTTCCGCTATTATCATCAATCGAGAACTAATCATTCGATTATTGAAATC
The DNA here is from genome assembly GCA_958336395.1 of Ctenicera cuprea. Classification (NCBI taxonomy): domain Eukaryota; kingdom Metazoa; phylum Arthropoda; class Insecta; order Coleoptera; family Elateridae; genus Ctenicera; species Ctenicera cuprea. The sequence continues at coordinate 69,676,405 of OY284486.1, read as the reverse complement.
CTTCGATTATTCTCCTTAACCGAAAAGGATTAAAGATTCCTAAATATTTCTTAAAAATTATTTTTGTACCTCATATAGTAAATATAATTTGTTTTATTTATACATTTAATTAGGATTCAGCTCATTATTGCAAAAAAGGTGCTCATCCAACAACAAGAGGAAATGCAGGTTACAAATAGATCTCAAAGCAATGGTTTGCTTGTGCGAGCAGCTGATGAAATCTTATGTACCTGCATGTGCCTTACCGCCTTCATTAAACGTATTTCAACTCAACTAATTTGTGTAGGAAGACAATTCTGCAGTCCAACTTCAAGTAGGCAATTAGGCAGTTTCTCTTTTGAATCTTTATGGTTCAACAACTAAGCATGTTTGAATTTTGTGTTTAATAATGCAAGCTGAACTTTATTAACATAACAATGTAGAAAAGGTACAAACATCATGTTGGCGTTTTATTTAACTTAATTTCGAAACATAACATTTGGTGGAGGCGCTGCTGTATTGACTACTTAAAGATGAACTGCAGAACAGCTCTCTTATTCAAAATAATTGAGTTTAGAGACGTTGGGGAGGCACATGCGGGTAGGTAGGTTCTGCCCACGTGCTCGCATGAGTCAATCATTGCCGTAAGATCTATTTATAACCTGCATTTCCTGTTGTTAGAAAATCAGTCTTGCTGCAATAATATTTTAAAAATATTTTTTTGGATCTCGCGTCTTATTAACTCTTGACTGGCGACACTACTAATTATAAAGAAATTATACAACAGGTTTTTTGTTTTATTTAAGATAGTTATAATAGAACAAAAATTGGTTAAAACAAATCAAAGCAGCTTCATCAAACATAATTTGACTTTATTTCAATATATGAACACATTTTTGTTCAATTTTATTGCATTTTAATAAATATTTAATTTAAGCTTGCTAAAAGTTGGAACAAAAACATCAGAATCAAAAGTTATCTTAAAATGTTTAATTGGTTTCAGTTTAGCTTTGTACGTCACAAATCATTCGTAAACTTTTTTAAACGTTGCAGAACTAAAGTTTACACTCCTTTTTCCGAAACAGTAACATGTTATAAAAACAAAGTTCTAATTGTTGAGAAGTTGGTAAGCTTCTCGAAAAGCTCCCTCTCTTATTTTCGAATTAAACTAATTCTAGGGAGGGGTAATAAAGTGCATTTGCAACAATTTGTCTGCTTAACAAATTCCGTACTTATTCTCGTTGATAGCGCAAGGATGAAATGGAATTGAGAGAAGGGAATGATTAATGAAGACTCTAAAGAATCTACTTAGACCGACTGTTTGGCTCGCACTTTCAGACTGAAGGCAATTTACCAATTAGGCTGAATAACACTGCGGAACCTACTCACCATTGCGCCTTTTCTTCACTTCGGCAGCCGGTCAAGACTTAAATAATTGCTTTTATAATGAAACCGATGCGGAGAAGCAAAAATCGAATTTCCTTTAGACGTACTTAATAAAAGGATTCCTTTTTTTTTACAAAAAGTGAACCTCAATCACGAGGATCGATCTGCTTATACACGAACCTTCAGAATAATTATTTATCAGTGACTTTATAACGCTTTCAGGTCGTGACTAATTAAAACATTCTACTTTTATTACACAGGGTAACCAGAAGGTATACATGCAATCATGGTTCCACTTACACCAATTTTTATTTTAATACAAAATATCTTAATTATATTACTATCTTAATTCCATTGTCGGTCAACCACATTTTCTAAACTAAGTTTGCCGATCTATTTTTCACAACAAAAATTCAAAGAGAGTGGTCTGGAGATCTTGCTAGCCACTTAACACCCACTTTTGATTCCTCTGTTTCGAAACATTCTATCCAATGTTAACGAACATCCACAAGATGGTGCTTCCTACTATGGATTACAAAGTAAAAGGCACCATCTTGTGGTCATTCCAATACAGTCGCTCTTGACTTTCAGTCTGGAACCGCGTTATCGTCATCTAAATTCCTGACGCTCGTCTTTAGTTGTGTGGAGCTTTATCAGGTTCAGGGTTGCCTGTGGAACACAACAATTTCGTTACAGCAGCAGACAAGACACGCAGGTTAACATCAGAGGAACCATTATTCCTTCCACTTCGGTGAAGCTGTATTTCTACATTTGAAAAAGTGTAGCTAAAATTTATAGTATTAAAAAAATATTACAATTTACATGACCAAGCTTTTATGGGCTTAATCAATAGATAGTTGCTGCAATTCTGACAACTGTGCAAAATTATTAAATTACCACTCTAAAATTAACGGGGCGTTGTTTTACATATCAATTACCGTTCTGAATGTTATTCAAACAGCACAAAAATACAACAGCGTGCACAAACATGGTAGTTAATTGCTTTGTATTTCAACTCTTTGTTTTTAGTTACAGCAGCTACATAGCCACGTAAAAATAGCGCTTATAAAAAATTACGTCATATAGTTCACAATTACACTTTGTGTTGCAGCCATATTTAGTAATTTTGTGGAGTAAGTTAACACCAGCAAAATAGTGGCGAGTAGCTAGTCTCTACTGTTTGAGCACAAAGCGCGTAAATAATGTCATTACTCAAAAATTTTACATGATCAAAGTGTAGAATAATTGGGAGAATTGATTTTTCTGCTATCTTTGCTGAAAGCCTTTTTTGCTTGTAGTGCAAAAAAAACAAGAACAAAAAGCATTTGTTTATTATTTTGTTTAAATACTTAACTGCAATACGAGGGGGTATTGATAAGTACTTAGCCTACCATATAAAACGCCACAATATTTCAAAACAAAATTTTATTTATTCAACATAATCTCCTTTAAGACTTATACATTTAGCAGAAGGTTTATAAAGTAATTCTAAGTCATTTAAAAACATCTTAGTCTTGGTCTGCAAACCACTCCCCAGAGGCACATATTGCTTCGTCATTTGTCGAAAATTGTTTACCTTTCAAATGCTTTTTCAGTTTTGAGAACAAATAATAGTCTGCCGGTGCTAAATCCGCAGAATAGGGCAGGTGGTCAACCAATTCAAAACCAATTTCGACAATTTTTTGCAGTGCAATCAACGACTTGTAAGCAGGAGAGTTGTCTTGTAAAAAGAGCACACCTCTGGCAAGTTTTCCGCAGCGTTTTTCCACAATTTTCTTACGTAATTTAGTTAGCAACTCAGTATAATATGCTCCCGTGATAGTTCTACCCCGTTCCAAATAATAATCTATCAGAATTATCCCATCTTTGTCACAGAAATTGGTCTTCCAGGGCGCTGCTCATCTTTCACATCTGATCTTCCTCTTTTATATTCCGCAACCCAGTTTTTAATAATGGTGTATGAAGGACACTGATCACCTAAGGTTTCTATCATATTAGCAAAAATTTCTTTGCCCGACAACTCTTTCAAAAATAAATACTTAATAACTGACCGAAACTCAATTTTTTCAAATGCTACCTTTTTCTCAGACATGCTGTTTTCAAAAATTCACAGTTTGATCACCGTTGAACTTATGGATGTCAAACTTTGACAACTTATTTATAAAACATCATAGTTGTAACCATAACAACCATATTCACTTTTCTTTACTAGAAACTTTCCAGGCTAACCAGATATCAATACCCCCTCGTAAATTGTAACAAATTAAAGTGAATTTTTGATATCTGCTTATGTACAAGAAAGTGGTGACACAAGAACATGTCTCTTCCAAAAGTACAGTGTATGTACAGTACATTAAGTTCAAGTCTGTACATTGAACTAATTTCGCTGAGCTACTGTATTGCCAATTAAAATTAAAAGAAAATCATTTTGGAATAAGAATCAAGAACACGTATTTCATAAACGAGAATTTCATTTACAACAGCACGCGCCGTTTATTTTCCGTTACAATAGTTAAACGGAAAGTTAGTAACTCTAGTAACAATATTGTATATGCGTAATGAAATAAGAGAGTTATAATTTTGATACATTTATTTCAATGACTAGGTATTTGCTGTCTCAACATAGTTTATGTGTCATTTTTACCTTTGTCGCTATACGAAGTATAGCTATAGAGGAAGGTATTCTGATCGTCATTTAGTATTTGGAGCAAATGCGATCATTCAGCAAAGTTTTTTGAAGTGAAACTTCTTTAGCGGCGGGTGCAACATACGATCGTATAATAAATGTTGCTCACACATCTTAACGGAAGTGTTTAAAGTGCAAGTGGCGCACGCATCATAACGGATATGCTTATAGGGCTGTATGTAACGTAACGTAATAAATATTGGGGCAGGTCGAAACCAAACGACTAGCGTCTATATGTTGCACTATAGCCTGGTAGGTGGCTCTGATAATGTAATTCTAAAAACAGGCTACTACTATATGGCGGAATTATTTCTTAACATTATCCGATTTGCATAAAAATTGGTATTCAATAGATTTTGGAGCTGCTTGTTACGATTCCACTTAACTTAATATCTTTTGGTAAACGATAATATAACACGTACTTGTAAGTATATAATGGTTTCTTTAATATTATCATAAATAAAATTAAAACATCAGGAAACTGAATAGGCTTAGGTAGGCAAATCAGGGGACAATTTATAAAAACCTCATTAAAACTATAACAGTATAACAGTATACTTGCAATGGATTTTATACGCGACTAAATAAAACACATTTGAATGTGATAATAACAATATCTAAAGTAGGTATATACACAGAGTGAGCTAAAATGCTCGAGAACCACGTGACCACGTAACATAGGCAACCCATTGTACAGAAGTGGCTACCCTGCTTCAGAAAACTAAATCTGACAGTTGTAGCAATTACCATTGGCGTAGCACGTACAAATTAGGGCACCGACAATTTTCATAAAAAAATGAATTTGGCACGTCACAATTTAAATAAACTCTTTAAAAACATTTAATAAAGCAAAAGTAAATGATAGGATTTATTTACGAATATTATTGTAGAAAAACACTTTCATTTATAAATTACAATAGCTGCTTAGAATAAGTGCTATTGCTTTGTAAACACGAACTGAATCGTCATTCTTCAAGTTCTACGATTCGATTTATTCCCAATAAATCAAATCACGATCAATGTCACAAATAAATAACACCAAACCATTTCCAGTATTAATGCATTTAATCAAACAAATAATTTCTATCAACAGGACAATATTATTGAAGAATATAACTTACAAGGCTACTTACATTACAGAAATACCAGTACAAAAAAATAAGTTTTAGCTGTAGTTAACTTAATTTATTGTATGCATTACCAGAAAAACATATTTGATTTATAAATTACAATAGCTGCTCAAAATGAGTACCATTGCTTTGAAAACACAAATGAACTCTCCTCCTCATGTTATTAAAAACTCTCTGTAAATTATCTACAGAATGTTACGTATCTCGTTTTCAATAGCCGCTTGTAGTTCTTCGAGAGTGTGTAGACGATTTTTGAAAACATTATTCTTCAAATGGCCAAATCAATTAAAATCCAGAAGTGTTAGGTCCGGTCCCTTGCCCTTACAAATGCAGTTCTTGTTCTCAAAGCGATAGACAAGAACTAGCTTATGGTTTACAAAGTTTTCATAGCCTACGTTCTCATTCGGGAAAGCTTCACTAAACTGATCAATACAAGATTGCAACGAATATGACTATCAACCATCTGCATTCCGGGTTCCACTCCGGAAATGGGCCATAAGAATAAATGCAGCTTGTTCAGTTGTAAAAGGCATGTTAATCAAATCTGAAATATGAGGTTATGTTATGATATTAATCTTGAAAATAACTGCATTCGTACACTTACTATAAACGGTTTAAAGGTAGATCAATTAGTTCTGAAAAGAACTGCTTTTTTAAATAAATGTCGCAGTTTGATAATTGTGTTAATTAACAGAAAAAACGTGGATAAAAATATAACAGAAGTACGAACGCCAATGAAACAAAATGACATTGCAAACGAAAATCAGCACGGCAGGCAACATTGGAAAATAAAATTCACTACATTTAAATTAGACAATAGTCACGTGGTTATTAAACATTAACGCTCACACTGTATAAATACTGCGAAATGCACAAGCCAATGTGGTTAGTTTAAGCTTTGGATTTGAAAGGGACTCCCTTAAAATTATGTATTGAGTCTGCCGGTTTTGCGACCCACACGTAACGCCCTAGAACCATAAAACATACTCAGTTATCGAATGTTCAAGTAATTCGATTAATTTAAGAATGCAAACTTTCGATTTCTTGATTCTTTAGCAAATTCGTTAACACCTAAACCCTAATAACGCACACGCATTTCAAGCCTCCAGTTCGAGCTTTCTCCCCAGTAACCTAGCTAAAAATTAAAGGCCAACTTTTAAAAACCTTTTTTTTAAATTTCAGAATTTATGTTTTTTGAACATATGTGGAAATGAAAAATTATATACAGTATTTAATGATATACAGTTCATTTTACAGCTAGCTACAGTTGAACCCAAAATCTTTTTCTTGACTTACTTGTGCAACACGGCGTTTCGTGTGCTGTGCCTAGAGGCCGGTAGTGATTGTAGATACTCGCTTAGCTAGAACCTTTCACACCCAAATATCGATTTGTTGCTTTCCAACTTTTCTCGCCGCACATAAGAGTTCATTACCGTTGTAATTCTCCTGTCATGATTTTGTCTTCTGGTTATATCTCTGCTCGTCGGTTCTGGTTTTAACTGCAGCTAGGTTTGCGTCTACCTGATGATTTCCAATTGAACGAAACATGTAGTGATCTATTCCAGCTATAGTTGAAACCAAAACCTTTTTCTTGATTAACTTTTGTAACATGGCGTTTTGTGTGCTGTGTCTAGAAGCCGGTAGTGAGTGTAGATACTCGTTGAGCAAGGTCTTCTTACCCAAATATTGGTTTGTTGCTTTGCTGTAGTTGAAACCAAAATTCCTTTCTTGATTTATTTTTGCAACACGAACGTATCGTGTGCTGTGCCTAGAGACCGGTAGTGATTACCTGCTTAGCGAGGTCCTTTCACACCCAAATATCGGTTTGTTGTTTTGCGACTTTCCTCGCTGCACATTAGAGGGCGTTCATTTTGTAATTCCCCTGTCATGACATTGTTGGTGTTTATTACACATAATTTAATTGCATTAATTAGGAGTGGGTACTAGTATGTGCATTTTTATCTTAAAACTGTTTTTTGGCAATTTTTATTTTCAGCAAACTTGTTTGTGGGGTTTATCTTAAGCTTTGTTTAATCGACATAATACTTACGCCACAAAGATGTTGTAGTATCATTGCACTTTTTTAATATTTTATTTTGATAATCCCTGGTTTTGTAAAAACGTTTTGACATGGTTACTGCGATAGCTACAAAATTCTGCAAAATGGCGCATAAGTTTAGAAGATTTGACGAAATTGAATAATTTTGGACTGCAGCTGCGACACTGCCTATTCACAAGCTAAACAAATAAAGGTACTAAAATTTTTCAGTTATTCTATTTTTAAGTAATTTTTAAAAAGAACACGTTGTATGCCTTAATTCTTCAGCAAATTCGTTAATGACTAGACGTTAATAACGTAGGCAATTGGAGAAAAAACGGTCGTGTGCGGAGGATTGTTTGTGTACATGTGAAGTGCACATTTTTTTAAATTCAAGTTCAGGAGGGAGCAAGAACCCGTTTTCATGCGCCCCACTTCGGGCGCCTCTGATCAATTCAATCATTTGCCTGCCCACTTATACGTCAAAACTTCGAAGGTCATTGAGAGAGGGTAGCAACCGCAGTACAGTGTTTTAGAAAGCACAACTTTAGTATTAATTAAGTTGAAAGGTATATAGGAATTGTACAGTCCTGAAAGCCCTCTGTATAACAACTACATGCTTTTGTAGAAGCTTCCGCAGTCAAATTCCGAAGAAAAATTTAACATTAGCGTTGGTGAAGTCATTTACAGAAAAGGTCTTAATGTTCTGCGATAAAGTAATGTAGCTTTAATTAAACATACGCAACAGGTATATAATTTAAAACAAATCCGGACCAGGGATTACTGTTTAAATCGAGCGTATCAGCAGAAGCACGGCTTCATTTTCTGCGTGATGTTAATCACCAAACTGATTTTAGCATGGCATTTTTATAATTCAAAAATTGATTTCGCTAAAATCTACGTGAAAACTTATGCAATTCTGCTATACAGCAACCCAAAGTAAAATGGTCAAATAATTTAATTTTTATAGCTGTCGGTCCTGTAGCTGAAGCTTCGCTAATTAAATTAGACCCGCAAATCTCAATTAAATTATGTATTCATGTGCTACATTATCGTTACCGTATGAATTGCTCTGTCGGCAGTTACTTTAGAAGGTTACTGTACTGCAGGGAGCTGTTAACAGTATTCCTAAGACCTTATAGAGTACTGCAGCAAAGACATGCTTGAGGAAAATCAGATAACTCACTTGTTAGTAGTTTACATATGTAAAATTCATTAGTGTTTCGCTATTAAACAAGATGGCAATCCAAAACTGCCGTCATTATACTTTTTCGCTTATCGGTGCTTGAGCATTACTTATCGTACACAAATCTTTTATGGGCTTCCACATAACCAAATGACTTTGAACCCGGTTTTTCCAAGATGATTGGGTAATAAGACCTCGGCAGGATTATGTACTCGCAGACTCCCCAGGCTTTCACCGAAATTTAAAATTGACGTTCCAGAGGCTTCACTTTAAACGATTTTTCTCATTTTAAATTCCGCTTTCCTGGCTGTATCATCGATACACTACCATTTTGCTGTTATTCAAAATACATGATATGCACTATTAATTAATTAATTAATTAAGGGATGCTAATAAATTACTTTACACTATCCAACAGCTGTTACTATTGAATTATTCAGTTAAAAACATAAACATTCAGCATTATTTTAGTAATCAACTTTGAATTCATAAACAAAATAATAATTGATGAATGTTTAATAATCTGTCTCGGAGTAATCCGTGTTAGAAAATTAAAAAGTTAATAATTGAAGGAAAATCGACCCACAAAAATAAAATAAAAATCCGCAACGAGGGTGGGAACCACTTCCTGCCTGGGCAGGGATGAAACAGTGGCCGCAGCTAGAATTTCCTGCTGAGAATCCTCCGATCAAGATAAAGTGCCCATGCTGGTATATTGTCCTTAGTCTGCTCTATTATTAACTTCGGGTTAATTTATTGAAGTTGCTTGGGTTGTAACAGAAGGGTTTTTTATTACTAGCATTTTATAGTGACTTTATATATAAAAAACAACAAAACGTCAGGTAAAAGTAAATTTCACCGTATGAATTAAAACAAAAACTAAAAACAACATAAACATAAAAATATAAGTATTTTAGGGTACTTACGTTTTTAAATTTAAATTATAAGTCAACTTGCGATAATTTCACCCTACTCGTTGCTGAGCTCTGCAAACAACAATTAGTTAATTTAAAAAGTAGCGTTAAATTAGAAACAGTAACGCAAAAGCAAGTCATCCACCCGATCTAATCTTGTTGGTAATAATAAACTTACGATTTAGACTTTTATGATATGTCAAACATACTATAAACGAAAAATAAAATGTGTTACCAAAATTGGCTTTACCCTCGTCAAAATAAAACTGGAAGGACATCGGCATCGTTATTAGAAGCAGCAGAGATGAGAACAAGTACATAAATTTACCATAAAGGACGCTAACGACTTTACGTCCATTTCCTGCTAGTTAGGTTCTGATACTGCGTCCACTCCTGCTAATAGGATGTCTGAGTTGTATCACTTCCGGGTAGTAATTGCATTAATGCCACGGAATTAGGTTGAAAATTCACCGACTGTCGTCACAAACTGTTAAAGCACATATTATCGCTCAAGAGTAGTTAGCGGTTATATTTGGAATATTTCCCTTAGAGAGGAAAACTAATTTTCTTTGTTATTTTGCAATAAAAACGTTTCTGTATTTTACAAAAAACCTAATATACATAGGAAATTGTATTAAAAAAAGATTTTTTGTATTACTAAAGCTCTAAAATGAGAATAACAAAAAGTCTTCGACTTTGTAAGGTGTCAATATATGTATTTAAAAACTTTTGCACAAAAGCTAGTCAAACAAGTCTCATGCACTGTCCTATACCTAAAAAATAACATCATACAATGAATAATAAATTATGTGCCATAAAACGTTCTAAAAATATGAATTATATTTACTGATATTTTCTAATTGTAAAAACACAAGACAGATTTATTACCTATAAGCCTGCAACACACAAAAAATTAAAAAAACGTCAACATGGAAATTAATTCCTTGAGCCTCAAATTCAGACAGTATTTCTGAGGCTTGGGTCTAAAAAGGCCAATGTCTAATACCCTTGTTTTGAGGAAATTATGTTTAAAATTTATATCAAAAAATCTATTATTTACAACAGTCTTAAAATAGAAGCTTTATTTATTAATTTTTGCACAAGTATGGCAGTTGTTGCATACAACGAGATAAGGAGTTTTGTAATTTACAAAATTCTCATTTAAAAAAAAATACTGATATTGTGCCTTTTTGCATTAATTTCCTATTTTTTTTTGTGACGATGGCATTTTTTTCTTTAAACGCAAACCCTTTTGCATTACATCCTAAGTTGACATTGGCGGTTATTGGCATTTATATTCATATATATTACATAAACACTGTGTCTATAAAGTAACCCCCACTCCCCCACCCCACTAACTTTTGAACGACTTAATATTTTACTACAAAGTTTGGTGTGCTGTAATAGGAAATTAAATACTATTTTTCAGCCCATATTAAGATTTTGTATCATCCAAAATGGCGACTGGGCGCCATTAAGAATTTTTTTTTAACAGAAATGGGGGTCGAGTGACATTTGAAACGTCTTTTAGTTCTGCGTCTGATCCTAGAGTTTCAAAGAAAATATTAAGCCATAACAAAATGACAAATGATTGAAGATAGGTAAGTTTATTTAAAAAACTAAGAATTAAAGCAAAAAACAAATGAATTAAGTGTTCGAAATGTTTACCATTCACTTCTTGGCACATAAAAAGTCGGTTATAAAATTCTTGCCTTACATTTTCATAAGTTTCTGGAGTGATATTTCTGCAAACTTCTGTAATGCGTTGCTCCAGTTCTTCAATTGTTTCTGGACGGGTTCTGTACACTTTCGATTTCAGATATAGAAAAAAATTTAAGGAAGTTAAATCTGGGGAGCGAGCCGGCGATTCTACAACCCCCGCCTACCAATCCATTTTCCAAGACAATGTCCGTTGAGAAAGTCAGAAACAGGCCTATAATAATGAGGCGGCGCACCGTCTTGTTGGAACATAACGTTTTCAAAATAATTCCAGCCACCTTGGGTATTTCTGGGAAAATTTTGTCCTGCAAATAAAATAGTGGACTACTGGATAAAAAAAAATCAGAACAATTTTGAATTGAGTAAGTCCATATGTTTAAAATCCGCCATTTTGTTATGGCTGAATATTTTTCTTTGAAACTCTAGGATCAAACGCAGAACTAAAAGACCTTTCAAATGAGGTGTCACTCGACCCTGTTTAAAAAAATCAAAACAATTTTGAATTGAGTGAGTCCATATGTTTAAAATCCGCCATTTTGTTATGGCTGAATATTTTTGTTTGAAACTCTAGGATCAAACGCAGAACTAAAAGACCTTTCAAATAAAGTGTCACTCGACCCTGGTTAAAAAATCAAAACAGTTTTGAATTGAGTAAGTCCATTTGTTTAAAGCCCGCCATTTTGTTATTGCTGAATATTTTTCTTTGAAACTCTAGGATCAGACGCAGAACTAAAAGACCTTTTAAATGAGGTGTCACTTGACTCCGCTTTTTAATTTAAAAAAAATTGATGCAAAATTTAATTATTGGCTAAAAAATAGTATTTAATTTCCCATTAAAGCACACCAAATTTTGTTATAAAATATCTAGTCGTTCAAAAGTTAGTTAGGGGGGGGGGGGGTACTTTATAGACAGACGGTATATTATATTCAGCAAGAATTAAGCCAATGTCTACTTTGGCCTTTCTAGTTGTGACTCATTTTACGAAGGCCTAGCAACATTGGCTTATAATATATCAATATCACCTGCTATTGGCTGAGCTAGACGTTGGTGGTTTTAGCATAATAAACTTATGAAAAAAAGAAATGCATTACAATGCTTAACTTAAAACAGCAAATAATTAACATTGTCCCTTTTAGATCTAAGCCACAGATTTTAGGGTCTCTTTTGTCTTTGGTATAGTTCTATTATTTTACAGCGAAAGCGTTGAAATCAACGGTCACTTAGTCAAGGCACCCACTGGTTACTGTTAGCAAAGCCAGTAGATATAACAAAGTAACGACACGAATGGGAAAAGGCAACAATGACGATTGACTGTCCAGCAGGTGGCGCTAAACCGCTACACCGCGCTATATTTATTCTTCTCAATTTTATTATTCCTGTGCAAAATGTTTCTACAATTAGAGGAAGAAATAGTTTTTTCTGGTTAAAAAAGGAAGTTCAAATATTCAAAACAATACAAGAAAATGTTATATGTAACACCGATTGCAAAGTCTCTTGCGGAGAGTACAGCGTCATTGTTGCCATTTAAAAAACGTCAAATCGTGTCAGTACTTTAGTGAATCAGTTTTTAGTTGCGCAACTGTTCAGTAGCTGACAAAAAACGTATTGTTTTACATAAATAAGAGAGCATAACTGGCAGTTGTTGCGCTGACATACAACGCGCGTGTTGAATCGTTTAACAGAACATAGTTAATGCTATGTGAGTGAAAGAGGCAGCATATGGCACAGTCTCCCATGTAGTAGAAGAAATAGACAATACAAAAGGCAGAGCTTCAAAACAGTTCCGTTTCGCTACCAGCAGTCTGCGCTGATATCGATTTGGCTTGTCCGCGCCTAGTATCGGCCATCTCTTTTGCTCCAATGCGGGACTATTGCGTATGCTTTCTATCTACAATACAATACTTTTATGTGAACAACCGAACAGTTGCGCACCTGAAAGTTGCCATTCCGCGCCCTGTCCAAAAATTAAAAATCACTGAGACAATTCATTATACACAAGATGTTTTAGAAGGAAGGTTTAATGTTTTTGGATAAGATAGTGTATGTCATTATGAGTAAAAAGGTGCAGATTAACATGTGTCCAATTCTGGATGATTACTGAAATACTAAATAAAGAAAGATGTACAAATTATGGTTTAATATTTAATGTTTCAATAGGCAATTTAAATAGTAATAACACATTTCTTAAAGTCTGCGATTAGTTTTCAGAAATATTTCCTTCAACTTTACACTTAGTTTTGCAAAGTTCGCGTGTTGTTCGTCTAAGTTGATTATGCCGTTGCTTTATGCGGGCAACAATATCTACAATGCAAGCAAGCAACTCGTTTCGACTGTTTATCCTTTTTCGTTTACCTAGCATTTTCATCCATCCCAAATATCCTCATCTATCGGCGTCAAGTCCGGTGATCTTGGTGGGCAAGGAATGGAACCACTGCGGCGTATACATTTGCCTTGGTACTGCATTACCGGACGGAAATAATGCATAGAGTACATATCAGTAACTATCTGCCCGTGTGGTCAAAACAACTTAAGCCTCCAATTTTGTAAAAAGTGAAGGTAATTTTGACCTGAAATTCCCTAAAATGGCAAGATTAAGAAGCGACTTAATTAGGAAATTTCAGTCGTTTGGCAGAGTCACCTAGTTCACAGTTTTTGTCGTAAGTGGTCTAGCGAGATGCAAATGAATGAATTTTATTTTTTTATGCGAAAATCGTACGTCAAACGAAAAAAAATCAAGAGACCAGATTTGCTCAGAAAGGAATGAGGATTTCAAAAATAATTTTTACTTTAAGAAAAAGCAGTGGCGTATCACTTTTCTCTTTAAAATGATTCAGTGCAAATCCCGCACGAACGCCACTGGCAAGAGTAAAACATTATGTTGTACAGCAGAAAATGCCTTTTGATGCGGAGAAGATGCGTACTACGTTTCACAAAAATATCTAGGGTCATAGCAAAAGTTAAGACCTTTAGGACATATGTTCATATGAAGTTTTTTTCTCAAAATGGACCCAAGAATAACCTCCTTAAATATTAGCATGTTATTAAGAAACACCCTGTATATTTGCTAGTTAATTGTAGCCAAGTGTGAAGAATTCAGTTAATTTGCAATATTTATCTGCTGATTTGCTTTGTTATTTATAAAAGTCGAGAGGTTAAGAACCTTACAGTTTAATTTATTAAATTAATTTATTTAGTCACGCTTTACATTGTTGATATAACTATTGTTCACAGCTATACTTGTTAAATTCAAACGCTTAATATAGTTTGAAAACAAATTTTATTTTGTCGTATAAGAAGCCATCTTATTATAAAATTTACATTATTTGAAATAGGCCAACGTTTTAATCATAGCGTAACTGGCTTACATTATGCCGTTCAATTTATTTGTTGCAATAGTTCTAAAATTATCAATGTATATAATTTTACATTACCTTAAAGCTTTCATCATAACAATTCAGTAATTTATTCTAAATTTGTAATTTATATTTACTTGATTGTTTGTAGCATTTTGTTCTGTAGGCGCTTACAAGACTTGCAAATGATTTGTTATATTTGATTAACGTATTATTAAGTGCCGTAAGCCGCTATATTGTTTTTTTATGAGTTCAAACAAAACAGTGGTTATTTTGAACGACAAGGTATTATTCCTTTTTAATCAATTTAATTGGGTATTACCATACATTTATGGATTTTGTTAATGTTTTCTCATTTAGAAAAGCAACTAATATTTGATTATTTGGTTTTTAATTACAATTTGCTTGGATATATATTTTTTATACAATTTAACGTAATTGTGATTTCGCTAAATTATAGCCATTATCGTTTTACAGTGTTACATTACAATATCTATATAATAATAAATTATTTAATTGTTTCGGCGAAATTATAAGAATTGGGTCATTGCGGGGTTATTGTTGTTGTTACCTTTATACCATGACCATTGATTATATAATCAATTATACGACCAATACGTAAAAAGGTTTATGGAAATTATTCGTGAACTACTAGCAGGACTACGCTCTACCAAATAAATAATGTTTTGCACCTCACCTACATCTTGTTGATCTTCGCGTTCAGATAAAATTCGAACGCTAGGATGTCGACCACTCCCACGAAATACGTTGAAAACTTAGAAAAACCCTCTTTGACACAGGATTCTGCGGTTTGGAAACCGTCGACGGTATTCTGCAACAGCAGCTCTACCACTTCCATCACAAAATCTGTAAAGGTAGACCATATCTGCATATTCGGCATGTGAGAAAGTTATTGGCATTCACACATCAGCGTTTGAATAGCTAGGATTTCAAAATTCAATATTTTAGATCTGATTCAAATTAAACAATTTAGATATAAATATTTTAAAGGGTCCGATTACAACACAATTATCAGATATCAGACATATATCCAAGCACTGAAATTTGTTTGGGATCCGAAACTTATTCGTACAACTGCACATGTCATATGCAAAATCCAGCAACATAACTTTTAGACGAAACGGTTTACTTCAGTAAAGATCAAGTAGGATACTAGAATTTTGTAAAACAACAGAAAACCTTTTAAACATTTTGTTTAATGTTAAAGAGAAACACAATTTACTAAAATCAGGCATTTACAAATTAAATTGATCGCGCTGTAATTCGGTTTATATAGAACAAACAATTAGAAATTTTAATATTAGGTACAAGGAACACGTACGTTGTTACAAATACCCACATAAATCCAATTATGCTAAACATTTATTAGAACACAATCATTCAATGTCATCTAATAACACTATAAAATTTTTACACTTTTGTGGTGATAAACGTAAATTAGGTATACTGGAAGCATTTGAAATTGACAAACATTTAAAATCTGTACTTTTAATGAATGAAATAATTGATCTCTTAAATTCACCATTATTGGACGTTCTGGAATGAGAAATCAAGTCAACTGAAAGCAGATATAGAAAACTAAGATCAAGTTATGAAAATTTAATATTCGTATAACAACACCAACTGTTTACTTTTAATCTTGCCTCTGAAAATGCCATGTCAACTAGCCTAAATACGCATAAGGCTAAAATAAGAAACCTGTTAATATGAAGAATTATTTTATTTACAATAAATTATTAGAGCTTCGGATTGGATCAGATGCAGCTTCAGTTCATATCGAATTCAGTCTCGGATCAGATCGGATCGGATATAGCGCTGATTCGTATCGGATGTTCTAGGATTGATTAAGTAGAAAGTAATCAGAAATCGAATCGGATCGAATCTAAAATAAAAGATATCGCATCGGATTTGGATACGATTTTTTTTAAATTGCTACCGCTATTGCAGTGGTTAGAATTCTAGTCCACAAAACTTGAAAAGATAATCTAAAATCGTCTGCATATTGTATGATTCTAGAGCAATGAATATGAAAGAAGGCTATAAAAGTATCGTAAAACACGACTGTAAAAATATTTTCCTCAAAACTAGAGAATGAAAAATTTTTCTACAATTTATGACAAATTTTCTCATATTTAGTTTTGCAATTTCTAAACAAACAACTGCTTTGCATTTAGTCTGTATAACTTTAGGAAAGTTCAACAATGTATGGAGTTAATAAGGGTAAAAGTCGAGACGCATGCCATCAAATTAATTTATATACTGAGTTTATTACACATTGTCGGTTAAAGTACGCAGGGAGAGAGAAAGATGTGAGAGCGCCATAAATTCATTATATCTAACTTATTAAATTTTGCTCGATTAGACTGCAGGTTTATTTAGCTGAATCGCAGCTTGTCGAGCAGCGAGTTAAAGCTAATAAAAGTTGTTTACAATTGTCTTAAGTTTGTTAATCTACTCTTAAGTCCGACAAACTTGGCGAGATTTGTTTCGCACGAATCAAAACGAAGTAGGCGCATATTTCAGTGCTTGTACTGCGTCCTATAAGCTGCCGAGTTAAATTTAAATACAGAGAGCGTTTGTTTCGGCTAGAACTTATTTTAAACTTTTATTACATTTTTGTAAAAGCAATTTGCTAAAGGTAATTTTCCAATACACGTACTCTTATAAGTTATAAACGAGATGTTAAATAGAACATGTAAAACCAAAACTGTAGTTGCAGCAATAATCATAAAATTTACAGGTCATAAACAAACCCTGGCATATAATGAAAGGCGAAACAATTAACTCCCAACAAACAACTAAAATAACACAGAGAAAACAACCCCATTATTAAACTGCCGCAAATTCGCTACTACTTGTTTCAGTATTACTGCGACAAGAATCGTCGAGGAATGAATTAGAACGTTTAGTTTTATAATGTCGTAAGTTAAGCTGTTTTGGTATAATTAAAATTTTTTAGCCCATTGATAATAAAAAATACAAATACGATTAATCTAACACTTCACTTTTTAAGTCATTAAATCTCCTAGTATCTAAAACCTAATCATTATTTGAACATTGTTTTGTTTGTTATTGCAAGCGGCACATCAAAGCAGCTAAATGAAGTTAACAGATTATTTATTTTAACAGAAAACGATTTAGTTAATGCTTTGGAAATTTGTTGCTATATAAAGTTAATCAAAAACTATTAGCGTAGTCATCGTTATGTTTAAATAGCACTTACAAAACCAGAATCAATCCCATAAAGCTAACTAAATCTATTACCTGTGACAGAAATACAAATACGCTATTAAAACTAAACATTCACACTGACAATGAAAGTATAATGTGAAAATATGTTAAATAATACTCATTAGTTGGGATAAATAATTTTATTATTTAATAGGCAGAACCCGTGGGCTACGCCTCCCTATTTTTTGTAATTTCAGACCTTCCGCTCCCCGTCCCGAATGTTTCCTCCACTGAATCGGTCTCGAGAATAGAACTGTTCCCAGATAGAAAATCCAGTGAAAAACCCAAAAAAATGACCTGAAATAACAGCCCCGGGAAAAACATTTAAGAAAAACAACCCCTAGCAAAGCTTCAAGAAAAACAACCCAAAAAAATCTTATCATAGCTCCACAAAAAAATTCTTTGCACTAAAACAGTCTTGCTAGACATTCCCATATAATTTCGAAATTAAATTCGCCCTTATTCAAATAAATAGATTAACAAAAAAAATTTTTTTCATACACAGCTTTTTCTTAATTGTACCGTGATCTACCAGCAAGAAAAGTTTTTTTGGTGGGTTGTCTACTCCTTTATTGTACAGTGGTTGAAAGATGTTCTTACCGAACTTTTTTTTCACACTATTTATATAGGCAGGTGTTTTTTTCACCATTATTTTTTTCAGCAAATTACTGTTAAATCTTTTACAATTTCATTAGTTTATAAAATTTTAATAAAATGCTTTGGCAGTTTGTGAGAACATTTTTTTGGAAATTTACAGAAATAAAAAAAATTCTGTTTTGAAAATTCTTAAGATTTGATCAAATGTATTTTAATAAACAGGACTTAAAGTCATAACTTTAAAACATGGCGACGACGACCGCCACCTAAATACAATACTTGCCTCTAGCTATGCTGCATATAGCGAGGAAGTTAACATTTGGGGAGTTCGGTAAAGATGGTTAAAAATTTGCCTTAGCTTTCATTCTCTTTCACAATCTGATTTCGCATTTCTAGAACTGCGTTTTCGAAAAAAACTTTCAGAAAACTCTATCAAGTTTTTTGTGAAGTTTCGATTGACCACACAACTACACATGTGTTCTGGAACTTAATCAAGGATGTTTCCTCCTTAGACAAAAAATGACTCCTATAAGCAAAATCAAAGTTAGGCGCCACTGATAAACTGTATTTGTATAAAATCAACGTGTACAAAGCAACTGCGCATAATAAATTCCGATGGATATATACTTTCCAATATTTATGTAAGGTCGTCGCGCAATTACTAAAAGTGGTATGTCATCATTTTTTTTGTGCATAAAAGCATTTCCTCCTTGCGTTATCTGTAACTCATTTTAGTAGGGTGATACTTTATTGTTACTTAAATATTATCTTTCTTATTATTAAATATTTGGTGTATGGTATGTACAACTGAATGAAAGTGAACGCAAGATCGGCCGACTATGGTAGAAGTGCAGGCGATAGGAGGCACTTCAGGATTGGCCGAGACATTCCAAGAAATAGAGCGAGGCCCGCTGTCCGCCGGGTCGAATTTGTAACTGAATGCTAGGTACTTATAAGCCGACAGGCCCTGAATAGTTCGAATAACTATTGTGAACCTGAATTTGCTTCTTTGGCATGTAGCGGTACACTGTACAAAGGAATACAAACCTTATGCAACAAATTCGTAAGTATGTGGGTTGTAGTAGTGAGGGCCCCTCACCACTATAAATTGAGGAATTAAATGTGGATTAAATATACATATATTTATTGTGACGAAATAACTTGGTGATAACAATTTTAAAAATCATCACGATTTATTTTGTTGTTTTAATTTCACAAAGAGGCGCTGCGGGCGCTACAAGTTGAGACAAACTTGCCGAATGTCCGCGCCGAAGCTTCCTTCTTCAAAGGAATCGCGCCTCAACCTATCTTTTCATCAAGTTACGCGAATATAAAACCAGCCCAGACAACGGCCGAGAGAAATGGCCCTGTGGTTAATTTGTTTCTAAATAGTCATGGCACATGTGTAAATATAAAATTTTTTATTTTTGTGGTTTTGGTAAATTATTTTTTTAACTATCTAGCAAAACGCAACATCCGCAAATAATTGTCCGAAGCTTTTGCAAGTTACAATTTTCAACGATGTACATCATTTAACGTCAGGTACATTTAACTATATCAATGAGTTTGTCTCTATATGTATGTAATTAAAAATAAGCATTTATATGTGCTCGGATAATTACAACGAACCGCTACAAAAGGCAAAGGAGCAGGCAAATGAAGTAGGATCCAGGCCGCAACTCCCCTGAGAAATTAGAGCTGTGTGTAGACTTTGCACCAGATAATTCCGTTACCGCACATTTAAATTTAAATTTTGTGTCCTAAAATACAAAAACCTTGTTACTAGTTTTTAATGAAGTTTTACTGCTTGCGACACTTATCCATTTTTTTTTCATTCTCTACAAAATTTCATGCATAATCAACATATATGGGGGAAAATAAAAATTTGGAAAGTTTAAAATGCTTTGAATAAAGTTTCACGATTTCACCAATCGCCTCGCGTATCGAACCCCGGTGCCATCAAATCGAAGGCAAATATACATACCAATAGACGATCAGTATTAGCATATTTTAATTTAATTTGCTATAACTAATAAAATAAAAACAGTTTAATTAATTCCTATTCGTACAATATTTCCCGGCACCGTTTCTTAAAAACAGTTTTACTAAATAAAGCAAACTTATTAAGACATAACAAAAACCATAAGTTTCTACTCTGACAAAACCTATGTTAATTAGTTTATCATAATAAGTAAAGAAATGTTTGCATATGATTGCCATAACGTTGTAGTCTCACAATGAATAACCAAAACTTAATTCCTTTAACAAGAGATTGAGACAACCTCAACCAGAGCTCTTGTTCAAGACAAGTCGAGAACAAGCTACCAGTACGATCCTCAGTCTCACTGCTATGGCGAGACTAACTAAATATCTACTGAATATACAGATCAGTGCAGATTTGCCCCGTAACAGAAAGGTTATGAGTTCAAACTTTAATGAGGTTTATTTTTGTTTCTTTTTTTAATTACTGTTCAAATATAATCAATTTTCTATTATTTTATTTAAAACAAATAAATATTATTTTTTAATGTTACATCACAATGTTAATCAGATAAAACATAAAAACTCAAAGATGCCCTTTTTACGGCTAATTAGGTAGGATATAAATAATTTTGGCGTTAAAACTCAAATTAAATGTTTACTTTTAGGTACTTTGTACAATAGCAGTGCAATTTATAGGCTTCAGTTAATGTACCGGCAGAGTTAAATTTATAAAAATTAATAAAAGAACTGAATTGTCTCCCAGGTAGAGTCGAATTGTCTACCGCCACACCCTTTATCGTTATCTTTTTCTGTTTTACCTAATTAATTTTGCTATGTAGCTTAAAAAAATAATTATTATTTGTTTTAAATAAAATGAGTGTATTTTTACAGTAACTAAAAAAATATGAAAAAAGTAGACCTCGTCAAAGTTTGAACTCATAAACTTTGATTACGAAGCAAATCTTCTGGCTGCGCGCTACGGAAACACCTAAAAATTGACTTCGTCACCGATTATATCCATGCAATAGTGGCTTGATTATTATTAAGGTAATTTGGGGGAAGATGCCAAATTGGGGAAGATGCCTAAGCAGCCTACTTCAGAATTTGCTTAATAGATGTCCGCAAAATGCAGTTTATAGATGTCCTTCATATGTATATGCCGGTAAAGTTAGTCGCTTAAAATCTGTTGTGACAACTAACAGAAAAGTCTTAACACAGTGATGTTTTGACGTTTTATCAAAGTTTTTTCATCGTCCTACTAGTTTATTCGAAAATCAAAGACGGACATCGTTATCAACTGCGGCGTATTGTTAGCTGGAAAGAAGGTAGGTTTCTTGTTTATATCGACTTTTGCAGAAATAATTGGCGCCAAATTCAATTTACTTAAAGAGTTTGGCATCTTCCCCAACACATTGGGGTTAGTTGCATAAATTGTGTTGGGGTAAGATGCCAGCTTGCAACTTATGTATTTCACGTGTACGTATTTATTACAGTGAACAATGCGGACTTATGTGAGAAAGTCATGCAGAGGGCAATGGCCGGGGACAATCTTCGAGCTGCTGCACTGGCGTTACGGGATGAAACCAGAAGTGCCAATTCCATTGCAAGAGAATTTGGAATTTCATTGAGAACTCTTCTTAGGCGAGTTAGCAAGAATCGCTTAGATAAAGGGAGTTTAGGTCCCTATAGCTGTCTTGGAAAAGAAAACGAAGAAAAACTAGTGACTTATATTCAGAAAATAGGAAAAGCTGGCTATTCTCCAACCTGTAACGATATTAGGCATCTAGCTTATACATGTGCCGAAAAAACCAAATACAACACAGATTTAATAAGGAAAAAGAGCTAGCAGGATATGACTGGTTTCAGCTATCCATGAAAAGACACCCCAATTTGCGAATGCGCGCTGCTCAAGGTCGATCTATAGCTCGTTCACTGGGAATGTGCCATGGTGAGGTGGATTCATATTTTAAGCTACTTCTAGACACATTAGAAATACATGGTTTAATGGACAAGCCCAGGAGAATTTTCAATATGGTTGAAAGCGGATTGCAACTGTGTAACAATCCCGGGAAAGTGATCGCCTCAAAAGGGTCCAAAGATGTTCAAAGCCTCACCAGTGCGGAAAAAGGTGAAACTATTAGTATTGTCGTTTACTGCAACGCAGAAGGCAATTTTCTTCCACCATACGTGATCTTCCGTGGTGAAAACAAAAAGAAGGAGTTTGAGGACAACATGCCTCCAGGATCTGTTGTTGTGATGTCTCCTGATTCAGCCTATGTTAAAAGCAGTATTTTCCTATCATGGATAAAAAACCATTTTCTTCCCAGAAACGAACCGGGTCCAGTTGTTTTGATCCTTGACGGCCATGCCTCACATTGCAACGACGTGGATATTTTAGATTTCTTAGCAGAAAACGACATTCACGTCATCTGCTTACCCAGCCATATCACGCATTGGCTGCAACCCCTCGACAGGTCTTTCTGTAAACCACTCAAAACTTATTGGAATAAAGTTTGTAGGCATTAGATTAGGTCTCATCCTGGACGCAGAATTACTAGATACCAATTTGGAGGAATTTTAAACCAAGTCTGGAAGCAAGCTGCAAGCAACCAGAATAGGGTGTCAGGGTTTGAAGCCTGTGGGGTATTTCCCCACAATCCGTCGAAAATTACAGACTATGCCTATTATGTAGCTGATCACACTGCAGGAGCTAATGATAACGACCCCAATACCGCTGCTGAAAATGAACATTCTGATGTTGAACAAGAATCCGTGACACTCGAAGAGCTTTCACCTGTCCCTGTTGTACCAGGACCTAGTAAGCCGAACCCACGCAAGCAGCATGCAGAACTTATTACATCATTGGAAGTGCGGCAAAGAAAGCGTCAAAAGCTAGAAAAAAAACGTAAGAAACTGGAAGAAAAGGAAGAGAGAAAAAGCAAGAGGAATAATAGCGCTAAAAAAGGTAAAACAGTAATAAGAAAGCAAGCTAAAGCACCAAAAATTATTGATGAAGAAAACAGCAGTGATTAATACGAATCCGCCGAGTTAGTTTCGGATCACAGCTCAGATAGTATCAACAGTGATAATAACGATTATTGCATTGTTTGTAAAGGTTACTATCGCAACAAGAATAGACCCAAGGTAGATGGATTTGCTGCATTGCTTGCATAAAGTGGCTGCATGAGACTTGCACCTCTTTTGAGAATACCTGTGACAATTGTGGAGAAAAATAATAAGTGCCAAATATTTTTTGCGTTTGGCATCTTTCCCACCATCGATTTGGGGTGAGATGGCATCAGGATCGAGTTAAGATGCCTAACTAAATAATTATAAATATACCGGCATCTTCCTTCAATATAGTGGAGTAAGATGCCAAATTGTTTATTTAAAAAAACATTATTTCTTTAATGTTAACTATCAGTTTATGTTCATTTCATTATGTTTTCTAATACTGTATTCTTTAAGCAACAAATACATTTTTTGACTTAGGTGAAAAATGTATAATAATTGTTTTATAAATTAACTACAAAATGTTTGGCGTCATCCCCCCAATTACCTTAAATAATTTATTTAAAGCATTATTAGTACTAAATTTTTAATTAATGGCCATCAGGTGATGTAAAAAATATCATATTTCTATTCAGAGTGACTGCAAGTAATAAAATTTTAATAGGCACATAAAATCCAGCTATTTCAAAATTGTGCATGTTAATCCTCCTTGCTCCACCTGAATTGTAATTCTCTGTATGTATTCTCAAGTATGCAAAAAGTCAATAAGCATGAACATACTTGCCGTAAATTGGTTTTGTTTTCCTAAAATAATAAACGCGTATATATTACGCCGTGTATTAGATCGGAAGAGGTCCGAATTAAATATATAGAAGAAGAAGGTATATTGCCAATAAAGGTTCGAAAATGTTCAGGCAAAACGCCCACGGTACCCTACTTTTATTTACTCCTCGACCCTAAATACCTTAATTAATCTTTCCTATTTACTATTTACATATCACATATCAAAAAATTAAGTTGCTGAAAAAAAATGTAAGATGGGAATGGTTAGGCTCTAGAATTGGATGATATGTTTTTGTTTCGCATGCAATAACTTTGGAACTGCAAATCTTCTTGGTACTAATAATGTAATTGCCATGCCTGGCAGTCAATTTGCCCAACAAATAAGAAACATCAGCGATAAAATAAAAGCGTCTAACGTATAAATACGAAGCACTTCATTCTTTCGTCTACTTTTACTTTAGTAAACTCAGCTGGTTTAGTGCTTTTTGATGTTTGTTCAGAAAGAACATTAAAAATCTAGCAGTTATTTAGTTAGAGTAACATCTTTAATTAACACTATAAAAATGTGATTGCAATAAGGTGTCATTCCATAAAATGCATTAAGTGAAGTTAAGAATTTTGAAAATTTAATAATTATTCTATTTTCAGAATACTTAAAGACTACAACTTACTAGAAGAGAGAGAAAAGTATGTAAGGATAATTTATTGTACATAAAACAATTATTAACTTCAACAGGTTTTGTATTTTAGCTTTATACGTATTTCAACGTGTTTACACGTCATTATCTTGCCTTTGATTATGACGTGTAAACACGTTGAAATACGTATAAAGCTAAAATACAAAACCTGTTGAAGTTGAAAATTGTTTTATTTACAATACTTTAAAATGAACTTCAACGAAGTAAAGCTCGAACTTATAAATAAATATGTAAGGATAGTTGCTTTGCCTAACCCTTTGGTTATGTGATTACAATAACAATATAAAATTGTAGCTGAGAAAGCTTACTCTTTAGAAATCTGATTACGCATGTGGGCTGAAAATTGATAATATTAGAATTGAAATAAAATTATTAATGTTATCTATATTTGCATGTTTTTAGTGTTAAAATGTTCTAATAAATGTATTTTTTTTTTTTTATAAGAATCATGAAGCCGTGCGTGAGCACTACCCCATGATTCTTATCCCACCCCCTTACCCGGGCTCAGCACACTAAGTGCTATTCACCGGTCTAACATGCCCCACCCCTGAAAGACATGCAACCCAACGTACACACCTACATACACCATCCATGGACTCGTCGGATTTAACTTATTCAGAAAAATTACCGACCAGCAGTGGACTCGAACCAACTGCCATTGGAAGTCTAGTTTCAAAGCCTGGGACTTTAACCACTAAACCACCCGCCGGCCCAAATGTATTTCTTAAACAGGTTTGTTTTATTTTGCAATCAAATTCGTGATTAGCGCAATGGTTAATTTAAGGCGTGCCCCCCCTCTATCTAGGTATTGTATACTTTATTCAACAGTTTTTAAAAATCTAAGAATAACCTGTGGCTCTTTTATACATGGGGGGGGGTACACTCAACCTTCCTGTCAAGGAACCCACTATTGGATTTCCCCCTTTAAAATAGTCTTGCGGCGCTCAGAAACGCTGTTTAGCTGTGTATATTTTACACAAAAAATTCTTACATTTTTACATAAGCGAAGCACCAATCTTCTACATTAAACTTCGTAACATCAAATATTGGATAAAAAAATTTTACATTTTTCCATCTTAGTAATATTCATCATATTTCAAGTCTTCGCCATTATTCCAGAATTCGGCATTGAAATGAGTCGACTTTTGCAAGTGAAATAAAGGAGCTGATGGCCTTTCAATGTTATCAACACAGAGCACATTTTCCTCATTTATTTGTCAGCGTTTCTATAAGAAAATGATGTCCTAATGCCGTTTATTCTTATAAAAGTTTGAAACCGAATTATAATTAATCTTTTAATCGCATTCTAGCGCACGATGTGAACTTCTCTAAGGAAACTGAAACTAAGCTTTTCGGATACGAAACGAATCGTGGGCAGTGCGGCACGTGCGTAACATCTACGTAATGTAAGTCTGCAACAACTGAGAGAACTTGGCTTAAGTGCTCAAGAAGGGAGCGTGAATGCGGGCAATCCCCAGGTAACAATAGTTTATGTTAGATGTTCGGGTAAGTAGCCACATGGTAGCAGTAAAGTCCATGCTTTCCGCCGCATATAATCCTGATTGGCTGTAATTAAGCCTTGCGGGTGACCAGAAGCAGAGGTGTACTCCTTAATTAGTTACTGCAGAACTTGTAGGAGAAATTTAAACAAACTAGGGTTTCCATTAATGATTTTCCACATTTAGGTGCTGATTATACGTACATGGAATATACAATCTATTATAGAAACAAGTTTCCAACTTTGAATTGTACAGGGTCGTGTATAACCTTTGGCTAGACGGGAGAAATGAATAAATAGATTATTAAAGAATTTACAAGAAGTTCTATTAATACTCAACACAAAAATACATTAGACATTAGTATTTTTTACGTTTTACATTAGTTTAAGGTGCGACCTTGTGGAGTCGTGAATATTATCACTTCTGTAATAAAATATTATTTCAATTCTGACAGAGAATGCTCATGTTACAGACGTGTCACAAGTTTCTTATCTAACACAACAACAAATTCTAAGAGATTCTGGTTTTAGTTTTATTATGCATTTTAATGGCCAGCACGTTCACCTAACTTAAACGCAGCTAAGCACTTCAGACCCATTTTACACAATAACGTAGAACAAAATGGACCCGAACGTCATTTCTAAGAAGTTCTGTATCACTACACTAAGAGCGTGTATAAGAAATTGAAAAAAGCTAGAAATTTATTTGCGATACCCTGTACTTTAAGATATATAAATAAACAATTGGAGCTGGTATATTACAATGACGCTATTTAAATAATGGGATAACACCATAATTCACGTAACTGTATTTACCCTCCAAAACTCCCACACCAATGCAACAGTGTCAAGTAGCATAAGCCTACTCGTAACTACTATACATAGTAAGCAAGCACGTTCAAGTTTACTATAGTTAACTACCAAGTAGAAGAGAGAAAGAGAAAACAGATTCAGACATTTCGACGAATTTATACTGAAAATCGTCACACAGCGCTAATCTTCCTTTCATAAAAAACAGCCCCTCTTTCGTCAGTTGAGTTCCAGTACTAGCACGATTCACAACCTTAAATATATCTTGTATAACCGTTCACAAAACATCGGCAGTGACATTACCAATGTTGCAACTTTTTTTTTCTTTATTAAGATGTTTAATAACCTTGTAAGCAGCGTTTTGTGGTTTGTGGACTTCATTTTCACAGATGTATTCGAGCTTTGTTTCTTCGTATTTTGTATAATTCTTTTCTAAATTTTTATTTCTTTATTCTTCTCTATTCTTATACGCTTGCTTATTATTTTTACAGTTTTTATTATTTCATATGTTAGGCGAATGATTAGATTGATATGATAAATGCATGCTCATCCCAATATAATAAGTTTGGTGTAAATAAAAACAACAATTGAAAATTACCCATAGCACTCGCCATAATTAATCCACCACGGTTACCATTAACAAGGGATTGAAATGAGCTTGTGCTTCCTCGAAACGAATGGAGAACAAGTACCACCAGTACGGTTCAAGCGAGACTAGATCAGTACAGAGCTGAAGCGCAGCTCACCCGCCGGAACATTTGAAGACTGCACAGGCCTACCACTACCACCATGAGCCAGAGCCAATGACTTTTCAAACTACCCTGGCACGCTTGACACCATTTATAGTCGCTAGTAAGACCTTTTGGAACAGCGAAGCTGCTAATTTATATAACTCGCACTGGTTTAAACTAGTCAATTACGCACTACCCAGATAGGTTGGTAGCCGGTATAATATTATCCACCAGTATCTCAACAGTATTGAATATGAGAGCCCCTGATTCGACACTTTGATTATGAGCGTGAGTAGGTAGAACAAAGTATCATCCCTAGAATCCAAGCCGATTTCAACAGACAACAATGGCTTCCAACTACACAATATATTTCCTAGGCAAATTTATACCCGTAAGGTGTCCTAGGCACAGTGACTGGGCCGCAGGCATATTTATAGCCAGGGCTAGGGAGTGCGTGCGGTGCATATAACCATTCCAGAGCGAACGTTCTTTCGCTCAGTTTTAAGCAACCTGTTCTTAGGGTTAGTAAACTTTCTACACCAACAAAACACTATAGTAAATAGTATGCAATTACACAATAAATCACCTAAAAGTGCAAATGTAGTTGTGCCGTAGCGATTGCTTAGTGTTATTTGTGGTGCATTAGCTGATGCAAAGACAATTGAAATACTTAAATTCGTAAGTAACTTATTGGTAAATACCAGCAGAACCCGTTAGTTACGCTCCCCGATTTTGTTGGTAACTTAATACCCGCCGCTTGCCACTCCAAAGTCGGTCTTGAGAATGAGAACTGCTTCCGAAAAGGAAACCTCGTGGAAAAAAACGAAAAAAAGCCGAAAAAAACGAAAACAGGTCGAAAAAAAAACGAAGAAGGCCGGAAAAAGCAGTCTTGGAAAAAACCTTTTAAAAAAGAAAAACCTCGAAAATTATCCAGGAAAAACATGCCCCAAAACAATTTCTGTCATAGGCCCATAAAACAAATCTTTAAAAAAAAAGCGGAAAAAACTTAGCACTTTCCTCATTCTCAGGTGAGTACCTCTACGAATATTTCCAAACTGTTTTTGGAAGAAATAAATACGCACTAAAAAAAATCTTGTTAGACATTTGAATATACTTCCAAATAAATTTTGCCCCTATTCATATAAATCGGATCGGCTAGGAAAAAAACTCGTTACTTTTTCAGAAAAAGCTCTTACTTAATTATGCAGTGATACACTAGCAAAAAATACAGGCGTTTTTCAAAAGATGCTTTTTTGGTTGTTGTTTTCTTCGGGTAATTATTTATCCGGGTTTGTTTTATCCGTCAATGTTGTTCCTAGCGGATGAGTTCTTTTTTCAGGGATAGTTTCACACTAAACCGCAAATGGCCGCAATAGCAAAAACTTTCTTTTTGGCCGCATTATATTAGTGTGACCACATTTCCGCGAAGCATATGTTTGGTCTAGCTCGCGCTACCGAAGACGCACGTGCCACTTCAGACTACAAGAGACCTTGAGAGTATTTAGCGTTCCTCATGATGTTGAAATCAAGAGCTGCTTGAGCCATGTTTCATCCTCTGTGTTTATGTTCTAAATGATGCCAGCAGATTGCACTACAACAATACAAAGAAGTATTAGAGATCAAAGGATCCAGTTTCTGTGTAATAGAAATTTGGTCCATTATACAAAGCAAAATGGTCTTTATATGCTATTCTCGTAAATGTGTGGGTTCGAGTGGTGGTGGTTTTCAACCACTAAAAGCTGAGACACGGGAGATTTAATATATTGCTATGATATTTGGAGGTGTATGTTTTGACTGGGGCGTTGTAGTTCCTGGAAGGCAATTTTTGGGATGTTTGCTGCAATTCAATTTGCGATTGGAGGTTTGTGAAAATTATTAACTCAGGGTTGCGTATCATTACTGTAATTTCTTGTTGTAAATTCTAATAATTTATATTTTTTGATATTTGTGAGGTTTGTTTGTACTGAAAGAAAAGAAAAACACAATCAGATTGATACGATTTTTATTTATATTAATTTTAATTATAATTTAGTTCATAATTGTTCAAAAGGTTTAATTTATAAGAAGTTTTAGTCTTACTTGTGTATGCATCAATAAATGTCATTATGGATGTCAGTGTCAATGTCACAAACGTATTAAAACATACTCATGGTCATGAGATTTACTTGTTTGTTCAAAAAATGGGAATCAAAGAAGGAAGACAAAAGAATGGAGAATTTGTTTAGTGAGTTACGACTCGACTTTGTAAACAAAGACAGAGAAATTTATATCCTCTGGACGAATAAAGAGGAAAAACGAGTTTAAAAGTAATATAAAAGTGATTACGAATATAAAAGAAGAAAATACAACGAATTATCAACGAATTATAAAAAAACAGAAGAATTACAAGTATAAAGCGATCGATAAAGTTTCTCCAGTTGTGGTGGTGTTAAAACCAAGTCCAAAATAACATAAAAGCAGTCCAGGATTCAAATTAAGGGCGAGTGTTTGTGGTTACTTGAGGAACCAGCAGACTAGTGAAGTAAAAGTTTCGACATTCATCGTTTGCTCGAGTGAAGAATATCCCAGTAAGGAGACATTAAGATAAGTGATCTCTATAAGAAAGACGATAGTATTTAGTAAAATTTATTTGATTTTCGAAAACTTCATTTAGAAATTGATTTATTAAATAAAACCTTTTTTTGTAACGTTGATATTGTTTTGTGTTTATTCTATTTCTAATTTATTTATTAATAACTTATCTTACAAGCTAAATAACGACCCTGAGAAAGTTAATAAGAGTCTCATACGAAATATAATTTGTGATTGCGTGAATTGCGAGCATTTAGGTTTTCTAGTAAGTACATGCACCCGCATATCATTGCAATTTAGGGTAAATGCGAGTGAGATGCTCAGTCGGGATAGATATCTAATAAGTTTCAGTTTTTTAAACAGTTTATACATTTTACTGTGACTCAGTTAACTTAGTGCTTCGGACTTAACGTTTTAACTACAATACAGTTGAAAAAACGCCAAATACATACCTTACTGGCTTTACAAATATTTATGTGGTATTGGAAATTGTGTTTTTATATAGCGTGGATACATTTTTAGCAGAAATTTTTAAATGAGCAAATAGCTTGAAGGCTAGACAATTGTTCGTGCATTACTGTTTAGTGGTATGTTCCGTCTGTATTTTTTTTATATTTTTGGAAAAGACCTCTGTAGAAAAACAGAAGAAAATAGTAAAGGGCCAAATCAGAGTAAAGAAATCTATCGATAGCTATTTAGTTGAAGATCGTTTCGCTAATTTATAAGAGTTTGGAGGCGAAAATAGCTGCGCAGACGGCGAATAACTATTTTAAAACTAAGCTAACCGCTGACTGGAATGCGTGTTCTGAACGCCAAAAATGGGTTACTGAAACATGCCCAATGTATCATCCCATGTGCCGTAAGCTGAAAACACGCAAAAAATGTAATGAATCTGTTTAATTGAATAGAGGCATCTCACCTAACTTCTATAGGCCTTTCTTCTATTTTTGTTATGCGTTTGTATTCTAATTCCTTTATTGTTCAATAAACAACAATGTTTGTACTTTTAAACACTTGTTACTTTTTAAAACAGCGTTTATATTGAATATTATAGAAAAGTAATAAAACTTTAGGCATCTTTCCCGAAATTACCCTACATTGCGTTAACGAAGTCGTTGCGAGTATAGTCGGTAAAATTTTGTCTTTGTTTATAATTTATTCTGCGCTACCTGTTTTGTATTATATGTCATTTATATGGTGTTATTGCAAGCAGCGGCGCAGCATTCACATGCAGTTAAAGCGCTGGCAGTATTTAGTGCGAGGCATAATTTATTAGTTTTCCGGAAAGGGCCAGAAGTATGGTCGCAATACACTTCGGACGATATGTTGCAGATTTATTAAATTTACATTATAATTTTTATGCCAGCTGGTATATTTTGCATAAGCGACGGCCAACAAACGTTTGTAAACTTCCCTCTTTGCATGGCGGGAACTGCAAGAACTCCCCCCCCCCCATGCTTCCGGTGTGCAACAGAGCCAGGTTGCTTCTCTAGATATTTTTTTATACTTAGTGTTATAGAAGAACTGCCTTAAATAGTAGTTGAAAAAACTAAAGCATTTTATTAGAATAGTAGCCGACATTCTGTATTCATTTTCAATTTCCGCACAGAAATAACGGGGTGCGGTTCCCCGGTGAGTACATTTAACCTTTTAATGAGTGAGTCATTCTTCTTTTCTTTCTATTTCTGCTTCTATATACAATGGCTTCGTAGGATACTTTAAGACTGTTCTAAGATTAAAAACCATAAAGCAATATATGAGTTCAAAAATATTTCCTTGTCTTTCAAATCAATCATAATTCAAATTTTCAATGTTGTTTCAAATTTTCTTTGGTGCTGTTGTTCTTGAAACAATCTTCACATACATACGTTATCGGTCCTAATTAGAATATGTCTTCTTAGTTATTTTATATAACCAGGAAATTTTTTTAAAACTATATTGTTCTGCATTGCATGCTAGAAAATCGTTTAGTTTATTTTACTTTTGTTTTATTTTCGGAATAAATAATTTATCATTTTAATGTTTTACTTTCTTTAATATTCTACACTATTGTTAACATATATTGCAAGATTTTTGTAGTAATATAAACCTGAAATGTATAAATTAAATTGAAGGTTATCAAAATGCTGACAAAACACATGGGGCTGAAGTAAAAACATTTCCTAGCACAATAACGAAGAGAAACCCAGTTTCATGCGAATGAAGCTTATCCTGAGCGGACTTGTTAGTGCCCGGGGTCGTACAAAGTCTAAAGCCATAGTGTCCAACGCAGGACATCCGATCCCGTTTATGAGAGCTGAAGTCCCGTCTCCAGAGCGATTCGTCACGGAATTGCGGTTCAGATCAGACCAAGAGTATATTCGTTGCCAACTTGTTACAGTAAACTCTTAACACTCGTAACAAACTATGGACTCGGTCAGGATTTGTCACTAGGAAATATTAAGAATTTTTTAAATAAAAAAAAATAAAGTGTGTAATACTCTAAATTTTAAATCATTAAAATTAAATATGACATGAAATGTTTGCAACGTTATTGATTAATGATCAGCTTCAATAAAAGCAGAGATATTTGCAGCAGTCGATTGTTAGTGATTCAATGAGGGATGGCGTAAACAACTTCAGAATCGAAAGAAATCAGGGCCAGTATCATTTTTCAAGCATTGTAATAAATTGCTGTATTTTTCACAGCAACACACTGCGTCGTGAAAAAATGACGGTATAAGAACTACACGCAGAATAATTAAGAACGTACACACCCAGAATCATAACACAATATTCATGACTGTATTGCAGGGTGTAGGCAACTGTATGTTTTATAGAAGTTTATACTCCTCAATTAGACAACAAAAATACTGAAAAAAACCTGAATTTTACGTAAAAATAGAGACATTCCATGAAAGGTATATGTTTTTTTTAATTTCCTCTAAATTTTCACTAACCTCTGCATCCTTATTTTAATACAGTTAAGCCACAGGGCCGGCTTAAGACGTAAGCAGCGTACACCCATGCTAATATGCTTAATAACTATTATTTGTGATAACTGCCAAGTTTCATGCTCTTTCTACTTCAAACACTCAATTATATTTTTACAAGTAATATAACTACAACTTCCGATTTTCTGAGAAACGTGGATTCATTATTAACGAGTGCTACTCAGTTACTTTCATTGAATTAAGGGAGGTTATAAACACAATGAAAAATAAATCGAGTAGAGACTATTATGACATAAATGTCATCAACATGCTGAGATATGTAAAAATTTTAATTATAGTTGCCTCGCTAAATTAACAAATGTTGGTATTAAAAAAAACATCTTTTCAGAATGCCTAAAAATTGCTAAAGTCATCCCAATTTACAAAAAACAGAAAACGCGAACGACATGTCTATCTACAGACCTATCTCGCTGACACCAGTAGTGGATAAAATTTATGAAAACGTGCTGCATTAAAAACTTATTATTTATACGGAGGGTTTCGGACTGCTGGCTTCGGAGCAGTTCAGCTTTCAAAGTGGAAAAACACGGTGGCTGCTGTTAACAAATTCGTATCTTCTGTAACGAATATAAGTTATATGTTAATGATACCTTTTGCGACTTGACTGTGTTCAATATGATCTACTGCAAAAATTAAACAGATATGGTCTGTCAGTTAATTCCCAAAGTTTAATTTCTACATATCTAAAATATAGAAAACAGATTAACTGTCATATTGGCGACTGCTCCAAGGCCCTTTCTATAAAATGCGGAGTACCGCAGGGGTCCATATTAGGACCCCTGTTGTTTTTCGTCTACCTTAATGATTTCACGAGTTGCATATCATCTAAAATTATGTTATATGCAGATGATGCAATGTATAAGTAGAGATGAGGATCTGGAAAAACTGTTGGAAAACTGCAACGGACAACGGTCAAAAGCCTTGGGTTACTTCAACTCGAATAAACTATGACTCAATGGATCAAAAACAGTTAAGATGATTTTTTCATTGCGAAATATCAACTTAATGATAATCCAGCGAATGTTAACTATTTGGTGTTACCCTTGATGCCGGACTGTTTTGGGAGCAGCACGTTGATAAGCTCGCCGGGAAATTATCTAAATTAGTATATCTGTTTAAGAACCTAGTTAATGAAGTTTCCACTGATATTTAGAAATAACTTATTTTGCGCCTTTTCAAGGTGCCTACTCATACGCCATCTTTTTATGGGATCATAAGCCCCATTTAAATAGAATTTTCCCTCTGCAGAAACGTGTGGTTATAGTGTTGTCCGGAATTTCTTATAGCACCGATGTGCGGCATCAGTTTGTCAGTCACAACATATTATCAGTTCCTTGTTTGTATAGATGTGCAAAATGCATGTGGAAAACCATATAATTAAACATCATGATGTTCATGAATGAATACCAAGGATAGTAGACATGGTCAAGGTCGAAGTGGTAGTGGTGATTCTGTTCGTGACGGTTTAATTCGATCTATTATTTTCTATCCTTGCATGAATACTACACGTGGAATTAAAATTGTATTCGTGTTTCTTTCCATAGAATATCTAAAAGCCGCAACGGCATACATTATTCCGGCCTACTCTTTTTTAATAAATTACCTTCATGTAACAACGGCGTTGCCAACCAAGCAGTTCGCAATTTCATTGAAACAAGTTCTAGTTAAAAAGTGTTTTTATTCTTTTGATGAGTTTTTGAGCGAGGACCTGGAAGCTAGTTGACTAGTAAATTGCAAACGTCCTATTATAGTCGTTTTCTTTTTCCCCCTCTTTTCCGTACGTTTATATTTTATAATAATGTGTATTGTTTTATATGGGTATATATGCTTTATAATTATTGACGTGTGTATACATCTAATGTATGTACTCAGCACAAATAAATTTATTTAACCCTTATTATATCTACAATTTTTATTGTTCCAAAATTATTTTTACATCTTCATTGTACTTATTAAGGGCTATCAAATAATATGATAGTTTGTATTGATTGGATATTTTGTTTTTGACTAATCGGGCATTAAAGTTAAAATTTTCAAAATTCGTAGCGGCCTTCATTTTGAAGATACAGCATTTAGAAATAAGCGTTTGACTTGTCTTCAGATGCACTACAACGCTATGTAATCAAAATTTCAAAAAAGTGTTTAGAAAATAATCTAAACCAAAAAACAGGTCTAATTTCCGGTTCCGGTTCCGATTAACGACCTTGCAAAGAACTACCTGCAACTAAAAAACTTCGACACCCCAAAATCTTATACCAATTAGGCTTGGGGTTCCGGAAATATAGGGAAACGAACGCACCCACCCATCCACAGATAGACATTTTTTAAAGACCACTTTTTTAAATGCCTTCGACCTTAAAACGCGTATTTCCGTTAAAATCTGAAATACGAAAATTCGCATGAAATCATAACTTTCCTTACTTCAGTAGAAGCATGGGATATTGGGCATATTAAATATGTAATTGTAAATAGTGTTAAGTTTTCAGCTACAAAAATAAACAAGTTTTCAGCTAATACTTGTGTGCTACTAACCTTATTGTTGAGACTAGCCGACCGAGAGGCCCCTCTTTTTAGAGTGGCAGTAATATTGCGCTGTTTGACCCTGTGTTCAATGCGTCTTACAATGGTGGGTTCTACACCACGCTCAGATACAGAATTACCGGTGGAGTCGAAAGTCGTTCAGTCATACGCCTCTTAGATATTTAGAAAGTATTCTCATGATGAAGAGCAGTATCTCTGTTGATTTTCCTCTTTGGCAACCATGGTGATTCGAATGAAGTGGTAATAGTACCAAAGATCCGTCTCTAATGTAGCAGTTTGCCAGTTTTTTTTCTTCTTTTTAAGAGAAAATAAATCAGACTGATAGATCAAAACTTCCTAAACTTGAGAGTAAAATCTCGTCCAACCTTTAAAAGGAATATTACATTTACCGCTCTCCATAGAACAGGAATTATTCCCATGGCTAGACAGCATCGTAATATGTGATACAGAAGCCTGATTAGTATTTTCAGAATTTCAAACGCTGTAATCGCCCATTCTGTACAGTCCTCCGATACATGTTTTGGGTCCTTCCAATCGTCTGAACAAGGTTTAATTGAAAAAGTCACGCCTCTGACCTGTTGTCTATTGATATCTCCTTTAAGTTGGGAAAGTGAATTCTCAATAACAACCTGAATGCCGTCTCACTGATGGTAAACGGGAAACATATTGCTATAGATAGCTTATTTAATTTCTCCTGTGTGTTTAATTTATTAAACACAGACAACTGGCCGGATCAACGTGTATTCGAGATGGAAATCTATTTTGTGGTAAAGTCAATTATAAAATTACCACATCAATTTTGATTGCGATTTAGTGTACAGAAACATGGCAGAATTGCTTTACCTAACGCAGCTGGTGTTAGCTGTAATGTAGAATAAATTTTCGTATATCAAAAAGCTTTAAAAGTACAGCAATACTGTATAGCAGATATTGAGGAAAATCATGAACAGTTTAACAGTAATTTTTCCAAACTACTTAAGTGCTCTGGATATTGTTCTAGCTTGTGTTTTGTTTATCTAAAGCCTCAGGTTTACACGTAATTTTTAACGTCTTACTAACTAAGTACACACGTATAGGTGTATATAGCTTTATATAGCTAGCCTTCATGTAAATCGTGCAGTAGCTTTGTAGATAAAAAGAACCTAAAACTTTAGGCGAATTCTGAGCCACCGAAACTAACGCTTTCTAGTCCAGCAAAGAATATCAGAGAATAGTTGCTTGTATAGAGCCGCATACAGACCTCAAATGACTTGACTTAGAATTGAACTAAAGTAGTCTAGCTTATAGACACGCATTTATCTAACTGAGGTAGATCCAAACTACAGTATTTATGTCATGTGAATAACAATTTCTACTTTCCCAATAGCAAATGCCTATAATAAGGCACACAAGTTTCGAAGTTCGATTACACATACACATACAGGTTACATTTTGCAAAATTAATTTAAAAATTCGTTTTGATAATAACAAATGTTTTTTTTTGTAATCTAAGTATTCCCACGATTTCTCGTAATGGCTTTTTTTTTAATATTAATAAAACGTCATATCTTTCGCAAAAATTAGTGTAGGTTGCTACAACGTCGTAAAATTAAGAGTGCTTCTAAATTCACAAAGCCGCAAGAAAACTTCAAAGCGATTTTTTTATAAAAGTCAGAAAATTGAATGAAACGAAAAAAACGCAAGCATCATTATGAATAGTTTTTTTATATGACTTATTGTCAATAAGCTACAACATAATGATACGAAGGCAGATGGAAATAATAAGGTGGGGTTCCAAAAAAAGAAGATTACAATTTTATGAATACAATTTGCAACAAAATGGAATCTCATATTAAATGTAAGATCAGTAAATCTGACATAAAAAAACTGCTGCTTTATAAGCCTGTATAATTGCCTACATTTGCTCGTACTGAAAGTCACTTACTATTTTATCACTATTTACATAACACAAAAACGCGACAGATTAAATTGAAACAAGATCAGAAATTATTCAATATTAAAAAAATGTACCATCGTCGAATTGTTTTAATATTTTCTCTTTTTTCTTCGAACTGTTTCCTACTACTTACAGTTCTAAACAGGAAAACACTACTAAAACTAAAAATGTACTAATAAATAAATTGACTAATGGAAGACAAGCACTGGTCTAGGACCTGTAATACTACGTTAAATGAATATAACAAATCGTCTGCAAGTCTTGTAATTGCTTAAAGAAACAAATACCTCAAACGTTCAAATAAATTACAAACTTGGAATAGATCACTGAATTATTTCCACAACAGCTTTGAAGTAATGTTGCATTAGGTAAATTGGTAATTCTAGAACTATTGATAACAATTAATTATACGGTAGGAAGTACGCCAGTTATGTAATAATGTATACGTGGCTCTATTTTAAATAACGTAGAACAAGATGGTTCATTGTACAACAAAATAAAACTTGTTTTCCAGCTTATAAATACTTGAAGTTAACAAACATAATGTGAGCAACAGTTATTTCAACAATGCAAATCGTAAGTAATTAAATAAAATAACTAAATTAGAAATCAAGTTTTATAAAATTTTATAAGAAACAAATCTTTACAGATGAAACAGCAGATAAATATCACAAATTAACTAAATTCAATTACTGAATTTAAATTACCTTCAGGTGATTGCACGGCGGAGAACTGCGGATGCCGGTCACACGGTATTCAAAGTTAAGCACTGTCCGCTCTGGTCCCCACTCGGATGGGTGACTAATATAGGGGTATATCTAACCAACCATACTTCGGAGGGCACGTTAATCCGTCGGTCCAGCTTGTCATATTAACATCTTTGGCAATCGTAAACCATTTACTGGAACTTCTGCTCCTTTCGACGGGTAAGCCAGCCTCCTGCCCGGCATACGTGCAAAAAGGACTCGCAGAACCCGCACTAGTTGCGGGTATTAAACAGGCCATTGGCCTATAACAAGAGGAAGAAGAAGAAGAAATTACCTTCGGTATTGGTGCCCTGCAAATTAAAATTAATCAAAGCTTCAAATATAGCAACTGTAATCACAGATATTTAAAATTCTTAAAGGCTATGCGGTGTCGAAGTCCAAAAGTCTCAAAAAGGTCTCTGAGACAAGATTTACTAAAAATTCAAAGCTAAATCAATATCTCGTCTCATAAATGTAAGAATTAAATTATTGAATATAAAACTTCCAGAAAAATTCCTAAAACTTCTTCAACAGTCGGTCTAAACACTTAATCTGCATTAAAGTGGAGGTCAATAGCTGATTACCAAAAACTTTACAAATATTGCTAACTTAACCGAGAAAGCGGGAAAAAAACACTCGAAAAACGAAAATTACTAAAGTGAAAGCAAGCAAAATAATAAAAATGTGCCAAAGGTCACCTAACTACCAAGAATAAAATGAAGCTAAAAATTGAACCGTATCACAACCTTTAGCAATGGAACTTCATCTTCTTCTACAATGGTGCAGGTTTTGAAACCCGCAGCACTCAAGCCGGCAACCTATTTTGCCGACCGCTATTTCAAAGTTATCTCTGAATACTGCAGTCCAGAGCCAAATTGTATCAGGCGTAGCGTTATCAATCTAACACACCGGCATCATATGTAAAGCGAAATACGTTCGTTAACAGTATCAATTCTACGCAGGTGTTTGTTGAGATGACAATAATTTGTCGCCTATCACGCTCCTAATTAGTCTACACGCTTCGCCTGTCTCCTTTGTTGAAATTGCCAGCTTTTTGACAATTAGTTCCGGTCCAGGCAGGTATTTGCTTGATCGCCGCTTCTTGGTCCTTTAACTAACTGTGAACCAGACAAATTTCTTAGGAATCAAGAGGTTTAAGCTATGGGTGAGTATTTAGTTTTCTCTAGTAAGAAAGACAATTTTATATAATAAGTAGAAGCAGAATGTAGGTATTCTACGGTCAATCCTCATGTTAAAGATAACATGCTTCTCTGCCACCTTTGACAGGACTTATGTGAGGTCCAGAAGTACTCCTGCATCTACCGATTGTCCTCCACCACTTAGCCTGTTTGCTGCCTTCCTAGTCTTAGCATGCTAGGTTCCGAAGAATAGTAACTCTTTAAAGCCCACCAACTTCCTCGTCGTCGTAAAGAGGTGAAATTCGGTCTTTGTAGTATTAACCGACAGTTTGTGCGTTGTGAACTATCTTTCCACGATTCTGAGAGCACTTTAGGTAACCTCACAAAGTATCCGTAGAAATTTGACTATTCATAGAATTGATGACATGGGCATAGCCCTGCGCGTAGAGGAGCTCTAAGAGAAGGCCATCCAGTACAAGCCACGACGTTAGTGCTGCGAGCAACCTCGTCTCACGATCACTCTTGCGGTGTTTTCATTGAAAGTTGCTTGTTGCCAATGCAGGGTTTTGTGGCTTAGTGCTCTCCAGATTCTAAGAACAATGTTGTGAAGAGCCGTTTACTCACTTGCCTATTAGGTAAATGTTGAAAGCGGTGTAGTGGCGCAATCATGCACCGTTTCTTATATCCTATCGACCAGCCTCTTCTTTTGGTTTTAGAAAGATGGAATTTAAAAGAAAGGTCTAAAGAATTTGACCAGGTCGTATGTTGTCCGGCAGGACATATGCACACCAACTTTACTGATTCCTATGGTACTGGTATGTACCCGGAGGCAAAACAGGAGCGACAGCTGTGGTACAGCGGCTTTATGAACCAATCTTGTTTCTCTTAAAGAAATGCTGAAAAACTGACATAATGCTCGAGGTTCTTCTATGAATCAAACGTGGAAAAAGCCCATCTCATATTTTTACCACTTTTGAGGAGATGTCCTAGTCTATCTCAGAGATACTAATGAGAAGATCCTGCTGAACTAGGGAAGTGCAGTAGTAAGAAATGTTTGAGTGTTTCCTCATCGAGATTCTCAAAGTCTCTAACGTAATTTTCGTGTTTTTGGTTAGCTGCTTCTGGCAAGCCTTCAATGCCTGGGCAGAAAGCTTTCTAAACTTTTTTTTGAATCTTTTTAATTAAGTTGGCACTGGAACCTAAAACGTAGATTGGAACGAGGTAAGACGATGCATAATTTCTTTGCCTATAATAATTATCTACTAGAGGGTATAAACATAAAGCATATAAATAAAGTTCCATTTGTATAATTTAATATTCAGTATAAACACGTCTCTGCCACCCCGTTTTTTTTGGATAAACCGATTGCATTTTCTATACGTCACATCACTGAGACACTGTCACACTGTTTATTTTAGTTTATAGTTTTCTAGAGAAGCATTTTACAAAAATGTCCTCATAGACAGGAAGACGGATATTTACAAAACATTTGACTTGCTTTTGATCGGCTTCTGGCTATGCACTCATGACCTTAGAGTGTAATATTGGTATTGATACAATTACCCCACTGCTCGCATTTTGTTCCTCTTTCTATTTTGCATGATACAGATCTTGGATAACATGTTGAGACTAAACTGTATTGACGATCAGCCTGGAACAATATCACCTACTACACTTGTATCCGATAAAATAATAAAAAGAAATGCGAAAGCTAAAAATGGCGATCTTGATTAATATACGTAACATTCAATACCAAAGATTAAATAAGCCGACAAATAGCATAATTATAAAATATAAAGTTTTAGAACTCAAATACACTTAGTCCCCCTTTAAAAAACGGTTACCTTATAAAAAAAAAAGTTACTTCAACTGTAGAATTATTTATCCTACCCAATTAGTAAAGTAAAAGCTTATAAAAAGCGGATTATTGTTAAAGACGGCTTTTGAGTTCCATCAAAGTAGGTCACATCCTCTTTTAAATTTAGCCATTCACGCAAAGTATAAAACCAAGATTACCTGAAAGATTACGACGATATCATGAAAAAATATGAAAAACATCTAAATGTAGCACCGGCACGCCTTCGTTTTACGACGTTGTCAGGCCGCGAATTAATAAAAGACGCGTTACGGAGCAAGTTTTACGCTTTTTTTTATTTTCCCATCCCAATCTATAGCAACTGCGGAAAATAAGCAAGTAGATATGAATTTTTCAAACGAGTGAAACAATTTTCAAGAACGGAAATTTTTTTTTGCTCATTTTTAATGTAGTGAATTTCAATAAGCTGCATTTCAAATACAGAAACGTCAAAACGATATTATTTTAATAGCTTTTTAGACATTTCCCGTTATTTTATGCCGTCTGCTGAAACGAAAAATGTTTATATATTAGCCGAAATTTGAAATTGGTAGTTACAAATCCAAGTTACCTGTAAATTCAGTTCACTTCACAATAACTGTTTACTTCAAGAAACTGTACTAATGTGAAATAGATCATTTATTTCGGTCTATCGAGATTGATTTATTCGACTTCGGTGTTTCATGTGAAATTCATTTTTAACATTTAAATAATAGCACTGAGATCATTCAAAAAAAAATATTTTGATTTGCTCACAAAAGTTGTAAAACTACACAACCTTTGGACTCATTTGTTAAAGAACATTTGGCAACTGGTTGTATAGCAGAATACTGCTGAAAAAACAAAATATCCAAAGAAAAATATCAAGAAAAGAAACAGGCACTTGAAGCTTTTTCCGTTGCTTTCATTTCTTGTCATAACAAATTAAATGAAATTTACTCGCGGAATGATAAATTCGCTCGTGAATGATTCAATTCCATGTAATAACAAACTGTATTTAGCACGTCGGTCAGTCTAGAACAGAATCGCGTTGAAATCCTTTAGTTGGAACTCCAACCAACATCATTCCGTACAGACGTGACCCAATCTGATTTTACAGATGACCTAAACAGTAAACACCCATTTCAACCTAATCGGGAGATGTCATTTGAAACAAATGTTAAAAATTTTAATTAAATTAGAACGTTGGTTCATTTTAACACTTAGTACTGTTTTTCACCAGAATTTTTTTAGATGTAGGTCTTGTGTTAAGGAGTTATAACGTAAAAAAGATTTTGTGTAAGGAAGAACCGACCGACGTACAGACTTTGATCGTCAGCAGCCCCTATTTTTTCATTTTGCTGTATGGCAATTTATAAGGTAGCTA
Source organism: Ctenicera cuprea (assembly GCA_958336395.1). NCBI lineage: Eukaryota > Metazoa > Arthropoda > Insecta > Coleoptera > Elateridae > Ctenicera > Ctenicera cuprea. Next base: position 69,633,502 of record OY284486.1, on the reverse strand, counting down.
CGAACCCGTCCCCACATTAGGGCCCACAAGCATAGTAAAAAGACTCAAAAATATAGTTAAATATTGTTGTTAATATATTTAGCATACCAGGTTCTGACTACACAATCTATTGAAACTCCACCCAGATCCTGTTCTTCTTATCATCAGTCAAACAACTCATTTTGTTTTTTTATAAATAATTATTTTCACTTAACTTCTGTCTGCAATTTAGTGGTGTAATAAATAATTTTGCCTTTAACTAAAACATTTTTTCCACTACTAGCATTAAACGATATCGTTATTTACTTTGTTTTAGAGCCAAGAAGATGAATTTCTTTCCTAGTGGTTAATAATATTTCATTTTTAACTACTGGTTAATAATGAAAACAATTGCTACAAATCTTTAAATTCACCATAAACTTGCATGTAAAAATCTTTTGATTTTACTGGTAATAACTGTTCACCAACACTTTCTGCACCTTCCCTGATTTCAGGAGGAGTGCAGTTTTCACTCAAATCATCAAAATTGGACATTTTATAACCACTATTATAAAATATATATTTTACATAAATGTCAATTGAAATTAACTATTCTCTTGTTTTCAAGCAAGGCTACTTTATTTTTGTGCATATTTGCATTTGTAATTTTATTTTTTATTAATGTAAAATCACTTAATTATAAAAGGAATAAGGGTGCTAGTAGTGGAAAAAATAATATATAAACCACGGTAGAGAAGACTTATCAGCCTCGCAACTTATTTCCCTCGATGCTTCGCATCTCGGGAATTAATTCTGCTCGGATGAGAAAAATGTCTTCTCTACCTTGGTCTATAATATACTATTTCCATGCAGTAATAATTTAGATTATGTTAAACTACGTTTTATTTACCATCAATAACAAAACCAAATATAACTAACATAACGTTATTATTTACATCTATACTGGCAGCACCTTTGCAACTTTCCATATCCAGCCATTTTCTATGATCGCATCTTAAGATTGCAACTTTCTTTTTACAAAAAACACAGAAATAATAGTTTATTTTTAGGGTCGAATAAGAACGGTCGTAAGGTAAACGCTTGAGGTATCGACGTCTAGCTTCCGGTCCTGAGATCGAGCTTCAGTCTCAAGGCACCAGCATTATCCTCCAGAACAAGCTGTAGTCTACGGTCAACAGATCCAGTTTTAGCTTCAGGTCTCAGAACACATCTATAAAAGCTTCTTTAGAGTCTATGAAATAACACCCATATCGAGCTCTAGTTCCGATCCGGGGCACAGCCAGCTCCGAGGCAAAACAGCACCTACAGTCTCCCCTCCAAGTGCTGACGAAGCCGCACTCAGCACCAGAAGCCCTACAGCTACTCACCAGGTCCTGACTACACAATCTATTGAAACTCCACCCAGATCCGGTTCTTCTTTTCCTTAGTCAAACAACTCATTTTGGTTTTTTTATAAAGATTTATTTTCACTTAATTTCTGTCTCCAATTTGGTGTTGTAATATATAATTTTGCCTTTAAATAAAACATTTTTCCATGCAGCAATAATTTAGTTGGTGTTGAACTATATTTTATTTACCACCAACAACAAAACCAAATATAACCAACATGGCGTTATTATTTATATCCATACTGGCAGCACCTTTACAATATTACATATCCAGCCATTTTATATGACCGCATCTTAAGATTGCAACTTTCTTTTTACAAAAAACACAGAAATAATAGTTTATTTTTAGGGTCGAATAAGAACGGTCGTAAGGTAAACGCTTGAGGTATCGACGTCTAGCTTCCGGTCCTGAGATCGAACCGCAGTCTCAAGGCACAGCATTATCCCCCAGAACGAGCTGTAGTCTACGATCATCAGATCGAGTTATAGCTTCAGGTCTCAGAAAACATCTATAAAGGCTTCTTTAGAGTCTAAGAAATAACACCCAGGGCGTGATCTAGCTCCGATCCGGGACACAGGTCAAACAGCAGCCAGTTCCGAGGCAAAACAACACCTACAGTCTCTCCTCCAGGTGCTGACGAAGCCGCACTCAGCACCAGAAGCCCTACAGCTACCCACCAGGTCCTGACTACACAATCTATTGAAACTCCACCCAGATCCGGTTCTTCTTTTCAGCAGTCAAACAACTCATTTTGTTTTTTTATAAATAATTGTTTTCACTTAATTTCAATCTGCAATTTGGTGTTGTAATAAATAATTTTGCTTTTAAATAAAACAGTTTTCCATGCAGCAACAATTTAGATGATGTTAAACTACATTTTATTTACCACCAACAACAAAACCAAATATAACCAACATAACGTTATTATTTACATACATACTGGCAGCACCTTTGCAACTTCACATGACCAGCTATTTTATATGACCGCATCTTAAGATCACAACCTTCCTTTTCCAACATTCGCTCCCAATTCCTGTTCACTCTCATGTCATTCGAGCGTATTAGTTTTTAAGTCGACCAATTAAACATTTAGCTCATTTTTAAACATTTAACACATTCTTAAACGTATGCAACGTTTATTCCATAATGTTACATAAATTTAAGATATTGAAAAAATAAAGAGCACAATAACATAAAGTAATTCGCCTCTTTAATAAAACGTATTTCTGCAGAAAATCAAATCAAATTTCGTCCAAAATTTGATAATTTAGGGACACTTAACTTCGATTTTGCATTAACTAACACCCTAAAGTTCGAAAATGTTATCTTCGATACCAAAAGAAGATATTCATTCAAAGTTAAGCTAACAATAGTCCATATCCACAGCCATTACACTACGTTATTTGGGATTATCTCTATTTTCCGTTTCGTGATATTTTGACTAAAATGTATGCAGGTATTGAACCCAACCCACATAACCAGCTCTAACAAGCCATTTCTCAATGTAACTTGTTAGCTCTGGCTCTCGAACAAACATTGCAGATCCTGTTGTTGACCCTTCTCTCATCACTCTTCTCCATGCCGAGGATTCACTCGAAAAGTGGTTTCGATACCCTTGATATCCATCAGCAAACACACATTATGTAGTCAGAAAACGAAAACTCAAAGAGTAACGTGACATGTAAAAGTTTTAAATCGGGAAGCTGTTGTTTACAAGAGCCAAGAGTTCGGTTCTAAAAGAATAAAATCACGACTAAAATGAAATAAAAACGACCGTAAAAACCAACTCCAATGACAGCTGTCTGGTATGGAGTCTATGGCTGATATAAGAAGATTTAAACGACATAAAACGACCTTGTAGCACTCTTGTCGTCAATCTGCTAAAGAGTTTCGCTGATCTACAACTAGCGATAAACAGAATAAAAACTTTAGTTCTTCTTGGCATACTCTTGAAGGAAAAAAATCAATAAATGTATTCTTAGCTTGCCATTCAGGAAATAGCAGCAATTCATGTTGGACGTTCTTAAAATAATCCGGTTCTGGCCTCGCTATATACAAACACTGTTTTCAATTTACACTTCATATTAAAACACGGAAATATAAAGCTCTTGAAGTTTTATTTCTCAGGCATATTTAGGTAGAATCTGATAAGAGCCGACAACAAAGAGAGGTGGGAAAATTAAAAAGAAATGAAATTTTAAAATTATTAGGTGCTAACCCTAAAGCCCAGCACTTCAGGGAAACAGACCCTTCAATTTACTTTCTTTTGATCTGATTTGCATCAACAGTGGGGTCTAGAGGTTCACATCAAAGCTGGCAATTACTGCTTTGTCTGAGGGGAGTTGGAGTGTGAAATGTGACTCTCCCAGACACAAAGCTTCTCAAATTATAATTATCTGATAGTCACTGTGCTTCGCTCACATATTTTACTTCACTTTAAATTACATTTTAATTTAATGAGGCTCCCGCAGCCAGTCTATACTATTACAATTTAACATATTTGAAATCACATTGGCGCATTTTCTTTTAGCAGAAAAAGGGTATTTTTACAACTTGTGAAAGTACCAATAAACGTTAAGCCACTAAGGTATACCTTTTAATGAAATTTATAAAATTACAAGTGTAAATGTAAGTTACGTAACAACTGCTAGTAAAGGTAATATTAAACACAAAAAGGATACTTAGTGGCACGAGATCTCGTTAAAGCTCAGAAATATGCAATCTCTTGGTTAATTACCTTAACCACGGAGCAATTAACTTAGCTAACTGAGTTTTATGCGATGGAAGTGAGAAGCGAATAAACAGCAGCCGTTTTCCACAAATCAGTTCCAGAATTTAGAATAGAACTTTTAGACTCAAATCAGAGGGTGGAAATACAACCATTACATGTTTGTTTCTAAACTAGCGGTTGTAACGAAATAAGATGTTAATTGGTAACTAAATGAACAAAAAATTTTCGTCTAATAATATTACCAATGCGCTATTTTTAGAATTATCAGCACAATCTTGTAAAACGCAGAAATTCAGAAAGAAAACTACAATTTTTTTTAAAATTTGTTATGTACAGACAAACCGACACAAGCGGCACGCTTTTGTACGTACACAAGGGTTAGGGCGAATGGGTGGGTGCGTTCGTTCCCTTATATCTCCGGAACCCCTTGATCGATTTTTATAAGATTTGGTGTGTAACAGTTTCTTGTTGCAGCTAGTTTTTTGTAAGGTCGTTAATAGGAACCGAAACCGGAAACATAAATTAGACCAGTTTTTTTGGTATAGATTTCTTTTAAACACTTTTTTGAAATTTTAAATACACGGCGGCGTTGTAGTGCATTTAAAGACAAATCAAATGCTTTTTTTCTAAATGCGATATCTTTAAAATGAAGGCCGTTACAATTTTTGAAAATTTTAACTTTAATGCCCCATTAGTCAAAAATAAAATATCGTATCAAAACAAATTATTATATTATTTGATAGCCGTTAATAAGGATAATCAAGTGATAAAAATATTTTTGGAAATTTAAAAACTGTAAATGTACTAGCGGCACAAAATTTTGGTCATTTTCAAAAAATCATTCCTCAAAAACTGCCCACACTATTTTTTTTTACTTTTTGAGCCGATAGAGCGTGCAATGAACTACAAAATTTGTTCTTTATTAATTTCCCAAATTTCACTCTGACGCCTTCTAAGAATTTTTGAAAATTTTGAAATTGAATAATCTTTTATTCAAAAACGCAAAAGCCGATCGTTATAAACTTTAATCAGTTCGATAGGCTATTTGCAGGGCTTTATTCACCATGTCTAGCTTCACGTTAACGTGGAGCATTAAAATATTTTTAGATCCACGCGAAACGTCACGGTCTGACTGTTTGAAGTTTATATTACGTATTTTAGCGACTGCCTACAACTTCATAGTGGGTCAGGTGGACATGCGGCTGTACAGCGTATATAAACAGTTGATGGCTCAAATCTCGATTGGGTCCAAACTTTTTTTTATACTGCTTTTTTTTAAAGACTGTTGTTGGTCTTTACTGTATGCCCGAGGTTATGGTTAAGAGCAGTTATATTTGGAAAGAAAAAATACCAAAACAAAGTTACATTCACTCACTGATAAATTAGTGCGCAGGATTGTGACGTCATCGCGTGGATCTAAAAATATTTTAATGCTCCTCGTTAACGTGGAGTTAGACGCGGCGTACTTTATTAAAATCAGCAAGAATTTTAAATTATTTTAAAAATTAAGAAAAAAAAACAAAAAAGGTCCGAGTGGTCCAGTGGTAAGAGGATCAGGCTCACAATGCGTGAGCCCTCAGTTCGAATCCCGGAAGAAGCAGAAATATTTTCTGTAATTCCATGGATCGGTATCGAGCTCGGCAACCATTCGACGTTGGGTTACAATTAACGGCGCTTACCTTGATTACTGACTGACCAGGATAAGTAACAAAGTCATAAATAACATAAAAAAACATACAATTAACACATGTGTGTGAATGACATTGAATGAATGGGCATGAAGGGTGGCATAAGCTTCAGGAGCGTAGCGGTCTAAAGGCCAAAGGCCCCACTACCTCCTATTACACAAGCGAAAGCCTACCGGGAGTGAAAGTCCTCGACACCTTCGGGTATAAGAGGTGAAAGATAAAGAAAGAAAGAAGAAAAAAACAATACTTTTTAATATCAACAACGTGTTTCACGTAGATTATCAATTAGTTTTAAGCTGTTATAACTATTTTTGCAAGCGCATTAACTATCTTAGCGCCTTTCACGTAGTAGGAGCGCGCGACCCCCGTAAGTAACCAACGCCTTGAGTCTGCAGCGGGTTTGTATCGGCTAGATTAGATGTAAATTTCCATCACTTCTTGACGCGAGAAAATTTAAAACGTCAAAAGTATGGGAAAGTACCAGCGACCTGTTTCGCCCATTTTTGAAGTTGCAAGGGTGTTAAGACTATTTAAATAACAATGTTGTGTTGGTTATATTTGATTAGTAATATCTGTTATTGTTGATGATAAATACAATGTAGTATTGTTATGACTACTTACTGTCGATGGGTTATGAATTAGGCAATTTTTGATGCGTTGATGTTGTTGTTGATGTGTTGATATCATTTGTTAATGTTGTTGTTGTTATTGTTGGAGTGGAGAATTTAAAACAACTTGTTGTATTCTTGGGTCAAGCTACTACGGCGGGACTAGTTAAGATACTTCAACCTGTTTAATTTACATAGCAAAGGGTATGCGGCAAACCGACCAACTGCCACACAACCCAAAACTACTACCAATGATACTAGGTGCTCAGCTATACCCTGTACAACACCTGTACATTACCTTGCTATCCCAAACAGAACACCCTAATTCCACTGCATTCTCAAACTTTTCACCTAGTTCCATGCGGCAAAGCACCACGATCTCAAAGCCACTTGACTACCCTCAGAAACTTTTGACACCTGCAACTTAATCTATAAAATTAACATTTTAAACACCAAAAACGTTCACCCATTGCTACTACAAGAGCAGCCCACTACATGGGCTGTTCACAATTTAACGTCCACTCTGCAAAACTCAAAACGTCAGCATACCCGCGCATCAAATAGAACACCCGATACTTTTAAACTTCATCAACTGTAGAACTACAGTTGGAGTCTTCAGGGCGTCTCCCTCCCAGAGTGGTGAGCACAATAACATGGATTAGAACGCCATTGATCGGTTTAACAATTGGTTAACCGGTATCCGGCGTGATAAGCGTCTCGTCCTTCTCTTAGGTGCGTCAAATAAGTGCACTGAAGATAATTGCAGTAATACATTTAAACGGGCAACTGCTAAATGCTAAGTGGAGTTTTCAAGGGGGAAATGCGTTACTCGTAAGTTTCGTTTATGTTTTGCTATTGTAGTAAAGTATATCTGTTTGTGTTTTATGCTAATACTGTTGATATTTTTGATTTAATGATGAATATATGATGTTTCTGAAAGCACTATAATTACGAGAAATACGTAATTAGACTAGGCCTGCACGGGGTTTTTCGAGAATTCGACCTGATTACATCGGCCGGTTTAGTACAAACCTCTGTGCGTGCGTGTTAATTTAAGCCGGTTTTTCGTTATTATACTTTATGGTGAAACTATGAAAGTATTTTGTTAAAGTTTTAATACTAGTTAGCGACTAATAGTCAAACCAGTTAACGCCTCCGCAATGCATATTTATTAAAAAAAGTCAATCAAACCATTTCACTTAGTTTTGTATAGCACATAAATGAAAGCTACTAGATAGAACACTACTTTTAAATTAGTTTTAGTTTTTCGAATTCTGCCAACATCCGTGCACAAAGAATGTCTAGGACAACTTAAACTACCAATATAAAAACAAAACTACCAGCAACTTCCTGTGAAAATAGAGTAAAAATAATTACTTCTCGCTAAAAGTTCCAGTTCCAGGCTGTGTTTCATTCTTTTTATCGATCTAATTAGTTTGTCGTTGTATGTTCCTTATTTCGTTTCGCACTGCATCTGACACGTAAACCAGTCGTTGGCTGCAGTTAAATTTAAGATTTAGGAAATAAAATTGTTTAATTTAATTTTTAATTACTGTCTTCCTACATTTTAATTTTATCTGAAAATCATTAACAGCAATTTTGTATCTACAGACACTATCGAGAAATTCGATCTCACGCATTTATTTCACAATTGAAATTGCCACGTTCAGACAAACAATTTCTTTCTTGTGTTCCCTAACAAGAAAACTCGACACAGAGAAGAGAAGTGAAAGGGCGAAAGGACACTGATTAATGAATATAGTGAAGAATCTACTTATAGAGGTTGTTTGTCCCGTACTTTTGCCCGAAATCAATTTACCGATTACGTTGAATAGCATTGTCGCTCGCACTCATCATTGTGTCAGTATACCGTGGTTGATTACCTACATTAAAAGGACTAGCTAATAGTGCAATCGATCAGGATTTATGTAATTAATCAAGTTCGAAAGCAAACACAGCGCCCGAGGTGCTATAAAAGAATCCCTTACAGTTCAAACGAAGCCAATAAGATGCTCTTTTAATTAACAAAATCTTTGTTAAAGCTAACAAGCCCATTTATTTCAAGAAATTTTTCTTGTTTCTAAAAGACGTTACAATCTAAAGTAATTGCCAAGAATACGTATAATAAACATCATGATATTTTTTTTGTTTGTTTTCATAATCAAATCAACTCATGAGTTCACGTGAGATGTTACTAGTAATACAAATGTCAGAGAGTTGAGGTTTTTTATGTAAATATCAACTGAAACAACCCTGTTAAAAATGTGTATAATGTTTATTTGCGATCGTGTCTATACAGGTCGTCACTATGTTACTGGAATATAGGCAACCAATGAGTGCGACAAGGTAGGAATATGCAAGTAATGAGTGCGACAAGTTAACGAGATAATGTACAGGCAAATTGGGGATTCGCATATTCGTGGATACTTTCAAATTCAAAATAGATGCATCATTTTTTTAAATTAAATTTTTAAGCATCCATGCGTACCTGAATCTCTATTCTTTGTCTCACTCATTACTTGCCTATGCCTTTCTTGTCGCACTTATTAATTGCCTATGTTGTTAAATAAAGTCAATCTAGTTTAGGCAATCGTTTTATAAAAATAAGTTGGTAAAAATCACAGTTGGAATATAAACCTATTACTTAATCGTCATTCATTCAAGATTTGAAAATACTTATCGTTTAATAACCATGTAATTTCTCTTTCTTCGGTGTTTCAATTCTATATGTATTTTGCTGGCTGGATTTTTAGTCACAATATTGTTCACACTAAACCGTTTCTAACAGTATCCCTCTAGCTTGCTGCACAGTCAAGTATAATAGGTTGGGTTGAATATCTAAACTTATTATCCCCTAATTTGCAGCTAAGAGCAAAACACAAACATGTTAAGAACAAAAATTCAATAAAGTCTTTGCATGTCGAGACGAACAATTACTGAAATTGAAATTATTATCATGGCTACAAATTAAATCGATTTTAAATACACGTTCTAATAATTTACATTCGCGCTAACACATTTATAAATAGTCTTAATATTAATTTAATTTAAAATTTACTGTCACTCAAAAATGTATGGAACTTTATTTCATTGCGTCAAATGGTCATTGACCTCCCATAGAAATAAAAAAAAATAAATAATTACTTTTTGTTTGAGTACATAACATAATATACACTATAATACTTAAAAAATACTTTATAGTTAACTTTTGTATGAGATTTCTATGCGAGAACGTTTATTAAAGAGCTGCCGCAGGATCCGCGAAAACGTTTCAATGTTTGAGTATTTCGCGCATTAAACGAATCTATGCGAGGGTCATTTGGCTGTCAGTTCCCAATTCAGCTATACGCCACCGAATAAAGCCGCCGGCTTGAAAAGCATTTAAATGAATAAGCGTGAAATAAAAAACTCATTGCGGTAAAATTCATATTACACAAGCTAAAAGAGGATAGAAGTATCTGCGTATTAAAGACTTCAGGGTCAGGAACTCACAACTTCCGAGAATTATGCTGTCAGTTGTCCGTGATATGCGCATGCCAATAGCCGCCTAATTTGCGGGATTCGCACTTACACGACGTAGTAGTGTGAAAACATTTGTTGGTTGTGTAATCATAATTCAGCGGTGTTGTACAATGTCCGTGCAAAATAATTTTGGATTGTGAATGCCATGTAAGAAAATGCTTTCACATGTTTCCACTGTCTGCTATTTTGTGATAATTCATTGTGTGATATTGACTGCAAACATTGTAAAACTAAAATTTAAATAAATTTTTCATCGGTAAACCGCATGAAAAACTTTGTGCATTTATTTTGACACACTGGCAATTTTATTAGATAGTGCTTATCGAAAGTCTATTAAAGACTTAAATGAAAATGTTGGTAAAAATAGATCAGATACTCATTAAAAATAGATCATTTTGCCAACGTAAAGGATGGGGTTGAAACATAACCTAAAATTTAGGTAAGAACAAATTTTTTCCAAAAACATACTTTAAAATGCCTCCCAGTACACCACACCACAGACCGCCACTGTTTATTTCACTAGTCCAATCAACTTTGTCTAAAATACAAGCTATCACTTAAGTAAACCCTACTGCAACCAAAACTTCACAAACGTGGCTGAAATTGTCTGAAACTACATCTATCCCATAATGGAAGTTACTGCAATTAAGGAGATACTACAATGCTGCAGAGAGACGATTGTGTAAAGCAAGTTATGTAAATGTTTATATACTTACTGACTCAATGCGTCTAAATACATGGGCAAGTACTTTCTTACAAAAATTGTATTACAAAAGGTTGAAAAAATTGTTTGTTCTTGACATTGTTTGAAGGAAATTTTTTTTTTAATTTACAAATACATCTAAAAAATTATAGTGTTTGTTTTGAAAAAGAAAATACGTTTCGCAAAAAGAAAACCCTATCGTAGCTCCAATAAAATTCCTTAAACAAAAGCTGGGAAAAAATTAGTTAAACTTATCACTGTCTTCATTTTCAGAGAAGTGCCTTAACGGAGATTTCAAAAATGTTATTGGAATTAATCAATACGTACTAAAAAATTATATTAGACATTTGCATATAATCCAAAATGAAATTCCTCCTTATTGGTATAAGTCAGAGAAAAAAGAATTTAAGCATTTCGTTTAATGCAAAAGAAAAAACAGATGATTTGGTAAAATGAGGCGTTTACAAATTAAATTGTTCGCATTGTAATTCGGTTTATATAGGCCAGACAATTAGAAATTTTGATATTAGGTACAAAAAAACACATACGTTGTTACAAATATAAACACCCACATAAATCCAATTACGCTTGACACTTATTAGAGCACAATCACTTAATGACATCTAATAACATTACAAATTTCTTACACTTTTGTGATGATAAACGTAAATTAGAAATACTAGAAGCGTTTGAAATTTACAAGCATTTAAAAATTGAATTAGACGTTTAAAAATGAGAAATCAAATCATTTGCAAACACTGATAACCAAGATCAAGTCATCAAGTTCTATTGTTCGTATACCAACACGAACTATCAAATGCCATAGAAACATGTCAAAATACGAACAATGTTAAAATAAAAAATTACTGTTGAAATAAAATAAAGGAAAATATGGAAAACGGGATGCGAGAAACGGCAGATAAGGCTGTAAAAAACCTCGCTTATATATATTTTATTTAATATCAATATGAACTTCAATGAAGTAAAGCTAAAATCTATTAATAAATTTAATGATATAACTAATAACGCGATTTAAACGTAACTATGGAAAACCCGCCAACGTAATAAATACGTAAACTGTCTGGAGATGTAAAATCTGTTAAAGAATGCGTCACTAACAATGGAGAGAAAACATTTATAACTTGTAGTAAGCAGTTTTAAGGTAAATACTTTTGAATAATAAGCAGAACCTAGTCGATTTCGCAATTTGTAGGTCAATGAACAGTCGAATTCGTCTGGTATGTATTTGTTTGTTGAAAATGCGATTAATACAAATTTCCGAACCGCTATCATTAAAGTAAATCATAAATAACTAAATTATACCAACAGAAGTGACAGGTACGGAAAAACAATCAATAAACTGAGACTTTATAGTGATAAATCTTTACGAGATGAAAAATTTAGTCTTGTTGTTATGGTGAGGCAGTTAGGGATTTACTGTATAGATACATTCAACCTGAATCCTCGTAATCTAAAAGGTCGTGGTCAATAAGTGTTTGTAAATGAATAAAATGCAGTTAGCGTGGTTTCGCAGTTTCACTCCTACACAACTAATACAAAAGAATAATGAAGTTTAAGTTTTGTAATCAAAAGCAATTCGACACAACTATATCTGTATTACGAAACGGGCGTTATACACGGGCAATTAAAGATTATCCAGAACAGAACGGCCCATAACGCAAACACGCAGAGGGAATAACAATCGCGACGTATCGCACAATTAAACACGAGTTCTACAATTTTACAAATTTGCAGCGTAACACTTGTTTCAACAAAGCAAAAATATGTTAAGATGACGTAAAATATATAATGTAAATAAACAATAACACTTGCAACACAGTATTTGCTTAAAATACTGAATTGAATCGTATTTTATCGCAATAATCCTTAATTCTTTCCTCTGTCTTCCGACCTGGAAAACTCTGTAAAATAAGAACGCAAACAAAGATAGTAGATTCCTTATGGAAATGTTATTAAGAATTTACCTAAAGTAGTTTTTAAATTTAAACTAGTGTCAACTACTTAATTTAAACTTGATTAACGAACACAAATTAAACTACACTAAACTATATTAAGAAAGTATTTACGGAAGCAGCCAGTAACGCCATTGCCTCTTCTTAATGAAAGTGTTAAATTTCAAGATTATGCTTTAATCCGCCCTTTTTGTGCTACTGGAGCAAGAAGATATCCAAAAAGAAGTCTGAATTTAATTTGGTTTTAAGGAGACTGCACCGAAACCTTCCCTGAAAACTTCATTTAAAGTAAAACCGCTCAACGCCCACAAACAAATTTAAGCCACCGTAAAAGTGTGTACTTTACTAGAACTTGAGACTCGTTTACATCGCGAACTGCAGTTAAACTGCCTTTTCATGAGCGCAGAACGAGTGAAGGACAGCAAATTTACGTACTTTATATAGAAATAAACTTGAAGCAAAATTTGCTTTAAAGAAACTAACAGAATTGTTAACATTAAGTACTGCTTTCAATCTCAGATGCATACATTTACTTTTGTGTTACATTTATTATTCCAGCGCATAAAGTTCATGCTTGTATTGTATACTTTTGACTTTGGTCATAGAAGAGGAACATTTTTATCATAGAAATATGAAAGCGTAATTTCTTCAAACAGATAAGTGCTGCGATCTTTAAATCTCTGCTGAAAAATAAAGTATATTACACAAATAAAATGAAAATGAAAAATAATACATAAAAGCGTCATTTCTGGAGGATAAGTATTTATTGTGAATTAAATGTAATTAAATATTAAGAAACTTTTAAGTATCAACGACAAGAGCCTAATAAATTTAGTCTTCAATATTGTGTATTTATAAACATTGAAACGAAATAACATGAATATGTGTATAACAAAAAATTATAATTAACAGAAATTGATAATGAAGAACATAAAAGCGCGATAACATTACCCAACAAATTTCAATCGACAACTCGCATTTGGTAAGCGTCTGTCGTCGCCTGCTTTGATCCATGGATATAACACCCACTCTTCAAGATTGCTTTTGTGAGAAACAAATGGAGCAAATCTGCAAAATAGGGCACTGAACGCTGAACGGAATATGCTGAAATGCATGTTTTAGGGTTATTGCTTGTCGGAATTATTAATGCTCGGTAATGCAGACTGAAAATAGACTTTTCAGATTTATTTCCTCTCTCAGATTGAGTCTTACAATTTTATATTCGCGTTTAGGGAAAGTGCCGCCTTTCATTCGGGCCTCTTTAAAAATGTAGGAAACGGATGAATCTGCATAGGGTACGTCAGCTTTCCGGTAATTATTTACTGCAGTTCGCAATTGGCTTTTTCAAAGTTGTTAATATATTACGATTTAAAGACGTTTTAGTGCGAGAAATACTGCTACACCTCTTCCAATCGTTGACTGATATACGTAAATAGATTTTAAACATTAATTTATTTATAAATTTGAGCTTTACTTCGTTAAAGTCCACAATTATTTATTATAGGTATATAAAATACTTAATTACTTCAACAATATTTATTTATTTTGCCCTTATTTCGGCATGTTTACATGCCGTTGTCAAAGGTTACATTATAAAGTAAACAGTAAGTGTTATTATATCAATAGAATTTGGTGACTTGATCTCGGTAATCGTCTGCAGATATTCCAAAATGTCCAGTAGTGGAGAATTCAAGAGATGAATTTGCTCATTCATATGTACAGAAGCACATACACCTCGGCAACCCGTTACACAGCCAGAGCAACTGTGGGATATTTCTTTTAACAAGTTGCAAGCTTTTTATCTAAGTATTGGTCCGTATGAAAACAATCTATTGCCAAGTGGTGGATGCACAATGAACCAACTAAGCCTAAGTGCTGCCGCTTTCCGCAACCGCCGTAGAAGAAAAGAAAAAAAATAATTGTAATCGGAATTGTAAAATTTTTAACTTTTACAGAAATTTTTTTTTCCGAAGTTAATTTTTAATAAATATATGTATAACTCCTCCCTCTTTAGTAAGTGAAGAAAACCGATTTGTATTATTTGGTAACATAATAAAAGTCAGAGTTCTTCCTTTTCATTCTTTAACTGCTTTTTGAGGAACAGCAAATGGGTCAAAAACACGTTTTAATTGTGTGACCGTAGAATATAGAGCCGACATTATTTTTCTATAGAATTTATATTTAACCGACTGGGCTTTTTTATGGTCGCTACTTTTATAGATCATTTGACAAAATCACAACCTCATATTTTTAGATATGTGAGAATAATACAGCGTGAAGCAAAATACAGCAGCTTATTGCGTAGCACCTTAACAAAATATATCCTTTCAAAGAGTTAACATTCAAACTAAAATATTAAAACAATATTAAAGCGTTTGGTGTGTTGAAACACTTAAGGGAGAGTTTAAGAAACTGCAACCACCTGTAGTAGATTACAATTAAGAAACTTGAATGTTCCTGAGCTTTACCCTAGCCGGATAATTAAATTCGTGTCAGAGTGAAAACCGCTCAATAAGTAAATTGAATCTACAGTCAGAAGTGTGTTGTGGAATTGAGCAGATCGGGGATCCGGGGCAGGCGCCAGATCGTCGACCTAAACTGCGGAATAAGTCCGGAAGGACTTGATATCGAACAGTGACCACAACGTTGCACTTAGCCGTGTTTTGGTGAGAAGATGATAATTTATTACACATACCACTCTTCTAAAAGCCTTTTAAGGAACAAACGAAAAAATTAAAACTTTTAAGACGAAGTTCGAAAGTCCGAAAGATCAATAATAAAGTTTAGAGTTCTTCCCAGTCAAACATTCGTGACTCTAAATTATTGCAATTAAGAGAAAGCAAACTTTGAAAACGACCTAAAACTTAGGCGTTTTCAAGAACATCCTGCAAATGTTTAATGATTTCACAACGGGAAGACAGGGGATAATGATAAATAAATTGAAAGATAATCTACGCTCAGAATACAAAAGCTATTAGAAAGTTAGGTAATAATGGATGACAAGGTTTATTTGCTTACCTTTAACAGGTACTGTATAGGGATATACGCATTATAACACTCATCCTTACTTTTGCAACAAAACATTATAATTAATCGCGAACAACTTTTAAGTAGGTAACTACGTAATGTATACCCAAATAAATAAATGATCACTCAATAAATAATGTACAATTTCAAACATTTTTTCCAGACGATGTATAAAGTAAAACCTCATTTCAGCAGTAATTTAAAAAAACATATGCCGGAACGTCAGGAAACTTCAAGGACTATATTTGTAATGCGGTAGAATGCTGCAGGAAACTGTGACAAATTGTGCGAAAATGTAGATTGAAGGCGAATTGAGGTAGCGACAAAGAAGTCGGATACGCAGATGATATATATGGAAAGGTTTTATAACGAAACTGAATTACCTGCAACCGTGCCTGGGGCGCATTTGGAATAGGAGCTCAGAAATCAAGATAACAATATGACGAAATTCTTATATTCTAAAATATCTTCATAAAATGCGCTTTGTTGGTTAACGCTGAGGAGTTACGAACACACAAAAGAAACCTTCAATTTCTGCTTTTATAAACATTTTCCCAAATTTGCCAGCACAATATACAAACAGAATAAATTGTTAAAACCGAAAATAAATTTATAAAGCCGAAAAAAATGTCAAGCACTTTAAAATAAAACAAGCACAATTGCGAAAGTGGTAAATGTCTACCGATCTATATAAATAATAAAATAAATGCCAGCGCTAAGATTATAAACAACTTAGAAACAAATGTTTTTAGAATAAATTATTTAAAATCTGCAAAAACATTGGCGTAAGTGCGTTATATAGGTCACACGAAGTTATGCTTGATAGATTTCTGGAAAAAATACCAAAAATTACCAAACTATCTTAGAGATTGCAACGACGACATTGAAATATTTCTTGGTGATATAAACATCGATATCCTAAAAGAAGATTTTGCTACCCACGACTACTTAAATATTATGTCTCAATACGGGTATAAGTCTGTAATAAATAAGTACACTAGGGTTTTTGCAAGGTAGCAAGTCATGTCTGGACCATATTTTCATTAAGTCCCGCTACTGCTCATCTGAATACAAAGGTATAGTTCTACAAACAGATATAACAGATCATTACACAACAATCCTGGGAATTAAGCACTTAGTAGTAAATGATTCAGATACTAAAAATGTAACTAAAGTATTACAAATTTTTATAGAAAATAAATTTTATAATCTGGTAAGTGCTATTTCTTGGGATAGTGTTATGGCTACGCAAGATGCAAACGCTGCGTTTACACAGTTTTGAGACCTGCTAACATCTTCCAAAGAAAAATGTTTTAAAACAATAACGCTAACCGCAAAAACCAGGAAACGAAATCCCTGGGTAACAAATAGTCTTATAAATTCAATTAACTTTCGAGATAAACTAAAACAAAGATTTTTAAGAGAAACTCAAAATGAACAATTACGAAATTATTATATTAAAACTACAGAAATGTTTTACATACCTGTATAAAAGCTGTAAAAAATCTTTACTATAAAAATAAAATTATGCAATCTCCACATGATTCAAAGCATCTTTGGAATACGGTAAGAGAATAAAGTGTGAATCAAAACCGAAAAATCTTAGAAATAAAAAGTATTGAAACAGTAAATGGTGAACTTTTAACTGAAAAAGGACAAATAGCTAACGAATTTAATGCTCATTATTGTCAAATAGGAAAACACATGGCTCGGGTCTTGACTAGCAAAAATAGCACAAAAAAAAACAAAAATTTGAATCCCGATTCTACGATAACTCAATCTACTACTTTTACTTAAATCCCGTAAGTGACGACAAAGAAATCATAGCCCACATAAATTCTTTAAAACCAGGCAAGGCCACTGCGATGATAATTTAACTGCAGAAAATATTAAACAAATAAAACACTTTATCGCCAAACCTCTTCGCCACGTTTGTAATTTAATTCTAAATACCGGCATATTCCCCGATCTGCTAAAAAAACGCCATAATAGTTCCTATATACAAATCTGGTTCTAAAAATGCGACAATAAAATACCGACCTATAGCTCTCCTTACAAATATATCAAAAGCAGTAGAGAAAGTTATAAAAGTAGGACTTGTGCCTTTTTTGGAAAAAAATATTTACTTTCAGAATAACAATTTGGCTTCCGCGAAAACAAATCTACAGAGAATGCAATTGATTTACTCACATCAAAAATTTATGAAAATCTGGATAAAACTAAATATTCAGCAGCGGTTTTTCTAGATTTAGCTAAAGCGTTTGACACGGCGAGTCATACGATCTTGCTAAAAAAACTCGATAGAATGGGTATAAGGGGAGTTGGGAATAATTTATTCAAAACCTATCTAAAAAACAGAACACACCAAGTAAAAATTTCTGGCGCCATTAGTGATAAAAAATTCTCTGAATACGGTGTGCCCCAGGGCAGTGTGCTTGGTCCCGTACTCTTTCTAATTTATATAAATAATCTCTTGACATTATCCGAAACTAATACTATTATTTCTTACGCCGATGATACTGTACTATTTGTTTCTGGAAATTCCTGGGACAATGTCTCAAATAAAATAAGTACCGATATGTCAAAACTAGTGTGGTGGCTAAATAAAAATTTACTTAAGCTAAACATTAATAAAACAAAAGTCGTGCCTTTCATATCTTATAAAAATAATCTGCCACACTATGACTCGATAAAAATTGAGGATACCGAGTTGGAGCTCAGCGTAGTTACAAACATACAATATTTAGGTTTACACGTAGACAGTCATCTAAAATGGGAACTACATACACAAGAAACGGTAAAAAATTGCGACAATTATTATATCTCTTTAAACAACTAAAGCACTTCCTTGAACTCTGCCAGGTTTATTTATTACGCTCTTGTAGCCTCAATCCATCCAGTATGGTATGGTATCATCGGCTAGGGGGGATTTACAAAAAAACGCTAAAACCATTAACAACAATACAAAATACTACATTAAAAATAATTCTGTCAAAGCCAAGAATGTTCCCAACTAGGCTCCTTTTTAGGGAAGCGCAGGTATGTAACATCAGACAGCAGTATTGTGTACCTACCACCAGAAACCCAAGAACTTTGTAAATCATCCCTGCGAGACAAAGAACATAAAAAATAAATTAGTTATGACTACATATGCCCAAAAAACCATAGATACTAGGTGTGCTAATTATTTAGCACCACGTTTCAGAAATCAGAGATGCCAAAACCTTTAAAAAAACTTGTAACTCGGGTGTTACAAACTAACATGGAAAAATTCACAAAATATTTTGATTAAAAAAAAGAGAAAAAAAAGTGTAGTGTTATTGGTATGATACTGAACTTTGTGCTTATCTTCATGATTTCGAAAAGATCAAATTTCTTCTTTTTGCAAATTCTCTCCATACGGGTCTTATAAAATGGTGTGAGGTAGAAGCATTTCAGCACACAAGCACCAAGGCAAATGCTCCTACCTTTCTATTATTATTACATTATTACGTTAAGTACATTATTACATTATATTATTACATTAAATGCAAATTTTCTTTTCCTTTTCTTCTTTGTAGTGTACCTAAATGTACCTTTATGTACCTTTTATTCTATTAATAAATTTGAGTTTGAATTTGATTCTGGATATACTATAGCTTGAGAATGTGTGTAAGCATGCGTGTGTAGTTGCACCTCTGTGTAGACCTACGTCTATCTCTATGGTCGCAATCATTTAATTCATGGCAACTGTGATCCATGAGAGTTTACAATTTCCAGTTTTAATACGCTGCAAAAGCAGAAAATTTTTTAAAAACTCACATTTTCTGTAAAGAAAAGTCTCTCAGTATATCTAACAACACACGGAGCGTTCTATTCAAGATTATTTTAAGTACCAACATATACATCGCATCTAAACGAAGCAGCTTTAAAATTAAATCCGCTCTTTAATATAGCCGCCTATATAATGTATATTGTACAATACATTCATCTCGAGATCGCTCCTAAAAAATTAAGTTATTTCATGTATAGTTTTTTTACGTTAAAACGGTACACTGTTGCTATTACATCTAAACACACATTGAGCACTGACACTCCCGATATCCAAAATGAGTATATTACGAGCGCAGAAAAAACCTTACAATTTACAAAATAAAATCTGCCACTTGATAATGTGTAATAAAATTTGTAGCAGCTGCATTAAAATATCTTTAAATATAAAATTACTTTTAGCGAACGTCAATAAAAGATAATAGCGCAGGAGTGAGAAAAATAATTAATTTAAATTAAAATATAAAAATTTAACATCAGCTATCTCGCTCTACTATTATTGCTTTACAGTGTTAGAAAACATATTTTTGCAATATTTCTCAAATGTAACAGTTTTTAGATTGTAAATTGTCAATGTGAGTTTTAACTAATGACTGTGCTGCTGTGGAGAACTAAAAATCACTCAGATGACGATGTCTTGGGTCGTTGGAACGTCTTCCACCGATGTGGAACCTACCTCTAATAAGTCTGCGTTGTCCACGTCCAGTTCTACATATTATTTCCACTACCTGACCAGTCGGTTCCTTGACCATTCTTCCCCTCGATAATTATGCTTATGAGTTAACCGTATTTTCAATCTTCCAACTTCTCACTAATTCAGCCAATCAAAACAAAAAGCACACCGCCTTTATACTGCTCACATTAAGAACATCTGGAACTTTAAATGTACCACTATTTTTTTCTATTACAACACTAAATTATTAAATAAAATATTGAAGCACTTTAAAGCTACCATTTGTTATTGTCATATTTAAAACTAAATATTGAAGACATAAAGTTAAATTTAGAAAATGCTAAAGTCACATTAAATCTGAAAATTAGTGAATTTATTTTTAACGATTTAACGTAATTTATGATCAATCTATAGATTAAATTTTTAAAACTTTAACTAATTGTGTTTTAACTTTTGATAACAATGCCTGCTTAAATGTACAATTTAACTAATTTATCTAAATAACAATTTCCTGGAAAACACAGTTTTACTTATGTCGTAGTCTTGTTTACTTCAAGTTGCTTCTAATTTCTGTAAAATTATCACTTTTCACTTCTAGCAGCACAGCTCTTCAACGCAACGTTAATTGCCACTCTACTGCTCGTAACCCCTTTTAGCTACGGCACTGGTACCGAACAATTTACTTTTTTTTTTATAAAAATACCTATGTGTTTAATAAATAGTAGCGAAAAGAATTGTTTCTATCGTACCCCGTGTATTAAATAAAAAGGCATCAACTTCAAAAATTCACAATAGGTGTCACAGAGAAATTAGCGGATTTAGACAGCACAAAATCTCTAGCTCTATAAATAAACAAAATTTTAAAATATATGGAATTTTTTATTTAGCAAAAATTTAGTAGAGGTATATGTACAGACAGAACACCTGCAAATATTGAACAACAAAACAATCAGCATCACTGATCGACTTACTATAAAAATGTTTATAACAAAAACACGTTGATTATTAGGAAATGTATTTAATATTAATTAAATTGTATATAGGGACGCACACAAATCTGTCAGAAAAACTGTCAATAACAGAAATAGGTGTGTCCGTATCTTGGAATGGGGGAAAAATATTCATCGTGAAATTGAAAAAGAAATGGTGTTAGGTGAAGAAAGTATATAGATTAAAATGAGATATTCATAAAATTGTTTCGTATGGTACTTTTAAAACCCGTGACCATTCACATTATACGCTTATGAACTCGGTTTTATTTTATTTTACTATTACACAAGCATCAATTGCAGCTGACCAAATAAATAATAAGTAACATAACGAGCTCGTGTAAGGTCAAACATATAGTCGTGATGCTGTAATAATCCCTTAGACAAATTGTTTTACATTGAAAAAAAGCTACAACTATATAGGGGTTTTCAGGAAAGTTGAACTATATGCAAAATGCATGGGAAATTATATTTTTCCAGATTAAATGTCTCCATGATACTTCGGCTAAGAATTTAAACCGTATTGTTGCTAGTAGCTGTTATTAGTACCGTTTAGTCACAAAATAATGATTTCTAGGTTGAAAATTAAACATAAATTTAAATAAATATTATTAAATTCAACATTTGTCATTTTAATTCGATAGTAATAGCAACCGTTTCTATTTCCAGAGCAGCGCGCGATAGCGCCATGCTTAAGTTTGATGTCTGGGTAGGACAAACTTTTTTTTGTTATTTAATTCTTATAGCTAAACTTTTAACGTTAATGTTAATTATGTTATAATAATGAAATAGGTATCAATTTAATTGACATTAAGTAAAATAGTTTATTACTTCAACAATATTTATTTATTTAAACCTTATACGTATTTCGTCATGTTTACAGGCCATTATCAAAGATAATAATAAAGATTTGGTGTTGCTATAGGAACAATCAAACTTGGTGACTTAATCATGGCTATCTGTCTTTGCAGATGATTCCATTTCTCATTCCAAAACGTCCAATAAGTGTGAATTTAAGAGATCAATTTGCTCATTCATTCATGGTACACTTTTTAAATGTTTGTGAATTACAAATGCTTCTAGTATATCTAATTTACGTTTATCATCACAAAATTGAAAACAAATTAGTGTTATTAGATGTCATTAAGCGATTGTGTTCTAATAAGTGTTTAACCTAATTGGATTTATGTAAGTGTTTATATTTGTAACAACGTACGCGTTTTTTGTACCCAATATCAAAGTTTCTAAATGTCTGGTATAAACCGAATTACAATGTGAGCAATTTAATTTGTAAATGTCCGATTGTAGCAAATCTTCAGTTTTTCCTTTTGCATTAAACAAAGTGTTTAAAATGTTTTATTTTTTTTAAATTACTTTCGATTGTTCCTTTAGAGACACCAACTGTTTATTTTTTCATATTACCTTTGATAATGGCATGTAAGCATGTCGAAATACATATAAGATTTAAATAAATTAATGTTGTTGAAGTAATAAAGTATTTTATTTAGTATCAACACGAACTTAACGAAGTAAAGCTAGAACTCATTAATAAAGTCAATTTAATTATTTCATTACCTGGCTTATTAAAATTACAAATTTACTATTTGACTGTAGAACGGGTGTTAAAATTAAATAAAAAACAAAACGATTTTTATAAAACGCTACCTAGACAATAGAAAGCATTGTTATTGATAATTACTCTCAAATTAAGATGACATGTTACATTTATTAATATATATTTATATTCCGCTTAATTTTAAATGTAAAAATTATTATTTTTTGACTAAACGGCAGTAATAATAGCCAATAACAATAATACAGTTTATATTCTTAGCTAAAGTATTCTGGGGATATAAAATCTGGAAAAATATACTTTCCCATCCAGTTTGCAAAGAGTTCAACTTTCCTGAAAAATCCTGTATATTTACAGGAATTGTGCCGGATTTTTATATTAATTTATTGCCTCATACTTTCAATACTGACTTAATACTAGGTTAAACATCCGCACACTGCTAATAACTCAAAAACAGTTAAAGAAAAAAAAATTATACGTCGGCATTTAGACAAGAATTTTACAAACAACTTATTTAAAACATTTGTTTGTCTCCATACTTTTAACTTACTCTGTATAAGTAAATGGGACAAAGTCAACATAAAGTAATTTAAAGAATTCGTGGTTAATTTCATGCCAAACAATTTACATCAACCTATATGTAACACAAAATAACTGAAAATGCTGTATTTTGTTCATTTCTAATATTAAAATTATAAATTTACATCGTTGCCTTAGGGAACTAATAACTGAAGGTACGCCTCTGTAATGAAAGTTTTTTCCACACATTTTTAAAAACAATTTAAAAGTCTTACTTGGTCTTACCGTATTAAATACTAGAAGTCATATTGGCAAAGAGGTCATCGGTTCCTTCTCCCACAAAAATGTAATGGATTGTTACCTGTCCTGTAGCATTTGGAGAAAGAAACGTATTTCATCAATCCCTGTAAGAGAGAAAAAATTAGGCACCGAATACCAAGCAATGCAGATAACAGATAAAGTTTTCACTTGATCTTTTTGCACGTCTGTACTTTTAATGAAAAACCTTCACATTAAACAATTGCTTAAAAATGCTTTGCATAAATTAAATAAACATAAAAATATGTATTTTGGTATTTACTTGCCGTAAGTCCTTAAAAATGATGTGAAGAAGTGTTTAACTTGTTATTTCTTCCAGACTTTATAATTAATTAATTAACAATGAAACACAATACTTGATACATGTAACACACTCCATCAGCTTACAAGAACTGACACGAAATAATTATCCGAATTGCGAGGTTCCATCTGTGTATTAAGCACTTCCAATATCAACCAAACAAAAGATAGTCGTGCTCATGTAACATCACAAAAAAGTTAAAACCTGCAGGTGTTAGATTTCTAGAAACTTCTTCACCTTTTATATAACTTATTACGAGATAAGTTTTAAAATAAAATAACATTAACTGTTTAAAGCTAAGAGATAAAAAAGAAATTAGAGATGCCTTTAACATAACATTTTAAAAATATATATATATTACTGTTTATAAATTCTGAATTACTCAGATTATATTTTTTAAATTTGTCGATTTATAGTTTTTAGGGTTAGAAAGACTGTCTCAGAAATAACATATTTCAATTCGTCGTAAACGAATTATTTTAAATTAAACATATTTTTTTTAAACAAATTTAGAACGTAAATATATGTTCAAAATAAGTAAATTCGTCATATACGTATGTAGACTATATAGCATGTATCAACTGCGTATTAACTATTGGGATCTCGCTTATTTGAAGAGATACGACGACGGTTAAATGAGAGAAAAGTTGTGAAATTTTATGCCCACTAATAATCTGAAGAAAAACTGGAGGTATCTTGCTTAGTTTCTGAAATAACGGACAAAAACTTTAATTTTAAATTTTTTGTTTTTTTATAACTCATTTGTCATTTGTACCACAAATTTCTAGCTAACGCATAATAAAAACAGTTTTTTATGTCAAATCTACTTTTTTTTTCCATTAGATTTGAAATAACTGTTACCATTGTCCATTTTCGACTGTCAATTTTTTTTCCTATAGACGGTATTTTAAATTTTTTAATATTTGAACAGAGATTTTATTCTAATTTCAACGGTGTGTCACACTTTGCATTTTAGGGCCGGCGGGTGGTCTAGTGGTTAAAGTCCCAGGCTTTGAAACTAGACTCCCAATGGCAGTAGGTTCGAGTCCACTGCCCGCCGTAAATTTTTCTGAATAAGTTAAATCCGGCGGGTCCATGGATGGTGTGTATGTTAGGTTGCATGTCTGTCAGGGGTGGGGTGCATGTTAGACCGGTGAATAGTGTGCTGAGCCCGGGAAAGGGGGTGGGATGGGAATCATGGAGTCGTGCTCACGCACGGCTTCATGATTCTTTTTATAAAAAAAACTTTGCATTTAAAACTTGTTTTGAGCATTTTATTACAAAAAATTAAAATTTCATGAGTGCCATGGAAACTTGGAAAGACCACGTAATTTAATTTGTCTAAAAAAATCAAGTAGGCCATGAACTGGTGGAAGTAAAACTAAACACGTGCGTGCGTGTGTGCGTTTGCGTCCTTACGGGCGTGTGTGTGTGCGTGCGTGCGTGTTTGCGTGCTTTGTTCGTTTAACTTTAACAGATTGGTAATTGCACTTGAATGCCACCGCAACAAAACGAGGTTTAATGTACGAATTTCGGCTTCAAAATCGACATGTTAAATGACAAAAAGAACAATTTTTCAAAATTTTTGAATTTTTGAAGAAATTTTACTTAATTAAATATTTAATAATATTTTTAAAATCAATTACAAAATGTTCATAATATTCATTTTTCGAAATGTTTTTCTTCTTTTTTAAAAGTTTTCAGAACAACAAAATATCCCAGTTTTAAAAGAAACTGTCTATTTAAAAAATTTTTGAAGCAGCGGCTATAACGATGTATGCGAGTAAGGTCCCGTGGCGGTTCCCGACAGCTTCTTTTTTTAAGGTCGATCAGAACGGTAATAAAAAATAGGCGTTTTAAAAGTTGGTTTTCAAGATCGAGCAACAGCTTCCGGTTATAAACCAAAACCTAGATCGAGTACTAGCTTCCGTTCCTAGATTCCTCTAAGAGTCAACCCTACACCGCGAGCAAAGCAGAAGCTATCCTACACGTCTAGGCGAAGATCCTTGCACCGTTAGACCCTGCAAGAGCAAGCAAGGACTACTCCAGGTCCGAGCGAAACTTCCCCGAGCTCCTTCTCAAAACTCTGCAGGGCCCAGCTCCTACAGCGGCGCTGTTTTAGCCCGATAGAACCAGCAAAACAGGAAAAAGCCCCAAGTCCGGTTTCTACACTAACCGCAACCTTCAGAAGGTCCAGGTCCAAAGGTGTTAATATTTTTCTTCCGCCAGTGCCAACGGTTCAGTGGTGTAACATATCTGCTTTAGCCCAAGAGTAGGAAAAATTAAAAATCACAGTTGGTTCATTCCCCGTAAAGAGACAAGCCGCTATATGGGTTTTTTAACTCCACGCCTCCGGAGCCCAAGCCCCTCTTCAGCCGTAAAGAGATATTAAAAATGGGTTTAAAAAAGAATTAAGGAAAAAATTTTCCGTAGATAGTACTGTCCCAGTATTCACCTTTTGTCTCAAGAAAAACATGCGCCGGGGGGATCGAACCCCAGACCTCCCAAATAAGAGCCTAACCGCTGAGCCACCTCGCTCGATGAACATAATTTCCGGAAGTACAAGTCTACTCTTTGGCGTCGGTAATAAATTTTTGCAGCAGAAATAGTTCGACTGTAAATACATTTTATTTGTAAAAACAACTATTTGGTGGCTACCAAGTTCGTACTTGGTTAAATAATTAAATAAACGTCATCGTATAATAAAATTGCTACATTATAAATAGATAGGATTGGTTTTATATTTTTCAAGCATCTTCTTTTTCATTTTTCATGTGTCAGACTGCGGGTATATTCAGCTAGATATTTCAATTCGAATTGAATCCTGACTATACTGTCAGGTTGTCCATTGAAACTGTAATTTCAATGTTTTAGTTTCTATGGCTAACAAAATAATATTTGGTCTCAATTTTGTATATCCGCACAATTGGAAGTAGAACTAAGCACATATTATAAATCTTGTGAACAATAGTAGGGTGTGAATTTACGTTGTTGAGCCCGAAGAACAAAAGTAGCCGGGCCAAGGCTGAAGCAAAATCCGTTTAACTGGGGTTGACGCCGGCTTTGTGTACATTTCTCTATTTATTTAGTCATGCCTTAAGCTTAATGGCATTTTAGTTTAATCTAAAATTTTAAGAAGTTTTCTTAGGTGATATCCTCGATAACAGAGCTCTTGTCAAAATCTGTTGATCTTGCAAAATGTAAAGCGTATTCCATTTGGCATACTTTTCTTAAATTCTAGTAAATTCTGCATGGCTTCTATTATCCCATGATATATAAAGCGAACAGAGACGATCCCTTATTTAAATAAACCCGCTAAATCCGCTGGACAGACGTTCCGCTAGCTGTCCACGTAAAATAGCCACTTCAGTTGCAAATGAGATCATCGGATTTGTAGATTAGGGATGAATTTATTCGCTTTACCTCAATAACATAAATAATATTTCATGACGGAGGAACTGAATTTATATGTAGTTTCCAAAAGAGAAATTTAGAACTGGGGTTATTTGCATTACGAAAATTGCTGAAACTCCTCACAAAGAGGAATAAAATTAAAGCAGAAGAAACCTTTTTCTTTCAAAATAATTATAATGCAAATAATCTCGTAAATCTGTATTAGGAGAAGAAATAGAAGTTGTCAGTTTTTTAGAATAATAAAATGTATTTCCAAATAAATTTCACAGTTATCTGTTTAAACCACAATGGTTATGCACCAATAACTTTAGGAGCAAAAATCCAAATTGACGTCGAGCATAATAAAGCTTTAACAGCAAGTTTAACCAATTTTGAACATCTACGTTATAAATAAATGTAACAGGAGGCTTAAATATTTTACATAATTAAAAGTTTAACAATATTTAACAGTTTTCCAGTTTGCGTTTCACTCACTTTATTATATAACATGGTGGGAACAAAAAACAATTACTTCACTTAAAAGTTTGTTGAAAATTGTTGCATACAATTCTATTATTTTAGATTTATGTCAAACATAAAGTTTCTGATTTTATCGAGTGTTGAAAACATGGAACGCTGTGGGCGGTTAAGCCTAGAAAATAAAGGTAGGCGGGCAGTAAATTTAAATTTAATTATAAAGATTTTGCATTTAGGCCAATCAAATTAATATATTTTGAGGAATTAATTTCCAGCAAGCTGGAAATCGTTTTAATACCTCTATTTGGTCCTAAATGCGTGTAATCTGAGTTTGCACCATCCCAGGTGGTGAGCTTAACTTTTGGTAGCCAAAAAACCGCCAAATTTTTGCACTTTTTTTAGTTTTTTGCTTGTAGGTGGAAAACGGTGCGTCGGACGGAAAATGTCATTCCATTCAATAATACAGAGGACTAAATTCTGCGTCGAATGACATCTAAAAACGTCAAATTTGGTTTAGTGGTATAGCCGAAATCGAATGTTAAAAACGAAGAAAATTTCGTAGTTCGGTGCAAACTTACATTTTGCGGCTTTCCAAGCCGACATATTTTGAAAACAGATACTCCTATTAAAAAATCTATGGAAAAAAAGTTATAGAGAATAAAATTTCACGTTACATAGATACCTTAGTTTTTAAATTCAGTCATTTCAAATTCGAAATTTGGCATCAATTCAAAATCGGGTTTTCGACGTTTTGAGTCATTTTAAGTCATTTGTACCAAAACAGCATTTCTTATTGCTTTGCAATGTTAAAGTAATATGCACAACCTGAGTAGAGATTCGAGTGGTACAAATAAAAATCATTATTAAGTTTATCAAAGTTCTGTATTACCATTAAATCTTTAATAAGTATTATTATTATTAATTTATTAATAAGTAAATTAATCATAGTGCTTAATAGTTTAGGTGCAATGAAGTAACAAAAACACTTTATTGATGAACAGTTTATTGATGAAATATAAATGTAAACATGGTATAACAATATATAATAGGCATGCAGCACAAAATGTGGCAGCATTCATGTTCGCATTTTCTTTGATGTCGATGGCCCTTCATCTGAGAAGCTCGGAAGGCGCGGTTGCATATCGAGGTCCTCTTCATCGGGATCATCTTCAAAGGGACTATCCTCACCTATTTCTGCTTCTACGGAAATGAAAGTCACATCCTCATCCATCAAGGGTGCTGAATTCGAGCATGACTGGCCGTTGCAGTTGAGGCATATTGTTGAACATTTCATGCCTACTTTTCGGCAGCTGCACTTCCCTGTACACTCCTTTGTACATTTGCAGGACACAGTGTTGAGAATTTCAGGTGGAGCTGGATCCTTGGTGTTTATGATGGGGAGAAGGCCAAGGTCCGTCCTCCTCCAACCCCAGCTCAGAGGATCATTTGGTCTATCATACCAGCCCTGGATTTGAAGGTACACCCGCAGAATATGTTGGGCGGCGGCTGCATTTGTTGGAGGTAGAGAGGCCAGCTCGAAAGTTGGCTTTGTTAGGGATTTTGAAAATATCTCGTAGCGGATTTGGTCCAAGGAGGTCTCATCTGCCTTAGATGAATAGAGGGCTGCCAAGAACAGTTGACCTGCTGAAATGAGAACCTCAGGATCTGCATCTTCATGATGAAAAACCTTGACAGTCTCTTGTAATGTCGTGTTCTTTTCAAGAAGCTTGACAAACTTCAACTTCCCTTGGCGATAGAATGCAGAGGTTGTATCACATCCACTGATTGCATGTAGGAACAGGAGATTCTGTTTGACAACAGACGAGAAGTTGAAGTACTTGGGAGAGTAGAATGTGTTCTGAGAGGTTCCCTTTCCAGGTTTCATGACGTAAATGTTGGATGAACACTTTCTTTCAAGTATAATCACCGAACTACGAAATTTTCTTCGTTTTTAACATTCGATTTCGGCTATACCACTAAACCGAATTTGACGTTTTTAGATGTCATTCGACGCAGAATTTAGTCCTCTGTATTATTGAATGGAATGACATTTTCCGTCCGACGCACCGTTTTCCACCTACAATCAAAAAACTAAAAAAAGTGCAAAAATTTGGCGGTTTTTTGGCTACCAAAAGTTAAGCTCACCACCTGGGATGGTGCAAACTCAGATTACACGCATTTAGGACCAAATAGAGGTATTAAAACGATTTCCAGCTTGCTGGAAATTAATTCCTCAAAACGGTTTTTTTCGATTTAATTTGATTGGCCTAATTAACAAAGTTAATAAAATATTCTTCTTTTGATGTTTTGAAATTTATTTTTTTAAATCGCTCGTTTAAATACCTTTTACGGTATAAACAAGTAACGATGATACCCAAAAGGCCAAAATAGTAAGAAATTTACTGAATAACATTTTTTTAAATTAGAATAACATTATCAAACCTACATTATATTCATCAGCTCTAACAAAGGTGTTGTTTTCTTCTAATTTTGCAAGTTAACAAGGGTTCGACGAGAGCAAAGCTACCAGTCTTGACATGAGGCTGCGAACCCTAAGCCTCTACCGCAGGCATGGGCAACCTTTTGAGTAGCTGGGGCCAACTGAAAATCCATTTATGTATGGCGGGCCGTAAATAAGATAAAAAAACTTCACTCTTTTGGAAAAATATTTTTAATAAACGTAATCAACAAAAACAAATTCGAAAAGTATACAGAAACATATTCAATGAAAACAGAAATTTTTACAAATGTGAAAGTTCAAAAAAGTATAAAAATATTTCACTTTCGCATAAAGCCGACGTAGTCCGCATTTTTCTCTCAAACAAAAAATAGTATATTATACACCAAGGTAGAAAAGTCTACTATTATAGCCTGAGGGCTAAGGTTAGATCCCGAAGCGCGTAGCGCCGAGGGATGTAAGGCCCGAGGGCTATAAGACTTTTCTACCGAGGCGTATATACTTTTTTTTTCACTGCTAGTGATATAAACCCTTATAATTGTCGAAAAATGACTATTTTAACTTAAATCCCTGTTTATTTCAAATTATAAAACAATTGACAGTTTTTTGTTTTTTTGGCATGACAGTTGTTTGAAAATTGTTAAATCATCATTGGTATTCAAAAACATTGTTTTTAAGAACTGGTTTCATCTAAAATACTGAAATTATTAACAATTTTCTTATTTTTACTTTGTGTGGTTGTATTATAGGGGAAATTGATATTGACAGAGTTGTCATTTATTACGGCGCGAAAAACGTATATTCAAATACACCGAAGTTTTTAAAATTAAATTAATTTATTTAAACAACTATTTTATGCATAAAATACCATTAAATATAATCTCTCAATTATATTAAATCGTGCTATAAAAAAGTTCTCTTTAAAACTGTCACAGGATTATCAAAAAATATAAATTTGTTCATTATTTACCAGTGGTTAATAATGAAAAATTAGTTACCTGTCAGTGAGCAAAGGTAGAGAAATTGAATTTCACAGCATTATATTATGTGTCAAAATGCTACGCCATATTACTAGTATTGAAAAAAATAATTTGTAACTGTCGTTTATTTTTATCGGTTTAAAATAATAATCGGTCCCGCGGACTGGATTGGTGGTTAAATGAAATATGTCCGGCGGGCCGGAAAAAAGTTGTACGCGGGCCGCATACGGCCCGCGGGCCGTAGGTTGCCCATGCCTGCTCTACCGGTAGGGGAAGATTACCTAAAACTCTACTGATTCTGCAGATCAATACCCAAGCTGAAACGCAGCTTACCCGTCGAACCGCCCGAAGACGGCCCTAACCTGCATAAGCCTACTACTGCCTAGACCGTGACCAATACGGGGGCTGTTATTATCCCGCGGGTTTGGACTTGGTCCCCGTGGTACCAGTCAAAGTCGTTGGTTGGACTTTTTGGAACAAGCACATGCCGAAGCAGTGCTGTCCTTACCAGTTTAGGCTACTTGCAATCTTTAGTACTGGTCGACTACGCACCGTCTGGTTTAGTGGGTAACCGGTCTGACCTTAGCAACCGGTACCTTACCAGCGTCGAGTATGCAAATGCACGAACCCCCTGGGTCAACACTTTGATAGTGGGCGAGAATTCCTAATGCCAGCAGCCACGCCACTGGAATTTATTTTCACCTACCTAAATCATCGGTCTCCAATCACCCAGTATATCGCCTGGGCAAATTTATAACCCGTAGGGTCACCTCGACGTAGACAAATTTATAGCCACGGTCAGGGAGCGGAGATCGCACAGGAGACGCGCTGCCGCTCAGATGTTAGGTACCCATAGTGAGGGCTAGCAACACCTCCCCTTGTAAAATCACTAACCCAATGGTCCCAATTAAGGTAAACCTTGAATTTCTACAGAGGTGACCGTTACAACGCTGACCCCGCAGAAGGTGTTTACGCCTCTCACCTAAACCTCTAATCTCTTTGTCTAATTTTATGAAATATAAGCAACAGTAGCGCCACAAAAGGTTATATCTTCTTCAGCTTTTAGTTTTAAATTTAGTTTTATACGAAAGCTCGTTACTTACCTAGTTGCTAAAAACAACAATCTTGCTATAAATCGAAATTTATATCAGTAAATTATTACCTCAAGCGGTTTTTCGCACGGTTATCATACGATTTAGGAATTACAAATACAAATACAAAAATTAAAAGCTTGTATTTATTCTAATAGTATGAATAAATAGGTGCCTTAAATTTTAATCATGTACATGGAAATCAGACACTATAGTCTATTCATTTCCAAGATAGAGCGCGCGAAAACATTTTCGTTTAGTGTTTGGATGCAAATCTATAGAATTTACCATTTTCCTTTTATATATTTCGCCTGACTTCAATATGTCAAAGTAAGTCAATTTAATTTAACTATGTGGTCGTATAGTCTCTTAAGGTGCTGCCAACGTTGACACAAAAATGCTTTTGAAAATGTGATAAACACTGTAACTATTTAGAAAGTCCAAACGAAGTGCTTTGCTTGTTTTTCTCCTGTTTTTCAAGGAACGTAGTTTATTTAAATTTTTTTATGAAAATGGTATTACAGCAAGTTTGTTATTAATAGATTTAAAATTTTCCTCCTTCAATAATCAAACAGTTTTCAAATTATAAAAACGACAAATAAAGTTTCTTTTTAACTGCAGTTTTTCAATAATACTGTACTTTTCCACTGCTGTTACGCATTAGTATCTTTATATTTGTAACTTACAGTTTGCTTTTACAATATGTGTTATCCAAAAAATCAGCCTCAAAACTTAATTCTGTGTATTTTACGACTGTGAGAGCGACATAAACAACCCAGCATTATAAAATAATTCTTCTTGTTTGTAAACTGGCGCCATCAACTGCTATTTTCCACCATCACACACGACTAATGTCGGAAAATGGTGTGTGAGTCTCCTTTTTTACGGCACGCAAGGGGATTATAGACACTGCCTTAAAGCGATGAAAACCTATTTTATTGCCTCCAAACTTATTCCCTTTGCTTCAAAGTGTCGACAGTTTTCAAGCTGCAAGATCAGAACTGTAAGGGTGGGGAAAATTATGGGACTACGCTCCATTGAATTTCCTAAATGTATAATATTTTTCCTATACGGGACGATCTCCTTTGCCCCACAGTATTTTAACTACTTGTAAAACAAAGGGACCACCAGTTATTCACACACTTCTTGTCGATAACTTAACCTCTACCCTTCTCATAAATAAATTCGTTTCTTTAAGCGATATCCTTTAATTTTGTTCACAAATAGAACAAAAATGTAATTAGCAAACTTTCAAAGTTTTTGTATTCGTTTAAAAACTATACAAGAAAGCTTTTAAAATGAAGTTAGAAATAAGCCGAGCCATTACTTTGGAGTAAACTGCAATTTCCATTTACATGTCAACAGCGGGGTTAATTAAAGAAGTTAGCAGAATAAGTGCATTCTTGTGTTAAGTTCAAGTTACTTATTAAAAGCAAAGTATGAAGATCGAGATTGCCACTTTAGAAGTAATTTAGACTAAAAAGATTCTTGTATTTGTTCAAACTGAGAAGTTCACTTTTGACCCGAAGAATTTAAAAACGTATTTTGCAAATTTGCCTTAAAATGTCGAGTATTTGCATGTCTTCGTTTTAAATTTTCAAGCGTTGCTCCGTTCTCATGACTTCAAATCCAGAACAGCTTTTATTTGTAACGCAGTTTGTTTCCGTCTATGTATTTTAAATTTAAATGATAAAAGCCGAGTCTGAATAATGTTTTTCGTTATGAATAAGTGAAACAAATCCTTTCAAATAACACAGAGGAAACGGAAATGTCAAGAGGAGATTTAAATTTGTAGCGCAACGTGAATTTACTTACTGTCGATATATACTATAAAAAGTTACATTTTCTTCTTTTGCATCGTTAAAATTTCCCTGCAGCTGTATGTGCATAGCACTAATTCTTTGGAGTTTGAATTGTATCTACCTATAGTTGTTCATTTTCTAGCGCTAGGTAGCTTTGGAGTGTAACTGGCTGGCTCTTCTGTTTATACCTTAATTCTCACATTTTAAAGAGTTGAACATATTACACAGATTTAGGTTAATACCAACAATATTATCCGAGTCGCATAAAACACACATTCATATTTCTATATTATCCTTGATTGTGTTACACGAAAAAGAAGGTTAATTCGGCTGGTTTTAAATTTTGTTTACGTGAAGGCATGAGTCTGAACTGTGTCCATAATAAACTTCGACCACAAAAACATAACAATTCACAAAACCTCGCAGCCCACCTGAACGCAGGATTTCGACGAATTGTACAGTGATCAAGAATGGCTAACCGTTTCTGTGTTAAGCGAGGTGTTGCTCCGTTTTGCTGATAATAACCCTGCTTGTAGTTTCTCATAATACAGTTTCTCCAAAACTGATTAAAAATTTTCTTTCCAATATTTTTCTGTGTTGATGTTTTTTTTATAATTTCTCTAAAATTATCAACGGTTTCTTTACTACGTTTTGGTGGTCGGCCGCTACCCTGCTTTCTACCTATGCTTTCCGTGTCACGAAATATTTAGCACACTGATGCAGAGTATGTTCAAACAATTTGTAGTCAACAGCAACATCTGGAAAGATAGATGTGTCGATATTTCAAAAATGTACGAATTTTGGCTTCAATATTGGTATAAACATGTTAAATGACAATTGGAACAATCTTCCATTGAGAAAACATCTCTGAAAAGTTTTCTTTTGATCGTTTACCTGAACAGTTTAATTAGTTAATCGCCAATGAAAAACGACTATCATCAAATTATGAAATCGATTTTAGATTTCAGCAAAAAAATATTGTTTAGTAAAAGTTATCAAAAGTTATCATACATACGCTGTCCTAATCGCGAACAACGCACGCGGGTATTTTATTAACTTGCGTTGTACATTTGGTTAATATTTTATCATTACAAAAATATTACGTCTGCCTACTAGATATGATCAATTGCGTAAGTATTCTAATTAGAATCTACGTCGACTTTCATGAGTTGTGATGTGTAGAACGCTAATATGTCATAATAATAAAATAAAATGACAATTTGCGCAAGTCTGTTGATTTTTATTTGGCTGTGCTAAAATAATTTCATATAAACACGCATAAATCGCTGACATGTTTCAACAACACAAGAAGAATAACATTTTTAGGATGCTTTGTTGCTTACACTTATTAAGTTATTATTGGTATACGAACAGTGATATAACGTCAGAAATTAGGCATCAATTGAAGGCTCCCATATCCATTTCATTTTATTTATTTATTTTTTATTTTTCCGGGTATTCATGAGACGAGTATAAAATATAAAATTTAGATAATTTCTTTTAATAACAAACAATTCGTATAAATTATTAGCGGCTCAAAGCGATGTTTTGAAAATTTAGCTATCATAGCTATGTAACATTTTGGTCTAGTTGATGCAAGAGCCGAAGTTGTATTTATGTAAAGACGTAAAGATTTAAAGTATAGTTTTTGTATTTATAACATCTATATTGATTTATTTATATTGGAATATTTAAATTACATGTTTTAAAGATTTATTTCAATCGGTACACATTTATTAAATATTAAAATATTTGACAAATTATTTGTATTAAAATAATTTATTATTGTAATTATAATAAACATTAAAACACCTTTCTTCTCTATATTAAATCCCGAACTGTCTCAACTATACGCGACGACGGGGTCTTACATCTCGACAGAATTTATCTATTATTTTGAGGAAATGTTTATGTAACTGTTACGTAAGGCGACGCGGCACTTATAAGTTATCAAAAAAACGTAGAACGAGAGCCACGGGTCCAGCTAGCACTTGTATCATTACGTAAAACGGCATCCAAAAGCGTTATTATTTTGTAAATTCATTATAACTTACAGAAAGACTGGTTCATGTTAAAAGCTTTCAACATATATTAAAACAAACTTCACAGAGTTAGGCCAGGAAACTGAATAAAATTTAATACCCTGATTGTACGTAAACAGGGCAACTTCTCAAGGAAAAGAATTTAAACAATCTTTCTTGTTCGAGTTGAGTGCATCACAAAGGTTTTTTTAAACAAGAGATCTGCCTGTAAGATAAACCGATGGCTCGTAAAAATATCAAGTAAAGTTTGATATTTGCATTTGTCTGTGAAGTCGTATGCGAAATCAATATGTACGCCTAGTAACAACCATGGCTACATTTTTCACCAGCGTGGTACTTTTGTTTTATGGGTAGTCGCGAAAATTAACTGAAATATAATATACGAAACGTTGTTATTTCCCAAATTTTTCAAATTTATTAAACAGATAAAACATGATATCATAAATTTTAGGCAGGTAATTGTAATAGCAATTGACAAAAAATTAACGAAGCACTTCATCCGAATTTGTCTATACTTGATAAATAATTACGTTTTACATTTAAAAAAATTTTTTAATATAAAGTTAACATGCTCAGTTACGTTAGGTCTTTACACCAGTCGTTAAAAATTGGAAAACGTATAAGAATACAACGGTAGT
This sequence comes from Ctenicera cuprea, assembly GCA_958336395.1. Taxonomy (NCBI): domain Eukaryota; kingdom Metazoa; phylum Arthropoda; class Insecta; order Coleoptera; family Elateridae; genus Ctenicera; species Ctenicera cuprea. The sequence goes on along the minus strand of OY284486.1, from coordinate 69,596,818 downwards.
TACTTTGCCGACAGTTTTTTACCTTCACAGAAGCAAAAAAAAATTGAATTTTGCAAAACACAATAGCTAGGGATTAAGGAAAACTGGAGCACAGAAAACTAGTAAAAAGTAAGCAAATTTTAGCCACTTTTGTCGTTTCTAAAATAAATTTCTACAGGGTGATTCAGTATCAAGGTGCAACATTTTACCCATGCGTAACACACTAAATATGAACCAACCCCTAATTTCTTTTGTTTTGCTCATGGCAATTTATAAGGTAACTATAAGTTCCCAAACGGGGCAGACCAAAATTCGTTCATTGATGATATATCTGGAACATTTAGTCAAATTTAATACAGAAGCGGAAGAAATAAATGTACATATTGTCGTATTTTTACAATGGTGAAAACAATGAAAAGCGCTGTTATTAGCAGACTTTCTTGATTATTGTTTATATTTTTTTTTGCAATATCTTCTAGTTGTATTTGATTTTTTTTTAGTCACTATGCCAATTTTAAACAAATCAGGCCAACGCGATGAGCCTCCGTCAGGGCTTATAGAGCTACCTTATAAATTGACATAGAGCAAAACGAAAAAGTAGGAATCGCTTCACTTTTAGTTTTCTACGCGTGGGAAAAAATTGTATGATAATTCTAAATCACCCTGTATAACCCTGTTACCCTTTTTCGTAGTTATCTCTCGGAACGTGTACAGTGTTTAGAGGTGTTCCACAAGGATCAATCCTGGGGCCGTTATTAGTTATAATTTATACACGTCGTTTTTATAAGTGTGTTAAAACGTGCTCCATTCATATGTATGCAGACGATAATCAATTGTATTATTGATTTCCAATCGAAAATTTACAGTTTGCTTTAAAAAGTATTCAGGAAGATTTAAATTCTAAAACGACATTTCATTTAAATATTCACTGATAACCAACCCCACAAAGTCCAGTATAGAGTTATTTGGCAACGGACAAAAGCTTCTGAGCATAAGGAATCTGGTGAATCTCAGCATCAATGATGTGGCGGTCCCTATTAAAGACGAAGCTAGGAACTTAGAACTACTAACTATTGATAACAGTTTCAGATAGAAAACAAAAAACATAAAACAAGCCTATACTAATATAAAGCTAATTTATCCCCACAAGCACTACCTTTCTCAAAAAATAAAGGCTTTATTGTGTGAATCTCTCGTTTTGTGTCATTTCTCGTATTGTTCGCAAATATACGGTCTTTGTATTACTAATTATTTTGCTCAACGCATACAAAGAGTTCAAAATTCATGTTTACGATTAATATGTGGAATTAGAAAATATGATCATATATCTTGGCTTAACATGCAAATCTCAATAATCGAATAATTTTAGAAGAGTCCGCTGTATTTATATAACAAAATTTCGTTTCGAACCGATGTACACAATTTAAATCTTAGATTTAAAGGTGGCATTACTTCACCTTCTCATCGAACTAGTCTGTTTGAAGGTTCTTTTTCTTTTACTATTTATAAAGTGTACACCGAAATTCCTCAAAATATAAAAACATCGACAAATTACAAATTAGCTGAACTATTTACATGTGTATAGCTATACAGTTCCGCTGTGTTGGTTCAACTGCTTGCTTCGGCTTGCCTTTGCAGAATAATTTATTTTTTATTTATATTTTTTGTTTAGTTTAGTTTAGTTTTAATTTAGGCATTTATTATAATTCGCCTTTTGTTTTATCCAAGGTTGCAGTGGAAGATCAAATGTAGCAGCTGCTACAGTTGAACTGCAACCTTGTGATTTTCCCATTCGATTGCATGTTTTTTATTATAATTATTATAATTAATTATTTTATTTCTTTTTTCTGTATTATGTTTTGTGTAATTTTTGTTCTTGTTTTCGAATGTGGAAAATCAAGATATATTATCATTATTATTATCATTATAATTATTATTATAATAACGTTAAATTCTCTTAATAACAATTACAGCATGTGCCACCTAACCTTGCAAATTTTAGTGGGCTTTGATTCGGCTACTTACGCTTTGTTTCGTCGGTAGTCGTAACTTAGACTAGCTCTAATTGGCTGTTGGACAGTGTGGTACACTCTACTAAAAAGTGAAAGTCAATTTATTTATGGTTTACAAAAAATTGTGGATTTTTTGACAAATTAAAAGGCCGTGCGCCATAAGGTTAGAAACAGTTTGCTTTGAGGAAGGATTAACATAATAATGACATAAATAATTAACAGCAACTAGATATTATACTAGCTTTCAAACTACGGGATTGCTTTTGCTTGAGAGTGTAACGGCTTCTCGCCTTTTAAACTTATCGTCATTTTTTTGCAAGGTTAAATGGCACTTGCTGTACGATACTTAATTGTATAGTAATCTGGCAACTCATCAAAATCTTCAAAAAATAGAAGCGGCCGTCATTTTGTTTATAGAGTTTGAAAAAAAATCATTCGGTTTACGTCAATATATTCCATAAAATACTACTTTTAAATTTATAAAATTCGAATGAAAATGAAACAAAAAAACATGTTGTTGAACTTGTGCCTCCGATTGCGGATTCGTTTAGAAAAGCTTATTTTGCAATGAATTTTTGATATACATTTACGTTTCCAATTTTATCAAAATTCCATAGATAAGGGAACGAACAGACGAATGAAAGTATTTCCGTTTGTTGGCAATTTGTTTTACTAAAGTATTTACAACTTTTAGAGTTAAATAGAGTTTATCTTAAACACGTAAAACCGCTTTTTAATTTAAACAAACTTTTAAACTAAATATAGTGAAAGTATAAAATATTCTAAAACCATTTAGAAAATTATTCTTCCTATATATTTTAGAGCTAGTTAAAACTTTCTCATATTGACAAGTACAAGTTTTAAAAATGTGATATTTCACTACCAAATTAAAATGATAATTCGGAGTAACGAAAGCAGTAGGAAAATTATGGCGCATAAAGTTCGATGTCTGCCTGACGGATTTGAATTTCCATCAGTGCCGTAGCATAAACGCAAGGAATCTTATTATCGAATTTATTTGCTCGCCAATAACCCGCATTCCTTATAGAAGGAACTTTTGCTTCGGGCAGATATAAAATTTACGAGTTTCCCTTATGATATCCCTAAGAACTCACATAACCCGTGTCTGATTTTAGTTCCGTTTTCGGCAATCCTAAAGGTTTAGTAGGTACTTTGTAAATCATGTAATGAGCTTGTACTTCTCACAATGAGGCAATAAATTTGCGAAACTTGTGTAGAAAAAGTTCCTTTTTAAAAGCCCAATTGTTACATTTTACTTCTTGGTATTACGCGGTTGAGAATTAATTATTTGACACGTTCAGCTCGGTAAAGAAAGGTACAAAGCAGCAACCTACAACTTCCTGAAAGGTATTTACCAACAAAGGACTTCGGTCTCCATAAAACAAAAAAATTCCTTTGTCAGCTCCTTTTCTTCGAACTCTTTTTCTAAAGTACTTTTAGTGTTCGCTTTAAACTTGCTTTTAGTGCAATTGTGATTTCATTACTCTTTTCCTGCAGACTAAGGTGTTTCTTTTGACTGAGTCTGAAATTACTTTATTATCTTTAATCTAATAAATTTACAGGTAATAAAAATAATTGCTGGGAATAGTTTAAAGTTGTACTTAACCTCTGCAAAAAAATTTATTTGTAAAAAAAGAAGGTAAATTTAACAAATTTAAAGGAAACTACTCACTACTCCTCCTAAACACTATGTGTTATGAAAAATTTTAGAACATACTCTTAGGATGGCTGGGAGCTTACGAATAATATCTCCTCTATGATGGCAAGGAAAAGTTGCTACGCAACAAACCGGTAGAGATGAAAGAAATCTGCTAAGCAGATATCGTTAGAACGCTCGTGCAGCAATAACAGTTTAACATACTCTTATTTATCAATTTTTATTTTTATTGGGGAGAACTAAGCTATTAATTGTGTCTGCATGTCTTTTTCAGCGTTATTATCACCAACCACTTCTAATCATGTGAACATTGTCACATCGTTAAATAAAGTAGTATAAATTCAACCATTCTGAAAAACGCTAGGGCCGAGGAAGCCAGCGGGTGTTATTATGCTTTATGCACGGCGTATAGATGTCAATGTTTTAAATCGAGAAAGAAAAAATTACTTATGCTTGGATAAAAACCAATTTTTACATGGAGTTGAACGCTAGTAAAATTACAGTTTAAAGTGAATATCTTACAAATTTGTTTTGTCTAACAAATATGAAACATACAGCGCATGATAATTTATTATTAAATCGCTATATTAAATCAGATAGTTGTAAGACAGAAATAAAATGAAGAGAAATATAAGAACAACAGGTATACTGTATTATTTAAAATTTATTTCAAACACATTTCTGATGATAAGGTATGGAATTTATTATCGCAAAAAGACAATTTTAAGATAGATATTTAAATAATATCTACAGCCATACGTAGTTTAATAAAAACGATTTTGATAAAATTTAAAATGTGCGAGTACATCAAAAATTCATTGGGAATATTAGGTTTACAAAAAATCAAAACCGGAACTCCCCCCCCCCCTACAATCCCACCAAAAATAGTCTATCCTTATATGCGAGAAACGGAAAATATTATTATCTATTAGTACTTTTTAATCTGATCTTTTGACTACCCCGCACTATAATTTTCACAGTTTTGTCTGGGCTGCTTAGCTGCATATTTGTATAATATTTTGTTGTAGAACAAATTTCCGATGAAAAGTTTTGAAAAGGTGAAACACAATGATTTGCGCAAGAAAAATACAATACACTTTGGTTGTAATTCTGATAATATTAATTTTTCCTTATTTGTTTGAGAACAATTTTATCTTTATCGATATTATTTCTGTGACTAGCTAAATCTTTATTAGTCAGATATTTTCTAATATTCTGTAGCGAAATATTCGTGAAGATATTTAGTTGTCAAAATAGTATTAGCAAAACTTCTGAACGACAGTCAAATACATCTTACAATATAAACAAGTTAGTGCTTAGTTTCGCTTCAACTTGCATCTTTGGCCTTTCTCAACATAAACACGTTTCATATAGAAACACTGCTGTCTTTCATTATTATTTATAATAAAGCCTTTATACCTGCACTTTATTCTAAACATTGCATTCCAAGGGAAATTGGTTACAAAACAATTCACAATTTAGCAAAAGTGCTGATAAATAACCGTTACAACCAAAAGAGCATGCTTTTATTCTAGCCATCTATACCAAAGTAGCTGAACCTTTTTGGGTTTCGTTTGGTCTATTAGTTTTGGCGGCACAAACAAATTAACATTGGTCTTATGAGAAGACACAACTATACAACAATTTACATTAATACGCAATTGTTTTCAGTAATTCTGATAAAATTAAGTTTTCCTTATTTATTTGAGAAAAACTTTATTTTCATCGATTTTATTGTTCTGTATCGAAATATTCGTGAAAATATATTAAAGTGAAAATAGTTTTGGCAAAACTTCTGAGCAACGGTCAAACACTTCTTACAATATAAATAAATTACCGCTTAATTTCGCTTCATCTTGCATTCTTAACCTTTCTCAGCATAAACCTACGTTTTATATAGAAACACTGATGTTTTTCTTTATCATTTATAATAAAGCCTTCATATCTGACACTATTCTAAACATTCTTTGTTTACGGAAGTTATTTACAAAATAATTCATAACTTGGCAACCAAAAAAGCACGCTTTCATTCTAGCCATCTATACCAAAATGGTTAAACTTTTTAGGCTTTGTTTGGTTTATTAGTTTTGGTGGCATAAACAAATTAATATTGATCTTATACAATAATTTACACTAATACTCAATTGTTTTTAGTAAATCGCGTAGCAATAATTTCTTCACTTTTCAATATTTTTGAAAAATATTTCTTTCAAATATGAAATATCTCAGGTCATTCAAAACGCGGTAAAAATATATGGTAACATAAAATCGAATGTTGGTCAAGATTATTGCACAGTTGTCGGTAGCAGGATTTTTATATCAGACTTCCGACACCTTCACCTACTTTAGTCCGCTTCGTAAAATCGCTCCTTATAATTATGCAAGTATATTTTCCTTCGTTCTTTAGCAGCTGCAAAACTTAATTTGTATGACGTTTTTGGTGAATTCTTTAATATGGACTAACTTTAAATCCAAAATAAGCAAAACATCCTAGATACTGTTTAAAATTTAAAGAAGAAAGTTAAAAGTACTAGTAAATTTGGAAACATTATATCATTAGCTATCAAAAAAAACAGTTTTACTGTTTACATCCCTGTTTGGAAATAATTACGAAATTTATGAAACGACGAACAAAATAATAACGATCGAAGGTAAAATGGTGGAGCACAGCTGTAACAGCAGCAGAGTAGAATATTAGTTTATGACGAGACAGACAGCTTTTAATTGTAGAGCGGTTACGCTGGCATTATTATAGAAATACTATACACATAAGTGACAGAAACATATACCCTAAAGCCTAATTTTCCAAGGAACGCCAACACGTCTAAAAGTCTAAAACTAAAGTAGTGTTTGATAAAAAGTTGTTACATATTTAAATATGTAGATTTTTATTCCACAAATACCTTAAAGAAAAATCTCGGAAATAATTATTAGTGTAATTTTACTGTTAATAAAACATACATAAATGTTAAAATAACTATTGTAGCTTATATTAACCTGGATAATTCGAATTCGTTAAAATAATGCAGGAATAATGTGCCCTTATTTGACAATAAGCTAAAATGAGTTATAAGTAAAAGTAGTTTAACATAAATTAAAAACTTTAGATATAAAATTTCATGAAATCGTCATTTTTTTTAATTTTTTTTAATTTGGCATCGGATTGGTTCAAAACTAACAAAGGCTGTTTTATTTGATCATTTTAAATATTATATTGTCTAAGATAAACATACCAATCCTACATTTATGAGCTAAATTCGACTTCCCTACGCTATCCTTATGGAGGAGTACAGCAGCTTATGTTAGCAAACTATAGGGTAATGGAGTGGAATAACAAACATACATATAAACACTTTGAACTGATTTAATATGTCTCGAGTTTGTCGTACCGAAAGTTAAATAAACTAATGTCTAATTGTCATTAGAATAATCTTATGTGCTCTGTATTTTGTATACATCACGGTTCATGATAAATGCCCTTAGATTTTGACGAAAAAGCACGTTGTTGGTGTCAAAATAGTCAACAGCAATACCACAAGTGAATTAAAAATTTTATTTATAATTTCCAGCTTTATTTCGTTAAAGTCCATATTTAATGAGTATCCGTATATAAAATACTTAATTACTTTAACAATATCTATTTATTTTAACATAATACATATTTCGGTTAAAATAAATAGATATTGTTAAAGTAATTAAGTATTTTATATACAGATACTCATTGAATTAAAAATTATCGATAATTCTGTCGCTTCGTTGACAACAAAATTGTGTTGTTGCTAGGCAATATCACGAGTCCGAAGGACGAGTGATATTAGCGTGCACCAACACAATTGAGTGCGACAATGAAAGACAGAATAATAGATAATTTTTAATTCACGAGTGGTGGTTTTTAGACTATTCAATTTACCTGTCATGTATCAAAAAATGACCAATGAAAATCCAGAATTTGGTGTTTCTCGACCAATAAAAAAAATAGGGATGAATATATTTTTCTGGGTGGTATTCAAGTGACTATTTTAAACAAGGTAAGTTTTTATTAAAATACATTAATGATTTGGGTTATTGAATAGTCCCTCGAATACCATTCTTAGTCAGAGTTACGTAGATTATTTTTGCGGTGGTATCACTCGACCCTTGCGCTTGGGATTAGGATTCGTGCTAGCGCACTCGTCCTAATCGTATTCAACCGCAATTGACATTCGTGATATATCACCGCAAAAATAGTCGACATAAGTTTGACTACTCGTGGTATTATAAGTGAATATTCCACAAACAAAAATATCAAATTATTATTTATTATAATTAGTTGTTATATCTTTTTGTCACTACAAAAAACAGCTTGCGGAAAATTTATTTAAACGCCAAGCTGTGATCATAACTAGAAATACAAAAACCTTCTTGCTACTAAAAATGTAATTTTTCATTTCATAGAACATAACATAATTTTTTTTATTTTCTACAAAGCAAATGAATGTTCAAAACGTTCAAAACTTCCGAGCTGTTCTGTACAATATTCAAAATTTGTCGATACATCTCCTACTAGCCATTGGTGGCAGCACTTTACAGATGTTTAATGCATAGTTTTAACTGCTATTTGAATGTATAACCTCAAAATAATAGTTCAAGTTTAGTCGTAAGAATAAAGAAAATGGGTAAGAAATAATCTATTCATAGTGTTTTAAAAATTATGTATTGCAATTTTCAGAGCCGCCGGATGAAGAGGTAGATACAGAAGATTTACTACTGCACACTGTTGACAACAGAGCAAAATATACATTCCACATACAAAAAGTTCTAGCTAAATGCAGCAAACATAGATTAAAATCTTTCGTAATATACAAGAATATTCGTATCAGTATGTTGTATTTGTCATATACTTTGTTGTAGGAAACACAAAATACAAATGAAATGGATTGGGACGAAACTAGACTTTCGAAACTAAACCTTTCTATTAAAAACGTGGAGTTAGACATTTTAAACAAGAAATCAGTAAGTTGAACATGTTTTGATATAATAAAATTTAGTGTCTTCATTTCAGCAAACGGAAGTGAAAAATACACTAAAAGAGCAGATTCGAACAGTGATGATTTTAAACAAGAAAAAGAATTGTCCCATTTCACAAAAAATGGATAAACTGTAATTAACAATTATTCAAGATTATTAACTGTACATAATTCAACTGCCATTGTAGGAGGTACCCAATATGTAACACCAGACGTGATTTAATAATTTTTTTAATAGATATTCAGAACATCTACGTAGCTGCGATTATGTTAGCCGTTTAATTTAATATAATAAGTATTTCACATTATAAATAATTTCATTTTGTTGTGTGTTACTTACAGCGTTTACCAAAAAGTATGGTACACACTTTTTGGTAAAGTTTCCCATATGCTGCGAACTTTTTGGTAAACGCTATTCAATTTTAGCTATTTATGCACCAAGGGCGTTACTACGATGATTACGCCCGGAGAACGATGAAATCCAGCTCGAGGGCTTTAGCCCGAGAGATGGATATTGTTCGATGGGCGTAATCATTCGGTGACGCCGTGGTGCATACAAGATTTTATTGTTCACTTTGTTCTTTAAAAAGAAAACAAAGAATTGGCATCTTTGTGTACGCTTTACCTACATAAATACTATATCTGGTAGCCTATGAAACAAAAACAGATTGCTTACTTATAATTGTCAAATTTGTTTTTGAATTGCAATTATGAATACGCTATCAAAATGTGTACAAGAAAATTTGCAAACTGTAATTTTTATTTTGGCAAATCAGCTTAATTTTCTGTATTACAAGTTGTACTAGTTGTTTTTACCAAAATAAATTTTTTGAGGGCGTAATGAATTCATTACGCCCCGGTTGTTATGGACATGTTTACATACTTCGTATCCTAGGAGTTATCATTCAATTACAGTAAAGTGAACAATAAAATACTTTGTTAAATGATTTTCACTACGCACATGAGCAACAACACTGCTTGAGAAAATATTTAATTAAAACACTGAATTTACAACAGTATGGTGGAAATTAATAGTATTCAGTAGATGCATTGTTGCTGCTTTGCACACAATCTGCAAAGCAAATGGGTAACCACTATCAAAGTGCATGTTACATGCTTTACGTTTTGTTGATTGTTCAAATATTGCTTTGCATTTTCAGTTGTTCTAGTAGTATTTATTTAATTTAGTACCTAAGCAACCAACAATTAAGGTGAAATATTTATGCATCATCTTTCCTTCTATCCAAAAAGATACCATTAACAACACCATTTTTAAAGTATATTTAGCTTACCTAATTTTAAGACATGAATAGATTTGAGTTCCACGTAAATTCTCTCTAATTACAGACTTACAATTTGCTTTCAATAAGAAAAAGCTTAAATTTTACAAACCACCTATTAGCTCTAGAAGTATAATAGCTGTAAGTATAATAAGTGCAAGTATAGTGGTAATTAATAAAAATTGTAATAATACATTTTTTCATTTGTTGTTGAAAACTTCTAAGCCTTAAAACCATAGGGAACCATTGACTCCCTATTTCAAGGTTTTTATTTTAGGTACTGGAACTTTTTTCTTACACATATCGCTATTTGTATCTATTTTTGGTCTAAATAAATTTATATTTCAGCATTTCATAATTATTAATATGCAGAGATTTTGGTTATAAACAACTTATTTATTAACAAGTTTTTTGGAGCTTTAACAAGCTTCATACACAGGGTGAGTCAACAGTGATCGATATCTCCTTTACTATTTAAAATACAAAAAAATTTTTCGAATAAATGTTTTAGAGGACCACATTTCAAAATGATTTTCAATTATACAGGGGGTTCCATATAAGAGTGGCATACAAAACCTTAGTTTTTTCAATAGAACACCCTACACAATTTTTGCATATTTTTATTTGACTCTTAATTGCCTTTCTGAATATGTTTTGTTTTAAAATTCCGTTGCCAAGTTATTTCACTTTTTTTTTTCGAAAAATGTTACCTCGCAAAAAATGCAGGAGCCGTATTTCCCAAAACAAACTTTTCCTGTTAAACTTTAGTCAAGATCATTTTAAAGTTGAATTTTGTTATTTATTGCAGTAGTGCAAAAATGTCTGACTAATCGATTATAACTCGATTTTTAAATGGAACACCTTGTATATATTTTTAGACAATAGTCAAACGGTTTTCGAGAAAATGAAATTCTGAGCGAAGAAATCGTAATTACTAGAAATGCAGATACCATAGGAGGCCTGTTTGTTTTTGTAAGAATTAACTGCGAACATTGTTTTAATTCAAGTAAGAATTAAGAAATATGTTTTTTATAAATTTGGTCGATAATCAGAAATTAGACACTCTAGCATTTCAAAATTTATAAAAAACAAATTTCTTAGTTCTTACGATTTAAAGCATAATGTTCGCAGTTGTTTCTTGCAAAAACAAACGGGCGTCAATGCCTTCTATGATGTCTGGATTTTTAGAAATTACCTGATTTTTTGCTTAGAATCTCATTTTCTCGAAAACCGTTGGACTATTTAATAAAATTTGTAGAACACAGATCTCTATTCAACTATCTCAAAATATACAATGTGTTCTTTTTAAAAAATTGTGTTATTAGGTACCCATTTAAATTAGAAATTTTTTCACTGTTGCAACAAACGCCCTCAAACATTTATTCGAAACATTTTTCTGTATTTTAAATAGTAAAGGAGATATCGACCACCAATAATATGTTTCATTTGAAAAAACCGACTTAACAAACTTAATTCGATAACTTTAATTTCTCACACAGTGAAGTACATAATGTTTGATTTACAATTTTTTTTAAATTCATATTTTACCTCGTAGAAACCATTTTAAGATAGTCATGACACTTGGGGGAAAAAATATCTTTCACATAAAAAAATTTTAGATCTTAAAAATTTATTTAAAACTTTTTGTAAATGCAGAATTTTATCTAATTCTAAAAATGACAGAAGATAAAGGGTGTTCCTTTAAAAATAAAAATTTGGGATTATTTCTGTTGAAACAGGAAATGCAAAAAACTGAAAATAGTACAAATGGCAGTTTATGTTATTTATAAATTAAGAAAAAAATGGGCGTTTCATTTACACTTGTTATGTAAAACGCACTTGCTTCATGGTACACAATAAGTCACTATTTGGTACATATTTTTCAAAATTTGAGTCACTGTTTCCACATTTTTACTTTCCTATGCTTTCAGTATAGGGAAGTATTGATTTCATGCTAATTTTCAAAATCGAGATTTTGACGGAAATACATGTTTTGGGCTTCCAGGATCCTAAAAAAGTGGTTTTTAAAAAATGTCTGTCTGTGGGTGGGTGGGTGTGTGGGTGGGTAACGCTCATATCTCCGGAACGGCTGGACCGATTTCGATGTGCATTGGAATGAAGAGGTATATCAAAAATTCATCGACAAAATAAGCGGATTCCCTAAAAATATCCAAAGTAATACCTGTCTACAAAAAAGGTGATATAAATGAGATGAACAACTATAGACCTATCTCCCTTGTACCAATAGTGTCTAAGATATTTGAAGTGCTACTAAAAACACAAATAATCAATCACTTTGAATCTAATAATCTATTTTTTCTAAATCAATTTGGTTTCCGAGCCAAGAAATCCACGGCTAATGCTATAAACCATCTCGTTGATTTAGTGGTCCAGGGCTTCGAAGAAGGACTTTACGTGGGTGCCACTTTTATAGACTTGCAGAAAGCTTTTGATTGCGTGCCATTTGATTTATTAGCAAAAAAATTTAATTATTATAACTTTGGTGACACTACCTGTATGCTCTTGCAATCCTATCTGTCGGGCAGAAAGCAGTACACCACTATAGATGGAGTTAGTTCTTCTGAGGGTGGTGTTGCCTGCGGAGTTCCCCAGGGCTCCGTTCTGGGTCCGATCCTTTTCCTCATCTATGCTAATGATTTGGAGGGGGCGGTTCCGTCGGAGAACCTGCTGCTCTTTGCGGACGACACAACCCTCTTACACAGTCATTGCCATGAGGAACAACTACTTGTAAATATGCGAAGTGCCCAAAACATGACGAGAGACTGGTTTCTTGCCAATCGCCTCAGCCAAAATGCCGAGAAAATGGCATCATTAATTTTTTCGCACCGTGAGATTAATAAAGTAATAAATCCCGACTGCGTAAAATTCTTAGGAGTTATGTTAGATCCCACTCTCAATTGGGGGCACCATATTGATTTCCTATCCAGGAAATTATCAAAAAATTTGTTTATACTAAGAAATCTGGCCAACTTGGTAAATGTAAATGTAATAAAAACTGCCTATCATGCTCTGGTTGGGTCCCACATGACGTATGCGTTGGCTTGCTGGGGACATTCGTCCCATACAGCGAGAATTTTTAAACTCCAAAGGCGAGCAGTTCGAATTATTAGCCATAAGGGCTTTCGAGAAGATATCAGGCGGGATTTTATTGAATTAGGAGTACTAACGTTTCCATGCTTGTTTATATATCATAGTCTGGTGTGCATTAAATCTGATGTAAACTCTTACATTATACATAATAATATCCACAATCATAATACAAGAAACAATTGTAAAATTTATCCAAATTATTTTAGACTAAATTCTAGTCGCAATGCTAGAAACTACTATGGTCTCAAGTTTTTTAATAAATTGCCTTTGGAAATTAGCTCTCTGAACTTAGAAAAATTTAAAACTAAAATTAGAAAGTTTTTATTAAAAAATGCTTTCTATTCCACTAGTGAGTTTCTAGAATACGGCATATCCAACATGGATTTTATGTAACGATTTAACCGCTGTGTTTTGCAGTTTGTAATTGTGTGAATTTGTAGGGTGACCTGGTCAACAGTGAATCAGTGGTACACAGTGAGCCACCTATTTTATTCGTAGATTCCTGTATGTTCGAGACTAGTTCTAAGCAACACCGCACCGCGTCGCCCAATTAACCATTGAAATTCAGTTATTCTGCCGGAGCGTTGATGTATAGTTGCGTCAGTGCCATTTTTTAAGTTTTTACATGCAAACCACGTTTTTATACATAAGTATATTTTCATTTTGTGTTACTGTCATCTGTGTTAGCATTCTTTTGATATCATGCCGCCATTTGTGGTTATTTGATTGTATGTAAGTGGTGGAATATAGATTCTTAAGTGTTAACAGATGTTCAGTTTTGCCTTTTGAACAAAAAAAGGCAGATAGGTACACAGTAAACCAGAAACAAATGGTGCAGAGTGAACCGGTTCACTGTGTACTTACAAAACTATTATAATGATGATACATAGATTGTTGCGTAAAATTATATGTTTTGTCTTGTGTATAGAATGGGCCGAAAAAAGAAAGAAGTTAGGAAAATTGGCAAGCATACAGAGGCAGAAATGAGGAGAGCTTTGGATTTGGTAAATCACGGAAGAAGTCTCCGAAAAGCTGCAAAAGAGAGCCACATTTCATATCCTACACTTCGGCGCTATTAGAAAAAGCAAACGGCTGCACCTAATCCGGTTCGCTTAGTGCCGCACTACGAAGTTAATATGATCTTCACTTCACAACAAGAAGATGCATTGAAGCAGTATTATGAGAATTGTGCACTTTTGTTTTATGGACTGTCGACTACAGATTGTCGAAAAGTGGCATATAAAATGGCACAGATAAATAAAATAAAAATACCAAACTCCTGGTACCTAAATAAAATAGCAGGATTGGATTGGCTACGAGGATTTCGGGCAAGGCATCCTACATTATCTCTTCGAAAGCCTGAAGCTAAGAGCTTCGCTAGAGCTACGGCTTTTAACAGGGCCAACGTTAAAACATTTTTTGACAATTTAGCAACCGTGCATTGCAGAAATCCGGCTTTTGCAGACGGAACCAGAATCTACAACTTAGATGAAACGGCAACTACAACAGTTCCATGCCTATCATTCATACCACCGGAGCAGTTCAGAGATCCTATAAAAGCTGGCCCAAGGAAAAATAAAAGAAAGCCAAGGAAGTTAGGCAGAAGCATGATAGCTACGTCTACGCCAGAAAAAAACGAAATTCTTCTCGAAAGAACAGCTACAAAAGCTAGAAAGGAAGCAAAGAAAAAGAAGACAATGCGTAAAGTTCTGCAGAGTGAATCAGAGGATGAAACAGATGTTGTGTTACAAAACTCGGATGATGATCTCGATTGGATGGAAGAACATGATGAAAATGATATTCCAACTCTGTCTGAAGATATTGTAAACGAACCATTACTTAGAAAACCAGAAGAAGGAGAATATGTTTTAGTATTGTTTGTCACAAAAAAAACGAGAATTTAGTATGTTGGCAAGGTTTTGAAATTTAGAAATGAGTCTCTAGAATATTTTATTAGCTTCCTAAGGTTAATAATTAACTTTTAAAAAAAAGAAAACCGACTTCAAATAAAAACACAAAAGTAACATAAGTTAACTAAAAAGCAAAAAATAAATGTTTTTTATACAACAGTTTAATAGTTATTTGTTGTTCCGTTTAATGTAATTAAGAAATTGTTGTTTATTATATAATTATTAATTGTTTTATAATTTTTAAGTCGGTGCCAAGTATAACATAAAAATTCGAATCTAATGTTATATCTATGTTATACTTGGCACCGACTTAAAAATTATAAAACAATTAATAATTATATAATAAACAACAATTTCTTAATTACATTAAACGGAACAATAAATAAGTATTAAACTGTTGTATAAAAAACATTTATTTTTTGCTTTTTAGTTAACTTATGTTACTTTTGTGTTTTTATTTGAAGTCGGTTTTCTTTTTTTTAAAAGTTAATTATTTTACAATTTTAAGTGATGGGTAGACCTAGTAAGGGTGTTTCTCGAATGAGGAAACGATTGCTAGTTGAAACGGAAGATGAAATACGGAAACACTAAAAAAGTCCGTTAAAAAAATAGATTTTGAGGAGTATCTTCGAAGTTCAAGCTCCAATACCAATGAAATTATAATGGGACCACCTTGGAACTATACTGAACCTAACACCAAAAAATCATTAAAATCGGTTCATACACAAAAAAGTTATGCCCGAACATACATAAAAAAAAATAATAAAAATAAAAAAAAAAAAATATATACAGACGAATTGAGAACCTCCTCCTTTTTTTGAAGTCGGTTAAAAAATGGATTTCAAAAACATTTTTGTATGCCAGATGTCCCTGACGAGTCTTATGTTTTTGAGCAGGACATTAAATATATTCTTCCAAACCCTTTTTTTTCTGGTAGCACCACAAGACAGCAATCATACTACACATTTCCAGTTGAATTTTGTTTAAATGTTCGTTAAATTGTAACATTTCGTTTATTTTCTTTAGAAAACAGTCACTTTTTTATGTAAAAATAAAGTGTACATGTTTCTTTATAATTATTGGTTTTATTTAATATTTGATGATGATTTATTAGAAATAAAAATGTTGGATCACTGTGTACTAGGGTGGTTCACTGTTCACTATGGTAGTGGTTTACTGTGTACTACGCTGTACACAGTGAACCATTCTGCACTTTCTTTTTTTAAACTTAAATACTTTCTCTTTAAGTCAAAATGTTTAAAATTTACATAAGCACAACGAAAGTAGAATAGTTAGATAACAAAATACTGAATTTTAACTGGTCGATTCCAATGTTTTGGCACAAAATGTATGGTTGAAAAAAAAAGTGGTTCAGTGTTGACCACCTTACCCTACTGTACTGTGAATATGTATGTTATGCTTATACTTATACTTTGACGATTGTAAAACAGCACACCTGTTACCTAACATGAATAAAGATTGATTGATTGATTGATTGATTGAAGCTTTTAAAAAGAATCCGAAACCGGAAGCGGAAGTTAGACATGTTTTTTTGGTAGCATTTTTTTCAGAAACTGAATTTTGGAAATTGGAATAGTGGAAATTATAGAAGGCCTTAGAACAAATCAAACGTTTTTTTACCGAACTCTCTAGCTTCAACATGGCGGCCGCTACAAATTTTTGAAAATTTCGACTTATACGCTCATTTACTCAAAAACCAGTTGTTTGATTGGGATCAACTACATCTTGTTTGGTAGCCCCTTAAGGGTACTATACCATGAAATATAATTAATTTTGAAAATATAAAAACGATCGTAATGACAGCACTCCAAACTTTTGGAATTTTTCAAAAAAATTTTTCTCAAAAACTGCCCACAACTTTTTAAGCTGATAAAGATAGGCATTTGCTACAATTTTGTTTTTTGCTCATTGCTATAATTTCACTGTGACGCCCTCTGTGAATTTTTGAAAATTGAAAATGGTACCCTTTTATTTATTTAACGGGGGGCAATAAAATATTTCTGTTAAAGCAATATAGCTCATCATTGATAGCAAAATCCGAATATCATAATATTTTTTCGATAATTTCATATTTAGGGGGGCTACTGTTCCCCCTCCCCCAAATTTTTTCGACAAAAAATTAAAAATTTGGTTTTTTGTTTTGTTTGCTCTAGGAGAATCTTTTTACAAAAAATCGAATTTTTTGCACCTTAATAATCTTTTTGTCCTTAGAAGAATTTCACATACTTTCTACAGCAGTTGTATTCTTGTACTAGTCGTTTAATGTTCAGTGTAGGCTAACTTTTTTATTTTAATAGATAGACTCGCAAACCCAAGAGCAAAGTTGTAGGGCAAATTCTTCTCGATTGTATTTAAGAAAAAACTTGAGTTTCCAATTTTAATATGGCGGCCACGGTAAAAAATAACTTTTTTTAAACGGAAACGTGGCATTTTGGCTTTAAAATCAGAAAGGTTTTGAAATTCTAAATACAAATTAATAAGAGTAATTTCTTGCTAAAAATAATACTTCTCGAGTTATTAATACATTTTCAAACATCAACAAGCTTCCTTACCCGTGCCTCCGGTTCATTTCAGTTCGGTTGTTTCACATGTACTCAGTTGCAGGCGGAGCCAGCGTGGTAATGGTAGGTTTAAGTTACGCTCTTCAGGCTTGAAGTTTTTATAAACGCTGTTTACTTTTACTAGCCGGGTCTAGACAGGTGTACATCAAAAGTGTTGGAAAATATAAAACAATGTTAATTTATAAGTATAGGAAAGTCCAGGCGAAGTGTTTCGCTCATTTTTATGTAATGTTGCTAATATGAACCTTGCTTTTGAAATGTGTATAAACATTTTTGTGGGTTGCAATATTTGAGATGCATCGTTTCGTTCAGTTTTACTTTATTGTTCAGCTAAACCAGAGGTTCTGCACTCAAAAATATGTTTTCAAAGTTTCATAAAATTGTTTCGTGTATTACTTTTAAAACCCTTGAGCATGCATATTCTATGCTTATCAACTCCGTTATAAAATAGCTCAAGATCTTCCCCTTCCAGCTGGCCAGATGAATACTACGTATAAGCTCCTAAAGTCAAACATCCAGGTGTGTTGCTATTTTAATTCGTTTAACTGCATATATGCGCTAACTATGTATTTAAGGAATTATGCCAGAATTTATTATTAAGCCCCATAATTTAAATACTAGACTATAAATCTGGACGATGACAATGATGAGCACCTACAGATGTTTTTTTGTCAAATTCCTGTTGGCAACACTTTACTCAATAAGCTCAATTTCCTTGTCTTTTGGAGAAGTTTTTTTTTATTGTTGAAAGTTTAATGTTCTGTTTATTATTGGTTAACATTGACGTTTCTAATCCCTACTGAAAATCACCTCAGTTGCCTCATAAAACCTCATACAAAATGAACCTGGTTGTTTCAAAAACCGCATAAAACCACATACAACCTGATGAAAACATTATCAGGTTATATGAGGTTTCTATATATATTTTCAGTAGGGATGACAATAATTTAAACTTTTTTTCAATGGCACTCTTCACAAAAACTGAAATTTTAGACTAATATTTTTAAAAAATAACAAATATTCAATTTTTTTTTATTTTGAAGAACTTTACCAAATATCTCTAATATGAAGCAAATAATAAACATTGCATATTTTCATCATAGGTATTTGGTATAATATGCATGAAAATGTGTCTTAAGGAATTATACAACTAAACAAAATTAGAAATAGCAACATTAAAATGCAGCAACAAAGTTTCATTGTGGAACTAATTGATTATTTTTTTTCCACAGGAAAAGTTCAAAGTTGAGCTTACTAAGCGTACCAATTTATAGAATAAGTTTTCCTCGAGTTCTCCAAGTTGTACATTTATTTTTGCACAGGAGCGTATAGGCACTATCGTTGTGGCCCAGAAAATGTATTACGAAGCGGCCCTCTTAGTTTTCACAAAGAGGCGATATCCTATTTTTAACATTTTGAAATTAAACGCTGTCTTGCATTAATTTACATGTAGTATTTAAAAAAAAACGTGGATACAAAATCCAAGGTAAAAAACAGACTGCAAAATATGAATGTTTTGAAATGTTTTCCTATATTTACAGGAAGCACCAATTACTAGTATCATATGCCCCCCCCATCTAACATGCACAAACATACAAACACACTAAAACTCGCATAGGTCGGTAATCGAACCCAGGACCGCCTGCTCTAATATGAAGGCAAATAACGTTAGTGTGACTTAAAATATATACAGAAGAGATTATAATTTGAAATAGAAAAAATATTTCAAATCCTTAGACTCGAACCTAACCTAATACAAATAACTAATTTAAATAAAAGTCATATTAAAAATAAAGTCGACATAAAAAACACGAGCCGTTTTTTTTCCACCTACCCAAAGTATTCGCCACCACATACTAACATTGTTGAGCTATAAAGACCATAATTGACGAGACTTATGGCAAAGAAATTCTGAATACCCAATTGTGTGAATTATGACTGCCTCAACAAATTTTCGTAGCAGTCAACCTTAAGTATTTTCTGAGAAAATGCCATATTCGGGGGCAAGCACCTTTTCTACCTACTTTTACAACATCGGCACCATCACATAAACAGTGAGGATTATTGATTGTAAATTAAAGATCATTCAGCCTTTATAATGTGAGGTGCAACCAACAAACATTTTTATTTTTTACTAATTCACTAGTAATTTAGAATTCCTTAAATACACAATTTCTTTAATGTTTAATCGACATTATTTGAGCTTTTTTGTATAATTGCATTTGTTTGACATTTAAATTTGGTAACCATTCGACGTTGGGTTACAATTAACGGCGCTTGCCTTGATTACTGACTGACCAGGACAAGTGACACGTGTGTGAATGACATTGAATGAATGTGCATGAATAGTGGCATAAGCTTCAGGAGCGTAGCAGTGTAAAGGCCAAAAGGCCCCACTACCTCCTATTACACAAGCGAAGAGCCTACCCGGAGTGAGAGACCTCGACACCTTTGGGTATAAGAGGTGAAAGATTAAACAAACAAACAAGCATAAACTGCAGCCTGCAGGGCAGCAGTCTATTTATTACACTAGCCCACCGGGATTTTCCTGGTAAACCGCAGGCCCTATCGGCCTCTGTATTTGCATTATCCTTTATAAATATTTTAAAAAATATACTATTTTAGCTTTAGAAGCTCTAGCTTGGAAGTGACAGTGCATGTGTACCTACAAACTATAATTTTTTTAAATGCATTTATTATACAACTTATAAAAGAAAACACTTTAATAAAATAGAAAAAATTAATTTTTAAGTATACATATTAAACATGCAATCAACGTATAGGTATGCAAAATGTATATTTAGGTTAAACTAATCCTAATGGCAGTTTTCTGTATATTGATATATAACTTCTAAACACTGAAGTCTTGGCATTGTTTCCTGTAAAAATAAGTAGGTAATTATTACAAGTAAAAGCAGGTAAATCAAAATGTGACGTACAGTAAATAATGGAATAATTGTACTTGCTTCTTTGGCAGTGTCTTTGGTAAGCATGGCCAGTATAAATATTACTCGTTGCTGGAAAAAACAAAATGCACTTAGTCATAAACAAAATTTGGAGTGGATTTGGAAGTAAGATGTCTGGCGGTTCGAACTACGCATGCGATTCTATCCAGACAGCTTTGCTTTACCAAAAAACATCGGGATTGATTTTGTAAAATGTGCAGTACAAACTGCACATGCATCTCCATCCAGACAGCTGTATTTCTTTTGAAATTCCGGTTTCATTTTGAAAGCACATCTTCAATTTGAAGCACTCAACTGTTTTGAAGCAAAAAATAATGCTACGTTGGCTACTTTCAGATGACCATTAACATCTAAGAAGTAATAATAAATGGCAGAAAAATTTGCCCATATGACTTAAAGATAAAAATATTTTTAATTTCTCAATTATGCAAGAGCATATGAATAACGTTTTTTTCGTTGAATGGATGGAAACACTTCAAAGAAATATTTGAGGAACTGTTAGTTGTTGGGGAATTGAAATGTCATCACTGTATTATGCATATGGGAGGAAATCCATTGATATGTTGTAGACATTAGTGGATATTTATAAAAAGAAGTATTACCTTTTGCTTGGAAAAAATGAAGCAATTGCTTCAGGTTATATGCATAAAAAAAATGAAGGAAAAGGTTTTGCTTCGAAGCAAGAGGTTGCGCTTCAAAATAAAAGGTTTCACTTTTTTCGTATTTATATATTTGCTTCAGAACTGAAGGATTTGCTTCTAAAAAAACGTATCTAGTCAACAGCAACTTTTTTTGCGAGAATCTCACGTTTTTCACTAGTTAGCCAGCCAGCATACAGCGTGTATGGTGAAGGTGGTGTATGTTAGGTGTACTAAAGTTAGTGGTTTTGACGTGTTAAAGTCTGGAAGTGTTTGTATAAGTTGAACTTTCAAATTTGGGTGGGTGATTACAGTGGTGTGTTTGCTATGGCTCATATGGTGCATTTACGTGCAAGGAAATATTATAAACCAAGACCTTGTGAATCAGATTTCAAAACGTTATTCAGATTTGAAGAAGTCAATGTGGTGTGGTTGGCAGGCCACATTCTGGGAGAGGATACAGAAACTCGTGGAGCAGCCCTGTCACCTGTACACAAAATGAAAGTATTTCTGCGTTATTGTGCGGACCCTGGATTCCAGAGCGGAATTGGTGAAGAATTGGGATGTACGCAACCCACAGTGTCCAGAATATTTCATGAGGTGCTTGAGCGTGTTGTAGAAAAGGCCTGCGAATGGATTCGGTTTCCAACAACAGTAGTTGTACCAACACGACAATGGAAAACTGTACACAACTTACATCTACCTAGTATATAATATAATCATTTAATATCCTGCATTACAATTAAATACTGTATTTTGTATCTTTTGAAATAAAACTGCTTTTAGTTACATAGATACTTGAACTTGTAGCTTGTCTGAAATCGCGAATCTTCTGTACCCTTTACCTCATTTATCTGAAGTATTTGCTTGCAAGGAAAAGGTAAAGATTATGAATACGAATTGAAGCAAAACCTTTTACTTCTACCTTTTACTTCTTGGCGCTACCTTTTACTTCAAAGTAAATGCTTTATTTTTATAAATACCCACTATTGTTTATAGTACTATCATTTGTAGTGTGCTGGGCTTAAAAAATATGGTTTTGTCTACAGTGTATTCAGAATGAATGCTTGCTGTAATACCAAATTTCAATTATATTAATTTTCATTTGTTCTTTTGTTACGTTCTTGAGCAATATTTTTTAGAATGTTTATCTTAATTTTATTGCTAATAAAATAAAAATTCCTAATATTCAACTAAATTTTTTATTCTACGTGATACCAGTGGTAATACACAATACTGGAACGATAATATAGCAGGAAATTTGGTACTATTTCAAAATTTTGTTTCCTTTGTTACTTTGTTGTTGATATTATAGTAAGTTGATGTAGGTAAAGGAACGGTAGGTAGTAATTTATAAAATACGTATTTAAGGATAGCTACATAAAAGTGTTGAAAATCATGAAGAGTGCTTTCAAAATTAAACCGGAATTTCGAAAGAAATACAGTTGTCAGGATGGAGACGCATGTGCAGTTCATACCACACATTTTGCAAAATCTAACCGGATGTTTTCGGTAAAGCAAAGCCGTCCGGACAGAATCGCATGCGCAGTTCAAACTGCTGGATGTCTTCCTTCCAAATCGTCGTCCGGTTACCGAACGGCAATCCACTCCCAGAAAACTTTCAATGTTAATGTACTCACCTTTGAAACTACTTCATTTATAAAAATTGATTTAACATGTTCCCATGCTATGTATCGTGTAAGTTGACATAAAGCGTAATGCACTTCTATTTGATACCCTAGTGATTCCACAACTACAACCTTTTCTGAAATGTTGTAATGTATATCATTTGTAATATAACAATCAGATGACACATACCTTGTTTCAGAGTAAGAGCGATATTGTAAGAAAAAAACAGTACAATAAGAAAAATAGCTACACAATAGCTTGTACTTATAATATCATATACCAATGAAATTAAATTCACTGCAATAATCAAAACTAATAATATGCATTTTCTGTATAATGAAGTTTGTAAGGCATAATTAATCAGAATTTCAGTAGTTCTTTCATCATACTTCGTAATGGTAAGCACTATGGGTCTACCACTTAAATTGCCACTCCGATTCCAATATACACATTTCGCATCAGTGGGCATGTTTTAAATTTCATTTACTCTTACCGCTAATTTTAACGATCACATGTTGAATTCTGAGTACTTATTAAATAGATTAAATCATATTTCTAGATAAATTAGAACAGGTCATTGAGGTTATGTTTGTCATTTGAATTGTGTAGAAAATAGTCGATAAAGAAGTTATCTACGTAGTTGGCGGTAATTTAAAATTATGATTTTTTTAATTTTTGGGGAAAATGCAGTAAAGTAGACTACAACCTGGCGCAGCAATATTTTCGCCATGTACTACCATACATTTCGTCATCTAACTACTAATTTCGGCACCATGTGCACAATGCTTTTCCCCGTATTTATTACATTATATTCTGATCTAACTAGTATTGTAGGCACCATGTTCACACGTATGCCTTAGAAGTGGTCTACTATGCTGCATTTTAACCAAATTTTTTTGCCATTTCTCGAAACGTCAATATTTGCAAAATGAATCAGTTAGTTAATTTTTTGGAGTATTAGTTTATTTCAGCAATACTTATGTTAAATCTAATAGTAAAGACCCCCCGAACTGAATATTCTAGATCCGCCGCTGATCAAAATTAAATTAAGTTAATAAATATGAAGCAGTTCTAAAGAGATTAAACAGAAAAATTACACATAATACAGCATAGCATAATACTAAAAATTAAACAGAATTTTTAAATGCAATTTTTTGTTTCGCATAAAGTGCTTTGAGTTGCATAAAATTGTTTCTATGAAGTCAATCATTACTTAAAAATTATTTTTAAAATTTAAAGCTTATGTTAATTTGTCCATCTAAAAGATTTCGTATTTTTCAGAAAAAGTCAAAATTTTCAAATACAACGATATTGTCTCATTGTGGTTTTCAGATAGAGCAGTCTTTAACCATTACAATTACAATGGTGCTCATAACTTGACATTTTATTACTCTTAACGAATAAATTTAATTTAGTGTTGATTAAAATAATTACAATAAATCTGGCCCGCCTACATTGAAAAGGCAATCAAACATCACTACCTATAGTCGGTTTTTAATTTTGAAACAGAAACTTGACTGTTAGTAAGATACTTCCATGTCGTTAAAATATAAAACAACATTTTATAGGATAAAATAGTGCATTAAAAAAAATTCCATGAAAATTATAACATTTTTTCAAACAGCTTGTCAAAAAATATGAAGTAGACCACTTCCATCCAAATCCGAAGTGGAAAAAAAAATTGATGTAAACGTCATATAATGTGGTTTGATTTGCATGGTAACATTTTATTTTATTATACTTTAATAAATAAAGAAAATAAAGAGGGTGAGACTACTTTTGTTGGCACCTGCTAGATAGGGCCTTTCATAATTATTATCACAGAGCCTTATAATTGATGTGTCCAGTACTGCTTTTAATGAGAAAGTCGCTTATTGCAAAATTATGTTACTCGGAATTTGTGTAATTGCGTATTTGTAATCCGCAAAATGATGCATATTCCATGAAGTAATAAATGCACGCTAAGTGTTGGCGTTTCGCCTACCGTGTGCACTTTGCTACACTTACAGTGTTTATTTTACATGGTTTCTTATACTGTAAACAGCTGATAATTTCAAACAAATTAAAATTGAAAGATCAGTGGCGTCGCATGAATTTAATAATTTATACTTGAACTAAAACTTTCGATATACCTGTTGATTTAAAATTTCATCAAAATTGCTGTAGTTCTTTCGCCTTTAGAGGCGTCAGGTTGCATGTCCAAAGTTCATTAATATAAGACGATCAGTCTCCTTCCTAAAATGCACGCACATGACTAATACCACAAACCATTATACTAGGATACCACAGATAAGGTTACCCTAATCTGTGCTAATACCATAACCTACAAACTTGACAGAAAAATATCTAGTAACTAAACACTAAATTAGTAAAAGAGGGAACGATATACCCATCTCATAAAGCACATTTTGGAAGTTAGAGTGAGAGGAAACGACGACGTGTCCTAACCCTCTCATATAACAAATCTGTCATTATCAATGGCATCTAGGATCCCTATTGAGTGTGATTATAATTAAAAAATTGAAAAACGTTTCTATCAGGCAAGCGGGGGCGAAAGGAACAATTGAAACATGTAAGCAAACAAGCACCATAGCCGTTAAGTTAATTGGCTTAAATTAAATTTTAAAAAATATATCTCAGTCTATACTATTACATAAGACTATGTTTTAAAATTCATGAATAAGTTAATTGTAGATATAAATTAAATAATGAATAAGTATACATTTATTTTGGGTTCAGAAAAGGGTCTGCTTTTTTTGACCCGTAGTGTATATGATATAATTATATCGTCGTTGATCTAATCATTACAACTTCTAAGATATTTATTTATAAGAATTATTGAAATGTGAGACTTTTTTTATAGTTAGCTTATAGTATTGTGACCTTAAAATTTCCTTGTTTCAACCAGTTGTTAAAACTTCTCTCCCTTTCAGCGTAAAATTTACTTGCGGCGAGGGAAATTTCTCCTGCATCTAGCAACACTGACTACATAGCAAATGCCAAATGATAATAGTAGTAAATGCTCATGTTTACATGTTAATTTTACACTCAAAATTAAGTATAGTTAGTGCATATTTTTTTAGAATAAAAATGCCTTAGTACGTAATATAGTGATAAAAAGTAAAATACAAAATAATTAAATAATGTAAACAACAATAAGAACAATTTTATTTGAAATAATTTAATTAAACTTAAAAAAAATGTAAATTTTCATAATTTATTTTAATAAGAAAGCTTTTTTTAGTTTTTAAAAATTATTGTTCAATTAAACTTGAAAAATGTCTACGTTTAAACTATTATTTACATGTTAATAGCAGAAATTATTGCTTCTCCACTAAATTTAAATTTGGCGCTACATGCGCGTTGTCCTTGCTTTTGCCCTTGTGGACCCCTTTTGAGCGTTGTTGTAAATTCAAGATGGCGATGTGTTGTCCATTTGCAAGAGCGCGTCAATACATTAGTTTTGATTAAAGCAAATAACGAAAAATATCTAAATATGTACATAATATCAGAGTTCCAAATTAAATATATAATGTGATAATGTAGTTAATGTACTTTCGCTTATTAATAGTGCAGCAGTACTTTGCGTTCGCGTTGTAGTAAATTAGCTAAAATTTCCTTACAAAGGTTGTGATCGCTAGTAATTAATTAACCAATACTATTAATAAGCAGGTTTGTATACAAATCATTTAATTTCACTATACTTCTGCTTGCATTTAGTTCCAAAATCACGTGTTTTATGATCATGTTTATATTCACCAATTTGAAACTTATGGTTAATTCTCAAAATTTAGTTCACCATTTTTTAACTTGCAGATTGGTATTTGAAGACGGAATGCGGGAAAGAAATCTTCATAGTAAGGTCTAGACAGTGTTGAAATTTAAGTGCATCATGACGGATACAAGAAGAAGGGTTAAACTATATGCTTTAAACGCAGACAGGCAGTGGGATGATAGAGGCACCGGTCATGTATCATCGACATACGTAGATCGTCTGAAAGGTATTTCACTACTAGTGCGAGCTGAGAGTGATGGTTCTTTGTTACTAGAATCAAAAATACAACCTGATACCGCCTACCAAAAACAGCAAGATACTTTAATCGTATGGTCAGAAGGCGATAACTTTGATTTGGCTCTTAGTTTCCAAGAGAAAGCAGGTTGCGATGAAATATGGGAAAAAATTTGTCAAGTACAAGGCAAGGATCCTTCAGTTGAAATTACTCAAGACATTGTCGAAGAGTCAGAAGATGAGCGATTCGATGATATGTCTGATTCCGCTCCACCAATCGAACTACCGAGCTGTGAACTAAGTAGACTAGAGGACATAAGTGAACTGTTTAGTAACTGTTTAAGTTCGCCTATGAGAAAGGAAAAACTAGCAGTGGCCATCGAAAGTGAAAATTACATTCGTAAACTGCTTAACTTGTTTCATATGTGTGAAGACCTAGAAAATACTGAAGGGTTACACCATTTATATGACATATTTAAGAATATATTTTTATTAAACAAGAATGCGCTCTTTGAGGTTATGTTCGCAGACGACACAATTTTCGATGTAGTTGGTTGCTTAGAATACGATCCATCGTCACCTACTCCAAAGAGGCATCGGGAATATTTAAAGCAACATGCCAAATTCAAAGAGGCAATACCTATTAAAAACGCTGAACTTCTTTCGAAAATTCACCAAACGTTTCGTGTCCAGTACATCCAAGACGTAGTTCTGCCGACCCCATCTGTTTTTGAGGACAATATGCTCTCGACTTTAAGCAGTTTTATATTTTTTAATAAAGTGGAAATTGTGTCTTTGGTGCAAGAAGATGAAAAGTTTTTAACAGAACTTTTTTCTATGTTAAGCAGTGTTAATACGTCGGATGTCAAGCGTAGAGACTTAGTTTTGTTTTTGAAAGAGTTTTGTAACTACTCTCAAAATTTACAACCTCAAGCTAAAGAAACGTTTTATAAGACCCTGACAAATTTAGGCATTTTGCAGGCTTTAGAAGTTACACTTGCAGCTGAAGATCAAAAAACCAAGACTGCTTCCGTAGATATTCTCACTTATATCGTCGAGTATTCACCGTCAGTTGTACGAGAACACACACTGCAGCAAGCTAATAACACAGATGAGGTAATTAGAAATAACGTAACACAATAATAATGTTATCTGTAAACACGTATATTGTAATAATGTAAAAATCCTGACTTTTTAGGACCAAATTCTACTGAATGTTATCATAGAGCAGATGATATGCGATTCAGATCCCGAACTAGGTGGTGCAGTACAACTTATGGGGGTGTTAAGGATATTACTTGACCCTGAAAACATGCTTTCGTCCGTTAATAAATCTGAGAAAACAGATTTTTTGAACTTCTTTTATAAACATAGCGTTCATATACTTATAGGTGAGTAAATGAATAAAACCCCAAATGTCATAATTTTATTTACAAGTGTGGGAATTGTACATGATTGTGAATAGAAAAAAAAAGACACAGCAATTACCGATAAAGTCTGAATTCTAACAATTTGTGTTTTATCTAAGGGGTGTCTAAATTGAGAAGTTGTATGTCAAAACTTGTATATGTATTAATTATTACCTTATGAAATTTCGAATGTTAAGTTAGTTAATGTATGATAAAAAAAATTGGGTGAGGTTTTTTACCTGTATTTTCCATATTTTTTTATTTAACTTAACCTAATTCCAACAGTTACTATAGCCATGCTCATTTTAGGCGCTCTATGCGCTTCGAGCGTTTGTTTATCTCTTTTATGTACGTTTGTCGATGAACACAAGAGATAATAAAACGAATGAACGAAGCACACATTAACTAAATTCGGCTTCTAAGGTCAGAGTACCCATAATGTGCACAACCAGGTAGCCTCAAAGGTTGCGAGTTGTCACCTTTGTTTACACTTTGGACACCCATACGAATGGAAATGATTTAGGAAAGTCCCCCTCGTGAAATAAAAGAAAAATTGAACAAAGCAGTTGGCTTGTACTTTCTCGTATTTCATACTTATTGTAATTTATCATAATATTCTAATTCTAACATTTAAATTTTGAACTCTAATCCCACAAGAATACAAATGTAGGTAGAAGCCGCAAATTTTGTAACTTTCTTCTATAAATAAAGGTAAAAAACGAATTTAATAATTTTTTGCCAAAAACGCAGCTTGGGATGGAAGACCAGTACTAAAGAGTACAAAATAAAATTTAGCTTTAGCAGGCAAGCAGCAGAAATAAATATTAAAAAAAAAATTCATCGGCAACAAGCATCTCTGAGTATTACTCTACATAGAAATTACGTTTAATATCTTGTTCCACTACTGTTGATACGCAATTTAGCTTAAATGTGGGTTTATAATCAAACATTGGTTGTGATCTATTTTGTTTCTTCAATTATGATTTACATGTAATTAGGCTTTACGCCTGTATGGAAATAAGTAATTAAATGTTGCAGGACTATAAAGTTGATAACAAATAACCTTATTTTTCATGCGTTTCCTATTTTTTTCTCATGAGAATTATAGTAGTTAATAGTTTTGCAAATATTCTGATGATTTTTGGTTTTTGTAAATTGTGAAAAATGCAGGAAAGGAAGAAAAATAAATAAAACACAATAGGGCAATTAAAGGGCAACTCATATCTGTAACTTGGTAAATCTTGATTTTACAAAAAACTAGCCTTAGTAAATGTTTCTTAAATTTCAGCGCATACTTTGTTCATGTTTAATTGGTAATGCGTTTGTTTATTTAGTTACTATGGTAACCAACTTTTATTTTTTAAATAGCTAGATATATTTTTTCACTTATTTGGATTCAGCTTTTGTTTCTCTTTCTGTTGAAAAATTTTTCTTACCATTCTTACCATTTTCATAAAACCTTTAAATTTCAAAAAAATTTTAGTTGCCATAGCAGCCAAATAACGAAAAGTATTAAAAATTGAATGTCAACGAAGTATGTACTGAAATTTAACAAAACTTTTATAAAAGCCTTTTTTTTATAGAATCAATTGTATTTTCAAAGAAATTACACTGCACTTTTTACTCACTGTATTAATTAAAATAAAAAAAAAATTTTATTAAAAATATTTCCAAACTCTCCAGGAATTTCCAATAAGTTGCTTCTCGGAATAAAATTTTGACTTGGGAATTTTCCCAGCAACTCATCACTATTCAAAAATAAAGGGTATCAAAATGAAATTGCAATATATTTCGGAAAAATACTGATTGTATGCACACCGCTGGCTCTTGTGTGGCTAGAGAAGTCGGAGGAAAAGCATTCGGTTTGTTTTGATTTTTTCTGCTTTCTGAATTAGGAAATTTCGATTTTGAAAAAACCGTAAAAGTACATGTCTAACTTTTAGGTTTCAGATTCTTACTTTCCTATACTTTCAGTATAGGGGAATATTGATTTCATGAAAATTTTTGAAATTGTGGTTTTGACGGGCATACATGTTGTGGACCTCCAGGAAGTGTTTTAAAAAATGTCTGCCTCTGAGTGGGTGGGTATGTGTGTGGTGCATCGCAACTATTGAACGGAAGGTCGAATTTTGGTGAGCTTTGAAATCTATGGCTATATTAAAAATTCACCTACAAAATAAGCTTTAATAAAAATCTGAAGCCGGAAGCGGAAGTTAGACATGTTTTTTTTTTGTACCTTTTTTTTCCTAAATCAAATTTTATAAATTTGAAAACGAAATCTGATAAAAGACTTTGGAGCAAATCCAACACTGTTTTTCCGAACTTTCTAGCCTTAAAATGGCGGCCACTACGAATTTTTGAAAATTTTGACTTTTATTACTCAAAAAGGTTGACAGATCGCGTTCAATGATGTTATTGTAATAGCCCTATAGCACAATGTTACTGGGCACAAAAATTTTCGAAAAGTTAAAAGTTGAAGTGAAAAAAATTTCCAAAATTTTGTAACTTTCAAAGTAATTTTGCTCAGAAACCACACGATTTGTTTTAAATTTTGTAAGCTCATAGAGCTGAAGATGAGCTACAATTTAGTGTGTATAGTTGCTCGTACATTTTTATAAGAAGCTTTCTATGAAGTTTTGGAACTACTAAAACTGAAGCTGTCTGTTGATCTTTGTTTCACTATTTTCTCTTTGTAGTCGTGTTGGGTCGTAACACATTAATAATAGGATACTTTTGAATATATGGTATAACAATATCTGAAGTATAGGAAAATTCAGACGAAGTGCTCGTTATTTTTTTTAAATATTTTCAATACATTCCCATATTTCAAGTTCAATCAAAATCAGACTAGATTGGTACATATGAAAGGTGGATGTACCTACCTGCCCTCAAACTGATCTTTTAACCAAAAGAACTTTGGGTTTCTTAAGTCCAAAAACTTATTTTACATTAAAATATCTACATTCAATACTTTTCATAAAATTCCGAAGTATAGGAAAGTAAAAATCCATATCATAAAGAATAGACAAGATGAAATTAAACGATAAACACTATTATTCATAATAAACATTTAATAATTGTATTGTGTATTACATCCAATAAAAAAAGTTGGCCTATTAATTGAAAGCAGATTATCTTTGTGCAGCTCCGCTTTTGGATAGCACAGTTCATGGAGAGCCCCAAAAAGAAGACTATCCAACTGTTCAGCTTCTTGGTTTAATTAT
The DNA here is from genome assembly GCA_958336395.1 of Ctenicera cuprea. Classification (NCBI taxonomy): domain Eukaryota; kingdom Metazoa; phylum Arthropoda; class Insecta; order Coleoptera; family Elateridae; genus Ctenicera; species Ctenicera cuprea. Next base: position 69,565,385 of record OY284486.1, on the reverse strand, counting down.
TGAATTGCTTTCGTTCTGTGTGGAACACCACACATACCACATAAAAAATTGTATACTAAACAAAGATCTACTAAGAAGAATTTTAGTACTCATGAAATCAACGCACAAATTTCTTGTCCTCTGTGCGTTAAGGTTTATGCGCAAACTAATTGCTCTAAAAGATGAGTTTTACAATAGATACATCATTAAAGGAAATCTGTTTGCCCCAGTTGTTGATGCTTTCGTAAAAAACAATGGAAGATATAACTTGTTGGATTCGGCAATTATAGAAATGTTCGAATTCATCAAACTGGAAGACATCAAAACATTGTGTTCACATGTCATTGAAAATTATGGAAAATCATTTGACGACATTTGTTATGTACAAACTTTTAAAGCACTTAAGCAGAGATATGATCAACACCAAGATAAACTCAAGGATCGCGAAAGAAATACTTTGGACAGGTAAAAATTTTTAAATTTATTGTAGTTTGTGATACTATTTTACCATATTTAACCATAATTAGTGTTCCTTCAATACTGAGAAACAGCCGGTATCGTCGCGATCAGCGCCAGATGGATGAGGAAGAAGAAATGTGGTTTAATGAAGATGATGACTTTGACGACAATGAAGCTGTTGTACCAGCTGCTACAACAGAGATACTTACTAAAAAGCTCGATCCTGACTTAGACAGCATTGGAAAAATCATGGACAAAAAGGTAGAAGCTAACGGTCCTAAGTTGAATATTACGCCAGTTAAAACTTCCTTGCTTAACAACAATGCCAGTAGTGGTCAACCAACTAGCCCTATGCCAGGCGAAATTAGATCGGCGCTATTTAAGAGGGTAAGTACGAGCACTGAAGTACTGCTCAGAAACTTTTAATTAATAAATATTTTATCACCAACATTATCTAGCTGTGACACAGCAAAAACTTTATAGAAAAAGAGTTTTTTTTTTATCTGTCACTGGTATGCTACCAGCGCCAACGTAGTGGTATAAGTTGGGTGGCTTTCTTGGTGAAAATTTTTGCAAAATGGAAATATCCAGAAATTTTTCCGAGAACTTTTGGTAATAGTATTTACAATAATTTTAACTTTGAAACTAAAATACTCCTTCACAGAGTGCTTTCCATCATCACATTATGAAATAAAATGCAATAAAATTAGAATTGTGATAAAATGCTTAATTGTTATATTTATATACATATTTGGTCTTATTTTTGTAAATGTAAGTACAGCTCGTTTTGGACATTATTTTGGTAAAATAAAAACATACCTTTATCAAATATTTCACAAACGTATACTATAATTAAGTTGTTTTTAATACAACACCTTGTATTAGGACTGGGCGATATTGTAAATTTAATGTTGAATATTAATATTGAATTTCTATTCGTAATAGTGATTAGGGATGCAGCGGGTACGGGGTAGCTACCCGGTATGTTGCCGCAGTATAACTCTCATTGCAACTTTATGTTCATAACGATGTGCCTGCTTTCAAATTTATTGCATAATCAGTGTATAATCAAACTGATAAAACTGTTGTTAACGTCTGATGTCCACATATCAGATGTAATAGATATAAAATTATTTTCTGAAAACATTTAATACTAAAAAAATTCAAAAAAACCAGGCCTCATCAAGGTTTGAACTCATAATTTCTTGTTTACAAAGCAGAATCTCTACCTGTGTTTATTGTGGGGATGTGATTATTATTACATAATTTATTTAAAGCGTTGTTTCTTATTAAATTGCCATGGGGTGGTTTAAGAAAATCTGAACTTTCTATTTAAGATGCAAGCAATAAAAGTTCTTATAGAGACATGGTATACAACTAATTCAGTTTTTACATGTTAAACTGCCATGTCCCACCTCAATTGCAAGGTTCATACTTGGTCCATATTTTAGGTACTGGTACATTTTACTTATTTTTGACCGTTAGTCACTATTACTACCTAATTTCGTGGGAAACTCCGCGCCAAATAAATGCTTAAATAAATTTATAGTTTATCATTTCATAATTAATATGCAGCGTATATAGATTTTGGTTTTAAACGTACTATTGAATAAGTTACTTTTGGAATTTTTCATGTTTTATACAATAATATATAGGTTGTGTCAATAACAGTCCATCATTTTAGAGCACGTGACATACCAACATGGCGACGTAGGGCAGACTAGGTATCGAACGCCAGCTGTTTCCCGTGTGTATTAGTTTGACCACAACAATAAAATGCTGACATTTTTAGTTTCAGGCGTTTTACTCCAGAAAGCAACACAATAACAAGGAAATAGCTGACCACATGTGTACATGTGCCCTACGTCGCCATATTGGTTTGGCTTGTGTGACGTCATGTTGCAATATTGGCTCATTGTGTTTCTTTAAAATGATAATTTTTTTTGTGATTATTATGATACCTATAACTTGATATTTTCTTTAAATCAGTGGGTTTATAGATATTAAGTAGATTCCACCTGTACAATCATCCATGTATGTACTTGAACCTCTCGCACAGAGAAGCAGATAACGTTTAAATTACGATCGTTATTTTAATTTAATATTTTACTCCCTAGGAACCAATTTATAGCACTCCTGATGAAAAAATAATTTTGATTTAGATTCCAAAAATGACAAACATACAGGGTGTTCCTTTAAAATAAACATAATTTGAGATCATTTCTGATGAAACCGGTAGTGTAAAAAATTGAAATGCATGTCGTTATTAATTTATGTGTTTATTAGTCCCTCTAGATTACATTTGTTTAAAGAGAGACCTATTTCGTTTACACCTGGTATGTAAAGCGCACTTGTGTCCTGATGCACAATAGGTCACTTATTGGTACTTATTTTTCAAAATTTGTGTCAATATTTCCATATTTTTTTTATACTGTTGGCAGTATGAACTTTGTAATTGGAATCACTGTATATTATGCATAATATCAGTATTATGTCGATATCACCACTACTATATTTTAAAAGGCAGAGCTTTTACTATTTTCAATGGTTTTAATAGAAACGTGGTAATTATTATTTAGTGTGAAGTTAAGTAGGCAGTTTAAGTTGAGTCAGTATGGATTGATATTGTTTAGTTGTTGCAATAACTACATCAATGACAATAATCAATTTTATTTATGTCATGTAACTGCAATATTTTGTAGATTATATTTTTTCTGGACGCTGTTATTTTGACTTTGTGTAGTACTAAACTAAACCAGTATTACTACAATTTTTTTAAAAAATTATTACTATTTGATATTATCGATATATATCGATAAATATTCCCCGCCCTACTCTGTATATTTTTGCATATGCTTCTTTGCCTTATAATTGCCATTCTGAATATGTGTTGTTTTGGAAATTCCACTGCGACGTTGGCAAGTTTATCTTGATTTTTTTTAAAGATTTACATTAATAATTTCCAAACCCACCAGTTATGATTGGTAAACTTTTGTTGAAAAGTTTTAAATATGCAGACCTCACTATTGAAATCTGCACAAGCCGTATTTCCACCGATGGAGCAAACTTTTTCTGTTAAAGATTAGTCTCCACATACTATCCTCCAGATATTTTAAAATTAAATTTCGATATTTTGAATTTTTGGAGAAAGATTTCTTGAGTTTAAAGAAAGCCAAAAAAAAAGGACAAATTGAATGGCGGAAAATTGCTGTACCCAAAAATTAACTTGAGGACTTGATTCTACTATCACTCTTCTCAATTATTCTGTATTTTTACCACCGCAGCCTTATTGACTCACTCTGTATATATATTTGTGAATTATCTGCAGCTGTTGCACAGGCCTGGGAAATTGTATGTGTATGTACAATTATAATTTTGATAATTACGTTTTTTTATTTTTTAACAACCAGGGTCTGGTGGATTACGAGGGTGGCGATTCAGACGAAGAAGAAGAGGAAGGTGGAGAAGTAAGCAAACGACCGCGAATTTCATAGTTCAAGGACAGGTAAGTTATCGACAAACTTAGTGTGTCATGCAACTACGTGTGATCTCATAGTGCAGTGGGCAGTCAGAATGAACCGTCAATTAATCATGTCGTAGGTAGTGTTTTCTTCTTTCGGGTCGTATAAAACTGGTATTATGTGGTAACATCGGAGCGACCGGCAAATTTGTAGTAATAAATTGTGGAATTGGAACTTTTTAAATTGATTGAATTGTGTAACTCTGAAATGTACCTTTTACTTAATTTTAGATAAAAAAGAAGTAAACAGTCGCACATTGTGGTGTTGCAGCAATTATAACTTCCGTCTTATAAAATTGAGTGACATAATAAAACGTGGTAGCATTTTTGAAAACACGAACTTTATCCACATTTTATTGTGCAACTACAGTTTTAGTTTGAATGAAACAGTCTCTGAAAGGACTTTGAACTTGGAGAGTATATGAAAATTTACGTTTTATATAACCGAGATATATTTTTCGAAATTATCAGTTGAAACAGGGTGATCGGATATGTATCATTTGGCTCTTTTGAAGTCCAACAAATCAGCAAAGTGTCTTTTACGATAAATTTTTATATATTTTCCCATGTAAAATAGTCTAGAGACATTTTGCAAATTATATAATCTTACCATTATGTTTTAATAGAATTGTTACGGATTATTTTGATTTTACAAGTTCTAGGGAACTTGGTAATGTGAATTAAACTATAGGATAAGTGAACATAGTAGTTTAGTAGTCGATAGCTTATATTATCGAGTAGATAAAAATGTAAACAGTGTAGTGTCAGTGGAAAGTATTTAGTTTGTGAAAATTTCTTCGTACTGTTTTGTTCATTGCTTATCCGTTTATGTGATAATAATTTTTTTTTTTAATTTAATCTCATTACTGTATGAAGTTTTATTTTATTGGTGCTTATAAAAACATTATAGATACACACAGACAAAACAAATACGTTCTGTTTTATTTTTAACTATTGAAGTATCAGTTCGGGTATCTCATTTTAAAATACAAACATTTGTTTTTTTTATATAATAACAGTACCGTCGTAAATAAAATAGAATCAGCTGGAAAAGAATTTCAAAGTGGTTGTGTATTAAAGCAGCAATTTTATAATTATGTAACTGCCATATATTTTTGCTTTCACTTAAGTTTATAAGTAGAGATGTAATGGATATCCGATTACTTTTCAAGTATCTGGCCCATAAATAAAAGTATTCGATTTGGCTGCATACCATTAACTATTCAGCTGGATAGTACGATTATTATAAGAATAAGCGCACTAGAAAATTAACCAACAATTTATTACCTACAAAAACAAATGGTATAGTAAGTAAATTAGGTATCACAAATTAACACGTCCACTGCCATAATGCATTACAAGATTGTGGTTCTGAGGATCAGTTCATTTTTGGGTGCAGGCCAAATTCATAAAAGGGCTAGGCCATGCTTTAACAGATCCTATTTATTTAATACAGTGCGAAGGCAATTCACGGAAGCCTCACAGCTTAACCAAATCAAGGCAAAAAAAGTATGTGGCATAAAAGGTACACCTTGTAGCACAGTGGGCACAAATATGTGAGTCAGAATGTTGGTGCCGCCTTTTTGACAGCGAGCTTGTTATCAAAAAGGTAACTGGTAATTATACAGGTTGAATAAACAGTAATGCATAATGTTTCTAATTTCGTAAATATTGTTTTTATGAAAAAACGGCCTTAATGAAAGTTGTTTGATAACATTTCACGTCCTACTTAGTAACTGTTTGATTTTTTGTTACGTAGTTTGGTTACTATGGCAACCAGCTTTATTTGTTTTAAATGGCTGCTTTGTATGTTTTTTTTTCGTGCTTTTGGATCTAGCAATTGTTTCTCTTTCTGCTACAATGTATTGTTCATAGGTGTACATGGTGGTTCAATTGCGATGTTATAACCATTATTAATGGAGCTAGAAAATAGTTATTTGTGTCACAAGGGAAGAAAGAAACTGACGCTTTTTCCCGTGGGTGTTCTTTATTAAATAAAGCACAAGGAAAAAAACAATTTCTTCCCGAGTTTCACCTATGCTTTTTTCATCGACCTTGAAAAATTTATCATAAAACATTTATTTTAAAATTAATCTAAATTAATTTACTTTAATTTGACAATTCTGTAAAAATTGACTTTTGCAAGTAAGATGCTCTTGGTATAACGGTAACCATTTAAAAGTGAGAGGCAAAACACTTTGTCTCCCCCTAAGCACCATTTGTCAATTTACGACCACAAAATGAGGGTCTAAAGCCCTACTTTCTAACAAGATTGACAAAAAGAAACTGATACTGCATTATTTATTCAAATTTTTAGACAATTTGAATGCTGCAATATCTACTTTCGTTTCTGAGATGCAGGGTGAAAATGGAATATTTGGCAGAGTGCGGTGACATAAAGTTGTATTTTTTAAAATGAAAACCATAGTTGGTCACAGGATTATTATTATTATTCATAGAACAAATCTGACTTAAATTTTGAATTCTTCTTGAAACACCGCCATAAGAGTGTGTATTTGGACTTCCTATTTCACCCCATTTCTCAAAAACTAAATTAGACATTGGATTTTTAGCATTCAAATTACCTTAAAAATTTGCCTCAATAATGCAGTATCTATTTTTTTCTAGCTCCATTAATAACAGACATCCCTATTTAAAATTATCGAAATTAGACCACTCTGTACATACAAAATGTTTGAAAATATACCTTTAAAGTTCAAAAAATGCCCGTTGTCATAGCAACCAAATAACGAAAAAAAATTTTAAAAAAAGACCATTGAAAAAGATTGCGCTGAAATTTTACAAAGAAAGTTTTATTAAGTTTATTTTATGGAATCAATATTAATGAAGTTAGAAACATTACGCGTTACTTTTTCCTTACTCTGTATACAATGATTAGTAAGCCCGACAAAGAAAAAGGTGGGTAAGTAATAAATGTGATTAGGAAAGGAGATGATGGATGGCCCAAGTGGGGATTTAAGTATGGATCTTGAAGTCCCTCTTGATTTGACCATTATTGTCCTTCCTTGTTGCACTCATTAGATGCCTGTCCTTTTCTTGTCGCCCTCGTTGGTTGCGTATTATTGGAAGTCATTTCACACAAAACAATAATTTCAAAAAACTACTTTTTTTAACACCATCTCAACCTCTGAACTAATGTAGGAAGTACACAAAAAGATATCAAGGGTGCAGCGCAAACTTGTTCAAACCAAAGTCTGTAGATAGGTTAGACTGTGAAGTCAAGTAGTCTCAATCAGTTATTTTTCGCCATTTAGAATCCTTGTTTGGTAACGAAAGTACATTAACTCATTCACTATCCACCGTAGAGAACAATGCGGATAACCCTGATGTCTGCGAATTTTCCGTAAGATTTTAATGTACCATATATGGTTCGTAGGACTACACAATATGCTTGCTTATGGTATTTGAGTCTAAAAACCCACATTGAATGCCTACTGACTACGAGTCCTAAGAACCATATATAGGGTGCGACAATTAAATGTTACCAGCTGATATCGCCAATGCTTGAAAAGATTGAGCAACAAAATCTTTTTTGATTTTATGGGGTGGAAGGGTATATTATGGTAATAGTGAGTTTTTAAAAATCACCCTATTTTAAGCGGGGGGGGGGGGTAACTTAAAAATCTTTAATATTTTTTTAATATCCGCTTCAAAATAAATACAACCTATTTTTTTCAGATGTTTTGAAAAACCCCAATAAATGGGGGGGGGGGGGGTGAAAATCTGTAAGTTGGTATGAAATTTTTTTTTCCAAATTTAATTGTGTACTAAAAATAAGCAACCACAATCAGATTAGGCGAAATTTAATAAGAGTAAAAAATGTATGTTTACAACCCCCAATAAATGGGGGGATACAATTTTGTACTTTTTCGGTTCCATAAAATCAAAAAAAACTTTGGTGCTCAATTTTTAGTTTTGGAGATATCAGCTCGTAACACTTTAGTTGCCGCGCAACCCTTATAAGTCGCAACCACTTTTTTGTTCTTAGAACATATATACCACAAATCCACACCAGAATATGATGTTTTACATTTGAAACTGTATAAATGAGCACTGGTTGAAATACTTACTAGATGCGACCACATATGGGCATAGGACTCCTAAGTGATCAAAATGGGGTGCTGTTGTGAATAAAACTGTTCAAATTGAAGCGAAAATGGGGATCACTATTTTGATTTCCCAAAAATAGGTAGTTGTAGCAATATTAAACATCAGCCATATTGGTTTCTTAATAATTAATATTAACAGTTGTATTGGAAGTACCTGTGACAACTTTACCTAGTAGTATAACCTATCTGCGGCCATAAGTCGTAAAAACAACGGTAGTGATGAAAACAATAACACTATTTGGCCGCTGTCTGGCCCTTAGTGGGCCGCATAATTCGGTATTCAGCTTTTAAAAAAATGCTATTCATTACATCTCTATTTGTAAGTACTGTTGTATGTACTATTTATTCAACCAGAATAATAATTTATTAGATAGTATAAATCAAAAAATATTCCATTGTTTGGTATTAATAGTTAATAAACTTTCAAACCTTAAGTCATGCAACAAATAATTTAATAGTGAAATCGTTTGCCAGGGTCAAATACTACTATATAGTACGGTACCAAATGCATTTTCGAGCACTTTTTAAATTAAATACAGAATTTACATTTCAAATTTTGGCAACTGCAAAATTAATAATAACTAGCTGAACCCACCCCACGCATCTATCTGCAGCATGCGGAGTTTGGTTTTAGGCAGATTCTTTTGAAGCAGTTGCAGAGATGCAACTGATACTGATAAAGCTAATAAATTTTTTAATTCCAAATTGATAGGTTCGGTGCTTATTGGCTGATTAATTTCATTGGATTGGACTCTAAAAATCTACTTAACAACTAAAAATTTAATTTTTTGTTGGTAACAACCTTATGTTATTTTATTTATTATATCCTTTCCTCTTCAAACTTTCGATACAAAACTCGGTATATGTATATATTGGTCATTGCTTATTCATAAAGGGTTTTTAATGTAGAAAATGGGTTAGAGATGGTTAAAAGCAGCTTTATCAACCAACGACAGCATTTGACGAGAAGAATCGAATGCATTAGCTTAAATTGTTAATTTTTATATCACCAGAAGAATAACGTAGCCTTAAATATAGTAAAGAAAGTGATAACTGTATAACCAGATTTTACTACCGACTTCACATCACAAGATGAATTGAAAATGTGTGGTAATTTTCAATTTACTACCAAGTTTAAACTAATTGTAAATCGAAAACCCCCATAGTAATAAAAAACTTTGCATTTGTTGCATAACTCAAGTGCTTTTCTACAGAGCTAATTTATACTATAAACTTACTATTGAAATTATATTTTTGTTTTCAATTGCTGCTCTAATCACAGTCACATGAGCATTTTGTATAGTTTTTGTGCAAGAACAAATTGTAGCAATTTCAGAGTTTTATTTTTTTGTTATAAATTTTTAACTACTAATAATTAATTTAAAAAAGGTGTATAAAATTTATTTATTTTAAAAATCGTAGCAAAGTATAAATGGATTAGTTTAACATTGGCCGTTTAAAAAAATCAGTCTAAGATGTTAGATGTTACCTACAGGGAAAAAAGAAATTGTAATTTTGTACTGATGTTGGAGTTCTCTGATGCTCTTTGTTAATAAAACAATTTACTTTTATTATTTAGTGAACAATATCTAGTATGAAGTTCTTGAGATTTGGAATTCTAAACCACCCATTTTTTGTATGTAACGTGATAAATAAATTATACTAATTGCCATTTTATTTTATTCTTTTAATATATGTGTAACACGTATCTAGACTTTGTTGGTTCAAAATTGTACTTTGTGTGTTCCAATTCTTAGTTTTAAGAGATCATAGACCTCGTGGTTTCTATAATTTATTGAGTTTTAAAGGCATAAGTGAATTGATGATGTAAAGTTGTACATACGTTTTATTATATATTTTCTTGAATATGTTCGCTCAAGGCTACATATAAAAATTAGCTCACAACAGCAATACACTTAAAAAAGGATAGATAAGAAAACTTTGGCTACATAATTTAGCTATATAAACAACATGAGCGAATATGTTAACACAGATGCACTACCATGTCATTGTTGTACAAAAGCCATATATTGATACTTTTTAGCTCCACAAAATAAAACTGTTAAGTCTAAATTTGTATCATCTTTTCAAGCGCTTTGAGATATTAATTTAAAAAAATGGAACTAACTAGGGATATCAAATCATTTTTGTGTTCTGCATTTTTAAGTTTTATTTTGCAGGGCTATTAGTCATAAACAGCTCTTTGAAAAATCAGTTTTAGGTACTTAAATTATGAGAAACATTGTGCACATTATTTATTACAAATTATTTTAAAACATGGCAGCCTTACCATATTTTTTATACGAGAATTTTTTTAATAATGGTATCAACTATTCCATACATTTCTTCCATGTTTGTGTTAATTCACTATCAAATCAATGTTTTAAAAATGAAACTGTAAAATAAAATTGTATTCGTTATATTTAGATAATAAATATAAGTAAAAATAAATAAAGTTTTATATCGACATGAAATCGGTGCGCAATATTAATTTTCTTCAGTTTTGCTGCTAATTACTTCTGATCGTAATCGTTCGGCTAAGGCCTTTCTAATTTGTAGTTGTTGATGTTCAAGATTTGCTGAATTCCCTGCCATAACAGCTTCAGCTACTTTGGCTGATTTGGGTCTACTCTTTGACTTATCTTTCGAGGCATTATCAACATCCAAGTGCTTTTTGCGAGCCTCCTTTTTTAAGGCCACTAGTTTATCACGTTGAGCCCTCAAGTACTCTTGTCTTTTCTTGAGTTCAAGCCTGTCTATCTAAAAATAAAAAGCTGTAAATATTAGTTTTATTATGTAATATAAGCTATCTTATCTTGAAGTGATGTAAAAAAGAAAGATACATTATTATTTATTAATATTTCAACATATTTTTATCTTTCCAGTGTTGTTTTAAGAGGAACATTTTAATTACTAGTTCTATCTAAATGTGGTAACAGGGTTTCGAAGGAAGTTATCGGGGCAACAATGCTATCTTCGTTATGATTGGAGCTACGAAGTGGGTTAAATTAGCAAAGTATTGCTGTTTTTCACGCTGATTAAACATTTTTATAAGACAGAGTGGGCAAAAAAAACTTAATTAAGAGGGCAATGTAAAAAAACTGTCTATAGTCGGTTCGTAAATGCAAATTACTTATCAATCTAAGACATGCAGTTTTTTCACCACTTCTTTGATTGTTTTTTTTTTGCTCGCTCTATGACACAGCTTCATACCTTGACTACTGTTAATAATTTTGCACAAATTTCCAATTATTGCCATTTTTCTGACAAAATAAGTTTGAATTATTTTATTACAGATTAATGTTGTAGTAAATAGAACAGACAGAAAAAGAGAATTTAAGGCAAAAAGCAATTGAAAAAAATCTCTAATTTCTGCATTGCTTGCGATTATCTAGGCGTTTGCTTTTCACAGCTTATTTACCTGTATTTAATGCACACAGCATCACTGTAATTAATAAATAATTTAATTGAAGGCATTTTACTCGATAGTGTGAACTGATATTTCATGTTCTGCGCATTAAAACGATAAAAAAAGTTTGGATAAACATGGCTCCGAAAATGTTTCCCTACAACGTTACAGCCTCTGGAAGAGGGAACACCCCCCAACAGTCCAAACTGGTTGCTCTTGGGATACTGTAACTTCGTAAAGAAGCCTTTCCTGGCTCGTGTTTATAAAACTTTTGTTTTGTTATTTGATGTGCAAAACAAACCGTTAAGTTTTGAAAGAAAAGTTACAACAAATAAGCGGGTATCATAAACTTTTACTTTTTGTCGGTGAGTGTATAAATTTGTAATAAATCATTACAAAGCAACTTTACTTACTTCAGTCGAAATTGGCTTTTTATCAAATGCAATTTCATCTTGTGTTGGAACCTCTTGTTTCTTAGTTTCTACTTTCTGTTCGTCTTCTGGACCATCAACTTTTACTTTTGGAGCAATATTCCCAATCTCCTTTGACTTGGTTTGTAAGACATCTCCGTGTATTTTTGAGTTCTCTTCTGTAAATTATATCATATTTAATTGAGTTAGTTACCTTTGAGGCGGTACTTACCAATACTTTTTAGAGCTTCTTGAAGAATTTGTTTTTCCTCTTGCAGATACATAACTTCTTCATCTACTTTAGATGGTTCCTGTTGTGTAGTAGTGGCATCTTCATAAGGAAATTGTCTGGAATTAAATATTATAATTCTCTACACTTAGGTGGTATTTAATAGATCACCGTCATACTTAATCACTTCTTCCATAATTTCTTCTTCCAGATCAATTGGTTTCTCAGCAGTTTCTGGTGCTATTTCAACGGTAGTTTCACCAGTTATGTGTGGCCCTTTATGCGGAATAAAAGATTGAGGGGTTACACCATACTTCTGTTCGATGAGTTCGAGAGCTTGAAGCTGCAACTCTACATTACGTTGTGTCATCATTCGCTTAAACATTTCATAATCATTTGCTGCCCATATTTGTTCGAAAAGGCTCTAGAAATTATATTTAGTAAAGCGATGTATTTATGCATGATAATATAGGCTAAAATCACATGGTCAAAATGTTTTGGAACGAATTCTAGGTGTCCTTTATTGCAAGCCTCCTCAAACTGGGAAGGAGTTATCCCAATGTCCTCCATATAGCTTCCTAGCATCAGATCTACCTAGAATATTACAAAAAGTTCTATTACTTTTTGGTATTTTTGCTACTGCTTTAAAATGTTTGGGTTTATATGTGATTTATGAACTTGAATGTAATGGTTATAAATAAAAAATTACATTTAAGCAAAGAGATCTTTGTTTGGCATTAACAATCCAAGTGACTCTATCCTTATTTATCAGACATCTTAGTATTGATTAACAGTACTAGGAAAAAAGTATATTATGCATTGTGATTTCCAATAAATCCAGGATTTGGTTAAGAAAATGTGGAAAAGCACTGCTTCTAAAAATGATTGATTTTCAGTAGGTATAAAGATATCAGCCTTGCACCAGTGGCTAAATGAGCCCAAATGGCAATTAAAAAAATAATTAGCATATTCCAGTCAAGTTTTGTGTGCCGCATTTCTTAATAATAATTTTACCTGTTACTAAACTCATAAAATATATATTTTTTATAGTCGTGCAGAGTTCTTCCTAAAAATTTTGTATTGCAACACTCTGATCACTTAATGTATTTGAAAATAAACCTCAAGAAAATACGTTTCTAAAATTATCACTCATTAATATCTAACCGCAACAATTTCTTACCAAATTTTTATATTCTTCAAATATCTTGTGATACTCTACATTGTCGGATGTGTTTGCTTCGAAAACTACAAAATACATTTGGGTAAAACAGTTTAAATCAAATACTTATCAATAACTGCTTTACTTAGAGATTTTTCTTCAATAAAACTTTGCAAAGGTGCATTCCATACGGGGCCGTTCAAGAAACAAACCAGAGAATCGAAAACCCAAGCATTATCACTCTCTTCCATTTTTACGGTGATCTGTTGTTAGAACTGCTGTACTGTTATTGATGGTGTACTTGAATATAAATGTGAGTTCATAACAATTTCTATGTTGACATTGTTGTGTTGTCATGGAAACTAAGGGTTACAAGGTAGTTCATTAGCATTTTGATACACAATAATACCAGCATATTTAACTATTTTATGTTTTTGTCTGCAATAGCAAAGCTAAACTATTATAGTAAAAAATCAACTCTTATTAAACAACTGTATACTATTAATTATTTAGAAAGAATTGAAATAAAATTTCCCTTTAAATTCCTACGCATCAGTCAAAATTTTCTGCATTTAAAAAACTTATCCTATAGAAATTTTAATTTTAAAAATTAGTTTTGAAATATTTTTACGAAAAGTTAACATGCAATTATTGTAACAGTACGTTATCTTATGTAAAACCTTTGTTGGCTTGCAAAAGATACCTACGGTGAATTGATTACTGATAATTAGTCATTGAATATGAATATTGGTACCAGTGCCGTAGTAAACGATACATTTTAAAATAAATGTATTTGTTAAGTCTACAATTATTTAACATTTTTAATTACTGCACGTCATAAAAGTGTTAATTAGCATTAAATTAAATTTAAAAAAATATTTGTTTTAAGCACATTCATATTAAGCCTGTTAAAACGATTTTTTTTGTTTGTAACTATTTTACTTTATTGATTTTATGAAAATTTCCAAAATCAAGATTTTAACGGAAATACACGTTTTGGGGCTCAAAGAGCCTAAAAAGGTGGTTTTAAAAGAATGTCTGTCTGTAGGTGGGTGGCTGCTAAACGCCTGTAAGGGCGAAAGTGCTGAACCGATTTTGATAAAATTTTAAATCAAGAGGTATATCAAAAACTCTAGTTCTAGTTAAGCTTTTCAAAATTACGAATCTGGTTTTTTTGGTAGCGTTTAATTATAAAATTACATTATGGAAATTTGAGCACGGAATTTAGGAGAAGAACTTAAGGTAAATAGAAAACTTTCTTACCAAACTCTCTAGCTTTAAAATGGCGGCCGCTACAACTTTTTGAAAATTTCGATTTCAACTTCCATTTACTCAAAAGTAGTTGTCTGATCGGCATCGGCTACAACTTGTGGAGCATGATTTTTTGTATTATTTTCTAACTACATGTTGCAAATATATCTCTCTCCATGGTGTCGTCTCATCTTCTGAGGTTGGCTATCAACAAAGCGTATCTCCATCTATCTCTGGCTGTGTGGATTAGATGTTCCCTATTGAGGCCTAGCCAGTTTCTTATGTTACTCATCCAAGAGGTCCTTCTTCTTCCCCTTTTACGTTTTCCTTCTATCTTCCCTTCCATAATATATTGTAGAATCTTATATTTTTCATGGCGGATTATATGTCCGAAGTATGAGAGTTTGCGTTGTTTAACATTCATTTCCAATTCTCTTGCTTTCCCAACCTGCGGAGTACTTCTTCATTTGTTATTTTGTCCGTCCATGGGATGCGAAGCATTCTCCTGTAAGTCTACAACTCAAATGCGTTCGATCTATTAAGCATTATCTTTTTGATCGTTCATACTTCACATCCATAAATAGAAGTGTTGACCACACATAGCATTTTAGCATTCTTAGTCTGAGTGATACATTCAGCTGTTTATTACAAAGCACATTTTTTAATTGTCCGAATGTTGTTCTAGCTATTTCCATCCTTCTCTTTATTTCGATGTCACAATCTATCGTTGTATTAATTGACCGTCCGAGATATATGTATTTGTATACTTGTTCTACATTTACGTTATTGCATGTGATATTTATATTTCTGACGTCCCTGCTTATTATCATTACTTTGGTTTTCTTCACATTTATGGACAGGCCCATGTTGTTACTCTCTGCTGTGACATTATCTAGTAATTTTTGGAGATCGTTTTCATTTTTGGCTATTAATATCGTATCATCTGCATATCGAAGGTTGTTGAGTAAAACACCATTTATTTTGATGCCTTTCGTGCTATCTGCGAGAGCATTTTGTATTATCTTTTCGGAATATATGTTAAATAGGATGGGTGACAAGATACATCCTTGACGTACTCCTCTTCTAATTTCCACATCATTGGTTAATTCTCCATCTATTTTAATATTGGCCGTTTGTTCCCAATATAAGTTCTTAATTATATGAACATCCTTTCCATCTATTTGAAGCTGCCTTAATATTTCTTTGAGTTTATGATGCTGGACTTTATCGAAGGCTTTTTTGTAATCGATAAAGCATATGTATAGATCTTGTCGCATGTCCAGACATTTTTCTGCTAGTACCGTTAGCGCTTCCCTTGTACCCATGCCTGCTCTTAAGCCGAACTGTGTGTCACCAATATTTTCTTCGCATTTTGTTTTTATTCGTTCGTATATCATTCGGAGGAATATTTTTAACACTTGGCTAATTAAACTGATTAATCTGTAGGTATTCATTGCATCTTTTAGCATTACTCTTTTTTGGGAGTGCTATAAATGTTGACTTCAGCCATTCTTTGGGAATTTTTCCTTGATCGTATATCATATTGAATAGTTTTGTTAGCATTTTGATCCCATTACTTGGCATAGACTTTAAAAATTCTGCTCTCATCTCGTCGGGTCCTGGTGCTTTACCATCGTTGCAAGTTCTTATTGCTTTTTCTACTTCTGATGTTAAGATATTTGGTCCTTCTTCGTTGTCTTGTCTATATCCTCTACTTCCTGCGGTCGGTTATCGGAAAAAATTTCCTTTATGTATGATATCCAAGCTTGCTTTTTTTCTTCCATGTTAAGTATTAATTTGTTTTGAGTGTCTACTAACTTCCCTAAGAGCGGTTTTCTATATTTTCCACACATTTCTTTTATACACTTGTGCACTTGAAAGTCGTCGTGTTTCTTTTGCAGGTCCTCGATATTTCTACATTGATCATTCATCCACCTTTCCTTGGCTTCGTTAATCTTTCTTTTAATCTCTTTATTTATATCTTTGTATCTATTTTTATCCTTATTTTTGTTTTTTCTTCTTTCTTCCATTAACTCTAATATTTCTTCTGTCATCCATTGTTTCTTCTTTCTTTTTACTTCATTAGGTATTATTTTTTCTGTAGCACCTGCAACTGTTATCTTTATGGTTTCCCATAATTCGTCTACCTTTTCTGTGTGTATTTTTTCTTTTTTTTTTAAACTTTTCTCCATCTCTTTATTTAATTCTTCCGCCTTTTCGGGCTTTTTCAGGCTCCTTATTTCTTTCTTTTTCTTTGGTTTAGGTTTTGGAGTCCTTTTTAATTTCAGTCTCAGCTTTATCACTACAGGATTGTGATCGGAGTTTATGTCCGCCCCAGGGTATGCTTTCACACTTATTACGCTATTTTGGAATCGATGGTTTATTAGGATGTAATCTATTTGGTTCCGTATGATATGGTCCTTCGTGCACATGTGTTGTGGTGATGTCGATGTATATAGACGCCTTGGTGGTAGGGCAAACCATGTATTTAGTATGTCCATATTTCTTGTTTGACAAAATTGGATTAATTTTTCTCCTCTTTCGTTTCTTATTCCTAATCCAAATTCTCCCACTACTGTGTCTACTCTTCCTTTTCCTACTTTAGCGTTAAAGTCTCCCAGTATAATGTTAATGTCATGTTTCTTTGTGGATTTTAAAATGTTGTCAATATGTTCATACATTTCATCTACTTGTTCTTCTCCCGTCTCTGCGGTGGGTGCATAGACTTGTATAATGTTTATATCCGTAGGATTTCCGAGTATTTGTAGCATCATTATTCTGTCATTAATAGGAACAAAGTTTTTAACGCATTTTTCTACTTCCTTTTCTACTATTATTGCTACTCCGTACTGATTTGTATCCTCCATTCCAGAGTAGTAGGCAGATTGTGAAATCATTACTTTTCATTTTCCCATTTCCGTACCATCTTGTGCTACTAATTCCTAGTATGTTTACTTCTAATCTTTTCATTTCTTTTATTGCATTCGCTAGCTTCCCAGCCCAGCAAATATATACCTTAATTCAAATGACAAAATCGAGAATGGAATGAGTAAATTAGGACCTACATGCGAGTTTTTATAAGACCTAAAATAAGGTTTTTGGATATTTAAAAATTGTACCCTGTGACAATTTTGATGACGTGACGTGAGATAATTTTAGTTTCAGATGTGGGGAGGTGGTTTGTGAGATGTGGTTTTCCTAGCATGATTTTATTTAATCATCCACTACTGTAGTATTACAAATATCCAAATTTAACGTAATTTTAATACTATGAGAATACAATTTTAATTATTAGTAAACAGGTGAGGTTATAAAAATTTACCGGTTCATTTTAGAAAATCGCGGTAAATTCAAATATTATTAACTTGACTCGAAATGTCTAGAAACCATAATATACTTGTAAATATAGATAGAGAATTTCACGAAATAGTTGGCAGTAAAGAGTTGCTACGGGAAACTGCAGAGAAATATTTAGATAAAATAATAGATACTATTACAATAGGAATAGCTTTGGGTATACATCGTAACGAGAAGGTCAAAGTGTTGGAGTTGGACAAAGATATTGTTCCAAAAGAAGAAGGACCTAGACCATGTGTTGATATATTTGGACCATACAACTTTAAAAAGAAGTATGAGTGCTTATGTCGTAACTGTGATAGGATCGTAGGAGCGTCTGTGTAGGTATTCATCAAAAAGGTGTTGCAGTAAGTTCTATGTGAAAACGTGGTAGTGAACTTAGTAAATTAAAAACTTGCTTGGTGTACAAGGTGTTCATTAAACTCTTGAAACTAGACAGTTTTCTGTCCGTGACATGTATTATGTAAGTACTAAATATTAAACAATGGCAGGTTTGCACCTCATTTAGAAGTATGTATGGGCATGGGAAGAAGTAGATCAAGAAATGCTAGTCGTAGAATAGCAAACAATAGTAGGGAACGTGAAAATCCTTCATATGGTAGTATTCCTAGTGATGATGAGGATGATATGGATTGGAATTCTGGTGATAAACGAAAGAAGAAGAAAGACAGAAATGGAAATAAAAAATTAAAAGGTAAATGTGAGTAGTACAGATGTCACCAGTGCGGTTTTCAAATTTTTTAATAGTTTATATATTTTCATCTTTAAATTTTTGTTTCGCAGCAACTCCAAAGAAAACAAATGAAGTAGATCCTGTGGAATCTATTAACATAGATGTAGAAGGAGAAGCGGACGATATTTTAAATTTGCGAGATTTACTGCAAGATTTTAGCAGAGGACCATCACCAGCAGATTCTGTAAGTTCTTCTGGCTCCACAAAAAGAAGAGATAAGTCTAAGAACAAGAAACGTAAGGAAAGAACTTCCCCAAACTCTACTTTGAATTTAAATTAGTAAACTTTTGATTTTCTTTAATTATAAAACAAAAGGATGTGTTTGAAAAATAATTTTAATTACATTCTTATGTACCAAATATAAATCATGAAACGAAAAATTTACATACAATAAATTAAACAATACTAAATATAAGTTTTCTTAAATAAAATGAGCGAAGCTGAACTTTTCTATACTAGTGAAATTCTTATTACTGTTAAGTATTATTGTATTAACATTTTGTAATCCACAACAGACTGCTAGTGATTAATTTTTTCTACAAAAATTGTTTTGTGTATTTTATTTGTAATATACCTGATTCATTATAGTTAATTGTGCTAATGTACACACATGTATCATCCTGTGCAAATAGATAATACCTTTATATTGTATCTACATTGTGGTTTTTTAATTATAAAACATTGGTATGTATTTGAAAAATAATTTTAATTGTATTATTATGTACCTAATATAAATAATAAATGAAACAGAAATTTACATACAATAAACAATATTAAATATAAGTTTTCTTAAATAAAATGAGCGAAACACTTAGTCTGAACTTTTCTATTCTAGAGAAATTGTTATTACTGTTAAGTATTCTTGTATTAACATTTTACGCTTTAACAGTAACTATAAGCTAGCACCATCTTAGGTCTATGGTTACTTACATGCTGTTAGCAAAACATTGGGTGGGAGGGGAAAAGTTATATACAGGGTGGTCCAACACTTATATTAAACCCCTACCTAATTCTGAAACGGATCAAGATGGGGAAGAATAATGTGAATAAAAGTGTTTTGGTAATGTTGGACCTACCAATTTTTGTCTACTTGAAAAAAAAAATTACAACTGCTGTAAGCGCTATTGAGAGATCCTTATTTGTTTTTAAATTGTAACCTAACAATTTTTTGTGCCCATTCGATAGAGAATTTTTTTTCAACAATATAATACTTTTATACCTTTATATAACAAAATTTTTCAGAAAAACTTCTTCATATTAATAGGCACTGAATTCAAACCTCCCACAATCGCAGCAGTGTGCTTTGAAATTCATTTGTTACCTCTTAACAACAATCAAAAATAATTAAAAAGGCAAAATGCCACTGTGCTAGGCTATTTTATTTTAGGGCCTGTCAATAAAAGAAAATTTTTCACATTTAAAAATTTTATGTAAGGGTTTACAAGTTTTATACTTTTGAAAAGAGAAAAAAATGCTAGGGTACTATTTAAAAAAAAAAATAGAACGAACACGTCACAGCGGTAACAGTATTACTTTAAAAAATGTTTGAAGCTGGTAGAAAGGTAGATAAAAATTTAAGCATTTTAGCATTTTGTTCTTACAATTGTTTTTGATTGCTAAGAGATAACAAATTAATTTCAAAGCACACTACTGCTATTATTTAAATACTGGGCCTGCTAATACAAAAAAGTTTTTCTCGAAATATTTTTATGTAAGGGTAGGTATACAAATTTTATACCATCGAAAAGAGAAACAATTCTCTATCCAATAAGTGCAAAAAATTTGAGGATTGTTATTTAAAACATGAGGTTGCGGAACAGTGCTTACGGCATTGGTTTTTTTCTAAGTATGCAAAAAAGTAGGTCAAACGTTATCAAAAAAATTTTATTAACATTATCTTTCTCTTTATCCGTTTCAGAATTAAATGGGGTTGAACCACTCTATATATACGAACTGTTACAGGCTATTAAGGCCCTGGGCTTTGCATACTACTGCCCTCCACTTGCCTATTTTTGGCTTTTACTTTTGTGTTTGGTTCCCCATAGAGTTAAAGTACGTCCTCATTTGTCCGTCCTAAGACGTGAATCAGATTTTATTACTACTCGAGCAATTTAGTTTGGTGTGATTATCTTTATCCCCCGTTTATTAAATAATTGAGAATGAATTTTAAATTAAAAAAATTCATAGAAGCTATCGCAGAGAAATTAGCGAACCAGGACACGATACAAATTGTAGCTCGAAGATCATGATATTAATTTAAAAAATGAGCCAGGCATTTTGCCTGGACTTCTTATACTTTATAAATAGTTACTTATCGTTATCACGTTTTCAATAATATTCCAATATCAACGTCTTACAGTACAACAGTGACAAAATAAAAGCTGTTAGTTAAATTTTTAAGAAAATATATACGGTTTACTACAAGCGAGCAAACACCGCACACCGATGGGAAACACTACTCTGCATCAAACATTAGCATACCAATATACGTACTAATTAACACACCAAGTATACAGCGTTAACTTACTTAAACTTGTGCTTTGCACAGGGACACGTCATTGTATTTAGAAACTGAAGTTTTTTTTTTATTTACAATTCACTTAAACAGAAATTATGTATTTTTTTTTAATTATTATTAAACAAAAATGGGATAATTTTCGATTTTTAAAATTCATAGCAGACGTCACAGAAAAACTAGTAGACTGGGACACGAACTAACTTATAGCTCATTCATATAGTTTTATTATAGCCTATAGAATTTTAAAAAATCGGGTAGCTGGTTTTTGAGCAATACTTTTTTGAAGTCGAAGTTTTGATATTTTTATTACTTTGCAGTTTTAGTAGTTCCAAAAGTTCTTGTAGCATGTAACCTTGTGTACCTCTAGGGCATTCTCAATATCAAATCTTATCCTAATCTGATTATTCCATTTTGAATAAATAAGCTTTAAAACGCAAAAATTCATAGAAGGCGTTATGTATAAATTAGCGTGCTGAGACACAAACTAAATTGTAGATCATTTCTTGTTCTATGTGCTTCTAAAAATTAAAAAAAAATCAGAATTTTTTAAGAGCGATCGTTTTATACATCCCTACTGAAAATATATATAGAAACCTCATATAACCTGATAATGTTTTCATCAGGTTGTATGTGGTTTTATGCGGTTTTTGAAACAACCAGGTTCATTTTGTATGAGGTTTTATGAGGCAACTGAGGTGATTTTCAGTAGGGATTGAACACAAACTCGCACCGAATAGTTAAATAGTTAATAGTTAAAAAAAAATACAACAGTGGAATTCGCTTGATGAAAATCTTTCTTTATCACAAAACAACTACTACATTACCGACCACGAGGGAAAAGAAGACTGGGACGACCAAAGAAACGTTAGAGTGAACAATTTATATGAGACCGGAACAAACCACAACGGTTTAATCCTGGCAGATGATGATGATGAAAATCTTTCTTGCATAGTCAATAATCTAATAGATTGATTAGAGACGGTAGTGAAACAAAATTGTGTACTTAAACCATGTAATTTATCACTAATTATTTTTCAATTAATGTTCGTGATCTAATTATGGCAAAGATTTAATAACATTGTGCTGTATAATGGGAGTTTTTTTTTAACATTACTGACTACCTTCCTAGATTGCGGCAGGGCCTAAAACGATAACGTACAAAATTTAAACTTCGTGATTGGTTACAGTACGTGCTGCCATCTATTGCATTATTATATATTTAGATATCAATATCTGCTGACGTCTAGCGGCTGATTTAAGAAATAGTTTCAAAAACCCTTTTTAATATAAAATTCAAGATGCATGGATAGCTAATATATATATGTTGGTGTTTTCACTTTTTAATATTTACATTGTTTTGGGAGGGACCCACAAATGTACTGCCGCGAGAGGGCAGCAGTGAAGGTACATCGCTTTGACAGCGCCCGTGAATTTTAACCTAACCCTCCTGAAATGTTCTGACAGTTGACGAGTCAATTCGATTCGTTCAAAAAGTAAAATAATAACGAATAAAAGCATACTTCGGTGATTTATTAATTAACACACCAATGTAATTCACAAAACTCAATTTAGTAGAAGCTTCAGCTTAGTAAAAAGACAGACTACCAGCAGAAAATTAAAGAGGAGTAAGTACTGTTTTAATTTTAATCAAATATGTATGTAGAATAACAATTAACTAGTAAAAACACAGTTAAGAAGTTGAGAAATACTTAAATTAATTATTTTCAGGCAGTTAAAAGAATTGTACTTCCGATCACTGTTGATAATAATCACAGCATATAAAAATTTCCTTTTGCTGTAATTTAAACAATCAACATCCCTTGTATTTTAGTACGCAGCTACATGTTACAATGGAAAAAGATGGTTTAATTTAAAATTACACTAATGCTAAATTAACTACAATTTAGCATACTCTACAATTTCTAAATAGTTATATCTATTTAATTATGTTTCTCATAATGATTGCAATATTTTTTAGGATTCATAACAACACGAATAAAGGAAGAGTTAAAAGAGCCCCTTTACTTCATTTAAATGAAGTCTGCACAATTTTCGTTTGCCAAACCAATGGTATACAGTGTGATTCATAACATGTGGAACGAATTTTCAGGATAGATTCAGAATCTAAATATAATTGAAAGAATTCTCATAAACATGGGCCTGAAAACCCTTCATTATAGGGCTACAGCTTCTTGAAAATAAACCAGGCTAATCACTTTTTGTAGATAACTTTTGCAGTAATTGCACTCAAATTTTAAAATTTCATATGTGAGCATTATTCACGTAATTAGTTATTCATGTATTTGTAATAATTTTGGTTTGAATAAGAACACCAGAGGTGTCTCGTACGGGGGGGGGGGGGGTCACGTAATTATGTTCTACATATTTTAGATTTTAGCATGTTTTTGAAAAATCTTATTCTCCATACAAAATTGCCCAAACACATGTTTTCATGTTGAAAATTTCTAAATCTAACAATTTTCGAGATAATATCATGCTTTTCAAAAATTAAATTGCCATGAAGGTCTAATAAGTGTTTTCTTAATACGATAGAATAGAATAGTTTACACAAAACTTTGAGAGTAAATTCTATAAACATGTGTCCATAAAAGCTGCTTATGAAATTAAATCTATGGAAGAGGTAATACTGTTCCCACTTCTATAGACTGCAACTTGCCCGGTAACAAAGAGTTTTTGGGCAAATATTTATAGGAACTTTTTATTATTTTCAGATTCTTAATCTGTACTGAAAGTACATCCCAACATATTATCAATCATCCTGTGTGCATCGCCACATATAACCACAAAAATATGCGTTGATTCCTCAACTGCAACTGGTATGTCACCATCCCAGTGGCAGAATTACCAGGTCGAGAACCCCGTGTTATGATTACCTTGTCGACGTGCCATCATAGTAGGACAACGACAAATATAATAGTGACTACTTGTTCAGTGAAAGCTGCATTTGTATTTATTCAAAGCGTACAGACATGCAGTCATGTATGGTTTATGGTTTAATTATAATTTTTTGCAGACTTGCAAAACGCATTAATTGTTTTATAATGTAAAAGATTTTTTTAATGAATTTATGTTTATATCAAGTATATTTTATTGGAATGCTTGTCTAATGCTTAAGTTAACATGCTAAAAAAGTACTAAATTAGTTAACGTAGATTTTAATGTTTTCATGTTTTTTTTACGTATTTTATGTGTTTTAATCCTGGTTTATACAAGCTACCCTTAGATATTTAAATCTTAGGTTTGAGATGAATATTATACAATGTTTATTGTGATCTGTGTAATAGGCAGGAGCCCTTCTGAAATTTTGCAAGATAATCGCTATCCGCACACAAGTAAATAATAAACTTTTGAAGTACTTAAAATACTTGTTTTTATTACTAATTATAATGTTAAAGAGATGCACTATGTCTAGAGTGACTGTCCGCATAGATTTTGTCAATACAGTACAATTTTAATGTATTATTATGTACCTACTGATTTTTGTTTCTGTTCTATTTTTAATGTTTTAAATTACATTTATCATTTTGTGTTTATGCGGTTTGTATGTTACACAATTATAATATGTGCAGGTAGATGGTACCCTCTTAGGCAACTGTTAACCGAAACGACATTATAGCACTGCATTAATTCTACGATAAAATTGCACAGTTACTTCGTTGTCTTCTAATTCGATTACATCTTTATACTTTACTACTGCTATTGCCTACTTTCACTAAATAATTGCAATAAAAATTAGTACTCTATAGTGTTTAAGGAAATATGTAGAGTAAGCAATAAAGTATGATTCATATGGGTCAATTATCAATTTTTTCATGTTTCTTTTTTTAATTACAATGCCTTACAGTCATTCCATTCTATAACTACATAAACTGTAGCATTCTACCGTGACCCATGCACATAATAAACATCAAATCGGGCGCATCAAATTGCTTTCAGAACCAATTTTGTTTTCGATTTTTTTTTTTCGTGTTTTTGCTTTGCAATAAGCCATTTGGAGTCTTATCGATGTCAAAACTGAGTGCATTGAAATCTGATTTTTTTCGAATTTCCCAAAAAAATCAAAACCAAGTTTTACCGCCTCCTCGCATTAACAATCGTTTTCCCGAAGTTGAATAACTTCAGTGATAATCAGTGTGAAGATATAAATTTTCAGGCTGTATTAAATATTAACCTTTTCAATATTGCAATAAATATTGAATTATAGGAAAATATGATCGAGAATAGTTGTCACTATAATGTTCTTATAATTCTTGAGTTATGACAGTATAATATCACAGTATGAACAAAGTCAGGTTAGAATAGCATTGTGTGCGGATTTCAAATTTGACGCGCAAACGTCTTTTTAGTACCTACTGCGCCATCTCTCCGCAAAACATTTCGTGACGCCCATATCAAACTCGAGTGACAACACCATACCTTCCAGGGCGTCTATTCTGGAGTTCAGGAGAAGTGATCTATTCCCACGTGTGAACTGTAGGCTCATATCACACGCTATTCTCTCGGTCGTGTAAAACCGCATTCTGGACTCGCTGAACAACCACTCCGTGAACGAACGAAATGTACGTTGTTGTCAGATATTTCCTGTTCTGTAGCCAATGCGCGTTGAGTAATTTGTATTTAGCGGGCTTTAATTGACCAATAGCGTGCAATCAATTTTGACATACTGTAACTGTTGACATTTGTTGATAAAAGGTTATTCTGCGCATGTGACTTCAATGCGTTTGGGTATTTGATAATGCAAAGAAGTAAGAAAAACCGCAGTGTTACTAAAACCTGCATTATAAAACTCACAGTAAGCTAACCTAGCAAAACTAAAACACCAAAATATTTTGTTTAGAAGGTACAAAAACGATTATTTATTGTAACTTTAAAATAGATACCTATCTTAGTCTCAACACTTAAAGCTGAACGTCTTGAAAGTTCTATCACATACGGCCTAACCATTTCATTATTTCTCGTGGTAAAGCTTTACTGACGCGAAAGAATTTTACAAATTTTGAAGCGGATAGCAAAAAAGCGTCCTCTTTTGATAGCAATACTCTGAGAGGTTCTTCGATTTCATTTTCTGCATCTTGAAGATCGCCTAATACTTGCACCACTTCTAATATTTCGTCTACATCCATGACACGCAAATTGCAAATACTTATGTAGCTATTTATTTATTTTTCTCCACGGAAAAATGTGATTAGACCGTTTAAAATGTTTCACAGTTTGGCTATGTATAACCTTGTGTGTGTTTATTAAAATGTCAGTTTTCGTGAGAACTGTTCACTTCTCCTACAACAGAGCAGGAGAAGCAAGTTCTCCTAATAATTGTGTGATAGGAGCACTCCTCGATTTCAAGAATACGGTGCACATCATTTTTGAGAGAACTCCGCCCACCTCTCGCAAATTCCTACTCCCTGAACTCGAGAATACAGACCCAGTCATCTTGATAAAATTGTTTATCACGTTTACGTGGCCCAGGCTGTAACTGTGGCAAAACAAAGTAGAAAACGCAAAAAGTCAACAACTTGCTGCAATTACTGACAATTGAGGGGCCTAGAATCAAAACCGGCAATCTCCCACTTTCCTAGTTTTGAGATATCATTGAAAAACTGCTATGACTTTATTATTGGTATTTAAAAAAATACGTTTATATTAAGCTATAGTTAATGTTATTAGAAACAATAATGAATTATAATTTTACCTAAAACTCGTAAGGTTTTTGCAAAATTTAATAAGTAAATATGGATATTGCCGCCTTTGTTTCTACAAGGAGGACATTGCCGGTTTTGTTACTGAAATGGATATTAAGTTGCGCTAAAATAAGCAACAAAATGCGACGTAAATGCAAAACCAAAACTTTATAGAAACTTAGAAATTAAACATGCAGAAAACAGTAATTAAACAAAATCCTGTTTAAACTAAGGTGGATGGAATTTCTGGGATAAATTCACAGTTGGCATCTTCTTCTTTGTGGAGTTCTTGGGTTTCCAACAATTCGTCTTGATTGTCATTGTGATTTTCCGGCATTTCGGTAGGAATAATATCACGATAAAATTGGAGTTCTTCCAGATTTTTCCAGTTATTCCCAAAGTGTTTGGTAAGTAGATTGTTTACATCAATTAATTTGAGATTCTTAATCTGTTGAAGACCGCTGTTTATTTGATCAGGTTTTATCATTCGTGACTGTTTTCCTTTCTTTGTGATTCCTTTGAAGATTTGCAGATCGTTTTGGTAATGAAGTTCATCTCTTACTAGAATATTTCCCGAACGGCACCTCTTAAGATAAAATCGTTTGCTGTCTTTAAATTTGAAGTGCCACGATCCCGGGGGTTTTAGAATATCTTTGACACTTTTTTTCCAATCATAAACAATGCATTCCTCACCTAAATGAGTAACTGTTTCAATTTTTGAAAATAGTTCTAGATATTTTTCAGGTTGCGATATTACTTCTAATTTTTTGATATTTTTTTCGATCTCCTCAAATACCCTATCAGCTGGTAAAAAAGAGTGGCCTACGACAGGAAAGACAACTTCCAATTTTTCAACATTCACTGGCGCACGTGGTGAACTGGTAATCACGTGAACACCACGCTGATTCTGATTGGCCGAAATGGAGATTTCCGTCTTTGATACTGAAAGTGTCACGGAGATTGCCGGTTTTGTTTCTGAGCACAAGTTTTGAAGCTGATTTTACATAGGATATTGCCGTATTTGTTACTCACGTAAAGCATATTCTGGTAGACCAGAAACTGACGAAAACTTTAACATATGCAACTCATTTTACTAAAAAATGGAGATTGCCGGTTTTGATTCTAGGCCCCTCAATTATGTGTTTTTATTTATTTAGCGTATTAACTTAATCCAGGTAATTTCTTATTATAAATTGCACTTGCAGTGATTGCATTTTTTTTTAAATTTTACAGGGCATGCTCTCCTTTGACTGGGGCTGTTCTGATCCTGTACCTTCTATCTTAAGGGCTTGCCCTCGCTCCTTAAAAATATTTTTTATTATACCTGAATCATAATCTCTGTTTTTGAAACTAAAAAGGGTGCAAAATCGGGCCTTTAAAGCACTAGTGCTTTAAAGTTGCCTAGGTAACAACAAATTCACCTACATATTTTGAACAATGATAGATACACAGGTATTCAGAACTAATCTTTATCTACTTAAATGAATATGAAACATACAATTGGTGTTGTTTGAAATTTGTAAACCAGAAGCTTTAATCAGCTCATTGTTAGTTATTTGTAAACTAGCAGACTGCTGATCCTTTGCAGTACGCTTGTTTAGATTTCTCGGGGATTAATCGCTGTTCAGCTTGTTCGGCTAACATTCTAATCTCGGATGAAATATTCATGTTTTCGTTCATTTTGTAATTCATGAACACAAAGTTGAAACAAACTTCACAAATCAACAAATCTATATAAATAAAAATCAATTGCCGCATGTTTGGCACATCATCACTTGAGAATGGCTCGACCGATTTGGCTCATTTTTTTTGTTCTGTTCGTAATTGTCAGGACAAGGTTTGTATGAAAGAAAATTTTGGGAAAATGCACCGGAAAATTCGGAAAATCCAAAAGATAATTTTGTATGGTATTTTTGTATGAGATTTCGTATGTTTTCGTTTTTGAATGGCTTTTCGAAGACAAAAATGGAAAAATTTTTTTCTTCTTTTTTTTTTGGATGGAAAAACCGGAATGGAACAATGCAAAAGTCATGTTCCCACATGAACTCAGACAATTCTCATGATTTTTAATTATTTTATAGTTTGTAGTCTAGACATTACGAAAATCTCGTGTTTACGAGTAGGTCTGAGCTAGAACGAATCGGTTCGTTTGTTTAACATAAACAACAAATATTGCGGGCTGGAATAAGAATAACAAATTAAAAAAAACTGCTGCGTTTACAGTGCGTTAGTACTTCCTCGCATTTCAGTAAATCCGTACGCTTTTTTATTTTCTCATACTTCCAACATGGCAATGTATTGTGATGGAGGAAAATTTCGTTTTTTTCACAAACCGAATTTCAGAAATGTTAAAGCGGAATAATATTTTCTATCATAATATTATGATAAAGGAGACAAATCTCAAGTTTTTTTTCGAGCACATTATCTTTAAAATGCCGATAAATACGATTTTTGTATATTTTCCGTTTTAAAGCTTATTTACGCAGAGACGGGTTGACAGATCGGTATTAAATTTGGTGTTGCAATAGCCTTAGAAGAATACAATTTTACTATGTAAAAGAATTTTTTTTTACAAAACTGTGAAGTGGCCGCACGATTTTCGTAAACTTTGTAAGCTTATAGAGCTCTAATGGGCTACTATTTGTTTCGTGTCCCAGTTTACTAATTTGTCTGTGACGCCTTCTATGAATTTGTATCCAAAAGAAATCAATTTATGTATAATAATTAAAGCATTCTCTATATCATACAAAAACGGGAAATTAGATCCACGGCCCGCTACACTACCAATTCAAGCAGCTTATTTGCTATTTAAAAGAATGTGGGGCGCAGCCCACTGGTTCCGCTAGTTTATAATAAATATACATAGCAACGAAACAACAATTGGTAACCGTTTCTATATCAACGATTAATGACACAGATTACTTCGAAAAAGGGATTTCAATTTCCTTTTTTGTTATAATTTTCAGATTGTAGTGCAGGTATAATAAAAAATAGCGTATAATACACGTGTATAAGAGCCTTTAAAGCATTGCTCCGTTAAAAAGCACTCGGCTTTGCCTCGTGCTTTTAAACCCGTCGCGCGTGCTTTAAAGGCTTGCTTATACACTTGTATTATAATATACTATTGAATATTGCAAGAAAATGACAGTAGGCATAAGAGCAAGCTCATTTAGTATATTTGCCGTCTAGAACTAGAGAAAATCAGTAGGTAATGCAGAAATTAGGAGGACATTTAAAATATTCAGTTTACCACTTTAGACTCGATGTTTATAGCTTACGAGCTTGTTAGTGAAGTCATTTTAAGTCGAAAAAGTTTAATAAACTAATGACCGAATATGAATATGCTTATTAACGGAACTACAATCGCTGAAATTAGAGGTACTCAGATAAGCTTTTCAAGGATATCACAAAATTTTATCTACGTAAGTCAACCAGGGACAATGCCAACGAGAAGGTCTGTTATGTTTTTCATTGCAATTTTATAATTTGCATTTGACTTTAAATTTTCACTAAATTATCATATATTTGTTTGATTAAACAATTCTTAGAAAATATCATTCGTTATCAAACTAATAGTAATTTTATAGTTAAAAGTAACAGGATAATGAGGTAAAGTTTTTATTATTAAATAATAGACACTATATTACAAAATACAATACTGTTACATATTACACATATTTATACCTACACTTACCAGTAATTCTTAAATAATATTTACATCGCAGTTCTATATCTTTCTGAATAGGAAGGTACTCATAAATCTAAAAATAAAAATAAATTATTACGGAGCTACCTATTTAACACAATTGATTTTTAATTGTGCAAGTACATCTTAAAAATTTAAAGTTATTCTAACTTACCCATAGTTTCTTGTTGAATTTCAACTTTGTACGTTGGGTTATCATAAGCCGACTGGCTCACCCGTGGTGGTGGAGTAATGGCTGCTTTGTTTTGACCATGTCTTTTAACTAATATTAGTAGTAATATGAGTGTACTTAAAATAGCAATAGCAGCTAGTATTGCCACAATGACTAGTGGTCCATAATAGTCACCTTTGTGTTCAGACAAGTCTCCTGCTTCCAGTTTACCTAAATAAAAATTACTCTTTTAGCGCATAGTTGTTTTTACAGCAATTTTTAATTTAAATACCTTGTTGAGTGGAAGCACCTAACGTTGGTGCAGATCTTGGTTTTGTGATAAAATCCTGTACATTACTAGTTTTAATTCTTCCATTTGTTAGATAAACCTCCAACCACAGCCTGTATCGAATTCCAGGCTTCAAATCCATGATTGTTGTTTTCGGAGGTGAATCTCTTTTAGCTACTTTGAATGTGCTAAAGTCTCCCTTACCAGAATCACTTTGATATATTGCTCGATATATATTAACATATTTATCTTCCGGATATGGTACTCCCGACCAAGTGATTTCTACACTAGTTGCTTTTACTAGACTGATTTCTAACGTGACATTAAAACCATAGTTATCAAATTCATGTGCAGTGGTAAAGTGAATCATGTGCTCTGCATGCAATTCTGTAGCTTGACCAGTAAAAGGAATTAAAAATATTCCTGCTTCATATTTGGTATTTGGTTTCAAGTTTTCTAACATATAGCTGGTTACTGCTCTGTGTATTAATGGTGTAGCTGCATATATTTTACCATCTATTTCTCGGTATCGTAATTGTACCCCATCAATAAATTGTAACTCATAATCTGTGAATTTCCGCCATCCAATATTTACCCAAGTGGCATTTATATCTGTTACCATCAAATTTGGTTCAATTGGTATCATCGGTGGTAAAGTGGTTACTGGTATATCTTTCATAGTTCGAACCGTGTATATGCGACTAGATGGGGTGTTATGGAGGTCACGCAACATTACAGTAATTTTGATTTTATACTCGGTATCTTCTTTAAGACCCAGAAGATCAAACTCTAATTGAGCAGTTTCTATTAGATCATTTGGGGGCGCAAATATTTGCCGCTGCCATGTATTTGGATCATTATCACTACAAAATTGAAACCGTTAGATAAATAACAAATTAAGTATAGTTTTCGGCATACTCTGTATATGTATAACGCACTTCCACTCTTCCATGAAGACCCACTATTACTGGTGGAACAGTAAATGCAAGTCGAATAGTGTGAGCATCAATCGCTTCCAAAGTATGAACATTAATCTCATCTTGAGGTTGTTGAAAACCAGGAGGAACATTTATAAAACCGCCAGGGTATATTTGATCAGTTGTACCTATTTAGTTACAAACAATTACCGTTAGTTAACACTCTTTGAACACTCTTAACTAACCTGGTCGTGTTAAATTTTGTTGTGGTCTAGTTGGAATAATCAGTCCGTTGGGTGCTGTAATGAGCAACTGTCCGTTATGAGGGGAGATTTGTGGATTAGGAGAAAATGGAAGAAAAGGTTGCGAATTTTTTTGAATATGTTGTAAAATGTGTTCTACGTTTAAACCTGGAGGTAAATCATCTTGGGGTTGTTGAAGTGGATTTTGAAGCACATAAGGTACTATGGGCCTGTTATTATTTGGTGGCACAAGTGAATTTGGGTTTATATGTTGTGGTACATTTGGTTTTTGATGATTTGGAGAAATATTATGGATTTCGAAAACAGAACCAGATGGGTAATTCGTTAATTCTGGATGTTGGTTTATAAATTGTAACAATTCGTCTGGATCACCTTTTCCATGAATTTCAATATGAGGGTTATTGGACATCAGTGAAGGTTGTTTATTAGTGATGACTGGTTGATGTGGCGGTGGTAAAAAGGAAAACTGAGATTGTTCATCATTTGGAGTTACGAAATGTGTATTGACTCCCTTACTTGGTTTGGATTTGTTTGTTAATTTTGGATTTTTATTACCTGAGAATGATGGTGGAAAATTGGTCGGAAGGAGAGGACCTAAAAATGGTGGGGAGTCTGAATTATTATTGGTATGCTCAGGTTTCCACTGAATAGATCCATTAAGATCCTGGTATAATACATCATCCTTGATATTGTGATTGTATTTTTCTGCTTCCTCCTTATTGCTGTAGTAATGGTTTTCATCTACACTTATGTTAGGGAGAAGATGCAATTCAGGGGTTTCCTTTGTTACTGTGGTATTTTCGGATTTTTTGTTAGTGTATACTAATAAGGGACCCAAAATTTTTGAAGGAATTTTAGTAGGAGACAAAGCAAAAGGACCAGGAAAAGGTGTGTTTGTATCTTTTTCCAAATTTTCATTTTCTTTAATATCCTTTGTTTTGTTTAATACTGATCCTGAAATAAAGGATATTCAAAGTTTGCGAAATAAATTTCAGCATTGTCAACAAACTACTGAAACCAAGCTATTTACAAAAGTAGATACAAACAGTTAGTCAGTCCACGTCCCAGTCTATGTCTACATAAACAACCAGGTTAATCAAAAGCAACCGAGAGATTTAAATTTATTTACATCCTACCTGTAGAAGAGCCAGCACTACAAGTCCAGTATGTGCAGCAATCGTCGTCGGGTAAGTGATCCAAAATAGCGAGATGCGGTGGACATTCTAAGGTTGGAGGTGGCAAAGCAGTGACTGGTGGGCAAATACTCTGACATTCTACTTTTCCCATTTCGCAAAAACATCGCTTTTCACAGCCAGTGATATTTGAGGGAATTTGTTGCCAATTATTATACATTACATTCTCATACAAACAACTGCCTGTGGTTTTACATTTAACTGATTTGGGGCAACAATTAGGCGGCGATGGAGTGAAATTTGCCGGTACGGTTTCCCATTCAATGCAGTTGGGATTTAAAACATCAACACCAAAATATGTCGGACATTCCATTTTAAGACACTGTATACCTGTTTCCCGACAAATACACAAAGATGTGCAGTTATCATTATATTCTTCGCCTATTTTTAGTTGTTTTTCTTTGTATTCGCACATTTTAGTATCTTTTGTATCAATATCATGCTGTGACGGTATATTTAGTACTGGCACGATCTCATTACTATTTTTTATTTTTATATACTCAATTTTTGTTTTTAGGTCTTTTAAGTAACCACCTGGCAGCACTTTCAAAGGTGTCCAAGCAGTTTTATTTTCACTAACTTCCACCTCAGGTAAATTATTGTTGTTGTCTAAAGCTGCGTCAAATTCCAGTTTTATAGTGGTGTCATTTATAAATTTTGCTGCAAGTAATTTAAGCTTGAATATTTCATCTTGTTCCTTTTCTGGTTCATGATCATCTAAAGTCACGTCACAAAGAACCTTTTTACAGCAGGAGTCTAAAGGATCTGGTACTTCTACACACCTATCTGAGGTTTTGTTAACCGGTACACACCTATAAGAAAGTAAAACAAAAAGTATTATAATACGTACTCCTACTTACGTTTATTTTTACCGTGGTCTACAAGTAACTGTTCCTGCAGATTCGCATGTGCAAAGTGATTTGCATTCATCTTCTATCCTTTCACCTTTGTTGTACGTTTTGTTGTTGTAAGAACATACTTCCGATGGTTTGGAAGCTGTAAAAAACCACAGTAGTAAATTGAATGGTTATACATTTTCATATGGGTATAATTACGTGTACCAGTTGCACACACAAGTATAGAACAGCATGGATCTTCAGTGTGCTCCGCAAAACATAGGGGATCGTCTATCTTTTTACCATTCCTGAAAAAGGGCTCTGAACATCTGTCAGTGCAGTTCATTTTACCATTAGTACAGGTACATAAAGAATCGCATGAATTTTCTAATTTCTCCCCGTTTTCATAAGTCAGTCCTCCCATTGTACAAGAAGTTTCTGTAAAAAGTTTCTGATTAAAATATAATTAAATACATGTTGGTCACGATTTGATAGCAATCATACATACCATGCATTGT
This sequence comes from Ctenicera cuprea, assembly GCA_958336395.1. Lineage (NCBI taxonomy): Eukaryota > Metazoa > Arthropoda > Insecta > Coleoptera > Elateridae > Ctenicera > Ctenicera cuprea. The sequence continues at coordinate 69,530,659 of OY284486.1, read as the reverse complement.
TGTATTATCTGCAGTTTTTGCCGTCACAATCTTGGCATTGATGTCTTCATTCTCATCGCCATCCATACTCACATCGCTCAAATCTTCCATGCTGTGTTTAGAAGAAAGATTGCTCATTAAACCGTTCTCATGATTGTGCTCTGTTAGACTAAAATTTATAGCTCTGCCTCTTGGTTCATCAGTTGAATTAGTTGAAGAAGTAATTGTGGTTGTTGCAGGCTCTGTTGTAGGCACCGCCGTAGTCGTTGTAGACACAGTCGTCGTCGTCGTCGTTGTTGTTGTTGAAGGTATTATTGCTGACTGAAACAACTCTTCGTCCTCATCTTCTGCCAGCATATTCAAAGCTTTTGGTATTGGCAATGGTTCTGCTGTATGTGTTGAAATTTCGGGTGAAATCGACGTAGCTTCTGCAAAAGTTAAAAATGATAAAAATTAAGTAAGGTAGATAACAGTTGTTAAAACGAAAATGCAATTATTTATTTATATTCTCAAGAGTTTCATAAGAAATTCTTATTAAAGACTGACGACGTTTGTTTCCATCACCCAGCAAGTATTTGCATATTTTGTCAATTTCTTTAGACTGTTTGAAGAAGACAGCTCAACAAGGAAGTTCAACTAAACACTTTCAAAAACTCGTTATATGGAATATAAATTAATACCCTACAAATTTCAACTCCGTTTAAGAAAAACCAGTTTCGCGTGTGTCGAATACAAGATATCTGGGTCATAGCCTTGACTCTCAACGGTGTTTATAAATATTGGTAAATCGTGTAGTAAAACAATTATCGTTGTTAAATCCATATGCACTATTTTGTTATTAGACTTAAAAGTGTAAATAGATGCATACCTTTCTAAATCTACCTAATTTTGCCAATGAGTTGTAAATGAGACGGAAAAAACTAATTGTGTCAAATTTTCAAAACGAAAGGCGAGCTGAATTCATCTTTTATCCTTACCTTTTTGGCTCACCTCATTTTATGTTAAATAAGTTCCAAATACTAGACTATAAAAAAACAACAAACAAGGAACTGCAAGAAACGTCGCAACAGTTAAATTATCAAGTTTATCAAGTGGATTTTAAAATCTTTCTATTATAGACCTTAGCGCAAAAACGCACGACCTCGGTATATCATACTCATTTGCAATTTATTTATATCGAATCTCACTTGATGTAAAATATACAACAGAAATATCAAGGAAAACCATAAGTAAGGATTTGACAAAGCGTGTACATTACCTAGTGGTTAATAAAATTCTGACAATGCTAAATAATAGTAGAGAAGAAATTTTTCTCAGCCGATCAGAATTATTGACCGAGATGCGAAGCATCGAGGGAAATAAGTTGCGAGGCTGATAAGTCTTCTCTACCGTGGTTTATATATTATTTTTTTTCCACTACTAGCACCTTTATTCCTTGTATAATTAATTGATTTTACATTAATAAAAAATAAAATTACAAATGCAAATATGCACAAAAATAAAGTAGCCTTGCTTGAAAACAAGAGAATAGTTAATTTCAATTGACATTTATGTAAAATATATATTTTATAATAGTGGTTATAAAATGTCCAATTTTGATGATTTGAGTGAAAACTGCGCTTCTCCTGAAATTAGGGAAGGTGCAGAAAGTGTTGGTGAACAGTTATTACCAGTAAAATACAAAGATTTTTACATGAAAGTTTATAATTTCAAATAGGCATGTGAGTACTAGATAGCAATTGTTTTCATTATTAACCAGTAGTTAAAAATGAAATATTATTAACCACTAGGAAAGAAATTCATCTTCCTGGCTCTAAAACAAAGTAAATAATGATATCGTTTAATGCTAGTAGTGGAAAAAAGTCTATTGTGCCTTCGACATATTTTATATTTTAAGGAAATATAAAATAAATGTGATTCAAATAATGAAATAAATAAATGAAAATAAAATAATTTATTTTTAAAAGTTTGAAATTAAATTTTTTTTAATTCAATTGATGGAAAGATTCGAGTTTATTCGTGTTTAAGTTATTATTTTACTGTTATTAATATTTGAAAAGCCCAGCAAGTGTTCTTTCGTTGGCCTAATTCACCAATGTTATGCCCTCGACCATCCTTGATCTGCATTCTGTGATGTCAAAATAATCAGTTAAGGTTAAAAGTAGCAGCAGCAAATCTTGCAGATTTAGGTTCACTATACGTTGCTAAGCAACGACGACTTCTGTTTGATATTAAATCTTTCCCATCTGTAAATGATTGTTTATATTTTTAGGCAACGGCACTTAAAAAAGCAAACGCATTTGCATGGAAAAGTCAGTTTATTTTCAGAATCGACCAGTACGGCTTAAAGAAAGAACTTGAAAAATTTCGCTTCAGGATAGATCAAAACAGTGAGGTTAGGAAGGGTATGGTGTTTCAACTCCCACTATTTTCCTATATAAAACATTCGATCTAATTCAGCCACAAAGTTTGACTCTTTATGAGATTTGTGCATAGATGGCGCTCTTACGTTCATTACTTAATTATTTTTTACGTTTATTAACGTTTCAAATTTATTTTAAAATAAAAATGACATTTATAGTTGCGCCATCTATTGATGGTCCCCCCAGCGCCATCTATTAATGGTCCCCCCAGCGCCATCTATTGATGGTCCCTCCAGCACCATCAGCTCCTTCTCAACCTCGCAAGAAGCATCACCAGGATATGTAATCACACGGCCCGGTCTTTACGCGCACCACAACTCAGTTCAAGTCCCTTGTTTTTTGTTCTTTGAATTTATTGGTTTATGTAAGACTTGTTATTTGTTCGTTTATTAATCTTTTGTTTCTGTTTGACGTTATAATTTAAATATAATTCTGTTTGATTGAAGTACATTCAGTCTTGAAGGTTTTATTGTTTTTGACCGAGCGAGCCCAGATGATATGAAAATCTATAAAGTAGGTAACGTTGAATCAACACTTTTAAATATCAATTTCAGCACTTCGCGTTGAAGAGATTAAATGATGTGGATAAAGATGGAAATATCTGAAAAGTCACAGTCGGCTTTCATTTTCATTTTAAAGACTTGATGCTGCAGATTTTGCGGATAAACAAAACGGAAACAATAATTCCGGAAATGCATTGTTATTTAAAATAGTGCGTCGCTACCGGCGATGAGCTACATAATTACTAGAATGTGCAAATGTGCCTAGCATACATTTCCTATTATCTTTGCTCCCATGTTAAACACGTAATTAGCCAATATTTCAAACACTGTTTTGTGAAATTTTATTAAGGTTATATGTTCCATTCTGAATTGAAAAACCATAACCGAGGATGTGTGAAGTAAATGAAATTTTGAATATCATCATTGCAACATGGTACATTCTCGCAATAGCTTTTTCTTTCTTTTTCTGTGACATTTGTAAATATGCAACTTTGCAAGCTGGTACTTTTCTACAAGTACGATTTTCTATATGCACTTCTTTAGCAATTACAAAAATCCCTAAAAGGCCTAATTTTCACTTTCCAAAAGCATAGTTTGTAAAACATATTGCCTCAAAAGTATTTGACAATTTTAAAATACAGCACCCTTACACTCCACACAAGTAACTAAATACCAGATACACATTTCGACAGCAAAGCTATCATCATCAGCGGTAAACTGACAGTGTCAGTTTACCACTAATGATGATAGCTTTGCTGTCAAAATGCGTATCTGGTATTTAGTTACTTCTGTGGAAGGATGCTGTATTTTTCAAGTGTTGTTATTCCACAGTTCGAGTGTTTCTTCTTCATATGACAATTTTAATTTGCAGTGGTGGTAATAGATAATAATACTTTTAATACTATTTATTATAAATATAAACATATTTTGATTAAAACTAGATTTTTGTTTGCCTGAATCAGATGTGCATCTAGATTCAAGTATAATCATAATCAGTCAATACTATAAGCAGCATCGTACGCAGTAGGGCACCGAGTGTTTCACGAGTAATAAGACTATAAGTAAAACAGGTTACATGAATTATTAACGTAATCATTATACATAAATAATAACAAGTGTTTCAAGCAATTATCTTCTGATTGAGTATTTCAGCTCTTCATGTTCCTAACCTTCTTAAGAAATATAATAAACTAAGCGTTCTAAACGACATACGCATAACTGTAATGAGGATATTAAACGTCACAAATTGGAACACATATCCTTATTTGTGTGTGTATGTATGTGTGACATTCAAAATTATTTCCGAATAATAGATACACCGAGTCACTACCCACAATAAAATGCAAAATACAGGTCGTTGAACGGGAGTAATCGCTAGTTTGCGTACTCATGCTCTACAAGAAAGGCCTGTACAACCGGACTGGCGTATACTATATGGTCTAGAAGTTTTTGAAGCGCCCAAATTGCCCCCAAAATTAGTGTCTAATCGTGGTAAGTGGACTGTACATTTTAACACTACACTGCATCATTTATCGCTAGGATTTCCTTTTTATATAAGATGCATACTAGTCAACATCAACTAATTGTTTAGAAAGAAAAAGGAAATAATTACAGTAATTTATACAAGAACTACTTAATGCTACTTTTCATTCTATTTTCCGATTCATTTATTCTGTTGCGAAATTTCTTTAAAAATAATAAGTATACCTAATATCATAAGCGTGGCGAAATATATAAGTGCACAAGAAAATGCTGGACAGCTTCGCAGAACTTATAAAATCACGCTAAGGGTTTTAAATTATTTATATATTAAATGCGGATCCGTTACTACAGGCCACAGCTTCACGCGCCAATTATATAAGGTTCAAATTCCTATGGACTTGAGAGCAGCGAACCAATACACTTATCGTGTCAAATAAGCTCGATGCGTAAACAGTGGACGACTGGATGATGTGAGCGTTCGCGCCCTTCATTTGCAATCAAAACTTAGCCGTGTACGTATCGCATAGTGTATTTGAGGACCTCTGTGACTAAACACTCAGAGATTTATTTTCTACCCCCCTACTTCATTTGATACTGCATTTAAAATCTCCAATGAAATCTATACTCGCATTCAATAAATATTTATGCTGTGAATAAAGCTTCGCTTACATTCAATTTTAAGTTCAATGTCCTCGAACGACGGAGGCTGTAAACTATCTTTGACTCGAAATTGAAACACATCGACTTAAGTATTTATATGCGCTTTACGTATTTGATACATAGCGGCGTCGCTTTGGAGAGGCACAATTTGACAGCATTTCGCATACCCCTTTTATTCGTTCATTTATTTTTATGAAGGTAATCACGAGGCGAGTATAAAATATAACGCAATGTGAAATAATTTATATTAATAACAAAAAATTAATATAATACTAAAAAAGCACTGCACAGAAAATGTTTAAAATTTCTTATAAGAAAATACATTTATAACTAGGACTGGGATTTTTACGCAATATATGTATTAGAAATAGGAAGGAAAAAAGGTAGAAACAGAATTACGATTTAAGAATCAAAAGTTATATTTTAGGCAAAATAAAAGTGGCATCTAAGAAAATTATCTTACAAGCTAAAAAGAATTTATACAGAAAACGAAACGCTACTCAAAAATATAATTATAAAGAAATGGCTGTGGTGCCAACAGTTCGCTAATAAATTAATAATGTTTGCTGTTGCTATAGCAAACAATGATTTTCTTAATATTGTCGACTATTGTCAACTTATGTATTTATGTAAAGTAAAAAGGATTTTTTAGAGGAAGTAACTGGAATGTATTTAACATTTGTTAATCCACTAATGTTAAATACAATATATTTTATATTCTAAGCTTCTAACAAAAATGTTGTCCTTATAAAATAAAGACCTTGAGAACACGGATTTATGCAGAAAAATGTATTTAATTTGTATTGCAGATGGCGGCGAAATTGATTTTTTACTTAAATAAAAAACTTAATTAAAATAAAACAGTTGGCGTGACAATTTAAATTGTAGTCACAAAAAACTAGAAATAGGCATTTTCATCATAGGTATTAGTATAAGTATTAGGGGCCCGTAACCTACACAAATAGGTATTTAGAATTTACCTAACAATGTCCTAATGCAACTTCATTAGCTGAATTGGCACAGTTACGCCACCGTGGATGCATTCTGTACATGTCTTACATCTCGACACAACTTATTTCTTATTTTTTAAGAGGTTGCAAAGAAAGCGTTGAGCGTAGCCTACGGGTTCTGCTTGTTTACAATTACAATCTTTAAAAGAAAATGATGTATTCTGTTGGTTGATGTCAAGTATTATAAAGTGGAATCCTAAATACTTTAGCCGCTACCTGGGTTACTTAACATTCTCTTTGTACTAGTGTCATAACATTACAGTAAACGTTTATGATGTTTATCTAATTAGTCGCTACAATTGCGGAGATAAGAGTTGTTAATTTATATTGCGTTACGTCAGTTACTAGCTATATTTAATTGAGGAGAAAATGTGGGCACCTCTACAGTTAGGTTTATAGCTAAACAGCTCTGAAAAATGCTATGTTTTTTGATATATTTTAGCAGCTTGACTAAAAATATTGATAATAGATACTGTATCAAATAATAATTGTTCTATTTTAAGTTGTTACTTTCCCATATAGGGAAGTATTGATTTCATAAAAATCTTCGAAATCTAGATTTTACCGGAAGTACATGTTTTGGGGCTCAAGGACCCCAAAAAAGTGTTTTTTACTAAATGTTTGTCTGCGGGTGGGTGGGAGTGTGCGCCTCTCCAGGAGAAAGTACTGTACCGATTTTGATGAAATGTTAAATCAAGAGGTATATCGAAAATTGTAGTTCTAGCAAAACTTTTCAAAAAAATCCGAAACCGGAAACGGAAGTTAAATATGTTTTTTTTTTCAAAAAAACTAGATTTTTGAAATTAGAGCACGGAATCTGAGATAAAAACTTATAGCAAATCAAAAACTTTTTTATCGAACTCTCTATCTTCAAAATGGCGGCCGCTACAACTTTTAGAAAATCTCGATTTTAAAGCCCATTTACTCAAAAAGTAGTCGTCTGATGGGGATCGGCTAATTGTTTGAGAGCCCTTCCTAGGTAGAATTAATTTCGAAAATCCGAAAACAATCGCAATGGTGCTTCGAAATTTTGAAAATTAAAAAAAAAAATTTTACGTCACTAGTCCGGGAAGTGACATATTAAAGTATGAGTTTAGATATTTGCGGACGAGGCGACGAAAGGAGCCGAGTCCGAAATTTCTAAACGAATGCTTTAATAATCACTTCACGGACGTGTATCGTACAAAATTTTATTTCATTACTGCCAAAACCATTTTTTATTTGAATATTTTCTTTTTATAAGAACGTCATTTTTAAAATTTATATTCTGTCAAATTAAACATTCGCTGTTGGTATTTCATTTTAAATCACTCGTTGCTTAGCTACAAATAGATATTTGATGAATTTTTCTCCAAGCAGTCCGGGAAGGGCTGCTAAGCAACACTTCCCGACCTTGGCCTGTAATGTGCCATTTCCCGGACTCAAATCAATGACGTAAAGTGGTATATAGCGTACAGTATGAAATAATAACTATTTCAAATCTGCCCACTCGATTTTTTTTAAACTTTCTGAGCCAATAGAGCTTGCAGTGAACTACGAATTTGTTTTTACTAATCTCCCAAATTTTACTAGAACGCCTTCGAGTAATTTTTGAAAACCTTGAAATTGATTAATTATTTATTTAAAAAACGCAAACCCCGATCGCTATAAACTTTTATCAGTTCGATAGACTATTTGAAGAACTTTATTAGAAGAATTTCCAACTATTTTAAATGTTAATAAGAAACAAAAACCGGTACTTTTTAATATCAACAACGCGTTTTCCGGCAGTTACGTGACTTTAACTACGCCTATTAATTTGCTCTAGTTAAAAAATATATTTTTTGCATATTTTTAATAACTTCTCAAATAAAGCTATTATAGCAATTTTTATCCGACATCCGAAGCGGAATTTGTAATTAGCTCTAAAGCACGGCGATTGCCTTGCTTTCGTGCAGTTAAGTTGCTGCTACTATGCGTACAGATACGATACGAAAACCAATTGCACAGGCTATCGCAAGTTCAAAGTCTAGCTGCTTGTTTTCTTAGCAATCTAACAGTCGATGAACTGTACAACCTTATAATTATAAAAAATTACACTTCTGCAAATTTACCGTATTTGCAAAAGTGTAATTAATATCTAGTATGGGAAAGTCCACTCAAAGTTAACACTTCAGCTTATTTTTGGTTATACCACGGATTTCTGCATATGGAGACGTATGCAGATTGTTTCGCGGAGTAGGATTTCAACCAGGTTTGTAATATGGTGAGGATCAAAGTAAACGCGATCATTTTTAGAATGGTGTCCGACTTACGTATTATAACCACTATTCTTTAAGACTTTAACTTCTTGAGGACTATCTCAAGGCTCCACCCTCATCCTAATGCCGCAGTTTTAGTTTCTCTACAAAATGTTTTCACATTATATACGTGTTTTAATATTTATGGAATAAGATCAAGTCACGTGTTTGGTGGAAGTGGTCTTGAGGTAGAACACGTGCTTATCAATAGAAGGATTCCGGGTTCAATTCCCATAAAGTTCGTGTAAGTAATCGTAGTATTTTTTAAGTTACTTTAAAATGTTCGAAAAGAATTATTACTACGTATTGTAAATAACACCTGCAATAAATAATGAAAACTGATTTTTTTAATTCATTTTTTAAATAGTCAAAAAAATATCCTATCGCTGTAAATAGTAAAAGATGAGAGCGACAGTTAGGAATGTACAGAGCAAACCATGAAAGTTTGACGTTTTTGTTTACATTGCTCTATGAAATCTAGTAGTTAATAACTTGATTTTTACGTCTATAAACTCACTCGAGTGCGCAGTTTATTAAATATGAATATTTGGCAGAATGATTAACGTGTGGTGACGGTAGAAATCTGTTTCACAACGAAGTGAATTGTGAAAACACAAAAACGTCTTTCCGTTCAATTTCATATTGCAGCAATGGCGGCTGGTGGTGTGGCATAGTGGGAAGGCAGTTTATAAAAGTATGTGAAAAACGCACCGCAGGCGTGGCCTATTTGAACGTATTTTAAGGGCACATGATATATTAGGATATCCTTAAAAAATGCAAAGTTTTGCATATCTTCAGAATTAAAATTTAAAATTTAAACAGTAAAATGACGGGTAATAACTTTTCGTTTAAAATTTGCTGTGTTTTTAGTTTTCTGAATGTGCTCTTTGAAGGTACTATTGAAGTATTAATGTCCACCATTAAATTTATTAATCGTGTACAATACAACAAGACCTCACATTTTTAGCGGATAATTTGTTTTATACATGAAACATTGTTGCTTGGCAACGCGCGAAAACACAAACCATCCATATAAAATTCCCGACTGCGGAGCAGGAAGGAATTTTGCACACCTTTAGTAATTCAATTAGTATAATGGATATGTAATATATTTGTGAAATATGTTATGTATATTTAAGAAGTAGTAAACAGCCTTTCTCAAAAAAAAACTTTTATTTTGACAAAAAATATGAATTTTTAACGTTACGGGCGACGTAAATAATTACCCCAAACCATTTAATTTTAAGATTTTAACGTGCCATAACCATCAAGATCACTTGAATTATACCTAGATTTTTTTTGGTGGTTGTCTAAAATCTAAAGCTGTTGAATCTCGCGCTCTCACCATTCTGAAACTAGAAGACCGTATGATGAAGGAAATTAGAAGAATTCATGACGATTTTTTACAGAATTTTAGGCGAAAATTACCAGTGACGGATACTAGTGAAAATATGATTTTTTTTTTAAATACGATTCAGCCAGTAAACTGCTTAACTCAATTGACTAACGCCATCATTTCTCTAAAAAATATTTGCTATCTGATATGACAATGTGATATGCCCTGTATGACCACCCCGACAAACGTCCAACCTCCGTGGCTTAACCTGTACTAAAAGGGTCAAATAACGTATGGGACATAAGTTTTGAGAAAAAAATCAACAGGCTTAATCAGCAAAATAACGAAATTTTATTCAAACTTAATTGTTAATGGTTAGTTTTACATCTTTTGGCAACATGAAAATTAATCTACAAAACTGATAGCGGACCATGGTCCTCAATGGCATCCAATTTGGCTAAGACTTGTCTCATCTTCCTTTGGACGATGTTCGGGTCCACTTCCCGAATTTTTCTAAAAATTCGTGCCCGCAATTGTTGTTCATTTTGGGCCTCCCAACCGTTTTCATAAACCTTTCGACACAATAATGACCAAAATTCTTCTATTGGCCGAGCTTGAGGGACATTTGGGGGGTTATCTTCTCTCGGTACATATTTGACGTTATTCTGATCCAACCATACCCGAGTCCTCATGGCGTAATGGCACGAAGCAAGATCAGGCCAAAATATTATATCGTCGTTCTGATGATGGATATTAATAAAATTAAGCATTTTTGGTAAACATCTTTGGGTATAAATCTCAGCATTTACAGCTTCTCCCCGAACTCGGCCAACATAGGCATTGTACCAGTCTATTAATCCTGTTTTGTGCCAAAACACGAGGTCTTCCAGTTTTCAGCAAATTAGTACAAGGTATACCCTCTTCCCATTCTCTTGTTGTCCTATAAATCGTTGCCTGGCTAACATTTTCATCTCTGAACAAGTTAACAATTTCACATTTGGGCAACCGTCCAACAATGCGATAGATACTTTGGCGAATTTCAAGTTTGTACGACATTTTGAACTTAGTTATTGAATAAATTTGACATTTATCAATAAAAACAAAACATGATTTGTTTACCGGTTTCATGGTAACTAGATCAGACATCAAAATCTAGTAGAAATTTCAAGGCAAACTTTTTCTCAAAACTTATGTCCCATACGTTATAAGTGGTTTCAAGTAATTGGTTCAACCAATTAAACATTTGATATGTGAATAATTCGCTTAAACGTTACCCTGCCATTGACAGTTGAGTTGGAATTTTTGTACGAAATCTGCTTATTCAAGTTATTTATACGGCTCATTCCCACATAACGGGAGAATTACACTTGTAAAAATTTAAAAAAAAAAGTGCTTTCCCACTGTATTTTTTGGCCTGATTGGCTGGCCAGAACCTCAAAGTATATTATTTTTATATTGGCCACGAAAGATACTGCTTCTAAAAGTCATGGACATATGTTTTTCAAAAAGATATTTGGAAAATCGTCAATTCCGTAACGTATCTTTCAAGCCACCTCAAAATCAGAAGAATTGCGGAAATCATTATAAAATGCATTAAAACTCTAACCAAAGACTATTAGTTCTGTTACAACTTTATAGGTTGCTTCAATTTACAGTTATTTGCTTTCCTTTCTTCCATAAAGTCGCATAATACATATTTTTGAGGAAAACCAATGTGTTTATTTTGGTATCAGCAAACATTTTGAAGTTTTCAATAGAATTTCAAATGTTTTTAACAGTTTTCATATGCAAGAATTTAATTACTGCCTTAATTCTGCTATACTTCATAATTACTTTAATACTTTTGCATGAATGAGGTGCGTTACCGAAATGACATTCTGTATCGAAATGATGAGGATGTTACCGCAATGATCTTGTTAGGTTTTCATGCAGTGTTAATAAATATGCAACTAGTTTAATTGAAAAGTATTTATTGAAATAAATGTAGCAAGACAAAAGTTTATAAAATTAAGCAATATTCAAACAAAATTTGCAGTAGCAAACAAAAATTTATAAAATCAAGCAATTTTCATACAAGATTTGCATTTAACTATATTTTTACCACTTATGTGTAATTTGTTTCTTAAAATACAGTTTGTATGAAAAGTTCTTCTACAAGTCGTGCATTTAGTTCCCATATTTTGCATACTAAAACCATAAGTACAGAGAAAACATATTCCAGAAGATAGCAATGGATTTTTAATCTTAAGTTGTGAGACTTCCTCTGTTTCTTTCGATGCACCTGCCAAAATACCAATATATTCTGACGTTAGTTTTTGGTTTAATATAATATTGGAAAATAATTTTTTATCTATCTTTATTTGTTTTTCTTTAAGCTTCTTTTGATGAAATTTTTCATATGCAGCTTCTCTGTCTTTTTTAAATTTAATTTTCAAATCTGCGAATTTTTTTATCCATTTTTGTTACCTGCCAGAAGTGATATTTTTAGTACGTATTAGTTCTTTTACTGTTAACGTCATTTCGGTAACGTCTGAATCATTCCGGTAACACCACAAAAGATATCTTACCGTTACCGAAATGACCAGTACCGAACTGACATTTTCACATTAAATCGAATGAATTCACCTCTGTTTTAGCACCTAGGTGAAAATAATTTTGAGGTTATGTAAAGGAACACCGAGCAAGTTAACGATAATAGTAAATTTTTGAAATTAATTTATTATTCTATCATGACTAGTGTTACCGAATTGACATGTATTAAAGGTACGCTCGTAATTTATGTCATTCAAATTACAATTAGAAAAAAGTCATGCAATAAAAGCAAAACGACTTAACCGCGATGCATTCAACACTGTCTCACAATGAATACACAACAAAGTAGCACTCGATACAATGTTTAATGAAGCCGGTAGGCTAATTGACACTGAACACTACACAAGTGACAACAAACCTTGGGACAAGAAAGAATCGCTAATTATTAATTTATATTAACGTATTGACGTGTTTCTATTTGTATGGAGGACAGAAGATAGATGTGAAATCATGATTATTCCCATGTGCAGTTTTTACAAGCAGCACAATAAAAGTATTTGACCTTCAAATATCGAAAATCCTGTTTGGGACACGTTACCGAAATGATATTATGGTTACTAACGATGCTGGAAAATGCCAATAAAGTCACATAATATATAAAGTTAATGCATTTTGTAACAGATAAACTAGCTCTGCAATTAGTATTGGCATAATTTTTTTGAAATTCAAAAGCACCGAATTGCAATTCAGCCGGGACAACAATTCTCCCGTTATGTGAGAATGAGCCATACGTTCTTGCGTAAAATTTGAAAATGTGATTATCACAATTAAATATTAAATGTGACGCAGAAGCGTTCTATTAAAACCCGTGTACATGTGATTTTGCTATAACGGTAGGCACAGTTGACTAGGAGGGGGTGTATAAATAGAAAGCAAAATCTTCTCTGTGTTGTGGGATCTTTCAATGCTTCGAAAATGTAGTATTCACGATCTTCAATCACCAGGTTAATGCATCGCTATCTACTTACTACTCCAGTATAATGACCTCTTCGGATAGTACGGTGTGCTTAGTGCTGCAATGCGGATAAATAGTAAACCCACGGCGCCTCGAGCTACCTTACACCATCGTGATTATTATAGTTTTTTTATGGCCGGCCAACAACACGAAGGAGCAAATTTGTTTCGAACGTGTAGGCAATTTTGGGAGATTCAAGAAACGTGCACTGTCTCATATGTATATGTAGCATGATTATAATTATATACATTTCTTCATGAAAGTCCTTTGTTTTTTTGACGAAGTCTACACCAAATAAATTTAAACATCTTCAAGGTTTTTTAAATTTGGGTAGTCCTTGTCTTATAAAATCAAATTAAAATGTGATTTTGAAGAAACCATCAGATGGTAAAAAATCGTTTTAAAAATAAGTATAATTTTCTTTATGAATATAATAGAATTGTTTTCATCAATTGTTCGTTTCTTCTAATAATTGTCAACAATTTCGCGTGTTTGCTCTTTTCTTACTAATTTTCAAAGCAAACAAGCCAAATACGAATGTGTTAATATAAAATTATCACACTTCAAGGGTAATAACCTTAAAAATGTAATATCTTTTTAGCTGTTTGAAACGGCAAAATCCAAAAAGCAACGAAAAAACGCTGAAAGCTAAATCAATTTGAATTTCTGATAAATGTTTAGTGCATAAACTTTATTAGCCTGTAAGTTCTTTATTATTAGATTTGCAGGCGCATTATGAGTGTTAATATAAAGTATGGATACAAGCGTATATTTCCACAATTTTAGTTTTTTTAAAAAACCTCCAACACGTCAAAAACTGTCAATTTTTGCACATGTCATACGTCATCAAGATGTTTTAATATGACACAATATATCTTAAATTTCGGTTTTGGGTACCTTATGGCATTTTCTTTATGAAACTATAACACTTGATTATGGTTGCAAAAAATGCCTTTCTTTCTTACTGAAGCAGTAATTTCAGTTTGATTTAATCAAGCAACTCGTGCAATAATTCATTAGAAAACAAATGAAGCAGATATTTTTCGTTTAGAATTTATATTCTGTCAAATTAAACATTCGCTGTTGGTATTTCATTTTAAATCACTCGTTGCTTAGCTACAAATAGATATTTGATGAATTTTTCTCCAAGCAGTCCGGGAAGGGCTGCTAAGCAACACTTCCCGACCTTGGCCTGTAATGTGCCATTTCCCGGACTCAAATCAATGACGTAAAGTGGTATATAGCGTACAGTATGAAATAATAACTATTTCAAATCTGCCCACTCGATTTTTTTTAAACTTTCTGAGCCAATAGAGCTTGCAGTGAACTACGAATTTGTTTTTACTAATCTCCCAAATTTTACTAGAACGCCTTCGAGTAATTTTTGAAAACCTTGAAATTGATTAATTATTTATTTAAAAAACGCAAACCCCGATCGCTATAAACTTTTATCAGTTCGATAGACTATTTGAAGAACTTTATTAGAAGAATTTCCAACTATTTTAAATGTTAATAAGAAACAAAAACCGGTACTTTTTAATATCAACAACGCGTTTTCCGGCAGTTACGTGACTTTAACTACGCCTATTAATTTGCTCTAGTTAAAAAATATATTTTTTGCATATTTTTAATAACTTCTCAAATAAAGCTATTATAGCAATTTTTATCCGACATCCGAAGCGGAATTTGTAATTAGCTCTAAAGCACGGCGATTGCCTTGCTTTCGTGCAGTTAAGTTGCTGCTACTATGCGTACAGATACGATACGAAAACCAATTGCACAGGCTATCGCAAGTTCAAAGTCTAGCTGCTTGTTTTCTTAGCAATCTAACAGTCGATGAACTGTACAACCTTATAATTATAAAAAATTACACTTCTGCAAATTTACCGTATTTGCAAAAGTGTAATTAATATCTAGTATGGGAAAGTCCACTCAAAGTTAACACTTCAGCTTATTTTTGGTTATACCACGGATTTCTGCATATGGAGACGTATGCAGATTGTTTCGCGGAGTAGGATTTCAACCAGGTTTGTAATATGGTGAGGATCAAAGTAAACGCGATCATTTTTAGAATGGTGTCCGACTTACGTATTATAACCACTATTCTTTAAGACTTTAACTTCTTGAGGACTATCTCAAGGCTCCACCCTCATCCTAATGCCGCAGTTTTAGTTTCTCTACAAAATGTTTTCACATTATATACGTGTTTTAATATTTATGGAATAAGATCAAGTCACGTGTTTGGTGGAAGTGGTCTTGAGGTAGAACACGTGCTTATCAATAGAAGGATTCCGGGTTCAATTCCCATAAAGTTCGTGTAAGTAATCGTAGTATTTTTTAAGTTACTTTAAAATGTTCGAAAAGAATTATTACTACGTATTGTAAATAACACCTGCAATAAATAATGAAAACTGATTTTTTTAATTCATTTTTTAAATAGTCAAAAAAATATCCTATCGCTGTAAATAGTAAAAGATGAGAGCGACAGTTAGGAATGTACAGAGCAAACCATGAAAGTTTGACGTTTTTGTTTACATTGCTCTATGAAATCTAGTAGTTAATAACTTGATTTTTACGTCTATAAACTCACTCGAGTGCGCAGTTTATTAAATATGAATATTTGGCAGAATGATTAACGTGTGGTGACGGTAGAAATCTGTTTCACAACGAAGTGAATTGTGAAAACACAAAAACGTCTTTCCGTTCAATTTCATATTGCAGCAATGGCGGCTGGTGGTGTGGCATAGTGGGAAGGCAGTTTATAAAAGTATGTGAAAAACGCACCGCAGGCGTGGCCTATTTGAACGTATTTTAAGGGCACATGATATATTAGGATATCCTTAAAAAATGCAAAGTTTTGCATATCTTCAGAATTAAAATTTAAAATTTAAACAGTAAAATGACGGGTAATAACTTTTCGTTTAAAATTTGCTGTGTTTTTAGTTTTCTGAATGTGCTCTTTGAAGGTACTATTGAAGTATTAATGTCCACCATTAAATTTATTAATCGTGTACAATACAACAAGACCTCACATTTTTAGCGGATAATTTGTTTTATACATGAAACATTGTTGCTTGGCAACGCGCGAAAACACAAACCATCCATATAAAATTCCCGACTGCGGAGCAGGAAGGAATTTTGCACACCTTTAGTAATTCAATTAGTATAATGGATATGTAATATATTTGTGAAATATGTTATGTATATTTAAGAAGTAGTAAACAGCCTTTCTCAAAAAAAAACTTTTATTTTGACAAAAAATATGAATTTTTAACGTTACGGGCGACGTAAATAATTACCCCAAACCATTTAATTTTAAGATTTTAACGTGCCATAACCATCAAGATCACTTGAATTATACCTAGATTTTTTTTGGTGGTTGTCTAAAATCTAAAGCTGTTGAATCTCGCGCTCTCACCATTCTGAAACTAGAAGACCGTATGATGAAGGAAATTAGAAGAATTCATGACGATTTTTTACAGAATTTTAGGCGAAAATTACCAGTGACGGATACTAGTGAAAATATGATTTTTTTTTTAAATACGATTCAGCCAGTAAACTGCTTAACTCAATTGACTAACGCCATCATTTCTCTAAAAAATATTTGCTATCTGATATGACAATGTGATATGCCCTGTATGACCACCCCGACAAACGTCCAACCTCCGTGGCTTAACCTGTACTAAAAGGGTCAAATAACGTATGGGACATAAGTTTTGAGAAAAAAATCAACAGGCTTAATCAGCAAAATAACGAAATTTTATTCAAACTTAATTGTTAATGGTTAGTTTTACATCTTTTGGCAACATGAAAATTAATCTACAAAACTGATAGCGGACCATGGTCCTCAATGGCATCCAATTTGGCTAAGACTTGTCTCATCTTCCTTTGGACGATGTTCGGGTCCACTTCCCGAATTTTTCTAAAAATTCGTGCCCGCAATTGTTGTTCATTTTGGGCCTCCCAACCGTTTTCATAAACCTTTCGACACAATAATGACCAAAATTCTTCTATTGGCCGAGCTTGAGGGACATTTGGGGGGTTATCTTCTCTCGGTACATATTTGACGTTATTCTGATCCAACCATACCCGAGTCCTCATGGCGTAATGGCACGAAGCAAGATCAGGCCAAAATATTATATCGTCGTTCTGATGATGGATATTAATAAAATTAAGCATTTTTGGTAAACATCTTTGGGTATAAATCTCAGCATTTACAGCTTCTCCCCGAACTCGGCCAACATAGGCATTGTACCAGTCTATTAATCCTGTTTTGTGCCAAAACACGAGGTCTTCCAGTTTTCAGCAAATTAGTACAAGGTATACCCTCTTCCCATTCTCTTGTTGTCCTATAAATCGTTGCCTGGCTAACATTTTCATCTCTGAACAAGTTAACAATTTCACATTTGGGCAACCGTCCAACAATGCGATAGATACTTTGGCGAATTTCAAGTTTGTACGACATTTTGAACTTAGTTATTGAATAAATTTGACATTTATCAATAAAAACAAAACATGATTTGTTTACCGGTTTCATGGTAACTAGATCAGACATCAAAATCTAGTAGAAATTTCAAGGCAAACTTTTTCTCAAAACTTATGTCCCATACGTTATAAGTGGTTTCAAGTAATTGGTTCAACCAATTAAACATTTGATATGTGAATAATTCGCTTAAACGTTACCCTGCCATTGACAGTTGAGTTGGAATTTTTGTACGAAATCTGCTTATTCAAGTTATTTATACGGCTCATTCCCACATAACGGGAGAATTACACTTGTAAAAATTTAAAAAAAAAAAGTGCTTTCCCACTGTATTTTTTGGCCTGATTGGCTGGCCAGAACCTCAAAGTATATTATTTTTATATTGGCCACGAAAGATACTGCTTCTAAAAGTCATGGACATATGTTTTTCAAAAAGATATTTGGAAAATCGTCAATTCCGTAACGTATCTTTCAAGCCACCTCAAAATCAGAAGAATTGCGGAAATCATTATAAAATGCATTAAAACTCTAACCAAAGACTATTAGTTCTGTTACAACTTTATAGGTTGCTTCAATTTACAGTTATTTGCTTTCCTTTCTTCCATAAAGTCGCATAATACATATTTTTGAGGAAAACCAATGTGTTTATTTTGGTATCAGCAAACATTTTGAAGTTTTCAATAGAATTTCAAATGTTTTTAACAGTTTTCATATGCAAGAATTTAATTACTGCCTTAATTCTGCTATACTTCATAATTACTTTAATACTTTTGCATGAATGAGGTGCGTTACCGAAATGACATTCTGTATCGAAATGATGAGGATGTTACCGCAATGATCTTGTTAGGTTTTCATGCAGTGTTAATAAATATGCAACTAGTTTAATTGAAAAGTATTTATTGAAATAAATGTAGCAAGACAAAAGTTTATAAAATTAAGCAATATTCAAACAAAATTTGCAGTAGCAAACAAAAATTTATAAAATCAAGCAATTTTCATACAAGATTTGCATTTAACTATATTTTTACCACTTATGTGTAATTTGTTTCTTAAAATACAGTTTGTATGAAAAGTTCTTCTACAAGTCGTGCATTTAGTTCCCATATTTTGCATACTAAAACCATAAGTACAGAGAAAACATATTCCAGAAGATAGCAATGGATTTTTAATCTTAAGTTGTGAGACTTCCTCTGTTTCTTTCGATGCACCTGCCAAAATACCAATATATTCTGACGTTAGTTTTTGGTTTAATATAATATTGGAAAATAATTTTTTATCTATCTTTATTTGTTTTTCTTTAAGCTTCTTTTGATGAAATTTTTCATATGCAGCTTCTCTGTCTTTTTTAAATTTAATTTTCAAATCTGCGAATTTTTTTATCCATTTTTGTTACCTGCCAGAAGTGATATTTTTAGTACGTATTAGTTCTTTTACTGTTAACGTCATTTCGGTAACGTCTGAATCATTCCGGTAACACCACAAAAGATATCTTACCGTTACCGAAATGACCAGTACCGAACTGACATTTTCACATTAAATCGAATGAATTCACCTCTGTTTTAGCACCTAGGTGAAAATAATTTTGAGGTTATGTAAAGGAACACCGAGCAAGTTAACGATAATAGTAAATTTTTGAAATTAATTTATTATTCTATCATGACTAGTGTTACCGAATTGACATGTATTAAAGGTACGCTCGTAATTTATGTCATTCAAATTACAATTAGAAAAAAGTCATGCAATAAAAGCAAAACGACTTAACCGCGATGCATTCAACACTGTCTCACAATGAATACACAACAAAGTAGCACTCGATACAATGTTTAATGAAGCCGGTAGGCTAATTGACACTGAACACTACACAAGTGACAACAAACCTTGGGACAAGAAAGAATCGCTAATTATTAATTTATATTAACGTATTGACGTGTTTCTATTTGTATGGAGGACAGAAGATAGATGTGAAATCATGATTATTCCCATGTGCAGTTTTTACAAGCAGCACAATAAAAGTATTTGACCTTCAAATATCGAAAATCCTGTTTGGGACACGTTACCGAAATGATATTATGGTTACTAACGATGCTGGAAAATGCCAATAAAGTCACATAATATATAAAGTTAATGCATTTTGTAACAGATAAACTAGCTCTGCAATTAGTATTGGCATAATTTTTTTGAAATTCAAAAGCACCGAATTGCAATTCAGCCGGGACAACAATTCTCCCGTTATGTGAGAATGAGCCATACGTTCTTGCGTAAAATTTGAAAATGTGATTATCACAATTAAATATTAAATGTGACGCAGAAGCGTTCTATTAAAACCCGTGTACATGTGATTTTGCTATAACGGTAGGCACAGTTGACTAGGAGGGGGTGTATAAATAGAAAGCAAAATCTTCTCTGTGTTGTGGGATCTTTCAATGCTTCGAAAATGTAGTATTCACGATCTTCAATCACCAGGTTAATGCATCGCTATCTACTTACTACTCCAGTATAATGACCTCTTCGGATAGTACGGTGTGCTTAGTGCTGCAATGCGGATAAATAGTAAACCCACGGCGCCTCGAGCTACCTTACACCATCGTGATTATTATAGTTTTTTTATGGCCGGCCAACAACACGAAGGAGCAAATTTGTTTCGAACGTGTAGGCAATTTTGGGAGATTCAAGAAACGTGCACTGTCTCATATGTATATGTAGCATGATTATAATTATATACATTTCTTCATGAAAGTCCTTTGTTTTTTTGACGAAGTCTACACCAAATAAATTTAAACATCTTCAAGGTTTTTTAAATTTGGGTAGTCCTTGTCTTATAAAATCAAATTAAAATGTGATTTTGAAGAAACCATCAGATGGTAAAAAATCGTTTTAAAAATAAGTATAATTTTCTTTATGAATATAATAGAATTGTTTTCATCAATTGTTCGTTTCTTCTAATAATTGTCAACAATTTCGCGTGTTTGCTCTTTTCTTACTAATTTTCAAAGCAAACAAGCCAAATACGAATGTGTTAATATAAAATTATCACACTTCAAGGGTAATAACCTTAAAAATGTAATATCTTTTTAGCTGTTTGAAACGGCAAAATCCAAAAAGCAACGAAAAAACGCTGAAAGCTAAATCAATTTGAATTTCTGATAAATGTTTAGTGCATAAACTTTATTAGCCTGTAAGTTCTTTATTATTAGATTTGCAGGCGCATTATGAGTGTTAATATAAAGTATGGATACAAGCGTATATTTCCACAATTTTAGTTTTTTTAAAAAACCTCCAACACGTCAAAAACTGTCAATTTTTGCACATGTCATACGTCATCAAGATGTTTTAATATGACACAATATATCTTAAATTTCGGTTTTGGGTACCTTATGGCATTTTCTTTATGAAACTATAACACTTGATTATGGTTGCAAAAAATGCCTTTCTTTCTTACTGAAGCAGTAATTTCAGTTTGATTTAATCAAGCAACTCGTGCAATAATTCATTAGAAAACAAATGAAGCAGATATTTTTCGTTTACTTAATAAAAATGTGACAAAAAAGAGTTTTTATTATACCTGAATCATAATCTCTGCTTTTGAAACTAAAAAGCGTGCATAATCGGGCGTTTAAAGCACTAGGGCTTTAAAGTTGCCTAGGTAACAACAAATTCACCTACAAATTTTGAACAATGATAAATACACAGGTAATCAGAACTAATCTTTATTTACTTAAATGAATATGAAACGTACAATTGGTGTTGTTTGAAATTTGTGAACCAGAAGCTTTAATCATCTCATTAATCGCTGTTCAGCTTGTTCGGCTAACATTCTAATCTCAGATGAAATTTCCATGTTTTCATTTATTTTGTAATTCACGAACACAAAGTCGAAACAGACTTTACAAATCAACAAATTTATAATAAATATACATAGCAACGAAACAACAATTGCTAACCGTTTCTATATCAACGATTAATGACACAGATTACTTCGGAAAAGGGATTTCAATTTCCATTTTTTTGTTATAATTTTCAGATTGCAGTGCAGGTATAATAAATAATAGCGTATAATACACGTGTATAAGAGCCTTTAAAGCACTGCTCCGTTAAAAGGCACTCGGCTTCGCCTCGTGCTTTTAAACCCGTCGCGCTTGCTTTAGAAGCTTGCTTATACACTTGTATTATAATATACTATTTTAGAATTAGCTTAGAATTTTTATTGGGTTATATAACGGAGCGGATTTAATAAACTCAAATTAATAATAATTAATATTGGTGCCTACAGGACTTTGATAACACATCTATCTTATTCTATATGTTAAATCCAGATCTCTTCAACCTGTCTCATATTATACTGCCTCTGGGTTCCCGTTCCTAGAAGCCACACCTTTGCGCGTTTATTATATAAGGCGATTATTTCTATCCACTGCTGTCCAGTGGACCAGTACAGTTTTCGTTTGAAACAAGAAAGTCGGGTTTTTACTGTTTGTTTGTATTACTGGAACATAATCTGCTGATGACTGTCATTACGGAAACAAACGCCATGGAGGAAACAACGGGGTCAAGGTCGCAAGGCGGCAAATACCGGCGGGCGGTAGTTGTCTACTGCTTTACATATTTTTCATAGGCCTATTTAAAAAAACATTTGTTTTATTATTTAACGAAAATTAACTTTAATGCCCGATTACTCAAAAACAAAATATCCAATACATACAAATTGTCATATTATTTGATAGCCCTTAATAAGTATAATCAAGTGATGTAAAAATGTTTTTAGAAATATGAGAATTGTAAATATACTAGCTCTAAAAATTTTGATCATTTTCAAAAGATTATTTCTAAAAAACTGCCCACACCATTTTCTGAGCCGATAGAGCTTGCAATAAACTACAAACTTGTTTTTATACTGGTCTCCCAAATTTTACACTGACGCCCTCTAGGAATTCTTGAAAATTTTGAAATTCATTAATTATTTATTCATTTATGAGAATCAGCTAGAATTTTTAACTATTAAAAAAATTAAGGAGAACGATACATTTTAATATCACAGCATGTTTTCCGGCAGTTACGTGATTTTAACAACGCCTATCAATTAGCTCTAATAAAAAAATATTTTTCATTCTTTGCATACTTTTAAATAAAGATAAATAAAGTTGTTATAACCATTTTTAATCCAAGGTCGTGAGAGCCTTTACGTAATCGGCGAGCGCGCCGTACGTAACCAACGCCTTGGGTCTGCAGCGGCCGGCTTGTGCCGGCTGCAGATGACTAGATGTACATTTAAATCACTTCTTGACGCTAAAATATTTATAACGTAAAAAGTGTGGGAAAGTACCAGCGACTTGCTTCGTCCATTTTGTTAATTAAAGTATCTTATTAAATTATCTTAAAAATAAATACAGAATCTTGTTCTACCTCTGACCGTCCCTGATGATCCAGCTTAAGCGTGGAATTTTTAACTCTCGTTTATTTAATATAAAACCATTAATTTTTAAAGTTTAAGAGTATGTAGAATGCGTCACAGAGAAAATATAGTCCGTAGATAAGTAAGTTAACAGTCCAACCTATATACGAACTTTGTCCATAACCAAAGATGTTGGACTGCTAACCTTTTCATGGACTTTGATTGCGGAATTGCCGATAAACAAATGATAGCGTCTTCCAACAAAATTTAAAACAAAAATTAGTGACTTTTTCATTCTGTGCATACTTTTAATAACTCTATAAATAAAGTTGTTATAAGCATTTTTAATCCAAGGTCGCGAGAGAATTTCCTATCGCCTTTACGTAATCGGCGAACGCGCCGTACGTAACCAACGCCTTGGGTCTGCAGCAGGCGGCTTGTACCGGCTACAGATGACTAGATGTAAATTTCAATCACTTCTTGACGCGGGAATATTCAAAACGTAAAAAGTTTGTTAAAGTACCAGCGACTTGTTTCGTCCATTTTTTTATTAACGTATGTTATTAAATTATCTTAAAAATAAATACAGAATCTTGTTCTACCTCTGACCGTGGCTGATGATACGGATTAAGCGGGAAATTTTTAACTGCCGCTTATTTAATATAAAACCATTAATTTTTAAAGAGAAAATATGGACAAAGTCCGTAGATAAGTAAGTTAACAGTCCAACCTATCTAGGCACTTTGTCCATAACCAAAGATGTTAGACTGCTAACCTTTACATAGACTTTGATTATGGAATTATGGATAAACAAATGATAGCCTCTACCCTCTACTAACAAAATTTAAAACAAAAATTAGTGACTGTAAACTATTTTGTGAAGCACTTTGCTCCTGGTTAGACTTTTCAATGGTACTAACTTTCTTAAGTTTCTGAATCACGTTTTTTTTTATCTCTTTCATTGCCCGCATGGGCGGATAGCTATATAAATAAAATTTTCTCCCATCTTGCATCATTTTGCTCAGATACTTTTACTATTTAGAAAATTAAGAAGGAAAACGATACTTTTTAATATCACAACGTGTTTTCCGGCAGTTACGTGATTTTAACTACGCCTATCAATTAGCTCTAATAAAAAAAATTTTTTTTCATTCTGTGTATACTTTTAATAACTCTATAAATAAAGTTGTTATAAGCATTTTTAATCCAAGGTTGTGAGAGAATTTCCTATCGCCTTTACGTAATCGGCGAACGCGCCGTACGTAACCAACGCCTTGGGCCTGCAGCAGGCGGCTTGTACCGGCTACAGATGACTAGATGTAAATTTCAATCACTTCTTGACGCGGGAATATTCAAAACGTAAAAAGTTTGTTAAAGTACATACCAGCGACTTGTTTCGTCCATTTTTTTATTAACGTATGTTATTAAATTATCTTAAAAATAAATACAGAATCTTGTTCTACCTCTGACCGTGGCTGATGATACGGATTAAGCGGGAAATTTTTAACTCCCGGTTATTTAATATAAAACCATTAATTTTTAAAGAGAAAATATGGACAAAGTCCGTAGATAAGTAAGTTAACAGTCCAACCTATCTAGGCACTTTGTCCACAACCAAAGATGTTAGACTGCTAACCTTTACATAGACTTTGATTATGGAATTATGGATAAACAAATGATAGCCTCTACCCTCTACTAACAAAATTTAAAACAAAAATTAGTGACTGTAAACTATTTTGTGAAGCACTTTGCTCCTGGTTAGACTTTTCAATGGTACTAACTTTCTTAAGTTTCTGAATCACGTTTTTTTTTATCTCTTTCATTGCCCGCATGGGCGGATAGCTATATAAATAAAATTTTCTCCCATCTTGCATCATTTTGCTCAGATACTTTTACTATTTAGAAAATTAAGAAGGAAAACGATACTTTTTAATATCACAACGTGTTTTCCGGCAGTTACGTGATTTTAACTACGCCTATCAATTAGCTCTAATAAAAAAAATTTTTTTTCATTCTGTGTATACTTTTAATAACTCTATAAATAAAGTTGTTATAAGCATTTTTAATCCAAGGTTGTGAGAGAATTTCCTATCGCCTTTACGTAATCGGCGAACGCGCCGTACGTAACCAACACCTTGGGCCTGCAGCAGGCGGCTTGTACCGGCTACAGATGACTAGATGTAAATTTCAATCACTTCTTGACGCGGGAATATTCAAAACGTAAAAAGTTTGTTAAAGTACCAGCGACTTGTTTCGTCCATTTTTTTATTAACGTATGTTATTAAATTATCTTAAAAATAAATACAGAATCTTGTTCTACCTCTGACCGTGGCTGATGATACGGATTAAGCGGGAAATTTTTAACTCCCGGTTATTTAATATAAAACCATTAATTTTTAAAGAGAAAATATGGACAAAGTCCGTAGATAAGTAAGTTAACAGTCCAACCTATCTAGGCACTTTGTCCACAACCAAAGATGTTAGACTGCTAACCTTTACATAGACTTTGATTACGGAATTATGGATAAACAAATGATAGCCTCTACCCTCTACTAACAAAATTTAAAACAAAAATTAGTGACTGTAAACTATTTTGTGAAGCACTTTGCTCCTGGTTAGACTTTTCAATGGTACTAACTTTCTTAAGTTTCTGAATCACGTTTTTTTTTATCTCTTTCATTGCCCGCATGGGCGGATAGCTATATAAATAAAATTTTCTCCCATCTTGCATCATTTTGCTCAGATACTTTTACTATTTAGAAAATTAAGAAGGAAAACGATACTTTTTAATATCACAACGTGTTTTCCGGCAGTTACGTGATTTTAACTACGCCTATCAATTAGCTCTAATAAAAAAAAAATTTTTCATTCTGTGCATACTTTTAATAACTCTATAAATAAAGTTGTTATAAGCATTTTTAATCCAAGGTCGTGAGAGAATTTCCTATCGCCTTTACGTAATCGGCGAACGCGCCGTACGTAACCAACGCCTTGGGTCTGCAGCAGGCGGCTTGTACCGGCTACAGATGACTAGATGTAAATTTCAATCACTTCTTGACGCGGGAATATTCAAAACGTAAAAAGTTTGTTAAAGTACCAGCGACTTGTTTCGTCCATTTTTTTATTAACGTATGTTATTAAATTATCTTAAAAATAAATACAGAATCTTGTTCTACTTCTGACCGTGGCTGATGATACGGATTAAGCGGGAAATTTTTAACTGCCGCTTATTTAATATAAAACCATTAATTTTTAAAGAGAAAATATGGACAAAGTCCGTAGGTAAGTAAGTTAACAGTCCAACCTATCTAGGCACTTTGTCCATAACCAAAGATGTTAGACTGCTAACCTTTACATAGACTTTGATTACGGAATTATGGATAAACAAATGATAGCCTCTACCCTCTACTAACAAAATTTAAAACAAAAAT
This sequence comes from Ctenicera cuprea, assembly GCA_958336395.1. Classification (NCBI taxonomy): domain Eukaryota; kingdom Metazoa; phylum Arthropoda; class Insecta; order Coleoptera; family Elateridae; genus Ctenicera; species Ctenicera cuprea. The sequence goes on along the minus strand of OY284486.1, from coordinate 69,504,137 downwards.
TAGTGACTGCAAACTATTTTGTGAAGCACTTTGCTCCTGGTTAGACTTTTCAATGGTACTAACTTTCTTAAGTTTCTGAATCACGGGTTTTTATCTCTTTCATTGCCCGCATGGGCGGATAGCTATATTAATAAAATTTTCCCATATCTTGCATCATTTTGCTCACATATTTTTTCATTATTTCCAAAGTAGTTCAAGGTAATCCGGAATATGTGATTCGCGATTCTCTGACGAGACTTCTTGGGGCCTCAAGAATATTCTTAGTTTCTTTCATGTCAAACAATTTAGTTTAGAAATTATCACAAGCAGTGTAAACCGGCAAGATAAACTGCACTTTTACTAATTTAATTTGCAGAATATACATAGACCGCTACGGCAGTTTCTATTACCTACATAAAAAGTAGGAGACTTATAGATAGATATGCAGCATCGATTTCTCTAACGTTGTTATGTTTTGAGGAGTGTTCTAATCCCAATGGGGCAAGAGAGCAAAGTTTCTTTTGTTCGCCCACGTTAAAATCTCCAACAGATAGAAGAATCGTGAATTATATTTTTTTAACCATTATCACTAAGTAAAAGATTTATTGCATTAAAATCCTGGTATTAGTAAAGTGGTAATAAATGGCGCAAACAAAATAAATAACACAGGGCGTTTGTAGTTTACTGTACACGCAATATTTCGGTTTAGTTTCAAAGCCAATAAAGGGTTTCTAATCTCAAGCTTATCAGAATTATTCTTTTAACTAAGTGACTTTATATTTAAAATATTAATAGTTAGTTTATTACAACACTAGATTTTGCAGGTATATTTTTCTTTAATTATATGTGAAATCAGAAAAAAATTGTCAAGTTCAAAAATTAGCTTTGAAACAAAAACAATCAGCTATTTTTTTTAACTTAATTCGTTTTGATAATTGAGCATCCAGATTTAAAACGCCCTCTTCCTGTTCCTTTCTTTGAATTTGGTCTATGTACCCGTGAGAAAAATCTAAGATCAAATTAAAACAAGCATTGCGGTTTCATTGTGTTTTCTTGTTACAATTAAATTTGTTCTTAAGGTACTTTAGCCTCACAAAAGGCTAGAGAATAGCCTGAGATGGGTATTTCTTGATTAAGGTACTTGCAAAACGATGAAGATGAGGCTGTATAAATAGTGAAAGTTATGTTTTCCAGGTTGTCTGCATGCAACAATGAAGGTTTATGAACTATTGTTCAACGTGGCCTATATTTATCTTCAATTACATTTTACGTTTAACGCCTTTTATATCCTATTATTTCAATCTACGGTTGAATGATCGTTAAAGTGACTAGTAAGTGGTTCCGCTAATAAATAAACAAACTTATTATGCGGAGTTGTTTTAACAAATTAGAACTCCAAGATGGTTGCAGATTCCTCCCAAATTAAAGGCAGATAATACATTTGATTAATATATTTTCAGACTTTCTTCGGCAAACATAAAATTTTAAGTTTTTTGGATCTGAAATACTTTTGTTTATTTCGCATAATTATCTGTTAAAAAATGTTATTTTTTACTTTCCTATACTTTCAGTATAGGGAAGTATTGATTTCATGCAAATTTTCAAAATCGAGATTTTGACGGAAATACATGTTTTGGGCTTCCAGGATCCTAAAAAAGTGGTTTTTAAAAAATGTCTGTCTGTGGGTGGGTGGGTTACGCTCCATATCTCCGGAACGGCTAGACCGATTTTGATGTGCTTTGGAATGAAGGGGTATATCAAAAATTCACCGACAAAATAAGCTTTTAAAAGGAATCCGAAACCGGAAGCGGAAGTTAGACATGTTTTTTTGGTAGCATTTTTTTAAGAAACGGAATTTTGGAAATTTTAATAGTGGAGATTAAAGAAGGCCTTAGGACAAATCAAACGATTTTTTACCTCTCTAGCTTTAAAATGGCGGCCGCTACGAATTTTTTAACATTTCGACTTTAACGCCCATTTACTCAAAAACCAGTTATCTGATTGGAATCAACTACATCTTGTTTGGTAGCCCTTCAAGGGTACTATACCATGAAATATAATTAATTTTGAAAATATAAAAACGATCGCAATGACATCACTCCAAAATTTTTGAATTTTTCAAAAAAATATTTCTCAAAAACTGCCCACACGTTTTTGTTTAAACTTTTTAAGCTGATAGAGCTGAAAATCTTCTACAATTTATTTTTTTGCGCATTGCTATAATTTCACTGTGACGCCCTCTGTGAATTTTTGAAAATTGAAAATTGGTACCCTTTTATTTATTTAACGGGGGGCAATAAAATATTTTTGTTAATGTGAAATAGCTCACCATTGATAGCAAAATCCGAATATAACAATATTTTTTTGATACTTTAATATTTAGGGGGCTACTGTTCCCCCTCCCCCCCAAAATGTTCGCTACAAAATTAAAAAATTGATTTCTTCTTTTGTTTGCTCTAGGAGAATCTTTTTACAAAAAATCAAAAAATCGAATTGTTTGCCCCTTAATAATCGTTTTGTCCTTAGAAGAATTTCACATACTTTCTACAGCAGTTGTTACTAGTCGTTTAATGTTCAGTGTAGGCTAACTTTTTTATTGTAATAGATAGACTCGCAAACCCAAGAGAAAAGTTGAAGGGCAAATTCTTCTCGATTGTATTTAAGAAAAAAACTTGAGTTTCTAATTTTAATATGGCGGCCACGGTAAAAAATAACTTTTTTTTAAATGGAAACGTAGCATTTTGGCTTTAAAATCAGAAATGTTTTGAAATTCTAAATACAAATTAATGAGAGTAATTTCATGCTAAAAATAATACTTCTCGAGTTATTAATATATTTTCAAATATCAATTTTCGGGGTTCCGTTGATTCAGTCCGAATATTTTACCCAACCTTATGCTTGCAGCGTGCGCAGCCGTCGGTCTTTCTTCAACCGCTTCAAGATGTTACAACTTATAAGAACTATTTACTTTAACTAGTCGTGTCTAGACAGGTGTATATCGAAAGCGTTGGAAAATATAAAACAATGTTAATTTATAAGTATAGGAAAGTCCAGGCGAAGTGTTTCGCTCATTTTTTATATCACATCTGTATTCTCATAGACGGTATGCCATTGGTTATTTACTGCTTGTTATAGTATTACGAGCAAGTAGTTAAAACGATAAAATATAAAATACTTTAAAAAATGTGAAAAAAAAACATTTTTGAGGTATGAGAAAGTGTGAGAAGTGTTTTGCCCGTTTGTTCGTTTTCGAAACTGCAAAAAACATACATTTCTGTCACATTCTTGCTCCTGTCTCTGGCCTACATTTGTATGATAATTATTAAGGTGAATGTTTACAATTACCTCGTTCTTTTGTACACGTTCTGTAAAATTGAAGCATCTGTCGAACCTTGTTAATTTCTTATAAAACAATTTGTTAAAAAAGAGCGTAACTAAAATTTAGTTCGGGCAACCTGAATGAAGAAAAACAGATCACGAAGCTTATTCGATTGGTTACTACCATCACGAGTTTACCTCCTGATTTAGTCAAATTCTGAGTTCTCAACTTATTGTTAATTTAATTTAAAGTCTGGCTGTTTTTGTCCTTCCATTTCTCCTAGTTCATGGTTGAAAGGAATGTCTTAACAGCTGACCGACTTTGTCAAACCACGAAGACACATCGTGCGGTATTTTGATAATCAAAGTTTATTTAATTAACTGTTTTTAATTCACGTATTAAAAAAAATCGTCAATGTCATGTTATTTTTGTTTTACTGCTAACACAATGTGATTTTCTTATGCAATTTTAAAACTGACCTACGTATGTGGTGACCGCGAGGAGTAAATTCCGTTAAAATCTGTATAAAATCAATTCAATTTATTCATCTTCCTAGGATATTATAATAAAAATAAGGAAATACGAGTATATGTCACCTTAACCTTACGAAACAATCTCTAAAAATTAATTACAAAAAATTACGTGAATAGAAGTCACTACAAAAGAGGCTCCTAACAAAAGCATCCCAAAAAACCACTAGAAACGATTTTTTAAAAGAACAGCGAAAGGTAAACGTTTCGAACAAAAAACTTAAACAAAATGTTTTTGGAAAACACTGGTTTAAGGAAAACGGTACGATTTTCCAAAACAATATTTAATATCTTCTATCTTCTTTAGACTAACGATTTCAAAGCCGTGCTAAAAAAATTAAAAGAAAAATCGGACATTCCTAAAGTGGTGTTTCCAAAAAAGTTTATTTCTAAGAATATTTAACGCAGAATATTATATTTAAGATTATTTCCATAACTTTTCCTAATTTCTTTAAAGAACCTTATCTTGTATAGGCACTTTTGATATTTTTCCAGGTTGTTTTATCACGTCAAAACTGAAATTGAAGCAAAGATGTAGTAACCTTAGTAAGTCATGCAGATATTTGTTACGCACATTACTGCACGAACTCAACTCTAAACAGGTAACAATACATAACCATTGTCATGGAAACCGTTCACTTACTATTCGTAATCATAAATGTCAACTGTATCGTGAAACAGCGTATTATAATTTAATATATTGTAAATAAATGCCTTAATCCGGCTAAAATTTTACGCAGATTTAGCTCACAGTTTCAAGTAAGTACACTCAAGAAGTCACAAGTATTTGAATCGGCTACACGCATTAAAAATGGCCGTTAGACTGTTCGTGACAATCCAGGAAGAGAAGTTCAATTGCAACAAGAATCATTCCTACCGTCAAACATGTTGTTTGTTTTCTCTAGTAATGGAATATTTTGAATGAAAATAATCGAACAATTCGATTATCGAAATATTTCGAATGGTTACAGAAAACAATTCGAATGATGGCATGGTTTTAAAATTCTCGGTTTTATCCGATTCGAAAGCGAATGCCCCTTGAAGTTACAGCCATTACACTAGCCAGCTGCAAATTTTCAGTTCGAATGCATAATACTACGTGTTGTAATGTGAATGCAGACAGAATTCACGGAATACAAGCAAACACGCAACGAGATAATAATGATTTAATTTTAACATTAAAATACAATGTTTTTGTCTCTGGTCTCATTTAAAAAAATAATTGATTTTTAAACAGAATTTTATATCCACTTTTGCACTTTATAGAAACATTACCCAAACAAGCTGGAATTAGCGATGAAATGTGATGAAATTAATAAAAATACTACTCGAAGCCAAAGGTTTTGCGCTGTTTTTGCTCATAAGAACGAGAATTCGTGAAGCAAGCAGAAAGCGATTTTACTACTTTTACCGCATAGGCACATCCAAATGAACCATTCGATTATTATTTTATTCGAATGACAATCATTCGATTTTAAATGATCAACGTTTCAACACATTTAATGACAGCAGGAAGGACGCTTGTTGCGGTTGAACCTCTTCTTCTTGAATTGTCATGTCACAAACAGTCTCACGACCGTTTTTAATATAGTGAGCTCATTGAAATACTGTGACTTTTTAAGTTTTTTTTAAACTGTAAGCTATCTCTGCGTAAAATTTCAGCTGGTTTGACAGACGTATTAAGTATTAACGACGAATTGTTGATAATTGACGTTTTTACATCCGCCATGTCAAATAACATGGGAATGTTCTCCGGTTTTGACGTGAACTATCCTCGTACATTACTAAAGTGTTTTATTTTCTTTCTTCAATAGACTGTTTTCAACGGTCTTTATCCAACAGCTTTTTTTTTATTTTACGGCTTTTTATTTATTATTCGATTTTTCTTTTCATTCTTTTATTTGATGGTTTTTTTAACTTCTTTTGGTATGAAATTATTCTCATATACTTTTTCCTTAAGTCTGTACAGTCTGTATTAGATGGGACTTAAAATCAATTAATATTGTTATATACATAATATTTAAAGTTGCAAGTTATTATATACCTGTGTATAGTTTCTAGAAAATTTTGGAAAGCTCTGACGTTTGCTAATTATTACCACATACATGCATGTGCACCGCCAAAGCGTCGCCCGGGCCCTTGTAAGTCGGCCAAAGCGTCATGCGTTGGCCACCCTTTGTCGCGCAAAAGAGTGGGCTGCCCTTTGTCGCGCGAAAGAGTGGGCTGCCCTTTGTCGCGATAAACCGACGCGAGCGGTAGTTATTACCTATATTTACTAAGAAGTAATGCTTAGAAATATTTACTTTTCCTGCTTCTGATTTAATTATTTTTTTACAAACTTATTGTTAAGTGAATATATTTCTTTTGATTAGTTAAAAATTATTCTTTTTAATCACCCTCCAGGCAGGGCTTGATAACGACTGAGCTCCACCTGACCACCCCCTCGCTACGGGCTTGCATGCACGGACTCGCACCGGAACACGTTTGGTAGAAGAGTACCAATACCATCCCCCCATATTTGATTTAGTAATAATTCTTTTGCTATTGTTTTCCTTTAATTAAAAACACAAAATTTTTGATAATTGGTCCAAAATTAGTTGTTATAATCAAATTACAACGAAGATGTAAATGTGTAACAGTGGAACTAGTTAAACGGTTAAAACTCTGATCAGTCAGTTAATTAAGGAATTCCTAAGATGTATAAGGATTAAAAATAATAACTAAAAATAAGCAAATACGGTTGTATATCTGTTCGTTGATCAAAAACGGTCAAATCGTTTCCTCAATACAGGTGTAACTAAAATAATGGATTCAGCTTGGCCTACAAAGGCTCGAAAGTAGACAAGAGCGAGCATTTTGCAGTAAGGTTGAAAAGAAAGTACCCAGACTTCAGAAGTGGCGTTTTGTAATAAATTACTAATTACTTGAGATGGTATTATTTTATAAAAAGAAATTTTGCACAATGTACCATGCAAGCCATTAATCTCAGGAAAACGTCATAAAATAATTACCGTTAAGTAAATTCGCTAAAGTTCAGTGGCTTCCTTTTGACGGTTCCTGTTCCGTTTGTTTCCATCCGGTCTCATCGGTTTTACACCAAAACAATACTGAAATAAATTTTTTAGCAAATTGCTTTTTCTGTTAATGAATAGAATATTTATAAGTGAAACGTAACTTAATTAACTCTGCAGACACTACTCCACTAACCTTATTTTATGACTTTTAAAATGACAAGCTTACAACAGACGGTGGTTTGTAGATATGCTCACAATTATGAGAATAAGATCATGGTTTTATGTATGTAACTGTTATAACTTACGAGATTTATACTCTATCCAGTGTCTATTTGAATAATTCATTTTTAAGGTTTCTGTTAACTTCTTGCGCCAGCAGCAAGGTTAGATATTAATAGCAATTAACCGCGTTACACTAGCGACTTAAGTATTTCACTGTTGTTTATTACATAGACGTAATTTGTCTACCTGTTATTCTTAAATTTTACCTTCTTTTAATTAACGCAATACAATTAGTTCCGGTTACGTATGGGCGGGATGATTATCCTCCGTGGTCGTGATCGTTTATAACGACCTTGGAAAGGTCTTTTACATTCAACTCATTGTGCTACCTTTCCACGGCTATTTACAAACTTTCTAACAAATTTCACTATACGTTAATAAGTTGTCACGCTAAACGTGACATCTTTTCAATACATAAATTTTTTAATAAATAATGTAGTCTCATACAAAAAGAAATCGAGATTTCGAGATAGAACTTTTAAATTATATCCAGAAATAATTTTAACGCTTAAAAGGTTTTTCCATAACAAAGAAGATGTACAATCACGACTTAATAAACCACTAATTTATAAAACCTTGACGAAGCACGATGCTGAATATTTATGAAAGCAAATATCATTCATTTGCACTCAGAACAACTTCATAAATATTCGATGGTTTTTTGAGGTTACTAGTTTGGTTTGGTTTATTAAATTACCAGTTATTTACGTAGAATTGCTTTGGTTATAATTTTATTAGATTTTTTTGTGTAACTATGATCCACTAAATTTTAGCAGTAATGATTGCACATATTTGTTCACTTAAAAATATGTTAGTAAGAAAGGGTTTTACCGAGTTTAATAATAAGGTTATATTTTAATAACATAACAGCAAATTAATTAAAACTATGTGTAATTGGCATCTTCGCTTGCGAGATGGAACCGCGTCATCGGGCTATGACTCGTGGATTTTTCGTCTTCATTTACGTGGGACTCTACCAGGACGGTGGCAGCTACCACGTCATCGGATTATATTTCACCGACGCGACGTTTCGTCTTCGGTTACGTGAGATATAATCAGAGCTGTGTAAATACCACGTACGTCACTGAGCTATGACTCGGCAACGTTTCTTTTATTAGGATGCAATAGCTATTACGCCATAAAACTGCTCACCGACGTTTCTTCCTATGTTACGGGTCATTACTCGCTGAAGCGACGTTTCGTTCTCAGTTATATACGTATATATGTATATATAAGTATTTTCAGCACGGTGTAGTTACCACAAACCTAATGAATCCCGGTAATTATTGGGACTAAAATACTAAGAAATAAAATATTTTTGAAAATAGAAAACGTAATTATTCTTGAGGTATGCGAAAATTCAGGTGTAAAATGTAAAACATATAAAAAGTATATAAAAGGTAATGTATCATTACTCTTTGACTATTATTTTCTTTGCGATTATAGCTATAGTGCTGTGACATTATTGTGGTTTTCCCGACTAACCGGTTAGCTTTGAACCACCAATCGCACGGGGATTTTTCCGTTAATTCAGACTGGACTTGAATACGACGTGTTTTCCAAGGCAAACTTTTCTATTGTTCATTTCTCTGAAAACTTATAAAATATGTTAAATTAACTATAAAATTTTGTATACAAAGCACTACAACAAAATTAATTTACTTTTTCCCATTAAACAAAGTGGCAAAGTTTTTTTAAATAATATACATTGAATTATTCCATGCGAGGAATATTCATAAACAAAATTTAAAAGATCAGCGGAACACTTGGCGTGGATTTTCCCATTCTTTAGAAATCGTTATTTATTAATTATTTTCAAAAGTGGTATCATACAAGATCACACCACTTGTATCACTCTCTCGGGAGCGTATGGCACCTCGAAGACACCATAGGTGCGGGCACGCTCAGCTGCATGCCGTATTATAAATTTGAAAAAACCAAGAGAAAATTCATTAATTATAAATTGAGAAAGAGAGAGAGGAGAAAAATTAACTTCCCTAAATATTGCTGCACATCAAAATAAAGTTGTCAATCTTATTCTACTATCACTCCCCAGCAATTTAGCCTAAATAGAAACGTTTTCGATTTTCCAAAAATTTAATCGTAGAAATCGTTGCAAAAAAAATAAAAGGGTAAGACACCTGCCAAACTGTACCTTACCATTCAATACTTTTTCTGAAAATTTTCAAAATATTGACAACGTTTACACTTTATAGTTTTTTTTTATTGTCATACATACACATGTAGTAACATTCTGTTCCTCTAGGTCTGTTATAATAACTAAAATTCATGTCGATCTGGCAACTTGTTTTCGAGCAATACGATGTTATAGTCAAAAATTTCAAACAATCGTAGCGCCCACCATTTTGAAGCTAGACAATTAGAGAAAATAGCTTTAGAATTGCCCTAAGATGTTCCATCAGATTATGTTTATAATTTCACCAAATTAAGTTTCTGGTAAATTGTTGTATCAAAACATACCTAACATCCTGAATTAGCATAAAGTTAAAGCTGAAACTTAGCTAGAATATAGCTGTAAGTAAATAGCTATTAAAATAGAACCATTCAAATGTTATAGAAGAGCGTCATCAATTTTAGATATTTTGATTGCAATTTCAAGCACTAAAACTGTTTCAAATACATTTCACACGCTTACGCATTAGCGAAGTATTGAAAGTATTTTATTTCGTCTACAATTTTAATTAAGCAGATTTTCTGTAGGTGAAATTAAATGATTATGTAAATTACTTCATATAATGAATGAATAGTGAGTATTCGGAAAATATTGAAGGAATTTAAGTCCGGGTTTGGTTGATTACCACGCATTGACATCTCTCACATCGCAGTTTGCTTTTGTTAAATATTCATCTCAAAAATGGATGGACTTGTTTTAACCTACTAAACCAGTTGCTTAAATAAGTTTGCATAATTACGCAATTCCACAAATGGTCTAAAAATGAGTGGGGGCATAATATCATAAAACGAACAATTGCCGTAGGTAAGTTAACGTAAAAAAAGAAGTTAATATATTCACTGTTACTTGATCAAGGTTTACTGTTTAATTCAACAAAATAACACTTGTTTTAAATACATTTTTAATTAAAAGCGATACTGATCAAAATCACAATTCTGGCAAGGTTTGTTTTCGCTAATTCTTTGCACATATAAATTTGACCCTGCATTAATTCAGTGGTTTGTGCTTTAGTGATGTAATTTGGTGACTCATGTGTGCAACCAATGGCATACATGAACGAACGTAACTGTTTTATTGCTATGGGTTTAAGTTTTGAGTAGGTTGTCATTGTTACAAAGAAGGTGATCCTTATGTATACGCATACCTACAAAATAGAATGTGAATAAAAACCCACATATAAAACTATGAAAAACGACTTATGAATATACCCAGAACTGTCATTATCGAAGGCTGCTGTTGCAAAACATTTAGCAACATTGTGTCGTTCTTGAAGATTTCGTATTTAAACGAAATTTCAAGGTTTTTATAAATGTTTGTTTTAAAGATCTGCAATTATTTGGGATCTTCCTTGAAGTAGTGGAAAAATATTCGATAATGCAGAGCCATATTTCATTGATTAATTATGTATGAATGTAAGAAGGATGTAGTAGTTAATAACTTAATAGCATTTCCGTGCTAGGCTAGAATCATTCGAACATGCTTAACTATTTAGGCAAATTGTGACTTTTCACAGAACTCGCTTAGACTGGAAACGTCTATAAAAATATAACTCCTTCCGTACTACGAAGTCAAAGCATTTTTGCGTATAAAGATAGTTTGATCCGTTACTTGTGAGCAAATCAGGTTGATTGCGGACTTTATATCGGCCTCCGTTTATTAATAAAAAGGTATAAATATTATAATATCAAAAATTCGCAAGTAAATTGTAGTCTGGGGAGAAATAATTTCATAGGGCGTCATTTTAACAGTTACTGCGATTTTTAAACACTTTTTATCAAAGCAATTTTATTAAAGTTAGAAAGCTCTATAAAAAGTATTCGATATTCGTCTCTGTATACATACCTATACAAAATTATACAAATATATTTGCAAAGCACTTCACCTGGACTTTCATATACATTTAAAATAATTAACTTTGTTGTTTTCAAAATTAGGACATGCCGCATGCCGCTCACTCGCATAATGTCCTAACATTAGCATTTACATGAAAAAGGAATAATTTTTTAATTTTTTTGAAAAACATTGTTTGGGATTGAAGAACATCAGAGAAAAAAAATTAAATTTCTCAGCAAAAAAAGTGGGTGAGAGAGGGCTAGCCCCCCAAATATTACTTTATGTAAAAATTAATATTATAATCATATTCTACTATAACTCATAAATAATTAAGCTGAAACGAAAATGTTTTATACTCCGTTTATTTAATAAAGGAGAATAAATTATAGATTTTCAAAAATTCATAGACGGCGTCACATAGAAATTGACAGATTGCGACACCAATCTAATTGTAAATCATTCCTAGCTTTCTGAGCCTATAAAATTTAATAAAAACCGTGTTGCCAGTTTTTGCGCTATATTTTTACTTTCTCATACTTCTACTGAAGTAAGGAAAGCTATGATTTCATGCACATTTTCTAATTTCAGATTTTAACGCAAATATGCGTTTTGGGGTCCAAGGAACCTAAAAAAGTGTTTGTTTTAAATGTTTATTTGTGCGTGGGTGCGTTTGTTTTCCTATACCTCTGAAACGCCTCGCTTGATTTTTATAAAAGATTTGCTGTGTGGAAGTTTTTTAGTTGCAGGTAGTACTTTGCAAGGTCGTTAATCGAAACCGGAACCGGAAACGGAAATTAGACCTGTTCTTTTGCTATAGATATTTTTCTAAACTATAATTTAAATTTTATAATTTATGTACATGGTTTTGTAGTGCATCTAAAGACAAATTAAATGTTTTATTTGTAAAGGCTATATCTTTAAAATGAAGGCCGCTACGAATTTTTGAAGATTGTAAATTTAATGCCCGATTACTCAAAAACAAAATGTCAATCAATACAAATTGCCATATTATTTAATATCCCTTAATAAGTAAAATATTTAATGGTAAAATCAAGTGATGTAAAATATTTTTGGAAATGCGAAAATTGTAAATAGGCTAGCTTCACAAAATTTTTGACATCTTCAAAAAAGTATTCCTCAAAAACTGCCTACACCATTTTATTGAAACTTTTTGAGCCGATAGAGCTAGCAATAAACTACAATTTTTTTTGTAATTTCGAAAATGTTACTCTGACGCCCTCCGAGAATTTTTGAAAAATTTGAAATTGATTAATTTTTTATTCAAAAACTCTAACGCCAATCGTTGTAAACTTTAAACAGTTTGTCAGCCTATTTGAAATAATTTATTAGAATTAGCAAGAATTTTCAATCATATCCAAAAGTAGGGGAAAAAACGATACTTTTTAATCCCAACAACGCATTTTCGGGAAGTTACTTGAGTTAAAGTACGGCTATCAATTAGTTTATTAGTAATTATTAAATTATCTAGTTAAAAATATATTTTTTATTCTTTGCATGTTTTTGATAAGTTTTTAAATAAAGCTTTAACAGCGATTTTGCCCAGATTCCGAAGGGCATCTAATCAGCTGTACGGCGCGGTCGGCTAGGCGAAGTTTATCATAGCACTATTCTTATACGGTACACGATATCGTATTGCACAGGCTGTCGCAAGTTCAAATCACCGCTGCGCTGGGGCGTTACTATTGTTTTTTGTGTTAATTTTTGTAAAAACAATATTATTTGCTCAGTTATTGACGCGCGAACATTTAAAACGTAAAAAGTATAGGAAAGTACCAGCCTATTTTTTTGAATATATTCATAAGTTTGAAAATGTTTTCACTTCGCAGTACTGGTGATTTCAAAAATGTTCTTAGATAGCAACTTTGTGTACCCCTAGTAAAGTAATATTATAGAAACCAATGTTTCTGACTATCTGATTAGAACTTATTTTTGAGTAATAAGGCGTTAAAGCTAAATATAGAAATAAACGTAGAAGCCACCGTTTTAAAGCTAGAATTTTCATACTTCAACATCTTAGTGCCGTCCGTCATACTATCTGTTGCTGAATTTTTGAAAAAAAAATCCAAAAAAAACTTTTTATTTCCGTTTCGGATGTGTGTCTTGATATGTTTTTGTTGTACCACCGTTCAATAAATGTCATTAAGATCGATCGGACTAATTCCTGAGATTTCGCGTTACACACACCGACACACACGCGCATACAACAAACATTTTTTTAAAAACACTTTTTAGGTTCCTGTAGGTCCGAAACATCTATTCCGTCAAAATCGCAGAATCTAAAAGTTCACGATCGCAATACATTTCCATACTTCCAGTATGGGAAAGTAAATAGCGTACCCAATCTTCGTTTCCGGTTCCGGATCGACTTTAAAACTCGTTTTCCGGTTGAATTTTTGTGTTAATTAGGTATTCCAAGTTTTATTGAAATTGATGCAGTAGTACCTAAGATTTTCATGCACCGCCACACGCACACACGCATACAAATAAAATGAAGTAAACATGTTTCATTTCTTTGTTCTTGTTTTTAGTATTTTCACGAAACCTATCCATATAATTGGATTGGACTGTATCACACACAGTATATCTCCCGTGTCGACAGCCAATCAAATTAATTTGTTGTTCGTGGTGTTAAATAAGTGAAAAATACCACGAGAAAACGATAAGCGGCAAGTTAAGACAGTAGTTATTCTACACATGCGAGAAATAGCGATCTTTTCAAATCTACGACAATCGCTAGCGGACAATTGCTCGCAAGACAACTATTCACCGACAATTCACGGCACTACAATTGATCGTGGACGACAGTTTATTGCGTACGACAATTTGTCGCAGATACGAACTGTTAGTAATACCCCCCCTTTTCTCGTTTGTATAAAGTCGGTTGATAACAAAAAATTACCGAAACACTTCGCCTGGCCCTTCCTCCATTTTAGCTCCTCCATTTTAGCTTTTAAATTATATATTTCCAAACGTATTTATGCACAACGTTGTAATACTAACAACAGTGACCGGTTTACGCCCCCTAAAGAGGCACGCCCAACCAATCAATAGTTTAGGCGGTAACAATGTTACCTCCATACTAAATGGATGATTCAGACAAGCTACTACAGTTGCTCCGTCGACATCTGTAGATGGCCCCCGCCCGCATTAACCGCCTTGATTTGGAAAGCCAAATATAGAGATAAGAAGAAATAGAAGATTTCTTGGTATGGAGAAAACCCGAAACGACACAGGTAATTCATCAGCCAAAAATTAGGAAGGAGAGGGGAAATAAACCCCATTTTTTAAATAAAAAGTATAAATTTTCGGTTTAAAAAATTCATAGAAGGCGCCACAAAGAAATTAGTAGGCTGGCACATTAATTAAATTGTAGCTTATTTTTAGACCTATGAGCCTACAACATTTTACAAATTTTATGGTCAGCTTTTGAGCACTGCTGTTTTGAAAATTTGCAAAAAATAAAAATAATTTATTAGCAATTTTCGTGCGTTTAAAAATTATCTTACATATAGCAGTATTGTGTTCTCATATAGAGCTACTTCAACACCAAATTTTATTCCGACCTGCCAACTCGTTTTTACGTAATGTCAAAATTTTTAGAAAAATCGTAGCCGCCGCCATTTTAAAGCTAGAAAATTCGTCAGAAAGGAGTTGAATCAGCGCTAAGGTTTTTTTTATCATATTCCGTTTCCAGATTAAGAAAGTTCGTTATCCGCACGAAATGCTACCAGAAAAACATGTTTAACTTCCGTTTCCAACTTCGGACTTTTTAAAAGCTTATTTTGTCGACCAATTTTTGATATCCCCCGCACATTCCATTGTTCATCAAAGTCGGATCATCCGTTTGGAAGTTATGCTCCATCACACACATACATACATACCTAAAGTGACCATTTATTTTTCTTTCAAAAACGGGACGTATTTTTTAATAAAAATCGATAAAAACACAAAATATTGCACGAAACACACAGTATTGGTTTTATTGTCAATAAAATATTAAAGAACACATTAAGTTTATTGCTTTATTAATGTTATACTTATACATACAAATGAACAAGAAAAGAAAAACAAATATAAAATAACTATCAATATTTTAAACTCATTTATATTTCTCTGAAGAACAAATTTGTTTTAATAGTGCAGGTGACTACTTCAAATAAGTATAAAACTCTTGACAAGACTGATTTATATTGCCTTTAGTTATTAACATTGCTTTTAGATGAGTTGTGGCACTTCGAAATGCAAAATGCAATCTTAGCAGATTCCAGCGTCGACTTAAAATAAATAAATAAAATAATATAATATAAATAATATAATAAATAAATATATAATAATATAAAATAAATAAATAATAAAAAATTATATAAATAAATCCTTAAACATTTGGTTGAAATATTCCAATACCTATTTAAAAAAGCATTAGAGATTTAAATAAATCTTAAAACATTTACTTTAAATTTTCAACTATTTAAATCTTTCAACATTTAATAAATATTCGCAGATTTAAATAAATCTTTACCGATATAAATAAATCCTTGCAGATTTAAATAAATATTTCAACATTCAATTTTAAGCTGTCAGATTTAATGTTAACTTGTCATATTTATTTGACCAAACGGTCTTGGTGTCCTAAGTCAGCTGGGCTCACCAAGGTCAAATAAAGATGAGAGGTTGACATTAAATGTGACAGCTTAAAATTAAATGTTGAAACATTTATTTAAATCTGTAAAGATTTATTTATATCGGTAAAAATTTATTTAAATCTGCGAATATTTATTAAATATTGAAAGATTTAAAACAAATATGTGCAGATTTATCTAAATATATCAAGATTTACCAAATAATTAAAAATTTAAAGTAAATGTTTTAAGATTTATTTAAATCTCTAATGCTTTATTAAATATTGGATTATTTAAACCAAATGTTTAAGAATTTATTTAAATCTACAACGATTTATTAAAATAAAAAGCATTTAGCTAAATGTGTGTATATATCATTAATATTGGGACAAATTGCCTTAAATACCGTGAAATGCAGAGCAAATTTTCACTTTACACTTGGCGTCCCATAGACTTACGCTTACTACCGAACTGGCGGTCATATAGTTTGGTTATCTGTATGAAAACATTATTGGCCTTCATTTCAATTTGCAAACAAATGAATACGGACAGTATTGTTTTAATTTTGCATAACGGGACATTTTTGCGTCCCGAGTGATTTCTCGGAGACAACGGGACGATGGCTTAAAAAACGGTACTGTCCCGTTGAAAACGGGACGTATGGTCACTTTATACATACCCACCCACCAACAGACATTTTTTTAAAACACTTGTTTGGTGCGGATTTTTTGTGTTTTTATAAAATTTTCTAAAATTTCTTGCTACAATTTTGAAAATGTTATCATTATCTCAGATTACGCCACATTTAGCAATATTGAATACTTTAATAAATTAACGTAAATAGAAAATCAAAACGTAGTATTTGTTGTTTGACTACATCCTAAGGCAAAACTTTTGTTTCATTATATAATTGGCGTATGACATCTTGTTTGTGGTGCAGAATAAGTTTCTATTAATAATTCTTTAAACCAGTTACTTAGCAACGTATTTTTTATTCTTAATATTAATGTGTTTTGTGAATAGAGTTAAACCAGAATTCGCCAGTTTGAGTAAAGCGTATATTAAAAGTTAGCTTAAAAATTGAAACGTCTTTAGGATTCCTGTAATTTAAATCAAGTGATTTTTTAAAAAATAATCCAATTTTGTTTATTGTTTAATATCACGCGAACAAAAAAGAAAATGAAAATTCATAATATTGTTGATAGGAAAAACTGTTTGTGTTTCAAAATATTTAACCAAAGCCTAATAAGCAAAACATTGTTATAACACAGCCAAGAGAATCGAAGAGAACGGATTGAAGTGTTGCGTGCTTTTTAGTGACATATAGCACGTCCATCAAATCTATGTTTGACAGAACGTTATTTGCAACTACAATTATTGAAAATAGTCAATTTAATATGAATTAAACTGTAAGAGAAAGCACGGCAAGACGTTGTTACTGCTATTGTCCGCTGGTATCCTTTAAAGTCATATGAGCAAAATGAGGCGAAACAGGTCGCTGGTACTTTCCCATGCTTTTTACATTATACATATTCGCGGGCTAATAAGGGATTGAATCTTACATAAAATCATCTACTGCAACCGGTACAAGCCGCCAGCTCCAAACCCAGGGCATAAGTTCAACACGGCTACTCACCTAAGGGCGCTAGCTAGATATTGCGCTTACGACTTCAGAGCTAGCAATTTTACAATATTCGTATTTCAAAAAATATTTTTACATCACTCGATTGTGCCTATTAAGGACTAATAAATAACATGACAATTTGTATCAATTGGATGTTTTGTGTTTCAGTAATCTGGCAATAAAATCAAAATTTTTCAAAATTCGTAGCGGCCTTAGTTTTAAAGATACAGCATTCGAAAAACAAAACATTTAATTTTCCTTTAGATTCACTACAACACCATATATTCAAAATTTCAAAAAAGTGTTTATAAAGAAATTTATACCCAAAACATGTCTAATTTCCGTTTCCGGTTCCGTATAAAAACCTTACAGTGCACGGCCTGAAACTAAAAAGCTTCGACATACCAAATTTAAAATAAATGCTTAAGGAGGAGATATGGGAGAACGAACTCAGCCACCCACCTACAAACAGACATTTTTCAAAAATCATTGGTTTGGGTTCCTTAAACCCCTAACCGTGTATTTGCGTTAAAATTAGAATATTTGCATGAAATCATAAATGTTCATATTTCCGTAGAAGTATGAGAAACGGTACGGCCACATGTTTCACTGTACCACTACCGATATCATCAAGTCATAAGGATTGTAAAAAAAAACAATCAAGACAGTATTTTTTACTTTCCCATACCTTCGGTAAAGGAAAGTATTGATTTCATGAAAATATTCGAAATCTAGATTTTAACGAAAATACATGTTTTGGACCTCAAGGAACCCAAAAAAAGTAGTTTTTAAAATTGTCTATTTGTGGGTGGGTGATGTCTCTAAAGGCGAAATTACTCGACCGATTTTGATGAAATTTTAAATCAAGAGGTATATCAAATAGTGTAGTTCAAGTTAAGCTTTTCAAAAAAGTCCAAAACCGGAAACGGAAGTTAGATATGTTTTATGAATGGCGTTTTTTCCAGAATTAAATTTTGGAAATTTTGACACGGAATATGACAGGAGAATTTAAGGCAAAACGAAAATTTCTTTACCGAACTGTCTTGCTTCAAAATGGCGGCCGCTACAACTTTTTGAAAATCTCGACTTTAATTTCAAAAAGTAGTTGTCTGATCGGAATAAACTACAACTTGTTTGAGGGCCCTTCGTAGGTAGTATACGATGAAGTAAAATTAATTTTGAAAATCCGAAAACGACCGCTTTAAAGTTTTGAAAATGTGCAAAAAGAATATTTTTTAAAAACTGCCTACACAATTTTTTTTACTCAAGCCGATAGAGCTTGCAATGAACTACAAATTTGTTTTTTACTAATCTCACAAATTTTACTCTGGCGCCTTCCAGGTATTTCGGAAAAATATGAAATTGATTAATTATTTATCCAAAAACGCAACCGCAGATCGTTATAAACTTTTATCAGTTCGATAGACTATTTAAAGTACTTAATTAGGATTTGCAAGAATTTTCATTTATTTAAATTAAGAAAAAAAACGATACATTTTAATATTAACAACGCGTTTTCCGGCATTTACCTGATTTTCACTACGCCCATCAATTAGCTCTAGTTAAAAAACACATTTTTCATTCTTATCATATTTTTGATAACTTTTAAAATAAACAATTTATATCGACTTTTAGTCTGAAATCCGAAGCGCACTTAATTAGCTGTAGGGCGGGCGGGCGGTTCCGTTCTTACCATTCTTATGCCGTATGCAAAACAGTAGGGTTGTCTATAGAAATTATTTTCTTAGAAATCTATAATACGGTGAAATGGCGGCCGCTGACCTTTTTTAAATTTTATCTTTAACGCCCACTTACTCAAACCGTAGTCGTCTGGCCGGCATCATCTACAACTTGCTTGAGAGCCCTTTGGGGGTGGTACACGATGGAACAAAATTAATTTCGAAAATCTGAAAACAATCGTAACTCGCAGTTCTTCAAAATTTTGAAAATTATTATCATAAAAAAATATTATTCAAAAAGTGTCCACGCGATTTTTGTAAAACTTTGTAGGCTATTAGAACGGAAGATTGGCTATAATTTGATTTTTTTAAAGCTATAATTTCATTGTGGCGTTTTGTATGAATTCGGATGGATGGAATAGAGGGTTGCCCATATAAATTGTTTTCTTAGAAATCTAACAATCTTTGAAATGTACAACGCTATAATTATAAAATGTATATTTTGCAAATACGATAAGTTTAAGTATGTGAAAGTCCACTCAAAGTCCATACTTCAGCTTTTTAATTGTTGCCTTGACTGAGCCCCCATTTTTTTTATTTGTATAAATTTGGTAGCCTGATGATGTTGGCAGTGAGCCAACGAAACATGTATCCTTGCCGTTTCATATATTATTTTCATGGAGAAGTTTGCCAGTTATGTGGTATAACTTGCATATCTATTTCTCATTCTTTTTTGCATTAAAGCTCAAAATTTTTAAAATTAAATTTTGACCATATTGTACGTCTCGCAGGTAAATACACATTTCGAGATTTTGCCCAAACTATTTGAAATTGTGTTATTAGCCATTTAAATAAATTATTCCAAACAAAACGATAAAATATTAGATAATGTCTTGATATTGTGCATAATAATTAAGTAGAATAATGTAAAATAAATTTGAATAAAATGATACAAAACAGGTTTTCAGAATTTTTACAGTACGTATCTACGTTTTGTTTACCAACATTGTCAAGTCCAACGGTTTGTCACGTTTCCAGGCGTTGAAATCTCCATTTTCAAGTACATAGATGTACTTACTCAAATAAATTTTGTAATCCCGCTGTTTTGATGATTGATAACTTAAATAAAATATACACTTTTTTGTACATTGTCATTACATACGTAATTGCGTCATAAAACTACTTTTTGTCTTCTTGTATAAAAACAAGAAACCAAAGAAAGAAATATCAAATCAACGCTCAGCACAAAATTAGACCCCAAAACTTCAACATACAAATTTACTGCTGTTTGTTACATTAGTAATTACGAACACATTCTTAAGATGTTTTGTAACGTCTTTTTTTCTTTTACGCATTAAGAATTTCGGGGCCAAACCTGTTTGTATCGCCTTCCCGAAGATGAGTTTCAGCACATGCCTTACCTGACACACTGAAACAGGTTCATTGATAAAATATTACCGTCTTTTAATTAATCTTATCTCTTTGATTTGTAGCTATGTTTTGAAATTCGTTTGCATCAATACATGCAGGACGATTCGAAAAAATCCGGAAATTTTATTCAAAAACAGCAATTTTAAGCAACTGAAAGATTAGGTAACAGTTTCAAGTTAAAATCTACGGTTAGTATTAGATTTACCATTTTCTTCGGGATAAGTGCACGTTCCTCCTTGTATTCCTTCGAGGCACTTGAGAGAAATGGCACAGTTCACAAGTAGCACAAGCACAAAAGTCACCGCAAAGTATGTCATTTTTGAACACTAATTTCATTTAATACCTAGAAGTTAAAAAATGTATGGCCTAGAGCCTCTAGAGTACGCGAGTTGTTGGATCGCATCACCGAAGCATTCTTGTGAATGTTGGTTGGGTCTGCGGCCGGTCAGCACCACGCTAACCATGCTTGGCCTCTGTAGAGCTCTCACAACCTACCTTTGTAATTATTATAGTGGGATGTAGCTAAATGAACGCTATACTAGATGGTCTTGTATAAAATCTAGCATTTGTAAATTTGTTTTTGATTTTAAGTTTTATGCATATTATGAAACTAGTATTTTTGAATAAAGTGATTTTTATATTTTGAGAAAAGGAGACGTTTTTAATCTGTTAAAAACCAAAAAAAGCATGTTTTTCAAAATTAATTTCGGAACGGCTGATCTGATTTTAATGAAATTTTCATATAGCAATGTAGCAAACAAAATTTTCAAAAAATATCCTAGCAGTTTAGTTACGGTTTTAAATATTTTTCCGAAAACCACAATTTTAAAATCCGTTTCTTCAAAAGCAATGTTTATAATTATATTATAGGACTGTAAGTAGCTTATAATATCTTCTTGCAGCACAGGATGTTGTAAGTTGTATTATAAAAACCTTAGTTATGAAACGTTTAAAAATTGTTGCTCTTTACTAAAAACTATGAAGGTGAAGTTTATATTTCGTAATAAAGTTTCTATTAGATGTATAAATGTTTTATAGCATAAAAAAAACTTGTAAAATGATGTTCCCATTAACTTCACAAAATTGTTTATAAAAATATTTTCTTTTTACGAACATACAGGGTGATTCTGTGGGACGATATTCTACCATAAAAACTGAACAAAAAGTGCCTCTACGATTTATCGATTCGGCTAATATTTTTAGAGTTATTAGTTTTAAAAAATTTGAAATAATCCAAAAAATGATTCAAAAATTTAAGTGTTTGATCAAGTTTTGAAAATCTATTCATAATACATTACAAAAACAAAAGATAGCTTAAAACGACAATTGATAGGAAAAATTACAAATGTTGTTAAAAGTGTCCGGAAAACTCAAATTGACGTGCTCAATTAAGCAGTGGGACGCTATTGGCTGTTGAAAGCAGCACGTCATTATTTATTTGTCTTATAGTTTGTCATTTGTTAGAATTTAGTTGCTAATTTTGCATTGTGCCAAGGAATGGTCGCGTATAAACGTACCGCTCGTCCTGTTTGTTTATTAGAAGTCATCAGTGCCATCAGCATATTATAATACTCTTGGTTCCAATAATTCACTGTCATTCTGTCGCATTTTAGAAATAAATTCAAACAAATGAAAAACTATGAAACAAATAAACAATAACGTGCTGTTTTCAACAGTCAATAGCATGCCACTCCATAATTGAACACGTAAATTTGTGTTTTCAGACACTTGAAACGACATTTGTAACTTTTTTTTCAATTATCATTTGAACTATCTCTTGTTTTTTGTCGTTTATCATGAATTGATTCAGTTCTTGATGCAACACTTAAATTTGAGTATGAAAGTTTTTCTTTCTATCATTAATTCATTAACACATTTTTCAAAATTTGAATAACTGCAAAAATATTGGCTGAATCAAAAAATTGCACAGGAATTTTTTGTTCAATTTTTTTCGTAGAATACTGCCCTACAGTCCGTATCCGCAAGTTTTGGAACACCCTGTATAGGTACCGTGCAGTATTGTACACATACGTATTCAGAAACGTGAACTAAAAGACAAATTTAATTAACTGTTTTCTAGCACGATATACATAATTTACAGTGAATTATATATACCGGGTGACAACGAAAGCAGGTACACCGCTAATTTCTTCAAAATTTATTACGATAATGAAATGGAGCATGGGAGTGTTTATTTATTTGAAGAGGCACATTTTGGACATACTATTTTCCCTTCAGCTCTACTGGTTACGACGGAAGTAATATTAACTTTATTTTCTGAAATAGCCTTTTATAATTTTTTTGATAGATTCTGATAGAGAGTTAAATTCTCTATTTAAACGTTTTAAGCTAAACAGTTATCCGCTAGAGGGCCTTAAAATAAAATTATGTTCATACATAAATCTGCTAAAACTTTTTTCGAAGCGCTCATTTGTTTTTGTTTAAACTTTTCAGATCTTTCGTGGCCTCTTAGGTCTTTCCAGATCCTTAGCAGTTAAAAAAAGTTGTTTGCATTAGAAGAGAGAAAAAAATATAAACTTCTATCTAAATCAGAAAAACAACACCTTGTTGATCAAATTGTTCTGAAGAATTAATTTAAAGATCAACTGTTTGTGCATTAAACTTAACGCAATACAATGGTTTACGTTAGAGGTGGGCATCTCGGCCTTAGTCCGGCCCACAATCCAGGATGGGTCTAAAATTAAAAAAAAAATTATTATTGGGTTGGACTGGGCCGTGACCTAACCTGACCTTTGCCGAGTCAGCTGTGCCTAGCAAGGCCTCGCAGGCTCATCTGGGCCTAACAAGGACTTGCCGGGCCAGTAGGGCGTAACCGGCCTGGCAGTACGAAAGTACCTACTTATAAAGACAAAAATTTATATTTTTATTATTTACAAAACGGGCTGAGCCCGGTCAGTTTTTAAATTTAAAGAGCCGGGCCGGGCATTAAATCATGTGCCTAAAGAATAGGCCGGAACGGGTTAGCCCATCTTCTAAAGTTGTCGAGCCAAGTCGGGCCGGGATCAAAAATTTCTTCGTTTGCCCACCTCTAGTTCACGTTTAATAAAACAAAAAACAAACTTTCTAAGTTGAACCTGCTTAAATAAAATAACTTAAAAGCAACTCATTTAAAACAGTTCGGGCAGGTTGTAGTATATTTGTTAAGACCGTTGGCTTCGGCATTGGTCTACCAAACGTACCGGGTTCGGTTCTCGGAAAGGGTAACCTCGGATGTATGTGTGCATGTTTGTGCATGTTAGAAGGCCATATGATCTCGGCATCTCCCCTCCCCCCGTGTAAGTGTAAGGAAAAAAACTGCCAAAGATTGTTTTTTTGTTTTAACACGCTAGCTGTTTATTGTTTTGTTTGTAACGTTTTAAGTTTGTTAGAGATATCGGTGATTTTGCAATTATTTTTTCAAAAGTTATATCACAGGTAAATTCAAAAATAACCGGACAATAAATTAAAACTTCTTGCGTAGGTTAGTATTGTTCAAAAATTCTTTTTCGTTTTCTAATTTTCTTAGGCAAAACAAACACGAGTTGCTGTGCAGGAAGTTTGAGTAATGTTCATTGGTTATTTTTCAATTTACAAGTGGTGTATGTTTGTGTTATTTTACGCATAACAAATTTAAACGATTTTAATATGTAATAATATCTAAACTATAGAAACAGTGAAAACATAAATTATTTTATTTATTACATATAACAACTCAAAGAAATTCATTTACATGTTTAGTGCATGTCAGTGTTGACTCCCGCAATTGCATCTAAAATACTAGTTCGTAAATTTTTATTACTAAAAACCTTTGTATTGTAGATCTGATCTAGAACCCCCATAGAAAAAAGTAAAATAAAGTATTTTATCAGATGACCATGGTAGCTAAGAGATAGGTCTATCACCACCTATGCATTGATTTGGTAAATGTGTTTTTAAAGCTTCGCACAGTATAGCTGGTTGTTTTTTATCTGTAGTATTAAAAGCATTTTCGGTATTTCTAACTACTGTCTGCAAATTTTTCAGTTGCTGTGTGTAATAAACAAGAAGGTTTAATTTTATCAGTCTTAATATATAGATATTATAAACTATGAAAATCATTTCAAATCTGTTGTAGATTACTTAAATTTATTCGTAATAATTTTGTACCCCAAAAAATTGTTCTTCAGCAAAATATACACGCTGTCTTATGCACGAAGTTTGAGTAACTTACCCCGATTGTTTTTTCAGATTCACATGTTGTATATGAGTGAATTATTTCTGGTATAATATACCGAAGGTATAACTACAAGTGTGGAGAATTCTTTGAGAATGATTTGTCGTTTCTATGGAAATTGTTGCCTCAAAATTTTACTAAACAAAATCAGCTCAAAAGCACAACGAGCCGTTAGGCGATTTGGATTTCAGGGTGATTTTGTTGAGCGAAAGTTGCAATAATTTGTATGGAAATGACAATATATTCTCTAAAAAAATGTTCATCACGAGTGGTGTTTGGAAAGATTATTCTACAATATACCTTTAA
This sequence comes from Ctenicera cuprea, assembly GCA_958336395.1. Lineage (NCBI taxonomy): Eukaryota > Metazoa > Arthropoda > Insecta > Coleoptera > Elateridae > Ctenicera > Ctenicera cuprea. Next base: position 69,479,093 of record OY284486.1, on the reverse strand, counting down.
TTATCAACTTTAATTTTTTTATTTACAAAATAATCTATACATATATAAAAGCTCAAAGAGTTTTTTTCTCCGGTTCCTCCAGCGGCTACCGCTTCACCAATTTGGACCATTTATTTTTCAATGAAAGGTCTCTATCCTCAGATGCAACATGAAACATTTTTATATTTTTATTCTACGTCGATTTTTCAATAATAATTATTTTAATTTATAATATATATGAAAGTCTGCTAGACGCGCTTCGCTTGTGGCGACATTTATACTAACGTCGCGTCTCCCTTATGGAACTAATGCATCACGTGACTTATTATTTAGCCGGTTCTGTCAAAGATCAGTCTGTCAGTGCATAGTGCGCTGGGGTAACACTAGTAATAATTAATATTCCAAAACTGTTGTTAGTAGCTGACAAGCGCTATTGCTTAATTATTTAATTTGATAGTGAAAATTCTACACTTTATATTTGCGGTTGCAGTTTTCTTGGATTGGCCAAATGTAGAAAATAAAAACATTTTATTGGCTTTTGTAATATAGCGTTGAATAATCAAATTAAATGTTTTTGTAAACTAGCTTATAAAGCAAATAAGTGCTTCAGTTTTGCTTAAATTTATACACGATCAAATTTTGTTCGTCTAAAATATTCGGCTTAAGCATTTCTATTGGCTGCTGAAACGCCAAACGCAACGTAGTGATTGGCCGATATATTATATGAAAGAAATAATAAAGAAAATTTAAAATACCAAAGTGTTTTTGTTATGATTTAGACTAAAAGATTTTTCTTCCTAATCTAAGTTGCAGGCTTCCGCGGCCGTTGTTAATAACAGCTAGGCTTCCGGGTTGGAGCCGCGTCATCGGTGCATAAACTGCCGACGTTTCGTCTTCGGTTCCACGGGACATCTTCAGGGCTGTGGTCACTTTGGGATTTTTCTTCCTCTTTCCCTTAATACGAAAAAAATAAAAATATTACGTTTCATAATTCTTCCTTATTGGTAATGTAATCCATGGATAGTAGGGAATTGTTTTTAATTAAAATTATTCCACAACAATACTAAATTAAAATCCTCATTATTTTTAACCACTGAAAAATTTTCTACTCCCTACTCTTGAAAACTGTTCAGATGTTAATTTCTTGAGTACCATAATTACATACGAGTATTCAATTTGATAATCACGCAGTTTCAAGCGATCATTACAAACACATACATAAATCTATTGTTTTGGTTATCCTGGGACCATACAATACATCAAAACTTTCAATTTGTTCTTTTATCAAATACAATACCTTCCTCTTAAATATACAACGTATCGATAAGCGAAGTAGCAAGTGCTTCTTGTAACTGGTGTAGCCATTCTTTCTCTAAAACCGTTCTAGTTCGGTCAAGCAATTCCCCCACTAAGAAGCAGGTAGTTTCTTAATTTCCTCTCACTCCTCCTGCGGGCCAAACCACACTCACCTGGCCTACTCAGCTTTTATAATCGGATATCTTAGAACAATCTTGAAGCTAGGGGTATGAACGCTGGTTGTTGATGATGAGAGAATTTGATACCCAACCCAGGAAATGCCTCACTTTAAAAATAAGTCTAACACAATGAAATTTTTCAGAAAGACTTATGTTCGAAACATAAGGTGTGATGGTAATAGGAAGATACCCGATGATTTAAATTTAGGTAACTGGCTTTTCGGCACAGGTGGGTTTAAAATTAACAACCGGATGCGATGATTTGAACACGAGCTTCATCGTCAAGTGAAGACCATTTTAAGAGGAATGTTTTCCATACAAGTTTTATTGGCTATTAGTTATTTGTATTGCTGATTGAACTTTGAACGACAAAATAAAATAAAATGTTCGATGTTTAGCATTAGACAAAGTTGTTTTAAAAATTACTTTACATTTATTTGCTTTGTATATAATTTTAGCAATTGTCTCCCATTTATATCCAAAATAAAATGAAGCATTACCTATTTTATTATAGCTAATTCATAATCTTTCTCTTTAATTAATATTAGCGGAACCCGTGGTCTGCGATCCACGTTTTCTAGTAACTTCTTTTTAAAATGTAATTTATAAGCTTTGTCGAGTTGCACGACATGTACCAAATGCGTAATGAAATAATTGTAGGTAATAAAACAACATTTCCAGCTATCTGCATATTTCTTAAATTCTCAGCTGCAATGCAATTTTTAAATATGATGATCATCTTTGCGCACGGTATCGTTTGCATGATCTGACCTGCATTTCTCTCCAGAGTCGTTTTTGGTACTGATCAGTCCCTGATCCTGCCGTAAATAACAATCTAGCCCAATGGAAGGGATACGTAATACAACACGTGTGTTCTCCCAGGTTTCTGATATGAGATTATCAGCTATCGACAAATTATTTCCCACTCATACAAACAAACCGTAAATTTTAAATTTTGCTTACCTTTATCGAAAACTGTGGCGTCCCGCCGTACCAACAAATAAATATGCGCCTTATATAATGGGTGCGTAAATATGTGGCTTCTAGTGGCAGGGGCGCCTAGCCACTAAAAGGTAAGTTAGGTGGAAGGGATTTCGTTTAATATAAACACCTGTGGGCTATGCTCTCCGCAGTTTTTGGTATTAATAGATAAGCGAATAAAGTAGGTATATTTATCGAAAACTGTAGCGGCTCGCTGTAGCATCGAATATGCGCCTTATATAATAAACGCTTAAATATGTGAATTCTAGTAGTGGAAGCATCTTGCCACTAAAAATCGAGTCAGGTGTAAGGTGTTCCGATTAACATAAAAACCCGTGGGCTTTGCCCTCCGTTTTTTCTGTTGACCATAATCAAGCGAATAAAGTAGGTAGCGTAGCGAGCTTACAGTAAATCCGGATCTCTCCCTCTGTCTCAACATTTAGTGACGACGTATTTAGTAACATTTTCGACGCATCTTATTTATTATGCTTACGAGTTTCAACGTTTATGTAGCAGTCAAGCAGTAAAATCGGTGTATGAAGCTGCGACACCGGCTGAATGTACGAATTACATTAATATAGCTTTTGTAATAAATTTGCTAGCAATTCTACTTGATTGCAAAGTTTAAGACGCGCTTTACAAAGACATATTATATTAACAATAACATCAGCTGCAGTTAGCAACTGTTCGTAAGGAAAACTGTGTGGCGTACTCTACGTTTAAGTTTGAAAGTTTATTTTATTTTATTTTATAAACGGGAGACGATAAAATACTTCCGCTTAAGTTATTGGTCATGAGTGATGGTGATGTTGATGATGAATAATGTTTGAAACTTAGTTTTAAATTGTAGCAATATTTATTTTTTTGGTTTCTGGTGTTTTTTAATCTAAGAAATCTTTTCTACAACTATAAATCAATTTTATATTTTCAAATTAAAAAAAATAGAAAAATATTTTTTAAGTATGGTAAAGTCTCGGCAAAGCACATCGTCGCTGTTTTCCTAATTAAAGTTGCCCTATATAGCGCAGATAAGTGGACTATACTTACAATAACCAATATCCGTATTTGTTAATAGGGCAAATTTCTCAATAAATTACTTAGAACCGCACAGATTCAGTTGGCATACCGTATTGAGGTTAGACGCTGATTGTGTGTCCCAGTATTTCCAAAACAAGTCAACTGGGCAGGTAACTGCACACGTGTGCGTGGTGCAACCAAGCAATCCTAAAGTGTATATCCCTTTTGTAAACCAGGACATAAAGTAAATGCAAAAAGCTGACTTCATTCACATACAATGATTACTCAAAAAGAGAGAGTTCAAGATTTTCCATCAATATTGGTATTTTCCCATAGTGAACATTGCACACCGCATAAATTTTAACACGTTCAATGAATGATCAACTTTCTCCAAACTGATATCATAGCTTTATTCTTTGAAACAAACGTAAAAGGCAGTACTTAAATAGATGATTTTCTTTCAATTTTTGTAAGCTTTCGGAGAAATCAGAAATCAATTTAGACACTTTGCTAACCGCTTTAGAAATCGACGATGTCATAATGAAAATATAGCTCATATTTGAGTTTAACATTTTATATTTCCGTTTGTAAATATTGCATTCTACACTAGATAATAATTGATGAAGCATATTTTTAGGTTTAAATTAATAAACATTGATAAAGTGAAATAAAGTATTTTATTCATAAATATATACATTTTTAGGTTTAACGATAAAACCAATCAAGTAAAATCAAAATTATGAGTGATTCTTACATCCCAGTAAAAGCATAATTTAGGAAATTAATTTCAGTCAGTATAAACATACTACAAAATAAAAACCATAAAATTTTGTACGTGTAAAGCTATCTAATTAAGTTAAGATGATTCGGTAAACCAGTTTATAAACACGGTTGTTTCAAAATTAGTTCACCGGATGAAGATGTGAATGTACGAGCATTTTCAAGTAAAATCGTACAATTTTGGAATTATAATTTTTTACACCCAAAAAACAAAAAAAAAGGATACGGTTTTTTCGAGATTAGGTTTCAACTGTTCCTTGCTATTTTGACCACGACTAACGATAATGCTATGATAATAATTGTCTCACATCAACTATAAAATTAGACATTATGTTAGTTGCCTACATATCAGGCGTAACTAAAGTATGCTGCAATAAAGATATAATTTATGGTCAATTTGTAGATATTTATCTTGAATTTAGTGCAGGCCCCGGCTCTTTTAGCTAATTAGAATAATATAATCAATATTAAATCAAAAATAATAAATATCTTAGGAATAAATTACGAAATTAAAAACAAAACAAAAATAGTATTAAGTATAATATAATTTTCCTTTATGCAACTGTTAATACAAAGTTGAAATACTGCATTTCAAATAAAATTATACTTTGTATATTATATTTATACCCTATATGCAAACGGTGTTTCTGCACAGGGCGGCAAATTTCAGGGGCAAAAATCGTCGGCTTTCCAGTTTCCGCATGTGAAATTGTTTTAGATATTATTATTTTCTATGAAATGTCGGCAAGGCAATAATACTTCTGTTTCTTTTTCTTAGAAAATTAGCGTTATTTAAAATGTTCACTCTTGTTTCTTTATGTTTTATCTTTATGAGTCTATGAGTGTTTATTATTTTTATCGCCGGTTGCAAAGACCTTTCAACGTAGGCGGTAAAATGAGCACTGTTATTTCTATTATTATTCTTGTCAAAGGGCGGCATAATGTTAAACTTGCACAGGGTAGCAAACTGTCTAGCGCCAGCCCCGATAATAAAAACACCCGAAGAAGACTATATATGAGTCTTGGTGTAAAATAAATAAAGATTCACATCTAGTAGCAATTTTTTAAATTAACACAAAACCCAATATTTAATTATTAAATTAAAAACATATAAATTAAATAAAACCTAATTTAATTAAAGTTTCACTTAACTTAACTCAGGTCTTGCCCTAACTTAACTTAATGAAAGCTATAACCTAACTTAATCTAACCTAATTAAAGCCTTAATCCTAACCAAAGTTAAGGGTCAACCCAACATAATTTAAGTGTCATTCAGTGGCGCAACAATGTTTAGTAGGGCCCTGTTGCAAAAGAGCTGTAGTGGGAGTGGGACCTGTTTGGCATTTGTAAACACTCAATGATGAGCGAAACAGATATATTATTATCGAGTTGCATTTTCTTCTAGGAAGTCTATGATATTTTTATCAAGAATAAAATCACACGGTATATTAAACAAATCCTACGATTCACGGAAATGTTGTTCTACGAGCTTTTTTCTCTGCAAATGTAGATGTAGATGTAGATTTCTGCTAATAACCCTTCATCGGATTACCCGTTTAGAAATAGATTAACTTTAAGTAATTTACTTTTGACTTCTTTCTGTGGTTTGGCTTTTCTCCAATTGCTGTCTTTCTTCTTTCTCCACTTATATAATAATTTTAAAGTGAGTGTAAGAACACTGAACACATATATTGCTGGCATCGGCCGCTGGTAGGCCCTGTCCAATCCATCCATACATATATAAAAGCTCAAAGTGTTTTTTATCCGGTTCCTCCAGCGGCTACCGCTTCACCAATTTGGACCATTTTTTTTTCAATGAAAGGTCTCTATCCTCAGATGGAACATGAAACATTTTTATATTTTTATTCTAAGTCGATTTCTCAATAATAATTATTTTAATTTATAATATATATGAAAGTCTGCTAAACGCGCTTTACTTGAGGCGACATCTACACCAACGCCGCGTCTCATTATTGAAACGAATGCATCACGTGACTTAGCATTTCGCCGGGTCGGTCAACGCTGAGTCTGCCGTCGAATTTCGGCGGAGTAACACTAGTTATTAATTAATAATAAATGTATATTATGAAAGTTCGTTTTTATAAAGAACCTGCAAAATATAATTAAAATAAAATAAAAAAACATATTAATCTCTAACCTAACCTAAGGCGTCTTTAGATGTTTCTGTAGTAGCATAAATTTTATGTAGCCGGGTTACTAGCCCCGCGCTCAACTTCCCTTGCTGTTTCAAATTCATATTCGGAATTTTTAATCTTCTTCTTCATTTTAATTTTTGCTCTCCGCTAAGCATTTCTGCTGGTTTGCCTATATTTCTCTTTGCTGCTGGTCTGTAATTCAATGCTTGCTTGCTGATGTTTTCCTGTGGTTACCTGGGAGTGGGCCTAATCTATTTCTATTTTCTTTAGGGCATGTTTTTTGCCAATTTGTTCCTGCTTAGTTTTTTTCCACAGTTTTCTATTTGAGATACGGCTTGGCTAGAATATCCTCATTATCCTTCTCAGACAGCCATTCATAAACACTTGCAGGTTATTACTTTTTATTTTAGTCACTGTTTATGATTCTGTCCCATATTATAACAACACATTCCTATTAAAAATTCGTACTTTAGCTTTTAATGTTGTTCTTCTTGAGTACCACAATTTATTTAGCATATTGAAAGCTATCTGGGCTTTTGATATTCTTTTTATAATGTCACTGTCCTTACCCCCATTTGCGTCCACAATACTGCCCAAATATTTAAATTCTTCTACATTTTCTATGTTTGCTACTTCCACTGTTATACCTTTTGGTCCCTCACTAAAAAAAATAAGATGCACTAGAAATTAAACTAAAGTATACTTAGGTAACGTAAATATACTCTTACAAATTAGATTTATGTAAGTAGTATTGTTTTCTTTTCTGAATTATCTGATGTAATCTGTCGGTCAGAATGTGTTTGTATTTGGAGAACCATTGTTGAACGTTACAGAGAGCATATGAGAAGGCCATTACAGCCTGCTCGTTTGCTTAACGTGACGACACCTAGCATAACCCTTAATCCTTCATGGCCAACTTCTGGCAGGGATTGAATTACGCTCAAACAACGTGCTTGTCCACGGTTTATAACGAAAACAATCTACCAGTACGACACGCTGCAAACCATAATCTCCGCTGGTGAGAATAGACTACTTGAATCTCTACTGCGTATGAAGGTTAGTGTCGAGCTGAAACGCAGCCGACGTCACAGCGTTACTAACGTATACTTGTTCTTTGTTGACTCTTCTACGCTTATTTTAGATTCATTGGTGCAACGCCACATAACACTCTGGCTATTTCGCTTATTATAATAAAGCCCGGTTTTTTTTTGTTTAAACGTTGTTTAGTTTATCACAGGCTCTTTTAGCAACCGCACTTAGTGCATTTGGCATTTGAGATTTCTTCAAGTTTTTTTTTATTTCTTCTCAAATTATCCATAGTGCCACCTTTTCTATTAAAAGCGTTGATTATCTGTACAATTAAAGTAGACTTTAGGGGCGGCTGTATCAGTTTAGCGTAGACTTCCGGTTTTTCCTCTTTTACTTTTGGACAACTGTATACTTAGATCTGAAATTTTTAGAGTATTGTAGGTCAAGAACTTTTTCTTGTCTAACATTATATTAAGCTTTTCTGGCGATTCTGTGGATCAAAAATTCTAAAAAAATTCGTAGTAAGCTCGTATAATTTGTAAATGCATGTAAATAGAAAAGGTATCATTTCACGTACATTTGTGTGACACGCAACAACAATTAGCTATCTCTAAAGCAGATATTTTTAAGCTGATTTGGTCTGTCATAGGCATATTAGACATCTTTTCACAAAATTCAATTCTGCGATCAAAATCGTCTTCACCTAGTTGCTGGTATCTGATAAGGATGAAACTTATTATATCGCCATAAAGAAAAATTAGTTTAATACGCTGTTCATTAGAACATACCATCTTGAAAATTAAAAAAGTTGAGAAAGTTCGAAAATCAAATGAATTTAGTGAACTAAAATTAATAACAAAAACCAAACCATGATGATTCAATTTAGTGTTAAAGCCACATTTTCGTGTACTGATCAACAGATGTGTTCTGTTAGAAAATCACTTGCAATGCAGGGAGGCAACATTTGTTACCATTCTGTAGCAAAATGAAAAGAAATTAATGTAATATAGAATTGTGCTAAAAATTTACTAATCATTTAAAAAACTACTAGTGTTACCCCAGCGCACAATGCACTGACACACTGAGCGTTGACAGAACCGGCTAAATGATAAGTCACGTGATGCATTAGTTCCATAAGGGAGACGCGACGTTGGTGTAGATGTCGCCTCAAGTAAAGCGCGTCTAGCAGACTTTCATATATATTATAAACTAAAATAATTATTATTGAAAAATCGGCGTAGAATAAAAATATAAAAATGTTTCATGTTCCATCTGAGGATAGAGACCTTTCATTGAAAAAAAAAATGGTCCAAATTGGTGAAGCGGTAGCCGCTGGAGGAACCGGACAAAAAAACCCTTTGAGCTTTTGTATATGTATGGATTTCAACGCGCCATCGTATTAAGTGTTTTACTGCTTTTAATTTCATGTATTACAAGGGGTAGGTCGCTATATTAAAATTTTAAAATTGGAGTGGGTGAGCATGACGGGGTGAAAGCGTGTGGAGTCTCTAGATCGTTATTTAAGTTCCCCCTCTCTCTTTTATATACGCTTCTATGGTTCCATTTAAATAGTTTATCTAATAGTTTCCAAAATATTTTCGTTTGATGTTTTCAGTGAAGACCCAGTATATAGGAATTTATATAGGAATTCTACCACATATTTTCGCTTAAATATGCAACCAAACATACACTGCATAGTAAATGCAGCGTGCTGTGCAATACTATCCATATTCTTAATTTATTTGCCTGTCTTGTTAGAGATTTAAAGATAGTAGTAGTAGATAGTAGCAGTAATTGTATGTTTTGTTATATAAGTAAAAGTAATGCTTGTGCATGGAAGCACAATTCACACTTAATTAGGTATGTAGAACATCATATCTGCAGGAATTAGAAAATCACTAACTCATAACCGAAGCTTTAACTCAGGATACTGTTAAAATATAATTAAAAGAATAATTGCAAAAAATGCAATTTTTAGACATTTAAAAGAATAACCGCCAAAATTTAAAATTTTATCTTGTTTATTGCTTGACAGTTGAAATAAGTATAAAAAAAGTTATATACAAAACCCAGATGGGCAGAACGCCAAAAACAACAAACAAAATAACTAGGTACCTAATAAAGTTTCATATAACATAGAAAATATAATATCAACTTAAAATATTTATGCACAGACAAAGACATGATGTGAGAAAACACCAACATAATGTAATATTTCCGGGGCTGTTTTTTCAGGGATGTTTTATTCTAAATTCGAATGTTACCACTATTGTTAAAGCGTTACAAAATCTTAGCCCAGGGGCTCCAAATTTCTTAGAGCGGCCCTGGATATTGACTCACCTTGTATATAGTTGTTTTATTGTTCTTATTTATTGTAAATTATTGTTAATTACAAACAATAGATGACTATTTCGAATTCAGTGTAAACATCGTAATTAGTTTATAGGTAGTACTTATACTTAACTATTATTATAGACCAATAGCTGTAGACAAGTAGTGACATTAGTTTTTCATTTATATGCAAAACTTTAACATGACAGTTGTTATTAAGCATATAACAGGCAAAGTTATATTAATAGTTACTTTAATTGCCACTCTCATTTCTTTTTCAATCCAATTTAAGCAATTAGAAACAATCCTATTATAAAATATAAATATAAAAATGTTAATACTTTCGAAGCAACTTTTTAAATTTTGTGATTCTAATACGAGGGATTTTGTTGTTATCATGCATTATGTGATCGTGCAGTACAGTAGGTAGATATTTTTATTTACAAATTTTAAATGTATTATTTAAAATTTATCAAGTATTTATGCTTGATTACTTATTTATTTGAGATGATCGGTGTCGGACCTACGTTGTGTTTTAATTATTGCTCATGGCTGATTTGCCCTGTATTTATCGAGGTTTATTTATTTAATGCGTGCGAGAACCATTTATATATAATTTGCCGGTCAGTTGTATCGAGTAAAGCTGCCAATCCAAATATTTACCCCAGTTTTACCTATCTGATAGTTCTATTTGGGATTGTTTATAAATATCGAGTATTGTGCAGTTTACGTAAGTAACTAGATGCTCTTCATAGGAACACCGTGTGCTATATTATCACTCATTTGTACGCAATACTCTCAGCCTGATTAGGTCTCGTCCTAACAGCGCCTTGGCCGTTTTGCCTAATTCCCGAAGGACAATAGCGCCGCTTTCCAATACGCCTGAAAACTTAACCCAATAACAGCGATTGATTACGTACAAATGTGTAACAACAATACGCGAAAAAGCGTCTTGAGGCAACCAATGTGGAAATAGCGTCGTCACTCACTCCAATCGGCTTCCCTGCAATAGCGCCTCAGTTGCTACGCCTAATTCCCTCCTAAGAGGAACAATAGCGCCGTTTTTGATACTCCTAATCAGGTACACCGACAAGAATAAGCTGCTACGCCTAAGCCTATTTGATTTTGGCAAAGTGCGCTTCGTAGCCCAAAACCCACGAAGATAACATTTTATTTTAATGTTGCAAGTCCCAGACTTGTAATACGTCTTGCCGCAACCAATATGGAAATAGCGCCGTTCCTCACTCCAATTGGCTTCCCTGCAATAGCGCCTCATTGCTACGCCTAACTCCCGAAGGACAATAGCGCCGCTTTGATACGCCTAATCAGGTACACCGACAAGAATAAGCATCTACGCCTAAGCCTATTTGATTTTGGCAAAGTGCTCTTCCTAGCCCAAAACCCACGAAGATAATATTTTATTTTAAAGTTGCAAGTCCCAGACTTGTAATACTGTAACAGAATGTTAGCAATAATGCTTCCAAACTGACGTTAAGATTTCAGCGAACTGAGTGATCTTTAAGAATTAGAAGATTGATCCCTTCCTTTAGGGAACATACTCTTTTATTAAAATTCATGCCCATCCTCCAAGATGTTGGACTTGTTTCTTTTTCCAATAAAATTACAGCCCCACTCTTTTTTAATTTTTGATTGGATAGAAGTATCAATAAAATTTTGTCTCACACTCTCAAGCTTTTGAACACTTGTGCTAATTAAGGCTGTCAAGTTTCCCCAATTTATGTTAATAACTACAACCCAATATTTACCCTAATCCCTAAAATGCGAGAGCGTGAAATTTTAAATATTAGATTGGCCCCAATAATCCACACAACAGGCGGCAAACTTATTGACACGTGTTAACATGTGTTTTACAATATTTACATTTATGTACAAAAATGTGTGCAGCTGCCCTGAAACGACCACCTGCTTAAGATTAACTAAAACTAAATCACAGCAATTTAGCTAAGTCAAGTGATCACTGTTAATTAAAGTCCGTATTTGCTGAAAGAAATATAATATTCCTGTAAATAAATCAAAGTTATTAGACAAGTGCTTTACGTTTTCGGGGAGCTCCCACTTTAAAGTATAAAACAATACAATTAAATCAAAATCAGATACAAATTATTTATTCTCGGGCAGCGCACCTTTACAATTAACATCACCAAGCAAGCCATCATTGTACATACAAATGTAGATCAGCGAAACTCCCACATGAAATAATAGTAACATAACAATTAAAATAAGTAGGGAAAGAGGTAGTCACAATAAATTTATTTATTACTAACACATAGGGTTTAAAGTATGAGTAATAATTAATTCATATTCCACAATCAAACCAATAGATCACATTATTCAAAATCAATGCAAAGTATTTAATTACGTAGTCGCACCTAATGTAACACGAAAAAACGAACATTATTTACGCCATTATCGTTGCTTATTGCATAACCAAATTTCCAAGATGTCATGAGCACGTTTTGTATTACAATACGCGCTCATAAAGCAAAACGGATGTTGACCCCTTTTTCTTTTGTGCTGCACGTGGAAATCGCAGGGTTTAACAAAAGGTCATATTCTTAAGTTACCTAAGTAACCATCAAGCTCAAACGGTTTGTAAAGATATTTAATATTTAAGAAAATCGATGTTGTGTTTAAAATATCACTATAATAAATAACAAAAATTGCAGTGAGTTTTAAAACTACTTCCAATATTATCCAAAATAATTTTCATTTTTCTAGAAGTGCAGCATGTTACGACCTCATATTGAGCAGGTACAACATACTTTCCCTACTATACTTTCTTTTTATCTTTTCTAATACGAAAATGTGCAGATGTGAAGATATCTCTAACCATTTAAAATGTAGACCTGAAGAAACATATACTTTATTTTACAACCAAGCATTAAAGTAGTATCAGAGTTTTAAATTACACTTTCTTTATTTCTGGCGATCTTATACTCAATTCAAAACGCAGAATATTTTTATTGGTCTGTTTACTTTGCAAAATATAAAATTATTTCATTGACTTAAATTTTCAGATTTGTGTAGTAGAAGGAAAGATAAATCTTGCACCAAAAATATCGCTTTAGTACGTCAGTAATGACTTATATGATGTTTTATAATTTCACATCAATTGAGTTTTATCGTAAGTATTCATTTAATGCATTTTTTAATTGTAATTTTTATATTAAAAAACGAGTATAACAAGCCTGCTCCTTTCATAAAAGATTTAGTTCAGCAATATTAAATTTTAAAATATTTTTTAGTTACTTTTAATTAGAACATACTGAGAAAATGGGACATCAACCGTAACTATCTTACGCAATCTGCTATTTAATCTATTCTAGTAGTTTAGATCAGATTAAATCTTTTCTTCGCTTTTTGTTCAACTTTCGCGTTTCTTGTTTTTGTTTGAATTATATAAAACTGACTACAATATTTGTATGAAATTCTATAGCTTGACTATGACAAAATATAAGTTAAAATGGGTATAGTATGTAAGAAATCGGCGTAATTGCATAATGGACAAAAAGTTCATGCTTTCTCATATCTTGAATTTGTATTAAATTGTAATTTCACAATGCATTCAAAGTATTAAAACAATAAACAAAAGTATTAAGTGTAAACAACAATGCGTCTTGTTCAAATGTGTTTATAAACATTGAGTAAAATTTATACAGAGTATAGTACTTACCATTTTCCATAAAACAAAGCAAACCGAACAAAGGTTAGGGTGTAATTTCATTCATAAGAATTCAGCATTTGACAGTCAATATTCGATTAAAAACAGTAAAACGAACAATTGAATATCATATTGTTTTATACTTTCATAACATTTGAAGTTCTTTGGAAAAAAAAAGGCAAAAATGTTAGCTCTATATTGTATGGACCAAATGAAGCCGATTAAACACAATGTCACTGCTGGAAAGTATTTTTTATACAAGCAAATTAGATTCAATTAGATTTAAGGAATCAGCACTCACTGTTTGTAGAATTTTAAAGAACACCGTGTATGTAGTACGTACGTCACCGAAAGATAAGTTTCAAAAAAAAAGTTATATTGTTTAATTTAATTTCAGCAGTGTTATTACGATTAGAATTAACGTGTAGTAGTGATGTAGTTTAGTATTTCTCAACTATAGAGAAACTCTCCATTAACTGGGTAGAACTACAGCAGCTGCCAAATATTTAATGCACTGTTTTACCAAGTAATAAGTACAATTATCTTTTTAATTACAAGTATTCGTGTGTCTATTATGTGTTTTGCATACAAAATACTTGTTAACAGAACATCGTATAGTAGCGCGGCAAGGTAGACCCCTATTTTATTTTTCTGCTAATCAATTAAAATTTTAAAATACTGTTTTACACCTCAGTTTCCGGTTATTTTATTTCATATGCAGGAAAAAATTTTTACTTCATTTTCTTAACGAAACAGTAAAAAATTTGATATTCAGGGTGTATCAAATTATCTCGGCGCTGTTGTTAATTTTCTGATTATTAGAGCTACAGATTTGGTTAAATTATGAAAGACATGCCATTTTTTTTCTCATACTTCTACTGAGTTATAGAAAGTTATGATTTTAAGAAAATTTTCGAATTGCAGGTTTTTACGGAAATACCCGTTTTAGAACAAAATATTCAGTTAATACACGTTGCTATATTATTTAATAGCCTTTAATAAGTATAATCAATATATTCTTTGAGGCTCTCGCGGTTTCTCGAACTGTCAATATTACAATTTACTTTCGGCTTAGACCGCGTCGTCATTTGGGAACTACACCCAGCATAATCAGGTAAGGACCGACCTGTAGCTTGTCTGCCTTTACAAGCATTTGCTCTAGAAGTCTGAGCAATATTTGTTCGTAGGCCCTGCCTGCCTAAACAGGGCCGTGTGCTTAGTTTATTTAAACCTTGGGGCGGACAAGAATTTGATCTTAATGTATTTTGTTTGCCAAGACAATAATACTTAATCGGCTTATGCCTGTTAGCTGTTTGTGAACCCATACAAACTAACGTTTGGCAAGACATTGCAGCTTGCATCTTCAGAGTGAATAGAACACTAAATTCAAATCCGTGAAGCGGAGGTATTTAAACCTCTTTGAGCCAGTCGAGCAGAACGGCGGAGTTCTGGTTGGCTGTCACCGTTGGGCAAAGACGGATCCGGTGGAGCGTGATCATGAGATGGATGGTGCTTAGGAGTCCTCAGAGGATAAACTACCGGAGTCCATGCTTTACTGAGTCTAAAACCATCCTCCCTGTTTATGTTGTCAGGTTGTTTCTCAATTTCAATTGCTTCACGTATGATACGAGGGAAGTAATGAGGTACTCTGGCGAGTACCCGAGCATTGTCAAAGTCCATCTTATGCCCAGTTAAACCAGTATGTTCAGCCACCGCAGATTTTGTGATGCGTTTGTGTTTGCAATCACCTTTGTGCTCTCGCAATCTTAACTCAATGGAACGACCAGTTTGTCCGATGTAGTTTGAGTCACAAGAGCAAGGGATGTTGTAGATCCCGGCTGATTTTAAATTATCAATTTTAAAATCAGCCGGGTAAGTATAATCAAGTAATGTAAAAAAATTTTTGGAAATATAAACATTGTAAAAATGCTACCTTCTCAAAATTTTAGACATTTTCATAAAATTATTTCCACACCATTTTTTGACTTTTTGTTCCGATAAAGCTTGCAGTGAACTACAAATATGTTTTTTATTAACCTCCCAAATTTTACTATGACGTCCTCCAAGAATGTTTGAAAAATTTTAACTTGGTTAATTAATCATTCAAAAAAGGCCAACGAAAATCGTTTTGAACTTTAAACAATTCAATAGATATTTAAAATAGTTTATTAGGATTAACAACTTTAAACCCCATTAAAAATTAAGATAAAAGCGATACTTTTCAATATCAACAACGCGTTTTCCTACAGTTCCATGATTTTTATTACGCCTATCAATTAGCTGTAGTTAAAAAATGTATTATTCATTCTTTTCATATTTTTAATAACGCTTTAAATAAAGTTATTATAACAATTTCTGATACGAATTCGTGAGCGCATATCTAGCTGTCGCCTTTACGTGACTAGCCTTGCCGTGCCAACGTCTTGTGTTTGAAGCGGGCGGCCTGTACCGGGTGGAGATGACTTATTGGCGCGAGAATATTTAAAAAGTCAAAAGTATGGGAAAGTACCAAAGACCTGCTTTGGCCATTTTTATCCTAATTAAGATTCCGTTTACAAAAAACAAATGAGTTATTCCATAAAATAGTTGTTTTTAATAAACTGCTGCCTTCAATATAAGGCGTTTTATAGCTCCATAACTTCTTCCATTTCAGTGCATGGTTCAAACATTTTGACAATATTGTTTGAAATAAGTAGCTATCAACAAAAACACCAGTAAACACTACGAACACCGTTTCAACACCGCACAATGTTCAATGTTGATCACTGTTTAGTGGTCATGGTGAAGAATTTAAAGCGCCCTTTATATCATAATTATGATGAATTGTCGCAAACAGCATTACCATACACGTTTCTACGCTGTGTATATCCGAGAAACCGTAAGGCATTTATACGAGGATCGTTCGAAATGTACGTGGCTTAACAAAGAAAACGCAAGTTTCTTGGTCAACAAATCATTTTATTTTTTAATATATAAGCACTTATTCCAACGATGCTCCAAAGCAGCAATGCCGTCTTTGTAGGTCGATGAACCCAAGTCCTCAAAATAGCTATTTACAGCAGCGATTAACTCGGAATTGCATAAAAATGTTTTAGCGCCGAGCTTCTTTTTCAGGTTTGGAAATAGAAAAAAATCGCTGGGAACCATGTCTGACGAAAGGGGCGAATGAGGCACTAATTCGAATCCCAACTCATGATTTTTGACCATGGCGATTGCAGACGTTTGTACAGGTGCGTTATCTTGATGGAAAAGCATTTTCTTTTTTGTCAAATAAGGCCGTTTCTCTTTGATTTTGTTGCTCAATTGCTGCAACAAATTGGCATAATACTCGCCATTTATTATTTTTCCCTTTTCCAAGTAGTCGACAAAGATAATTCCATGAGAATCCCAAAATACAGTTGCCATAACCTTTCCTGCTGACAAAACCGTTTTTGCCTACTTTGGTGGTGGATAACCTTTGTGTGTCCATTGTTTGGACTGTTCCTTGGTTTCGGGAGTGTAATGGTGGACCCAGGTTATATGGACGGTTATGAAACGGAGCAAAAAGTCCTTCGGATTGCGGCGAAATCGTGCCAAAAGGTCGCGAGAAACAATCAAACGATTCAGTTTTGCTCCGGTGTGAGCAAACGCGGCACCCAACGCGCGGAGTATTTTTTCATATTCAATTTTTTAGTTAAAATTCTGTGCACACTGTCATTTGAGATGCCCACTATGTCTGCTATTTCGCGCACTTTTACTCGACGGTCATTATTTACAAAATCACTCGAGACTTTGGCGTACTGCCAAACACAAACTAATTGACAGATCGCTCTATATTGTCATATTTAACCTGGATGGTTCTGAAATATGGTAATGCAAATTCCGCCGAATTAGCGCCATCTCTGTGTTAGGACACGTACATTTCGAACGATCTTCGTATATACAGTGTTTTCTAGAAAAGTTAAACTTTATGCTTGGGAAATTGTATTTTTCCAGATCTTATGTCTCCAGGATACTTCAGCTAATAATTTAAACTGATTATTAAATTAAGCAACAATCTAAATAAAATATTCTAAATATTCATTAAAAAATGGAACTGAACCTGGTACCTAATTATTTCAAAAATGTATTAACTAAAAATAAAGATACTCATAAGTATAGTACAAGAAATGAGGAGAAATACTACTTAAATAAAAAAAAACAAAAGTATTGCTCAGAAGGGGATACTGTTTAGAGGGGTTAAAAGTTATAATTCTTTAAGCAAAGATATTAAAGATTGTAATACTATATAAGAACATTTAAGATAAAGTTAAGGAATTACTTAAAAATTGCAAAGTAGATAAATAGGTGAATATAGTTAATACTAAGTTGTAGTAATAGGTATTAATTATATATTTTTGTATTGTAGAAACCTAAGCATATGTAAACATTAGCGTTTTAAGCTAAATAAAACGAGTATTAATATTATTATTATAAATATTAATAAATTCAATCTGTGTCCTTTTAATATGAGAGCAAAAACAACACATTCTAATGTTTCTGTAGCGAAGCAGGTAAGGTGCTGTATTCGAAGCAGAAGTCCCGGGTTCCAATCCTAAGTGGGACAAACTTTTTTTCAAATTTCCTTTGGTTATTCATTTAATTTTTGAACTGTTTTCATCTTCTCGTAACTTAACGTTCAATTACGTTATAATAATGAAATAGTTAATCAATTGCATTATTTCATTACCTGACGTATTAAGTTTATAATTTACTGTACAAATCGTATATTTTTACTATTCGATTGTTGAAACAGTGTGAAAATTTAATAGAAAACAAAAAATTAAAAAAAAAAGTTGGCCCCACTGACAATTGGCACTCGGTACTTCTGTTTAGAAGACAGCATCCCCTCATCCGCTTCGCTACAAAAACATTGAAATATATTGTTGTTGCTCTGGGATTAAAAGAACACGACTTGAATTTATTAATATTTATTTAGATTGTTACTTAATTTTAAGTGTTAAATTATTTTCTGTTTGTCTAAACTGCACTAATAACAGCTAATAACAATAATAGTTTTAATTTTTAGCCAAAGTATCATAAAATTTCGAAAAATATAATTTCCCATGCATTTTGCATATATGGTTCAACTTTTTTTGGGAAACCCTATATGTTCCAAACTGTTT
The DNA here is from genome assembly GCA_958336395.1 of Ctenicera cuprea. Taxonomy (NCBI): domain Eukaryota; kingdom Metazoa; phylum Arthropoda; class Insecta; order Coleoptera; family Elateridae; genus Ctenicera; species Ctenicera cuprea. Next base: position 69,460,519 of record OY284486.1, on the reverse strand, counting down.
CTTCAAACATTGTAACTACATACAGGTTTACTGACGTGTCTCATCAATGCCTTGATGATAGAGACGCCCATTATTGCCCTGGAAGCAAAAAGTCTTTAATATCATAATACAGATCAAAGAACTGCAAAAGCCTGATATAATTAGCATGGTAATGCTATTACAGTATCGCAAAAAATTTCTTACGCAAGCTTATTACATATCAACATGAAATAATGATGAATACCTAACTGTCCCCAATTAGCAGTAATTTTTCCGAAGACGTATGCTTTTATGATTTCCAGCTTCCGGTCGGGGGAAGTAACCTGCAACTCCCGGATGCATTCTCTTCACCTACGGTCGTGAAGCCGCACAATGACGTCACAGCTCTCACCTTTAGGGAATGCCGCTGTTGGGAAAGTCGGTCAGTATGCTGGCCCCAGCTGCGGTGTAACACTTGGTGCATAAAGCGCGATGTTGTAGACCGCGAAGAACCGAACTTTATTCCCGCAACTACCTTTTTTCGTTTAAGTGTATTATGTGTATGATTTTATAACTTTAGTGATTTTGATATATAAAAACGTTAAGGTAAGTTATTTTATGTTTTTTAAAATTTAGTTTTAAGTTAACATCACCACGCAATTACGCAGCTACTTAAGATTCAGATTTAAATGTTAGATTAAGTAATAGTTAATTAAAATGCTGAAAGCTTTGTAGTTTCAACGCTTTGGAATTATTTTCTACAAACCAATTGCAATATTTTTTTTTCAATAATTAGTTTTAGATTAAGATTTCTTATTGGATGAGAACAAGCAAGCTTAATTAAATAAAACTCTCGGGAAAGATGTCAACTTTCTCAAATAATTCTAAGGAAAGTGCGTGACGGCGGCCACATGACGCACTATATTAAAAGATACATACATCAGTTTGAGGTAATTAATTCCTATTAGGAGAAATTTTGTAGAACTGTCATAATACGAAATCATTTTTAATCTTTCCATAAATTTGAATTAAACGTTAGAAAGGTAAATATTACACATAATTAAGAAAGCATGTCTTAGCAAAAGCGCGATTCAAAAGCGTGTAAGGGGTTGTTAAGAAACCCTACTAAAAAATTACCTAAAATTATTTTAAGATCAAAACTAGTCATTCAATTATTTAGAGAATTTCTCTTATCCTAACGAAGAATGGAAAAGTTTAAAGAAAATAGTTTCGATAGTAGACCGAATGTTCTGCAAAATATTAAAAAATTGACAATTATAAAAATGATTTTGCATTAATTTTGTGTTACGATTTACGTAAAAATGTATTCATATTTTTCTTAGGAATAAGTCAGTTCTAATTAAGTAATACTTATAATTTTTTTGCTACATTTTGATAAACTCTGCAATTTTAAATAATTTTTCCTTTTAATTTTTATTGTATCTTATGATTTTGCCAGAATTTTGGTTAATTATTTATTAGTAGTATAAAAACGAAAATAATTTATATCTGTTACGCATAACTATTGCCGGTCTAGCACTTACACCAGAGTGGGAAACAGAAAATTCAAAAATCAAAAATTTAATTTAAATTCGCTCTTAAAATGGTATTTTGAACATTACCTTCTTATAACATAAAATGAAAGTGTATTTTTTAGGAAATATATCAAAATCCTCTTTGTACCTATACATATAACACATACAACGAGTTTGACAGTTTATTGAAAGTTATGAAGCAAACAAGAAAACATAGAAAACGTGCTACAGCTTCCTTAAATTAACTGAGATACGCGTTATTTAACCATACCATGGGACACACTGCGTATCCCGTAATAACGGTTTTGGATCCTAAGAAAGCTCAACGCTACGTTAAGAAACAAACTTCAAATTACCTTACAGGAAAATTCTAGTTAAAGATCGTTTGAAATGTAAATCAGAATTTGTGGACGGCAAAATTTTACATTAATTTTTTTGTTTTAAAATTGTACGTTACTATATACAGAGTGTCTCATTTGCGATGTAGTTAAATAGGTAACTTTGTTAATATTATAATTTAGAAAAAAATGCCAAAATTATAAACAAAACAAATAAATTTAAAATAACTTTTAAAATAACAAAAAGCATTTTAAACACTTTGTTTAACGCTAAAGAAAAAACAGACAATTTACTAAAATCAGGCATCTACAAATTAAATTGCTCGCACTGTAATTCGGTTTATATAGAACAAACAATTAGAAATTTTTATGTTAGGTACAAGAAACACGTACGTTGTTACAAGTATAAACATCCCCATAAATCCAATTACGCTAAACACTTTTTGGAACACAATCATTCAATGACATCTAATAACACTATAAAATGTTTACACTTTTGTGATGATAAACATAAGTTGGATATACTAGAAGCATTTGGAATTCGCAAACATTAAAAATCTGTACCTATAATGAATGAACAAATTGATCTCTTAAATTTACCGTTATTAGACGTTTGTGAATAGAAAATCAAGTCATCTGGACACACATATAAAAAACCAACCTGTTAAAGTTAAGAATTGTGTTATTTACAATAAATTAAAATGATCTTCTACGAAGTAAAGCTCGAACTTATAAAAATAAAGAAAATACCGTTTGCATTTTATTGCGTCAATTTTTTAAGGCGAATTTAATGGTAGAAACAAAAATAAATATTTTTTGAAAAAATGCTATAAAGGTTTAATAGACTTGTGGTTTATTCAGATTTTTCATATTTGTAATGGTTTTTGAGTTATAACACAAGCACGCATTTTTTTAAATGGGATTCATAGTCGGCTTCGACATAATAAAAAGCGCTATTTAGAAATTTCTCAAAAATATATAGTTTGCTGTACTTATTTTTTTAAATAATTGATATATTAGATATATATTTGTCAATTTGCTATAATTTAGTAGTTAAAACCATATAATTTAGAAAAAACAAATGCCATTGATAGATTTACACAATATACATAATACAATATTATTTGTACTTCTTATACATTCACAAAAATTCAATGTATGACTACTGGGACCCTGAAATATTTGTTACTTACAACACTTTTTTGTAGACAATGTTAAGCACAAAGACTATCTGTGCGCTTAGTTATATTTTATTTACTGACGAATGGGTGAAGGGAAGGTATGTTGTTCCGAAAACCGACACCGGGAAGAAACAGATGGTGCTAAAGTGGCAAGCATAGGTATGTTTATACGTGTTCGTTTATAGGTGTTTGTTTAAATTGGTGCTTTTCCATGATTTTTTTACGAATTTAGTGCACATCTATACAGTAACAGTAATAGCTTTCATTTAAAAAAAAAGATCAAAATCGGCTTAGTAGAACTCTGGGAATTGAAGTCGAAAGAAATCGCTACACGTTTTAAATATATAGAGTTACTTCTAGAAAAACAATTAAATTTCTACTAAAAAAATTACTTGCTTTATAATTCTTATCGCTCCGAAAGTTAATCATTGTGACAAAATTAAACATTTTAATATATATTTACGTTAACTAATGTTTTCCAATATTTACAAACAAACAATATTACATATGAACATACTCCACTTTTGTAAAGCGTATATCGTTTAAGTTTTACTACAGAAGAGCGATGTTTTTACAAAACATTGTAAGGTGGTAAAACTTCAGATATACGCATCCTAGGTGGGCACCGTTGTTTTTAAATTGTGATCGCGGTTATGTAAACAGACAAGATGAAACATACAAAACTGCCAGGCAGGGGGATTGTGTCAGTATAGTGTTAATATAGTAAGGATCAGAAACAATGTAGCATATTAACGCTACGCTTTTGGTTGTCGTTCTGATAGTATGTTTATGTTATCGTATAAACAATCTTTCCCGCGTAATGGCAAGGTTACATTCTAGTTTTAATAAATAGTACCCACTGCGCTGTTGGGTTGTGATGAATTCGGAAACAATATTTTAAGTTAAAAAAATCGTAGCGGGTCACTAGTGAGGTAAAGCTTCAAATAAAAAATATAGACCCACTGTCTCCTAACTTACAAACTAAGGAACAGGTGCAAATTTTTATTATAAAATATGTAAAAACCTGCAAATTGCAATTGTGGGTGCGAAGTGACAAGAAATTTATTTTGTTTTTATTGGTGTTATACTGGATTATGGTGTGCGTCATAGAGAACTGAGTTAAAAAATTTAAATATTTAGGTGGAAAGGTAACAACGCACCATTTAGAATCATAAACAACGGCGTATTTATATCACTCTTAATTAAACGAAAAGATTTTTTTTGTTTTAATTTTGTTTAATTTTACAGGAGCCGCCACTGTTGTAACCACTATAAAATTTTTAAAATGCATAACTCCTGCTGTATCTTTTACTGTTGCCATGTATTTTCACGCTTAGGACAGATATATTAGCTTCTCTAACTAAATTGTGGTTCTTGGCTCAACATAACGTAATATAAAAAAGCAGGTATGTAAAAGGTAAGGACAATAATAAAGAAACGTCTGTTGAATGCCCTGTTCTAAAGGTACACTTCTACCTCTGACTACTGTAATATAATGATAATAACACATAATGAGCGTAGATTTCAGTTGGAAATAACATGATGTAAATAATATGCTGTTTAACTGCGTTAACTGATGTCTCCGCAGAAACCGCTAGCTTACGAATACACGTTTTTGTCAAAAATTACCATTTAACTTAATAAGGAGTCAGCGACCCAAGGGTAACTAAATAACTCGGTTAATTGCTGTTAATCGTTACCGAAAATGTATAAGTAGGAAACATTATTTTTAACGTCCGGCTCGTTATTAAGCCCAAGTTGAGAAGATACATCGTTATTACTTTTTTTATAACCGCGTATAGCGTGAACAGTAAATGTAATTTAAAATTAATTTTTTTTTATTTTAAACTTCTAAAATTAAACGCAAAATGGGTTCGAAAAAATAGAGGCACCATTAATTATTATCGAATCAAATTAAAAAAGGATTATGTATATTTTTCAACAACGTTTCCATATTTAAAGCATAGAGGAGCTTTTACTTCAATTTTAAACAAAATCTTCAAAATCTGATTAAATTATCACAACTTGTAATTCCGATTTTCCAATAAACTTGGTTGGTTTTTCACTAGTTGTACTTAAGATGAGAATTCCACAGACGCGAGACACGAGTAAAATTTTCTTAAATTTTAACGTCTTTTATTATAATGACCATATCACCTACAATTAATTACGATGCAATTTCGTTATTTTCAATTACGATCAATCTTACAGGAAATAATTGTTATTTTTAGCGTCTTTTAACGCAGCTACGACCTTAGCTTGTCTTATTGTCGCCTGTGTTTTTTTTTGAAGTAAAACTTCTTTGCGGAAAAATCTTCATGTGTTCCAGGATTTCATAAAGTAAGCATTAAACGAAATTGAGACTGTTCCATTTGGCAAGTTATTTAAATTTTAATTAACGTTACAATACATTGCAGTTACAACTCGTGCTAAAGTTTAGCTAGTTATTCACAAATAGCTCAAATTTAGCTCTACATCAGTCCTTACTATAGCCCGAACAGCGTATCCGTCCTCTAGCCTTATCTTCCGACATTAAACACGTTAACCTACATACGGTTTTATCACAAAGAAAGGTGACTGTAGCGAATATTAAAATAAAACGTGAATAAAGATAATTACAGTATGAAAACCCAACCATGACAATTACGTGATAAAATGATGTAGTGGTCCAACCTCTGGCGTTGATGATAAGCATCAGGAGCAAAAATAGGCCGATGATAAGCAAATTACAGGGTGTGTATAAATTGGTGAAAGAACTACACGTGGCGATGTTGGTCATAAAATTCTGAGTCGAAAATCTTCATACCAAAATGTTGGACAATGCTTCCTCTGTCTTCGGGAACCATTTTAAAGGAACGTACATTTGACAACATTGGATCCACACACTACAGGTGTTTTGTTATAATGCACGGTAACTAAGGATCATTGAACGTAAAATTCATTGTTAGTGAACGAATATTGTTTTACAATGCAGCCATATGTATTTTTAACAATGATAGGTTAACGAAGAAATGTTTAAAACACGCTTTTGGGGCTGAAAAACAACATCCATGAAAAAAGTATGTATTACAATTCTTATTTCTTCTAATTTGCAGCTCTTTCTGTCAACAGATAATGAATTAAAACACTTATTAAAAGACTTAATTTTAAACTTTGAAGATCCCGTGCATACCCAGGAAGCATGATACAATATTTTGGTATTAAGATTTTCGACTCAGAATTTTATGACCAACATCGCCACGTGTAGTGCTTTCGCCAATTTATACACACCCTGTATATAAAAACAAAACCGTTAGTCAAAACTGAGATTTTTATATTTACCGCATATGTGTTGTCTGATATGAGTAATATCTTTGTAATGCACCTGAATTTTTGAAACCATTAAATCCAAATCTTTTCCAAATGTAATTAGTTAGTTATTTACAAATGTTTTACATTAACCCATATTATTGACCCCTACAATAGATTTAGTGATTCTATGTAGCGTTATCTTCTGATATTAAATATTATAACCTACATGCGGTTTTATTTCAAAGAAAAGTGACTGCAGTTTTAGAAAGAATAATAGAATAATACGTGAATAAAGATAATTGCAGTATAAAAACCAGACTATAACAGTATTACAATTACGTGATAAAATGTTGTGAAGTCCAGTTGTAACACAAAACACACCCTGAAATAGTTTAGCTTTCACGTAAAATAATTCCTTACAACAGAAATATTTGTATATAAATAATATGTTTTGTTTAGTAAGTACATTGAAATAATAACATAAAATGTTTTTCATATTCAAGTTTGTATATAAAAAATAGTCTTAAAATCGTACATTATACACTAAGAGAGAGAAACGTCCTATTTTTCCTGAGGTGTAATTTGAATAATACATCGAGGGAACAATGGCGGTGTCTCCCGAGGTGTATAACTGTATATACTATTTTTTTCACGATCGGGAGTAGAAACACTTAATTTCATAAATAAAGAATTGTAATCAATCGGAGAGAAATTACAATATTTAGAAGCCTTTGGGATGTTTCCATGCAACGTACCATGACAACAGACACAAATAAATATGAAATGAAATAAAAACTCCCCTAGGGAAATTGTTGTCTTATTTCGTCCCTAGAGCGTAAATGTTTTATTTCTGTCAACATTTTGATGCCATAGAAACCGACTTCTACTCCCGGTCGTGGAATGTTGTAAAATAATGGGTTTCTTAGTTAATTTAAATCCGAGGAAGCAAGACTATTGTTTATAACATTATTAGATTGTTTTTGCAAATTTTGGAAAGATCTATTAATCTGTGGATACAGATTGTCAAGATTAGTCAATTCGGGACCCAGAAGTTCGACTCCCAGCTCCGCCTTTAGTTATTTATGAATGCCTTTAGCTTTTAAAAATCAGAATACTGTATATGGGCTGATGGTCCTAAACTTCTAACAATCAATACCTGTATACAGTGTGTCCCATTATACTTTGAAAGCACCCTTATAAAATTTTATTTTAATCCAAATTAAATCCGCTATTATTTCTAGTATGAAGATGCATCTAAGGAGAATACTTTAATGTTATAAGAAGTAAAAGCCAAGTCTACTGTGCTTTTTTCCTTGTCGATAGTCGAAAAAACATATTGGGTTTCTTTGTTTTTACTTTAACAATTATTCCAACAATTAATAACCATATCTAATATCAAATAACTTTTGGGCCGGTTACTTATTATTGGAATAATTTTTATTTACAAATTGAATTAATTTTTTTAAAAACTGCAAACAATTACGTTAATGGCTTTTCATGAAACACCTGATTTTTATTTATTTATAACATTTTCAAAAATTAGAATTTGTATAGAACTCATTTTAATGGCATTTCAAGAGGTCCAAAAAAAAGGAACATACCATTAGTTTTTTATTTAAAAAAATCCCTTATACGATTTTATTATTTTTGTCAAAGAAAACAAAAATCGCAGTAAGCTGAACTTTTACATCTTATAACGTTTACCTAGTATTCTCCTAAGATGCAATATTCTATCTTCTATACTATAAAAATCAGTTTTATTAAGCGAACAATGATACTTTTATAGGGGTGTTTTCACACAAAATTGGACACAATATGTATGATATGTGGTAAGAGCGCGGGCTACTATTGCAGCGGATCCGGGTTCGATTTCCGGCCCGGTCGTTCTCCCTCGCAAGGGAACGAGAAACCAGCGAAATGGATTTTGCCCAGGGAAACCTTTCGGAGAAAAAGTGCACTTCCTGTGGTTCGGAGCCCTCGTTAAACTGTAGGTCCCCTTTGTCTGTCTGCGTAAATTATCTATCGGCGCGCAGCAAACACATCAAACATAGGAGAGAGGTAGCCAACACTCTGAATAGGGCATGGCACTAGAAAAAGAAAGAATAATGACTCGATAAAAATAAAACAAAACTAAAAAAAAATCTTATTAAAATAAACTAATACGGGAAGGGGGCTCAGGGGTGAAGTCCTCCCCCCGAAAAAATTAACAGGGCCCGAGGCCCTAATAAGAAAAATTAAAAAACATTTCAATCTGGTTAATACCGGTTTAAGTGTTGAAGGTTTCAAATGGCAGCAACTGGCACAAAATAGAACGAGGTAGAAGCAAGAAAAGGCCTATGTCACAAAGTGGACTGAAGAGGGCCAAAGAAAGAAATAAGAAAGAAAAGTAAAGGCTAAAGAAGAAAAACTAAATTGAGCGATAAACGGCTTTATGTGAAATAGTACCTACCAGCTATAGATCAACTCCAGCTAAATCCCAACCTTCCGGAGAGTACTAGTACAATATAACCAGTCCTGCCACCTTGCTTAGACTAAAATCGACAACGTTTGGTAGATTTCGGTATTTACTATATCTACTTTCATCTTAAAACAAAAAGATTTGGCTTTATAAAATTTGTTCGTTTTTATTTCATTTTATTAAAAAACATGTGTCACCAAAAAAAATAAAAACAATTCATAAATAAAAAGATTCCAAAAACAGTAATAATATCATTTTACTATAGAAAAAAAGTCAAATAAGGCAAGGATGCTCCGAGGGTCTACTAATACCCGTAACCCAAACGATATATTCGGGGAAACCTGTCTTCGATAAACAAATTTGAAAAATCCATTTTCTATGCGCAAGTAAGTCAGATAACCGGAGCAGCACATGCCTAATGTCTAAATCCATAAAAGATTTTTTAGAACAGTGCTGTATCGCGAGACACCTGTAGGAATTGGTAAACTCGGCGCCTATGGTTATACCTGACAATGGATGCACCCAGGGCCGGCACTAGGTAATAACGAAATTAATAGCAAAAAATGCAAGGAAACTGTACAAGGCTTACTTCAACTTTTTTATTTTAATTGCAGTCTACTTGTAGTATATTTGATTTCATTTGTTCCATTGACATCAAGAATACTGATGAAGATTATGATGGGTATAAAATGCATAATCAGATACAAAGACACTGTCTCTGTAATTTTTCTTTTACCTACATCGATCAGCGGCAATCAGGAGCAGCGTGCAGCTTTTGTGTGATTATTTATTTTATACGTAGTTTGCAAATTTGCTGCAAATATGGAAAATCTAGTTGAAAAGCTTTTAAAAAAAAATTATTGGATACTCCTACGAAAAACAATATAAAAATAAAAAATTATGGGCGATGTACTCCAAAATTACTAGTACTGTTACAGACAGACGGTAGGAAGAAATCTAGACCGTTTGATACTGAATTGTATAAAGGAATGGGCTGGCTAACTGGCAGCAACAGTAAAAATAAGGTATTTTGCTGAAATTGCTTACTGTTTTCATCTATATCTAACCCTCAAAAGTATGGTCTAAAACATGATACTCTGATTTAAACAATCTTTCAGAAGCAATTAAAATACATGCGTCGACCAAAGAACATTGTTAGTTTAAAATTATTTGGAAAATCCCACGTCAACTTGGCATTAGACGAAGGTTGATAACGTACAATTTAAAATGCATATTGACAAAGTTAAATTTAAGAGGGATTTTATGCGAAGATTAATTCATTTAACAACAGGTCTTAGTAAGTTGGAGTTGCCGTAATTTTTTTAAGTTTTAGTTTTAATGTTAAATAATTTTGGCCATTGTCTACCCAAATTTTGAACCCACGGAACGCCACTGCTCATAACCGTTAAATAAAAAAAATCTGAACTATAATCACACTTCGTACGCAGAGATTGTAATATTAATAGCTGTTGTAAAATTCTGTATTGAAGATCTTTAATTTTGCGTTAAAGAAATATTAAACAAGGTATTTTGTGCGTCCTCTGTAACTTTTCACCTGAGGCAGTTGCCTCGCCCTAGTCCCGGCCCTGGATGCACCACATTGTGGGCTGCAGTGTGTATTTCCTAATAACAACCTTCGATCCTAGAGATTTCAACACTAGGTTAGCATACAAACTTTAAATTACACAACGGACGCATGTTTGGAGTTAAATGTCTTAATCATAACCCATTTTTATGCAAACATGTAGAGAGGATTTTGAAAGAATTTTGTAGTCAGAGTAGAGGTACACAGTACTGCATACAGAAATTATAATGTAACGTGTTATTGTTTTGAGTAATACTAACTTGAAGATATGAATTTTAAGCATTAAACATTTTAAAACATCATTCAAAATTTAAACTTGCATTTGTGAAAGGTAAAAATTTTTACATTGAGGGTAGACGTATTTGTTACTCATACACTTTATGTAGAAACCATGTACTACAAACATTATCTGTAGTTGTTACAAATTAGCACAACACATTCGTGTGATGAGTATACATTATATTAAAAGTATTAAAGTTTCTACTGTAGAAATGCAATATGTTTTATCGTTATCACTTGTATTGTCTCTTAAGAAAGTTGGACGACAACACGCTATCAAATTTTTCTTCTTGTAAAAAATATGAATCAAACATCTCGCCTAGGCTTGTCAATAATAAAATAAAACTTTTTAATACTTTAAAATTATTTCACATCACAATATTGTAGCCCCAACAGTTTATTGATATATTAGTATCATTAGACTAACACACTACTACATACTCAACTTTGTCAAGTAGGCGGGCCAATACCCGTGAGAACCCTAATGGCTCTCTGCTGCATTCCCAAAATATTTGTTAAGTGTATAGAATTACCCCGAAAAAAACACTTTTATCTTAAATGGGATTAAAAGTAAGCAAAGTGTATATTTACTTTTTAAGGTGTTCTTGTCACTTGTCTTAAGGTACGTAGGGCAAGCACAGATCCAGGAATTTTTAATGAGGGGGGGGGGGGCTTAATTTATCATATTTCAAAAGTATGTTTGTAATCTAGTATCGAAATTTTGCACGTGAACAGTGACTTGTAAGGTCGCAACAGGGCTGCCACTATACCGGCTTGGCCAGTTTACTTTTAGTCACCGCTCCATGGCAGGCGCTAACGTGTACATATGAGTGCGGGCATGTATTTAGAAATGTTGTTGTTTTTTATAAAAAAGAAAATCTAATATTTAATTTTTTAAAGACGTTTTTCTTAGGATTACAGAAAACCAAAAACGGAAGGACAAAATTTGGTGGCAAACATTATCAATTTTTACTTAGTATTGATTTCATGCAAATTTTCAAAATCGAAATTTTGACGGAAATACATGTTTTGGGCTTCCAGGATCCTAAAAAAGTGGTTTTTAAAAAATGTCTGTCTGTGGGGGTGTGTGTGTGGGTGTGTGGGTAACGCTCATATCTCCGGAACGGCTGGACCGATTTCGAAGTGCTTTGGAATGAGGAGGTATATCAAAAATTCATCGACAAAATAAGCTTTTGAAAAGGATCCGAAACCGGAAGCGGAAGTTAGACATGGTTTTTTGGTAGCATTTTTTTCAGAAACTGAATTTTGGAAATTGGAATAGTGGAGATTAAAGAAGGCCTTAGGACAAATCAAACGTTTTTTTACCGAACTCTCTAGCTTTAACATGGCGGCCGCTACGAATTTTTGAAAATTACGACTTTAACGCCCATTTACTCAAAAACCAGTTGTTTGATTGGGATCAACTACATCTTGTTTGGTAGCCCCTTAAGGGTACTATACCATGAAATATCATTAATTTTGAAAATCGAAAAGCGATCTCAATGGCACTACTCCAAAATTTTTGAAATTTTCAAAGAAAAAAATCTCAAAAACTGCCCACATGTTTTTGTTTAAACTTTTTAAGCTGATAGAGATAGGCATCTGCTACAATTTTGTTTTTGCTCATTGTTATAATTTCACTGTGACGCCCTCTATGAATTTTTGAAAATTGAAAATTGGTACCCTTTATTTATTTAGCGGGAGGCAATAAAATATTTCTGTTAATGTGAAATAGCTCACCATTGATAGCAAAATCCTAATATAATAATATTTTTTCGATAATTTCATATTTAGGGGGGCTACTGTTCCCCCTCCCCCCAAATTTTTTCTATAAAAAATTAAAAATCTGGTTTTTTGTTTTGTTTGCTCTAGGAGAATCTTTTTACAAAAAATCAAAAAATCGAATTTTTTGCCCCTTAATAATCTTTTTGTCCGAAGAATTTCACATACTTTCTACAGCAGTTGTATTCTTGTACTAGTCGTTTAATGTTCAGTGTAGGCTAACTTTTTTATTTTAATAGATAGACTCGCAAACCCAGAGCAAAGTTGTAGGGCAAATTCATCTCGATTGTTTTTAAGAAAAAAACTTCAGTTTCCAATTTTAATATGGCGGCCACGGTAAAATATAACTTTTTTTTAAATGGAAACGTGGCATTTTGGCTTTAAAATCAGAAAGGTTTTTAAATTCTAAATACAAATTAATAAGAGTAATTTCTTGCTAAAAATAATATTTATCGAGTTATTAATATATTTTCAAATATCAATTTCCGCCCTTCCGTTGATTCAGTCCGAATACTTTACCCAACCTTATGCTTGCAGCGCAGCTGTCGGTCTTTCTTCAACCGCTTCAAGATGTTACAACTTATAAGAACTATTTACTTTAACTAGTCGTGTCTAGACAGGTGTATATCGAAAGTGTTGGAAAATATAGAACAATGTTAATTTATAAGTATGGGAAAGTCCAGGCGAAGTGTTTCGCTCATTTTTTTAAATGTATAGATAGCGTTTTATGTCAGTTGTATTAACATTTAACTAAGGTTTATCAAATGCGAGCCAACGTTGCATCGATTTTAGTGTCTCCAATATTTGACATTTATTGTAACTTTAATGTTCCTGCTATTTAATTTATATGGTAAATCGTTATTGAAATAAAAGTGAAAAAAGAGCAAAGGGCCTAAAATTGATCCATGAGGAACACCATACGTTACATCATGTTTTTCAGGGACAATCTGGTTCAATTTTATATTTTTTTCTTGCATAATTTCAACAACTTGTGTTTTATTTTTCATGTAAGATTTTAGTATAAATTTAAAGGAATATCTCAGAAGCCGTAGTATTCCAGTTTTTTTTAACAATTCACTATACACCGTACCAAAAACCTTGGACAAATCACTATTTATTTAAACTCGCAGTCAATTTGTTATCATTACGACTTCTGCATATCTGCAATAAACTGTTATTTAGAAACACAACCACGTTGCTGCCCACAGTATAGTAACACTTTGATACAAAAAAATCATACATGTATACGAGTATTTATTGTATAAACCAATATTTTATATAGAAAGGGGAGAATAGAACTACGGCCACGTCGTATGTTTTTGTAAAGTGCGAATTTAGACATATAGTAATGAGTTTTTGGTAATGCACATTTGCCAAATACGGTAATTTGAAATGCTCTCATAGGAATAGGCCAAACGTTGCAGTCGAGACTCGGTCAGGATACATACAGGGTGATTCAAAGCATGTGGGACACACTCGCAGGATAGATTCAGAATCAGAAAATAATGAAAAAAGTGGGCAAAACAGTAGTACGGAAACGAATCGTTACAAAGCTACAGGTTCCTAAAGATGGACCAGTCTAATCACTTTTTTGTCGATAACTTTCGCAGTAGTTGCACTAAATTTGTTAAATTTTATAAGTAAGCTTTACTCACTTAGTCTAGTGTTCTTACTAATTTTTATTGAAATAACTACCAGAGGTGTATTATATGAAGGCAACCATGTTTTCACTCCTTTAAGCTGTAACTCCGTAACACAGCGTTCTGGGACCCACGTTTATGGTAACTTTTTTTATTATTTTCATGACTTACTTACTTCCTGATCTTCAAAAATTAGTAGAAATATAAAATTTCAAAGTTGTAGTGCAACTACTGCGAAAGTTGTCGACAAAAAATGATTCGACTGGTCTCCAAGAGATTGTAACTTTGTAACGAAGCGTGTTCTGACTCATGTGCATAGAAACTTTTTTCACGATTTTCAGATTATAAATTTATCCTGAAAGTTCTTCTCACACGTTATGAATCACCCATCTATTTATATATTAAATCCGGATCCCTTCTGCGTGTCTCGGCTTTTAGTGGTGGGGAGCCCCTACTGCTCAAATTAACATATTTAAACTTCTATTACATACAGCTTATATTCCTTTGCACAACGAGCCGCTACAGATTGAGATACAAATAAGTTGCTTTGATTTCAATACTTTCTGACATCAGACTCCGCGGGGCGCACACACGCTTTCGGGCTTACATAGTGTTAATCTTTAGCTTGCAAAAGGAACCGGGACAGCTCAGTATCTAAAACGACTTTGGAGAGAGAGGTCAGATCCACGGTTAGTAAAGTAATATGGTTGCCGCATCTCGATACAATTTTGGTAAGAGGTGACATCACAAACGACGTATGCGCGGCTACTACGTTTGCTCCCGTGTATACTTACATCAGCAAATATTCGCCTTTCGCCGGTATTTAATCCTTCTCCAGTGATTTTTTTGTATACTATTCCTCCGATTTTTTAAGCCAAGAAGTTTCAACAGTTGCCAAACTTGGACAATAATAGCTTGAAATTAAACTGATGTAGACAAAAAAAAAACTAGAAACTAAGCAAAAATCACAAATGGAACATTATTAATTACTTTTTCAGGATATACTTACCAAATGATTGTTAATATGCTTATTTACATCATAAAAATATAAATACATTTAACAAACGAATCGCATTTCCCACTTTTTTTTAATTTTGAAATTAATATCAAAAAAATTTCAGAACTGCGTGAACAGGGAAAGAATTTGAACCACCACACCAGTAGCGTAGCGTAATTTCAGTGTAAAATAATTGCCCGTTAGATTAAACATCGAATTTTGTGTTAAAGTGTTTAAACCGGTAAAATAAGTAAGTAATTTCAAATATTTTGCCTAAAAGCAATACACATTTGTGGAAGTTACAGCGAGTAGCTATAAGCGCGAGTATTTTGTAACGTTTGGAGCGTTAATTGGTTAAAGTGACTATGTGACAACCGTAGTAACTTTAGAACAGTGTATTAGACAATAAAAAATCAAACGAACTTATCTTAAGTGAAGTTTGATCTTAATTATATGACGCATTTCGCCCGAATTTATCACTCTCACATGTGGGACAAGTATTTCAGGCAAGACTAAAGTAACCTACAATTGAAATCAAGGACAGACAATTATTTCTACACTTACAAGGGTTTTCAATGTAAAGATTAAAATTTAAAACACTAATAAACGGGGCTGATTTGAAGAAAAGGTGGGTACATTTATTTTAAACATTATTTGTTGTCAATCGCGCTGGGTCGGGGTGTTACTCCAAAGGAATAAATATTTGCATGCTTACTTAGTAGCTAGCTACGCATCTTCAGTTCAGTGGCTGACTTTACGTGTTTCGGAATATTCAATACTGAGGGGTGCATGGGGTACATGTGTTGCATTCTGAAACAACTTATTTATTACTTTTTAAAAAGAAGTTGCCAAACAAACGTGGGGCGTAGACCACGGGTTCCGCTAGTACAAGAAGCCAAGTGTAATTACAACTTGAAAATTTCATGCTCCCGGTCGTGCTAAGATAGAACAAAAACCTTCGATTTTCATGGAAATTAATAGCTTTTGACCAATACCTAGACTAGCAAATAAAATTCGATAAAAGCCTGATATTTGTTTTACCATACATACACCGTTTTGTATGTTGTCTCTGTCTGTAGCAATAGCTACAAAAATCAGTAAAAAATAACGAAATTTGATAATGAAAAAGGATTTGCTATCGATACGTTTGAACTTTTTCCGCTATGTGATACGTCATCGTTTTAACAATTTCAAGTTAAATAAAATATTTTATGAGTTATTAATATCGCCGCAAATAAATCTATGACGTTCAAAAAATTTTGAAATAGCGACTGTGTGTCGTTGTATGTTAGATTGTAAAAGATTGCAGGTAAACAGCGTCAGGAAACTTATAAATATGACGCAATCGTCACCACTCATTTAACCCATTGTGATACTTTCTGTTTCTGTATGTTACATAAACATACAAAAATACCCTTCAAAACATCATTTTTGACAAAACGAACAAAGTACAACTTCAAATGTAAATTTAACATAACAAAAGCTCATTAAATTTTGTGTTGTTACAGGAAACGACGTATAAAATGTGTCCGTCACGACTTGTGCTGTTGGGGATTTTTCTGCTGGTAATTACTGCAGCAAAGGCAAAAGAAGGTAAGTTAAATTAATTAACTTTCCAAAATATGTTCCATCATTAATACAGACACTTTTACAACTATTATTCCAATTAAAAGCATGAAATGATCTTATAAATTAAGTTTTTTTTATAAAACTCGTTAAATAATTAAACCATTAATCAAAATCAACTTTAATAAAAAATTATAAAAAACATGGTAAACTATTTTCATTAGTGGTATCATTAATAAAATCGTCCCGTGTTGTTCTCAACAAAAAAAAACAAAAACCTTCGCGACAGAACAATTTGCTATGCCACTGCTGGTGATTCAAAACGGAATGTTACCTTGAGGTTTACAGGTACAAACACCCATCCATGTATGTGTTACAATAATAATAGGTTTATTTTTAATACTCAGGCATCATGTGCGGGTGTAATGATGAATATTGCAAGGTAATTAAGGAACGTATTGTTATTAGAGGACGTTTACAATATTTAGAAACTTTGCTGGGATTTATAGCAGTTTTCTGTACATAATTAATTCAAGTTTTTGTAAGAAGAAATTACATCAATCATCATTAATAATTATGAGCACTGTTTGAAAGCGTGACGAGAAATTTACAGAATATAAGCTTAATTTCAAATTCTTTAAGTAGGAAGTTTAAAAAATGTGTGCTTATTAGGAAACCGATGCTTAATCAGACATGCACACTTTCTCATTTTATAGGCGAATTTTGCGATATTGAGGTTTTATTGTAATTAAACATATACCAAAACTGTTACATATTAACCTCTTGTATATACGTTGTTAAATTCGTAGTCAGTTGCAAAAACTGTTTCTATGTTAGTGAGCTTTTTATCTTCCTCGCCTGTAAGAGAATCTAATTTTTATGTTATGTGTGTCAAGTTAAAGGGTCAAAATATTAGTAACAGCACTTCCATGCAGTGTTGGGTAGCATCTAGATAAACTCGGAGGCAATTTAACTTGGCAGGTACAAAGGTCGCCGCGAGCTAACGCTGCGTCCGAACTAAGATGAGCCAATACTCAGCAGTTCTCAACATCTAAATGTAGTATTTTCGTGCAGTGTTAGAATTTCACAAACAATTCTTTGATAATGGCATGTAAACATACCGAAATACGTATAATAATAGAAAAATAAAACTGTTAAAGTATTGATTATTGTATTTATAATATTAAAAATTTATTTGTTATAATCAAATCCATTTTTATATTTTAAATTTTCCTATATTAAATTAAAACGGTATAAAGAATAGAAGTAAATACATTTGATTAGAGGAATCCTCGCTTTCTTGGTTTGAGCTATCGGACGAATCTTCACCTACGTTTATTATTATAGAATCAATATTATCAACTATAATCTCACGTTGCCACCAACGCACCTACGCACTTTCGCCACTGTATTTCACCACACTGATTTATAAATTCCTCCCACAGTTTTAACACCTGATCATCACCAAAACCATCACGTCCGATATGTTTATCATAATAAAGCACGTTAACTTTAACATCACGTGAGAGCCTCCCAACTGATCTTAAACTGATATTTAATGCTTCCGCAACTCTTTCTTGAACTTTGCTCATTGTTCATTAAATTGAGGGCTAATTTCTTAGACTGCAAATGCAGAACACCTAACTTTTGTGCCATCACAATTGTAACTACCCCGTCGCCAACAAACGATAACACTTCATATCCGCCTGCGTTAATTATATTTTAATTACCCTGTTTACTATGCGTTATGCGTTTTGATTGGTTCATAGACAACTAATATAAATTGCTCATTTTAGAACATTAAATACTCATTTTATTTATAAATTCCAGTTTTACTTCGTTAAAGTCCATATTTAATGAGTATCTGTAAATAAAATACTTAATTACTTTAACAATATTTATTTATTTTAACCTTATACGTATTTCGGCATGTTTACATGCCATTGTCAAAGGTTATATGAAAAAGTAAACAATTAAATACTCTGTTTAGTTGATCTATTTTACAAAAATAAAGCGAATAAAGTTCTTTGAATATAATATTTTATAATATTTTAGGTGAAACTAGTAAAGCATTAACATGTTTTGAACCATAGTTGCTTGTTTTTCTCTCTTACTTATCAACGTAGTGCGTCTCATTATCTCCGCAAGTTTCAACTCCGCAGACATACTACCTGCTAGACGCGACCCTCGTTTACTTGCAATAAGTACCCTTTGATAATAATACAGTACGTCGTTACTCGTTTCATATTAATACAAACCAAACTTAGTGTAAAAGCGAAAACAAAGTAAACGTTATACCCTGGAAGTATCTAGAATCTAGATACTCCGAAAGTATCTATAAATGTATCTAGATACGTTGGATACATTAGTATCTGTATTTGGGTATTATTTTTGTTAAGTATCTGATTCGAGACTTCTAGATACTTTTAAAAATAATGATCCTATCCAACAGTGCTTGCAAGAAACCACAAGAAAATGGGATTTGTATTCCAATAGTTAGCGGGGAAAAGAGGGACAGCCCCCTTCAAAATGAGTGCACTTTAAAAATATCTCAGATTCATATTTCACAGTTACTATACACGTGATTTATACTTTCGGGATAGATAAAGAATGTGAAAATAATAAAAATAAGTGAGAA
Organism: Ctenicera cuprea; assembly: GCA_958336395.1. Taxonomy (NCBI): domain Eukaryota; kingdom Metazoa; phylum Arthropoda; class Insecta; order Coleoptera; family Elateridae; genus Ctenicera; species Ctenicera cuprea. The sequence continues at coordinate 69,441,271 of OY284486.1, read as the reverse complement.
ACATGGATCTAGAAATACTTCATTACGGAGTTGCAGTCTCCTGAACATGGACCAATCTAATCATTTGTACTTACTCTATGTATAAATTTTACAAACATTTTTGAATTCGAGATTTTGACGGAAATACATGTTCTGAACATCTAGAACAAAAAAATAGTGATTTTGTAGAAATTATGACTCCCAAACGGATGATCCGATTTTGATGAACTTTCGAATGTGAAAATTTGCCGACGAAATAAGTTTTTACAAAATTCCGAAACCGGAAGCGAATGTTAGATGTGTTTTTGATACTTTGTCAAAAACTGAATGTTTTAATCCTGAACGCATTTTTTCCGACAAACGAATTTTCTAAATCTGTAAACCAAATCTGATAGAAGACCTTAGGTCAAATCTAATGCTTTTTTGAAAATTTTTTGAACTACTAAAATTAGAACATTTTCAAAAGATATCGGTTTAAAACTGAAAACACAATTATTTTTAATTTTTATAAGTCTATAGATCCAGGGTTCGTGTCTCAGTCCGCTAATTTCTCTTTTGAATATCAAAAATGTATGCCCCTCTATTTAATAATAAAGGCCGATAAAAATTTATGTTTATAAGCTAAATCACTAATGACTGATAGTAGAATAAGGTTTACAACTAATTTTTTTACTGCAGTCAAAATTAGGAGTTAATTTCCCCCTTCCCGTCTAAATTTGTTGTTTCGTGTTTGGTTTTTATAATTCGAAGAAATGTTTTTCCAAAATATTGATTTTTTACTGATAGAAACGAATTGGTGGCACAGCTTGCGCTTATGATGTCCTGCTAGAGTTATACAAATGGTACGATCTCGAGCAGAACCTGCGCCCCATCTCAAAGTATGTGGAACTATTTCAACATCTTAAGAAAATACATAGAGCGTACACCTTCATGGCAACTCCATTTTACTTCCATATCGGTCCATTCTCTAATACTTTTAAGTCAGGAACATCTTCTTCGACCCGGTCCTCTTTTTCTTTTTACCTTGCCCTCTATGATAGGTTGGAGTAGGCGGTATTTTACAGAAACATTGAATTATTTGGAAATTGTTGAGTTTAGTGACTTTTAATGAGAGTGTATTTTTGTGTATTTCATTATGGGGGTTGAGATTTTATAACCAAAACTTTAAAAACTGTAAACATCTAAAATATTACGTAACCTCCCATATAAGACACTTCTGATACAGTTATTTAAACGAAAATTAGTAGAAATACTAAGCTAAGTGAGGAATGCTTATATACAAAATTACAAAATTTTAGTGCAACTACCGCGAAACCTGACGACAAAAAGTTATAAGACTGGTTCATCTACAAGAGGCTGTTTAACGAAAAGTTTTCGTATGTGATAGGAATTTTTTAAATTATTTTCAGATTCTGAATGCACCCTAAAAGTGCACAACATGTTCTGAATCACCCTTTATATTCTATTTGCGCAAAGACGAAATTTCGGCATCGAACATGACTTGTTATATAATCGATTTTGAGATATGAACGAATAAATAAGTAAGTAAAAATAAGTTTGAATACGAGATTTATTCACTAAAGAATAGGGGGTGTGGGTTGAATTGATTAACATCACTTTCACCGTAGAAAGTAAGAATCTAATAAATTGAATGTGAATCCGGGAATGGTGAAGACGAGCGTTGGCAAAAAATAGAAATGCCCGTTTGCAAGGAAAGTTTCGTGACGTCCGTTCTTTTACTTTTCTTAGGTTTTTTTGAGCTTTTTACAATTTAAAAAAAAAACTTTTCTGCATTTGCTTTTCGTGCTCTTTTTGGGCATTTTCTTGCTAAACTTTTTTTACGGAAACCTCTTTTGTGCATATTACATATAAGCGACAGGGATATATTATATATGTATATAAGCGACACGAAAAACTTGTATGTAATATACGCAATTTCTGAATACTTTCTCGTTTTACAAAATAGTTATTTTCCCACGACCCCCCACGAAGACGTTCATATTCATTTAATATAGTAGATACGAAAATTAACGATTTCATACGTGCAGCAAAAAAGAGTCCGTTAAATCTATTACCCAAAAAGTCGTAAAAAAAAAAAGGTAGAAAATTGTTTTTTTTTGTTGGGTCTTGGGAAAAATATTGTACATAACTCGCTGGAACGTGACCAACACACTCGTCTGATTTTCGCACTCGGCCTGCGGCCTCGTGCGCAAAATTCCCACTCGTGTTTTAAGGGTCACTTCCCATGATCGTTATGTAATATACTATTACGTAACAAGTACTGAAAGTGATACTTTACATGACGAGTAGGCCTACGGCTCGTCCCGGAAGCCTAAGAGTTCTGTAAAGACGATTTCAGTACGTGCTGTGTACAAAATTATTTGTTAAATCGTGCGAAAATGTACAATTTTTACCTCTTACTCCTATTTACGAGGCCATCATATAGGAGTATACAATACATAGGCACCGAATACGTGTTGGCGATTGGAGCGATACCCCCCCCCCACCGGTTAATTTTTACGACGGCCTTGTTTCCATAGAAATTACATTAGTATAAATTGCTGTGAAAAAAAACGTAATTATTTTGCAACTAAACTGCTGCTCCTGTAGTTATCATAAAACAATACCTACTTAAATCACTTTGTGATGATGCGAATGCACTAATTCAGACAGAATTACCGGAATTCAAACGCAAAAAGGCGCGTCGCTGAAGCACGGTAAATAACGTTTTGATTTGGATAATGATTTTGTCCCTGGTTACATATTTATAAAATGATTTATTTATAAAAGAGAATAATCTATCTACTTTTGCTATTTACAAAAATGTTATATAAATAACAATCCGGAATTATCAATGAATTATTGTAAGAAATTAACGTTGTTTTAAAGGAGACGCCGAAAGTTGAACTTGCATACGTAATTAAATAAGATAAGGTAGTAAGCTACAGCACGGCCCACATAAACATAAGTGATGAAGCCGACGCGACGGTTAACCCCGTTTTTACGGAGCGGCTCGAGTAAAGACGATGAGAACGAGTAGTCAATCATCCGAGAAGCAAGCGGAGAGCGGTTTTATGCAAACACGGAAAACAACTAGATAAGAATGATTTGATTTTAACATTCGGATATTGCTTTTGGCACTGGTTTAATTTAAAAAAATTATTGTTTATATAGAACAGAAAAATGTACCGACATTCGCTGTTAATAAAAATATTACTCAAAAAATAGGCCGATATTAGGGATGAAATGTGAAGAAATTAAAAATACTATTTGAAGCCGAAGGCTTACGCTGTTTATGCCAAGCGGCCCGAAGAAAGCCGATAAGAACGAGAATACATTTATAAATAAGAGCATTCAAGAAGCAAACGGAAAGCGTTTTTAGTACTTTTTGTCACGTAGGTACAGCCGAATGCCTTTATTTGAATGAATCATTCGATTATTAAAACCTTTCGAATGGCAATCATTCGATTATGAATATCATTCGATTAATGCCCTAATCACTACGTATAATAACCATTTCCAACTTGCAGATTATTTCAAAATGTTATTTTGAATAACTATTATTCTAAGCCACAAGTTAACTGTTTGAAAATTTTATGCGTTTTAAGCTCCGCCCCAATCTTCGCTCTGCTACGCAGAGTTAACGTTAACTTATAATATTTCAAATGAATTATAGCCGAAAATAAATTTCATACAACCGTACATTGAAGGGTATGCATAATTGTCATTGATAAAATAAATTATACTATGATATGCCATTATTATTATTGCTGTTGTTATCTTAGGTTAAATATCATTATGTAATTTAAATTAATGTTTTTACAGGTGCAGTCAAAACCTAAAAAACAGATTTTCTTTTAAATTTAAAATCATCACTGTAAATGTCATTTATTTTATATAATTCGCTAAAAGTCGCAGTAAACCCCTCAACACGCAGTTCTAGACGAATTCGGAATGGAGTGCGCGAGAGACTGTCGTTACTCATCGTATCGACGCAGCGCGACCACCGTAATTTATGCACTACTTTGGATTTTTAGTTTTTTATCGTTTGTTATAAGTCTTAAAAATCTGAAACTGTGAGCATCCTTGATGTTGAAGTTGCAAAAAAGAAAGAAGTACATTAGTATAATTTATAAGTACATCAAAACTAGTAAATAAATATTTTAATTATTAATATCTACGAGGGGGTATTGATATCTAATTAGCCTGGAAAGTTTCTAGTAAAGAAAAGTGAATATGGTTGCTATGGTTACAACTATGATGTTTTATAAATAAGTTGTCAAAGTTTGACATCGATAAGTTAAACTGCGATCAAACTGTGAATTTTTGAAAACAGCATATCTGAGAAAAAAGACAGAATTTGAAAAAATCGAGTTTCGGTTAGTTATTAAGTATTTATTTTTGAAAGGGTTATCGGGCAAAGAAATTTTTGCTGATATGATAGAAACCTTAGGTGATCAGTGTCCTTCATACGCCACTATTAAAAACTGGGTTGCGGAATATAAAAGAGGAAGATCAGATGTGAAAGATGAGCACCGCCCTGGAAGACCAATTTCTGTGACAGAGATGGGATAATTCTGATAGATTATTTGGAACGGGGTAGAACTATCACGGGAGCATATTATACCGAGTTGCTAACTAAATTACGTAAGAAAATTGTGGAAAAACGCCGCGGAAAACTTGCCAGAGGTGTGCTCTTTTTGCAAGACAACGCTCCTGCTCACAAGTCGTTGATTGCACTGCAAAAAATTGATGAAATTGGGTTTGAATTGGTTGACCACCCGCCCTATTCTCCGGATTTAGCACCGTCAGACTATTATTTGTTCCCAAAACTCAAAAAACATTTGAAAGGTAAAAGATTTTCGAAAAATGACAAAGCAATATGTGCCGTTGAGGAGTGGTTTGCAGACCAAGACAAAGATTTTTTTTAAATGGTTTAGAATTACTTTATGAACGTTCTCCTAAATGCATAAGTCTTAAAGGAGATTTGAATAAATAAAATTTTGTTTTGAAAAATTGTGGCGTTTTATATGGTAGGCTAAGTACTTATCAATACCCCCTCGTACAATACCCAACGACTTATTATTTATTTCGGCGTCCAAACAACTATAAAGTTCATGTTCGGTATTCATAAAACACCCATAATAATCAACTTGACGTACAACTTGAATTCAGATCAAAACAGGTTTGCAAGTTTTGTATTTTTTGCAAACTACTTCATTAATCGTAATCATTTCACCGGAAATTTTGCGAAGAAGTTCGCTTCTGTTGACTCAGTGACCGAGTGCCGGGTTTAGTACTGATTCACTGACATACTGCGCCATAACGGTTCATCCTACACTTAAGGAAACTGGACAATAGTAAAATTATATTATTTTTAATACATGCATTCGTATGTTCCACAATGTACTTGACAACAAAGGTATTCAATTTTACCGCTTATTATAAACAAAATATTGAAAATCAACAAAAATGAAGACTTCTAACTTAGCCTGAAATTACTTTGTTGCTTATTTTTTCGCGGGTTAGTTAAATTAGTGTTATATGTTTATGAAAATAAATTCCAATCATGTCAACCTTTATTCAACTAATAAGATTATATTTAAAATAAATCGAGAAACAAACACCGAACGGGCGGGTGTTGCAAACGTCTTACGAGAATGGCAAGAGCAATCGTTGTTAGATTCCTTCCTTCCTATTTAAGTAAAAACTGGTAACGATCTATTAGCAAGTTTGCTCATGCATGGACTGTTTCACACGAAGAATGGAATTAAGGTAGTTTATTAACACTGCAAAACCATGGGTAGATCCGCTTGTAGTATTGAAATTCAACCTGAATTGGTAGTATTCTTATTTGGACATATAATTATGGTCAGGGCCGTCCTAAGAATTTGGAGCTTCAAGGTTTAAAATTTGTAACGCCCTAACAGCAGTGGTAACATTCGAATCTAGGATAAAATATCCCTGGAAAAAACAAGCCCGGAAAAAAATGGGAAAAAAGTTCCGAAAAAAATTCATAAAACAATGTTTTGGACTTCCAGAGAAGTAATTTTTAAAAATGTCTGTTTGGTGTATGGATGGGTTTGTATGTGTGAGTGTAGGTTACGCGTTATAACTCTCGAACGGATAGTTCGATAGATATCAAAAATTCACCGGCAAATAAAGCTTTAAAAGAAATCCGAAATTGGAAGCGGAAGTTAGACGTGTATTTTGTTAGCAGTTATACCGGAAAACAAATTTTCTGAAACTGAAAACGGAATTTGATAGAAGATCTTAGGTCATATCCAACTCTTTTGTCCAACTTTCTAGCTTTAAAAAAGCGGCCGATACGATTTTTTGAAAATTTTCATTTTAAGGCATTATTACTCAAAAACGAATTTAAGGATCGAGATGAAATTTGGTATTAAAATAGCCCCCTAGAGGAACACAATATCGGTGTCTAAGAAAATTTTTGTACAAATTAAAACTGCGAAGAAGCTGTTTTCTTCCTTCAGGGGGTGTTTTTGTCCAAGAAAGTTTTTTTCAGGGGATTTTTCTTTCGTACATTATTTTTCTGGGTATTTTTTTCGGGGATTATTATACGATGCTGTTTTTTCCAAAGATGTTTTTTCAAGGGATGTTTTTTCAAGGGACGTTTTCTCCCGACACCCAAACATTTAGACAAACCACTACTAGTTCACACAACGGCACAACTGCTACAGTACAGCTTCATACATGTCTAAAATCGGGCAATAGGCGGCGGTACGTCTGTTTCTAGAACGCTAGCGGACACTTTCTACTCGATTGTTACACAAATGCGCACTCAGCGCAGGCGCACTCACGCAGTTTTATAACCAGACCAGATGTGTTTTGTCTATCGACCTGGTATATTGATAGCGATACTGGCGGTATATGCCTAGCTTTCACTAGTAGGCGCACCAACATATTTGTGATCCACTTAGGGGATTATTGTAAAAAATTGAAAACAACAAATATATAGCTAAAAAGTCACTATTGAATTAATATATTTGAGAAGCCATCGCCCGGCGCTTATTTGCCGATGCCCTTTTGAACCCGGCTTCGTGGCCCAATTAGCCCAATGGTTGGAATGGTACTGATTATAGTCAATCACTAATACACCCTAAATTAGCATCGAACCTTGCATGCTTTTGCGGTTATGAATTAAAGTAGTAAGTTCTGATGTACAGTTTATTAATAAATCTGTTGATTTACAGCTTGATGCTTTTTAAGTGTACTAATACTTATTTTTTTGCCTTATTTTTGCACGTTAACAAGCAACTAAAACTCTCAAAATACACGACACCTCATGCATGCGCTATGGAGAGGATTACTTTAACGTTAAAAGGAACATTTATTTCGCTCAAATCTTATACAGAAAACACAAAATATGACGATAGTACAATATTATTTTTCCCCGACCCTAACCGCTCAAGCAAGTGAATCACGGAATCGAAATGGTTTTTATTCCTCTACATACTTTGGAAGCGATATACATCTGGCTTATCTATGCGTCAACGCTTTCACGTTTTCTCGAAAAATTCTTTGGCGTTTTTCTAACCACCTACTTACAGCCTACCTAACCACTTTGTCATCAAGAAAGCGAATTCCATGAAGATGGTTCTTCAGTTTTGAGAATCGTCAAATCAAAATTTATTGGCAATCAAGGGTGAAGAATAAAGAGTATGCGCCAACAGTTCAAAGCAGAGCCGGATCTGCAAATATGAATATCTAGAAAATTGCAGCTAAACACAATGAGGCGCTTAAGGTTTCATAAATCGTCGAAATTATTTTTGTTTTACTTTCATTTAATTTTAAGCAGGTGGTCTCAGAGCAGCTGCACACATTTTTTTACGCAAATGAAAAAAAATGACTGAAAAACGTATAAGGTGCATTAATGGTTTTGCCGTTTTTTGTGTGGATTGGGGTTGTCAATCTGAAATTTAGTGTTTGGAGGTTGAATATAAAATTTAATAAAAAAGTATGTTTCCTAAGGGACAGAATCAATCTTTCTGATTCTCAAAGATTATTGAGATTGCTGGTATCTTAATGTTCTATTTTTACATGTGAGTAATTGATTGCTGTTAGTGGGTTGATTTCTGAAGCGTATCAACACGCGGCGCTATTATCCCTCTGGAATTAGGCGTAAAGTTTGGGGCACTGTTGGAAAGAGGCCTAATTATAGTATTACGTACAAAGAGTTGTTAGATTTACGTAATCTACCAAACTCTTACTACTCATTAAAAGTCTCAAAAATACGATTATCATTACAAGTAAAATTGGAATAAAAATTTAGATTGGCATCTTGTTTCCCTACAATTAACGTGCAAATTCTAGAAACGAACTTCAAAACACTTGCACCTTCACCATACGGATCTATAAATATTTTCAAAAACGTATGTTTGTTTAGATATTATCAACACTTTTTTCGGTCGAACCTCGACAAAAACAGCTCAAATCAAACATTAACAATAAATACATTACAACATAGATACAACATCGATCATCGTTATTAAGTGAGCTATCAAGTATAAGTGCTTGATTAATTTAAAATAATATTGCTATTAGAAATTCTAACGAAAAATATCCCAAAAACTGCACGGTAACAAGGGGGGGCGGAAATACAAATTGCCTAGGGGCCCAGTAATAAAAATTCGGCTCTGGTTGGATGTCATCATTGCTTTTGCGAGCGTGTTCTTTATTTTAATGGAATATGGAATATAACGCCGGTGTGCATTTCTCTCCCATTAATTGTCTTTAACCGCTTCACAAAGTTTGTTTCTTAAGCCTGCGTAATATACACCAATTATAATGTGTTTACATTCCAAGTAGTCAATTAACAAAACTCCATCGTCATTCCAGAAAATTGTGACTTTGCCGGCGAACGGCACTACACAAAATTTGAGCGGAAAAAAGTCCTTGTGTCACCCAATCCATAATGATTAAATTTCATCAAAGGTTTTAAATATGGCAAAAATTGCAAACAACTCCGAAAAATTGTTGATCACGGAACAACGTTTTGGTATCAATTTTACAGACAGCCTTCAAACAATATTTTTTCGATGCCACAGTCAACCCCGCTAAGGGAAAGAATAAGCTGAACTGTTCTCGTATAATAACGCAATTTGTTTCCAGTTAAAATTATTTTTTTGTAAAACAACGTATTTTATTCGTTTCGTTTCTTGTTAAAATTTATTTAAAATGTTTGTATTTTTTGATTTCAACAACAGTGATTACTTAATTACCTAGTACGTTTTAAAAATAGCTTCTTACATGGTTAAATAGGAGACTTTGAACTGCACTTTATTTATAACAATGTATGCAAACACGTTAATTAACGAAGTTTCGGAAATCAATTAAAATTGCGTGCTACAGTTATACAATGTTTTTCAAAATGAAGTAGGCGTACCCTTAAAAACTCGAAAAATTCAGGAGTGTATCGGCATCGGAAAATTTTGTTTGACGCACATGCAACAATCGGTACAACTTATGTTTTTTTACAAATTTGTTTATGCCAATAATAGTTATTTATTGTACAAGATGATAAAATTGCACTTTATCTTCGAGAGCGATTTTAGCGTCGAGGCGTCAGCCGAGACGCTAATAAGCATCGAGAAGATAATGAAATTTTATCGTCGTGTGGAATACAACATTTTTTTCTATAGCAATTGTTAAAGAAGACCAAAAAATGAAGAAAAATCAATGATAAATTTAATTTAAAAGTGTCAGGAAAAAAACAGTTTCACGAAAAAATGAGTAGGTGGCTTTAATTAATAACTTTGTAACAATGTATTTAGTGTATTTAATGTAGAAAAAAAATACTTTATCTATCTTTGCTGTTAAAGTACTACTTTATCTACCCTTGATGGTAAAGTGCTACTTTTCCCTCTAATTTTAGTTAATAATAGCACGTTTTAACAGTTGCTATAGAAAAAAATAAAATTTTGTTAATTCGCTTCACATTTACTCACTACACATGGAAAAAACAAAGCAGTTAAGAATTTCCTGAATCACCACTAATAATTGTCATAAAGACCTATGAGATTGAGTTGTGTACAGGGTATTTCCAAAATCATGATAAATATTAGATCAAAATACATTAGAAACAGTTTATATTTTTTGTGAAAAATCGAGTTACCATAATGTCTGCACGTTTCTTTAAAATGTTTAAAAGGTTGTACAATCCTTGAGGGTAAGTTCTAAAAATCAAAAAGCAATAAAAAAGTTTCTGGTAAAGTTTTCTTACAAAAATACCTACAGCTATCGTAAAGAAGCGTTTTCAGACACATGCTCTCGATGTTTCCTCTTCTGGAGGCTGTAGCTCTGTAAGGAACCATTTCCAGATTACAACATTTTTTGTTTTGATTTGTAAAACTAAGTCTGTACAAACTATTCGCACATATTAAGGACATCCTCAGACCTTCATGGCTACTAGATTTTTTTTCAAAAATTAAATTAATCTTGAAAACAATTCAACAAGAATACCTTTTTGTGTATTTTTGTAGAGAGATTTTCAAAGCAAAGTACGTAAAAAATACGTTCAGCAATACATCAAGCCCACATTCGATCTACGCTTTTGGATTTAAGCAAAAACAAATCAAAATGTTAATTATTATTATTACTAAAACAGCCATGCAAAATTTGAATAAAATATCTCAATTTATTTCGGGGGTATTAATTAAAACGTGATCAGACTGGTCCATCTTCGGGAGGTTGTAAGGAAGCGTACGATTCATGCGAATGTGTTTTGATCAGATATCTGTCTCTAAAGTATTTACTACAACGTGTACAAAATTTAACCTTATTCGTAGGTGCATAATATTGTATTGGGGTACTTTAAAAACTTTTAATAAAGAGTATTTTACAACAAAAGTTTGAGTAACACTGTGCTACCAAACAAAAAAATCTTGATATTTCAGCGTTTTCAAAAAACCGTATGTGTCTTGTTTTACAAGTGCAAAAAAGAAATCAGATAAATTAATTAATATTTAAAAAAAAACTGTACTTAAAAGCGTAAATTCACCATAACGATTTTTTTCAGTGGTTGCAATACTGTTATTACCTACAGATTTTATTAAGTTTTGTGTATTGGGATCACAATTGCCTGGTTTTAATTTTAAGAAGTATAAATTACAGTTAACTTCTTAAAGTGAAATCGTCACGTATAATGCTTACTCGACATATTATGCATGAAAATTTTCACCGAGGTCAATGTCTGTTAAATGAAACTAAAATAAAGTTAAAACTTTTAATTTAAACTACGATTGTGTGTATAGTGGTAAATCCAGTGGCGGCTCGTGAAAATTTACTACGGCAGGGCAAAAATTTTAAAATTAGTAAAACTCTTAACGTTTCTATAAATTAAATCCATCCGCTTTTCTTTCTAATTACCAAAATGGTCAATCACAAATTGTGGGTGTTACTGTTTCTATGGTGCATTTGAATTCGTTTGTTAAGTTAACTATAAAATACATCGTTCCTTATAAAATACGTCGTCAATGGTAACGTATTTTATAGCTATTTAAAATACGCTGCACCAAATTTTTCAATGTCAATGTTGTCCTTGACCTTCAAAGTCGTTTTTAACATTTCACTTCATTAATCTTTTTTTACCGTTTTCCATTGCTTGAAAGCCACGTACACCTTCTCATATGCAGCTTTTGATTTTGCAGGTAATAATTTTGCCCGCAATTCTTTGCCTTTTTCTAATATTTCGGTAGGAACACTTTCACACATGTTAACGAAATAATTTTTTGTTTTCAATACTTTGTTGACTCGTTACCATAGCACACATAACATTCCATAGACAGGCCTATGTAATAACTCAAACAAAATTGAGTTGAAAATGACTAAAACTAAAAGACTAATAAATTTATGATATTCTATTAGTGTTAGATAAAATCTTGAAGACAACACGTGTTTTATAGTTTAAAAATCTCGGTCTATTAAATCTTCGCTCCCTACGGTCGCTCAGATTTAAACACCGACCTCAAATTTTAAACCGTCTATAAAACACTTGTTGTCTTAATAGCTATTAAATCTTTATGACAGGTCGCTGTGTAGGAAAAGACACCCCCCAATCTATTACTAGGCAAATAAAACAAAATAAAGATCTTCTCACTTCGTACCCGCAAATTCAGTCCACAGACTTATACATAATTTGTGTTATATTTTCGCACATATCCGTTATTTGGTTTCTATTGTTAGAATGATTAATTTGTAGGTTAGGACGTGAGTGAGTTCTAGCTTCACATGTGAGTTCCAAATTTTTTGTAAACTCAAAATATTGTTTCCGAATCCTATCACAGCTCAGTAGCGCTAAGGGTGCTGTTTAATAAAGCTTAAATGAACCTTGCCGTCTTGCGGGATGGTTTGCAAATACTTTAACACAATCATATCATAAAAAGACCATGCAAGCATTAATAAGCTTCTTTGTTTCTGACCCACACTACCGCAGAAATCCCCCGGTTGAAGGGTTTTATAGGTTTTATTTTGTCTGCTTGCATAGCCGCGGTCTTCTTTTAAAACAACTGCTCCTGTCTGGGAAACGCATATTTGAAGTTTTGCCACCTTACTATGTTCTATAATAACGTTGATCCCCTGCCTGTAACAAAACTAATACGGTATTATATTTTAGAAAAGTGGAGTAACTTCATACGTAATATCGTGAGCTTTGCATGTTTGCTAAAGAGGGCATCGCGGTCCCGTGTTCCGTCCCTTACGAGTCGCCATTGGTAATATAGACTACGGAAAGCGTCGATTATGCTTAATTAAACTTAAACTCAAAATTTCATAACCATTGGTGAGGAAGGAAAACAATAACTTTATGGGAGTTTCTAAAATGTAGGAAGGCAAGTTTTATTCCCAGACCACATCCTTGGTTGTAACTATTTACGTAATTTAGTTAGTGAAACAAATCAATTCCAACAACGTCTAATTTGTGGTCAATAAGGATAATGATGTAATGTAATTTGTATGTATGTATGTATTTTAGGTCTTACGGCACCTAGGCCACATTGTCGGGCCCATTGTGCGTACTACCTTACATACTAAGTCCTTAAAAATTTCTTAAATTATTCTATGTTAAGAGGTTGTCCAGGAACTGACAAGTGCCCTAGCCCGGATTCGAACACCGGGCTAAATAGAGCCACAGACTTCCGAAAACCTCTGTGACCTTGGTTGCAAGCGCTGACTACACTCGCCTACCAAGGCCCCCTGTAATGTAATTTACAAGATATAATTGTTCGACAGATCACACGACACCATTTATCCATATCGTCAGCTACATAATAAGCACAAACAAGTTTATACATACTTTTTCATGATACAGGGTGAGTAGAAAGTAACGCATGTCTATAACTTATTGTAAATATTAAAGCTATGATAAACAAGAATTAACAAGAGTTGTTTGCATGCTTTCTTAATATTCAATTTGTTCTACGTTTCAATATTTGGTTGCTATGGCAACTAGGAACAATTTTTAACTTTAAATTATTGTTATGTGAAAAAATCCATCCATCCATATATAAAAGCTCAAAGGGTTTTCTTCTCCGGTTCCTCCAGCGGCTACCGCTTCACCAATTTGGACCATTTTTTTTTCAATGAAAGGTTTCTATCCTCAGATGGAACATGAAACATTTTTATTCTACGTCGATTTTTAATAATAATTATTTTAATTTAAAATATATATGAAAGTCTGTTAGACGCGCTTCACTTGAGGCGACATCTACACTAACGTCGCGTCTCCCTTATGGAACTAATGCATCACGTGACTTATCATTTAGCCGGTTCTGTCAACGATCAGTCTGTTAGTGCATTGTGCGCTGGGGTAACACTAGTATTACTAATACTAGAAAGAGAAACATTTGACAACCTTAAACAAAATAATTATACTGGGCGATGCAGCTTTTGCAAGCATCTATGGTACTTAGAAACTTTTAAATTCGCGTTATAAATAACATGTCACTATTTTCCGTTACACCGGAAGTGGCGCCATCTTTTTTTTCTTAAATAACACCTTTTTTACCAGATTTTGATATATTTAAATTTTTTGATTCAGTGATGTATAATAGTCTCAAAAACTTAAGAGAGGGAGTTGAAGTAAAAACTTAAGTTGGCCATGAATTTCATATTTAAATGTGCTAAACCACTTTTCAAAGCGATCAGTGTCGTTACAAATTTAACTATTTAACAGAAAATTGTTTAGTGTCCTACTTGATCAAAACGTAACAAAACGTATAATTTCAAGCCATTTTCAGGGATTTACTAAAGTATTTACACTAAAAATTCAAGTTGGCCAGCCATTACAAAATTAAATATTTATTGTAAAACAGTTTATGCGCAACGGTTATACATGACTGAATAAATAATGCAATGCTGTATCAGGATCTGTCAGAAAAAATATAAGTTACTATTTAAGAAACAAAAGTTTTACTTTCAGTGTAACCGGAAGCAATGACATGTTGTTTGTAACACGAATTTAAAGCTATTTAAGTACCATAGACGCTTGCTAAAGCTAATTTAAATAACTTGAACCGTCTAGGCTGAATCATTTGGTATATAAGGGTATAAGTTATAGTTTATAGACATTATACGCTACATTTTACGCATCCTGTATATTGTATTATGAAAGACGACATAAATTGATGAAACCATATTTATTTCTGATTTTAATTTAGAAAATTAAGAGCAACTAAATACTATTATCTGATTTTCAAATTTGTTTCTTATAAAATGCATTTTACCAAGTTGAGCAATGTTGTTATCAACGGATTATTGTTTGCGTACTTTAATAACAATGAGAGTAACATGTGTAACGTGAGTTCTAATTAAATTATCAGATGCTGCAACTTTTACCGTTACGATGTTGAACTGGTCACTGTAATCATACATATTACTATAAATTTGAGTGACAACGTATGAACAATAAACTATTTAAAAATTAACAATTTGAAATGTTTACATTATTTTGAATTTTTATTTACCCCACTAATTTCTATCAATTTCGATGCTAATGTAAAACTTTTACAATTACTCTTAAGACGTGCATTATTTTTGACAGAAAAAGTAAAACAGTCGCAAAGCAAATGCCCTGAGGTCACAGAATGTCCATTTAGAGCTGAACAGTGCGCTGAAGATGAAGACTGCAATCCTGATAGTATCTGCTGCAACAGTCCTTGTGGAACCGTATGCACTAAACAACTTCGTACAGGTACAATTTTTACTATTTTCTTGATTTACATAAATTATCACAATTGAATCAAATCCATTACACAAAATCACCATAAGGACAATATTCGTCATTTTTAAATGACCTTTTCAAAAATAATGATAAAAGCAATTCGATAAGAACTTATTAAATCGGTGGTTTAGGATGCGAAACCCTTCAAAAAGCTGCATCAAGAAGAGCCAAAGCTCTGGGAGTAGACATTAAAAGTGTTCGATCCCCAAGATGTAATAAATCCGGGAGTTTCGAGGCAATACAGTGTGATAATGAAATTGTAAGTTCTTGTTGGTGCGTTGATGAACAAGGTTTTGAATTACCGGGAACCAAGGCACCTGCGGCTGCTCTTGTCAACTGTACAGGTTAGTAAAGTTTTCCCGAAATACACGTAATTGCATTGCTTGTTTTAATTTAAATTTTTAAAGTCACTTACATTCTTCAATATTTGATGCTATAAAACTATTGCTTGCTTACGAAATATTTAGTTTAAGTTGTGACAATAATTCGAGGTTGTTACACGCCCATCGGAAATTCTATGTTAAGAGCTTGTCTTTGACCTGAATACCCATCGTTTTCGTGTAGGTATTCTGTATAAACACATCATATGCATTCAAGCACCATTGTTTCCGTGCCTGAAGATGTTATCTAAAGATAAACCATTCAGTAACTTTCTCACATTTAAACCTTTACAATGAAAGAACATACACATCCCAAATCTGAATTGAAACTGGCGCGAACTCTTTCCCAACTAATTTACATCCCCCAATCATTATTTTTGAGATGTTATCAAATTTTAGCCCCGAAACCTTGTGCGGCACACACTTGTCGCATGTTCTGTCCACACGGTTTCGCTCTAGCTGATGATGGATGTCCACTATGTCGATGTCGGGATCCTTGCGAAGATATTCGATGCCCCAATTCACTGGACTGTCAGCTGGAAGAACTCGCTTGTTCCGATCCTCCTTGTCCGCCTGTACCAACATGTAAGTACAAAAAGCGAAAAGCATTGTATACATACCTTAGCGCACGTAAAGTGAAAGCTGTGCGTTTTTCTTGTACTTATTTTATTGATGATTGCGAAACAGTTTAAGAAAGATCATTTGGGAGTGTTTCCATCACGAAGCGCACACGAGAAATTCAATTATTTTTGCTTTTCACGCTCCTTTCCCTTTTGAAAAGTTCACGGCCTTTCTCGCCGCCAATACAGAAAATAAATACGTTTAATATCCCTTTTCTTTAGGTAAACGTGGAAGAAGTTTAGATAACATTTGTCCAGTTGGAGATCCGTTAAGAATCAGCGAAACAGTTCGTCCCTTTTTATGTGGTAACGAACCATCCAAACCTACTTGCCCTCCTATGTATCAATGTCTAGTTCAGCAAGGTAAAAATACAATCAAAAATGTTTTTTGTAATTTCTAAACAGTTATCTCAACGTATTTAGGAAATGATTACGGAGTTTGCTGTCCAGCATCCTTAAAAATACAAAAAACCGGCGTTTGCCCTGCACCTACAGAAACAGAATATGAATGTGGACCTTTGTGTACACACGATTTAGAATGTCCTTCCATACAAAAATGTTGCAATACTGATCAGTGCGGATCATCATGCATTCACCCTAAGAATGTCACAGAATGTTTCCACCAGAAAACCCTTAGCGAACTGTTGGCTGTCAATGAACGAATGGGAAGAGGTTATGTACCGCAATGTTCTGAAGATGGACAATTTGAGGCAAAACAGTGCAGCAGGAACGGGTTGGTCTGTTGGTGTGTCGATAGAATGGGAATAAAAATTAAAGGTTCAATGAGTGCTGCTGAAAACGTCAACTGCTCATTAGCTGATGGTAACTAATACAAAAAATATGAGTATGTGTTTGTGTAAAAATCTGTTATTAGCTCGAAGTCAATCATCGGGACGCAGCATAGATGGAGTAAATGATTGTGAAAAATTAGAATGTGCAGCTGTGTGCGAATATGGATTTAAATTAGATGAACAAGGTTGCCCTACGTGCAAATGCGACGACCCATGTGAAGGTTACGCTTGCCCTGAAGATGAAGAATGTGTTGCTGTACGCGAAACCAACTGTAATGACTTTTTGTGTCCAACATTACCTGTGTGTAAGTTTTTCTGATCTTCAGTTAATGAACTGTTATAAGTCTTAAAGTTAATTTTAGGCCGACCAAAGACGGTTTATGTAAACCCATGTGAGCAAGGAGCACCACTAACAGATGATTTAAGTGGTGCACCCATTGCTTGTGCGTTAGGAACAGGTGAAGAAGGAACCGTTTGTCCAGGAAATTATGAATGTACCGCAGTTGCTGGTTCAACTCAGTCTGTTTGCTGCCCCACACCGGAAAAGGAAGATGAAGAAGAATTAGATGAAAGGAGTGGTAAGTGGTGTTACAAAATTGAAAAAATTAAATTAACATAAGCAATACCATAAGCAATATCTTCCTCATATTTAATACGATCAATCTTAGTATAACTAGCTATTAAAATGGAACAGGCTTACTACGCCTCTTGGCTTCAAAGAAAAACTACATGCAGTAACAAAAATGTTGTTTGTGCTCAATAATCTTTAGTTACCGAAAATCAATCCTCATCATCCTTCACAAATAATGAAGAAATTGTATATCTGTTTATTTTGTTTTAGATGAACTCCAAGGTGAATCCACCAATTCTGAAAGTGAAAAAATTCAAACAAGTAAGGAAAAAATGTCGCTTCTTTCTGTTCTTTAACAATATCCAAACCGTTTCTTTTTCAGTGTGTGAATACCTCCAAAGTTTTACCGAAAACATGGAAGGAACCAGAGACGGTATGGCTTTAGCTCTACCCGAACCATCGTGTGACTCCCAAGGCAATTACGAACCAATGCAGTGTCATAATCATGAATGCTGGTGTGTGGATCAGTATGGTACAGAAATCCCTAAAACTCGCGGAGAAGAAAATTCTACTAAGCCCTGTGAAGAAGTGAGACAATCATTAGATTGCCTCGATTTAACATGCAGAATGGGTTGCGATTATGGTTTTATTTTGGAAGAAGAAACAGGTTGTCCATCATGTCAGTGTCGTGATCCTTGTTTATCCATTACTTGTAATGACGATCAGCAATGTCAAATGGTAGAAGTGAGCTGTAAGGATCACTACTGTCCACCAGTTCCAGCTTGTAAGAGCCCATATTTAATTTTAAATTGAAATTTAAATTAAATAAAATTAATTTGTTAGGTCTTCCAAAGAAAACTGGTCAATGTCCATATTTAGTACCTGCTGCAACAACTTCTTGTGATTTTGAATGTCAATCAGATCTATTTTGCAATGGAACTGAACGCTGCTGCTCAAATGGTTGTGGTACCCAATGTATCGAACCACTTTTGTTAACAGGTAAAGTAATTTTTATACATTTTTTTAATATTTACGTGGTACTGAGACACTATCATAAATTTGAAAGTAATTTCCAAGTTAATACTTTTCTTTGTGTATTTTCACACTAATAAAATGAAACACACATACAAACAGAAACACAAAAAAAGCAAAATTTGATTTCAAAACGTAAATACCCTAGTGGAGGTAACAAATAGAAAAACGTTAAAAATTATTCCCAAAACACCCATTTTTTTATTTAATATTTTTTTTATTTTCAAAACAGGATGCCAACACCAACGTGCAGTAGCCCAACATCAGGCACATGAATCCGGCACACCTGCAGGTCGAGTGTATATGCCTCAGTGTAAAGCCGATGGTAGCTATGAATCACTTCAGTGTGATCCTGGAAAACAGGAGTGCTGGTGTGTTGACTTTAGCGGCTTTGAAATATCACAAACCCGAACCTCATCGGACAAGCAACTTGATTGTGATTCAAAATCATATTCAAGAAACTGTCCCCTACATAAATGTGTTAACAACTGTGATCATGGATATGTGATTAATAAAAATGGTTGTCGAACTTGTGAATGTATCGATCCATGTTCTTCCATTACATGCCGAGGTGAAGGAGAAACTTGCAGACTTGTAAGTGTAGAATGCGTTGACTGGCCATGTCCCCCTGTTCCCATGTGTTTGCCGAAAAAAGAAAATCCTTGTCAGAATGGAGAACCTCTCAAATTAGGGCAAAGCAAAGAAATTGTAACTTGTGGACCTGAATACGAAAATTGTCCTTCTTCCCACAAATGTCAACTAAGTCCTCTTGGAGAGTATGCCGTTTGTTGTCCCAAACCTAGTAAGTATTTTTCTATAAATTTTAAAAACAGCTATATTTATGTAATAAAAAACACGTATTTTAAACTTTCAGGAGATGTATGTTTTGAAGCTCTAGATAAAGGATCTTGTCAAAATTCGGACATGGAACGAAATTTAACTAGATTTTATTTCAATTCCCGAACAAACAAATGCGAGTCATTTTTATACTCAGGCTGTCAAGGAAACCACAATAATTTCCATACCGAAGACATGTGTAATTTGGTTTGTCCTGGTAGGTGTAATTGTTAATTAATTTTGCCATTCTTACGTTAACCTTAAATAATATTTGTGTAGTTCTAAGTCAATGTGAACGATTACGAGAAAAAAATCAAAGAGCATCTGAACGCTACAAGAAACCCACATTCACGCCAAGATGTGAACCAAGTACTGGAAACTGGCAGACAGTTCAATGTATGGAACATGTTGGTGTATGTTGGTGTGTTAATCCACAAGGTGAACCATTAAAAGGAACCCTTATTAGAGGAACCAATCCAGAGTGCAATTTTAGACAAGCACGTGGTCGTTCCAGGGAAAAAGTTCAACCAAGCGATGCAG
This sequence comes from Ctenicera cuprea, assembly GCA_958336395.1. NCBI lineage: Eukaryota > Metazoa > Arthropoda > Insecta > Coleoptera > Elateridae > Ctenicera > Ctenicera cuprea. Next base: position 69,421,283 of record OY284486.1, on the reverse strand, counting down.
ATTTAAGTGAGTTTTATTGATAAAACCCTTAAGTTTTTATATATTTTTTATTTTTGTTTTTAGTTTTAGAAGAACTGATGATGCAGCTTGCTTCTTTAGACTATAATGAAACACCAGATTTGGAATCAGAAGGCAATTCGGTAATTACTTGGGAATTGCCTCTTCAGTCTCGATGTGAAGCACAGGGAGCACAGTGTGATAGTCAAGGCAAATTTTTATCTGCACAGTGTGAGCAAGAACAGTGCTGGTGTGTTGATGAAGCTGGTAACCAATTGCCACATACCAATACATTTAAAAAAGGACAACATTTATGCCGTAAGTTTTAAAATGTTTTCATTTGATAAAATCCATTACGTCTATTTTATGTCTGTGAAACCAGATAAATGAATGTATTCTAGTGCCAACACCTGTTGAAACTGTGGACATAACACTTGGCTTTAGAGGAGAATACGATGACATCTCTGCCATGCCAGTTGTTAATCACATTAACAAAATTGTCAAAAATTTAAAGGGTACAATTAAAAATGATGAACTAATAGCTGAACCAATCTCTGATGCATTGTATGTTAAATTTGCACTTATTGGCAGCAGCAAAGTCGATGTCGCTTATAGATTAGAGCAAATGGTAAGCTTTGATCTACAGAAAAACAGATTCTTTTATTAAATAAACCATTATAGGTAATGCAACAACGTTTACCCGGAATGACTCCAGATATAACAAGATCACGCTTTGTCCACCAGTTAGGATCTGCTGAATCTTCAACTGCTGAACGTGTTATAGCTTTAGAACATAGGGAAATAGTATCACAATCTCCTGTCTCTATGATTGCCCCTTATCATACAGCATTAATAGTTATAGCTGCAGCGTCTGCGTTTGTTATTTGCATACTAACATTACTTATAATTTTATATAGACGTAAGGTAATAAGAGTTTTCCCATTTATAATTTGTTACGTTTTAATAAATATTCGTGTTTTGTAGATGGCAAATATAAGTAATTCTGCAAACAAAATGATAGATGGTCATCAAAGATTTTTATCAGCAAACAGACCAATATATATAGAACTTCCAAATGAGAAACTAACGCCTCCATCTGTGAGACAAGACCGAGGACAAGAAAGCAAATCCGTACCACATTCGTAGATCCCTTACATCTGTACTTACTATTAGGTGTTCAAGCTTTTTGTAATATACTTTTCTGTGTATACTTATCTAAATTAAATTAATTAGAAAATCATTAAAAATTTTATTGTAAATTATTTGCACCTACATAAATTATAATTAACTGGTGATATTAGATGATAATAAAATTAACAAATATTACATTTTTGCAATAAAAATTACATTTCATTTTTTAATAATAGTTCTTCTGTATTTAGTCGTGTATACTACAGCTACCTATGCTTATCATATAGTAATAATTAAAAACTTATCTGAAACTTTGTAGTTAATACACCTACTAAATTTTTATTAATAATCATTTTTATGAAGATTTCGAAAGTAGATGCCATTATTTTCTCAAACCCACTAATAATTTTCATTTTACTGAAATAACTGACTTCTAGTATTTTATGCTCATTATGTTGACGTAATTACTTTTTTATTTTACTTCTCTAAATTTATTTAAAAGTGTAGATATTACATTACCATTGAATTCTGCAACTTAACAATCAAACGTACAGGGTGTTCTAAATAAAGCAGTCATGAACGATACCATAACATTCTGGGTGTGGGAAGATGCCGATTTAATTCAACTTAATTATATACTAAACTACTTCGATTCAGAGGTACGGTGTCTTAAAGTAGAAGCTAATAAAATTGTTTTATTTAATATCTTCGAAACAGTTTAAACTATAAATTTGAAATTTGGCATGGAAAATGATTTTACACAATACAATAGCTACATCAATTTAAAAGCCCAATTATTAATCAAAGACGTAAATACATGAAAGGACGTTATGTTTTTTAACAGGGCTTTAATAAAAATTAAAATAATCAAAAAATTATAAGTACCTTAATTTTAAAAACCAAACCGATCCGGGTTTTTAAAAACTGACTCAAAAAGTAGTCTTTAGTTTTAAAAATTCAAGAATTTTAAATAAAGTATCAATTAAATCGAAATTAAATTACGATACACCTATTTTTTTGACTATTTCAATTTTTATTATCACCCTGTTTACACACGCGATACATTTTTAGCTCGCATATCTGCATAAAGCTTTGTTTGACAAGGAAATATAAAGAATACAGTTCTTGTGTATTTTTGTTGAAACTAATTAAATCTGTAACTAATTTTAAGAAAAACAATACAAATAAAAAAAACAACCATGGCGCCCGTACATGTTTCTACGAAACTGATTCGCAATTGAGCTTTTTAAATTGATAGTACCATGTCTTGTGTACAATCATATTTTTATACCATATTTGAAACTTATGCTTTAAACAGTTTTAAAGATATTATATAAAACAGTCAGTTTAAGACGCCATAACTCGAAAGGAAACATTTTTGCATAGAGGTAAGTTTAGTTAATTCGACATATATTCACGCCCAGAATCTATGGTATCATTTATGACTGCTTTTATCAAAACACACTGTATATTGGTTGCAAGAGATAACAAGACTCATTAACTGGCTCACTGATTTTAACCAAGTTGTAATTTAAATGTTATCAAAATAGTTTCTTTACCGAATTTTATTGGGTTACATGCGTGCCTTAATATCCATGAAATAGAAGCAAGTCATGAGATTGGCAAGAAAGGAAGTGAAGTAGAGCACTCACTTACCAATGCGACCTTCTCGGGTTCAATTCCCACAAATTCCTTTTTTTTTTATTATTTTCCATTTTTAGTTATGTTCTTACAAAATTTTTAATAAAGACAATCAGTGTGTTTTTAAAATTAATCCAAATTTTGCAGGCAACCCACGTCGGTTCTAACCAAATTACAACAGGATACAAATTTTATGGCCTGTCAGCACTTCGTGGAACACCCTGTTTAGAGAACGTTCACAAAAAAATGAAGAAAAATAAAATGTTTTGACATTTGTACTATCTTAATTGTCTACATTATTTATATACGTACAGGATAAACACCCGTAACGCAATTAAGTTCCTTCATTTTTTGCCAAATAAGTATATATTTTTTATTTTATTTTTTTATAGTAAGCAAAGAGATGCTAACATTTACAAATAGGAACAACCCACGGCGTGTACTTAAGGATGACTTAAGCGCTTTTAATGCTGCATTTACAAATAGGAACTATACCTAACTGAGGAGTCCTAATAAGAACGAAACGCCTCTTGGGCTGTTCGTATTTCTAAATGTTAGATGTGTGATAACGGCTTAGCCAGGTCTCACCATGTTTGTGTGAATTGTAGCTCTGCTACTCGATACATCGCCTTATATTAGATGTCTCTAGGGACATCTAACACCGTTATTGTCATTTTTTGTAATTTTAATTTAAGGGCTTATTCACAAAAGTGACATATTCATGTTTATTTCTATTTCAGACTTATAGAAAAATTGCTATACAATTTCTCTTTACAGTTAAGTACTTAATAATATCTAAGATAATTTTAGCAAAAATCAGTAAGTAGGTAGTTAATATTTTGAAATTAAGCTACCGGCACCATGCTATAACCTACAATAGGTGTCTCATTAGCAAACCAGTGTGAAACAAGGTAGAACTCTAGTTGCATTTCATCCACATTAATTACCTTGCTTCATATTCACCATCCTCTCTTTTAATTTTGATTACTTCGTTAACTTAATATTTTTCTAATTTTTAACTTCGCTAACCATTTTTTAAATCAATATCATTTAAACCGATACTGTTCTATATAATTTAAAATTTTTAGTGTTTCTTCATCTACAGCTGACCTACGTTTTCTCCCAATTAATGTAGTGGTGGTGATACCGTTATCACTATTGGCTATCTTATTGTTAATCGCTTGTATAAGTTGCTGTCAAAAATAATGATTTCAATAAAATACAATACTTTTCGATTTAACTTACCAAAACAAGTTTTATTAAAAACACACCAAATGTGAGAAAACCAATTGTCATCAATGCTCCTTCATTTGAAGGAAACTCAATATGTGAATCATCTTTATATTCTCTGGCTTCTCTATTTTTAGCCAATGGATTCCATAAGGTGGTCATTCGATGTTCTGTAAATGTAAACATCAACAATGTCAATTTATTGCGTTGGTACCTATTTACTTACCTATTTCACTGAGTAAATGATCCCTTAAATTTGTTAGTACATTAACTTTACTTTTCTGACTTTTATGTGCACTTTTCATTAAAACGCTTTGAATTGAACTTATATAAGGAATAAAATTAGCATAACTATAACCATATTCTCCTTCTTTTTGCTTAATATCGGGTTCTTCAGTATCATAATCATCATAATCCGCGTTGCTAGCTTCTGTGCTATCATTCTCTTTTTTGTAACTAGTATTATTCACAGCAATATTTGAAGAATTATTAATATTTTTATTAACTATATTTGTTTTTTTGTTTAATGGTGGTACAATAGGAAACGCAGAGCTAACAGGGTTATTTGTAGCATTGTTGTTTCTTATTAGACTTACTGTTTTAATACGGTTTGATGTGTGAACTTTCTTATTTGGTGTTGGTTTAGGCAAAATAGGTGTTTGAATAGTTGTTGAAGTCGTTGTGAGTATATACGACGTAAAATCTGCAAAATAATCTTCTTTTAGGTATTAGTACATCACGCATGCAATAATAGTATTTATTGAAACCAAGCTAGCCATGCACTAAAGAATTTTCATGCTGGTTAACAAAAAAAATGGGGAAGCAAACCATTATCCATAAACAGAAATACATAGGTACAGATTATTTTAGAAACGCATTATTAAATGTTGTAGGCATTTAAAATATTATTTCAAAATTGTATGATTAAATACCATACTTGAATTATTTGGAAAATAGGCACTACAATGTGTTAGTGAAAAATTTAGTTTGAATAAAATTTAAATTACCTAAATTTTTTGTTCCTTTATCTTCGGCTTGTGGTATTTCAACCCAATCACATTTCACGAAACTTGCAATAACAAGTACTAACACCAAGCAGTTCTAAATAGAAATTATTTAATATTCTTATAGAATTATTATTAGATGTTTATGTACCTACCATTGTTTTATTTCTCTACTGCAAAACACTAACTGATGCTCTACTATTACAAAACTGAACACAATATAAAGTGCTGTTATAAGATCAGTTAAAATCTTGTAAGCGGAAAATTGCTTAGTGGAACTAAGCATTTTATAAACCATACTTATATAAACACTCTAATATTTAACTTAGGTGAATGGCCAGGAAATAGTCTTTAGGCTTGCTTAAAACAAGTTTTTCAATATTTTAGTTAAGAATCACAAGAATAAACTAAGCTTGTTCAAACAGGAATTAGTATTTTATGTTGAGGATGTCATTTGCAACAGCTATTGTACCTTTACTTATGTTACAGAGTGGCTAATTAAACTTAGACGTAATTAAAGCACCAATTTGATATTTAGCATAAATTTGGTATTTGCAGTTTAAGGTATTAGTATTTAATAGTTATTTAATGTTCTGCTGCTGCTTTAAAAAATTCAAAAGTAGCACGACGCCTTTTTTAAAATAAGAAACGAAAATTGTGAACCGATTGTAAAGATCACAGCCTCCTGGATTATCATCAATTGACGTCTTCAGTCGATATTAATGCAGAAGACCGTGATAAAGATACTTACCGATCCCACTGTACTGATCTCTATAATGCAAATAAAAATCATCAATCCAGTACTTACTTCAATGTTTTCGTAGTGATGAGTTTAGTGATTTTTGTTTTGTGCTAGTATATTTCAAGTCTGTCGAATTTTGCAAAAGGAAAATATAAATAAAGAAATTAATGACTATTTTATTTTGGGAGCATTGACAATCGCAGACAAAGTATTGTACATAACACATTTGGAAAGTGTTTTTACTGGACTCGCCTGCAGTAGCACTTGCTAGTACTAAACTGTATGCCAAATTTCATTATTTAAAGTGTCCGAGATATTAAATAAAATTTAAATTTCATTTACCCCCTTACGAGGGCTGTAGCTTCCTTCAGAAGAATTTTAGGACATATGTAACCTCCCGAAGTTTGTCGGTGTAGTTTATATCTGCATATTACCATTTAGCTTAATAGCTCTACTAATATTTGTTTAAATAAGTGCACCAGAGGTGTCTCATTTGGGGAGCCACGTAATATTTTCTTCTCAATAATTTAGATCAAGGTACCTACCTTGTTGAAAGTCACTAAAACAACAGAGATAATTCAGTTTTTGTAAATAAACACGTTACCATGAAAGACTTGCGTTTCCTGAAAATGTGAAAAAAATTTGTGCTTACAAACATTAAGGATAAGTTCTATAGGTACATTAGAAAACAAAAGTGCCTAGAAATATGGGTCTGTAAACGCTTATTTGCGGAGTTCGTCTTCTGAAGAGGAACAGTCTGAACTGTTCCTACTTTCTATAACTTCGCAAGCAAGCATCAAGCATTTCCGCACCCAATTGTATATAAACTTTTTTTATTGTTTATGTGTATAACCACAGATAAGGTTAACACTACAGATATACGACCCCTTATAAAAAATTTCCGCTCAGATTTGGAAACGAAATAAGCGTTAGTGTGGCTACAACGCACCAGACCAATTTTAGGGCGCTGCTATAGCTATTTGTTTATTACTGTTGAAATGTGTTGGAAACTGTTTTATCGCGAATTTGAATGTATCTGTCACAGATGACGTTAAAAACCTGACCTTGTCTGGGATCTGGTTAAAGCGCGTATTTTATATTTTCCTTGTATTTACTGTTTACTGAAAATTGATATATCAGAAAAAGTATCAGTTCTGAATTGTGACAAATAATAAATATTCAACATGTCGACTGTTGTTAGTGGCAAGTGCTCGATTATTATGATTTATATGAGTCCTATAAAAATATGTAGATGATTTTGGAATTATTATTAAATTTAATTCACCACAAACAGAAAATAAAGTTTTAAAATTAGACTGTGCAATAAATGTGTATGATTAATGCTTGATAAATTAATTTGCTTGCAATAAATTAAAAAACTAGGTACACATCATGAATATAGTTTAAGTAGAATTGGCGTCAATATTAATTATTTACGAAAAATTGCGATTTGACAATGCATGGCAGATGGCTTTTGGTTTGAATGTGTGCTAAGTAATCTGCTAAATTACAGTCATCTGTGACTTACTTATAAATTTTCATTGTAGCGCCATCTATTTGCAGATTATTAATCATATAAAACAAGCTGCCGATAGCTCCCATATTTACCGTATATCTGTAGTGTTAACCTTATCTGTGGTATAACTTACCCTCAAAGCTTCTAGAAACTGTTTGAGCATCTTAAGAAAATACGCAACTCGTTTTAAAAAACATTGAATTATCTCGTAAAGAATTGGGACTTTCAACAAAAGTACCCTTTTGGTGGTGGTGGTCGTCTTTTCGTATGGAGAATAAAATTTTATAAGTATATTCAAAAACTGTCGTTATAAAATACATAAAAGAAAATATTGCGTGCCCCCCTCACATGAGAAATCTCTGGTGCACTTATGCAGAGATTAGAAGAAATACTAAGCTTAATGAGCAATGCTCGCATATAGAATTTCAACATTTTAGTGCTAGTGCAAACGTTATCGCCAAAAAAGTTATTAGACGGTTCCATCTTCGTCAGTCTGTAACTCTCCAAGGTAGGAATCACCTTTTACATTTCGTAATAATAGCTACAAAGTATCTATATAAAAAAACAAAAACCTATATATATATATATATACAAATTTTTATTGACTCAAGACCATTATTACAATAAAAACTAATAAGTTCATGCTACTCCTCTAAAAACACATTGTAAAAATATATCTATTTTGGAAAATATTTTAGTCAATCAAAAAAATCTGTCAAAATTATACTCAATAACCAGTTATCGAGTAGATTCTCATTATTTTTTGTTACATTACATCTTTTTCTTATGGTAATTTTAGATAATCAGTTTTATAAATTCATAATAGTTTTTTACACAACATTTATTAATATTTGCAAATATAAGAACATTTTTACACTTTTAACTTTATATATGGGCAACATGCGCTGTCATTTCAAATATTAATTGTCAAGTAGACTTTTTACTATCGAAGCCATAGCCAAACAGTAGGCTAATATTACTTTAAACAGATTATGGAGCAGTTCAGCTAATATTTCCTCTCCACTTATTTTCATCCGATCTAGTCACCTTCCTTCCCAACTGCACTTCATCTACATTCTGGCTGTTCTTGCTTCATTTGTCTTGTTCTTTAAAATTTAACAATTAAATTAAAGTATTTATAAATAATAATAATCAAACACTAGGTGTTTGTTTCACAAATTGTTGTTCTTTATTTACTGAACTCGAGTTTCAACCATCATGGTTATCATCAGCAGTACTCAAATATTTCTTCTGGAAACTTTTGCAAACATCCCACGTTTTTCTATTGATTCTTAAGAGAAGCTCTATACACCCACACAATTTTCTGGAATTTCATTTATCCAAAATCTGCAACAATACAGTTCATGCGTTTTTTACTATTATTTAGTAGGTATTAAATTAATATTTATAATAGCAAAATTTATAAAATATAATATTGAGTTGCACCTATTTGAAACAGGTTTTAATAAATAAATTCCTACCATTCTCGTTTTCGCTCTGGATGACCTTTTCTTTCCTTCTTCTTTCTTCGCCGTTTTTAGTCTTCTTGTTTCAGCCCCTCACTGTCTGGGAAATCTTTTCTTCTTTCCTCTCGTGTTGACCTTGGTAACGTCTTCTTTCTTCAGTCCTCTCATCCCTGGTGGAATCTTCTTCTTCGGATATCTACCGTAGACTTTGGTAACGTCTTCTTCTTCAATCCTCTTCCTCCTTGGTGGAATCTTCTTTCTTCGCCGTTCTTTGTTAGTCTTCTTGCTTCAGCCCCTCACTCCCTGGGAAATCTTCTCTCTTCTTTCCTCTCGTGTTGACCTTGGTAACGTCTTCCTTTTTTAGTGCTCTCATCCTTGGTGGAATCGTCTTTCTTCGGCCATCTACTGTAGACTTTGATAACAGCTTCCTTCTTCAGTGCTCTCATCCTTGGTGGAACCTTCTTTCTTCGCCGTTCTTTGTTAGTCTTCTTGCTTCAACCCCTCACTCCCTGGGAAATCTTCTCTCTTCTTTCCTCTCGTGTTGACCTTGGTAACGTCTTCCTTTTTTAGTGCTCTCATCCTTGGTGGAATCTTCTTTCTTCGGCCATTTACTGTAGACTTTGATAACAGCTTCCTTCTTCAGTGCTCTCATCCTTAGTGGAATCTTCTTTCTTCGCCGTTCTTTGTTAGTCTTCTTGCTTCAACCCCTCACTCTCTGGAAAACTTTCATGTTGGCCTTAGTGACATCTTTCTGCAGCCTCTCGTTTATTGTGGAATCTTCTTTCTTCGCCCATCTTCTGTAGACTTTTGGTAACGTCTTCTTTCTTCAGTCTTCTCATTCTTGGTAGAATATTCTTCCTCTGCCTTTCTTTGTTGGTCTTCTTGCTTTAGCCTCCCCACTCCTTTGGAAATCTTCCCTCTCGTGTTGACCTTGGTAACGCCTTCTTTTTTTTAGTGCTCTCATCATTGGAGGAATCTTCTTTCTTCGGCCATCTACTGTAGACTTTGATAACTCAGTGCTCTCATCCTTCGTGGAATCTTCTTTATTCGCCGTTCTTTGTTAGTCTTCTTGTTTCAGCCCCTTGCTGTCTGGGAAATCTTCTCTTCTTTCCTCTCGTGTTGATCTTGGTAACGTCTTCTTTCTTCAGTCCTCTCATCCTTGGTGGTATCTTCTTCTTCGGATATCTACCGTAGACTTTTTAACGTCTTCTTTATTCAATCCTCTTCATCCTTGGTGGAATCTTCTTTCTTCGCCGTTCTTTGTTAGTCTTCTTGCTTCAGTCCCTCACTCCCTGGGAAATCTTCTCTCTTCTTTCCTCTCGTGTTGTCCTTGGTAACGTCTTCTTTCTTCAGTCCTCTCATCCTTGGTGGAATCTTCTTTCTTCGGCCATCTACAGTAGACTTTGATAACAGCTTCCTTCTTCAGTGCTCTCATCCTTGGTGGAATCTTCTTTCTTCGCCGTTCTTTGTTAGTCTTCTTATTTCAGCCCCTCACTGTCTGGGAAATCTTCTCTTCTTTCCTCTCGTGTTGACCTTGGTAACGTCTTCTTTCTTCAGTCCTCTCATCCTTGGTGGAATCTTCTTCTTCGGATATCTACCGTAGACTTTTCAACGTCTTCTTTATTCAATCCTCTTCATCCTTGGTGGAATCTTCTTTCTTCGCCGTTCTTTGTTAGTCTTCTTGCTTCAGTCCCTCACTCCCTGGGAAATCTTCTCTCTTCTTTCCTCTCGTGTTGACCTTGGTAACGTCTTCTTTCTTCAGTCCTCTCATCCTTGGTGGAATCTTCTTTCTTCGGCCATCTACAGTAGACTTTGATAACAGCTTTCTTCTTCAGTGCTCTCATCCTTGGTGGAATCTTCTTTCTTCGCCGTTCTTTGTTACTCTTCTTATTTCAGCCCCTCACTGTCGGGGTAATCTCTTCTTTCCTCTCGTGTTGACCTTGGTAGCGTCTTCTTTCTTCAGTCCTCTCATCCTTGGTGGAATCTTCTTCTTCGGATATCTACCGTAGACTTTGGTAACGTCTTCTTTCTTCAATCCTCTTCATCCTTGGTGGAATCTTCTTTCTTCGCCGTTCTTTGTTAGTCTTCTTATTTCAGCCCCTCACTGTCGGGGTAATCTCTTCTTTCCTCTCGTGTTGACCTTGGTAGCGTCTTCTTTCTTCAGTCCTCTCATCCTTGGTGGAATCTTCTTTCTTCGGCCATCTACAGTAGACTTTGATAACAGCTTTCTTCTTCAGTGCTCTCATCCTTGGTGGAATCTTCTTTCTTCGCCGTTCTTTGTTAGTCTTCTTATTTCAGCCCCTCACTGTCGGGGTAATCTCTTCTTTCCTCTCGTGTTGACCTTGGTAGCGTCTTCTTTCTTCAGTCCTCTCATCCTTGGTGGAATCTTCTTCTTCGGATATCTACCGTAGACTTTGGTAACGTCTTCTTTCTTCAATCCTCTTCATCCTTGGTGGAATCTTCTTTCTTCGCCGTTCTTTGTTAGTCTTCTTGCTTCAGCCCCTCACTCTGGGAACTCTTCTCTCTTCTTTCCTCTCGTGTTGACCTTGGTAACGTCTTCCTTTTTTAGTGCTCTCATCGTTGGTGGAATCTTCTTTCTTCGGCCATCTACTGTAGACTTTGATAACAGCTTCCTTCTTCAGTGCTCTCATCCTTGGTGGAACCTTCTTTCTTCGCCGTTCTTTGTTAGTCTTCTTGCTTCAACCCCTCACTCCCTGGGAAATCTTCTCTCTTCTTTCCTCTCGTGTTGACCTTGGTACGTCTTCCTTTTTTAGTGCTCTCATCCTTGGTGGAATCTTCTTTCTTCGCCGTTCTTTGTTAGTCTTCTTGCTTCAGCCCCTCACTCTGGGAACTCTTCTCTCTTCTTTCCTCTCGTGTTGACCTTGGTAACGTCTTCTTTTTTTAGTGCTCTCATCATTGGAGGAATCTTCTTTCTTCGGCCATCTACTGTAGACTTTGATAACTCAGTGCTCTCATACTTCGTGGAATCTTCTTTATTCGCCGTTCTTTGTTAGTCTTCTTGTTTCAGCCCCTTGCTGTCTGGGAAATCTTCTCTCTTCTTTCCTCTCGTGTTGACCTTGGTAACGTCTTCTTTCTTCAGTCCTCTCATCCTTGGTGGAATCTTCTTTCTTCGGCTATCTACAGTAGACTTTGATAACAGCTTCCTTCTTCAGTGCTCTCATCCTTGGTGGAATATTCTTTCTTCGCCGTTCTTTGTTAGTCTTCTAATTTCAGCCCCTCACTGTCTGGGAAATCTTCTCTTCTTTCCTCTCGTGTTGACCTTGGTAACGTCTTCTTTCTTCAATCCTCTTCATCCTTGGTGAAATCTTCTTTCTTCGCCGTTCTTTGTTAGTCTTCTTGCTTCAGCCCCTCACTCTGGGAAATCTTCTCTTTTTTCCTCTTGTGTTGACCTTGGCAATGTCTTCTTTTTTCAGTCCTCTCGACCTTGGTGAAATCTTCTTTCTTCGCAAGTTTTGGTAGTTTTCTTGGTTCAGTCCCGCCTCTCCTTGCGAATTATTCTTTCTTCGTTCCTCTCTTAATGACTATGACCTTGGTGAAGCTTTCTCTCTCTTCAGCCCCTAACCTTTAATGGAATCTTCTTTAATCGGCCATCTACTGTAGACTTTGCTAACGTCTTCTTTCTTCAGTCTTCTCATCCTTAGTGGAACCTTCTTTCTTTGCTGTTCTTTGTTAAGTCTTCTTGCGTCAGGCCTCTCTCCTATAAAATTTTTTTTTTTATCAATAATCTCGTGTTGACCTTGGTGACGTCTTCGTTTTTCAGCCCTTCGCCTTTTGTGGAATCTTGTTTCTTCGCCCATCTACTGTAGACTTTAGTAACGTTTTTTTTATTTAGTCCTCTCATCCTAGGTGGAATCTTCTTTCTTTGTCGTTCTTCGTTAGTCTTCCTGCTTCAACCACTCACTCTCTGGGAAATCTTCTCTCTTCTTTCCTCTCATGTTGGCCTTGTTGGCGTCTTTCTTCAGCCTCTTGCTTTTTGTGGAATCTTCTTTCTTCGCCCATCTTCTGTAGACTTTAATAACGTCTTTTTCTTCAGTCCTCTCGACCTTGGTAAAACCTTTCTTCGCCGTTCTTTGGTAGTCTTCTTGGTTTAGCCCACCTCCCCACTCTTTGGGAAATCTTCTTTCTTGGTTCCTCTCGTGATGACTATGACCTTGGTGACATTTTCTCTTTTCATCCCCTAGCCTTTAATGAAATCTTCTTTCTTTGCCCATCTACTGTAGACTTTGGTAACGTCTTCTTTCTTCAATCCTCTTATCCTTGGTAGAATCTTCTTTCTCTGCAGTTTTTTGTTAGTCTTCTTGCTTCAGCCCCCCCTCATTCCTTTGGAAATCTTCTCTTCATTCCTCTCGTGTTGACCTTGGTGACGTCTCTTTTTTCTTCAGCTTTTCGCCTTTTGTGGAATCTTGTTTCTTCGTTCATCTACTGTAGACTTTAGTAACGTCTTCGTTCTTCAGTCTTCTCATCCTTGGTGGAATCTTCTTTCTTCGCCGTTCTTTGGTAGTCTTCTTGCATCAGCCCTTCACTCTTTGGGAAAATTTCTCTTTTTGTGTTGACCTTAGTAACGTCTTCTTTCTTCAGTCCTCTCATCCTTGGTGAAATCTTTTTCTATGGCCATTTAGACTTTGGTAACGTCTTCTTTCGTCAAATCCACTGCATCCTTGGTGGAACCTTCTTTCTTCGCCGTTCTTTGTTAGTCTTCTTGTTTCCTCACTCGTCGAGAAATCTCTCTTCTCGTGTTGAACTTGGTAACGTCTTCTTTCATTAGTCCTCTCATCCTTGGTAGAATCTTTTTTCTTCGGCCATCTACTGTTAACGTTGGTAATGTCTTCCTTCTTCAGTCCTCTCATCCTTGTGATGGAATCTTCTTCTTCGCGTATCTTCTGTAGACTTTGGTAATGTCTTCTTTCTTCAGTCCTCTCGACCTTAGTGAAATCTTTTTTCTTCGCTATTGTTTGTTAGTCGTCTTGCTTCAGCCCCTCACTCTCTGGGAAATCTTCTCTCTTCTTTCCTCTCGTGTTGACCTTGGTAACGTCTTCTTTCTTCAGTCGTCTTATCCTTGGTGGAATCTTCTTTCGTTGCCCATCTTCTGTAGACTTTGATAATGTCTTCGTTTTTCATCTCGACCTTAGTGAAATCTTCTTTCTTCGCAATTCTTTGGTAGTCCTCTTGTTTCAGTCCACCCCCTCCCTCGTTACGGAATTTTCTTTCTTCGTTCTTCTCGTGATGACTATGACCTTGGTGACGCTCAATCTCTTCAGCACCTAGCATTTAATGGAATCTTCTTTAATCGCCCATCTATTGTAGACTTTATTAACGCCTTCTTTCTTCAGTCCTCTCATCCTTGGTGGAATCTTCTTTATTTGCCGTTCTTTGTTAGTCTTCTTGCTTCAGCCCCCACACCCCTTTGGAAATTTTCTTTCTTCATTAATCTAGTGTTGACCTTAGTGACGTCTTCTTTCTTCAGCCCTTCGCCTTTTGTGGAATCTTCTTTCTTAGTCCATCTACTACAAACTTTGGTAGTCTTCTCTTTAGTCCTCTCAACCGCGGTGGAATTTTCTTTCTTCGCCGGTCTTTGGTTGTCTTCTTGGTTCAGTTATCCGCCCTTTGTTAATAAATCTTATTTCTTCGTTCCTCTCGTATTGACCTTGGTGACGTCTTCGTTCTTCACCCCCTCGCCTTTTGTGCAATGTTCATACTACGCCCATCTACTGTAGATTTTGGAAACGTCTTTCTCCAGTCCCATCTTCCTTAGTGAAACCTTCTTTCATCGCCGTTCTATGTTAGTCCCTTTGCCCTCACTTTTTGTAAAATCTTTCGTCGCCTCGAGTTGATTTTGGTGACGTGTTCTTTCTTCAGCCCTTCGAATTTTGTGGTCTTCTTTCTTCGCCGATCTACCGTTGACTTTGGTAACGTCTTCTTTCTTCAGTCCTCTCATCCTTGGTGGAGTCTTCTTCGGATATCTACCGTAGACTTTGGTAACGTCTTCTTTCTTCAATCCTCTTCATCCTTGGTGGAATCTTCTTTCTTCGCCGTTCTTTGTTAGTCTTCTTGCTTCAGCCCCTCACTCCCTGAGAAATCTTCTCTCTTCTTTCCTCTCGTTGGTGGAATTTTCCTTCTTTGCCTTTCTTTGTTAGTCTTCTAGCTTCAGCCCCCTTTCTTTTGAAAATCTTTCTTTATTCCTCTCGTGTGACGCCTTCTTTCTTAAGCCCTTCGCCTTTTGTAGAATCTTCTTTCTTCGCCCATCTACTGTAGACTTTGGTAACGTCTTCTTTCTTCAGTCCATTTTATCCTTGGTGGTATCTTCTTTCTTCGCTATTCTACGGTAGCCTTCGGTAACGTCTTATTTCTTCAGTCCTCTCAACCCTGGGTGGAATCTTCTTTCTTCGTTGTTTTTTGACAATTCTCTTGCTTCAGCCCCCTCACTCTTTGGAAAATCTGTCTTCTTCTTTCCTCTCGTGTTGACCCGGTGACGTCTACTTTCTTCAGCCTTTCAGCTTTTGTGAAATCTTCTTTCTTCGTCCATCTACTGTAGACTTTGGTAACGTCTTTTCTTCAGTATTCTCATTCATAGTGTAATTTTCTTTCTTCGCCGTTCTTTGTTAGTCTTTATGCTTCAGCCCCCAACACTCTTTGGGAAATCTTTTTTCTTCGTTTCTCTAGTGTTGACCTTGGCGACGTCTTTTTTCATCCCTCGCCCTTGTTGTGAAATATTTATTTTTCGCCCATATACTGCAGACTTTGGTAACTTCGTCTTTCTCGAGTTCTCTCATCGTCGTACTTTGTTAGTCTTCTAGCTCGAGTCCCCCCACTCTTTGGGAAATCGTTTTTCTCCGTTCGTCTCGTGTTGACCTTGGTGACGTCTTCTTTCTTCAGCCCTTCGGATTGTGTGGAATCTTTTTTCTTCAGCCCTTCGGATTGTGTGGAATCTTCTTTCTTCGCCCGTCTACTGTAGGCTTTGGTAATGTCTTCTTTCTTCAGTCCTCATCCTTGGTAGAATCTTCCTTCTTCGCCGTTATTTGTTAGTCTTCTTGCTTTAGCCCCCCCACTCTTTGGGAAATCTTTTTTCTTCGTTCCTCACGTGTTGACTTTGGGGACGTCGATAATGCGGTTGTATGCTTGGTGGATTCTGACCTTAGTCATTCTTGGTGAACTATGACGGTCTTCATCATTAGTAGACTATGTGGTCGTCGTCTTTAGCGGTGGTTTTCCTTGGCGAACAATGCGGTTGCCCCCCTTGATTAACCATGCGGTCAGTCATGTTAGACCCTACAATTATTGTCATCTTTGACGGACCCTACGGTTGTCGACGTAAACACTGCGATTCTTTTTTTCAACAGATTCTGGTGGTCGTCCGCCTTGGTTGCTTGTAGTGGTCGTTATGGTAGACTCCGTTAATGGACTATGTAGTCGTTATCGTTGGTGGCAACCCGTGTGGACTCTAGCGGTCATCACCCTTAGTGGCAACCCGTGTGGACTCTAGCGGTCATCTTCCTTGGCGGACCATAGGTCGCCGATTTTGGTAAACAATGCGATAGCAACCCTGGTAGAATCTTGTGGTCAACTTGGAGGACTCGAGCGGTCGTCATCTTGCTAAATCATAAAGTCGGCAGCCGTGGTCTTCCTTGGTGAACTATGCGGTCGTAAGTCTTCGTGGACAACTCTGCGTTTGTCATCGTTAGCGATTCTGGGGGCCATTCTTTATTAAATCATGTCGTTGCCACCATCCTTTGTGCACACTGGTGAACTCTTCTTGCTTCACCTTTCATCTAGCACTCTTTGTAGACTTTTATATCTTCTCTCCTCTCCTTCAACCCTTATTCTTTGGCTTGATGGCCTCTTCTTTCTTCACCACTCTTCTCCTCGGCGAACTCTTGTTTGACTTTTCACCTAGCAACCTTTTCATTCCTTACACTCTGAGTAGCTTCGCTTTTTTTCAACCGTTTTTTACTTGCTGTGCGACCTTTTCTTTCTTCTCCTCGGTGGACTCTTCTTGCTTCACTTTCACATAGCAACCTTGGTAGCCTCTTCTTTTATCTCCCCCTAATTTTACACCATATGTAGATTCTCGTTTCACCCACCCTTCTTCTCGTGCTGTATGGCATCTTCTTTCTTCCCCCCTTTTTTTTTTCTGCGGCGGAGTCATCTTGCTTCGCTTTTCACTTAGCACCCTTGGTGGCCTCTTCTTTCTTTATTTTTGTATACCTTACACCGTTGGTAGCTTTTCTGCAACCTTTCTTCTTTTACTCGACGGCTTCTATTTACTTCACCCCTATTCTTCTTGGAGGACCTTTTTTGTTTCACACTTTTTACCTAGCTGTCCATTTTTTACACTCTTCTATTTTTTATCCTATCTTCTCTTGCTGGACGGTCTCTTTTTGCTTCACCTTTTACCTAGCACCTTTGGTGTCCTCTTCTTCCTTCCCTCTTTTCTTACACTCTTGGTAGCTTAACTTTTATTCAACCGTTTTTCTTTCTTTAGATGTTTTCTTATTTCTTCCCCTTTCTTCACCTCGCTGGAGTCTTTTCGATTTACATTTCACCTAGGATTCTTAGTAGCCTCTTCTTTCTCCCCTCTCCCATCACCCTTTGTTGGTTCTGACGTAGACCATGCGGTGGCAAACCTCTCGGGCTCTGGACGTCATCCTTTGAAAACCATGCAGTTGCCAGCCTTTGTGTACTCTGGCAGTCGTCTTCCTTGGTGAAGTATGCGGTCGTCAGTCTTGGCGAACGGCACTGGGGTTCTCATTCTTGGTAGATGTTGGCCATCTTCCTTACTTGACCATATATATAGTCGCCATCTTATGTGGACCCTGACGGTCATCTTCCTTGGCGGACCATACAGTCGTCAACCTTGGGAAATGCCCCAGTTATCATCTTCGGTAGTCCATTCGTTGGCAACACTAGTGGACTGGCAGCAATTCTTGCAGGATTCTATCGGGTGTTTTCCTAGTTAACCATGTAGTCCTCGACCTTTGTGAATCCAGCCAGTCGTCTTCTTGGTGGGAACAGCTCTGGAAATGTCAACCTTGGCAGATTCTAGCGGCCACCTACATTACTTGACCATGTGGTCGGTCCTTGGTGAACCATACAGTTGTCGCCTTTGTTAGACCATGCGGTGGTAACCTGGTAGAATCAGACCGTCATCTTTAGAGGATTCTAGCTGCCATCTTCCTTGATGGCCATGGAGTCGTCGGCCTTGGTGCACTTTGGTAGTCATATACCTTGGTGAACTATGCGGTCGTCAGCGTTAGTGGACGGGTCTGCGGTCGTCGTGGTTTCTAGCGGTAAAGTTTCTTATCATGTGGTCGTCGTCTTTAGTCGACTCTGGAGGGTCGTTAGTCGACTCTAGAGGTCGTCATTCTTAGTGTATCCTGCTGGTCGTCTTCCCTAGTAAACCATGCGGTCGTCAGTGTTGGTGGAGAGCCCTGCGATGGTCATCTTTAGCGGATTCTGCAAGCATCTTCTTTACTGCACCACGTGGTCGTCCTCCCTGGTCGTTTTCGTTGATGAACTCTAGAGTAGTCATTCTTAGTAAATCATGCGGTGGCATCCTTAATAGGCTCTAGCTATCTTTAAGTCACCTATGGAAGAGTGAACCTTGCAGTTTCCAGCCTTAGTGGACTGTATATAATCATCTTTAGTGGATTCTGGCAGTCATCTTCGTTGATAGACGATACAGTCGTCATCCTTGGTGACCAATGCAATTATCGGCCTTGGTGGACTTTACGGTAGTCATCGCTGGTGGGCAGTTATATGGTCGTCATTGTATACCTTGGTGGACCATACAGTCGTGGACCTTCGAGACTTCGAGATTACCATCTGTAGTCGACTACAACAGATGTTGTTCTTGGCGGTCGTCTTCTTAAAGAACCATGCAGCAATCGGCCTTAGTGAACACTAGTAGTCGTCGGTCTTGGTAAATTATGCGGTCGTCAGCGTTGGTGGACGGCTTTGCAGATTTCATCCTTCATGGGTTCCAGCGACCAACTTCCTTACTGGACCATGTAGTCGTTAACATTGTTGTACCCTACAGGTCGCTTTGCCTGGTACACTATGCAGCCGCCAGCCTTGGTGGACAGCTCTGCAGTCGTCAGCCTTGGTGAACAGCTCTGCAGTCGTCAGCCTTGGTGAACAGCTCTGCGGTCGTCAGCCTTGGTGAACAGCTCTGCGGTCGTCAGCCTTGGTGAATAGCTCTGCGGTCGTCAGCCTTGGTGAACAGCTCTGCGGTCGTCAGCCTTGGTGAACAGCTCTGCGTTCGCCAGCCTTGGTGAACTGATCTGGGGTTGTCATAGTGACGGTTGTCTTGGTTGATGGACCATGCGGTGTGTAACCTTAGTAGATTCTGGGGTTAGTCTTCTTTACTGAACCATGCAGTCGTCAAAGCAAGTGAATTTAGTGGTCGACCTCCTTGGTGGACTAGCGGTTGTTTACCTCTGTATTGTAATTGCCATCCTTGATGGTTCGTACGATCGTTGTTCTTGGTGGATCAGACAGTCGTCAGCGTATGTGGTGGAACCTAGCGGCAGTTTAATTTAGTTTTTTACGCGGTCGTTTGCCTTGGTGGACTCTGGCAGTCGTCGTTCTTCGTGGATCATGCGGTCGTCAATCGTGATGTACTGCAGCAGTCTTCCGTGATGAACCATGAGGTGGTCAGCCTTGGTGGTCCCTAGGGTTGCTGGTGTGACCATTCTTCCCATATTAGCGTAGATTCTTTATGTATTGTTGTTGTCATATTTCCTTTCTTCACTGAAATCTTGGTGTCCTCTTAATTTTTCACAGCTGCAATGATCCATTTTACTGTGATGGTTGCCGTTTGCTGCAACTCCACTGAAACTTTTTTATTTTCTATCGCATAATCCTCATCCTCGTCCTTTTCTCTTTCCATCATGGCAATTGTTGATTTTCTTCTTCATTATTTTCTTACCATGTATTCTCTTCAAGTTGATGATAATTTTCCTTTCTTCACCGATTGTCTTCCTACCTCCCATATTTTCTTTCTCGAAAATGCGCTCCTTCCTCTTCTTCACTACTGAACGTCATGATGTCCTTTGCCTCTTGGTTAACTCTGTTTTAAGAGTTCTGAAAAAAGAAATTCATATACAATTCACAGAAGATTCGTGCATATGTTCACTTACCAGTGGAACTATGTCCTATGCATTTTCGTTTTTCAACACTTAGTACAAACTTTGCTTTTCATCATCACTTTTCTTCTGCTTGTCAGAATTACTTTTCTCCTTAATTTATCGCCTTTGAATTTGCGATCCTTGCTGTTTGCAGCAGTTTAACCCTTTTTTCTATTATCTTCTCTCATTATACAAAAACTTGAACCCTTTTTTGTTATACATTCACTTTTAATATTCTTTTACAATTTTAATTCATGTCTATTTACAAATAACTCAAAATTATTTTAATTTTAGCAAGATAGCACGAAATTTTTTCATTATTAAACTATCCATTTTGTTAAATGTGCCGATATTATATAAAAGAAATACACTATCATTTACTAAATTAAGTTGTCGATGAACATAATCAATCAAATAAAATTTACAAATAATACAGAAAACAAAACTATACTACAGGTATTTAGCACCAACACTTACTAGCAATTATTGCTGAATAGTGAATACCCAGTGTTTAAGTTAAGTTTATTAAAACAGGTATCACATCTCAAATTGTTCGTTTATATAACTCCTATGAAAACAATGTCACATTAGATGCAGACTAAAATAATACTAGTACCAGTCATGTTTGTAGGAACAAAACGACCACATTTAGTTAGAGCAACAGTTTTGGTTGAAACATTGGTAAAATCCCAATGGCCATTCTACAAGATAAAAATTTTAAAGCAAACTCATACTGTTAGTGTGATTACCATTTCAGCTGCTGATCCAAAAGCAAAATACTGCGCCGATTGTACAGAAATTCGTTTTTCTGCAATAGGTTACAATTCAAACTCACAACATGCGAGGTTCTGTAGATGTGCTTGTTGTACAAAATAATCCATGCCCCACAACAGCATTGAACTGCGAGCCGTAGTACTACAAAATAATTTTGTCATAGCTGATAAAATTGGTGGGATGAGAAGCCCACAATTTAAATAAAAAATTCTTCTTTTTCAATAGAGTAAATCCCAAACATAAAATTATAATTGTTCTTCGTTCTCCTTCAAAACTTGTAAAGCTGATATCTACATTCCGTTCATGCAACCTACAATTAGTTAAGTATTAAAAGAAGTTTTAGTACATTACCAACTCCTACTCCTTTGAACACTAAATGAAATGCACTTTATGGCTATTCCAGAGAGGATTGTGGAGAAGAATGACGAGATTATTGGCGAAATATACTGTGAAATTATATTATTAACGGGCACGTATGTATGGCTTTGAAACCAGATTTACATTATTAAGTAGTACATGATAACAGTAACGGAAATTTTTAAGTTTTTAGTAATTCTTACTGCAGTATTAATTTAATTTACCGTTAATATATCGACTACTAAGACGTTCTTAAGGTAGTGATAATGTGCATTAAGAAAGAAGACATGTTAGTGTAATTATCAGAAACATATCATCCTAAAATGTTACTAATTTACCAAACAAACACTTTTCGAAATATGTACAGAAGTAGAAAATATGTTTATTAAAAAATCTGAAACGTGAACTATTAACTAATCACCTGCAAGCAGCTACCAGTATTGCTAATCCAAGGGAGTATAAAGGAAGCAGTATAGCCTCTTGCTCCACAAGAATATGGTATTGACAGCGAACAGTTTGAATTGTTACCCACTTCTAATGCTGTGAAATAACATTGTTAGCAGACAAATATTTAATATTGCTTTTATAATAAAATTTCCAAAAATGTACAAAAACCTTCATTTGATTTAGTTGCAAGATTAGACATGCTCTTTCACAAGCTTTCGTTCACCTTGTTAGCATTTTCCAGAAAATTAGTATTACCAATAATTAAATGACAGTTTAGTTTGTAGTTACCACAAACTTTTAAGGCTCATCCGATATAATAGCCACATTTTACAGGGGATGTTGTCACAATCAATTTTTGGAATGATGAAAATCTAGTGGTGGTTTCTTTGTTGCCGTTAGTAATGAAGTCACATAAAGAAATCCAACAACTGGTTAACACGAACTATTTCCGATCTTGGTAACAATTTCATGAAGTATGCTGCTGGATGGATGATAAGAGAGACTGCGTTTATCGCATAATAATGCTGCTGATTTCACTTGTTAAGAATACAATCCTAATAGAAGTCACGAAAATGATGCCAGAGTAGCATCATAAAACAGTTATAATAATAATGAATAATACCTGGGCAGTTGAGAAACACTCCTCCTCATATTGTAGCCTAAATTCTAGCCCAATCAATAAATAATAAATAAATCCAGCAATTACAGGACACCCAATGTTTCTAGTACTGCTGCACTTCATGGTTTTCATTTAAAGTGAAGGTACATAGTATTTCTATAATGTAATTGGTGAAGTACATTTTTACTGGAGCACATACATCAGTTTTATTTATATTTTGCTGTAGCACATACGATACGTTCTTCGACCATGTGTATATATCTAAAGCAAACTCAGGCACAACCTAGCCACATTAATGTGGCAAAATATTTTTTAATTATTTGCCTACCTCAACAATAGAAATATGCTTGCTTCTGAAAGCAATTTGGAATTTCCAAATTAGGATGTGCCATTTCCCACGTAATTACTATAATTGGGCGACTCCCATTTCATGCATTTAGAAATGTGCAAGTGATGTTTGTACCATGCACTTAATCCTCATGTCAAAGATAAATTATTAATTTTAAGCCATAAAAACTTGACTTAGGTGGTTTTGGTTTGTAGTTCAATGGAGTTGTAGCCGTGTTAAGTGAAATTTTGTTGAAATACTCGACTCCATATGGTGGAATATCAATTTGTGATGATTGTTAACATTTACTACTGCTTATCGATTAGACTGACAAAATACCTAAGAACATAATAACAACACATAAACAACCACAAATTGTGGCATAAATCATAAACAAATATATTACCTGTTCAGAACCTTCCATCCAGTGCTTTTGTAAAGACATATTTTCTAAAGTTTTTTGGCGCAATCATCAAAGAAAACAGTTTTGTGGCAGCAGTAAGACCACCTGCAGCACTTTTCTCACCAAATGTTAAATGATAATAGCTTTTGACAATACTATCGAATAGTGCAGTTAACAATTAAGTGAAGTGGGATGTTCATTGGTCGATTTTGGAGAATAATGAGAATATGCATTGTACCCTTTGTAAACCAGCAATCTCAATAATTCCATTAGAAGTTCCAAGGATGCTCTAAAAATCATTTATACCACCAACCTACTACAGCTTACTTTTAGCTTGCGGTGAAGGAATACAGTTCAGGCGCTAATTGAATGTTTTGCATTTCAAGTCTTGCTTGTGGATAAAAGGAAAACCTGGGACATTTTTCTAGCTATATGATGTTGCAACTACGGTCACGTGGGTGTGTGGGCTTCCGTTCACTTCCCTCAAAGAAATAAACTTTCAATGGCAAACTTCAGTATTTTGAGAGGCTGTCCATACTAAGCTGCCACCTAAGTAAATTATATCTACGCTTAACCAATACTGTACATATTTACTTTCCATCTTAACACAAAACATTTATGAAGTTAAC
Organism: Ctenicera cuprea; assembly: GCA_958336395.1. Classification (NCBI taxonomy): domain Eukaryota; kingdom Metazoa; phylum Arthropoda; class Insecta; order Coleoptera; family Elateridae; genus Ctenicera; species Ctenicera cuprea. The sequence continues at coordinate 69,397,855 of OY284486.1, read as the reverse complement.
ATTTTGTGGTAAAATATCAGAAGCAACATTAAAATGCATTGAATTTCTTTTTTATGAATATATAAATTCATTGTTAAAAGGAAGATTGATATTAACTATTTACCAATACAGTTAATGATATAAAACTCATATACTGGCAATCCAATACAGAAAATAAGATACGTATTTCATGCGTTACCCCCTTTATGTAAAAAAACCGCCTGTGTACCGCTTCATAACTTATGGAGATGGGCGGAGTCAAGGAGTTCGTTAGAGCAGCAGTGATGTATGACCATCTTCAATAATCGACAGGAATCTTATATTCGAGTGGACTTACAGGTTGAACTTAAAATGCTTTTGAGAAAATGTGATAGGGCTACCTTCAACTTCTGTTGCGTTCATAGGAAGATGTGCGCATTTTAACTTCAGTTGCTTTCCTACTGCTATTGTACGATATGGCAAGTTTCGAATGCGAGGCAGGAACAGAGGCAGTTCTCGATCACATGCAAAGTTAAACAAATTAATAGTGAAAGGTAATACATGGATTCATAAACAATGTTGCAAATTTTTTATATTATTGAACGTTTTACAAAGATTTTGTAGGACTAACTTACTACGTGTAATTAAATTACAACTAATTTGTACATTTTTTTTATAATAATAATTACAAACCAAACATTTTTGGGCTTTCAACGCTATACAGGAACTTTAATTTCTTTTAGTCGAGACACAAATTAATATAGACTGTCGAATCCTCACAGGTCCTAGTATCCCAAACAGTGGAAAAGATTTTATTTTGACACTAATTGTAACACATTTATGAATTATTTAGACTCCACCAATTTCTCCAGCCAGAACCATTTTTTTTTTGTTAATTTTCTTCTGATCTGGTCATGTGTTCCATCTTTAAATGTCGGTAATAAAAGGGGGTCTAATTTTGCGATCCATTTCTTCCTAAAAATGTTTCTTTTTATTATCTGGTTTGAAAAGCTTCTTATATTTAAAATTTTGTTTTCAATTGCTTTCATAAAAGCAACAAAAATTTCCAGTTTTCACATTTGATAATTCAGATTTATCATTAGTAAACCCACTCACTTTGTAATTTGCCTATTTATAGAACATACTAGTTTTTAAATTGTTTGTAATTAGATAAAAATATGTTGTTACTTACTTTTCAAACTTTATTGCTTTTGTTTTAAACAATGACAAAGATTTCTGATTTTAGCATTTCAGTTGCATTTCATTCTTCAATCCCCGTTTCCATTCTTCAGTTACATGTTCCCCAGTCAGCAGTCCTTTCTATGTCTTTTAGACAATTCAGCTCTTTTCTTATATTTAAATTTTTAAAATTGTATAATTTTAATTGTGGAAGATGCTCATTGATATTCTACTTTCATAGAATCAATCTGAAATTAAAACTGGATTATTAGTAAAACAGTAAAACGACAGCATTTTACATTCATTGTACAATATACTAACTAGACCATTGTGCACTATTAAAATAGAAAATTACCAAATGAAGTAACAATACTTCTCTGTATTATGACTTCTATTGAGTATGTGATAAATTAGTTTAATTAATGTGATATGAAATATATAAAATATCATTACCTTCATTCATCTTATTCTGTGGCACATATCTCTTCCTCAGTGATTCATTTTTCACCACCTTGGCAGTTTTCTTCTTTCACTGTTGTCCCTACTATGATGTCTATTGATGAACTTCTTACAGCATGTTATATTGTTCAATTTCTTTTCTACAAATTTTAGTTTCACAATCACATATCGTTATTTTGTGCCGAATAATCACCATCCACTGCTTTTGCTTCGCTCAATCTCTTTGCCTTGGTAAAGTTCTTTGTTTCATCACTGGTTTTGTTTCCATTTTTCATTGCTTTCGTTTTCTATACTGTCCTTGTGTTTTACATCATTTTAGCAATATTTCTGGTTCTTTCTACATCACTTCCTTTTGATCCGCTATAATTATTGCCTCTTTTTCATTCATACCCAGATTCATATTCTTTCCTCATTATCTCTTCTTGATCATTATCACCCTTGGTAGACCATGCGGTTGTCAGCCTTGGTGGACTATGCAGTTGTCAGTCTTGGTGGACCATGTGGTGGCAACACTGGTCGTCTTCCTTGGTGAACTAGACGGTCGCCCATCTTCGTGAACAGCACTGAGGTTTCATCTTGGAAGATACTGGCAGCTATCTTCCTTACTGGACCCTGGCGGCTGTTTTCGTTGAAAGACTGTATGTGGACTCTGGTAAACCATGCATATGTCAGCCTTGGTGAACTCAGCCAATCGTATTCTTGGTGAACAATGTTGTTGACAGTCTTGGTGGAGACAGTTCTTCAGTTGCCATCTTTGGAAGATTATCGCGGCCATCTATCTTACTGGAACGTGTAGCCGCAATCCTTGATGAACCCTGGTGAACGTCTTCCTGAGTGGACCATACAGTTGGCGTCCATATAAACCATGCTATGGTAACCCTGGTGAACTCATACCATCATCCTGGGAGGATTCCTTGATGAACCATGCAGTCGTCAGCCTTGGTGAACTCTGGCAGTCGCCGGCCTTGGTGGGCTCTGGCAGTCGCCGGCCTTGGTGGACTCTGGCAGTCGTTTACCTTGGAGAACTAGGTGGTCGTCATCCTTGCTTGACTGTAAGAGGTCATCATCTTTGGTGGATTCTGGCGATCGTCTTCGTTGATGGGACTACGTGGACGCCATTCTTGGTGGCAACCTTGGTAGACCCTCGTCTTCGGTGAACTATACAGTTGTCAGCCTTGGTGGACTCTAGGATCACCATCCCTGGTGGACGGCTCTACAGTTGTCATCCCTGACCAACGGTTCTACAGTTGCCATCCCTGGTAAACGACTCTACGGTTGTCATCATTAGCGGATTCTGACGGACATCTTCCTTACTCGACCGTGGTCGCCATGCTTGGTAGACTCTTGGTGGCTGTATTGCTTGGTGCACTATACAGTCGTTGACCTAGGTGGATACTGAAGTTGCCATCATTGGTGGATCATGCAGTGGCAACTTAATAAAGCCCTGGTCGTCATACATGGAGGAGTCTAGCGGTCCTTTCTCGGTGAACTATGCAGTCGCCGGCCTTGATGGACTCTTGCACTGCAGTGGTCGGTCACAGTGGAATCTGGCAGTACTCAACTTGTTGAACTATGCTGTCGTCAGCCTTGGTGAACGGGTCTGCGGTTGACTTCCTTGGCGTATCCTGCCGGCGTCTTGCTTACTAAACCATGTGGTCGTCATCCTTAGACTTCGTTGATGAACCATGAATAGTCATTCTTGGTGAATCCTGCGGTGGCAGCCATGGTTGATTTTGGTTTTCATCCCTGGTGAAGAGGGGGCATCTTCTTTACTCGACGATGTAGTGGTCATCATCCTTGATGTCTACTAAGCTCTCCGCATTTCTTTGTGGACCATAGTCGCTGACTTTGGTGGACTCCGCAGCCGTCATCCACAGTCGAATGCAACAAACATCATCCTTGGCGGACTTGGGGGGTCGTATTCTTGGTGAACCACAAGTTGTCGGCCTGGGTGCATTGTGGCAGCCGCCCCTTCCATGGTGTACTATGCGGTCGCCAACATTGGTGGACGGATCTGCAGTTGTCATTCTTCTTTGGTTCTAGCGCCAACCTCCGTGCTGGACCATGTGGTAGTTATGGTGTACCCTGCTGCTTCCCTGGTGAAATAAGCGGTCGTCAGCTCCGGTGGACAGTTCTGCAGTCTTCAGCCTTGGTAGGCAGCTCCAAGGTTGTCATCCTAGCAGTCGTCTTCGTTGATGGGACATACAGCCAGCCGTCACCTCGGTGGACCATGCCGTGACCACCTTAGTTGACCCTGGCCCGTCATCTTTGGATGCTATCCTCAGTTAACTTTTTCAAGAAATCTAAAAAAATAAATGCATATAGAATTCACACGACACCGTAAGGTACAAGAGGATACGCTTATGTATGTATGTATGTAGAATTCACAAGAGATTTGTGCATATGTTCACCTACCAGTGGAATTACGTTCTATGCATTTTCATATTTTAACACTTGCAAAAAAGTCTGATTTTGTCGGCCTTCGTGGACTCTAGAATCGCCATCCCTGGTGGACGGCTCTAGGGTTGTCACTCCTGTAGCAGTTCTCTTTCTTGGTGAACTATGCAGTCATCGGCCCTGGTGGACTCTCGCACTGCAGTCGTCGGCCATGGTAGACTTTGGGAGTAGTGAACTTGGTAAACTATGCTGACGTCATCCTTGGTGAACGGGTCTACGGGTGTTACCCTGGGCGGATCCTGCATGCATCTTGATTACTGCACTATGTAGTAGTCATCATTGGTCGACTGTGTAGGCCATCATCGTTGGTGGATCCTGGCGGTGGTCTTCGTTGATAGACCATATGGTCGTTAACCTTCGTGGAGTGGTTGTCATCCTTAGCGTACCCTGCTGGTCGTCTTCCGTGGTGAACCCTGCGATCATCATTCTTGGCAGATTCTGCATGGATTGTTCTTAGTGAACCATGTGCCCAATATCCTTGGTCGACTGTGGTCATCTTTGGTGTTTCTTGGCGGTTGTCTTCGTTGAAGGACCATAAAACCCTCACTCTTGGTGAACCCTGCGGTGGCAACCATGTTCGACTTTGGTTGTCATCCCCAGTGAGCAGGGTTCCACGAAATTTTGGGGGACATCTTCCTTACTGGACTTTGTAGTGGTCATCCATGGTGTCTACTGAGCTCTGTTTCTCTTTGTGAACCATACAGTCGTTGGCCTTTGTGGACTCCGCGGCTGCCATCCAAAGGAGACTGCAACAAACGTCGTCCTTAGCGGACTCAGGCGGTCGTATTCTTGGTGAACCACTCAGTCGTCGGCCTTGGTGCATTGGCAGTCGCCTACCATGGTGTTCTATGGGGTTATCAACATTGGCAGACAGCTCTGCAGTAGGCATTCCAGTGCCAACCTCCTTACTGGACCATGCAGTAGTCATCCTTAGTGTACCCTCCTGCTTCCCTAGCAAAATATGCGGTAGTCAGCGTCTGTGGGCAGTTCTGCAATCTTCAGCCTCGGTGGGCAGCTCTGAGGTTGTCATCCTGGCAGTCGTCTTTGTTGATGGGACCATACAGCCATAACCTTGGTGGACCATGCGGTGACAACCTTAGTGGATCTTGGCCGTCGACTTCCGATTTTATCCTTTGCCTCTCAGTTAACTGTTACGAGATCGAAAAAAAATAAATTCATATTGAATTTACAAGAGATTTGCGATTATGTTCACCTACCATTGGAATTACGTCCTATACATTTTCATTTTTCAATATTTGCAACGAATTTGATTTTGTCGACCTTGGTGGATTCTAGAATCGCCATCCCTGGTGGACGGCTGTAGGGTTGTCACTCCTGTAGCAGTTTTCTTTCTTGGTAAACCATGCAGTCAACGGCCTTGGTGGACTCTCGCACTGCAGTCGTCGACCATGGTGGACTGTGGAAGTAGTCAACTTGGTAAGCTAACCTTGGTGAACGGGTCTGCGGTCGTTATCCTGGGCGGATCCTGCATGCATCTTGCTTACTGAACTATGTAGTTGTCATCCTTGGTCGACTGTGAAGGCCATCATCCTTGGCGGATCCTGGCGGTGGTCTTCGTTGATAGACCATACAGACTTTAACCTTCGTGGAGTGGTTGTCATCTTCAGCATACCCTCCTAGTCGTCTTCCGTGGTGAACCATGCGGTCGTCATTTTTGTCAGATTCTGCATGCATTGTTCTTACTGAACCATGTGCCCAATATCCTTGATTGACTGTAGTCATCTTTGGTGTTTCCTAGCGATCGTCTTCGTTGAAAGACCATAAAGCCCTCATTCTTGATGGACCCTGCGGTGGCAACTATGTTCGACTCTGGTTGGGCTGGGCTCCACGAAATTTTGGAAGACATCTTCCTAACTTAACTTTGTAGTAATCCTTGGTGTCTACTGAGCTCTCCGTATCTCTTTGTAAACCATACAGTCGTTGGCCTCGGTGGACTCCGCGGCTGCCATCCATAGGAGACTGCAACAAACGTCGTCCTTAGCGGACTCAGGCGGTCGAATTCTTGGTGAACCACTCAGTCGTCGGCCTTGGTGCATCGTGGCAGTCGCCTACCATGGTGTTCTATGCGGTTATCAACATTGGTAGACAGCTCTGCAGTAGTCATTTCAGCTCCAACCTCCTTACTGGACCATGCAGTAGTCATCCTTAGTGTACCCTCCTGCTTCCCTAGTAAAATATGCGGTAGTCAGCGTCTGTGGGCAGTTCTGCAATCTTCAGCCTCGGTGGGCAGCTCTGAGGTTGTCATCCTGGCAGTCGTCTTCGTTGATGGGACCATACAGCCATAACCTTGACGGACCATGCGGTGACAACCTTAGTGGACCTTGGCCGTTGACTTCCGATTTTATCCTTTGCCTCTCAGTTAACTGTTACGAGATCGAAAAAAAATAAATTCATATTGAATTTACAAGAGATTTGCGATTATGTTCACCTACCATTGGAATTACGTCCTATACATTTTCATTTTTCAATATTTGCAACGAATTTGATTTTGTCGACCTTGGTGGATTCTAGAATCGCCATCCCTGGTGGACGGCTGTAGGGTTGTCACTCCTGTAGCAGTTTTCTTTCTTGGTAAACCATGCAGTCAACGGCCTTGGTGGACTCTCGCACTGCAGTCGTCGACCATGGTGGACTGTGGAAGTAGTCAACTTGGTAAGCTAACCTTGGTGAACGGGTCTGCGGTCGTTATCCTGGGCGGATCCTGCATGCATCTTGCTTACTGAACTATGTAGTTGTCATCCTTGGTCGACTGTGAAGGCCATCATCCTTGGCGGATCCTGGCGGTGGTCTTCGTTGATAGACCATACAGACTTTAACCTTCGTGGAGTGGTTGTCATCTTCAGCATACCCTCCTAGTCGTCTTCCGTGGTGAACCATGCGGTCGTCATTTTTGTCAGATTCTGCATGCATTGTTCTTACTGAACCATGTGCCCAATATCCTTGATTGACTGTAGTCATCTTTGGTGTTTCCTAGCGATCGTCTTCGTTGAAAGACCATAAAGCCCTCATTCTTGATGGACCCTGCGGTGGCAACTATGTTCGACTCTGGTTGGGCTGGGCTCCACGAAATTTTGGAAGACATCTTCCTAACTTAACTTTGTAGTAATCCTTGGTGTCTACTGAGCTCTCCGTATCTCTTTGTAAACCATACGTCGTTGGCCTCGGTGGACTCCGCGGCTGCCATCCATAGGAGACTGCAACAAACGTCGTCCTTAGCGGACTCAGGCGGTCGAATTCTTGGTGAACCACTCAGTCGTCGGCCTTGGTGCATCGTGGCAGTCGCCTACCATGGTGTTCTATGCGGTTATCAACATTGGTAGACAGCTCTGCAGTAGTCATTTCAGCTCCAACCTCCTTACTGGACCATGCAGTAGTCATCCTTAGTGTACCCTCCTGCTTCCCTAGTAAAATATGCGGTAGTCAGCGTCTGTGGGCAGTTCTGCAATCTTCAGCCTCGGTGGGCAGCTCTGAGGTTGTCATCCTGGCAGTCGTCTTCGTTGATGGGACCATACAGCCATAACCTTGACGGACCATGCGGTGACAACCTTAGTGGACCTTGGCCGTTGACTTCCGATTTTATCCTTTGCCTCTCAGTTAACTGTTACGAGATCGAAAAAAAATAAATTCATATTGAATTTACAAGAGATTTGCGATTATGTTCACCTACCATTGGAATTACGTCCTATACATTTTCATTTTTCAATATTTGCAACGAATTTGATTTTGTCGACCTTGGTGGATTCTAGAATCGCCATCCCTGGTGGACGGCTGTAGGGTTGTCACTCCTGTAGCAGTTTTCTTTCTTGGTAAACCATGCAGTCAACGGCCTTGGTGGACTCGCACTGCAGTCGTCGACCATGGTGGACTGTGGAAGTAGTCAACTTGGTAAGCTAACCTTGGTGAACGGGTCTGCGGTCGTTATCCTGGGCGGATCCTGCATGCATCTTGCTTACTGAACTATGTAGTTGTCATCCTTGGCGGATCCTGGCGGTGGTCTTCGTTGATAGACCATACAGACTTTAACCTTCGTGGAGTGGTTGTCATCTTCAGCATACCCTCCTAGTCGTCTTCCGTGGTGAACCATGCGGTCGTCATTTTTGTCAGATTCTGCATGCATTGTTCTTACTGAACCATGTGCCCAATATCCTTGATTGACTGTAGTCATCTTTGGTGTTTCCTAGCGATCGTCTTCGTTGAAAGACCATAAAGCCCTCATTCTTGATGGACCCTGCGGTGGCAACTATGTTCGACTCTGGTTGGGCTGGGCTCCACGAAATTTTGGAGGACATCTTCCTTACTTAACTTTGTAGTAATCCTTGGTGTCTACTGAGCTCTCCGTATCTCTTTGTAAACCATACAGTCGTTGGCCTCGGTGGACTCCGCGGCTGCCATCCATAGGAGACTGCAACAAACGTCGTCCTTAGCGGACTCAGGCGGTCGAATTCTTGGTGAACCACTCAGTCGTCGGCCTTGGTGCATTGTGGCAGTCGCCTACCATGGTGTTCTATGCGGTTATCAACATTGGTAGACAGCTCTGCAGTAGTCATTTCAGCTCCAACCTCCTTACTGGACCATGCAGTAGTCATCCTTAGTGTACCCTCCTGCTTCCCTAGTAAAATATGCGGTAGTCAGCGTCTGTGGGCAGTTCTCCAATCTTCAGCCTCGGTGGGCAGCTCTGAGGTTGTCATCCTGGCAGTCGTCTTCGTTGATGGGACCATACAGCCATAACCTTGACGGACCATGCGGTGACAACCTTAGTGGACCTTGGCCGTTGACTTCGGATTTTATCCTTTGCCTCTCAGTTAACTGTTACAAGATCGAAAAAAAATAAATTCATATTGAATTCACAAGAGATTTGTGAATAGGTTCACCTACCATTGGAATTACGTCATATACATTTTCATTTTTCAACATTTGCAACGAATTTGATTTTGTCGGCCTTGGTGGATTCTAGAATCGCCATCCCTGGTGGACGGCTCTAGGGTTGTCACTCCTGTAGCAGTTCTCTTTCTTGGTGAACCATGCAATCAACGGCCTTGGTGGACTCTCGCACTGCAGTCGTCGACCATGGTGGACTCTGGAAGTAGTCAACTTGGTAAACTATGCGGACGTCAGCCTTGGTGAACGGGTCTGCGGTTGTTATCCTGGGCGGATCTTGCATGCATCTTGCTTACTGAACTATGTAGTCGTCATCCTTGGTCGACTGTGGAGGCCATCATCCTTGGCGGATCCTGGCGGTGGTCTTCGTTGATAGACCATACAGACTTTAACCTTCGTGGAGTGGTTGTCATCTTTAGCGTACCCTCCTGGTCGTCTTCCGTGGTGAACCATGCGGTCGTCATTTTTGGCAGATTCTGCATGCATTGTTCTTACTGAACCATGTGCTCAATATCCTTGGTTGACTGTGGTCATCTTCGGTGTTTCCTAGCGATCGTCTTCGTTGAAAGACCATAAAACCGTCATTCTTGGTGAACCCTGCGGTGGCAACCATGTTCGACTCTGGTTGTCATCCCCGGTGAGCAAGGGCTCCACGGAATTTTGGCGGACATCTTCATTACTGGACTTTGTAGTAGTCATCCTTGGTGTCTACTGAGCTCTCGGTATCTCTTTGTAAACCATACAGTCGTTGGCCTTGGTGGACTCCGCGGCCGCCATCCATAGTAGACTGCAACAAACGTCATCGTTGGCGGACTCAGGCGGTCGTATTCTTGGATGAACCACTCAGTCGTCGGCTTACGTGCATTTCGGCAGTCGCCTACCATGGTGTACTATGCGGTCGTCAACATTGGTAGACAGCTCTGCAGTTGTCATTCCAGTGCCAACCTCCTTACTGGACCATGCAGTAGTCATCCTTAGTGTACCCTGCTGCTTCCCTAGTAAAATATGCGGCAGTCAGCGTCTGTGGACAGTTCTGCAATTTTCAGCTTTGGTGGGCAGCTCTGAAGTTGTCATCCTGGCAGTCGTCTTCGTTGATGGGACCATACAGCCATAAACTTGACGGACCATGCGGTGATAACCTTAGTGGACCTTGGCCGTTGAGTTCGGATTTTATCCTTTGCCTCAGTTAACTGTACGAGATCGAAAAAAAAAATTCATATTGAATTCACAAGAGATTTGTGAATAGGTTCACCTACCATTGGAATTACGTCATATACATTTTCATTTTTCAACATTTGCAACGAATTTGATTTTGTCGGCCTTGGTGGATTCTAGAATCGCCATCCCTGGTGGACGGCTCTAGGGTTGTCACTCCTGTAGCAGTTCTCTTTCTTGGTAAACTATGTGGACGTCAGCCTTGGTGAACGGGTGTGCGGTTGTTATCCTGGGCGGATCTTGCATGCATCTTGCTTACTGAACTATGTAGTCGTCATCCTTGGTCGACTGTGGAGGCCATCATCCTTGGCGGATCCTGGCGGTGGTCTTCGTTGATAGACCATACAGACTTTAACCTTGGTGGAGTGGTTGTCATCTTTAGCGTACCCTCCTGGTCGTCTTCCGTGGTGAACCATGCGGTCATCTTTGGTGTTTCCTAGCGATCGTCTTCGTTGAAAGACCATAAAGCCGTCATTCTTGGTGAACCCTGCGGTGGCAACCATGTTCGACTCTGGTTGTCATCCCCGGTGAGCAGGGTTCCACGAAATTTTGGGGGACATCTTCCTTACTGGACTTTGTAGTGGTCATCCTTGGTGTCTACTGAGCTCTCGGTAGCTCTTTGTAAACCATACAGTCGTTGGCCTTGGTGGACTCCGCGGCTGCCATCCATAGTAGACTGCAACAAACGTCGTCGTTGGCGGACTCAGGCGGTCGTATTCTTGGGTGAAACACTCAGTCGTCGGCCTACGTGCATTTCGGCAGTCGCCTACCATGGTGTACTATGCGGTCGTCAACATTGGTAGACAGCTCTGCAGTTGTCATTCCAGTGCCAACCTCCTTACTGGACCATGTAGTAGTCATCCTTGGTGTACCCTGCTGCTTCCCTGGTAAAATATGCGGTCGTCAGCGTCTGTGGACAGGACAGTTCTGCAGTCTTCAGCCTTGGTGGGCAGCTCTGAGGTTGTTATCCTGGCAATCGTCTTCGTTGATGGGACCATACAGCCGTAACCTTAGTGGACCCTGGCCTTCAGAATCTTTTCAGATTCTATCCTTTGCCTTTGAGTTAACTGTTAAGAGATCGAAAAAAATAAATTCATATTGAATTCACAAGAGATTTGTGAATATGTTCACCTACCAGTGGAATTTCATTGGTGAATTCTGGCAAACATCTTCTTTACTTGACATGTAGTCGCCATCCTTGGTGAACTCTTGACGGTCCTATTGCTTGGTACACCATATGCCATCATTGGTGGAACATGAGGTGGCAACCTTAGTAAACCCCTGCTCATCATACAGTGTAGCGTTTCTGTACCTTGGTGAACCATGCAGGTCGTCGGCCTTGGTAGACTCTCGCACTGCAGTCGTCGGCCACGGTGGACTCTGGCAGTAGTCAAATTGGTAACGAGGTTGCTGCTGTCATCCTTGGCGGGTCCTGCAGGCTACTTACTGGACTATATGGTCGTCATCCTTGGTTGAGTTTGGGGGTCATCATGCGGTGGCAACCCTAGTAAACCCTGGCTGTCATCCTTGGTGATCCATGCTGTTGTCAGCCTTAGTTGACTCTACGGTCGTCTTACAGGTAGAGGTTGCCATCCATAGTCGACTCTTAACAGACGTTGTCCTTGGCAGACTTGGGTGGCCGTCTTCTTAGAGAACCATGCAGCTGGCGGACTTTAGCAGTCGTCGATCTTGGTGGGCTTGTTTACTAAACCATGTGGTCGAATGTGGAGGTCATCATCTTTGGTGGATCGTGGAGGTCGTTTTCGTTGATGGACCATACAGTTCTTGGTGGACCCTGCGGTAGCAATTGTGGTAGACTCTGGCCATCATCTTTGAAGCACTCTATTGGTCGTCTTCTTTGGTAAACCATACAGTTGTATTTTCTTTAAGCGACTATGTGGTAGTCACCCTTGTGACTACTAAACTTTCCGTATTCCTTCATGGACCATGCAGTCGTTGACTCGGGCGGTTGTATTCTTGGCGGACCATTCAATCATCGGCGTTGGTGGATTGTGTCAGTTGGTGTACTATGCGGTCGTCAACATTGGTGGACGGCTCCAAGGTTGTCAACATTGGTGGACGGCTCCGAGGTTGTCATCCTGGCAGACGTCTTCGTTGATGGGACATACAGCTGTCACCTTGGTGGACCATGCCGTGACCACCTTAGTTGACCCTGGCCGTCATCTTTGGATGCTATCCTCAGTTACCTATTTTAAGAGATCTAAAAAAAAGAAACTCATACAGAACTCGCAAACAATTTGTGCATATGTTCATCTACCAGTGGAATAACGTCCTATGCATTTTTGGTTGCAACAAACTGCTTTTCATCACCACGTTTTTGATTCTGCTTGCCAGAATTACTTTTTCTTCAATTTATCATCTTTGAAGTTACAATCATCGCTGTTGGCAGCGTTTCCTACTTATTTTTACAAGACGGCACAAAATGTTTTCGTTATTAAAACATGCATTTTGCTGAATGTGCTTATATATAAAAGAAAAACACGATCATTTACAGGATTTAGTTGTCAACGAACATATTTAAAGCAATAATTAAGTAAAATTCACATAGTAGTACAACACAGCAAACAAAATTGTGCAGGTATTTTGCACCAAACTTTACTATGAATTATTACTGAATAACCAGTGTTCCAGTTCCAATGGCCATTCTACAAGATGGAAATATTAAAACAAAGATTTTAGTGCTATCACTATTTTTTAGCTAATCCATACCACATAATAGCATTAAGATGTGTTATGCTGATATCTACATTCTACATTACATTCATGCGACCTATAGTAAGTCAAGTATTAAAAAAAGTTTCAGCACATTACCAACTGATGCTCCTTTAAATAGTAAACGAAATACACACAATGCCTATTCGAAGAAGGGATTGTAGAGAAGATGCACGAGATTGATGGCGAAATATACTGTGAAATTATATTATTAACGGTCACCTGTGTGTGGCTTTAAAACTAAATGTACATTATTAAGTAGTAAATGATAACAGTACCGAAATTTTAAAAAATGTATAGAATTGCTACAGCAGCTCCTTGAAGGCACTGAACACACATGTTTTCATTTGAGAAGAATTCTTTATAATATGATGGAGTATTTTCTTGTCACACTTGCTTTCCTGAAAAAATTGTTGTAGAGAACGAAAATACTGCACGAGAGATATATTTCTTATAGCAATGTCATATCCTTAGATGGTCATTATAGATGTAGCGTTAACTGATGTTGATTGTGAAGGACTGTAAAACAGGCAAAACGCAATATGATCAAACGATGATTATTTACTACAATGGCTCGCGCACTTTTTGCTTCATTAATAATGTAGCTGTTTTTCGTAATTTGATGCAGTTTCATTTGTTCAGGCTAAAAAAACTGTTGTAGAACAAAAGCGGTATTAGTAATTTAGTTACCAGTAATCTTTTCATAGATTACAGAATAGTGTTTCAGTAACTACGGCATTTGGACATGTAGCATAAGATATTTCTTCCGAGTGCAGATTGTGAGAATAAGAATTTGAAGTAATTACCAGTGCTGATCAACATTGCTGTCCATTGCGAAGCTTAGAAAACATCAAATATTCACAGCAAAACATAAAATTGTATCCACTACAAAACCATGATACAATTACTAACTCCAGCAGAGTATTTAAGAAAATCATTAAATATAGTAATACAAATTTAAGAAATACCACTGATGACTATTCAAAAGATATGATTAGTAGTATGACTCTGTAACTCCAGAATATCTTTTGTAATAATTTGAATTTTGATGAACTCGTTCGGTGGCAACCCATCGGTCGTATCGTTTCAAAGTTGCATTTTTCTAAGTTCTTCACTGTCAATTCAGACTGAAAAAGATCGTTAAAAACCACAACCACACGTTGCAATTTTAAAACAAGAACAGAGTTACCACTTGTACTGTGTTACTATGTAGTAGCATGCCTTGGTGATGCAGCTTAAAAATTGTGAATACTAATCGTAGTAGTTCCTAGAATAGCCTCGATAGTCGCATTTATTATATTCGTTAACCTATATTTTTGTGTAGTCTGCAAAAAGCTGTTGAGGAACAAGAGATAAATTAGCAGAATACAGATGCAGGTGAGTCTCCATCTTTAAGTTAGCTGTGTTTTTAGACATTTCTACTTCAATAGCTTGGATGTTGCACGACGTTCTCATACGCATCTTAACGAAACATTGAATAATGATGCTACTCACATTGATGAAGTTTCAATACAATACAGGGTTTCAGAGCATTACCAGATAATCACTGTCAGATGTCCTACAATGGTTGTAGAATAGTAGCTAGTGAAGTAGACTATGTAAATATGTTACATATAAGTTACTTGATGGCTTGATCTTAAGGTGGAATGATCTAAAAACAAAATACTACCAATAGCCGACATTCTAATGAGGATATTTCTGAGTTTCATCTTTTTATAACCAGCTCCAGAGATTTTAAATTTCAAGTAGTGTATTCATCGATTTGACAAAGTTCTTTTCCAGGTCCAGGTGTGTTACCATCTACAAAAGTACCTTCAAACAAGCTGTTTATCAATTACTTCCTTTGTACAACAGCAACCATCACATTTCTTTGTGCTTGATTTATGTAGACTAGTTTCATAGATATATACATGTTCAAGATGGCATCCATAATACTAATGATATTCGGTGATGTACTTACAGCAAGCTAGTACATTGTTACTAACCAGCTGTAGGAGCATTTTGTGCCTAGAAGCTATTATTTTGTTAAATGGGAAATATGAATATTAAAGTTGCTACTACAATATCTTCAACTACAAATAAAATGTTAAAAATCCACATCAGACTTGGAAAACATCTACCAGCACCAAAATTAGAACACCCTTTCCTTTGCAAATAGCTTAGTTCTTCAAAACATACCACAAAGTCCTAAAAGCCCATACAAAAATGAACTGGAGGGTTTAAAATTCCAAAAGCATTCTTCACTACGGATTGAAAAATGTTGCATAGTTACAAAGACTTAGCCCACATGTACATGCCATCATAGTTAGCAACTGGTGCAAGCGTTTCTTCTTTAAACATCATGAATGCTGAACACCAACACTAATTAGCAGCTGCATGAGCTTGTAGCAGTAGCATGGACTATAAAACAGTAAAAGCCATATTACCTACCATTTTATTTATTTGTTTGTTTAGTCAAACAATGCTGGTGCCAAATTAAAAAAAAAACTACCCTTCCAAATGTAGTAATAGTGCGCATTAAGAAAGAAGACGTTAGTGTAATTACCATATACAATATATCCTCCTAAAATGCTACTAATTTGTCAGCTACATTACAATCAAACACATTTCTAAATATGTACAGAAGTAGAAACTATGTTCATTAAAAAACTCAAACATGAACTATTAATTGATCACCTGCAAGCAGCTACCAGTGTTGCTAATCTACAAGAGTGAAGAAGTATAACATCTTGTTCTGCAAGACTGGCATTGATAGTGAACAGTTTGAATTGTTACCCACCTTTAATATTGTGAAATAAGGTTAGCAGACAAAACATTTCATATTGCTACTTTTATAATAAAATTTCAGAAACGTACAAAAACCTTCAGTTGTATTTGATTTACTTGCAAAATTAGGCATGCTCTTTCTTTCGCAATGTTCACCTTGTTAGTATTTTCCAGCATGTTAGTATTATCAGTAATTGAATGAACAACAGTTTTTAGTTACCAAGAACTTCCAACGCTCGTCTGATATAATACCCACTTTTTACAGGGAATGTTGGAACAACTAATTTTTGGAATGATGAAATCTAGTGCTGGCTTCTTTGTTGTCATAAGTAATCTATGAAGTTACATACAGAAATCCAATAACTGTACCGCAAACTGGTTGGATGATCAGAAACTGCATCTACCGTATAATAACGCTGCTGATTTCACTTATTAGAAGGCAATCCTAAGAGAGAAAAGTCAAAGGAAACGATGCCACAGTAGCACCACAAAACAGTTTAATTTATAATAATGAACGATACCTGGGCAGTTCAGAAACAGATCTCATACTGTAGCCTAAATGGTAGCCCAATCAATAATCATTAAATAATAAATAAATCCACCAATTACAAGATGCCAGGAAATTGATTTATAAGTACTGCCGAGCTGTACAGGTCATGGATTTTCAGTTTTCATTTAAAGTGACTGTAGCACATGCGTTACATTTACTTATATTTTGCTGTAGCACATATATGTTCTTGGACGATGTATGTAGATCTAAGGCAAACTCACCCACAACATGAGCCACATTAATGTGGCAAAAAATATTACTTATTGCCTACCTCAACAGAAATATTGTGCACTTCCGAAAGCAATTTGAATGCAGCTACTTCCAAATTAGGATGTGCAATTTCCCACGTAATTACTGTAATTTCGAAATGTGCAAGTGAAATTTGTACCATGCACTTAAATCCTCATAGCATCAAAGGTACAAAAGTGAACTTAAAACCATGAAAACTTGACTAAGGACAGGGTGGCAGATAAATTTGTAGTGCTTGAGAACATTTACTGCTGCTTATCGATTAGACTGATAAAATACCTAAGAACATAATTACAACACATAAACAACCACAAACTGTGGCATAAATCATAAACAAAAATATTACCTGTTCAGAACCTTCCATCCAGTGCTTTTGTATCGACATGTAACATTTTCTGGCGCAATCATCAAAGAAAAACAGTTTTGTGGTGACAATATGACCACCTACAGCATTTCTCCCACCAAATGTTAAATGATGACAGTTTTTGACAATACTAGAGAAGAGTGCAATTTATAAATGGAGCGAAGTGTGATGTTCATTGGTCGTTGATTTTGGAGAATAACGATATGCTTTTAATAACTCTTTGTAAACCAGCATTCTCAATAATTCCATATAAGTTCCAAGGATGTCTTAAAATCATTTACACCACCAACCTACACCTCACTTTTCGCTTGCAGTGGATGAGTACAGTTCAGGCGCTAATTGAATGTATTGCATTGCAAATCTTGCTTGTGGATAAAAACCAAACCTGGGTCACTTTTCTAGCTATATGATGTTGCAACTACAACCACATGGGTGTGTGTGGGCAATCGCTCCCCCGCTCAAAGAAATAAACTTTCAAAGGCAAACTTCAGTATTTTGCGAGGCTGTCCATACTAAGCTTCCACCTAAGAAAGTAATATCTTAGACTTAACCAATACTGTACGCATTTACTTTCCATCTTAACACAAAACATGCATAAGTTAACATTTTGTGTTAAAATATCAGAAGCAACATTAAAATACTGTTGAATTTCTTTTTTATGAATAGATAAATTCATTGTTTAAAGGAAGATTGGTATGTAATTCAAACTTCTAATCCATAAGCATAACTATATTATCAAGTGGATTATAAAGCAATTGTAACCACATCCCACTTACAATATAAATTTTAAAAAGCTAGCAATATTTATATTGCAAACTGAATGTGACCACACTTACATTATAAAACTACTTGGCTTTATAATACTTTTAACCAATGGTTAATTTTCAGACCTACTCATTTAAGACTTGAAGATGTTGGTTAAAAATTAATTATTTAGCCATACAGTTTATGATATAAAACTTATATACTGGCAACCAAATACAGAAAATAATATACGTATTTCATGCGTTACCCCCTTTACGTATGAAACCGCCTGTGTACCGCTTCATAACTTTATAGAGATGAGCAGACTCGAGGAGAGCAGCAGCAGGACAACCATCTTCAAGAATCCACAAGAATCTTATATTCGAGTGGACTTCTACAGGTTGAACTTAAAATGCTTTTGGGAAAAAGTGATTGGGCTACCTTCAACTTCAATTACTTTCACAGGAAGATGTGCGCATTTCAACTTCCGTCAGTTTCCTACCGCTATTGTACGATATGATGAATTAAGTCTCGAATGCAAGCGAGGCAGGAACAGAGGCAGTTCTCGATCACATGCAAAGTTAAACAAATTAATAGTAAAAGGTAATACATAGATTCATAAACTATTTTATAATTTTTTTAATTTATTGCACGTTTTACAAAGATTTTGTAGGACTAACTTACATTGAGTAAATAAATTAAGACTAATTTGTACATCTTAGGTGAATAGAAAAATTGAGTTAGTATGTCATAATAATAATTACAAACCAAACATGGTTGGGCTTCAAGTTTACGCAATAAAACTCCAACTCCACTCCGCTTTGAGACTGGGATAATCATGAACAAGTCAATGCTATACTGGAACTTTAATTTCTTTGAATTGAGACATAAATTTATCTAGACTGTCCTCGAATCCTCACAGGCCCTAGTATCTCAAACGGTGGAAAACAATTTACTTTGAGACTAATTTACAAATGATCAACACATCTATGTTTTAAAACTGCACCAATTCCTCTAGCCAAAATCATTTTCTTCTGATGTAGTAATGTATTCCTTTCTAATTGCCTTCTTCTATAGATACCTAAAATTTCAAAAATAGTAAATGTAATAAATAGATACCATAGCACCGTAAAGTGGAAAGTTATAATTGGTAAAAATGCTATCAGTTCTGTTTAAAATTTGAGAACTTTTTGTGTATATATTTTGCTTTTATTTGTTTCTATACAAAATAACAACAAAATACAAGCAACCTTTTATCTTTTCTTAAATTATAATTACTAAATCCATTCACTTTGTAATTTTCCAGCCTTTAAGAAATGCCGTTTTTACATTGTTTGTAATTAGATAAATATATGCAGCTACTTACTTTTCAAACTTTACTGCTTTTGTTTTTAACAATGGCTCAAGATTTCCGATTTCAGTATTCGCGTCGCATTCTTCAATCCCTTTTTCCATTCTTCATTTACGTATTTCCTAGTTAGTAGTCCTTTGTATGTGATTACTACGTGATTACAATCTTCTATTAGATGATTCCGCTCTTTTTTTGTGGAAGATGTTTATCAATATTCTATCTTTATAACTTCATACAATCAGTCTGAAATTAAAATCGGATTATCAGTAAAACAGTAGAACGCATTTATTATATTCATTGTATAATGAATAAAGAAGTAACAATTTAACTTCTATTGATTTATGTGAATATGTGATAAATTAATTTGATATGACATGTATAAATTTTCATTCACCTTTTTCTGTTGCACATATCTTCCTCAGTTATTTATTCACCACCAACTTTGCAGTTTTCTTATTTCACTGCTGTTCGTTTCTCCTTACTACGGGCGTCTATTGGTAGAAACTTCTTGCGGCAACTTATGATTGTTCAATTTCTTTTTTCCAAATTTATTTTCTTAATCAAAATAAGTTCTTCTATATTGTTATCTTGTGCCTAATAATCACTGTCCAATGTTTTTGCTTGGCTCAATCTCTTTACCTTGATAAACACTTTTTGTTTAATCGCTGGTTGTTTCCATTTTTCCTTGCTTTAGTTTTCTATACTGGCCTAGTGTTTTACTTTGTAATATTGTAGCAACACCTCTGGATCTTTCTACAGCATTTCTCTTCTGAGCCACTATAACTATTGCCCGTTTTTCATGCATTCATTACCATTCTATACTTCCTACTTCTCCTTTTCTTGGTGGCCTTTTCTTTCTTTATTTTTCTCTTCTTGCCCTTAATTAGATCATCCTTCTTCATCCCGTGTTCTTATCTTGGAACATCTTTCTTTTTTCTGGTACTCTTTGTTCTTCTCTCCGGTGGACTTTTCTTTCTGCTCTCCGGTGGACTTTTCTTTCTGCTCTCCGGTGGACTCTTCTTTCTGCTCTCCGGTGGACTCTTCTTTCTGCTCTCCGGTGGACTCTTCTTTCTTCTCTCCTGTGGACTCTTCTTTCTTCTCTCCTGTGGACTCTTCTTTCTTCTCTCCGGTGGACTCTTCTTTCTTCTCTCCGGTGGACTCTTCTTTTTTCTCTCTGGTGGACTCTTCTTTCTCGCTTCTCTTCTCTTCAGTGGACCCTTTCTTCTCTTCAGTAGAATCTTCTTTCTCCTTCTTTTCCTAGATTGCCCTTTTCCTTCGCTTCTCTTCTTCTCGGTGTGGACTCTTCTTACTATCCCTTCAGCATTCTCGGAGGCCTTCTTTCTTTCCCTGTTCTCCTCTGCACTCCTCACAACCTTGGTAGTTACTGTTTTCTTCATCTCTTCTATTTTCGTCTCTTTTTTGAGACTTTTCGTGCTTTACCCGTGCAGCATCCTTGTTTGCTTCTTCTATTTTGGTCTCTCTTTTCTTCAGAGACTGTTCATGCTTTACCAGCGGTAGCATACTTGTTGGCCTCTTCTTTCTTCCCCTCCTTTCCTTACACCCTTGGCGACTTCTTTTTTTTCGCCCTCTTTTTTTTCGCTAGATGACCTCCTTTTATAGCCTCTATTCTCCACATTGAAATTTGGTCGTCATCCTACTACACTTGGACAGTCATTTTCTGTTGTAGAACATACACCAGTCGACATGGTGGACTGTGCAGTTGTCACCCTGATCATGTAATGGTGAACATAGTGGAATCTTATCAACATCTTAGGAGGACTCTACCGGTCGTCTTCTTTGGTGAACCAGTCACTCGTCATCCTTGGTGCACCCCAGTGGAACCATGTGGCGGTATTCTGGTGGATTCTGAATGTACTCCTTGGTAAACTGCGCTGTGGCTGGCTACGTTGGTGGACTCTGATAGTTGTTTTCCTTGGTCGACCTTGTGGACTCCATAGTCTACTCTTGCAGACGTCATCCTTGGTTGTCGTCTTCCCTACTGAAACATGCAATTATCTTCCCTAGTGAATTATGCAGTCGTCAATCCCATTGAACTCGTTTGTCGTCATGCTTGGAAAACTCGGGTGTCGGCCTTGGTGGACGGTGGTTGTCATCCATCTTTCTTACTGGACTATGTGGTCGTCATCCACGGTGGACTCTATGGACTATACAGTCGTTGGTCTTAGTAGGCTCTGCGCTCATCATCCATAGTTACCTCTAGGAAACGTCGTTGTTGGCATACTCTGGCAATGTTTTACTGAACCATGCTGTCATTAGTGGACTATGTGGTCGTCAACCCTAGTGGACTGGGTCATCATCTTCAGAGGACCATGGCAGTCGTCAGCCTTGGTAGGTGGGTGGCTCTGTGGTTGTCATCTGCAGATTCTGGCATCCATCACTTTAACTGGACCATGTGGTCTTCATCCATGGTGGACCAATACAAAAGTCAACGTCGGTGGAGTCCGCGATGGTAATCCCTAGTCGAATCTAGCAGATGTCATCCTTTACAAACTCTGTAGGTCATCTTGCTTCTAAACCATGTAGTAGTCAGCCCAGTTGGAATCTGCCGTCGTCACCCCTAAGGTACCTTGTGGTTGCCATCCTTGAAGGATTTTAGCAGTGCTTTCTTTGGTGAACCCCGACTTCCACAACATTGGTGGACTCTAGCAATTGTCGGCCTGGTGGATCGTACAGTCCAGAATCACAAATCTAGTAGCACATGTTTATATATGCATTACTTACTTGCTGATAGTTGTCTCCCTTCTCCATCTTTTATTCATTGACTGCTTCACTATTCATAATGCATAATGTTTTTCTGCATGTCAATATGTCTTCTTTTCAATCATATTTGGATTTTTTCCAAATTGGTTCTTTTCACCAACATGTTTAGTAGAAGCTTTCTCCTAACATCTATTGTTTCCTGCAGGTTGTCTCTCGTCAGTTAGTTCTTACCTTCGGTTTATTCCTCTTGTCTTACATCATTGTGTTTATTCTGGATCATGGTCACTTCTTCTTTATGCTATAGTCTATACATGACCTCTTCCTCTATACTTGAGAATTTTTTCTCTCATCCTGGTCATCAGCACTATATCTTCCTAATTTCAGTAGTCGCTTGAATTTCCTTCGTCCGCAACTTCCTTTCCTTCAGATTAACAAAACATTAGTAAACAAGGCAAAATAATTAGTAATAAATTATATAAACACCTGTTATGGATACAAGACTGTAAAATTGAAAATGTAATTTGAACATGGAATTTTGCCACAAAAAAAATTAATTTTTACAAAATATACGCCTTTTTCGTATAAAATAAGAGTGACAAGATCGTCCTTCAATTAGTTTAGATAAACGCTCTACTTACAAAGGAAGTAGAAATTATTTAATAAATTTTTAGGAACTGTCTCTTTTCTTTTATTACTAAAACAATTTATGTACATATATATTTACTTACTTGTGTTTATTGGTCTGGTTGCCCCCTTAATGTTTTCAATTTCATTCTTGATTGTTGAATTTTGATATACCATTGGTCACCCCTTTTCTTGACTTCACAGTAAACCCTTTTGTTCTTGATTGATCCTCACTTATTATTGCTTTTTCTTTCTTTATCATCGTCTTCGATGGTGCTGGGCCCATCTTTTGTTGCAATGTTATATTTGGTAGCTAGTGGTCCCTCTTCTTCGTAGGTTC
Organism: Ctenicera cuprea; assembly: GCA_958336395.1. Lineage (NCBI taxonomy): Eukaryota > Metazoa > Arthropoda > Insecta > Coleoptera > Elateridae > Ctenicera > Ctenicera cuprea. The sequence continues at coordinate 69,375,246 of OY284486.1, read as the reverse complement.
TTCACTTACTGTTTTGGCATTTTTAATAATATTTTCTATTCTCTTACCTCATTAACGGTTTTTCTTTCTTCATCATTTCATTGTTGTATATTAGTCGTTATTTTATTCCTTCTTCCTTTTGTTGTTGCCGTTGTTGATTTTCTTCTTCATTACCTTCTACCCTGTAGCCTCTTCAAGATGATATTTTCTTTCGCTTGCTGGTATCGTCGTTCTTGAAAATTCCCTCTTCTCTTTTTCATTACATAATGCCATCATGTTATCCTCGATTGTAACCTCTTGATTCTTTATTACTTTTCAGAAACTCTAACCACCATCTTCATTCAGATTATCAACATATATCTCTTTGCTTCAATAAAGTTCTCTTAATGGTTCTTTTCTGGTCTGCTTTGTGAAAATAAAAATTATGTTAATAGTCCGCTCCGGAATACAAACATTATAAATATAAAAGTTATATATATTTATCTAAGACTGCTTGGATAAGGGCACTAGTGAGGTAAGGAATGTATTACCTAACTCAGTTTATTTACACAAACAAAATTTCAAGCAAAAAAAATAGATTTTTCAACAAATTCTGAGCAGTCCTAGATAAAATTTTGTGTGACACAAAGCGTTATTATAATTATTATAGCACTTGTGTGATTACACGACTGTCTAAGACCTTGTCGTGCAACTTTCACACTTGTATTATAATAATGCCTTTATCCCACTAGTAACAAACGATTATTATTTACTTACTTATCCTATTGGAGAGTACTATTCCTTTCCTTGTCGATATAAAAACATAGCCCACTTCGTCATTTCAGTATTGCCTATACTAATGATAAACTTCTAATTTTTACGTGGTTGTCTTTGTAAATCATCCTTTTTCATGATGTATCCTCATATCTGCTGAAACATGCTGGAATGGTTTGCTCTCGTTATTGATTTCCATCATCATCTTGCATACAGCAGTTGACTCTGTTTTAAGAGTTTTAAAGAAAGAAATGAATGTAAAATTCACGAGCAATATGAGCACATGTTCACCTACCAATGGAATGCACCAACGCATTTTGCTTTTATTTTTCTACACCTACTACAAACTTCACGTTTTGTAATCCCTTCTTCTTCCGTTTGCAATAATTCCCTATTTTCTAACTCGACATTGAATTTGTGATCCTGCACCTGTTTGCAGCTCCTCCTACTTTTTTCTATTTTCTCCTTACTTCTATTCTTCATCATAAAAAATCTTGAATATTCTTTTTTCCGGGTTCAAACCGCCACTTTTAACTTTTACTATTTTAATTCATTAAATCTATTCACAAATTACTCAAAATTATTTTTACAAAATAGCATAAAACTTTTGCGTTATTAAACCATACGTTTTACTGAACCTGAACTTTAAGAATAAAACGAAAAAATAAAACGATCACTTACAGAATTAAGTAGTCAATGAACAACAATTTTTAGCAACAGAAAAATTAAATTCACAAATCAATTAAATCAATATAGAAAACAAAAATTATACAAGTATTTAGCACCAAGATTTACTATTAATTACTGAATACCTAGTGTTCTGGTTAAGTTTTTTATAACATCACATCTCAAACTGTTCTTTTAAATTTCAACTATGAAAAGAATTTGTTACATCTAACCTGAAAAAAATGACTGTAGACCAAAATAATACTATTAACATAGTTACCAGTCATGTCTGTAGGAAAGAAGGACCACATTTAATAATGGACATATATCAATGTTCTTTTAGGATGACAGAGACAGTTTTGCTCGATTTGAAACATTGGTGAAATCCCAATGGGTTACTCTATAAGATGGAAATTTTAAAACAAGCTCATACTATTAGCGCGATTACCATCTTTCAGTTGGTGATCCTAAGACAGAATTCTGGTGCGGCTGTGCAGACACTGGATTCGACACGTGAGCTGCAGACGAGGAATGTTGCAGGTAATAACATACATCACGGAAGAGAATTGGAATGCCAGCAGTACTATGGAACAATTTTGTCACAGCTATAGATATCGGTGAAGGAGAAACCCCCAGTTTTACTAAATTCTTCAAATTCAACACTTAGAGATCATTACCAAAGTATCTCTTTCAATAGGGTAAAAGATTTCCATAAAAAATTTTGATTGTTTCTCCTTTAAAACTTGCAATATCTACATTTTACATTAGATTCATGCAATCTGCAATTAGTTAGATTTAAAAGAAGTTTTAGCAAATTACCAACTGATACTCCTTTGAATAGTTAACGAAATGCACAGGACAACTTCCCAGAAACGATTGTGGAGAAGACGCACGGAATGACGAGTAATATACTGTGAAATCACATTAGTAAGCGCCACATGTGTGGCTAATTTATATTATCAAGTAGTAAATGATAACGGTACCGTAAATTAAAAAAAAATTCCAAGGATTCCTAAGGCAGTTCCTAGAAGACGCTCAACATATATGTTTTCTCTATTCAGATGAATTCTTGATATGATAGAATACTGTTTATCAGACGTTAGATTTTGTATTAGCCTTGCTTGCATTAATTTCCTGAAACAATTTTAGGGAGAGAGATATTTTTCTTACGACGATGATGTCTGATGTTTTTCTGATTCTAGGTGGTCGTTATCGATGCAGCTGTCAACTAATGTTGCTCGTTCTGGATGGTGAAACAACATGGTACAGGCACAGTACAAGATAACCGAATGATTAATGGCTTCTAGCTTTCTCAAGCACATTTTCTTATATTATCAATCTAGATGTTTTTTAAAAATAAATGTAATTTGGTGCAGTTTCGTTTGTTAGGCTAAAACAACGTTGTAGAAGTAATATTAGCAATTTTGTTACCAGTAATCTTTTCCTGGATTGCAGAATAGCGCTTCAACAACTCCGAACATATGGTGTCAGCTATTTTATCCAAGTGCAGATGATGAGAATGAGAAGTCGAAGTAATTAACAGCGATTAACATTGTTGCCCATTGCGAAGCTTAAATATTCACAGCAAAATATAATCATGTGGCTGGCTACTACAAAACCATGAAACAATTACAAAATCCCGCCAAGTATTTCAAAGAATTATTATAGTAATAAAAATTCCGGCGATACCACTGACGACGATTCAAAACAATCATTAATAGTATGGCGCTGCAACCCTAGGTCATCAAAACTATCGGCTGTCTTGTTGTATGCAATCTTCCTCTGCAAAGTTCCTCACTGTCAATTCATGACTGAAAAAGATTGTTAACACCACAACCACACCATTAAGATGCAATTTTAAAATAAAACAGCGTTACCAGTTGTACTGTGTACTATGCAGTGTCATGCCTTGACGATGCACAATTGTGGAAAGCAAATTATGTACTCGTCAATACTGGATCACACGTGGAAAAGCTTTGCTTGTTGTTATTAAGTGAAATGGAAGTTTCCTTCGTTAAACATAATATATTTGCGTAGCCTGCAAAAAGCTGTTGTGGAACAAGAGATCAATTAGCAGAATACAGATGCAGTTTCATTGAAGTCAGCAGTGCTTCAGGACATTTCTACTTCAACAGCTTGGATGATGCACGATGTTCTCATGCGCATGTTAATGAAACATTGAACACTACTCACATTGATGCAGTTTTAAAACAATGCAGCATTTCAGAACATTACCAATTAATTGCTATTAAGACGTCCTACAATTGTAGTAGCTAGTGAAGTAGACTAAAAATGTTACATTAAAGCCGGTGTCGTGTGCGACTTGATCTTTAATCTAAAAAAATTACTACCAATAGCAGAATCAAAATGTTTTCCAATTTTCATCTTCTTATAACCAGCTTTCGAAGTTTTAAGGAATATGTTCATCTATTTAACAAAATTCTCTTAATTTCTTCGTGCTTGATTTTTCTACATTAGTTTCATAGAAACGTAAACATGGTGGCATCCATTTTTAATAAAAGCTAGTGGAGGTGATGTACTTACAGCAAGCGTGTTATAACATCGTTACAAACCAGGTGCAGTTTAGGATTTTCTAGAATAATTTCCTAATGGTAACATAACTAACCATTCAGTTAATTTAAGCATTTTGTGCCTAGATGCGATTATTTTTCAAATTAAAATTAAAGTTGGTCACTAAATATCTTCAAACTACAAAAAGATGGTTAAAACGCCACATCGGACTTGGAAAACATCAACCAAAACCAAGACCGCTTTTCCTTTGTAAACAGCATAGTTCAAACATACCACAAAGCGATGATGCCCATACAAAAACAAACTCGACAGCTAAGAAATTCCAAAAGCATTCTTTTCTATGGATTAGCAAACATTGCCTAGTTACACAGACTTGAGCCACAAGTACACGACATCAAAGTTGGCAATTTGGTGCAAGTGTTTCTTCTTTAAAACATCACGAATGCAGAACACCCACACTATCAAACAGCTGGGATGGGCTTGTGACAGTAGCATGGACTATAAAATAACATTAAAAGCTACTATGAAAGGCATATTACCTACCATTTTATTCGTTTGTTTATTCAAACAATGCAGGTGCCAAATTAAAAGCAGACTGCAAGGCCAACTAAAATGCATTGATCAGAACGTTCCATTGCCACCAACTTTTTAAATTTAGTTGCAGTATTGATTTAATTTGTGGTTAATACAACTGCTAAGAAGTTCTAGAGACAGTGATTGTGTGCATTAAGAAAGAAACCATGTTAGTGTAATAACCAGATAAATATTATCCTAAGATGTTACTAATGTAATGCTAGGTACAACATAATAGCCAAGGAATACTTTTGAAAATATGTACAGCTGTAGAAAGCATGTCCACTAAAAAAACATCAATATCAACTATTAACGGATCACCTACAAGCAGCTATGGGTGTCGCTAATCCACGATAGTGAAGCAGCACAGCATCTTGTTCCACAAGCATATGGTATTGAACAGCAAACAGTTCGAATTGTTACCCACTTTTAATACTGTGAACTAACATTGTTAGCAGACACAACATTTAATATTACTACTTTTATAATAAAATGCCAAAAATATACAAAAACTTTCAATATTTTACTTGCAAAATTAGGCATGCTCTTTCGCAATATTCACTTTGTTAGCATTTATCGCCATTAATTAAATGCACAATAATTAATAATTATGTAGTTACCACAAACTGTTAAAGCTCATCTACGATAATAGCTTTTTACAGGGACCCTTGCCACAAGCAATGGTTGGAATGATGACCAATCTCTAGTGCTGGTTTCTTTGTTGCTGTTAGTAATGAACTTGCATAAAGAAACCCAACTGTACCACTGGCTGGTTAACACGAACTATTCTTGATCTTGGTAACAATTTAAAGCATCATGCTGCTGGTGCATGTGATGGATGTTAGGATGTTTATTTAAGACATAATAATGCTAGAGTTCACTTGTTAACTATGCAATCCTAAGGAAAAAAGCGAGACAAGAATGGCAGAGTAGCACCAAAGAAGTTTAATTTATAATAACGAACGATACCTGGACAACTTAGGAATACCTCTCATATTAGTCCCAATTGTAGCCCAATCAATCAATAAATAATAAATTAAATCGCTCATCATGAGACAACAGAAAATAATTTCTCAAGCACTGCTACATACGTCATGCATTGGTTTTCCGTTCAAGTGCAGGAACATCCCATCTCTTCACTGCTATTACTACCATACATCTTTTTGTACCATGTATGTACATTTATGTATATCTAAGGTGAACTCACACACCACATAGCTACATTATTGTGACAAAAACTTTTTAATTTATTGCCTACCTCAGCAACAGGAATATTACTTACTTCCAAAACAATTTAAAAGTAGCGACTTCCAAATTAGTGTATGCGATTTCCCACATAAATACTGCAATTGGAGAACTTTCCATTTGATGCATTTAGAAATGTGCAAGTGAAATTTGTAGCGTGCACTTAATCTTCACATTAAAGATAAAGCATTAATATTAAACCACAAAAACTGTACTTAGGTGATTTGGTTTGTATTTCCAATGGAATAGCAGCTGTGTTAGGTTTGGCGAGATAATACACTTGGTGGAAGATGAATTTGTGACGATTGTTAACATTATTGATGCTATAATAAACTGACAATGACCTAGGAACATAATTACAACACACAAAAACTACAAATTGTGCCATAAATCATAAACAAAAACATTACCTGCTTACTTCCCATTCCAATGCTTTTAAATCAACATGCTCTGCAAAATTTTCTAGCGCAATCTTCAAACAAAAAGTTTTGTGGCAGCAACAAGACTACCAGCAGCATCTCTCGCATCAAATGTAAAATGATAATAGTTTTTGACAATACTTTGGAGGAGTGCAGTTAACGAATGAAGTGCTATGTTCATTGACTTTTGAGAATCACGATTATAGATTTTCATGTGCCCTTTGTAAACCAGCAATTTCAGTAATTCCATTGAAGTTCCAGGGCACGCTCTAAAAATTATTTATACCAACAACCTACTATAGCTTACTTTTCCCTTGCAGCGAATCAATAGTGTTGGCGATAATTGAATGTACACGTGAGGTTTTATGTTTCAAGTCTTGCTTATGGATAAAAAGGAAACCTGGGTCGCTTTCTGCTAGCTATTTGGTGTTGCACAAACTAAATGCACGTGTGTGGGCAACCGTTCCCTCTGATCAAAGAAATAAACTTTCAATGGCGAACTTCAGTATCTTGCAAGGTTGTCCATACTGAGCTGCCACCTGAGAAAGTAATATCTTACACTTAACCTATACTGCACGTAATTACTTTCCATCTTAACACAAAACATGCAAGACATTAACATTTTGTGTTAAAATAAGAGAAGCAACATAAAAATGCGTGTAAAGTTTCTTTTTTATGAATAGATAAATTCATTGTTATAAGGATTGGTATGTAATGCAGACTTCTAATTAATAATTATATCATTACGTGAATTATAAAGCAATTGTAATCACATCCCATTCACAATATAAATTGAAAAATGCTAGCAATATTCATACTGCAAACTGAACGTAGCTACACTTACATTATAACAACTTGGCCTTATAATATTTTTAAACAATCAAAAACTTTCATAGTAATTCATAAACGATTAGAAGTTATTGGATAAAAATAATTATTTAGCCATACAATTAACGATATAAAAGTTACATACTGGTAATCAAATAAAGAAAATAAGATACGTATTTCATGCGTTACCCCCTTTACGTATAAAACCGCCTGTGTACCGCTTCATAACCTTTCACAGATGAGCAGAATAGAGTTCGCTAGAGCAGCAGCGACGACCATCTTCTATAATCCACAAGAATCTTATATTCAAGTGAACTCCTACAAGGTTAACTTAAAAGGTTTTTGGGAAAAGTGATTAGGCTACCTTCAACTTCAATTGCTTTCACAGGAAGACGTGCGCATTTCAACATCAGCCGCTTTCCTACCACTATCGTACGATATGATGGAGTCTCAAATGCCAGCCGGGAACGGAGGCAGTTCTCGATCACATGCAAAGTTAAATAAATTAGTAGTAAAAGGTCATATAAAAACTTCAATAACAATGCTGTAAATAGATTTTAAAATTTATTTTTTAAATTTACAGAGATCATGTACTAAATTATGAGTAATTATCCTATGACTAGTTTGTACATCTTATCATTAGCAAAAATTGAGTTAGAACTTAAAAATAATTACAAACCAAATATGGTTGGGCTCCGAGTTCACGCAATCGAACCCCACTCGCCCGACATCTCAAGGAGACTGGAATAGAAAAAAATTTACATAGTAATCACAGTACTAGCTTTGAACAGTCAAAACAAGTCAACGTTCTACAGGAACTTTAATTGTTTTTAATTGCGACATAAATCTGTCTAAACTATCTAATTCTTCACAGGTCCTAGTATCCCAAATGGTGGACGGCGACGTCAAATTTTCACACCTAACGATATCACGCGTCCACGTAGTCTTGATCCGCCGCCATCTTTGTAAACGCTGCTGTTGCTTTCGTTTCAATTCAGATTCGGCTCGATAAAGAACGTTAGTTAAAATTGCTTGAATAAACAAATTTTTTCGTTTTTGGCGTCTTAGTGACATTTTCTTGCATTTAACTTTCGAAATCCAATTTGCTATTCCTCCGTTTCTTAATGAAATATCGTTACTTTTTATGGCAACGCCCATATCAACGAATACTTTTAGATTACGAAAGCAATTTCTTCAGATAGTGATTTTATAAAGGATGCAGCAACCGTGCAAACAAAGTTAATGTCAACACACCTGATATACCGTCATATTACGAATTGTGAACTTCTTTGTGGTAGCCAAACGCCCAAACTTCCAATCCAATGGCAGCAGAACCGATGACAAACTGGGCACAAGCACTTTACGAACAGCATTCACCAAATGACTCGGCTGGGAGGGGAAAATGCTTTTATACCCCAGACGCCAACAAATTCTGTATCTCTACACCTTTCCAATAAAAAGTAGCACCGCGAAATTATCTTTCCTATAAGATATGTGTTAATATATTTTGGAAAAATGTAGTATTTCTAACAGCAATAATCAATTTAAACTATTTATTAACAATTTCTATTGCATTTTTGTTGTTTGTATCAATAAATAAAATTAAAATCAATCCAGTAACACTGGCGGAGTAATCGGTCGAATGTGGTTCGTAGCGACATAGCTGCTTCTAGAAGCTGCTGACGTCACGCGGTTATTAGAAATTACGAAAGCATGTTGAGGCAAGTCGTAAGACAATGCGAAAATAGATTGGTAGGAATAGGTATTGATTGAAATTTCAAAAAAATACTTGGATACTTTATTATACCTATTGCATTAACATTACTATTAGGTTCTAGCAATAAATGTATCAGGTCTTCTAGGTAGGTATAGCCTACCGATGTCAATAAAACCTGATGCAACTCCTTGTTTTTCTTTATTTATTTTAGTTTAAGATAAATACATTTTCAAGGGTTTCATGGAGTATGTTGTAAATTTTATTTTTCTGGGCGTATGTAACTTGACTAGAATCGATTTGGGTGGATTACGGCACACTTAATGGTAAATAAAAATTACAAAAAAATAATTTTGGGGCGTCAAAGTTGCACTTAATTGGCGAAGAAAGACCAGAGTTTTATACTAATTGCAAATATATACAGGGTGTTCCATTAAAAATTATAAAATGTTTTTTCCGGTGAAACCGGAAGTCAAAATAGTTGGATTTTTAGCCTATATAACGAGCTTTGATGATCTATAAAACAAAGTAAAATTTCATTTATTTATCTTAATAAAAAAAACAAGGGAGTGCGTCGGGTTTTATTAACACTAGGTTTACGAGTAATTATTAATCATAGTACTTATTGTGCTTCAATAAATAATGGCCAAAGGGTATAACAAAACGTATTATTGTATGAAACTAATTATTATATATGAAATCGCATTAATAAAGCAAAGCAAAGATCCAATTTCATCAATAAAATTGCGCATGGTTCACTGTGCTGCGTGTCCAATAATGGCTTTCTGAAAATAAATGCAATTTAGAACTGTTTTATGCTTTAATTTAGCACCAATTATATTCTATTAATAATAATTAAATAAAAGAATTATAATTTACATTATAACAATAGTGGTGGTACATAATAACATACTATTATGAAGGAAGCGGATATGCAGTCTTTGTTAGTGTTAGGTATAAAATATATCAAATAATATTTTCAGAAAACCCAATAATGTAATAAATATACTCACAAATAGAAAACAGGAAACATCTATCTCTTTTATACTTACACGATTTATTAGATTAAAACTGTCTAAATCTTATTCCGAACTAGGAACTATCTACCTGTGTTCTTATGTATTAAAATTATTAGTTGTAAATATGGAGTAACAACTACATTCTAAACTCTAAACACTGAATTTAAAAACCGTTATTCCTTCAATAACAGAGCCCAGTTTATAAAACCAATGGTTATATTGCCCCCCAGCCCCATTTTTGTCATGTTCTTACCTTGAGTGGAGTCAATGCATGCGTAAATTGCAACCCTAAACTTCGAAGGACTACGATAGGGGTAAATTCTGTACTGTACAGTTTCTGCAAGCCATCAATTGCTAACATTGTTGGTACATTATGCCTTTGCCTTTCGGTTTCATACTGCTTCAAGTAATTTAAACTACCTGCAAATGAAAAAAAAATTAATTTGTATTGTTAACATTGGCCCTATTTTCAAAGGAGCGCGTACTAATTAGTCCCTGCGGTTAAACACAAACCCAACTCCACATGATAGTAGTATCACTTTTTCAAACTTACAACTTTAAAGTGGCACCTAGCAAAACATGATTTGACATCGCAAGGCTGCCTTAACCATTAGGTGCCCTTATTAATTGTTTTATAATTTTGAAGTCGGTGCCAAGTAAAACATAAAAATTATATACCTTGCTACAATAACAAATTAGATTTGAATTTTTATGTTTTATTTGGCACCGACTTCAAAATTATAAAACAATTAATAATTATATAATAAACAATAATTTCTTAATTACGTTAAACGAAACAACAAATAAGTATTAAACTGTTGTATAAAAAAACATTTATTTTTTGCTTTTTAGTTAACTTATGTTACTTTTGTGTATTTATTTGAAGTCGTTTTTTGTTAGGTTAATTATATTGTATCGAATTAAATCTACAAAGTAGCTTAGTTTAAGGGCAATAATAGAGTTCACAATTGAACCTACAGTCTGTGTGGTACTGCTGCTTTACGTATTTTTACCTAGAGCTAATTGATAGGTGTAGGAAAAATCAGGTAACTTCCGAAAAACGCGTTGTTGATATTAAAAAGTATCGTTTTCTTTTTTAATTTTTAAAATGGCTTAAAATTATTTTTTACCCTAATAAACTACTTTTGTGATTTTACAAATACAGTGAATTCCAAATCAAGTGAGACATCGCAAAATTACAAAAGCTCTACTTTATGTCCCTATAACGATTTTATTATTTTCAGTAACCATAAATGAAAAGATAACTTTCTTTTACATTACTTGATGGCAATTTATTTGAAAATTCATTTAAAATAATGGTTTCAATAAATTATTTAATAATAGTCAAGCCAGTAGTGCACTGATATAACTAGTTGCAAAATCAATTTGCAGATGTTTTCGTAGCGCCGAGTTAGAGGGTTTATTTTCTACAGCTAATTGGGTAGAATTGCAACACTTTGGTGTTAATAAGACTTGCTTTTAGTTATTTTGTCAAACAGCAGTGCAGTTTTAGGGCTTAAGTTAATGTACTTACTTATTTTCTTCAGCTGTAGAAGGTTTATCGTTAACTTTTTATGTTTCACCTGATTAATTTTGTTTTTAATGTAGCATTAAAAAATACTAATTATACATTTTAAATAAAATAATAATATAAACTTGGCTGTCTTTTTATAGCAATTAAAAAAAAGTAAACCTCAACCAAGCTTTGAACCGGGCGTGCATAAATTGGACGCTAAAGATTAAGTTAATCCGTAATACCTTCGCTATACCTGTGCGGGGTACCATAAATTTGACGCTAGTAATCCTTACTGCTGCCCACTACCTGTGTCTGATTTTAAGCGGCTCATTAAAAACATTAATTAACTCGACTAAAATTGTCATTGATAATTAAAAAATATATTTATACAATCGTTAGTTAAGCATTCATATATTTTTAAAATATAAATCTAAGTTACTTATTTACAACGGAATATATATGGGCTACACATTTCACAAAATGAAATCTTGTAATTTCACCTAAATTATAATGGCTTATAGGTATTGGTACGTAATAGTTCTGTACGCTTGCGTACCGCGGGGTCCCGAATTCTCACTGTTTCAGTTAAACTTTGAAGTTTCACATATGTTTCTGTTTGGAATTGTTTTAGAACTTCTATAAACGAATATATGTTAGGGTAGGTGGAATAAAAATTAGAATTAAATCTGGAGTGAAAAGACTCGCACGCATTTGTGGTTCTTTCTATGCTGTCGCTGCACTCTGCCCATAATTCTGGCGGAAAATTGGCTTCTTCGCTGACATAGTTATCCACTAGATAGTCTGCAAATTGTGACACTCTCGTATCTTGCAAATAAGCAAATAACTGAAACTTTCCCTCCCCAATTCTAATAGAAAATTCTTGGAGAATATCATTAACCGTCGATAAACAAGTAATTGTGTTAATCCCCTCGCCAGCGTCCAGTTTAAGGGTAGGATTAAAAAAAGCCAGGTACTTAGCGTCCAATTTAATGCCGACCCTTTGAACCCATAACGTCTAGCTTACAAATCAAATCCTCTAGCTCGGCGCTACGAAGACATTAGCAAATCGATTTTGCAACCAGATCACTATCAGTGCATTAATAGCTTGACTATTAATAAACGATTTATTTAAAGCATTTTCTACATCATTTTCAAATAAACTGCCATCAAGTGATGTAAAAGAATGTTATCTTTCGATTTAGGGTTACTAAAAGTAATAAAATTCCTCTAGGGGCATAAAACAGAGCTTCCAATTTTGCCATGTTATTACACAATACAGGAGAGATTATCCATACATATATCCATCCATATATAAAAGCTCAAAAGTTTTTTTTCTCCGGTTCTTCCAGCGGCTACCGCTTCACTTTTTCAATTAAAGGTCTCTATCCTCAGATGGAACATGAAACATTTTTATATTTTTATTCTACGTCGATTTTTCAATAATAATTATTTTAATTTATAATATATATGAAAGTCTGCTAAACGCGCTTTACTTGAGGTGACATCTACAGCAACGTCGCGTGTCCCTTATGGAACTAATGCATCACGTGACTTATCATTTAGCCGGTTCTGTCAACGCTCAGTCTGTCAGTGCATTGTGCGCTGGGGTAACACTAGTATTACTTATACTATTGTTCCTATTTTTTTTCTGCGATTTCTAATTTATTTTAATTTTTTATACTTATTCATTTATAAATGCTATATTTACTTATTTTACAGTACATACCACGGTGTAATATTAGGTTAGGTTATATTACACCGTGGTACATACTCCCTAATAACAATTACAATTTTTTTGAATAATAAATATGATTTCTGTATTAATATGAAAACGAGATGGATTTACATAAGTGGAAAGTTAAAATTTTATGTTTCTACGGTATCTGCAGGTGATGATGATTTTTTGTACTAAATTCAAAATCGGGAAAATAGCTTTGCTTTCAGTTAATTTTATTTAGGGGTTGAAAAATTCAAAACAGTAGGGTCCCCATTCTCCCCCATTCCCCATTCCAGTGATTGTTTAGTTCCTGAATCACGGTGTAATATTACACCTAATATTACACCGTGTCCTGAATGTACTATGAGGGGCATACAATTGGACAGCTGGAGTCGCTAACTGGTATGTCATGTTACAGACTGCAAATCCTTTTAGAAACTTGTTTTTTTCTTTCTTTAAAGTTTAAGAACAGTTGGCATATTTTACGAATGTTTTGAACGACATATCGTTTATTATTTAAATGTATGTAGAGTTAGTCAGTACAGTTAGAGGAAAAAAAATGCTAGGAAAAAATCCAGGAAAAAACCCTACGAAAAATTCCCCGTAAAAAATACAGCCAAAACATTATTCTAATTTGTTTTCAGTTGTTTTAGAATTTTAGTTTGGCTGGAGAAAGTAAAGTATGTACTTAAACAGAAAACGTTAATATTTTAGTAAATTACCCCACTTCAAGAAATCTGAGCTAAGTTATTTTCGCAGCACTTTAAAATTATAAACAATATACTTAAATAAAACAGATATAAAAAGTGTAATTCAAAACATAAGGATTTTTTTCAGGATTTTTTTCCGAGGATATTTTTCCTAGGACTTTTTTTTTTACAGTCAGTATATACTTTGCAGTTTAAAACTCGAAGAGGATAAGCATTAAAAAAAATTGTAGCCAATACTAGATACTAATACTTGCCGTTGCCGTATTTGCAAAAGTGTAACTTTTAATAATTATAACGTTGTACAGTTCAGCGAGTATTAGATTTCTAAAAAAACAAACAGCGGGAATTTTAATTTGCGATAGCCTGTTCAATTGGTTTCCGTACCGTTACTCTACCCATAGAAGCAGCGACTACCGCACGAAAGCAAGATAGGCGCCCGCCGAAGCGCTTCGGCGAATTAAAATTCCGCTTCGGATGTCGGACAAAAATGGCTATAATAGCTTTATTTAGGAAGTTATCAATAATATGCAAAGAATGCAAAATATATTTTTTAACTAGAGCTAACTGATAGGCGTAGTACCATGTAACTGCCGAAACTGTTAATATTAAAAAGTATCGTTTTTTTCTTAATTTTTAAAATAGTTGAAAATTCTAGCGAATCTTAATAAAGTACTTTAAATAGTCTATCGAACTGATAAAAGTTTATAACGATCGGCGTTTGCGTTTTTCAATAAAAAAGTAATCTATTTCAAATTTTTCAAAAATTCCTGGAAGGCGTCAGAGTAAAATTTGGGAGATAAGTAAAAAACAAATTTGTAGTTCAATGCAAGCTCTGTCTAAAGTTTAAAACAAATAGTGTAGTTTTTGAAATTTTTTTTTGAAAATTTTGAAGCATCCGCCATTTTGAAGCTAGAAAGTTCAGTAAAAAAGTTTTCGATTTGCCGTAAGTTCTCTCAGATTCCGTGCTCAAATTTTCAAAATTTTGTTTTGAAAAAAAAAACGCTACAAAAAAACTTCTGTTTCCGATTTTGGATTTTTTGAAAAGATAAGATTTATAATTATTGATATACCTCTTTATTTAAAATTTCATCAAAATCGGTCCAGTACTTTCGCCTGTAGAGGCGTCACCCAGCCACCCACACACCCACAGACAGACATTTTTTAAAGCCCACTTTGTTTGTTTGTGCAGAAGCTTCAAATCAAATAGTACACAACAAATGTGCGCGTGCGTGCAGTTACACATTTCTTTTTCACTTATACTAAAGGGCCTTTCATTTATAAAACATAATAAATTGAATGAAGCATATTCGCAATAGTCCGAGGACAATGATTTCTAAAAAAATTGTACAATTATGAAGAAAATTAGTGTCTTTTCTAGCATTTTAGTTAAACCAATTTTAATTCCTAAAAAATTCTATCTTGATCAATTCTTCGAATACGATTAATCTGCATATACTTTCATCTGAATTCTAGGTTGTTTATAGATAATATAAGTTGTATTACTTATCAGAAGAGCAAGTTAATCTTGGCAATAAAGTAGCAAATAATAGAATTTATAAAATTTTATTATCCTGCCCTACATGTAAAAGTAAATAAAATCTTTAAATATTCTACAATTGGCTGTATTATTGCCAAGATTAATTAGTACATTGACCAGCGGCATTATCATATAAAATGTCAAGAAACAAATTATTTTATTAATAAATTCGAACTTGACAAGTCATTGCCATTTTAGGTGTATAACCAATTGTGAAAATTCCAGTTTCTAAGGCTCAATTGTTTGAGTAGATACACTTTAAGTAGTTTTTAAAAATATTTATAATATTTTATATTTTTCCCGCATTTAACTAAATTGTCTGAGTAAATCTTTGCACTTTCAAAGAAGTCAAAAATGGGAAATCTTGTTTCTTTTAGTACCGCTCTATAAAGTTTACTTTTAAAGTTGTAAAGGCGAAAAATGTTGTAATGATTAGTAATTGCCGCCCTTAACCCCTTAAGCACACAAGAACTATTTACTCTTCTTTGCCTTAAGAGAGAAAGCTTGCATACCTAATGGCTTGCCGACCGTAAAGAGGCATATTTTGTTACTAACAAAGGAGCATGTTTTTAAGTAATCTACTATATTGTTTTTATACAAAAGTAAATATAAATTTTACAAACAAACAAACCCGAAAATTAATAACAAACATAGTTTAGTTTCTCAAGAAATTTGTTTTTAATGATACGCAGTTGTAATTCCGTTTTAATGCGTCATACAAAATTCCAATATCTAATCTACGTACCTACTGCTGACGCATGTTATCCGAGATAACCTCAGGATGTTGGAGAAACTTACACTTATCTAATCCAAAATTTCTTTTTTTTTATTCGAGCTAATAAATTATGAAGAAAGTCAAGAAATATTACATAGAAATATTAATCTTTTTATAAAACTGGAATGGAAATTCGCCACGTGTAGGCGCAAGCATGACCGCAGATTGACTTAATAAATTTCCGGTAATAGTACCTAGAATATTAATTTTATTTATTTCTTGAAGGTGCAACCTCATTTTATTATCTAGTGCACCAACTTTAGTTTTCAAACTTTACTTTTCTATACTATTGGAAAGTTGGTATTGATTTCATAAAAATTTTCGAATTCGAGACTTTAACGGAAATACATGTTTTGGAGCTCCAGAAATAATAACAATGCTTTTTAAAAAGTGTCTCTCTGCGGGCAGTCTGTGAATAGGTATGTACGGCTTATATCTCCCGAACGGATGGGCCGACTTCAATGCGCTTTGGAATGCGAGGGTATATCAAAACTTCATCTAGAAAATAAGCTTGTAAAAATCCGGAACCGGAAGTTAGACATGTTCATTTGGTAGCAAGTTTTCGGAAACCGAATTTATAAATGTGAAAACAGACTTTAACGCCTTAAAACACAAAAACGAGTTGTCTGATCGCCACATCGGGATCGGGTATATTTATTTTTATTCGCAAAAAAACACAATTAATTTTTTAAATACGGACATCTTGAGTGAAAATAAAGGGAATAAAATGGTTAGTAGTTCGGGAATTTGAATAAATTTGTCAGCTAATACTTGGTTATACTGACCCAATGATCACTGTAGGTACAATAAATAACTAGAAAAAAACGGCGATGTCGTTTACTTTCAGGCTTTGCAATTGTGTAAGTTTGTAAATTTTGAGTCGTGTTTCAAAAAAAAAAAATTCAAAAGACACCAGACTGGCTATGTACTGTATCAAAGGATATTTGTACTACAAGAAAACAGAAGTATTTTGTAACGTGTGCAGCAAAACGGTAGATAATCTCATATTCATATTATATAATAAGTGTTAAAACCTGAAGAGAAAACCAATATAATTTCGAAACGTCGTTTTTGTTTTATTTAATTGGTCTAAAGCTCAACAGAAATTAGTAGCCAACTAAATATTAAAGGTCAACATATCTATAACCTCCTATACCCGAAGGTGTGGAGGACTTTCACTCCGGGAAGGCTCTTCACTTCTACCAAACCAAAATTAAACCGCTGAAATATGAACAACTTTGCCTTCTACTATAAACTTCACACTTATTCGCATACATACATCCAGGACCATCTTAATACACCGGGCCGGCTCATGCTCGTAAAAAGTTTCTAAAGTGGAGGGGAAAGCGCCCTACGGCTGATGCCGTGTCTGGTCGTGCCAGGACCACTCTTGTCTACTTGAAACAGTGAAATAGTAGGCACCAATAGTTCATATTACTTTTGCCTTAATTATTGCTATTGCTTATATTGTTTTTGTGTGCTATTTTGTATAATATACTGTTTTAAATTATGTTGTGCAGAATTACGTTTTATAAACACGTTGCAAAATTACTTAACGGCTAAAGTTTGTCATTTGCGCAATTTATATTTTTTTGAAAAATCACAGATTGTTAAAATGGCTTCGGCATTAAATGCTGCAGTATTAAATCCTAATGGCATTCAACGACAAAATGTATCATTGTGCGTCAGATTATTTGATGAAAAAAATATATCAGCTCTTACAATGCTTCAGAGCGACTTAAAAATTAATGCTGATGGAACCATACATTTTTTAGACACAATATCTTCTTGGTGGAAAATAGTTAATTGCGACAGCCCTTACAAAGGTATTCACCTTAGAGACCCATATTGTGATCCTATAAAACAAGTAGATGACAAAAATATTCAAATTCTAAAATAATTTATAACGTGGTTAAAAAAATTGGGACAAATTACAAGTTGAAAACGTAGCAAAGGGGCATGGTAAACTTACACAACAAACTCAAGAGGCGTTAATACATACTTGTGAAACGTTAATTTTAATATGCAAGTATTTATTAACAGAACTAAATTTTAAATAAGTGTTGTTATGAAAATTTCAAACAGACCCTCTTGAAGGAAGGTTTGGCCAATACCGACAAATGAGTGGAGGAAGTTACAACGTTTCTGTAACTCAAATATTAGAGTCCGAAAAGAAAATTAAGCTATTAAGTTTACTGAAAATTAAATCTGCTAGTAAAGGCCAATTTGAAATTAAAACGCTGATTTCTGAAATAAACGATGTGCATTTTATTGATAATGAAGATGATTATATACACGCAATTTATGAAGAATTCGACAGGCACATTGACGTCGTTGAAATTACAAAAAAATGACCATATGGTTTTAATTTACATAGCAGGATATATAGCTAATAGTTTAAGATCAAAACTTACATGTAAAAATTGCATTAATTGTTTAACTATTGACAAAATTTTGGAATACGACTGCAGCCCGGAAGCATATTCCTATATAAAAGATTTAGACAGGGGTGGTTTAAAAGTGCCAAAAGAATTTTTATTAGAAATAATAATAACAATGTTTAAAACTTTTAAAGTACTTATTAGTGAAATATACGAAGAACAATATATTGCAGCTACAAACCAAAGAGGTCTTTTATGCAAATTAAGTGTAGAGCATTTCGATTCAATTAATTTTGAAGATCTCGACAACTGTATCTGCAACAGCAGAAAATCTGTTGTTGATAAAGTAACAATGATTTTTTCTAACATATTATTGAATAATTATACAAAAACTAAAAATGATGTTAAACGTGAGTCTAAAAAAAGAAATTTGAATACCTTTCATTTAACATAATAAAGAATTGTTATTGTCAATTAAAATTAATTGTAGTGTAGATACTATGTACTGTATCTGAACTAAATAGTGTTTAATTTTTAAGTACAATGTTCTATTTTTTATTACTGTTTATTTCCACTTTAAATGTTTAATTAAGTAGTGATTCATTAACATTATACTGAATATATGTATCTTCGACGTACGTCTTTTTATGGAAATAAATATGAAATTCTGCATTTTTGTTATTTACTTATTAATGCAAACCCTAATAAAATAAATATTCGAAAAATGGTGACGTTTTATTATACTTCTATATAGTAAATTATTTAAAACATATAAAACGCCCTATACACCGCATGCATTTTACGGGCGCCATCCCCTCCACAGCGCTACAGCATGAGCCGGCCCGGTGTATTAAGATGGTCCTGATACATCCTAAAAGCAACACACAAACATAGGTACACATTTACCTAAGTTACTTCCAGAATATACAGCTTCCCCTAGGACTTCATTTAGAGTTGCTACATCTCCAAAGCCTAGATTAACACCTTGCCCTGCCAGGGGATGCACACGATGAGCCGCATCTCTGTAAAAAATTAATAAACATTAATTTTTGATATGGATATCATTGGGGTTGCGTGGGCCAACAAAGAATGAGTAGGTACCTATATTACCTGTATTTGCCAGAGAATCTGTTTAAAATGGGTCGCTATTGTTATTGAAATCTTAATTTGCAAGTTATCAACAGTACCTAGTAGTACTTTATCTGTTTAATATTAACGGTATTTCCAAACGTGCATCAGGTTCACCTTGTATTAATAATAAAACAGAAATTTTACTACAAATTTTACTTTGCCAAGGCAAATCTCATACAAGTCCTCGGTAGTATAGTGGTAAGTATCCCCGCCTGTCACGCGGGAGACCGGGGTTCGATTCCCCGCCGGGGAGGATTTTTTTTAATATTTCAAAAAATCCTATTTTATCAATGTTTCAATAAAAACCAATTTATAGATAATGTAAGACCTGAATTTTCTTTACATGTTACTTTTATGAGTGAAATTTAATAGTGAAATTTAACAAGTAATGTTATTCGTCATCACACAATGTTTGTTATTTGAGCCGTTTATTTCAATTTTCGTTGTTCTTATTTCATTTCGTTTCAATGTCTTTATTCAAATTAAACACCAAACTAAAGACGTTTAAAATTATGTGCAAGTCGTATTAAAAATCACATAATTTTAATCAAAATAAATACAATTCACTCACTAAAGGTGAATACATCTTTCCTTTAGCAATTTGGTAAATTGGGGCGAAATCGACTTCGCCCAATTGCTAATACATTTGCAAATACTTTTTTCGTTTAATTTTTAATTGTGGAGCATAATTTAAAATTAGATTCTTAAAGCGATTTGGTGAATCGAAGATGATCTGCATTCAAAATTTGCTATTTAGCGATTTATAGAACGGCAGCTTCAACCCTGATTCATGTAATATTAATGTAAGTATAAACGAAATCACCCGCCCTCCCCCTAAACTATTGGGAATACTTAAATTAGAAAAACTAAACTTTAGGTGATTGAATTAGACTGCAAATACTTACTATTTTTAGAGTAAACAAAAAAATTTAACTCGCGTTGGCGGTGGCGCTTCGACGCCCAACGACGCTAACATTTTAAATGGCAAAATGCTGAGGAACCCTAAAAAGGAAGCAGACACAGGAGCACCAAAAAAGGCACTTAAAGTTAAAAAGGTGTGTAAATAAGTGCAAGCAATGTTTATCTGTTGAAATCTTAAAATGGATTTGTCACATCAATTACAATTACCTTTGGATGATAGTCATAATGCGTTAAGTGAAGGCAAATTTGGAAGCCGCGTTCATTCTGTATTAGACCATCTATCTACTGTTTTAAATTTCATCGATTCAAATTACAGTATAACAGATTAAAGGGTATTTATTGAAAAATTAAATTAACTTCATTCAATATCAATAAATAAAGTTGCCAAGCCTATTAAAGCCTATTATGGAACTTCTGTCAAACTTTACTCAGTGTCACTGTGGTTATGGTATTGCATGTTTGTACTATTTAATCATGCATATTCTTCAGTGATTGTGTTAAGAATGCGCCAACAACAGATTTGAAGTAAACTCCAAAAAAAGTCTGAAGGAGTTAAATCTGGCGAATGTGCAGGCTACTCGACTGGTTGACGGCAACTGATCCACCTACCGTCGCCGTCGTATATTACATACAGATACAAGAACTCTCGTAAGCTTCTGCTGTAATGAGCAGAAGCTTCATGTTGCTGAAAGATGATCTTAGATGTGAAATTCTTCTTCAGTAAATTTTTCGATGTGATCACCCAATATTTCAGCTCAAACGTGTAGTTTTTGAGGGTATAGGTACTGTGTGTGACCTTCGCGAAAAACGTGAGGATTCACATGGTCCTAGTACTGACAATTTTGCTAGTTTAAAATCGTTTTTTTTTCTTTTTCTTTTTTCTGCTGTTTTACTTAACTTAGTGCTAGGATAAACCATTAGAGAAGCCAAAATGCAGAGAAGTATAAACACACAATCAATTCAAATATAAGCCTATGCCGATGAAAATAGCAATTCTTTTAACTACACTTCCTCCAATTGAGTATATTGACCATCACAATGTTTATAGTTTGGGTAGATTCAAAGAAACAACTAATACGATCAAGATCATACATATAACCACAGTATCTACAAAGCATTGCATATAACTAGCTAAATGCAAAATAAAAACAAAAAAAATAAATAAATTTTAATGAGTATCTGTATATAAAATACTTAATCACTTTAACAATATCTATTTATTTAAACCTTATACGTATTTCGGCATGTTTACATGCCATTGTCAAAGGTTATATGAAAGTAAACAACCCTACTGTTTACTTTCATATAACCTTTGACAATGGCATGTAAACATGCCGAAATACGTATAAGGTTTAAATAAATAGATATTGTTAAAGTGATTAAGTATTTTATATACAGATACTCATTAAATATGGACTTTAACGAAGTAAAGCTGGAATTGATAAATAAAATAAATTTTAATTCTAATAAGAACTTTTGAGCAGTTTTCGTTCCTTAAAAAAAGATTTCAAAATGTTCACGTTCTTGTGAAAATAACCGATCACATTCACTTAAAGTTCTTGTTCTGAAAACGCGTTCTTTTTAAAAGTTCGTTTCCCAACACTGGCATACCGTATCTTAATAAGAAGTAGCATCCTTAATAGTAGTTCTAAACTAAGAAAGTACAAAAGCCAACGACTAAGATAGCTAGCTCACACGGTAAGAATGGACAAAGAGAGAATCCCTAAGCAAATTATGAAGTAGAGACCAGTAGAAAATAGAATAAAAGGAAAACAATAAAAATGATGGATCAACGACTGCGAGGAAGATTTAAGAACAGTAGGAGTCAGAGGATGGAGAAAAGTAGCAGAAGACCAATCAAGATGGAAACAAATAGTAGAGCAGGCAAAAAACCACCAAGGGTTATAAGCCAAAAGAAGAAGATCTGAGGGACATTTTGATTCCTTTCAATTAGAAAACGACCCTTCGCATGAGGCAGTGGAAATAAGCAAGATGCAATTTTTAATAAGCTGTACATCGTTTGATGTATGCATGATGATATTGATCAATTTTTTTATATTTTGTCTGCGGCTTTTTCACATAATCTCTTTATTAGCAAAATTTCTGCATTTAAGGAACTAGCATCCACAGCATAACATTTGGCAAATTTTGTCCTGACCAGCAGGATTTAGGGATTAAATAGATTTTAAAATAACATTATTGATTGGCAATCTTTTCTTTAGTTCTCTGATAACAATATCTAGTAAAAATGAATTTTTGATTCATTATTAAGTGAATTTCATTTTACGATCCAAAAACGAAATTTGAGCAATGTAGTAATGCAGCTCCTGTGGCAGTTTACTTTGTCATTTATTTGTCGATACTAATTTTTTGGCCCAAAGTTTGTACAGAGATCACATGTGCCACCTGTCTTTCTCATTATGCCAATTTTCCAAAACACTGATTTTTGCATCAACTAAATCTAAGGCTTTATAGCATAATCTAAATTTGGGTTCTATAAATGGTTAGATAAAAATCTTTTTTGTCCTAAATACTTCCTAAATATAAGAAGAAACATGACAATTTTTTTCATCTAATTGGTTTAAGAGTCCTTAACAATAACTCTTTCGTATCTTCCGATGGACGTCGTAGGAATAAGCTTCTCTGCAGCCTCGACACATTTTGAAGCTATTTCGTTCGAAAAATCACCAGAAGAACACACAGCGTAAATTTTTGACAACAGTTTTGAAAACAAGAAAAATTTTCAAACATTTGATTGCTATCGTTACTCTAAATAAGGCAACCAGAGTATCCTTAATAATTTGCGTGATTAAAATATTATCCTTTTATTTAAAAATTTAAAAAAGCGATACAGCATGAAATAAAATGTTGTACGTCACACGACCGTGAGATGATTTTACAATACTCGTCTCGAAATTCCAGATTCGGCTCCTTCGTCGCCTCATCCGGAAACATCTCGGCTCGTTACCGTAATAAGTCATCTCCCGGCCTTATTTCATTAGTTTTTGTTTAGGGTATATTTTTCTATAACATTAAAGGGAAATTACACTAGTAACGCCCTCTCTGATGTGCCGCACATCAGAGAGGGCGTTACTAGTGTAATTTCCCTTTAAAGTTATACTTTCTGGCATATATCTGCTTGTTTGCTTTTGGTTTCAATTATGGTTAGAATTATGTCCACCTGATGAGTTCAAATAAGAACGAAACATGTAGTGGTCTATTCTAGCCATAATTGAAACCAAATCTCTTCTTTCTTATATTTTTCTGTTTGCATGTTCATAAAGTTATGAAATATTCATCAATTCTAGCAAAAATTTAAATTGTTTGTCGTTAAAATCTTATTAAGCTTTTTCTATTGATGGTCAGGTGTTCTAAGGAACTATAACTATTCATTAAGGATAATTTTATAAAAGTTATATGTTTCTTTTAATTTGCAGAAAAAGATACTTATATTGCTGCTATTCCTACACAAAATGAAAGAGTTTCAAATGAGCCGTCACTCAACCCATCAAGCCATATCAAATTTTTGCGTCATTAGGCGTAACGCGAATTAAATATTTTGCTGGACAAAAAATAGTATTTCTTAAATTTGCATGCCCTAAATTGGGATTTTCAATTCAAAAGTTAAGGAGAGGGGTTACTTTTGAAAGGCAGAGTATAAATTGCATTTGGTTTAATTGGTAGAAAGAAAATAATATTCACCCAACAAGAGCAACGCCTTGGGCGATATAATTTGTAGCATGCCCAAATCCCAAAGGAAATGCAGCTCTACTTCCAGATTCTATACCACACACACTTGGAGGAAGCTGTCGAACAGCATTAGATGGCAATTGAATTAACTCCAACAACTTATTGAATGATTTTGTGGCATCACTAATAATAGAGCTTTTCTGGTAAACTTTCCACTAAAAATGAATTGTTATTTAAATGGTAATACAGCGAGAACAACAGAAATAAAAAACTTACAATGGCCTCATTTAAAGCATCAACAAAAAGTTCTTCAGAAAGTCCCAGTAATTTCTTTGCATGTTCTGCAGTTGTTGACCACACCAATGAGCTTAAATTTTCTGTTAGCTAAAAATATAATATTAATGATGCTGGCAAATAAATATGAAGACGCAAAATACCGGAAGAAGTGCAACGGGCCCTGTTGGTAGAAATCTCTGCCAGGCTACTACATTCTCAGTTGCCTGTAAAAAATTACCATATAATTGCAAGAGTAAAAAGTATAAATTGTACAAGAATAATATCATAAAAAAAATGACATTTTATGCAATAAATACGTGCAAGTTCATAATGTGCCTATACCTACTTCTGATAGTTTTACTGTTGCAACAATTCCCTTCTGATTGTAGTTCCATGAAACATACTGAACACCCATAGACTTTCTGACTTGAGAATTTGCACCATCACATCCAAGCTGAAAAAATTAAATGAGGTATTGTAAATGAAATAAGTATGAATTAAAATAAGCACGAGGATGAATTTTGAAAATTTAGCTGCTACAATACTCCATCTAACGCGAAGAACTAGAAGAACTGTGAAGTATAAAAGGTTTCTAGAACGTTTTGTAAAAAAAGTTAAATATCGCGCACAAACTGAATTTTCAACAATAGTGTATATTTTTCAATGACTTTATAAATAGAAAGTCAGTTCTTCGTAGCACTTTCCTACCCACTGAACAATTCTGAGCTTAATTGAATTTGTGATTTAAAAAGACGGCCAGCATGCAATGATTATTGCATTTAATTAAAGATTATGTTAAAATGATGTTTGAATTGTAAGTAAAATTCTCAAGTCAATACTGCTCTGAAATAATGTAAAATTAGTAATTATTCAAAGGATATTTAAGAAGCAAAAAACAGTGGAACAAACGCAAAGAAAATAAAAAGAAACAGTTAAGATTAATGGTAAGTGCAATACAATTATAAATTTTTTTGACATTTTTTCACAAAATTTTGAAAAATGATTTGTAACCATTTTTCTACGTTTTAGTGGTTGCTTAAGAGGCCAAAGTTATCATTAGTTGCTATTTTTCCCAGTAAATGGCAAACATCAGCCATGAGCTAAAGAGTATTAATAACCAAATTCCTAATTCAGTGTTTATGTTACCAAAGTTTATTTTCCGTTCTAATTTAAAATGCAAGTGATTGATGTTATTCTACAGAATTTAAACAACCTCCCACCAAATCCGTTTCATGTTTGGCACCAAACTAATGTTATTAGTATGTTAATAGTTCAAAATTTAACGCGAATGTATTAAACAATAACTCGTGAAATTACTCGGCACTCGTCCAGAATTTCATAATAAAATTAACGATAATAATTACGTTTATGATTTCTTTATGACTATAGACTAATGTTAAACAACATAGTTATTATAAAAATCTACAACAGAAAATTGAGTTCTATCCAATTATGATTTAAACGTTTTAATTTACTTGCTCGTCAAAACCCCAGAGTCGATACTTTTGCAGGAGTATCACACTGGAATAATGCAGGCGCAAATATTCATATTTATAGTTGGCTATCATTAGCATTCAAATCGCTGTGTTAGTAGGTATCAATATCATCGCATTAATAAGGTGGAACATTACTGTGTATCTATACTTTTCTTTTTTGCGTATCAATACATCGGTACGTTTACGTAATTTGGGCGCGGGTACACTTGGGCGCGAAGGCGTTTGCGCGCAGTGATGATTGCGCACATTATAGCCAATCAAAACGCACCATTAACGTACCTAAATGAAAATCAGATCGGCAATTAATATTTTTTCGTGTATGTTATTTACAGTTGTTTACCTTGACAACGACTAGTTACCGCCTTGTTACTTCATGGTTACGCTAATAAACCGTGATAAACAAAGTCCGCCATTGGTTTAATTTCGTATTCATAAAATTATCTTGTCAAATACCACTCAAGCTTTTAAAATTTTCTCGGTTAATTAATCCAAATTTCCTGCAGATCAAATTAAACTGTGCAATTTGCAAGTAAAAACCCTCCAGAGCTGTGCTCTATCAAGTTTTAACTTATCTAACCCAAAATAGTTTTTTAGTTCCAAAAAATTTAAGAAAACAAGTACTAAACGCCAAATTTGATTGAATTTAGTTGTATTATCGATTAGATTTAGTGATTAAATTTTTGTTCATTGATTTTAATAACAACACTAAATTTTCAATATAATAAACCACAATATTACGCTTAGGCCCAAACGTCCCTGCGCCTAAATAGCTTGCGCCAAAACGTCCCTGCCCCCAATCGGCCCAGAGTTCCCCTGATAATTTTTGAAGAGGGAACGAACGTACAGACACAGACAAACATTTTACAATTTTTTTGCTTCCTGAAGGTCCAAAATATGTGTTTCTGTCAAAATATTAAATTCGAAAATTTTCATGAAATCAATACTTTCTTATACTGAAACTAGGGGAAAGTAACAATTTCATATAATATGGATAATTTTTACTTCCTTTCTTGTCGCGCTCATTGGTTGCCTATGCCTTCCTTGCCGCACTCAGTTGTTTTGAGCGATCTACAAAAAATACATTAGAGAGAATGCCTTGGACCAGTTTTTGCTAAGTTTTAGCTGCATTCAAAAAAACAATAACAAATGTCAGTTGTATCTTTCTGAATACATCAAAGACATGACGCCCGCTGGTCAAGGCCTGTACTAACGCATTTTTTGTGGATCGCTCGGTATATTCCCAGTAAAATATTGATAATCTGTATGGGAAACCTTTAAAGTAGATTATGATCTACTAAGCTGGTAGTGAAAGTTTTCTTCGTAAAATTTCACTAAAAATTTTTTGCTTTTACGTTGCATTATTTGTTTGCAGTTAGACAACTTTATTAGACGCATCAATCCCGAAGCTCTGTTAAGTCTGCATGCTGGAAGGTGCCAAAAAAAACAACAGAATATGCACATGCGCTCCATTTTCTTTCCACGTTCTAATTTCCATCCTTTTCTGTGTATTTTATTATCAAGACTTCACTTATTCGCTCTTAATTATGTTTTTAAAATCTTTTACGAATTCTCTATAACGCGCTTTGTATGCTGCATTCTTCTAACTAATTTTTAATTCTTTTCTTAATTGTTAAAGTTGTTTTACCTATACGGTAATAGAAAAGGAAGACCGAAGTTAACTAAAATTTTTTTTTTCAAGATGTCGTCTCGAATAGACCGGCTTTCTGTGAAAAGCGTCACCATAGATACCAAGGAACCAATATTAATCTGCGAAGAACACTATGACACGGATTCTGAAATAAGTATATCCAGCGAAGAAGAGGTAGGATCTGGATCAGACAGTGACCGAAGGGTTCGTGCACGCCCTATACAAAAAATATGGGAACCAGATGCTATTTGGAATTCACTTCTAGTAAGCAATAACAATTTAAAACAAACTTCAACAGATAATTTACTAAAATCAAGCATATATATACAAGTTAAATTGCTCCCACTGTAATTCAGTTTATATAGGACAAACAATTAGAAATGTTTTTGTACAAAGAACGCTTACGTCGCTTTAAATATAACCACCCACATAAATCCAATTACGCTGAATACTTATTGCAACACAATCATTTAATGACATCTAATATCACCATAAAATTTTTACACTTGTATAATGATGATAAACGTAAATTAGATATACAGATAGCATTTGAAATTCACAAACATTTAAAACTGCAACTTTAACGAATGAGCAAATGGATCTATTGAATTCACCATTCTTGGAAGTTTCGGAATAGAAATCAAGTAATCTGCAGACATAGATAACCGAGATCAAGTAATCACGTTCTATTGTTCCCATAGAAACACCAACTGTTTACTTTTAATATTGCCTTTGATAATGAGTTAATGACTTCGAAATACTTATAAGGTTAAAACAAATGTCTGTTGAAGTTATTATTATTTTATTTATATTAAACTTCAATAGACTAATAAATACGTAATAATAGTGTTTAGAGCAGGCAGAACCAATAGTAGAACTTATAAATGGTGATGATTTTCAACAATTACAATTTTTTGACCAAGATAAGAAAACCGCATTGCTGTTAGCCGCATGGTTGGGAAATGGACCAGCCCTGGCATTTCTTCTCAGCAACGGTGCCTCGGTACATGTGACAGATAGGGATGGAAGGTATAAAGCATATTTATGTTAAATAAATAAGCAAAAAAATGTCATTGTTTAGAACCCCTCTGCACTTGGCAGCGTGTACGGGAAATTATGAATGTGTCAAACTTCTTCTGGATGCTGGATCGTCAGCAACAGCATGGGATTTAGCACGTAGGGCAACCCCCATACATTGTGCAGCTAGTCAGGGCCACTTGTCGTGCATCAAATTGTTAATAAAACACGGAGCAGAGGTCAACGCGGGTCTAACAAATAAAAGCCCTTTACATTATGCCGTACAAAGCCTTGCAGCTGAGTGCGTTAAAGAATTATTGGAAGCAGGAGCAATACCGAATACTCCACAGGTAAGCGGACAAACCCTATCGGCAGCAATTACTGTACCTACTATTACAGGTTTTCACCGAAGCACCTTTACACGTAGCAGCTGCATTAGGATCCTCAGAAATAATAAAGCTCCTTATTAAACACGGGGCAGCTGTAAATGTTCAATGTGGTCCAGAAAAAACGACTGCTTTGCATCTAGCGGCAGAAGATGGTGACGCAGAATCTGCTCGTCTTCTATTGGACGCGGGGGCCCATCTTATGGCCGTGAACAACAAAATGCAAACTCCGCTGCATTTGGCAACTTTATCTCAGTCTACAGAAACTTTGCAGTTGCTTTTAAGTCGGGGAGCAGATCCTAACGCAAGCGATATCGACGGGCGAACTCCGCTGCACGGTGCAATTGCAAAAGCTTGCCGATGTGATTGTGTTCGTTTGCTTTTAAATGCTGGAGCTAATGTTAATAAACCCGATGCTTTTGGTTACACTCCGTTGCATTTGGCAGCACTTAATGAGTTTTCTCAGTTCGTTTTAATTTTGATAAATCATGGAGGCGATGTAACTGCTAGAACCAATGGTGGGATTTCAGTGCTTACGTTCATAACCCGTAGAACGCCGGATGTTATTCCAAAATATATTGCAAAATTAGATTCTTCTATAAAATTAAATGACCACGAACTTGGTGACGTCGATTGCGAGTTAAAATTAGATTTTCGTGTCCTCGTCCCATTTGTTGGAAAAGGAGAAACTGAATTGCTTCTAAATTTTATCGAAGTAGGTCACAGGGAAGTTTTAAAACACCCATTGTGTGAAACTTTTTTATTTTTGAAATGGAAAAGAATTAGGAAGTTTTTCTTGTTTAGTTTATTCTACCACACTCTTTTCGTGTTGCTTTTTACAGGTTACACTGTGGGCGTTTTTCTAAGAAACTGTCCTCCTACAAGAAGTCATTTAGATACTTGCTCTGTTCCCGATTATGTACGTGGTATGGGATATACTCTTATATGGTTAAATATTTTAGTGGTAGCCAAGGAAATATTTCAAATAGCTCACAATTGGTCGAGTTACATAAAGGAATGGGAAAACTGGTTGCAATGGTTGATAATATGCAGTGTTTTTCTTTGCGTTTTCCCTTCAAATAACATGGATATTCGAAGTACTGTTAGAACGTGGCAACATCATATAGCTGCAATTGGTATATTTCTAACGTGGCTGGAATTGATGATGATAGTGGGTAGATTTCCCATATTTGGTCTATACGTACAAATGTTCACAACAGTAGCCTTAAATTTTTTTAAGTTCCTTGTAGCTTACGCTTGTCTATTAATAGCGTTCGGTCTTTGTTTCGGTGTTCTATTCGCCAACTATTCAGCGTTTGAAAACCTCGTATGGGGTTTGCTGAAGACCGTTATAATGATGTCAGGTGAACTCGAATTCGAAGACATTTTTTATAACAGCGACAGCGAAATATTATACCCAATAACTTCCCATGTAATGTTTCTAGCATTTGTACTTCTGGTCACTCTTATTTTAAGCAATCTTTTGGTAGGTTTGGCAGTCAGCGATATTCAAGGATTACAACAAAGTGCAGGGTTAGACCGTTTGGTACGACAAGCTGAATTGGTAGCTCATTTAGAAAGCATGTTGTTTTCACGTTTATTACGCTGTGTCCCGCGCAGACTGTTGACATGTTTCTATGATCACGCCTTATTGCTGAAATCGCAGTATCATTGGGCTCTTTACGTACGACCCAATGATCCTCGTGAGGAACGCATTCCTAAAGATTTGATAAAAAATATTTATCACCTCGTCGCCGCACAAAAAGATAAATTAAGATCCAAAAATAGAAAGAGCCAGCGCAAAAGTAAAATGAGAAGTAGTCATAAACGAGACAATTGGCTTACCAAACCACAGGTATCGCGATTAAATTCAAATATGAGCAATGCAACCTCGATTTATACTCAAAACGAAAATGCGTTAAAAAATCAGATTGATCTGTTACACAAAGATTGTCAAGATTGGAATAAACTCTTCCTTGAAAAGATCGAGCAGCTTAATAAACTAATTGAGACAGGCCAAAAGGTGGTACCACAACAAATGGATTAAATATTAAAAACTATTAAATGGTGTAATTTACCATTACTTACCAGCACGTTGCAGGTATAGTTGGTGCCATTTTCCAAATCCATTCTAGCAATTTCTCCGTTTTTTTGAGGCAATGCGTACCCTTTGATTTTGGCTTCATTGACAACGGTTACGTTTTCAAGTTGTTTTACTACTTTTCCGACTGCTGCTAGCAGAACGTCGTTTTCAACAATGTACGCTACTGTTTCTGATAAATCTGTATGATTAAATGTTATCATTGCATCAGAAACAGCATCCCATATCTATATTTGCAACAATAATTGAAAGTATTACTTATATGTATTTTGTATGTTTTGTAACAATAAAAAAATATTCAACAATTTGCAGATTATTCACCGAATTTAATTATTATCATGCATAAAGTTATATTATACTGGGTAGTGGGTAAGCCATTTAAGTGTCACAGCATTGAGAATAACAAATATGCCATTTAAGAGAATTGTCGATGACGTCACTGCTAAGTCGCGTAACAGTAGAATAAATTTTGGAATCTTGGCATAAAGTAGGTCATTAGGCCTGAAATATATTTTTTTAAGAAAGAGTATGAGGGTCACATTAATGACTCACTCGGTATTATTTTAATAAAAACTTGCCTACACATAAAGTCATTCAAACGAGTTACTACTCTCTAAAATCGACTACAAATTTTCAGAATAGAAGGTGGGATGGGATGTTTTCAAACTGACGAATAAAAACAAATAAATATTTATTTGCGACTTTTCAAAAACTGCATAAATTTAAAACAGAGAAGCTTTGATCGGAGTTCAAGTTTTTATTAAAGATTTCTCGACGTCAATAACTTCCTTTCTGTCGTTAAAAACTAATTTTTTACATCAATCATGTGTTTTGACATCAAAAGTCATTTGTTGGCGTCTGAAAAACGCTTATACATTTTTGAATTAAATAATAAATCGACATAAATGCTGTTATTTGACCATAGTTATTTTCAGACGTCAATAAATAAGTTTTTGACGTCAAAATGTAGTTAATGACGTCAAAAATGTAATATTGGCGGCAAAATATCTTCTATTGACATCGGAAAATGCAGCCATCTAACGGCGCAGCTAGTGTAGTAGCGAAGCGTTAGTCGGCCGCCACACCAAATTATTTGCCGTATTTGAGCTAGTTGCCTTCAGAGTGCGCTTTTTGCTAGGTTTACACCAAAGAATATTTATACGTCCCATCCCAAGTACGTTTTTATATTGTACTTTTATAACTGTCGTATCACCTATTCGGCTCGGTGCGGACGTACTTACGCCCTCTTTTGGCAATTAACTACCCTATCAGACATTATTATAGGGTGGTACTAATCTACACTTCTATCTACTACCCCTTAGGTATCAGCATTTTCTAACGCCAAAAATTCGTATACTGAAGCCAAAAATTTATTTTTTGCTGTTTAAAATTCTATATTGACGGCTGTAAATAAATTATTCTTACAATTATGTTGCGTTCTTTTATTATTATTTTAAATTGCCTGTTTTCAGATGTCAAGAAATGCCATCTCAGTGCCGGCTTTACATAGCATCTCAGTAAGGTGTTATTTAACATAAAAAACAAATTATAAGGGCTATTTCATATTTTTTTAGTTGGTTATTGCTGGTGTATCTAGTATGACATCTTACATAATTATATATAATTACTTAAAAATGTTTCCAACCTGCATTTTTTTAACCGGTGCATATCGAGCTTCAGAAATATGTTTCCATGCTCCAATTTTTGTCAGCAAATTGCAAGTACTTGGATTCAAGGCCGAAACTCTGTTGCTGTAACGTTCTTGTAATTGCCACTGGGTTTCCTTGCCCCCTTCCAATAGCAAAATTCGCTTATTTGAAAGTTTAGTGTTTTTTCCTGAAAATAATTGTTTATTCAAATACAACTTTTATTAACAAGTTCGAGCTCGACTTCCTTAAAGTTCATATTAACATGTTATAAATAAAATAATTAAGAACTTCAACATGTGTTTATTTATTCGTTTATGCACACAAAAGCGGCGATTTTATTTTTCAACGGGTAAGTAAGGCACCTTATGCAAAAATAGACAGTGCATAAAATTAGAATACCGCATTTTGTACCATATACCGTCTGTCTATAAAGTAACCCCCCCAACTAACTTTTGAACGACTTGATATTTTACCACAATATTTGGTGTGCTTTAATGGGAAATTAAATACTATTTTTTTATTAAATTTTGTATCATTCAAAATGGCGACTGGGCGCCATTTTTGAAATTTTGTGTTTAATAGAAAATGGGGTCGAGTAACACCTCATTTGAAAGGTCTTTTAATTCTGCGTCTCATCCTAGAGTTTCAAAGAAAAATATTTAGCCATAACAAAATGGCGGATTTTAAACAAATGGACTCACTCAATTCAAAATTTTTTTGTTTTTTTTTTATCCAGGGTCAAGTGACACCTCATTTGAAAGGTCTTTTAGTTCTGCGTCTGATCCTAGAGTTCCAAAGACAAATATTCAGCCATAACAAAATAGCGAATTTTAAACAAATGGACTCACTCAATTCAAACTTGTTTTGATTTTTTTATCCAGTAGTCCACTTTTTCATTTGCAGTACAAAATTTTCCCAGAAATAACTCAGGTGGCTGGAAATAATATTGAAAACGTTATGTTCAAACAAGACGGTGCGCCGCCTCATTATTATAGGACTGTTTCTGACTTTCTCAACGGACATTTTCTTGGAAGGTGGATTGGTAGGCGGGGGCCTGTAGAATAGCCGGCTCACTCCCCAGATTAACCTTTCTTAGATTTTTTTCTATGGGAATATCTGAAATCGAAAGTGTCCAGAACCCGTCCAGAAACAATTGAAGAACTGGAGCAACGCATTACAGAAGTTTGCAGAAATATCACTCCAGAAACTTATGAAAATGTAAGGCAGGAATTTCATAACCGACTTTTTATGTGCCAAGAAGTGAATGGTAAACATTTCGAACACTTAATTTAATTAATTTAAGCTTTAATTCTTAGTTTTTTTTTAAATAGACTTCTTTAACTTCAAACATTGTCATTTTGCTATGGCTGAATATTTTTCTTTGAAACTCTAGGATCAGAAAAATAGTATTTAATTTCCCATTACAGAATACCTAATTTTGTTGAAAAATATCAAGTCGTTCAAAAGTTAGTGGGGGGGGGGGGTTACTTTATAGACACAGTGTATATTATACTGGCATTTAAAATTAAAATAAAATGTTTTTTGATATGTTTACTAATAACGAAGTTACAAGATGTAAGGCGATTTACAAACACCCTGTATAGGAAGCGAATCAACAGCAAATTATGCGGGAGAACTGATTTATAATATTTTTCTGTAAGATTGAATTACTTTCAAACTGTGTTTCCTTTCTACAAAAACAAAAAATATATAATTTTCAATTTAAATGACTTTTAAAACGTTTCCATGTAAATTTGCCGGTAAAATTCGCATCCTTCATACAATTTTTTTGCTGCGTAAAACTAGATCACACCGACATATTCTTATTAAGTACCTTATTTGCTATACATAATGGCTATTTACGACATTTTTGAAAAGTACCAAACCTTTTTATTAATAACAAATGCCCAAATCGTCAATTTTCAAATTAAGCGTTTTTTAATAAATAAAACGTAATATCTCGAGAAGTACTTGGAATATTTACTTAGTTTTTTGTTAAGAAATAATTTAAAGCAAAAAATACATATCATATGGCCATGATTTTTGTTATTGAAACGCCGTGCATTGAGGTTTCTACTTTCTGTGCTACCTGTGGAGACTGTAGGTAGGCGTAGGGACGCGGACATACAACACAGCGTATTCCAAAACCTTAACAGTGCTTGTAACTACATAAAAATAACTTTATAGTTGTACATTTTCTTTAATTATTAATAAAACACGGCAAGAAATAATACATATATGTGACGTAATCCGCGTTCGCCACCCGCAATACATGGCGTTGCTAAACTTAAAATCGGTGACTTTAAGAAGGAAAACAAACCGTTTGCGATACGTTTGAATAATGTGTTAATTTGTTATTTAAAATTAGAATAATTACAATTAGTATGGCTCACAGAAAAGTGTCCCTAACAGATATTTTTGAATATTTAGATAAACGAAGGCGACCAATTGAAGCATGAGATGCATTTTTTATGACAGCCCATTTTAGAATGTGTGGTTGTAAAAATAGAAGGGGGCAATGAAATATATTAATCAAACGTTGAACTACCGTCCATGCACAGGAGATTTTGCACCTTTACTGAACGCTAGCACTAGTAGGAAATAGTTGTGTATAAATTTAATTGTGAATATTCTCAATGAAAAATAAATCAAAATATTGAAAACATCGAATGAAAGTTTTGGCTTATGTTTACAGGCGGAGGCACTTTATTCACCTTTCCGTGAAAATAATATCTTAAGTAGTACAGCCGCCGCCAAGTGGGAGCGTTAACACTTTAAAGTATATCTGCAAAGCCGGAAAATCAGCTCGCTGCAATAGCCCAAGCCTTGTACAACTCTTCAGTTTTTATGAGGAAGTAAGTGCAATGAAATTTCTTGCATCTAATGGCTAAACACATTGTTCTTAAGGAATAATTGAAATTATTATCTTGAGATATATAGGTAGAATCACCTGGTATATTGTTTCTTTATAAATATAGGCAGAATCACCTGGTAGATCGTTTCTTCATAAAATTTTAAATTTGCATTAATAATAGGTACTATATTTGATATTCCAGAATTAAAAGTAATGTAATCCAAACAACTCATATCTTAAATAAAATAAACTTCTGCTTAAATCACAGTTTGTAATTAAATAAAATCACGTGACAAATTATGTACTCGCCGCCACTGTGTAATGAGATCAATATAACCTCAAAACATAAACACAAAAACAAAGTTATAAACTGCAAATAAAAATTACACCAATTTTACCTAATGTGCAGGCCAAAGTAGTACCAACCATTCCACCACCAGCAATAACAATGTCATAGTGATTAGATGAAACTGAACTATATTTTAAAAAGCCGTTTCCATTTCTAACGGTTGTAAATTTAGTGAGAATACACAAAAATCGGGTCGATTTACACGAGAAAATTGTATTAATCGTCATTTTGATAGTCTAGTTGTTTATACAAGATCTCTCATAATATTTAAATTTGAAAAAAGTTTATGATTATAACCTGTAATAACTAATATGCAAGAATAAAATCATTGCCAAGTCACGTGTGCATGCAATAATGACAACTCCTGACACAGTCTAGCCATCTGTTGCTGCGAAACTAAAACAACAGTGGTTATTGCGATCATGGGGGGGAAGTTCAAAGTTTTCAAGCTTTGTTTACCGACTATATTAAATCGATTAATATCCGCTTCTATTATAAAACTTTATTGCTAAAAATTTAATTTTGTGAAGTAGAAAAAGGCTTTTAACCATATGCGTAGTTTACTGCAATGCTTTTGTACACCTTCCTTAGAAAAGCATACAGTTAATAAAGAGCTAACAGGCCAGATAATGTTTTTTTTTAAATTTTATTAGAAACCATTCTACATCCAATTACAGCCATGGTTTCAAGGTCTAGGTTAAAAGCTCAGGAACTCATTGGTCTTATGCATAAGCTCAGTCTATGTTTTAAAATCATATAATTCCCAATAATGTTAAAGTTAACATATTTTCAGTTTTCTATAAAAAGCTTCAAGTTCAAAACGTTTTAAGGATATGAAATAAAACTGTTTCATCGATGAAACAAATCACTTTTTACTTTTCCGTACCTTCGGTATAGGGCAAAGTATTAATTTCATGAAAATTAAAAAAAAATATTTTTCAAAAACTGTCGACACGATGTTTTTAAAACTTTTTGAGCCGATAGATCTTGCAATGAACTAAAAATTTATCTTTTGCTAATCTTCCAAATTTTACTCTGACGCCTTTCAGGAATTAAAAAAAACTGAATTGGTGTATTTGCATAAACTTTTAGAATGGCTAATTTATATATTTTTTTAAATTAATGTATTAGTAAGTTTAGTGTTCCATTACTATTTGCAATTTGTTTAATAATTAAAATTTCTCTATTATAACTAATTTCATCTAAAGGGACCGTTAAAGCCCTATGTATCACAGATATGTATGCAGCGCAGATTATATAACTTAGACATTCAAAAAATTTATCCGAATGCAGCAACTTCATCCGATACAATTAAATATGCTTCAATCTCATACTCCGGTGCCAATTCCGAAAAAATTTTGTAAAATTGTAAACAAGACAAATAAACATAAAGTAAATTTTAAAGCAACTAAAAACATTTTAAACAATTTGTTTGATGCGAAATCAAAAACAGATGATTTGCTAAAATCGGGTATTTACAAATTAAATTGCTTCCACTGTAATTCAGTTTAAATAGGTCACACAATTAAAAATTTGGATATTAGGTATGAAGAATACGCACGTTGTTACAAATGCGAACATCCACATAAATCCAAAAACGATAAACACTAACTAGAACACGATCATTTAATGACTTCTAATAACACTATAAAATGTTTATACTTTTGTAAAGATAAACGCAAATTAGATATGCTAGAAGCATTTGAAATTCATAAACATTTATAAACAGTGCCGTTAATGAATTATCAAATATATCTCTTAAATTCACCTTCACCTCTATTGGAAATTTTGAAATAAAAAATTAAGTCATCTGCAGACATATATTACCAAG
Source organism: Ctenicera cuprea (assembly GCA_958336395.1). Lineage (NCBI taxonomy): Eukaryota > Metazoa > Arthropoda > Insecta > Coleoptera > Elateridae > Ctenicera > Ctenicera cuprea. The sequence continues at coordinate 69,337,533 of OY284486.1, read as the reverse complement.
ATCAAGTCACGAACTTCTATTGTTGCTATAACAACACTAATTGTTTACTTTTTAATATAACATTTGATAATGACATGTGAACATGTCGAAATACGTATAGGGTTAAAATAAATGTTGTTAAAGTAAAAAATATTTTAGTCATACTAAATAAATATTATACTTGCCTTTAGAATTACAATTTACGTTGCTTTTCATAAATTGTGCTGCGTAGAGCGCTAATATTTTATATTAGTAAAATAAAATTTAAAGACTTAATATTCATTATGAATCGAGAAAATCTGTTTATTTCTATTTACAACCTCATATAAATACGTACAAATCACGGGTATATTTTAACAACCCAGAGAGAATAAACATTTGTAAGATGTTCTGTTAGTTACGCTAATTAAGTTAATATTGCTGTACGAACAGCGGGTAACTTTAAAAAATAGGCATTAATTGCGAGCCCCTTTCATACCCATTTATTTTATTTATTTATTTTTTGGCAAGTATTCAAGATGCTAGTATAAAATATAAAACAAATTTATATTATTTCTATTAATAACAAACAATTCATATAATACTAAGACAAATTGCAATTGCAGCAAGAAAATTACTACAATTTTTAATTCTTATTGCTGTACGAATAGCGATGTGACGAAAATAGGTCCTTCTCTTACCATATTATTCAATTTATTTATTTTTATTGTTTTGGCTCATATCACCCGAATAGACAGAAAAATATTTTGAAAATGTATCGTCAAAATAAGCTTTCAAACGCAAATCGAAACCCTAAGCGGAAGCTAAACATGTTTTTTGGCTTTTTTTTGAACTCTGTAGTTTAAAAATTGCGGCTTAAAACAATTTTTCGATAATTTAGCTGTCATATTTGTGTAACTTTGCTGACCCAGCTGATGCTAGAGCCGAAATTTTGTTTATGTAAATACGTTCAGGTTGACTAAATAATAGAAGATTTAGAAAAAAAAAATGTTTCTGCATTTAAAATCTACCATAATTATGTTCAAATAAAGAATACACAATGGTTGGCCATGGAAAATAAACTTACTGTTTTTGCATGCTTTAGAGTTTAAAGAAACAAAACATAATGTTACTTAAAAAATTAAGTTAAGTTTGTTATTTGTAGTGACACTGATAGAGTGATGACAGTTAATAAATACTAAAGCATGTATAAAGACAGTAATTTTATTTTCCATGGCCAATCTTTATGTATTTTGTATTTGAACATATGGTATAATGATTTATTTAATATTGAAATATTGAAATTACCTGTTTTGAGGATTTACTGCAATCGATAAACATTTATTAATCAGCGAAAGATTTAAAATAAAAATTTAAGGACTTATTTTCTTTTATAAGGATTTATTAAAATATAAAGCATTAAGCTACATATGTGGACAAATGTATAATAAACATTGGAACATCTATTTATAAATTACATCGGGAACTGTCTCAACTTTACGCGACGACGGGCTTTTACATTTCGACACAGTTTATTTATTATTTCGAGTGAATTTTTATGTAACTCTCATACAACTAACATAGGGCTGCTACGCGGCAGATACAAGTTACCAAATAAAGCGTGGGACGTAGGCCACGGGTTAAGCTAGTGCTGATGAAATCTTTTAGAAAATAATAACATGTAGGTACGTATAAGTACTTTTAAGTTAAAGAAAATTAGTTTTTTTTGCTTTATTTCACATTGAAATTGTTTAAAAAACATTTACTGCTTTTTCTGATCAGACGCAAATTTGGCCATAAGCAAAACTTTAATTTTAATAAATGATGCAAATTAGCAGAAAAGGTATACTGTTCTTCTGTAAAAATCAACTGCTTTATTATGTATTTTTGAGTTAAAAAGTTGTATAAACCTAAGTACCTAGATATGAATTTTTACTATATAATTTAAAACCCTTTTTTGGAATAAGAAAGTTTAATTAATAATTAAGCAGGTACTGTAAACTGAAAAAGTTGTAAATTAGTTGCAAACTATAAATCTCGGAAATAAGCTTAAAATTTATTTAAAAGCCATTCAGAGAAAAATAAGGGTTTTCTATAGCTAGCTTTAGAACTATTGATTTTTTCGGAACTGAAAAGCCTGAAGTTTCAACTTATAATCGTCCCTTTAAGATAAGTTTTCAGTCTTTTTCATTGTTTCTTTTAATTCTACTTTTAGTTTGAGCTACTAGCTTTATAAAGTTTATAAAGTAAAAAATTAGTCGTAACTCGGCAGCTATCGATTAGCACCAGTGTATCTATCCGTTACCATGGGAACAACACGGCTTCTGCTTGACTACCAAAACAACCAAAAGATAGTTTGTGTGCAATGTCTAACCATAATAGTGCAGTGTTTAATAATGCCTGCCTCAAAGTTCCAAGAAATCCTGTCAGCCAGCAACCTTCACCAATTTACGAACAAAAATATTTAAATCAAATTCAAAACCAAGTTCGAAAATTAAGCATTGAAACAAAAAACTTAAGTATGAGAGATAAATATTCTCCTGATTCGGAAAGGAGCGTCCTTAAATCATTGATTGAATTTTATGATAGCATTCCCGAATACGACGATCTTAATCACCTTTCAAATAAAGACTTTTATCGGAAACTACAGAACCTGAAGGAGAAGCAACGATCGTTTTATGATTACCTGCAAAACGAGCGCAAATATGATAGCAAGGACACTAGCTGGATAGAGGATTACAAAAATTTAAACCTCGGCGATAATAAAATAAAACGCGACACTAGAGCAAGTCCTAAACCAGCAATTAAACAATTTTGTGCAACCCCCACTTTAAACAAATCTGCCGTCAACAGACTAAAAAATACCGAAGATGTAGAATCAATTCTGTCTTCCGAAAAGGAAGTTATTATCAAACCCCCTTCAAGGAGATCTGTAAGAATAGAAAGTCCTAGTGATAAATCTGACATTGTGGAACTTCAAAATCTACGATCTAAATCCAGAGCAAATATGTCTTCAGCTGGATCCAAAATGTACGATAAATCAAGTGGCTCTTACAATGATTCCGCCTGGGACGATCTGAGTATTAACGAATTTCGATCAGACTCTGATAGAGAATTGCCATTGACTACAAGAAGCGCTCCCAATAGTCCTACCAAAAATAAATGCGGCGTTGGGTGGAAAGAAAATGGAATTACAATTCCAAAACCATTTAAGATGACCGTGAGGTAATTATTATGTTTTTAGTACTGTTGTTGAAAGATTCTTGAAAACAACCCAATTATTACAGAGATGAGGAAAATAAAATCGTGGATGAAGTTATGCTGAATGTACAACAGCCGAAAGAAGAGAAAAACGAAATGTTTCGAGCTAATCCGGTCCCCATAGAATCCAGAATTCCGCTCTTTAACAAAATAATAGCCGACCAAGAAAGACGGTGTGTAAAAGCTATACGTTAAAATTTCGGCAAGTTATTTTGCCATTTTAGAAGCGAAATCGTCAAACGAAGGAGTAAGGAAGTTTTGAGGGCACAGATGCGACCATTCTCCTTTACTCGAAGAGAAGAAGAAATTCAAGCTCTTACGAAACGTTTATCTAAATCATCTCCAAGTATTTTTTTAGACGATATTCCAATAAAAGTAAAACACTTCAAAGCAAAACCTGTCCCTAAAGCTATGTTTAGTAACTATGTTTATCAAAAAATGCACGAGGATGAATTTTATAGGTAGGTATCCATATGAATGCGCTAAATATATATTTTTTTATTTTATCCTACATTTACGGGGGTCACCAACTGACATTGTCATAATAACCCCGCTATCATCCGACATACACCAACGCATGCACACACATAGGGTTACTGTCTGGGAATCGAACCTGAGCACGTTTGGTGGTGCAGTGCCAAAGCCAGAGACCCTAACCGCTATTCTACCGCTTGCCAAAGGCTAAGTATTACAAACAACTATTTTCTCGTTGCGATTACTTTTAGAGCACTTCAAAGAAAAATTCGCGCAGAAGAATTGTTAAAATCCGCATCTCTACCACCTTCCATGGCGAAACGCCAACGAACCAGGCCTAAACCGATTATATGTCCAAGATCTTTCAGAAATTTAGAAATGGAAAGTGAGTCTTATTCCTCTCTAAAATCACCTTCAATACCCAATTACAAGGCAATCCACAACCGACTTGAAAAGCAATTAGATGACCTTAAAAGCGATTTCATTACTACCAGTCCTACACCTTTTAAACTTAAAACCGCGAAAAGAAACGCTGAACGAAGGGTAAATATCAAGCCTAAAGTTACCTTTCACAATTTTCCCAACAATTTATTTGTTCCAGCTAAAGCGCTGTTACGGAAGTTCAAGAAATTCTTCAAATGGTAGCAGAAATGCTGAAAACTATCGAGCTGCTTCTGCGGCCGATTTGCTGTCGGTAAATAAATCAAACTTGGCTGCTGTTCTGCGAATTCATTCGGCAAAGTAAGTTTACAATAATGTCTAACTTTAAGGTTTAGTTTAATATTTTAGGAAAAAAATGGAGATGGAAATGTGCAGAAAAATCGAAGAAGCAAAAATTCGAGACGAGACTAGGTGGCGCGAAAAAATCTTACGTAAAAGACCAGCTTGGCAAGCATTGGCTTATAGCCATGAAGAAGATTTAGCGCTGCGTCTGCAATTGAGGAAAGAAGAAGACAGAATGCGCAACGAAGAACATCGCCACAGGATGGAGTTGATGTACGGGAGAGTTAATCGAATGCCCATGTTGTTTGAAAGACAATCTCAGGTAAAAGCACTGCAGCTCACTTGCCGAAGCTTCTAAACAGCCATCATTTTTGCTAAATAATAAATGCCATTACATTGCAATTTTTTAAGGATACCATAACTTCGTTTATTTTTGATCCAATCAATTGAAAGTTCAAATACCGCCGTAATATTTTATTGTGTAAACCGTATAAACTGTTTCTTAGTAAGTACATAATAATTATTATTTTATTTTATGACAGGAATTAGTGCATACTTATAAAGTTAATATAATGGTACATTTATTATTAAAAATGCAATTTCGGTTTCGTTGTTTCTATAAACTGCTCAAAAATTTAAATGGGACACTGGTCAGTTATGAAATATTCTGTCCGTGAAAGTATTTGTTAGCAAATTTATGGATAAACTGAAAAGATTCCATTAAATGTTGTTCATAGGTATATCAATATACATATGTATACCACGGCCTCCTAAATTAATATCGACTGGCATTCTCGGCCTGCCGCATCAGGTGTTTTCCAACAAATTCGGTATGTTGCAGAGGCGCTTTTGACTAATGCATCAAAAATGTGAAAACAAGGGTTGAGTTAGTGATTGGTTAGCATAACTGCGAAAAAATGCCTTCCATTTTACATTCAAGTGCGGTTGTAATGAACAAACAATAGTTATTTGTGCAACTAGTACGCGAAATGATACATTAGCGCACGCGAATGATTATTCGAGGTCGCGAAAGGCATTTCTCTCACGAGTTGCACACAATATTTTTTCTACAACTGTATTTTAATACGAGAAATCGAGGTAGGTAAAATCGTTTTAATTTAATTCCAAAAGAAAATGGAAGTGTTGACGTTGCCCATGGCAGCGTTTATTTTCACGCTACTGTGGGCAATGTTAAAAATGAGCGAAACACTTCGCCTGGACTTTCCTATACTTATAAATTAACATTGTTTAATATTTTCCAACACTTTTGATATACACCTGTCTAGAAACGCAAAAGCAGTGTTTTAAGAAAAACTATAAAATAAAAAAAATTTTTGGCCCCAACCGAGGCTCGGCCCCAACCGAGGCTCGACCCCACAACTACTTATGCAGTAAAACGGCAGTGCACTCTAACACACCCGCATATCCATCCATGCTATTCCGAATCTGCTCGTTATCGTTAAATAAGTGCCTATTGAATGCGTGCGCAATAGAAATGCATAGAACGTTCAAAACTCTAGTCACTTCCGTACAAGAATACAACTGCTGTAGAAAGTATGTGAAATTCTTCTAAGGACAAAAAGATTATTTAGGGGCAAAAAATTCGATTTTTTGATTTTTTGTAAAAAGATTCTCCTAGAGCAAACAAAAGAAGAAATCAATTTTTTAATTTTGTAGCGAAAATTTTGGGGGGGAGGGGAAACAGTAGCCCCCCTAAATATTAAATTACCGAAAAAATATTATGATATTCGGATTTTGCTATCAATGATGAGCTATTTTGCTTTAACAGAAATATTTTATTGCCCCCCGTTAAATAAATAAAAGGGTACCAATTTTCAATTTTCAAAAAATCACAGAGGGCGTCACAGTGAAATTATAGCAATGCGCAAAAAAATAAATTGTAGAAGATTCTCAGCTCTATCAGCTTAAAAAGTTTAAACAAAAACGTGTGGGCAGTTTTTGAGAAATTTTTTTTTGAAAAATTCCAAAATTTTGGAGTGATGTCATTGCGATCGTTTTTATATTTTCAAAATTAATGATATTTCATGGTATAGTACCCTTGAAGGGCTACCAAACAAGATGTAGTTGATTCCAATCAGATAACTGGTTTTTGAGTAAATGGGCGTTAAAGTCGAAATTTTCAAAAATTCGTAGCGGCCGCCATGTTGTAGCTAGAGAGTTCGGTAAAAAATCGTTTGATTTGTCCTAAGGCCTTCTTTAATCTCCACTATTAAAATTTCCAAAATTCCGTTTCTGAAAAAAATGCTACCAAAAAAACATGTCTAACTTCCGCTTCCGGTTTCGGATTCTTTTTAAAAGCTTATTTTGTCGATGAATTTTTGATATACCTCCTCATTCCAAAGCACATCGAAATCGGTCCAGCCGTTCCGGAGATATGAGCGTTACCCACAGACACACACACCCACACACACACCCACAGACAGACATTTTTTAAAAACCACTTTTTTAGGATCCTGGAAGCCCAAAACATGTATTTCCGTCAAAATCTCGATTTTGAAATTTTGCATGAAAACAATACTTCCCTATACTGAAAGTATAGGAAAGTAAAAAACAGGCACCGTTAAAAAAGAATTATTTTAACAAACAACTTAATCGTTACTTTTTTTGATAGTTTTAAAAAAATGACTTTTTTTCTATAGCAACTGTTAAAACGTGCTATTATTAACTAAAATTAGAGGGAAAAGTAGCACTTTACCATCAAGGGTAGATAAAGCAGTACTTTAACAGCAAGGATAGATAAAGTATTTTATTTTTTGGTTTATTCTATAGCAACCAAAATGTTATTAAAGCCATCTACTCATTTTTTCGTGAAACTGTTTTCTTCCTGACACTTTTAAATTAAATTTATCATTGATTTTTCTTCATTTTTTGGTCTTCTTTAACAATTGCTATAGAAAAAAATGTTGTATTCCACACGACGATAAAATTTCATTATCTTCTCGATACTTATTAGCGTCTCGGCTGACGCCTCGACGCTAAAATCGGTCTCGAAGATAAAGTGCAATTTTATCATCTTGTACAATAAATAACTATTAATAACTAGAATTTCAAGGCGTTGATTTCACCGCAAACTACTGGATGACACCACATTCCGAGAGAAATATATAACGTTTTGGCGGAATTAAAATGTTTCGTGCCGCGACAGGCTATATAGAGACAGATATTAAACGAGGACGCTGTGTTGTATACAATAGGATTTTAAAATATTGTCTAATTGAGGGCAAACGACAAACGGGCTGTCAAAATTTAAATCCCTTGATTGGCTGACATTACGTGCTACCGTCTATTGAATCACGGTTTCAAATTTGGTTTTTTCATTATTTCATGCACTAGAAAACATAATTGTTGTTACATTTTGCTCTAATTATGATCTATTTTAACTGTAACGTTTAAAGTGTTTGTAAGTATTATCTGTTGTTCTGTAATAAATAACACCACGTACTTTATTTCTATGGATCTTTATGCCGCATTTGGTGCTGCTGACATCTAGCGGCAGATTAGAGAGATAGCTTGAAACATTCTCAATTGTAGGTTTTTAAGCTACTTCTTAAAACAACCGCTAGATGTTAGCAGAACTATTTGCGGTGTTAATTATTACAGATAATATTTAGCCAAACATCTATGTTTCAAACGTTACCGTTAAAATATGTGACAAGTAAGGTAAAATGTAATAGCGCGTTATAATGTCAGTCAATCACAGAGCTTACATTTTATCTGTCACTGCTTTTGCTCTCTAGTAACTTAGCAAGTAATATTTTAAGTAAAACCATTTTATTATTTTTTTTAAGTTAGCTGTTATACAACAGTATAATTTTTATGCAGCTAAATATTTTCTATTATTTCGGCCTATTTCGGCCACATTTTGGAAACTTGTAAATTTTAAATTAAGCGAAATTTCGGCTGTTAAATATTAACTGTTTTTCTAATTTGTTTTATCCGTTATGTTGATAATCGGAAAAAATATGTGCAAAATGGTGCCATCTATAGTTTGGACACCTACAACTCGAAATAGGCAGAAGAATGTGAATTTCAAGAAGCATTGTGAATCCTACAACTAAAAGACGGTACTCCTGGTCTCTCTCTACCCATTTAGGAGCTCGTGTTCGAATAACTACAGCTGCTAGCAGACGACCCTTTGGTTGTTAAATAATTTATAATAACTCGTGTTTTAACTGTTTACAACAAAGCCTAAAAAGAAGATTTTCTTTTATTGCTGCGGAAGTTTTACTATCACAAAACGGGCATTCGTAGATATAGAAGATATGTGACGCATCGTACGTTAACGGTTAACCATGGCTTTAAAAGATGAAAGAAAAAACTGGACAAACGAACATACTCTCTGACAAATTACCATGATTGGTTTACGTTTATTTGTTTGCATGAAAGGAAATATTGCTTATACCTTATAACACGAACCTGCGTATTTAAGATTAAGGAGAAGATCTAGGAAATGGTTTAATACGGATGGAACGTTATTTTCGTTAATTTTAACGCATGTCCTAGCTTATTACTTATATGCTTCATACGAATTTTTCGGTTGTGGTGGTTAAAAATAGCAATACTGTCAAATGTGGCATTGTTTTATTACAACTTACAAGCCAAGATCATGTTTATCCTGAGGCTATGTACACAACTATAACATGAACTCTCAGACGTGCGTTTTAAAAAAACCGTACGTCAGGTATCGTATAGCTGTCGGTAAACGTACGGTCTTTTTTATTATCGGTTTATTTTCGCTGCTAAGACTAATCACAACGCCAAAGTGAATTTTTTCTAAAATATCGTCTAATAAAGAGTCGCGCAAACATCTGCAACTACAGCGACATATCTAGATGGCATCATACATTCAATTGTTGTCCTTTATACCAGTTAAAGTTGGCCTTGATTTCGTTATACTTATAATAGATGACAATGCAAAATCACATAACGCTATAGCAGTAGGTAAATGATACATTTCAAAGAGAATTTATCAAACCCATTCCACTTAAGTCCAAGAGAACACGCATGGGACCATTTCCAGAGATACCTGGGGAATAAAAACGCCGTCTAATTGCTCTCTGGAAGCAACGAACAGCAGTACCTTAAGAATTTACACATATGCTGATAAAGAAAATAACAAAACTTTGCAATTAGTTAATTACAGCGAAGGGTGCCATACAACATACATATTCTAAGAATTGTTTTCAATAGCTTTGTTTATTGCTTGTTAATTTTTTAAACATGTTTGCTATTGTTTTGTTTATTTAGTTTTCTTTTGAGCTAATGAAAAATTTTATGCGTTATTTCGTTAAAACAAAACTGCCAATCTAGGCCAGGCAATGGGTAGGTTCTGACTTACAAAAGGTCAAGGAAAGTAATAATTTGGTAGATTTGTACAGTTCGGTGTCCTAACTAATATTCCGAGTTTGCGACCTTGAGCGACCGGCGCTCGCGCCGCCATATTGGGAAAATGGTACCGAAAACCAGTTTTTCGAGAATATTTTCTCTCCAGCGCCACCTAGGTCAAAAATAGTTATTACAAAAATTATAGAGCATGAAATTTCCTGCAACTTTTGTAAGGAATATTTTTTAATCAGATAAATAGTTCACGAGTTACAGCGGAGTCAAGCTCAGCAAATTTCTACAATTCGCAAAATCGCTACATTTTTTCTCGAAATTTCAATAAATACCGATTACTTAATACGTACCACCGTTTTTTACTCATTTCCGTACCAGCATGAGGTAGAGTGAGAGGCGCGCTATTTTTCATGTGGTATCCCCAGTAGGCCTAATCCACGATTCGTTATTTACTGATGTCTTTTCATCCGTTTCGATGCCCTAGATGGTCCAGGCTCACTGATATCAATATCTTCTTGCAAATTTCTTTCCTCCTCTTCTAAGTTTTCATCTTCGTTGCTCTGCGCTGTTTTCACACGCGTCTCCATGGCAGCATGTACAGATAACAGAACACTTCAAGCCTGTTTTCCCCACAGGCTCGACCGCACCCCTTCTTGCACTTGCACGAAACGAATTTCAGGAGTGCTTCGGGTGCCGGATCTTTTGTTGTTTTCACTGGAGTAAACCCAATCTTGCTTCTTTCTCAACCCCACTGCTCTGGACTCTCGTGTATATCATACCAAGCCTGAACTTGGTGGTAGGTCCGAAGGGAATGTTGCCGTGCAGCTTCTCTTGTAGGGGGTAATGCAGCAAGATTGAATTTACTCTTCGTCACGGATCTTGCGAAATTTTGATAAGGTAGGGAGCCCAAAGTAATGGTGTTTTTTTTGGTAACGCCGCAAAGAGCGATAAAAAAGCTTTCCCCCGCAGCAGCAATGACTTCGGGATCTGCGTTTCGCTCTTTGAAAGCTTGTATAGTTCGGCTTAAATATTCGTTCTTTTCAAGTGTTTTTATAAACTTAATTTTTGATCAATGGAAATGACAACGTCTTTGATATTGCTGTTGATAACTGCAAGAGGAATCACTTTATCTGAACGTTTGAACTACACGGCGTCGAAGTTGTTGCCAATTATTTTGGAAATCGCCAAAATACCAATTTCACGAGAATTGTGACAATTGATTCTTTCATCCCCGACGACGCCAGTGCTTATAGACATCAATTCTCCAATTCTCTGGAAAGGAGGGTGTGAAGAGAACCAATCAATAAGTGTTTTCAAATCTTTTTCGTCACGGATGATGCGCGAACTCCTCATGTCTACGTGCTGCTCTGTTGTTGTCATGGATATTCCGCAAAAATTTTCAATTTCATCGCAAACATTGTGCATATATACCATTCCCAATGTCCACATCGTGAGAACGCTATCCGTTAATCCACGTCCACGAGTAAGACCACCAATGCTTTTCATCGACCTCATTAGCGTCTGTTCGATGGTCATGTCAGACCAAATGCCTGACCAGAACTTGTCCGAACGCCTGATAGTAAAATATCCTTTTGTCGTGAAATTTTCGTACTCAGAAGGGTCTGCCAAGCTCAGCATATCCTGCAAATACAGGTGGCAAGTCTTTGCATAGAAAAAATGACCACTTGCGTGGAAATAAGGAGCATGTTTTGGATCGTGTCCAAATGAAGTTTCCAGCAACCCATTCGTTCTGCTTCGACGTAATCGATATTTACTGAAATTTCGAGAAAAAATGTAGCGATTTTGCGAATTGTAGAAATTTGCTGAGTTTGACTCTGCTGTAACTCGTGAACTATTTTACTGATTGAAAAATGTTTTCGACAAAAGTTGCAGGACATTTCATGCTCTATAATTTTTGTAATAACTATTTTTAACCTAGGTAGCGCTGGAGAGAAGATATTCTCGAAAAACTGGTTTTCGGTACCATTTTTCCAATATGGCGGCGCGAGCGGCGGTCGCTCAAGGTCGCAAACTCGGAATATTAATGAGGACACCAAACTGTAAAAATCTACCAAATTAGAACTTTCCTTGACCTTTTGTAGCGAAAGCCCCCTTTTATGTCTTCAGTGCCTGGACTAATCATAACAATCTCAGTCCCGCTTTAATAGTTGAGCAGTAAATTTTTTTGATTAGTAAAACCATTACATTTTAAATTTAAATATTCAAACTTCTAAGGAATAGGTACCTACTCCATTTCCATTATTAATTTGTATTTTTCTCATTGCAGTTAATGTTATGGGTATAATTTTTTTATGCATTGGCATACATTTTTCAGTACAAACCTTATCCGGTAACCAAAGAGGAATTAATCTCCAAACTGCACGATGATTATGTTATCAACAAATACTGCAACCGGTATTCAAGCCCTCTGTCTATAAGCGATGTATCCGAAAAGATAGTGGAAATAAAGAACGAAGAACGAGAAATATTAAAGGAAGTACTACAAGCTGATGATGAGGAGAAAGATAAATGTGAAACACCTTGAATCTGAATACCATGAAGACTGATGATCTTATTTAAAATGTGCAATATTATTAAATATATGTCATAATTCACTTAATTAATTTATTATTTATTAACTAGTTTAAATTACATTAGTTACAATCCAATCTAAATAGGAATCTACCCTTGTATAAATTGTGGGAAGCTCAGCGTTTCCACAAATTTGTGTTGAAGAAAAGGAAACTATTCCAATTTGATAGTTTCTTATATCGCCATCTATAAGTGTGGTATTTACTAATGGTCCTCCACTATCCCCTTTGCATGCATCTTTCTTTTTGGCGCCGTTTGCGCAAAGCTGGGAATCTCTAACAGGTCGTATTCTGGGAGGAATTGATATGTTACATCTTATTTGATCCCATACCGTTACTTCCGTGTACTGTAAAGTGCTCGACCCTGCTACGTTTGCTGAAATACAAATAGATTTAGCTATTTCTTGCAAGATACATGAAATTTCAACACACCTGAATCAGTTTTACCCCAACCACTTATAGTTAGTTTGTTATTTACGATAGTTTTGTACTCGATATCTTTTCGAAAAGGAAGGCAAATTGGTTGAACATAATCTAAAATATATCAAATGTATAACGCAATTCTTACAAATTTAGGTTATTTATACTTGCCAGTAAATTTGATTTTTTTCTTTAGTTTTACGAGAGCTATATCACTTTCTAAAGTTTTATTGCTGTAACTCTCGTGAGATTTGGATTTATCCACGCGTATGTCCACGTAGGGATCTGAGCAGGTTTGAGCAGTACCAATTCCGGTAGATTCGCAATCCGTTTCAGTTTCCAAGTTTAATTCTCCAAGTCTGACCGAAAATCTAAAAGTGAAATTTCACTTTGTTTGTGCAATTAACATTGAATAGAAAATATTATCTACAATTTAAGCCTTGGGTCAATGGAAATGCAATGGGCCGCTGTTAAAACATACTCTTGCGTAATTATCGAACCACCACACAAGAACTGAACGAAATCTAGCCCCTCTTCTGGAAAATAAAACATTTTATTAAGTTTTTTTTATAAAATAATTCATAAATCTCACGTTTATAACCAAGAAGAGCCATCCATGGAAACTGACCAATGCTTGCTATCTCTCCACCAGTAATTCGATCAGCACTAGTAACAATGCCACAAACATCTGGAAATGCTGGTGTTCTTAACACAATCGAGACAGAATCGTTGGAATCGATAAACTTTTCTGGTAAGCAGCATACATAAGTTTGATTTTCATTGCAAGGGTATATGATATCACTTTCATTATCGGTGCGGCATTGGGATAACGGAACACACTTGTAATTTTCTATGCATTTCATTCCACGTCCTTGTGCTTCACTGCTATTTGTATCTTAAATAATATTTAAAAGAAAAACATGTATGTAAAGTAATAATAAATATAGTAATGACATATAATGAAGTTTCGTTTTTATTGAAAATAAAATGTATTTAATATTCGAGAATAAAGTAAGCGTTGTGTAAAATGCGTTACGCTTAATTTGTGCCCATTAAAATAATTGCTATTTAAAGTAATTGAATGCCAATTTATTACTATTTGTGTGACCTAGGCATAGTAGCGTAAAGTACACGTAATCGAACTTTCACCACCGAAAAGTAACAATTTTGACGGTAGCCCATTAAATTTAAAAGTCAAATTGTATATTATCTTAATTAATGAATTTTTAGTACAAAAATTCTGAGAATTTAGGATAACGGCATTGACTTACAACGTTAAAGAGTCTCCCGCTTTAAAATTGTCATTGTTGAGTTATATGTAAATTTCTGCTTACTAGAATAAGGATAGGAAGTTGTTAATATAAATATAAGATACTTAATATCTTCGTTCGTTCATGCTTCTGAAACGGTTGAATTTGTGATAAAACTTGAAATGTGGGGACATACCTACAATTTATCAGAAAAATAAGCTTTCTAACCTATTCTAAACCGGAGCGAACAATAACATGTTTTTTAATATTATTTTAAAAATCGCATTTTGCCAATATAAACATGATCTCATAGAAAACAAACCGAACGCTTTGTTTTTCGAACCCCCAAGCGTCAAATGGCGGTCACTGTAACTTTATGAAAACTAAACCCAGACGTCTGCTTACTCAAAATTGAGTCAGCAGATAACATCAAAATTTATTGGCATACTAGTGCATAGTGCAAAAAGGGGGCGGGGTCAAACTTTGCCATGTAAAGTATTTAGGAAAATTCAAAAACTCATTGCAAACATTTTCAAAACAAAGTTCCTCAAAAATTAAGCACGCATTGTTTTTCTTCATTGCAACCAGGTATGATTAATGTTTTTTCCAATCTTTTCATTTGCTCATGAGTTACAGTAGAATAGGATTTAAAAATTACTTTTTGGCGATTGTTCCACTCGTAATATATCGACCCATCAGCGCCGTTTCTGCAACCAATAGAGACGTTTCCTTCCAAGCCAACATCACACAACCAATTCCCTTATCACTGATGATTATAATAGAGTAGAATGTAAATAAGCAACTAACTAATAAATTTAAAAAAATAATACATTCTGATATATTTGACATACAATTTTTTATCACGAATAAATTTAAGAAACTCCCACTTATTTATTTGATAGTTTCTAAAATACAATTAATTTGTCAATTCGATACATTATGTTAGAAATAATCCATTTATATACTACCCGTGAATCTGTAAAAACAAACAGAGTAATAAGTTACTCAAACTTCCTTCATGGTAAATAAAGTTTCTATTGTTTCAAAACATTTTTAAAACAGAAAATTTATTCTTGAACAAATTTAATTAAACTACTCTTTTGTTTTATTTGTTACTTTTAGAAATAAAATTAATTCGGCAGTTGATGTATTACTCGTGAAATAATTCAATTATGTGCCATCAATGAAATAAAAAATAAACGGAGAAAATTATTCAAACTTCCTGCGTAGCAGCTCGTATTGGTTTACTTGCATGAAACAAGTTTTCGTAATTTTTTGTCCGGTTATTTCTCAATTCACTCATAATATAACTGCTTAGAAAACAGCATCTTGGTGTTTTCATCTGAAAAAACTCTAAGATAGGACATAAATCATGATATTCCAGCGATTGTGCAAACAAAATGCGCTTTCATGATCCTAACAAAAATGAACGAAGCACTTCACCTGTGAACTTCTCTATACTTTAGGTTTAGATAAATCTTACTTATCCTATATTTAAAATTATCTTATTATTAATGTGTTACACCCCAACATCAACCACAAAGAGAGAATAGTGAAGCAAAGGTCGACAGGTAGCTCTGTTGGTGTACTTCGGTCAGGTGCCGAAAGATTTAGGTCAACGCATGGTCATCAGATAGAGAGAGAACGAGTGATATTGTAAAGTAAATTGAGAGTACTCTGAATTTTTTCCAAGTTTTTTTGTGAAGAAAATCGATTTTTTTTTGGGGAAAAGATTGCTTGGAATTAAAAAAAACCAAAAACGTAAGGACGAATTCGTCCACCAATAATTAGATAAGAGGGAGACAATTAACCTCCTCAAATATTGCCGTATTTAAAAATTAAGTTAAGAACTTTATTCTACTATCACTTATGAGCAATTTAGCTTTAACAGAAATATTTGTTTTTAGCCGCTGTTTATTAAATAAGAGGTAGAAATTTTTGATTTTCAAAAATTCTTAGATGTCACAAAAAAGTTAGCGGACTGAAACACCAACCAAATCGTAGCTGATCCGTAGCTCTAGTAGTTTACAAAATTTAAAAAAATCGCGTGGTCAGTTTTGAAATAGTATGTTTGTGAAAATTCCCGAAATTTTGGAAATATTTTTCACAGTAACATTGTGTCGCTATAGGGCCAATACAATAAAATATTTGAACTCAATCTGTCAAACTGTTTTTAAGTAATAGGGTGTTAAAGTAAAAATTTTCAAAAAAATGTAGCAGCCGCTATTTTGAGCCAGAAAGTTCAGAAGAAAAGCATTGGATTTGCTCTAAAGTCTTCTACTGGATTATAAAATTTGGTTTAAGGAAACAAAATGCTTCCAAAAAAACATGTCTAGCTTCAGTTTCCGGTTTCAAATACATTGAAAGGCTTATTTTGCAGGTGAATTTTTGATATACCTCCAGATTCCAAAACGTATCGAAGTCAGATCATCCGTTCGGTAGTTATCGTGCACCACACACGTACATATATACAAATACATACATACCCACCCACTCACCCACAGACAGACATTTTTTAAAAACTTTCAAAACTAAGAAAGAAAACAAACAAAGTTGTTTGCCAAATGTGTTCGCGATTAGATTTTGTCTGCACAAAAATTATCTGAAACTAAATAAACACGATTTGCTATACAGGAAGCTTGAGTAACTTGCCCAGTCTACTTCTTCAGATCTGAGAGTAGGATATGAGTAGAGATAATTTCTGGCATAACACGCTGTGTCGATAAAGTAACCGCCCCCCCCCCCCCAACTAACTTTTGAACTACTTGATATTTTTTTACAAATTTGGTATGCTGTAATGGGAAATTAAATACTATTTTTCAGACCCTATTAAAATTTTGTATCATCCAAAATGGCAACTGGGCGTCATTTTGAAATTTTTTTTAAATAGAAAGGGGGGTCGAATGACACCTCATTTAAAAGGTCTTTTAATTCTGCGTCTGATCCTAGAGTTTCAAAGAAAAATATTAAGCCATAACAAAATGGCGGATTTTAAACAAATGGACTCACTCAATTCAAAATTGTTTTGATTTTTTTATCCAGGGTAAAGTGACACCTCATTTGAAAGGTCTTTTAGTTCTGCGTTTGATCCTAGAATTTCAAAGAAAAATATTGTGCCATAACAAAATGGCGGATTGTAAACCAATGGACTCACTCAGTTCAAAATTTTGATTTCTTATCCAGTAGTTCACTTTTTCATTTGCAGGACTAAATTTTCCCAGAAGTATCTCAGGTGGCTTGAAATAATATTGAAAACGTTATGTTCCAACAAGACGGTGCGCCGCCTCCTTATTATAGGCCTGGTTCTGACTTTCTCAACGGACATTTTTTTGGCAGATCGATTGCTAGGCGGGGGCCTGTAGAATAGCCGGCTCACTCCCTAGATTTAACTTTCTTAGATTTTTTTCTATGGGAATATCTGAAATCGAAAGTGTACAGAACCCGTCCAGAAACAATTGAAGAACTGGAGGAACGCATTACAGAAGTGTGCAGAATTATCACTCCAGAAACTTTTTATGTGCCAAGAAGTGAATGGTAAACATTTCCAACACTTAATTTAATTAATTTAAGCTTTAATTCTTAGTTTTTTTTAGATAGACTTCTTTACCTTCAAACATTGTCATTTTGTTATGGCTGCATATTTTCCTTTGAAACGTTAGGATCAGGCGCAGAATTAAAAGACCTTTCCAATGAGGTGTCACTCGACCCCCCTTTCCATTTAAAAAAAAATTCCAAATAGCGCCCAGTCGCCATTTTGGATGATACAAAATTTTAATATGGTCTGAAAAATAGTATTTAATTACAGCACACCAAATTTTGTAGAAAAATATCAAGTCGTTCAAAAGTTAGCTGGGGGGGGGGGGGGGGGTTTACTTTATGGACACAGTGTATATCGAATTCTTTCAATTAGTTGAGTTTTAAAAACTTGCAAATAAAACAAGTGAAAGTTTCTTACATTTATTCGTGATCAAATTTTGTACGTCAAAAAATATCCGGATTAAACTTTTCTAACGAAAATGGCTGGTAGAAATTTTACTAATTGTGGATTCTGATTAGCTTCTTATAGTAAGAGTGAAATAATCGCAAATATATTTCAACAACTATTCATTTGTTTTATTTGGTAGTTTTAAAAATACAATTAATTTAAAAATTCCATATCTTATGCGAGAAATAATCCACAATATACATACAACTTAAGTTACTCAAACTTCTTGCATAGCAAATCGTGTTTATTTTACTTAAAACAATTTTTGACGTACAAAATATTATTGCAAGTAAATTTAATCAAACTACTTATTGTTTTATCTCTTATAGTTTTCATATCAAAATTAATTTGACAGTTCCATATATTATTCGTAAAATAATCCGATAATATACTACAACTGAGCTAAATTACTCAAACTTCCTGTGTAGTAACTCTTGCCTGATTGCGTAAGAAAAGTATTCTTTTTTATTTCAAGCAAAACTAACAATCGTTGCGATGCAACAAGTTTTCTTATTTTTTGTCCGATTATTTTAACTCGTGGTATATATAAACTGACGAACTATTTTATTTTCATTTTTACTCTTCTCTTTCCATGGTTCGGGTTGATAATGTTTGCTTTGTAATTTCTGATCGCATTTTATTGAAAAAAAAATTGAAAAATTATTTATTTTCGTTACATTTCGTGAGCGTGCTTGGAAGTACTTGACTTTGAGTCTAAACGGTACGTGCGGCTAAATGTTACTTTACAATATTGAATATCAAAAATATAAAATACAAACATTATTAAATTATAGGGAAGCGCTTCCACAGCGCTTTGCAGATTGTTTCTTTTGTTTGAGCCCCTTCAAGCCAAGGTATTGGTAACACCACTGACTTTCTGCAGGTACGAATTTACCGTCGCCAAATAAAGTTATTTGTTTCATACAAAACTTTTGTAATTTAATACCTAGCACCCTAAAACCTACTTTTGATTTAAAGAACGTGTAAATTTATCAAGTATTTAATATTAATGCCAGAATACGATGTATCTAATTTTAGAATATGATTTTAAAAAATGTAATTATTAATTTGTATTCCTTTCAAGTTTTAATAAACGGAAAATGTAGTAGTTTTAGGAAATTCTTGCGTTCAAAATTTAACATTTATTAACAATTGGTTGATCTCTTAATTGTAAATTTTATTAGGTACGCTCTAAAATTAGTAGCGCATCTATACGTAAGTTTATCATGTGTTTGTAGAAAATCGGGTGTTTGTTCACCACAAAATGTTCAATTAAAAAAATTTATATGCGGTAAATAAAATTTGCTGTCTAGAAAATAACTGTAATGACTAATGATCCTTTTGAAGCAGTCACCAAAATCTAAAAACAAACACAATTACAGAATTGTAAATTGCAGTGATGTTGATGAATAATATAAGTAGAATTTGCCGTAGTGTACTCATGTATGCTTCCACAAATGCGTTTAATAATACAACAATTAAATAACAATTAACATACCTACACAATTTAGTTTTCCTAAAATTCGAAAATAAACAAGCATTTTTCGTTGGACACTAAACAAAAAGAAGCTTAATAAAAGGCATTTTAAGCTTATAATTTTACCTGGTAATAACAATGCAAATAATAAAAATAGAATTGTTTGCATCTTGTCCATTTGACAATCACATGGAAACACAACACTGACCACGACCGGTATATATGTTTATAACCCGGATTAGTAAACTCACTTGAAAGAGCGCAAGCGTAATTTACTTCTTTTTATAGAAATGCAAACTTGTTACTCCACTCATGCTTTAATTTAAATTTGACGCTGCTTCTTCATATTCCAATTAGGTCTTTGTTTCTTCTATTTATCAACGGTGACTTTGACCTCAAGTTTCTGGAAACTAGCTTTCTTCGACGATGTTTACAAACTGGTATACGAAATCAAAAAGTGTTAAACTTTGTGAAAGGTCAAGGCATAATAACAGCGCAGTCGTAATTTGATGATTAACTGAGCAATGTTTCACAGATACGGACAAATATAGAAATCAGGCAGATATAATAATAATATACTATGATTTTGCAAAAGATGGAAATTCCAAAGTCATTATTTTTCACTCAAAATCTTATATAATACAAGCTTGAACATAAATGTAATTTATTACAAAATTAATAACAAATTTATTTTCCGTACAGCAACTTTCTCTTAAATTTCTTCATTCTTTCATTCCCTAATTACTTGTTGGGGTTTGAAATGTATATCAAAATTTATACAGAAATATAAGATTTAAATAAAAATTAAAATGGAACCTAGTTATGTTTTTAGCAATATTTTTCCGAAAACATAATTTGGCAAACAAAAACAGAATAAGACAGACCAAGCCGAGAAAGTGTGAGTGTACATTTTCAATGAATCCTAGAAAAAAAAACCGAAAAAAAGTCACGGAAAAAGTTACCGCAAAAAAAGTCACCCGGGAAAAAGGCACCGAAAAAAAAAATCACCGGAAAAAAGTCGCCCGGAAAATAATTAAATGCAAAAAAGTAGTATCGTTTATAATATTTAAATTTTCGACCCCTAAAATGGGTTTTCTTAGTTTTGGCGAAATTATGTTTTTTTTTACTTGTATTAGAACAGGTAATCAATTGATTATAATCAAACAATTTTTACTTTTTTTTCTGC
The DNA here is from genome assembly GCA_958336395.1 of Ctenicera cuprea. Lineage (NCBI taxonomy): Eukaryota > Metazoa > Arthropoda > Insecta > Coleoptera > Elateridae > Ctenicera > Ctenicera cuprea. The sequence continues at coordinate 69,316,850 of OY284486.1, read as the reverse complement.
TGACTATGATCTGACACTTGTTATTTACTATTTTTGATACACTGATTTCAAAGCACGGACTCATTTTTCTCTATCACGTCAAGTTTTTGTTGTATAGCAAAATGAAATTTAAAAAAATAAAATCGAAATTCCTAAAAAATTATTGCAATTTCTTAATTTTTTTTTAAGTAATTCCCCGGGCGCCGGGATTTTTATGAATGACCTAAGCAAAATTCGGTACTTTCCCGAGATGGATGATATCGAGGATGTTTTTAAACGGGCATAGCCCAGTTCGACCACCGACTCTCATTAATTGTTTCAAGTGATAAGGGTACTTTCTAATCCCATCGCTTAGTTCGGCCACGGCTTAAGTAGAAGGGGCGGATATATTTAAGTAAGCCCCTTGAAATCGATTACTAATGATTGCTGGAATGAATCTAAAAGTTTGGTGGCATTAGCATTGAACATACCTTTGTGATCAGTTGTGTAGGTGATTTTTTTGCAACAGAACTATTCGAAAAAGCTCCAAATGATGAATGAGTAACTAAACGTTGCGACTACATCGTAGATAATTACATAAGCGAAGATGACGCTACATTTCCACCGAGTATATAAAAATTAAATCCGCATATTGCAAAGTAAAAGAACTCAAAGGCTTTACTAAAAAAAAGAGTGAATTTATAAATAATAAGATAACAGAATTTAAAGAAAACCGTATCTCAAGATACAACTTTATAAAATGTTTATCATATAAATATTTGCCAGTTTTTACATAGATGTAGTTATTGTAATTTTCATATGCATGTATACTTATATGTATATTTTAAAATACATGTATTAGAAAACTAAATTGCTGCTATAACAATTATTTTATTATGCAGGACTTGTATTAACATGTACTTTGAGATACAGTAAATCTATTTAACATTTATCTAAAAGATTCTTATCTGTATAATCCCTCGGAGAACTACTGGTGGCCGAACTGGGCGATCGGATTAGAGGGCTACCTGCTTTGGTGGTCGAACTGGCATACGCCGTTTTAAACGACCTATGCGTAATTCGGTACTTTCCCGAGCAGAATATCCCGAGGCTATAAAAGTTTTACGTTATTGTTCATTCGTTATTCGACTAGCGATCAGTTCTAAAGATTCAAGTCGGCAACATGTCTAGTAGACGAAATTTTTTTAACAGTCCAGATTCTTTTTGCTATATATGTGGAAGCTTCACTGTACCAGTCAAAGAACGAACATTAGTGATTTTGTGAAGAAAGTGTACTTCGTTTACTTTGACGTAAAACTTGGCGATCAAGACAAGTCTTGGGCTCCACACAAAGTATGCAGGCCCTGAGTGGAAAATTTACACCAATGGACCAAGGGAAAGCGAAAGAAACTAGCATTTGGGGTTCCAATGATATGGCGAGAGCCAAAAAACCACGTAAATGACTGTTATTTTTGCTTTGTCTAGACTTCGAGTTACAATACAAAAAATAAGAATAAAATGACATACCCAAGTCTTGAATCAGCAATTTGCCCGGTGCCTCATTCAGATGAAATACCAGTACCAGTTTTTAAAGGACTTCCTTCAACTGAGGACGAAGAGAATATAACAGATTTTGAAAATAATTATGATATGGATTTTGAAGATGATGCTTCATGCTTTAACCCAGGGCCTCAGTGTTTTGATCAGGAAGAACTGAATGACTTGGGGAGAGATTTGGGCCTTTCAAAATAGTCGTCAGAACTGCTAGCCTCAAGATTAAATGAAAAAAAAAAATACTGGAGCACGGTACGAAAATAACATTTTATCGCAACAGGGAAGTCTAAAGTGTGTATTACTTCACAACCGAAATTTATATGGGTCACTTCCCATTGGCCATTCACTTCTCCTAAAGGAAAAATATGAAGACATTGAATATGTTCTAAAGTTAATACAATATGGTGACCATAACTGGATCATTTGTGTAGATCTTAAAATGGTTAGCTTATTACTTGGTCAACAAGCAGGATACACAAAGTATCCCTGTTTCTTGTGTCTCTGGAATAGTCGGGCTAGGGACAAACATTGGACATTGGACATTGGAAGAACTGGCCAGTAAGAACATCTTTAAATGTTGGAGAAAAAAAATGTCATAAACCAGCCTTTAATAAATAGAGAAAAAATCATCTCTCCTCCTCAACACATCAAACTTGGTATCATGATGCAGTATGTAAAAGCTCTAGATAGACAAGGTGACTGCTTTAAGTACATTTGCTAAACTTTCCAAATCTAAGTTAGAAAAAATAAAAGCTGGCGTTTTTGACGGGCGCAAATTAGAACTCTGATTAAAGATCCCCATTTCACTATGTCTATGAACATTATATTGAGAAAGATGCATGGAATTCTGTTATGGGGGTTGTTAAAAATTTTCTCGGGAACAAAAAAGCCGAAAATTGCAAAGATCTTGTTGAAACATTGCTTAAAATTTTTCATCGCCTTGGCTGCAACATGAGCATAGAACTTCATTTTCTCAACAGTCATCTTGATGAATTTCCTGAAAATCTAGGTGACGTAAGTGATGAAGAAGGTGAACGGTTTCATCAAAACTTAAAAACTATAGAAGAGCGGTACCAAGGAAGGTGCGATACTCACATGATGGCCGACTACTGTTGGAGTATTCAAAGGGAATGTCCAAGTATGGAGCACTCCAAGAAATCTAACAAACGAAAATTTCTTCCTTGAAAACCATGGTAATTTACTATTTTAAGTTAATGTTTTTATATTTGTCTGTTAACCTGTTACCTTTTAAAATACATTGTAATATACATACTTAATTCATAAATTTGTTCGTGTATCATTTGTTTTCTACCCAGTTGTTAGCGATTTATCAAAAATGTAAAGTGTGCTTTAGAGAAAAAAGCCAAAAACTTGACGTGATAGGCAAAAACCAATTTGAGTTTTGGTTTCAGCGCACCAAATTTTGTGTTGGCCTGTGTTATTGTTATTATTCCTATATAAAACCTAATTTCTACTCTGCATATGTACAATATAGTATACTTGTACTGTTATTGGAAGCTTTTTTTATTGCCTACACGTTGAAAATATAACACGAAATTTATTGAAATATTCAAGCGTTAAACACATTCTAAAAAATATACCTGAATGCAGAAAATAATAAAATACTTTTTCAAATTAATGAAATTTAATACAATTTTTAAGTGTCAAAAAAAAGTTCAAGAAAATATGCGCGACTTCTAAAAAATAAACACTTACCCTTTTATTTCTGGTGACTTTTTTTTCGGTGACTTTTTTCCGGGTGTCTTTTTCCGGGTGACTTTTCACGGTGACTTTTTTCCGGTGACCTTTTCCCGGTGACTGTTTTCTAGTGACTTTTCTTCTGGGTGACTTTTTCCGGTGACTTTTTTCCGGTGAGTAATCTTTCGTTTACCATTTTTAATAAATCGCGGTCTAAGCCGAAAATCAGAAGACATTGAAACAAATAAAATAATTATTTCCAAATTCACTTTTGTCTTAGTTTATTTATTTAAATAATAAAAATATTACTGCTAATAGGAAGAAGATTTTCGCATTTTTTTCGAAATTTTATTATGTTGCTATCTTATAAGAACACAACATTGTTAGGTTACTATTTAAAAAAATGACACTTGCGTTATAGCTCCTACAGCCTTGGTTACTTTTTCTTTCAAATATGCAGAAAGGTAGGTCAAACGTTACCAAAAAACTTTAGCAAATAACATTATTCTTTGCCATCTTGATTCGTTTCAAAATTAAATAAGGACGTAACAAGCGTTGGACCACACTATATAATGAACTTCTAAAGCTCTGGCTTCGCGAAAAGAAAGCTCATCATCGCGAAGAGGTGAGACAGGTGAAGAGATCCAGATTTAATATATAGAATTAGTAAACTACAAAACAGCAGAGAACTTGCACCGACACTCATTTTAGCAATATAAATTTGCAGGTACATAAATTTTGTAGATGGACTTTACAAATGCACTTTTACAGATACAGTAAGTAACAATAAATAAAGTGCAAGAAAATCTAGGCGACGTGCTATGTTCATTTTTGATGTAGTTTTCTCAGCAACCGATAAACAAGCGTTTAGGAATGTCCCGGCAACGCCTTAGTTACGTCAATAAACAAACACATTATAGAGTCGTAATTTAGTTGTTTCTTTTTATTTTTTTAATTAAATAAAAAAACGTATTTATAGCTGTATTTTGTTATGATAAAATAAACGTGTAAAATACCATTCAAGTTTTAGAATTTTTTGATTATATTACTTAAACTTCCTGCACCGTAACAGATAGTTTCGACAGTTTGACAGAAGAACCTTCGCGCTTCTCGATCGCATTTTTCAAAGCCAGATCGGTTTTATCACAGTGACCGTATAAATAAACCACAATATGTTGCAAAATAACGCGACCTGTATTCTTTGTTCTTGACTTGACCATAGCATAGCAACTACAACAAACAAAGAAAGATAGCGCCCAAGGCAATTAGACTTAGAGTCTAATTGCCTTGTATTGCAGCTTCATTACTTAACCGTCAAATAATGTATCCAAATACCATTCGTAGTTGTAATTTCTTCCGAATAAATTTCGTGGAAATGTTTCGCAAAATTGTCAGTTATGTTATTAGTGTTGAAAATATTTAACAATAAATATCACATTCAAGAATCCAATTTCCTAAATCAGAATAAATAACAACATAATGATTTGAAGGGACGCTAATAATAAATGACTTTATATAATAATTGACTTTATTGGGGCCAATCACAAAATACAGTAAATAGTGATATTTTATGTGTTAAAATGCCCCAAGGGCGAAGTTCATTGGGAGAATTAAATTCCCCCCATGTTCTTTCACTTAACCCACAATAAATTATCAAAGTTTTAATATTTATTGGTAGACAGAGCACAGAAGTAAAGTACAAATGTGAGAAGAAATAAAAAAAAATTAAAGTACATAAAAGGAAGCGCAGACTATGAAAAATAAAGACAGAAAAGATAAGCAAAAAGAAGGTGAGTAACTAAAACAACAAGAAAAAGTCTAAATTGTAACTAAAAAATTTTGCACAGTTTTTTTAAATTTAAGTAAGCTTGCCTCTTTTATTTCCGACGGAAGGAAATTATACACTTTACCAATATTATATGTAAATGATCGTTTATAACTGGTCAGTTTATGATTAGGAATGGTAATAAGATCCTTCCGTCGGATGTTAATATTATGAACGTCAGTTCTAAAAGTATTTTTTTTATATAAATAAGGAGGTGATTTATACAAGATAATTTTATGGTACAAACAAGCAGAATGGAGGAGTCGTATATTCTCCATATCAAGCCATGGAATAATTTCTAAGGTATAAGTAATATGTTGATTTTTTCTTATTCCAAAGATAAGACGTAAACAAAAATTTTGTACAACCTGCACTTTCCTTGAATACTCTCTAGAAAGGCAAGGACCAAAAACAGCACTAGAAAAATTAAAATGAGAAAGAAAGAACAAGAGAATTACAAAGAATAGTCTCTGAGCGATGTGATAATAAATGCCTAATTCCAAATACATATATTAGATTTTAAATGGCACGTTGAGTGCATTTTGTTATATGTGCTTTATACCTAAGGTTTGAGTCCATGATTAAATCCAGATTTTTGGCTGAGTCACCAAATTCCAACTGTACCTGTCTTATTTTAATGTTTATTAATGAACAAACATCATTCCGTGCATTGAAATTATGTGGCGTACCAAAGAGTATCATCTTGGACTTCTTAGGATTAATATTTAAAGAATGTTCAGCAGCGTAGGTAACAAACTTGTTAAGATCTTCATTTATGTTACCATTAGCTATATCTGTATTATCTTTACGAAAGGTGTAATATAACTGTGTATCATCAGCATAAAGATGATAATTACAATACTTCAATTTTTTTATAATATTGGATGTATAAATAGAAAACAAAAGAGGACCCAAGACGAAACCCTGTGGAACACCACACTTTATTTCCGTAGCATCAGAGTAATTACCACCATTAGTAACAATTTGATATCTACCTTTTAGATAACTTGATAACATCTTAATTGAGTAATCATCAAAGCCAATGAAATGTAATACTGATAACAGAATGTCGTGATCAATAGTGTCGAATGCTTTGAAGAAATCTAAGAGTATCAATATTAAATAATTATTGTTATCTAGAGCAGAAAAAATATCATCTGTGACCTTTAGTAAAGCAGTTTCACAACTGTAACCGCCACGAAAACCCTACTGAAATTCAGGTAGAATATTACATTTATCAAGATAATCTCTAATTTGGAAAAACATTACTTTTTCAAACAGGTAAGATGCTGATGGGTCTTAAATATGATAGGGTTTGCGGAGAAGCAATTTTAGCAAGGGGTATAATCAAGGAAGATTTCCAGGAATCAGGGAAAATAGAGTGTTCAATAGAATAATTAATAATGTGAGTAATCACAGGGATAATAGTAGGACAACATAATTTAAGCATTTGTAAAGAAATCTTGTCAGAACCGTATGCATTAGACTGAATAGAGGTGATTATATTAATGATATGAGTTTCGTCAATAATACAAAATAAAAAACGTTCTGTAACATCACGATTAGTGTGCGTGTTGTAATATTGAGTCAGTACGGCATTTGGTTTACTACTGTTTTTAGCGAAAGATGTAATAAAGTTGTGAATTTCATTTATATCGCTTAAATGAATAGGTAATTCTGATCCGCACTTCTTATGCCCAATTCCACGATTCGCAAGTTCACGATATAAATTTGTGTTTTTGGGATTATCTTTAATTCTAAATTCAATATAAGCTTTTTTCTCTCTAACAACAGTAACTAGATTTTAAGAGTTTTATAATAGTTGCAATGTGCCTCATTTTAAGACATACGAAATCGTCTCAACGCATTATTGCGCAATCTCATCATTAGTTTTAAATTTTCGGTAAGCCATGGCGCTAATTTTTTGACACGAGAGCTTTTAAGTGCAGCATGTAAATCAAATAAAGTCGTTAATTTATCATTAAAATAGGCCATTTTTTCATTGACATCGATGGTTCTATATACATAGTTCCAGTCTATTCTCAGTAAATCTGTAGTGAATTGTTCGTAATTTAATGCCTTGAACGGTCTATATACAATAACTTTTGGTGAAGTTATAGGACGAATTATATTAAGTTCAGAAAAAATAATGCCATGATCTGATATGGTATGATTGATATCAACAGACGAGGTATTAATTAGATCAATATTCGACGTAAGTATGTGATCCAGAGATTGATGCAGTGACCCTCGTAGGTTCATTGACTACTTGGGAAATACTGAAAGAGCTTAGCAAATCTAAATACTGCTTAACAGCAGGTTTTTCCAAATTTAAAATATCTAAGTTGAAGTCTCCCATGCAAACAATCTCATTCGATAAGACGAGCTGCGAATAAAATATCTCAAATTCTGTTACAAAAGCATTACAATCGTGAAGCGATGACGATCTATATAAAACAACAATTATAAAAAAACTTCTGTTTATTGATACTTTTGTAGTCAGATATTCAAAATTAGCAGTTGTTAAACCAAGATTTAGTTTTTCTATTTTTAAATTATTTTTGAAATAAAGAGCAACTCCTCCTCCCGTATTAGTTCTGTCCATTCGAAAAATATTGTAGTCTTCCCGAAATATAATTTGAGTATCAGGAGTATTCACATTTAACCAAGTTTCAGAAACACCTAATAAATCAAAATTTAAATTTTGAAAGTAATCAGTGAAAGCAGCATAATTTCTTAAAAGCGATCTTGTATTAAGATGCACAATTTTTAAGTTACTCATTAGAAAGCAGAAAAGAAACGGTAGCAAAACAAAAGAGAAGAAAAACAAATATATTGAACACCTAGGACGCTAAAAAATTACCGCAGTACAACGCAATTAGATTACTGCAAAACCCATCTGGTCATTTTAACACATGAATCACCCATGATTATATTAGTTTTCAATTTAAGTTACAAAACAAATTTTTGTGTACAACACAAAAAAAATGTAATATTACAAATTACAAAATAAGTTTCAGGAAAAACTAAAGAAATTATTTATTTGTACCAGTCATAAGTGTAAATTAATTTATTAATAATAAATGAAAAAGAAAATTTGTAATGTTAACAAATTACAAAGTAAATTTCAGTAAAGCTTAAAAAATTAATTAAGCAATTTATTAAAAAGTGAATAAATTTAGAAAAAAAAGCAATAACCAAATACAGACAAGACTTATCTGCTAATTCTTGCTGTTACTTCGCAAACGACGACTTACTTTGAGATCCACGTCTTCTTTCGTGTTTCCAGTTGTTTGAAAGAGATTATTCATTTCCAATTTTGAAGATATGAACAGCTTTTCACCATCTGGGAGAAGTACAACCATCTTTCCGCCAGACGTCCATGTGTTCCGAATTCCATACTTATCTCTTGCATTTTTTAACAGATCATAACGGCTGCCACTTAACGATTCAGTTATAACCAATTTAGTTCCTTTTAACAATTTTTTAGCTAACCACACACTTTCACGATCTTTATAAGAAATAAATTTAATTATTATAGCCGTTATATATTACCGTTGCTAAAACCTACAACATAATAGTTTCAATAGACAAAACTAAATCCATGACAATATCAAAGGAGCCCATAAGATGTAAGCTGGAACTGGAGAGAAACATGATCGAGCAGGTTATGTCTTTTAAATATCTGGGAGTTCTCATCACAAGTGATCGAAATGCAAACCAAGAGGTGAAACAACAGGTCATGCAGGGTTCAAGAATATCTAGGTGTTTAAGAGATGTTACATGGAGAAATAAATATATGACAATAGACAGCAAAGTGAAATTGTATTGTAAAGTATCGGCGAATATGGTCGTAGGTAAGAGTGAATTGTTTTGTGGATCATTAATTAAATAGGGCGCCAGTTGTTGTGAAGCAACAACAATTAAAAAAATATTAAATTAAAATTAAACAAAACAAACAACCAAGATACAATGTAACCCAGTATGTATATACTTGGTTTTATACTACAAGAAAAAAATGCTGATAAGCCGGATAACAGGCGAACGTGTTGTTTCGAAGAAAAACTTAGTAATCTGGACTCACTAATACCTCGCTTCGTATCGGGGACGTATGACCCTCCAAAACAGATGCTGTACTATAGTTTACCAGAATAGTTAAAAATCATTTCGTCGGTAATTACTTAATCGTTGGATCCAGTAATCGAATTATCTGTTGTTGTTGAACCTTATGGATAGAGCAGCTGATTTAGAAAGTCCCGATAAAATCCTTCCAAAAAAAAGGTTCAAGGAGCAAGACAACCCCTCACTCGGAAATCCGGAAATCGCCTTATAGAAAAATAAAAACACTATCTAATAATAGCGTTAGAATGAATTATCAATGAATACCTTCCAGTGGATAGGCGACTTCACAACACAGTAACTTTAAATATTTAAATAACCAATTAACGAAACTTTATAATTGGTAAATAAGTTTTCATTAGTATTTAAACGAAATACTACAAGATTCTTGATCCACAATTCGTGCAACCTTATTGTTTGGTAGAAAGATGGCAAGTGCCGTCAAATGTGGAAAACGAAGATATCCAAAACCTTGGGCCCGTGATATCGCAAAACTAGTTTACCTACATTAAATCGCCAATAAAACGTATTTTTAAAATTCGATAATTTTATTCTTGTTATAGTAAAAAGAAATAACTACGAAGACTATTTAATTAGAGTAACTAACCAATCCTACTAACTAGAAAATAAAATAAATCCACAACTCATGTAGCGAGATTTTAGATTGCTACAGTATAAAGCGATAGTAAGAGCCATAATGACATACGGAGCTGAAACCCGCGCTCAAACTACTAAGACAAAACAACTTTTGAGAACAGCCGAAATGGGCACCTTGAGAACAATCATCGGGAAAACAAGATTAGACCATATACGCAATGAAAATGTAAGACAGCAATGCAATATAGACGATATTGTGAAATTCACAAAATACAGAAAAAGGGAATGGAATAGCCACGTAGACAGAGCTGAAAATAATCGACTTATTCGAATAGCACGTGACTTACAACCACCAGGAAGACGTAATCCGGGGCGACCTCCAAAAAGGTGGAGAGAAAGTTGGATATCAACATCAGGCGAAGGACCATAATAAGCGTGAAGAATCACAGGCTACAATGCCTAATTAAAGACGAAGAAGAAGAAGAAGATTATAGCCCGAGGTTGGTTTCTTCCCTGTTTACCAATACGATGATATCTATCAACAGCAGATGATTTAAAGTCATTTATCTTCAATTTATTTTTGCAAATATCAGTGATGATATAATCTTTTTTCTCGGCGACTCCATCAATTAACAGGCAATTTCTTCTTGAATAATTCTCTAGATTATCCATTTTTTGGTCCATTACAGAAATTTGTTTCAGTAGTTCGCCAAAAAGACCAGAAAAGTGATTCTTAAATGTAATAAAGTTTTCAGCGATCTGTGCAAGTGTAATAGGATTTCGATTACCGGATTTGTCCCCAGACAGTGCAGATTGCAATTGGGTTTCGAATTCAGCCATTTTAGTCGAAAACATGGCAGACAGTGCTTGAACATCAATAAAACTCATTTTGCAGTTTGACAGTAACACTTCTCTAATTAAAAAGTTTACCAATTGTTAAGTTATTACTAATTTCACTTGTATATAGGCTCACTCACATAATATTTAGCTTAAAACAACTTAAATAACAAACTATGGACCAGCGGATTTTTGCACGAGCGTGCTCAGTCGGCCATACTTTAATGAACTAATATAAGTTAATCCACAATCTTTCATTTTGCTAAATTTATATCACAGGAATGAAATGATTGAATGAATAGGTTTTCAACTTTTTGTCCCCCCTCCTTCCCCCAAATATGAAATATGGAATATTCCTATGCAATGGTAGTTCTTCTTGCTACACTTTCCTTGCCTGCATGCTAAATCATTCAAAGGTTATTAGTTATTGCAAGAAAATTTTATGATAAATCTCGAACATTAATTCTCCAACCCTTAAACCCTATCACCCGAATTAAATAATGCAAAAGTCTTAAAAATAAAATATTGTATAGGTATTTATAAAAATATATTATTGTTTTATCAAGTAATACAAAAACCACACAAACGTCTTATACTTATCAAAATTAATATTTCAGTTTAATGCTACTTAAGGTCTAATATTGTCTAAAATCCAATCCATGTAATAGTCTACTCTTGTATATACCGCTGGAAATCCATCTTGACCGCAAACACGGGGCCCGAATGACACGATTCCAAACTGTACACATCTAACATCATTATTGTAGGGAAGCGATGTTTGCAAAGGACCACCACTGTCGCCACCGCAAGAGTCGCCGCTGTTTTGCCCACCAGCGCAGATTTGTTTATGATTTATTGCAAGAGATGCTTTTTCATACGCTTTGCGGCAAGTTTCTTCTGTTGTTACAGGCACGTCTACCTTCAGCAAATCTGCACTTCTTCGACCTGAAGATAAGTAAAAGTTTTGGTTGTGCAAGCATTATGTATGATGCTATAAAAAAGATTTAATCTAATGATTATCTTTGACACGCACAAGAACCTACCTGTTTCTGTAATACCCCAGCCCGTCACAGTCAAAGAAGCGTTCTTAAAGCTCTTGTTCCTAACTGCATTCGTTACTGGAAGACATATTGGTCTTGCATTGTCTGAAAATTTAATAAAAAAATTTAAAGCAATGTAAAACTTAGCATTAGATACAATTAATGGAAAGGTCTTACCAACACTGAGGTCTATAGGTGAGACTAAACGTATTAGCCCAATGTCATTAGTAATTGATGTGGCGTTGTAATTAGGATGTGGAATAGCCTCTGCTACTACAATATCTTGCACTGGAGGTGCACAATATTCATCAGCTAACGGATGTTTCTCGCAGTCGATCAGAGAAGAAATGTTATACTCACCAACACGAACACCAATTCTATAAAATCCATAAATAACAATCAAACAACAAAATATAAAAGCCATACTTACAGTTTTAGAGTAGAAAGATTTGTGATGCAATGAGCTGCTGTTAAGATATACCGCTCGTTAATAATCGTACCACCACAGCGAAAATCGCGACTTTTTCCTAAAAGAATGATTAAAATAAGTTTTATTCTTGCTTTAGATGTTTGTATGTACCTGTTTCATAAGATAACAACGCCATCCAAGGAAACTCAAAAAGCACCGTTTTATTTCCACCTGTGATTCGTGATTCGCTGAATTGCAGACCACATTCATAGGGAAGAAGATTTAAGTTTCTATGGTTAGTAACATCAGGTGGTTGTTCAGTAATTGTAGGTGCTCTAATGTTTAGCGTTTTAATTGGTCCCTTTGGACAACACATCTGGACTGAATTTCCTATAAGTCCGCACTGATAACCCTGCAGCGCCTCGATGGCATATTGTGACAATGGTGAAGAGTTTTGCATAAAATCTGTAATAGGCTTACATTCTCTGAGCGGAACGCAAGATCCTACAGCTTTGTCTGGAGTTATGCATCCATCATCAAGTGGTGGTTCAGTTAATGTAGCTGTTTGATTCTTGACCGTTTCTATTGAAATTGAATTCTTTGGACAACACATTTTGAATGAATTCCCAACACCACACTGATAACCCTGTAGAGTCTTGATAGCGTGTTGTGACAATGGAGAAAATTTTTCAATAAAATCCATAATCGGTTTACATTCTTTGATTGGAAGACACGATCCTACATCTTGCTCTGGAGTTGTACACTCATCGTCTGGGGGTTGGTCAGTTGTTGTAGATTCTTCGATGTTTGCCGTTTCTATTACGATTGGACTCTTTGGACAACATACCTTGAGTGAATTTTTAATAACTCCGCAATGATAACCCTGTAGCTTCTCTTTGGCGAATTGTGACAATGGCGAATAGTTTTCAATGAAATCTTGAACAGACTTACATTCTGTGATTTTAATACAAGATCCTACACCTCCGTCCGGAGTTCTGCAGCCATCGTCATCTACTGCCCATTCTAAAAATAATGTTAATTGGTTAGTGTGCAAAGTTAACAAAAAACTAATTAAACTTGAAAAGTATTTCTCAGTAATGTATATGAAAGTTTTTTACAATAGATTTTTTGGTTGAGTAATTGGCACATTGCATTGATGCACATATGAAATTTTGGAGAAGGATTCTTAATAAGGCCCTAAAGAACATTTTAAAATATTCAGTGAACTCAACTTCCGCTATTCTACTACGCTCAATATTGTTGCTCAACCGCCATGAAACCTTCCTCGCATATGCCAGCTGCTTCCTATTTTTCATTTATAATACCATTAGTGCTGAAAGTCATGTCCAAAATTTTTGTAGCCAAATCGCCAAAACAGCCAATTGGAATTGGTATTGGTTAATAGAAATCACGTGACATGTGAATTCAATAGTCAAAATATCATGAAAATTGTCGATTGTGAGATTTTGACCGAAATATATCTTATGGATTTCCACTAATTCCATAAAAAGGTTTTCTATAAAATGATGTTCTGTATGTAGGTGAGCTACGCCTCATACTTCTGAATAGATAATCCGATTTTGATAAGCTTCGCATTATGGAGGTGTATCAAAAATTCACCGACAAAATAATCATTAAAAAAAATCCGAAACTAGAAGCAGAAGTTAGACAGAATTTTTCAGTAGTATTTATTTAAAGCACAGTTTCTAAATTTGAAAACGGAATCTGATGGAAGACCTTATGGTAAATCCGACGTATTTTCTGAACTATCTGGTCTTCAAAATAGAAGCCACTGCGATTTTTTGAAAATTGAGACTTTCACGGCTCATTACTCAAAAACGAATTAATAGACGAGAGTCAAATTTGGTTTCCCAAAAGCCTTATAGAGACACAATCTTACTATAAACGAGAATTCTTAAAGAAATGAAAATTGCGAAGAGAAAAAACTTTTAATGTTTTGAAAATTTTCAAAACAAACATTGGCCCAATCTTATTTAAATTTTGTAAGCTCGTACAGTCGCGAAAAAGCTACATTTTAGTCTGTTCCTCAATTCGCTAATTTCTCTGTTACCCCACTTTGATTTTTTTTTTGGCATATTTACTTTTTGAACTGTTTGCATCTTCTTATAACCGAAGTTTTAATGTTTAGTTATGTTGGAATAATGAAATAGGGATCAATTTAATTATTTCATTACCTGAAGTACTAAAATTACAATTTTCTGTACAAACTATGTTCCTTTTACTATCTGATTCAAGAACCGGCGTGAAAACTAAATAAATAACAGAGAAAACTGTTTTAAAAAAGTTTGGATTAAAAGGATTAAAACCCGGGACGGCGCTAAGAAGACATTTTTAATTGTAATTTTTTTAGTTCCCTATGCATTTTGCATACAGTTAAACTGTCCTGAAAGCCCTTGTATAGATTTTCCAACACACAAAATTCGATTTAAAATGTCTATTGAATAAGCTACAATTTTGAAACTTTGTGTGTTATTTTAGCAACATTATTATCAATTTTATTGCTGTAAAAATGAGTTAACTATCACGAAAGAAGATTAAAAAAGATTTACGTAGATAAAAGCTATACTTCATCGTTTTGGATTTTCCTTTCTTAGAATATTCATTTATTTATAAATAAAGATGAAGAATGCTAAAGAGTTTCGACTTAGATCAATGAGCTTTTCAATTTATTAAAAATATTTACGTACGGCTATAACGTCGTTGGGCAAGGGTAAATAATGCAGATATAATAAACATAGCGAAAATTTGCGTATAGTTTGTAGCATTTATACTATAATTGTATCAAATATTAATTTCCAACCATTTCATTAAATCAATGTTTTCTGTAAACATATTTGAATTTACCAAGTAGGCATGCAAATGCAACTTATCTAAAATCAAAACTTACAAGCAAAATATTTTAAAATATGTAGGTATTACTTACGTGCATCTACTGGCGTAACGAATCCCACACAAATCACAATTAAGAAAAGTTTAGCACTACATAAAAATAGTTTATTTAGGGCCATGCTAATACTATCTGCGGTTGCTCAGTGAGATGATATCACTGACCAGTGAATGTTCTTTTATTTTAAAGAAGCAAGACTTTGTATCTGCGTTATGATATCGATATCGTCAAAAAACGAAGTCAGAGAAATCCCAATACTGTTGCGTAAAGCGATGCAGTAGTATTATTATTATTTTTATGAAATGAGAACACATTACGCTTTATATTCCAATTATATGTATTATCTTATCAGAATTGTAACATTTATTACTGCAGAAATATGTAAGTAACACGCACGATTTCTGGAAGAACTGTAAGTTGATTGGTGTATATCTATCTTCATGTAATTAATAATTAGCTGATTAATTCTGTTTCAAATTAATTTCTTTATTAGGCAGAATACAGTCAAATTTATTGTAAATAAAATAATTCTTAACAACAGGTTTTTTATTTTATCTTTATACGTATTTCGACATGTTGACATGTCATTGTCAGAGACAAAATTAAAAGTAAACGGTTGGTGTTGCTATAGGAACAATAAATCTTCATAACTTGATCTTAGTTTTCTACATCTGCGTCCAGATGACTTGATTTCTCATTTCAAAACTTCCAATAATGGTGAATTTGAGAGATCAATTTGCGCATTTATTAAAAAGGTACAGACTTTAAATGTTTCTGAATTTCAAATGCTTCCATGTTTCTAGTTTATCTAACTTACGTTTATTATCATAAAAGTGTAAAAAATTTATAATGTTGTTAGATGTCATTGAATGATTGTGTTCTAATTATAATAATTGGATTATACAGTCATATTTTAAGATAATGTAATAAAAAAGGAATCTCTTTAGAAGCAGGGAAAGAGTTCTATTATAGAAAAGTTAGTTTTTTATTTTCAGTTATTACTTTCTCAGCAAAGATTTCCAATTATTGTTATTTTTGTAGTTAGTGTGCAAAATTAAAGACGTAGAAGAAGCAAATATTCTGAGCGTATTTGGGAATTTTGGCAAAGTTTGAAGTCTTAGAACCCAAAGCTCCTTGGTAATGCTGACCGTCACGCGTACCCTCTACACTTATCAATTTAGATACCTTCATGCAGAAAAATTAGAATCAAGAATGTCAGTAACTAACAGATAACCCTGCAAAGTGACAGTGTCAGATCGCCTAAAAATAGAGCAGCTATCACCATTAAATATAAGGGATAATGGAAAATAAATTTAAAACGAAGGTGTGCGAATATCTATTAAAGGAAAACAAGTATTTAGAGTAGAACCTTTAATATCTTTTTCACGCTACCGGCAATGTAAGTAGGCCTTACATCCATAGCTACAGGGATCGTAAATGGCTGATAACATTCGTGTACTAGTTACCCTTGACGACGGAACTTAATAGTGTCACTTACATCCCTAGGAAAATAATGTTGAAATAAGAAAAGATTTGGTTTCAATTATGGCTAGAATAGACCACTACATGTTTCGTTCTTGTTTGAACTCATCAGGTGGACATAATTCTAACCATAATTGAGACCAAAAGCAAACAGGCATATATACGCCAGAAAGTATAAAACTAACGGGGAATTAAACTAATAACGCCCTCTATTATGTGCGGCGAGAAAAAGTTGCAAAGCAACAAACCGGCAAAGTTGCGATCGGAACCTGCTAAGCAGGTATCTGCGATCGCACCGGCCTCTAAGCACAAAACACAGAAACGCCCGTGTGGCAAGAAATAAGAAAAGATTTGGTTTCAATTATGGCTAGAATAGACCACTACATGTTTCGTTCTTGTTTGAACTCATCAGGTGGACATAATTCTAACCATAATTGAGACCAAAAGCAAACAGGCATATATACGCCAGAAAGTATAAAACTAACGGGGAATTAAACTAATAACGCCCTCTATTATGTGCGGCGAGAAAAAGTTGCAAAGCAACAAACCGGCAAAGTTGCGATCGGAACCTGCTAAGCAGGTATCTGCGATCGCACCGGCCTCTAAGCACAAAACACAGAAACGCCCGTGTGGCAAGAAATAAGAAAATATTTGGTTTCAATTATGGCTAGAATAGACCACTACATGTTTCGTTCTTGTTTGAACTCATCAGGTGGACATAATTCTAACCATAATTGAGACCAAAAGCAAACAGGCATATATACGCCAGAAAGTATAAAACTAACGGGGAATTAAACTAATAACGCCCTCTATTATGTGCGGCGAGAAAAAGTTGCAAAGCAACAAACCGGCAAAGTTGCGATCGGAACCTGCTAACCAAATCTTTTCTTATTTCTTGCCACACGGGCGTTTCTGTGTTTTGTGCTTAGAGGCCGGTGCGATCGCAGATACCTGCTTAGCAGGTTCCGATCGCAACTTTGCCGGTTTGTTGCTTTGCAACTTTTTCTCGCCGCACATAATAGAGGGCGTTATTAGTTTAATTCCCCGTTAGTTTTATACTTTCTGGCGTATATATGCCTGTTTGCTTTTGGTCTCAATTATGGTTAGAATTATGTCCACCTGATGAGTTCAAACAAGAACGAAACATGTAGTGGTCTATTCTAGCCATAATTGAAACCAAATCTTTTCTTATTTCTTGCCACACGGGCGTTTCTGTGTTTTGTGCTTAGAGGCCGGTGCGATCGCAGATACCTGCTTAGCAGGTTCCGATCGCAACTTTGCCGGTTTGTTGCTTTGCAACTTTTTCTCGCCGCACATAATAGAGGGCGTTATTAGTTTAATTCCCCGTTAGTTTTATACTTTCTGGCGTATATATGCCTGTTTGCTTTTGGTCTCAATTATGGTTAGAATTATGTCCACCTGATGAGTTCAAACAAGAACGAAACATGTAGTGGTCTATTCTAGCCATAATTGAAACCAAATCTTTTCTTATTTCTTGCCACACGGGCGTTTCTGTGTTTTGTGCTTAGAGGCCGGTGCGATCGCAGATACCTGCTTAGCAGGTTCCGATCGCAACTTTGCCGGTTTGTTGCTTTGCAACTTTTTCTCGCCGCACATAATAGAGGGCGTTATTAGTTTAATTCCCCGTTAGTTAAATAATGTTGATTTTAACTGTTCGTTGATATGGTAACCAGCACAGACAACTTAGAATAATGGGGCTTTTAAAAAATAATTCCGATGACAGCTGTCAAAACGAACTTTTAAAAATATGATTAAATGTCTACCTGTAGGCCTACTTACATTGCCGGTAGCGTGAAAAATTTAATAAGTAACACGAAATGTATCGACTAATAACATCCTCGGCAGGCGACAAGCTTCGGCTCCGCCTCAGCTCGTATTCGCTTACCTCGGATGTTATTACGTCCTTACATTCCTTGATACTTAAATAACTATTATTTACCTTAACACGTATCATTGTTTTTCACGGTTAAAAATGACAGATTCAAATGTGGTAACCTTTAACCAGAACTATAAAAGGCTTTATTCAGAAAATTTATTTTAACGGATAAAGTGATAATTGTTACCATTTCGTATAATCGAATTTGACTTCCACTAGGAAGCACCGAAATCCGAAAAACAAGATAATCTCACCTTAAGTGGGGTAGAAATGAATAGAAAAGAGGGGAAGAGATGGACGAAGAGTAGGAAAGAGGCTGATAAAGAAAGAGATAATTTCAGAAAAGAGAAAAATTGAGAGTGACAAAGACAGGGGGGAAGGGATAAAGACAAGAAGAATAGAGGAGAAGAAAGCGACGAGAGAGATAATTGACATCAAATCTCTCAGCGTTAAATTGTAGCTAGTTGCAATTTGCAATAAATAGCGTTGTAAATTACAATAAAAATAGTTTCATTTGTATGTAGAACCTAATACATATAACCTTGATCCTTGTGTAACCTGCAGGAAACCAATTTTGAATTTCAAAAGAGATTGTCTAGAACCAGATATCATAAATTAAAATGTAGCTTTCAAACGACGAGAGGGGTAGGAAAGTGGTTCTCTATTATAATATCAGCGGCCACAAAAAAGAAGCTCAGATTGGTCTTCTATGAATACCAAATAACCGATTTGCGTAAAAGTGATATTCCTAAAAATACCTCCAACCCTCAAACGCACCCCCATTCCAAAAGAAAAATTGTAACAAATTACGAGAATTTTTTTCCTTTATTAATGCAACACCTCTAAACCATCCTTAAGTGCATACCAACCCATCAAAGTTGAAAATTTATAGAATCGACGAAAATCACTCCCTTTATTAAAGAAACATCTTTATCTTCACACTTAAGTAGGTACACCCAACTCCTGAAAAGTAAAAAATTATATAAACGAAGAGAATCGGCTCCTATGTTAAAGCAACACCCCTAAACCACCCTACAGTGCACCCTCAACCCTTTAAACTTGCAAATGTGTGAAAATGATGAGATAAAGGCAATATCACTAAACCACATTAGAGTGCCCCTATAACCGCTCCAAATTGCAACTGTAAAAAAATAGCTGGAATAACCCACAATAACATCTGTAAACCACCCCAGGAGCTAAAGATTGGAAAAAAACATCTTTCAACTACTTTAAAGTGAACCCCCAGCTATTGCAAATTAAAAAAAGTGACGAGAATAAGTCTTACTATAAAAACATCTCTGAACCTCTTTCAAACGAACCCGAACCTACATAAATTTAAAAACAAACTGTAAGAATAATTTTTACTATAAAAGCAACATATTTCATCAAGTGGACTGCAGCCCCTAAATATTGAAAGTATGTAAAAGTAAACAGAACCTTCTCTTCTATTAAAATAAATGATCTAGTTCACCCTCCAGCGCATTTCTAGCCCCTAGGTATCAAAAAATTGTAAAAATGAGCAAAAGCATACTCTTTATTAAAGCAAATCGTTCAATTTACCCTTAAGTGCACCCCAGCGTATTCTAGACTTTTAAGCAAAATCTTTGTTTGAGTGTTCTCTAATGTTAAAGTTAAATGTTCTTCAGGTGAAGTAAAAAAAGATATGCAACTAGTAAAAATTTTAATGTAAAATAAAATAGTGTACATTGGTGTGTTATTTAACCTTAAAAATACAAAGCGACAGTTTTTTCACTAAGTATATTCTTATATCATTCTATTCCTTCGTTAGCGTATTTATAATCAAAAATATTAAAACTCTAACTTATGCTTCAAAATTTTTTACTTTAAACAGTGTAAATCTTCAGTTGAAGCAAAGGAAATTGTCGTCACACAAGAAATACATCAAGTGAATTGTTCGGTGCGTCTAGACGCGTCTGTTCGTTTGTTCAAACTCGTCTAATCAAAAATGAGTTACGAGATGTGCATAAGATTTGGTATAGTAATAGCCTCATGGGAAAGTTTTAATAGAATATTCTATGTTTGGCAAACAAGATTTATTCGCAAATTATTATTTTGTAAAGTCATATAAAAAGCACACAATTGTCTGTTGTTCGTTTTCTTCTTATTAAAATTGAATGTATAATTTGGAGCTATTTAAGGCTTCATATTGTCTAAAATCCAATCCATATAATAGTCTACTCTTGTATATACCCCTGGAAATCCGTCTTGGCCGCAAAAACGAGGCCCGAATGACACAACTCCAAACTGTATATATCTAACATCATTATTGTAGGCAAGCGATGTTTGCAAAGGACCTCCACTATCGCCACCGCAAGAGTCGCTTTTATTTCGACCACCAGCGCAGATTTGTTTGCGATTTATTCCAGCAGATGATTTTTCATATGCTTTTCGGCAAGTTTCTGCTGTGACTACAGGAATGTTTACCTTCAGCAAATCTGCACTTTTTTGACCTGAAAAAATGTTAAAATTATAGCTATAGTTTACGCACAACGTAAAATAAAAATGTATCGTAATCTATTGTTAAGTTTTGACATACCTGTTTCTGTAGTACCCCACCCTGTTACTGTTAGAATGGTGTTGATAAAGTTCATGTTTCTGACTTCTGCCGTTACTGGAAGACAGATTGGTTTTGCATTGTCTGTAAAATCGATGAAAAAAATTAGATATAATTTAAAAGCCCAGAATTAAAATATATAAAGGCTAAGGACTTACCAACAGTGAGGACTATAGGTGAGGCTACACGTATTAGTCCAATGTCATTAGTAATTGATGTGGCGTTATAATTAGGATGAGGTATTGTCTCTGCTATTGCAAGATCTTGTACGGGAGGTGCACAATATTCATCACCAAACGGTTCTTTCTCGCAGTCCATCGGAGAAGATATATTGTACTCACCAACACGAACACCCATTCTATAAAATCCATACATAACAATCAAACTACATAACATAAAAGTCATACTTACAGTTTAAGAGAAGAAAGATTTGTGATGCAATGAGCTGCTGTCAAGATATACTGCTCGTTAATAATCGTACCTCCACAGCGAAAATCCAGACCTCTTCCTAAGAGAATAATTAAGTGAGCTTATCTTTGTTTTAGAGTTTGGCTGTTTACCTGTTTCATACGATAACAACGCCATCCAAGGGAACTCGAAGAGAACCGTTTTATTTCCACCTGTGATCCGTGGCACGCCGAATTGCAGACCGCAATCGTTAGGTAGAAGATTTAAGTTTCTATGGTTAGTAACATCAGGGGGTAGTTCATCTATTGTAGGTTGTTTGATGTTTCCTGTTCCTGATGTAATTGGACTATTCGGACAACACACTTTGACTGAATTTCTTGTAACTCCGCATTGGTAACTCTGTACCGTTTCGATGGTAGATTGTGACAATGGCAAATTGTTTTGAATAAAATCCGTGATAGGCTTACATTCTCTTATTGGAATACACGAACCTACACCTCTGTTTGGTGTTCTACATCCATCATCATCTACTGCCCATTCTGCAAATAATACTCACTGATTAGCAAACAACAATTAAGAAAGTTAAAGATTACAAATTTCGTATGCGTTTCTTAGTACCTAATAGATTTCATATTTAGTTAAAATGATCAGAACGTTGTTCTATAAATATGTGATTATTTAGTTGGAGATTTGGAATACGGTTTAGTCCGCCACCAACCGGTTGAGATAGCGTGTGCCCAAGATGAGACAAGAACAAACTACCCATACGACACGGTGCTGCGAGCCCTAGTCCCTAGTAGTGGGGGGAAACTACCCAAATTTTTACTAATTCTGCAAATCAGCACGCGAGTTAAAACGCTGCTCACACGCCGAACCGCATCAAGGTGACCCTTGTCTGCACAGGCCTACCACTACCACTATGAGTATTTCCCGTGGATAAAATGAGAACTGCAATTCTTGCCCGGCCAGCTACGTCCTCATGGTACCAGTCAAAGTTATTGGTTTGACTTCTGGGCTGCCCCTCACAGTATAGATTACTCGCAGTTGCAGAACTGCCCGCCCATCTTCGACTTGTGTCAAGTTTTACGTGCGTGTATGAATTTCGTTTCATTCACTGTTCAATGACGTCATAGCCTAGAGTGGTTAGTAGTCAGTCTGATCATACTGACCGGTACCTGAATGATGTCGGGAATTTAAGCCTCTGAGTCGACACTTTGCTTATGAGCGTGAACGGAAAACAAAACCACATTTCTAGGGCCTTACTGTTAGCACACATGCCACTCTTCCCTAGATGTCATCTTCGCCTGCTTATTAGTGGCCTCCGACCACCCAGTATATCGCTTAGGTAAATTTATAACTCGTTGGGTGTCCCAAACGTAGTGATTGGGATGCAGTAAAATTGGATAGGGAGCGGAGAGTTTCCATTCGCAGAGTGACGCGTTATCGCTTAGGTGTTTGGCACCCATCCCGAGAGTTGGTGAAAACTCCACCTTGTAAAATTACTCACCCACTCCAGTCCCAGTTAAGAAGAGATGTAAACCTACCAAGCTGAAATCACCGAAGTGACCATTATAACGCTGTCTGGGGGTCACGACTCTAAGCGAGGTAACAGTTCTTGACCGTCCTATTGATACCAAGGTGAAATGCGCCAACAACGTTTCTAACTCAAATTTTCAGCAAAATCGACTTCAACTACGGCCATTATTGTGAAAAATAATATTCGACACATTATGACTACATATACTTGTATGCCCGTACAGAACTTTTGAGTAAATAATTATTTATCAAATATGATTATTTATTTTTCTTGCGGATTTTTTGCAATACGTTAGTATTAGGTATTTTCTTCAATTCTATATTTGCTCTAAGCTACGCTAGCAACACGAAGGAAATGCGACTTTCAAATTTGCACAGCCATTTACAGACAAGGCTACAAAGCAGTTTTTCGTTAAAACTTGTAAACTAGATCTTTTCGCACATTATAGTTTTTTCCTTTCAGTTCTTTTTGTGAAAGTTGCCTTTAAAATTAATATTTTAGCAAAGTACAGCTATAATATTTGCGATTTCTTTTAAGGCTATTTTAATCAAGTTATTATCAATTTCTTTGCTGTTAAATCCCAAGATAATTATTGTGAGTACAAATGAGATAAACATGTTGGTCGAAGGCGAAGGTTTAACAAACATTTACGTAGATAACAGCTACTTTTCTAAATCTTGGATTTTCCTGTCACGTCCTGGAATTTTCATTTACTGAGAAATAAGAAATTAAAATAGTTTCAAGAATTAAAAATATTAAGGGGATTTACAAGTGCATCCATCCAATCATTTTATTTCCATCAAAGGTCAACGATCGTAATTTTTATGAGTTGTTCACCTACCAAAAACTATTTGTCTACGGTGAGGAAGCACGTTATTCTAAAAATTAACAATAATAAACATGTTATTATTGTTGTAGTACTGCCGTTGCCCTAGCGTAAAACCAAAACATTATAATAATTATAGTAAAACTATGCTGACAGTTTGCCGCATCTACGAAAAAAAAATTAAATATCTATTTTCACCAATTTCTTATAATCAGTGTTGCCACACTTCACCTTACAAATACTTAGATAGACACACAAAGTTTCGGTGAACAATTTGGTGTTTGTTTAATAGCTAATAGTTATTGTTCGTTTAATCATCCCATCTTGAATTAAAACTCACAAAAACAGACAAAAAATACGTTTTTAAAATGTGTAGATATTACTTACGTGATTCTGTTGAAGTTACTAATACCACACAAATCACAACCAAAGAAAGTTTAGCACTGTAAAAAAATTGTCTGTTTGAGGCCATGTTGAACCTGTCTGCGGCTGCTCAGTGAAGTTATGATACCACTGACCAACAAACATTTCGTTGTTTTAGAAGATAGACACTGTAATTACGTGATGAATTACGACATCGACGTCACAAATGACGAGATGAAGAAGTGGGAGAAGACCCAGTTTTATAGCGAAATTATAAGCCGATGCAGTAGCATGTTTATTGCGGAATAACAAGAAACGTAAACTTTATATTTATTACATTTACATTTATTAGCTTATCACATTTTAATGTTGAATTTTATGCAAAAACTGGTAAGCACCGATTTGTCATGCGGCATTTCTGGAAGTAAATAATAATATAACATAAATAAGTTATTATGTGTGTATTTACGCAATTCATGATTAGCTGCTTAACTCAATTTCCATTTACTCATTAGGAGATTACAGTCAGATACAAAAGGCGGAAGAAAACGTTTAGAATATGAGGTTTTTCCCATAATAAATCAGAAATTTTGTTAAATCAAACACTGGTGTAGAAATAGCATTTCTAAACAAGGGTGCGGCTGAATCCAGCAATGATTCACGTCCCCTGTTTAAAAAAGCTGAAGTGTGGACTTCGAGTAGACTTTCCCATACTATTTATTAATACTAACCGAATTTTCAAAAGTGTAATTTTTATAATTATAACTTTGTACATTTCACCGACTGTTAGGTTTCTAAGAAAACAAGCTGTATAGGCAACCTTCCATTCCATCCATCCAAATTCATAGAAAGCGCCACAGTGAAATTATAGTTTTCAGAAAAAAATGAAATTGTAGCCAATCTTCTGTTCTAACAGTCTACAAAGTTTGAAAAAGTCGTGTGGGTAGTTTTTGAATAATATTATTTCGAAAATTTTCAAAATTTCAAAGAAGCGCTTTTGCGATTGTTTTCAGATTTTTGAAATTAATTTTGTTTCATCGTATACTACGCAAAGGGCTCTTAAACAAGTTGTAGTTAATCCCGATCAGATTTTTTCGAGTAAGTGGGCGTTAACGCCGAGATTTTCAAAAAATTGTACCGGCCGCTATTTTGAAGCTAGAGAGTTTAATAAAAAAGTTTTTGATTTGCCTTAAGCTCTTCTCTCATTTCACCGCATGTTAGATTTCTAAGAAAACAATTTATATAGGCAACCCTGTCGCTACCGTATAAGAATAGTAAGAACGAAATAAATTTATAGTATGAAGCCGAGCCGGAGCTTTCTTAAAATTATACTGGGTTTGCAAGAGCTTATTTTTAAAGTGTTTGGTATAAGTTTACTTTACCTTGCTCAATTTTCTCTTCTGAGCGTCACTTAGTGGTTTAGCTACATTCATATTTAATAATAATATATACTAGCAGAGCCCATAGGCTACGTTCCCCGATGTTTTTTGGTACCTTCATAGTTCCAATCCATAAAAAAATTGAAAAAAAGCCGGAACATAACCCCAGAAAAAAACCAAAAAACCCAAAAAACAGCCCCGTAAAAATTTAGAAGAAAGCAAAATCCCCATAAAAATCTTCAGAAAAAACATCTCCCGAAAAAATCATATCTCCAGAAAATTACTTAAAAAGAAGCGGAATACAATTAGTTATACTTATCACATGTCCTCATTTCCAGGTAAGTACCTTAACGAAAATTTCCAAGTTGTTTTTAGAACTAATGCACTAAAAAATGCATATAATTCCAAAATTAAATTCGTTCTTATAAAATTTCCCGATATCAGCGAGCTTTATAGCTCAATCATCCTACGTGATTTCAACGTAAATATCAGAACCTGCAAACATAATAAATATCTGCTCGACATGATAATGCATGTGTCGTCGCGACGCGTCGTCAGTAAAAGTATAGTTCCCACACATGCGTCTAGAGTTTGTAGTAAATAGTTTTGTAGTAAACACTTTGTAATAGTAAGCGAAACCTAATCCAGATTCCAGTTTGCAGCCGATGAATAGTGGAATTCTTCTGTTATACATTTGTTTGTTGTCAGCACGATCTTCTTTGAACCGCATTTACGGGTTTTAGTACTTAATTTTAGTTTAATTCTTTTCTTTTATCTTTATTTTATCTTATAGTCTAGGAGCTGGGGCGATACGGTGGGACTGTAAGTTAACCCGATGGCACTATGGTTTATTGTTAGAGGACGGTTCAATGATCAATTCATCTCGGAGACCGAATCTTCGCTCTCATGTAGTTCTCGAGATACAGCCTCCGCAAATTTTTGATTTTTTGACTGCAGGTTAACCCTTTTGAAGTTGCGGTTACTTGAAAAGCATACCATTCTTATACACTTCCACCATGTGCCATCATTTTTTATCGTGTCCGTTTATCGGGCTGGCCAGTTAAAATGGGAGCAAAAATAAATTGCGAGTTAACCCTCCCAAACCTGGTGGAAAATGTTTATTGGTGTTGTCAATTGTTAAGATACCATATGCCATCAAAAGTTACCGGTCCATTTCAGAGTAATTGGCCATTATTTGGTCAGAAAATGGACATTTTCGTCATTTTGTGGCTAAAACTTACGGATTACAAGTTAACATGATGGCACCGTGTCAAATATGTTAGTTTGAAGTCAAATAATAATATATATGAGTGCCATCATTTTTTTTCCAATTCAACCCCTCCCACAACCCCCCAAACCAATATTTATAAAGTTTACACCGAAATTCCTGAAAATATAAAAACAATCCCAAATTGTTATTTAAGCTTTGGTACCGTCAAATGTTGTTTCATCAACAAATTACAAATTGGTTGAGCTATTTACGTGTGTAGCTATACAGTCCCGCTGTGTTGGTTCAACTGCTCTTCGGCTTGCCTTTGCAGAATAATTAATTAATTTAATTTTTATTTTTATTTTTTGTTTATTTTAGTTTAGTTTAGTTTTAATTTAGGCATTTATTATTTTTCGCCTTTTGTTTTATCCAAAGTTGCAGTGGAAGATCAAATGTAGCAGCTACTACAGTTGAACTGCAACCTTGTGATTTTCCCATTCGATTGCATGTTTTTTATTATAATTATTATAATTAATTATTTCTTTTTTCTGTATTATGCTTTGTGTAATTTTTGTTCTTGTTTACGAATGTGGAAAAAATAAAGATATAAATACCCATTTTAGACCAGCTAGAAGTAAAGTACCCATAAATAACCATATTATACCATCAGAAGTGACAGCAATGTAAACTGTTACTGAAAACAATCAATAAACCGAATTGACATGTAAGAGCCCGCGGGTGTTTTATTGTGAGATTTTCTAGAGGTGCAGTATTTGGTAGTGTTGTTATGGTGGGACGGTTACGGATTCAATATAGATACTTAATTAAACCACAATTATATTTTTTATATTTAATGCACGTTCGGGATTGAAACGGAACTGAACCAATAATTATTAAATCCAACTATCTAGTTATTCCGCTGACATGAGCCTTTATGCTTTTAATATTTAAAATTTAAAATATTTGTTTATGATTGTATATTTTGAATTATAATGACCACGTTTTTACTCCTTTTTGGTTTCTAACAGCCCTTAAGCGCCCCGGGCCCCAAAAACTTAGTTTTTTTATTAATATTTTAAATTTTACGCTAACGCCTTTTAGACGTACTTTTGAAAAATTTGAATTTAATTAATTATTTATTTAAAAACGCAAACGTCGATGGTATGCATTAACGAATGCATACAAATTAAAAATTTAAGCGAAGACCAATGGACAAAATACCTGGGTACCCTATATAGTGAAGAAAACAACGTTGATGAGGATCCCCCCAGATTGTGGAAAACAACCAAGCAATAAATCAAACAACATTCCGCCAAAATGAAATAACTGAATCTATGAAGAAACTGAAAAATAGAAAAGCTTCCGGACCCGATAGTATACCTAATGAACTGATTAAATATGGTGGAACAACATTAGCCAAAGAATTAAAAAACTTCTTTCAGAAAATAATAGATAAATCCACAGTACCAGACGAATGGCGACAGAGCATTACAATTCCAATATTTAAGAGAGGAAACAAGAACGATCCCTCAAATTACAGAACCATATCGCTGTTAAATACAACAACTAAATTATTCACCAGCTTGATTGGCGACGAAATAAACAGAATAGTAGGCATAAATGAGGAACAGCAAGGATTTCGTAAAAACAGACTACCGACGCAATATTTATTATACGACAACTAGTTGAGAAATCGCTAGAGTTTAATAAACCTATGTACACATGCTTTATAGATCTAACGAAAGCATTCGATTGTGTACTGCTAAAAGATGTGCTTTAAATATGCCAGGAAAAGGGAATACCCGAAGATTTAGTGAGAGCAATAAGAAACCTAAACACTAACAATACGACTAAACTACGATTACAAGGAAAATACTCTGAAGACGTACACGTTCGTACAGGAATCAGACAAGGAGATAGCCTAAGTCCGCTAATATTTAATCTTATAATGGATAAAATTATCACAGCAACAAAGAACCTAAATCTAGGGTATAAACTCAGCACAGGCGAGATCTCAATTGTATGTTATGCAGACGACGCAATAATTATAGCAGAAAATGAGGACAATCTCCAGCGACTACTACAAAAATTCAAAAGAGAGGCTGAGAAATACAATATGACAATATCGGTAGAAAAAACAAAAAGCATGGTAATAGCAAAAGAACCCCAAAGATGTAAATTAATGGTTAACAATAAAGCAATTGAACAAGTAATGACATTTACATACTTAGGTGTAGAAATATCTAGCTATGGAAATTTAACAAAAGAAATAACTGGCCAAACCATTAAAGCCAATTCAGTAGCAGGATGTTTAAAAGACGTAATATTGAGAAATGAGTTCCTTAACATAGATAGCAAAGTGCGCATATACAAATCATGCATAAGACCCATCATGACCTACGCAGCATGAGACAAGGGCAGACACCAGTAAAACAAAACATCTACTACGAAAAACTGAAATGAGGGTGTTACGCACAATAACAGGGAAAACCTTGCGGGATAGAATTAGAAGCGAAACCATTAGAGAAACATGTAAGGTTCAGGACATTGTGAGATGGACTAGACAGCGCAGGCGAGATTGGAACGAACACGTAAGCCAAATGGACAACAACAGAATAGCAAAAATGGCAAGAGATGGAAAAGTCGGAGGAAGAAGACTACCTGGACGACCATTAAAGCGGTGGAAAGAAAGTTGGCCATCCACATCCCAAGAATAAAGTGCTGGAAATAACAGGCCTTTAAAGCCTAAATTACGACCAAGAAGAAGAAGAAACGTCGATGGTTATGAACTTTTATCGGTTCGATAGATTATTTGTAGTACTTTAGTAATATCAGAAAAAAAATTTAACTATTAGAAAGAAAAAAAAGAAAATAAACATACCTTTTAATATCTACAACGCGTTTTCCGGCAGTTACCTGATTTTAACTACGCCTGTCAATTAGCTCTAGTTAAAAAATATATTTTTTATTCTTTGCAACTTTTTAAATAAACCATTGATATCGATTTATAGCCCGAAGCGCATCTAATCGGGCGGTTCCGTTCTTATAGTTTTTATACAGTATGCGACATCGTAGGGTTATAGGCCTATATAATTTACGAACTGACAGCTTGTTTTCTTAGAAATATAACAGTAGGTGAAATGTACAATCTTATAATTATAAAATTTACACTTTTACAAATAAGGTGAGTATATCTAGTTTGGGAAAGTCCACTCGAAGTTGACACTTCAGCTTTTTTAATTTTGCTGTGTATTACAAAATGCAATTTTGCATTGTAACTAGTATAGGCATAGCTCATAAACCGTTTGTAAAATATCAAATGTTTTCTTTAATTTTATTAAATAAAAATATTATAATTCATTTAAAAAAATAAATATTGTAAGTAGTCTGACATATTCGATTGAAGTACTGTTTCCCTTTTTACTATGCAGGTTGATTCAAAATTCCACGAGAACCTATTAAGCGGTAATGATGGTGCTGTGAAATCACATTTTAATTAATATATCTTCGTATGTGTATTTTGCTATTAATAATTTATGGTTTCACTTGTTTTCGTTTAAATCCACCAACCAGAGTCGTATTTGCGAGAGGGGTGGTCGAGATAGATCAGGTATTTTGTGTACATTTAATATTTCTAACTTTTAAATTGAAAATAGTATTCTGCTTGCCAAAATACATAAAGAAAGGTACTTCTGTCGAAAGCCACAGATTCTAATAACGCTATTAGATATAACTCCATTTGTATGAAAAACCGAGTTGCCATGAAAGTCTGAGTATATCTATCTGAAAGTCTGGGTATTATGCCTCAACTGTTGTTGCAGGTAAGTCCGCCAATGCGTTGTTGTTACAGCCATTTTTTAATTGGTAAGATGCTGAATACACGGAATTACTAAACAACATTTGAATTAAAAGTGGGTAGTGAGAACTCATGTTTACATAGACTGCTTTTGTTTTTACACTGGTTGTAAATTGATTCAAAGTAAATTTGACTTGAGAAAGTACTCGGACTTTCAGCTGGTATCTCGATTTCTCAGAAAAATTGAATTATCTAGAAAGTAAGTGAATTTAACGATATTTTTTATACAAGGTATAAATACGAACTGTGTAGAAAACGAGGTAATAATACGTTAAGAAATACGTCGATCACTCCCACATCAACGTCCTTACTCGGTGGAATTTAATGAAAACAAATGTCACTGTTAATCATTACTAGTTAAGTATAAAATTTGAATTGAATATCTCATTTAATGGCGGAGGTATTAACTAAATCAGCAGGTATAAGTAAAACAGGTGTTTAAACAATTGAGTACCTATTATTTATTTTAGTAAGTATTAATAATAATTTCAGTACACAAACTTTATAATGTATTGAAAAATCACAAGGATAGGTACCACATTGAATGTCTAGTCAAAGTTTAAGGCTTCATGTTGTCTAAAATCCAATCCAAATAGTACTCCGTTCTTGTGTACACTCCTGGAAATCCTGCTAGTCCACAGAAGCGAGGTCCAAATGACGAAACTCCATACTGCACATATCTAACATCGTGATCGTAGAAGAGTGATGTCTGCAAAGGACCTCCACTATCGCCACCGCAAGCATCACGTGGACCTTCACCACCAGCGCATATTTGTCTATAATGTATTACGGCGCTTGAGTTTGCGTATGCTTTACGGCATTTTTCTTCTGAAGTAACGGTAACGTACATCGTTAGTAAATCCGAACTTCTGCTACCTTACATTAAAAGCAGTTATTACCCATTGTCTTAACAAATAGAACTAAGCCGTTCAAATACCTGTTTCGGTAGCACCCCATCCTGTTATCGTGAGTTTAGTGTTGGTGAGATTCTTTGTTCTTAATTCTTGTGATACTGGAAGACAGATTGGTTTAACACTTTCTGAAAATTTAAAGTCTGAAATAACTTAAACGGTCCAACTTCCGAATAGATCTTACCAACACTGGTGTCCATAGTTGTGGCTAAACGAATTAATCCAATATTGTCAGTCAATGCTGTGGTATTATACTTAGGATGTGGAATAACTTGTGCTATCTCAATATCTTGTACAGGGGGTGCGCAATATTCGTCCCCAAACGGTTCTTGTTCGCAGTCACGAGACGAACTAATATTATATTCGCCAACGCGAACACCAATTCTGCAAGGTGTAGTGTAAAACAATTTAATAGCGAAATCGACAGTATAATATTCACTTACAGTTTGAATTTACCTAGATTTGTTAGGCAATGTGCGGCTGTTAAAATATACCTATTACTAATAATGGATCCAGCACATCGAAAATCAGGCCCCTCTCCTGAATAAAATAAAAAAAATAATACCTTATCCTATTTTGGTTTCACATCCTACCAGTTTCGTATGATAATAGTGCCATCCATGGAAATTCGAATAGTGCTGTTTTATTTCCAGCAGTGATATGCGATTTTGAATTCTGCAAACCGCATTCGGAGGGAAGGAGGTTTATGTTCTTGTGCTTAGTAACATCGGGTGGAGGTAGAGGCCCTTTGGGTTTTCCGATTGAAATTGGACCATCTGGACAGCATACCTTAACCGAATCTCCTTCAAAACCACACTGATAACTTTGTAAAACCTGAATGGTTTTTTGCGTCAAAGGTGTTGATTCCTTAATAAAATCTAGCATACGTTGGCAAGCTTTGATTGGTACACATGACCCTACGCCTGTGGATCGAGTGGTACATCCATCGTCGTCTGCAAATAATTATTATTTTCGTTTTTACTGATTCAGAACGTATCGACTATATCCTAAAAAACTCATACTGGTACAGTTATGCAAGTGTGTGATGCTTGTTAGTAAGGTAAAACTTGCAAAATTATAAATTAATTAAATATATACTTAAACTACTTCATGAAGATTAAAGAATGTGTACTGTACTGGCTCAATATTTCTAGCGAAGATTATTTTTAATTTATTTTCCAATGTGCACTGGTAAGGTTCACTGACGCCGTGTAAATGTTATTACCAGCATCTGGTAGAAAGTTAATAGGTTTGGCGTTGAGGAGCCGGGCGGTCAGGCAAATATCTTTTGTGGAAAACACTTACGAACCAGTACCCGAAGGAGAGGTAAAAGGTTTTAGCGCTTGAGCGAGCCCCACTCTGGGTTCTGCCGCCAAGAAGCGGACAAAGACCTTTTGTAAAAAGCATGTACGAGTAAGCATCGTAACGGGACTTACAGGGTAGCCGAAAGAAGCAAGAGTGGGTTCCCATGACAGGTAGAGAGGACACTGCCACCTTCCGTAAAGGTAAACGGATAGACCCTCAAAGGTCTTCGGGGTGTTAAGTGTTTAACCGCCAGTTGAAGTGAAAGGCGATTTTTGGGCGTTAGTGCTGCGCCGTAGAAAAGTATTATTTTTATACAAAAACTAAAATAATTATAGGAAACAATAGTGTGTTTGTGACGTCTTTTGATTCGGGTGCAAAACAACACCCCAAGAACAGCCAGCCAAACCGGAGTACGTCGCGTCGTCAAAGCTTCGAAGTTCCGAAATTCGCAAATCACACCAGCGAGTCGAATCACCTCAGCGATCTAGCGCGACCACGGTAGAAAGACGGAGACATGTCAGTTCGACCACGAGTACCTGCAATAATGCACCGCCTGAAAAAGGTTCAGTTCGACCACCTCAAACCCGCTTAATTCCTCTTACTTATGGTCAAGTATATTATTTATTTCATAAGCAATGGTTATTGTAAACTATTCATTATGTCTTTTCACTAAGATGTTCGAAATATTTCCAAGAACGCTTTTCTAGTATACCGATAAAGGCGGGAGTTGTGTTCAGGCAATCAGTAGAAGCGATGAGGTTGATGAGGACGCTTAGTTGAAAATTAAAACAATTATTCCGTTTGATTTTATTTTTACTTACTTTACCTAAGGTGAAGAAGTAAGTGTGCCAAAAATTGACTTAAAATCTATGCTTAATGAAGTTGTTAATTTTGAGAAAATTATTCACTGCGCTTGTTTAACGATGTGGCAGGCGCGTTTTTAAGCTATGCAGCGGTTCGGTGCAAATCCTGCAGAGGCCCGCACTCCGCAGCGAAGTGACCTACAGACCTAGCCCCTAGCCCATAAAGCCATTAAAAAATACAACAAACATTATAAAATTTACAGAAATTCTATTTTTCTCTTAAAACAAACAAAATTAAACAAAAATTAAACACAGACAAAAAAATAAAGATTAAAAAAAATGCCTAACTTTAGCCGATATAAATTTTTTCGCAATATCTTCTAAATTCAAATTGTTGAGAGTATCTCTTTCGATTGAAAGTATTGCCAAATCTGATGTTCTCGCTTGAGTCGTTGTGCTCCGTAGGTGAATTTTCAATCTACGGAATACACTTCGTTCGTTTCCCTATATCTCCGGAATACCTTGACCGATTTTGATAAGATTTGGTGTGTGCAGGAACCTCACTCTGATTGCCGTACAATTATTAGGAAAGCATATATCGACGGGTTTGTCAGCGGCAGCTGCAGATATTTCAATTGCTTTACTTTCTAGTGCAACATTAAAGCAGTACAATCGTCACACGGTTGGTGGCTTTTTTGTAAAAAGGACCGTTATAATCTGTTTCAATCATCAGCGAATATTGTTATTAATTTTTTGCGAGTAAGATTTAACAATGGTGCGTCCTATGCAACACTCAATGCTGACAGATCGGCAACCTCACTGATTTTAGGTGAAGACTTTGCAAATAACAGAATTATCAAAAGATTCTTTAGAGGCGTTTTCAGACTAAAGCCAACCAAACCAAATTATGACAAAACTTGGGATACTGCACTAGTACTGATCTTCATTACTAAGTTATACCCTTTAGAATCATTAAATTTTAAACAATTAACTGAAAAATTAGTAATTTTACTAGCATTGATTACTGCACATGGGGTACAAACCTTTTCCTTAATAAGCATTGATAATATTACTTCAGTACCTTCAGGCATCTTTAGAAATCAGAATATCGTAATTAATAAAAACTTTAGCACCAGGAAAGTTTCAACCATTTTCCCCTTCTTTATACAAAAACCTAAATTATGTGCAGTAAAAACACTGCAATTGTGTTTTACTTGCAGGCAGTTCTTTGTAAGGTCATTAATCGGAACCGGAATTAGGCCTTTTGTATAGATTTTTTCTAAGCATTTTTTTGAACTTTTAAACACATAGCTTTGTAGTGCATCTAAAGACAAATCAAATGCTTTTTTACCAAATGCTGTATCTTCAACATAAAGGCCGCTGCGAATTTTGTAAAGTTTAAACTTATGCTCGATTACTCAAAAACAAAATATTCAATCAATACAAATTATCATATTATTTGATAGCCTTTAATAAGTGTAATCATCATCATCAAGGTTTAGGCCTTTTGGCCTGTTCCGGCTCTTTATACATTCCATCTTTTCATAGGCCTTCCGACATTTCTTTTCCCCCTAGGTTTGTACTTCATTGCTTTTTGGGGCAGTCTGTTTTCTGGCATTCTCTCTACATGTTGTTTCCAGTTTTCTCTATATTTTCTTATAAGTTCATTTGCACTATCGACTTTTAATTCTGCTCTGATGTCTTCATTTCTTTTCATATCGTTTCTAGTGAATCCCGCTAAAGGTCGTAAGTACCTCATCTCAGCTGTCTCTATTCTTCTTTCATCTTCCTTTCGCATGACCCAAACTTCGCTCCCGTAAAGGAGAGTGGGGATAGCCATCGTTTTATACAGTTTTTTCTTTTTCGGTGTTTCAAGGTTATTCTTAAAGCACTGTTTTAGCTAAAAAACAGTGTTTTAAGAGAGTCTTTTAAAGCATTGTTTTTAGTAAAATTTCACCAACAAAGATTGGTATTCATGATATATTCATGATCAAATTTGGTAAATTTAGTATGTATGCCAACATATACATACTAAATTTACCAAATTTGATCGCAGCAATTTTTTATAACGTTTTTTCATTAATTCTCCTCAATAGAAAAAATAGTATAAAAAACTCGTTTCATAAGGCGTCTTGACGCACTCGTCCATTGAAAAACTCGGTCGCTACGCTCCCTCGTTTTTCAATCTTGGACTCGTACGTTAAGACAATGCCTTATGCAACTTGTGTTTTAATATACTATTATTTCACTTTCTCGGTTGGCTTTTCCTCTTAAAGTTCTACGAATGGTTCCACATAATTGTTGGAATCTCGTGACTTTATGGTCTATATCTTCGTCCCTTTCGTATGAGATTGTACATCCGAGGTATTTGAAATGAGTCACTTGTTCGATTGCTTTATTGTTCAATATCAACTTTGTTCTTACGGACTGTGAATGCCATAGATTTTGTTTTCTTGAGTGATATGGACATATTGAATTCTTTAGCTATGTTATGTAGTAGGAATAATGCCATTTGTACCGTGTTTTCAGATGGTCCTATTATTAATTGGTCATCGGCAAAGAGGAGTGTTGTTACGTTATTAAAATTTGTGTCATTGTTGAGGTTGCATTTTCTCTTCCACAGCCTAATAATTTCGTCAATATATATATTGAATAATACCGGCGAAAGCGGGCATCCTTGTCTTACTCCTTGGGTTATACGTGTCGTATTATGTTTGCTGGTATTCTGACCATTGTCTATTATTATGTTAGTATCCTCATACATATTTTTGATAACTAATATTAAATGTGCTGGTATTCCTTTTTCCCTTAGACTGTTCCATAAAATCCTGCGGTTTACTTTATCGAAAGCCTTTTCGTAGTCTATGAAGACGAGGTGGGTTTCTTTATTGAACTCTCTTCTCTTTTCAATTAATTGTTTGATTGTAAACAAATTATCTATACAGCTTCTACCTCTTCTGAAACCTGTTTGCTCTTCCTGGAGTATATTTTCAGTTATTGGTATTAATCTATTTTTAATAATTGTGGCATATATTTTGTAAGCTGCATTAAGTAAGCTAATTCCTCTATAATTATTGCAGTTGTGTATATCTCCTGACTTATATATGGAATTAACTATTGATGTTGCCCATTCTTTTGGAACCGCATTTTTCCTCCAGTACGCAGTGTATAGTTCCAGTAATCTCTGTTTTAATTTTGTAGAAGCATATTTCAGAAGTTCAGCGTTCATATTGTCTGTTCCAGTAGCTTTTTTATTTTTTGTCTTTTGTAGTGCTGTCTCCAGCTCTTCCATTTCTATTCTATCCACTGTACTTTCATTCCGCCATTCTTCTTCTTGTTGTTCCTCGTCTGTTGTCGTCCAGAGTTCTTTATAGTGCTGGATCCATTCTTTTCTTTGTATCGCTTGGATATCTACAGCATCCTTCTCTTCTTTATTTAGATGTTTTATTAGTTTGTATATATTTCCTTCGTTTTGGTATAATCGATGTTCCAGTCCTGCTATATATCTTTCCCAGTTCTGTCTGTGAGCTTGTCTTACTAGGGTCTTTGCTATCGCCGCTTTTTGCCTGTATTCTTCTCTGGACTCGTCAGTTTTGTGTTGTAGGAATTTAAGATATGTGGTCTTCTTTTCTTGTACCGCGGTCTTTAGTTCTTCATTCCAGATTTGTAGCCCTCTCTTTTTCCGGTTTTTCTTCCTATGTCCGAGAGTTTCGTATGCGACTTTATTTATTACTGTTTTCAAGTCTTCCCATTCTTGCTCTATATCATTTCCCATTCCTCGTTCATTCAGGTATAGATTTAATCTCCTGTCGTAAAGGTTTCTAATTGAGGGTTCTTGTAATAGATGTGTTTTATAGCAGGTCTGAGTTGCCTTTTCTCGCGTTTGTTTATTTTTCTTTAACCATCTGGTCATAGTGATCTGAGCCTACATCGCTCCCTCTATACACTCTTGTATCTCTTACCAATTCGGACGTCTTTTTGTTTGTTATTATATAGTCATTTATAGCCCTATATCTTCTAGCACTCCAGGTATATGTATGTATTTCCTTATGTCTATAAAATGTATTATTGATCCGTAGGTCCTCGAAGGTGCAGAAGTCTCTTAATGTTTTACCGTTTTCATTAATCGTGTGCTCTCCATACCTTCCGACTACTCCTTTTATTGTCCCGTTACCTACTCTGGCATTTAAATCTCCACCCAATAGTATGTAATCATTTTCGTTTTGGTTGTTTATCGTATTTTTCAAGATTTTATAGAACGTTTTGTTTTCCTCTTTTCTTCCTTCTTCCGGTGCGTATACCCCTATCACGGTTAAATAACCACGGTCTATTTTGCATCTCATAGTTATTATACCCAAGTGTATGTGCTAATCCTATTTTTCTACTTTTTATTTACTAAAATTGCTACTCCTGCATTTGCTCTTACTTCTTGAGGTACTCCACTATATATCATTAAATGTTTATTCATATCTATCGATCCTCTCAATTTTTTCTTAGTTTCTAAGTGTAATCGAGTGATTAAAAAACATTTTGGAAATTGTAAATACACTAGCGGCTCAAAATTTCAGCAACTGCGTGATTTTACCTACGCCTATCAATTAGCTCTAATAAAAAAAATATTTTTCATTTTTTGCATATTTTTGATAACTCTATAAATAAAGTTGTTATCACTATTTTCGTGAGCGCATTAACTATCTTAGCGCTGGTTACGTAGTAGGAGCAAGCGCCACCCGTACCTATGTAACCAACGTCTTGAGCCTGCAGCGGGCTTGTACCGGCTAGATTAGATGTAAATTTCCATCACTTCTTGACGCGAGAATATTTAAAAGTAAAAAGTATGGGAAAGTACCAACGACCTGTTTCGCCCATTTTTGTTTTTTATCAGATGTCGCACGCTTTTCAGCGCCTGATTTGCGTTTGTACTTTGATTTATTCTTAAAAGCAAAACAATTATTGCAATTAGACAAAAAAAAACGATAAATGAAAATATTTTTACCATTGAGAAATATCAGAAAACGGAAAACTTTAAGCTCAAACTTTAATTTTAGGTAATTATTGTACTGGGACTCATACAATATTATAGGTATAATACACTAGTACAGAGATGTTACTTCTTTGGTCAATAAATAGAAATATTTAAATATTTCTTACTACCGCTCTAATAATTCCCAGATTTCGTTTTGTTTATTGAATACTTTGACTTTGTGGCGGATCGGCAGAAAGGGTCAAGGGTGCACGTGCGTGGGCCCGATCCAATTCCAGAAACCCAGTTTATTAATACTAAAGTCTAAATAATAAAATGAATGCTTTGCACTTTGCTAATCAAGTCGGCGGTATAACCTTCTTACCTTCCCATATAAGGTATTGCTTAGAAATAAATATGTTTTATATGGATAAAAATTTTGTTTCCTAATACACGGCCACAAGGGCTTGCCAGCCCTGGGGCCCGTCGGTGCACCGCACCGATTGCACCGACGTTAAATACGCCCCTGCGATGTGGCCACATACGAAAATTGTAGAATGCAGATTTCTTCTTTGTCAACCCTGGTACAAAAAAGTACAGAATTTAAGTTTAGTTACAGAATATAAATTAAAAAACATTAAAATGTTATTTTTGTTTAAATTATTTATGGGCTGCGTTTTTGAAAGCGCTGCAAGTTTTTTTTTTAACTGAAATATGTTCAAACATGTCTACTAACGGCAAATTGACAAAATTATGTGATTATATTGTGGAAAATTACATCGACAGAGAATGTAATTTTCCACCAAGCATGCAAGTTTGCACACTGACAGTATGTGCAGGACAACCAATTCCTGTGAATCATTTCATTTACAATTTAATTCTAATTTTTATTCTTCTCGTACAAGTTTATTTAATTTTCTAAATATGCTAACTAAATTCAGCAAATTGTGGTTCAAAAATATTAAAAAGTGTCACCAAAAAAGAAACAGAGTTTCATACAGACAAAAAATGAGGAATACAGGAGCAACGTGATACCAAAATTGGATTTTGTTAAAATTGACTTTTAATTATTTACCAACATGGGTATTAATCCATTAAGTTATACGTGAAACATATTGGAGAAGAGAACTAACTTTTCGGATCAGAATTTAGAAAAGTTGTTGCTGTGTACCTACTGCAATTCTTAACATTTTTTTCAGTTTCATCAAATTGTATCGTGCAGCACTTTTAAAACTCATGACCATTCATATTGTACCATTATGAACGATGTTTTATTTTATTTTACTATTACACAAGCATCAATTCCAGTTGACCAAATAAATAATAACTTATCTACACAAGCTAGCATAAGGTCAAACATATAGATGTGTTACCATTCTAAGTTCCTAGATAATTTGTTTAAAATTTTAGATACGCGCCAACTATACATTTAAAGAAATTATGCCAGAAATTATTATTAATTGATTGCCTCATAATTTATATACTGAATAAATACTACAGTAGAAATCCAAACACTAGACTAGAAATCTGTACTATAGGCCCCATCAATAATGAATTCCGAGAGTTTAAGTGTTACATTGTTAATCGTTCATTAACCCTTCAGTACATTCAGATTTCAAGAGCTGCCATTTCAATTCCCCCGGGAGAAAAAAATTATTTAATTGAAATGTAATTAAAAAAATAGTTTGATACAATCTTGCTTTGATTGAATGCAGTTAAAACTTGATTAAATTAGTTGCAAAACTACCAAAACTTGTATTAATTTATTAAGAAATTTACAAGGCCGTTTACTTTATGTTTTATGTAGACAAGTCTTGGAAATTCTGACACTCAATACCTATCATAAAAATAAAAGTTTCCGTGAAATTGCATCTCAGAAAACAACTCCAATACTGGTTTTTCTTTTAAAAATTTTAAGTTTAGTGTGCAAGTTTTACTTCATACCAATATTTGATATTCTCTCTATATATAAACGGTATATATAAAAGGTATAAACTATTGCATGAATAGGTTTTTAAATCTTGTCTTAAATGCGCCGAGTTTTAAGACAAATAAATTAGGTAAAGTATAATCTTATTCTAACTTACGCGCTTTCGTTGATGTTATTACTCCCACACAAATCACAAGTAGACCAAATTTAGCACTGGGCGATTGTATATCTATATCTATAGCCATTCTCATACTAAACTAATAAGTATACTCTACTCGGCCAATGAGGATCTGATTCTAATGACGCGTGGCAAGATAATCAACTTAGTACAAACTCCACGAGACCTTCCTCGTATAAGCCCGGGGCTTAGAATTATTAAAAACACTCCCTATATTCTTTGAACTTAGATTGTGTAAGATATTTAACAATTTATTGAAGTAGATGAACTATACTGATTGTAATTATTTCAGTAGCAAATGCTTTCTGTACATTTTATCAACGTAAATCTATATCGGAAATCACCGAGTGATTGCGTCAGTGACCACAGCAATGCCGACAACGAGTTGCTAATTTAAACATGTAACATCTACTTCTAAGGGCCTAGGGGGCCTAGGGCCTAGGGGGCCTAGGCGAGTGTAGTCGGCGCTTGCAGCCAAAGTCATAGTGGTTTTCGGGAGTCTGTGGCTATATTTGGCCCGGTGTTCGAATCCGGGCCAGGGCAGTTGTCAGCTCCTGGAAAAGGTGCCTGGACACTTTGTCGAATGCCCACAACGTCGAATCGATTATTTAAGGTCCACAACGTCGAACGTGTCTACAACGCCGAATGTTATTCAATGCCCACTACGCCGAAAGTTCCCACAACGCCGAAAGCTCGGGAGGGACACTTCGCAGAAAGTGTCCACAACGCCGAAAAATATTTGGTAGTGTTCACAAGTCCCGATGGTGCCCGAATAGCATGTTGTTTGTGTAAAACGTCTATAATGTAGAGCTCTGATTAACGCCTAATGAACACTTTGCGGAATGTGCCCACAACGCCGAATGCTTGCAAGGGACACTTTGTCGAATGTGCCCCCAACGTCGAATTCTCGCAAGGGACACTTTGTCGAACGTGTCCACAACGCCGAATGCTTGCAAGGGACACTTTGTCGAATGTGTCCACAACGTCGAATGCTCGTAAGGGACACTTTGTCGAATGTGCCCACAACGTCGAATGCTCTTATTAGACACCGAAAATGTCAACAACGCCGATGAGTATCGACGGGTGATAATTCTTATAACAATTTTCAATTGTATAGTAATAAAATAATTATATACAGGGTGTTTGTTTTTTAAACGATCTACCCAAAATATCTAGTACCTCCTATAAACTGTTTAGTCTTTCTGATACTGTTTTTACAATGCTGCGAAATAATTCAAAAAATTCGACTTTTCTTTAAGGTTATAACTTTTACCAACCCCAGTGGCGTAACGTCACACCCACGCAACCCCTTGTTGCCGGGGGGGGGGCAAGACTTCAGGGGGTCCGGATATGCGTTTATTTTTAAATTTGTGTTTATACAAATTTGCAATTGCTATATACCTAATGTAAGTAGTAGGTACTATTTTATAGTCGTGAAGATAAAATTAGCCTGACTAAACACTTCCGTCTTATTATTTGTCGGTACTTATCATGCATCAATAAATCACTCGCTCCACGATTTCTTTGTGCTTGATTTGTGCCTGACACGTGGGCTTTATAAATGTTTATGTTATAGGTTTATACGAAAAGAGTTCGAATGTAACTTAAGGAGTTTAGTCGAAGAACAAAGAGAATTAACTTTTTTAAGAATTGTTGTTGCTGCAACACTGATATTAAATTAAAAAAACTTAACCCTACACGATGGCCCTCTCGGACGTAAACCATAACGGCTGTTAAATTGCAATTTAAAAATATTATTGCTGTTCTTAATAAAATTATATTAACTTCTGAAAAAAAAAAGGTAAGCGTGTTGAAGACAAAATAATACTATCTAGCGTAGACAATTTTAATTTTGTGTTTATTTGTATTCTTTTAGATTTAATTTTAGGAGAAATTGGCATATCTTCAAAAGTGTTACAAAGTCAGAGTATAGATTTATTCGAAGCTATAAATTTCATTAAGATGCTGTCGTGCCTGCTTGGAGACACTTAGATTCGTTGCGTCACGTGAATGAAACAAGAAGAATATGAAACACTTATAATTTATTTAATCTTTCGTTTGCTATTTACAATTCTTAAGTATAGAAGTTGAACCGATCAGGTCGGTGTCGGAAACCCAAGTGTTTTTCTGTTCACCTGCAGAACTTTGCATCATCCTGCATTTCCGAGGGATGGTCAGTCTTTTATGACCCGACCCTGTACTATATTACTCTGTGCCGCTAACACAGGTGTCTTTACATTTGCATTTTAGGACAGTTTCTTAGAAATGAGGGCGTGAGAAAATGACCATTAACCACGAATATTTGACATCTGCATTTTAAGACAGTTTCTTTGAAATAAGGGCGTGAGAAAATGACCATTAACATGTGGATACAACATCCTCGCTCCCTTAATCGTGAAATAGGACTTGCAATATTTTTGCAATAAAAATGTGTAATACTATTGAACAATTTCTAGCAATCTGTCCACTAAATATTATGATAAAGTAATTGATCCTTTTTTTTTATGAATTTTTAAACGTAATTTATGTTACTTAAATAGTGTTAGTAAAACAAGTAAAATAAATTGAATAAGGAAACAATAGTTGTTAGTAATATTTCTTAATTAAAACTGAGTAACACTAATCGATGTCTTCAAATGTTTGTAACAAAGTTATTATTATAGCACAAGAAATGTACTATGTTTTTGAAAAACGCGCTAAGATTGAATGCACTACAATGTTCACACACTACACAAGAAATCGTTGGCTTTGCTGATTTGCTGCTTT
Source organism: Ctenicera cuprea (assembly GCA_958336395.1). Taxonomy (NCBI): domain Eukaryota; kingdom Metazoa; phylum Arthropoda; class Insecta; order Coleoptera; family Elateridae; genus Ctenicera; species Ctenicera cuprea. The sequence goes on along the minus strand of OY284486.1, from coordinate 69,273,516 downwards.
CCAATTAGATTTTGGTGGATCCTAGATCATAAAAATGCAGCTGCTCCCAGTTTGGTGTAGTAGCTAAATTGTGTAAAATTTGCCGTTATTTTCACTGCAGGAAAAGATAGGAATAGTAGGAAGGTATCATACGTATATAAGATTAATGTTATTGTTAAGTTTTCTTTTCCTTTTCTTTTTAAATTTGTAATTGGTATATTATTCGAAGTTTGAAGTTTCAAAATGAAACAAAGAGCTTTTGTATAAATTATAAAATAAAACTTTTAGTAAGTTACAAAATGTTTTAACCTGTTTGCGTGTACTTTAAGGATACTGTGTCGTCGTTTTATTGAATAATTGACAGCGTTGTGCTTCTTTACAATCTTAAACGGCCCTATCCAGGACGGTGTTAATTTTCGGGATCGACCGCGTCGAACTGTGGTATCGTGTAATAAAACTAGATCACCTGGGTTGAAAATTTTGTTTATAGTTCTCTTATCATAATGTAATTTTGATGTGTGTTTTGATTTTAATATAAAATTTCGAGCAACATCATGTGCAATGCATAATCTACTTTTTAAATCTTGAACATAATCGTCGTATGAATAAGTTAATTGCGGAGGTTTTAAAATATTGGATGGTAGTATTGGTTTCCTACCAAACATTAACTCGAATGGAGTGTAATTTGTTGATGAATGAGGCGTTGTGTTATAACAAAAAGTAGCATATTCTAACCAAGAATCCCAATCTGTTTGATCGGCATTAATAAAATGTTTTAAATATTCAATTAACGTACGATGTGAACGTTCTAACTGGCCATTACTTTCTGGATGATAAGCAGTTGTTTGTAATTTGTTTATGTTTAATAGTTTGCAAATGTTCTTTATAAGATCACTTACGAAATTTGCACCTTGATCGGAAATTAAAGATTCGGGGATGCCAAATTTGCATATAATTTTTGAAACAAATGCTTTAGCGATTGTTAAGGCTTCTTGATCTGCTAACGGAATAGCTTCAGAAAATTTTGTTAAGTCGTCCTGGAAAGTGAGGACATACTTATTTTCATTTTCAGTACATGGTAATGGACCTACAATATCAATGTAACACTTTTGGAACGGTCTAATTGCGGTGTCTGTAATTATAAGAGGACTTTTCTTTGTTTTCTGAAATTTGTTCTTTTGACAAGAAGGACACCTTTTTATGTAATGTTCTACATCACTTTTCATATTGGGCCAATTGTGATATTGTTTAATGCGATTATAGGTACGTGTTACACCCTGATGACCACCTAACGGGGTGTCATGATTTTCGTATAGAATTTGTTTGATTAATTCATCGGTGTATTCTAGACTGTCGCTATAGATGGAAACTTCTATGCAAGTATTTTTGAAAATAAATCTTAACATCATGCGAATGTTTTCCCAAGATAAATTGCTTGCAGAAAATATTTCTTTAGGTATGGCTATAATTGTTATGTATTTGTCAACACAAAAATCTTTTAATTGATTTAGAAGATTCCATGCGGTTTCATTACTAATTATATCATTTTCAGTTTCGATCGCAATGATACTAATAAAACTCTTTGCGTCGTTTGATGTGAGTATTATGTCACCTAATGATTTAGAATGAATTTCAAAGGAACTTAAATCGTAATTGTACTTATCGACTAATTTTTGAGTAATGTTATTAATTGGTTTTAGATCTTTAGAGATAAAGTTTACTAAATACGGTTCTTTACAGTCTAATATTTTTCCAGTAATTTCTATAACTCTATTATTTACAATGAGGTGTGATTTAGCATATTCTAAAAATTCAGGGTAATTAATTTGAAGATCAATTGGAAGAATATAAGGAATGCGACTAAGCGCATCTGCATTAGAATTTGACTTTCCGGATCGGTGAATAATTTCAAATTGATATTCCTCTAATTTTAATCGAAATTTTGTCAATCTGCTGTTAGGATCTGACATATTATATAAATACTTTAATGCTTGGTGATCAGTGACTACTTGAAATTTTCTTCCGTACAGATAAGGACGAAAATGCTGAATTGCCCATACTACCGCTAACATTTCCTTCTGTGGGTTACTGTATTCAATTTCAGCTTTATTTAATTTTCTACTGCAATAAGCTACTGGAAGGTCACTATTTAACTTTCCCTGTGATAGTACGCCGCCAATGGCATATTTACTGGCATCGGTAGCTAATATAAATTCTTCTTTAAAATTTGGATACTGTAGTAAAGGAGGATTTGTTAAAATATGTTTTAATTGTTCAAATGATTCGGAACATTGGTCCGACCAAATATAAGGTATGTCTTTTTTTAGTAACTTAAAAAGAGGAATTGTTATTTTGCCAAAATCTTTAATAAATCGGCGGTAATACCCGCATAAGCCTAGAAAAGATTTTAATTCCTTTTCGTTTTTGGGAATTGGAAAATTTTTTACTGCTACCGTTTTATTCGGATCTGGTAAGATTCCCTGTTCTTTAATTAAATGTCCTAAATATGAGACTTCTTTTCGCAAAAAGTTACATTTTTCCGGTTGCAATTTTAAATTATACTCGTCTAGTCTTTGAAATATTTCGCATAATTTCTTGTTGTGCTCTTGAAGAGAAGCTGCATAAACAACTATATCATCTAAATAGATAAAGCACTTAATACCTTGAAGACCTGATAAAACAGTGTTCATTAACCTCTGAAATGTTGCTGGGGCACCCTTTAATCCCATAGGCATACGATTAAATTCGAAATGTCCTAATCCTGTGCTGAATGCGGTTTTTGATTTATCTTTTTCTGACATTAAAATTTGGTGATAACCGCTGGCGAGATCTAAAGTAGTGAAATAAATGCTTTTACCTAATTGGTCTAGAATTTCGGTTATGTTGGGAAGTGGAAATGCATCTCCTATAGTTACATTATTTAATTTTCGAAAATCAACTACTAAACGCCATTTAATTTTGCCTGAACTATCCGATTTTTTCGGAACTAAAAGAATTGGAAAATTCCAAGGCGATTTTGAAGGCTGAATTACGTTGTCGTAGAGCATTTTATTAACCTGATCATTAATTTCAAGTTTTTGAGCTTCGGGAATTCGATAAGGTTTTAAATGAATAGGAACTATCTCTGATTTTGTTGGTATTTCATGAGTTGTTGCAGTTGTGTAGCTTAAAGTATCACCTGGCAAATAAAATGTTTTGCTAAAATTTTCGCAAATTTCCATAATGGAAGATTTTTCTTCCTGATTCAAATGATCGGTTTTTATTGAATTACGAAGATTTTGTAATCGACATGACTGATTTGAAAGTTTAACCGAATCAGAGGTGAAAAATATTTGATGTTCCGGATAATCGCCTGATTGAATAGAATTACAAGGAGTGAGCTTTACTCTAGGTATTGGAATCTTTACTGAACCTTCATTATTATTTAAAATAGTTTCAACACATTTTCCGTTTATAGGCTTAGTTAGACATGCGCTAATAAAAATTCCGGGATGAGGTTCAAAATTTTCAAGAATTCCTTCTATTTGGGAATCAGTGGGTAATTTTACAAATGTTTCGGATCGCCCCTGTAAAGCTAAAAATTTTGTGGATGGATTTAAAGTTAGTCGAGTATCACCTAATGTTAACGAATTATTGCTGTAATCTATTAAAACTTTATGTTTAATGAAGAAATCGCGACCTAAAATTCCATCGTCTGGTAATATAATGTTGTTTGGTACCACGTGAAAGCTATGTGAAATAATTTGATTTTGAAATTGAATATTTGCATTAACTGTACCTAATGTTTTAACTTTGGTATTACCAATGCCCGAAAATGTGATTGAATTAGAAGTGTGCAACGGTACTTCGTCTTTAATAATGTTTACATGTAATAAACTAACTAAGAGCGGCCGTAGCTCAATGGTAAGAGCGCGGGCTACCAATGCAGCGGATCCGGGTTCGATCCCCGGCCCGGTCGTTCTCCCTCGCAAGGCAACGGGAAACCAGCGAGGTGGATTTTTCCCCAGGAAAACCTCTCTGGAGAAGAAGTGCATGCACTTCCTGTGGTTCGGAGCCCACGTTAAACTGTAGGTCCCCTATGTCTGTCTGTGCAAATTATCTATCGCCGCGCACCAAACGCAGACATAGGAGAGAGGTAGCCAACGCCCTGAATAGGGTATAGCACTACAAGAAGAAGAAGTAATAAACTAATATCAGCACCATTGTCAACTAAAAGAGATTGTTGGTTATTTTCACCAATGTCTAATTTTAAATATACAAATTTTGCGTGATCTTGATTTAGAATTGTGCAACCGATTTGAATGTTGAGGTCGGAGTCGTCTGGCTGCTTGACGGCTCCGGATTCAAGTTTAAATTTTGAATTTGAGAATTAAGATTTCCTGTTTGATTATTAGAAAAAGAATTATTTTGTAATCGCTTAGAATTATTGAACTGACGCTTACGACACTCACTTATGGTGTGACCCTTGTTTTTGCAGTAATTACATACTACATTGTTACTGTAGACGTTAAGTCGAGTTGGAACATTCGAATTATAATTTGAAGGTGAATTGTAACTTGTATGATATGGTCTTGACTGTCCGTTATTCAAAAAACGACAGTTTGCTGTAGTATGATTATTCCTCCTACAGTATTCGCAAAACTTAGGTTTAAAAGGACGAGTATTAGTAACATTCGCACCAGCAGAGTCATAGTGAAATTTAGAATTTTGTTTAAGAATTTCTTTTTCTAACAATAGCTCCTTTTCCTTTTGAATTGCACCTTCTACTGCATCTTTTAGAGTTTTATAATTACGTGCTTCAATTAATAATTTGATAGGATTACTTAAACCAAATATAAATGCATGCAAAGCTCTATTTTTAAGTAATTCTTCAATAACCGGACAAGCTTCAGCAGGCTTGCTTTCACAAGACGCTGTAATTAACGGGTTAATAATGCTTTCTAATCTTTCACTATACTGAGTAATATTTTCGTTAGCTTTTTGACGAATTGCTGATAGATGTGCTTCTAAATGAGGTATTGTACGATTTTCGGAAAAATTTGTTTTCATAACATCAATTAATTCATTTATATTTTTAATTTGTTTATAACGAATGGCATTAAATGCAGGACCCGTTAACTTTGTTTTGATTACATCTAATATAAGTGGTGCCTCAACGGGATTACCACGAGATTTTATTATTTCAATACAATTTAAAAATTCTGGAAATTTCGATTTCGTTCCGTCAAATTGCGGAATCAACTTTACACAAATTTCAAAGGATATATGTGACATGGTTTTTGGAGTTTTGCCAATTTTCATTAACGATAATAGGAAATTGTAAAAGGATACAGTGAAAATAAAATTGCAAACTTACAGTAATTCCTTGGGTTATGGAATCTTCTCGTTCCAACACTAAATTCTCTGGATGGATGTAGATTTGGACCGGCTCGTATTCCGGATGAATTTTTGATAAATGACCAGATGAATTTCTCTGGATGGACGTAGACCGGGATGTTCCGGATGAATTTTCGATAATAGACCAGATGAACTTTACTGGATGGACGTAGACCGGGTTGTTCCGGATGAATTTTTAATAAAACCAGATGAATTTGACACAAGATCCCAACGCTGCCACCAAATATTTGTCGTGCCTGCTTGGAGACACTTAGATTCGTTGCGTCACGTGAATGAAACAAGAAGAATATGAAACACATATAATTTATTTAATCTTTCGTTTGCTATTTACAATTCTTAAGTATAGAAGTTGAACCGATCAGGTCGGTGTCGGAAACCCAAGTGTTTTTCTGTTCACCTGCAGAACTTTGCATCATCCTGCATTTCCGAGGGATGGTCAGTCTTTTATGACCCGACCCTGTACTATATTACTCTGTGCCGCTAACACAGGTGTCTTTACATTTGCATTTTAGGACAGTTTCTTAGAAATGAGGGCGTGAGAAAATGACCATTAACCACGAATATTTGACATCTGCATTTTAAGACAGTTTCTTTGAAATAAGGGCGTGAGAAAATGACCATTAACATGTGGATACAACAATGCCATTAGAATCGTTAAAGGACCATAGAAATAGATATGAAGATATTCGGTTCGAAGCAATTCATATGGCTGAGCAATAGAACACAGAAAGCCAGATCTATCTTTGTTATTAATTGAACACCATGTCTAGCTCCACGTTAACGCGGAGCATTAAAATATTTTTAGATCCACACGAAATGTCATCTGCACGGTCTGACTGTATGAAGTTTATATTACGTGTTTTAGCAACTGCCTGCAACTTCGTAGTGACTCAGATCGACATGCGGCTGTACAGCGTTTTACTACATTATAATAGTTGATGGGTCGAATCTCGGTTGGGACCAAACTTTTTTGTTTATTTTGTTATACTGTTTTTTAAGCAATGTTGTTGGTCTTTACTGTATGCCCGAGGTTATGGTTATGAGCAGTTATATTTTTAAAGAAAAAATACGAAAACAAAGTTGCATTCACTCACTGATAAATTAGTGCGCTGGATTGTGACGTCATCGCGTGGATCCAAAAATATTTTAATGTTCCACGTTAACGTGGAGCTAAAGGCGGCGTTAATTAAATCAATTTTATTAGCCAACTCGAGGCCAATAAAATAGATCTAGAAGACTTGATAAAACATTTTGCTGATACTAGATCTAGAAGAAGGGACTTTCTTTAAATAACCAATAGTGATGTAAAATGACGGTCGTTTACACATTGTGACATCTGACAGTCATTTTATGTCATTTTCGATTTTTGCAACTTTTATGTAAATTCCAATTATGGCAGTGAATGCAGGGTTAAATGTTGAAACACTTAAAACCGTTTTATCCTTACTGTTTTGTTAAATGTTCCTTTTTCCGTTTTTTTTCAAAAAAGTCGTTTTTTTAAATTAATTTAGACTTCTGAATTAATTCGCAGCATTTTAAAAACAGTATCAGAAAGACTAAACAGTTTATAGGAGGTACTAGATATTTTGGGTAGATCGTTTAAAAAAAACAATCACCCTGTATATAATTATTTTATTACTATACAATTGAAAATTGTTATAAGAATTTTCATCCACCAATCGCTACTCATCAGCCATCGGCGTTGTTGTCATTTTCGGCGTCTAATAAAAGCATTAGACGTTGTGGGCACGTTCGACAAAGTGTCCCTTACGAGCATTCGACGTTGTGGACACATTCGACAAAGTGTCCCTTGCAAGCATTCGGCGTTGTGGACACGTTCGACAAAGTGTCCCTTGCAAGCATTCAACGTTGTGGGCACATTCCGCAAAGTGTTCATTAGGCGTTAATCAGAGCTCTACATTATAGACGTTTTACACAAACAACATGCTATTCAGGCACCATCGGGACTTGTGAACACTACCAAATACTTTTCGGCGTTGTGGACACTTTCGGCGTGTGTCCCTTGCGAGCATTCGACATTGTGGGCACATTCGACAAAGTGTCCCTTGCGAACATTCGGCGTAGTGGGCACGTTCGACGATGTGGACCTTAAAAAATCGATTCGGCGTTGTGGGCATTCGGCGAAGTGTCCTGACCCCTGGAAAACTCTTAACATAGAATAGTTTAAGTAGTTTTTAAGCACTTAGTTAAGGTAGTATGTAAGGTAGTACGCACAATGGGCCGACAATGTGCCTAAGTGCTGTAAGACCTAAAATACCATTTATATACCAAGGAACTCGGGCAACAATCATTGCGTAATCAGCTTGCCCCTTACACGATTTTCGGGTCGTTTTTTACCAGACGAAACGTCAATTTAATTATTTATAAATATACTCCTGCCAACACTCGAAACATATTTTTTTTAAATTTTGTTCGGTGAGATATTTATTTGTCAAATAATTATTTGCATAATTTAAAAATGTAGGTAAACGCAAAATTCAGTGCTTACTGATTTTAGTCTGCCTGAGTAAAACCGTTGATTGAAGTATGTAAAACATGTTGCTGGTCCACTTTTTTTCGTTACTTATTTTACATAAAAACCAACTTAACAGGTTTATTAATAAGTTCTAGCTTTACTTCGTTTAAGTTAATTTTAATTTATTGTAAATAAAACAATTCTTAACTTCAACAGGTTTTCTATTTTAGCTTTATATGCATTTCGACATGTTGACATGTCATTTTCAGAGGCAAGATTAAAAGTAAACAATTGGTGTTGCTATAGAAACAATGAATCTTCGTAACTTGATCTTGGTTTTCTGTATCTGCGTTTAGATGATTTGATTTCTTATTCCAAAACGTCCAATAATGGTGAATTTAAGAAATCAATTTGCTTATTTATTAAAGGTACAGATTTTAAATGTTTGTGAATTTCAAATACTTCTAGTATATCTAACTTACGTTTATCATCAGAAAAGTGTAAATTTTTTATAGTGTTATTAGATAGCATTAAATGATTGTGTTCTAATAAGTGTTTAGCGTAACTGGATTTATGGGGGTGTTTATATTTGTAACAATGTAGGTGTTCCTTGTATCAAAATTTCTAATAGTGTGTCCTATATAAACCGAATTACGGTGCGAGCATTTAAATTTATAAATGCCTGATTTTAGTAAAGTGTCTGTTTTTTCTTTAGCATTAAACAAAGTGTTTAAAATGTTTATTGTTGTTTTAAAAGTTATTTTACATTCATCAGATAAAATGAAATACACGTCAATTCCATATTGTGGCAATAAATCAGAAAAAATGACAAAATTATAAACAAACCAAATAATTGTAAAATAATTTTTAAAACAACAAAAAACAATTTAAACACTTTGCTTAATGCTAAAGAAAAATTTACAAAAAACAGGCATTTACAAATTATATTGCTGGCACTGTAATTCGGTTTATATAGGACAAACATTAGAAACTTTGATATTTGGTACAAGGAACACGTACATTGTTACAAATATAAACACCAGCACAAATTCAATTACAACGGTAGTTTACAACTGGCTACAAAAAGCGCAAGATGGGGATCAAGAGAGAATTCTTGAAGAGGCGTACATCCTACAACGGATAGATATAGGCACATGATGATGATGATAAATCCAATGACGCTAAACACTTATTAGAACACAATCATTCAATGACAACTTTTGCCTTTTCCGTGTGTTTTCCTTTATATGCTGGTGAAATGCTTAGAGTCAAGAAGATGAATTTCTTTCCTAGTGGTTACTAATATTTCATTATTAACTACTGGTTAATAATGAAAACAATTGCTACCAATCTTTAAATTCACCATAAACTTTCATGTAAAAATCTTTTGATTTTACTGGTAATAACTGTTCACCAACACTTTCTGCACCTTCCCTAATTTCAGGAGGAGTGCAGTTTTCACTCAAATCATCAAAATTGGACATTTTATAACCACTATTATAAAATATATATTTTACATAAATGTCAATTGAAATTAACTATTCTCTTGTTTTCAAGCAAGGCTACTTTATTTTTGTGCATATTTGCATTTGTAATTTTATTCTTTATTAATGTAAAATCACTTAATTATAAAAGGAATAAAGGTGCTAGTAGTGGAAAAAATAATATATAAACCACGGTAGAGAAGACTTATCAGCCTCGCAACTTATTTCCCTCGATGCTTCGCATCTCGGGAATTAATTCTGCTCGGCTGAGAAAAATGTCTTCTCTACCTTGGTCTATAATATACTATTACTTTCCTATACTTCCAGTATAAAGGGTACATACAGAAAGAAAGCAGGTTACCTGCTTACTGGTAACCGGCGCTGATCGGTGCCGATAATGTGACAATGTTGTTAGACGTGGCTGAACAGAAAAGAAGCAGGTTGTAACTTGTTCGTACTTGCAGTCAGCGCCGACAATTTTACCGGAATGAACTTTCAATTATCGGCAAGTAGGTTTCGGATAAAGATCGTATGAATTTGTTCGAATATGAATATCGATGTGTTAATTGCTGCAGTTTTAAAAAAATCTGCTATATGGGACAAACGAGTAAAGTCCCATAGTAATAGAAATATAGTGGAAAAGTGCTGGCAAAACATTAGCAAGGAAATGGGTGTAGATGGTAAGTAATGACTTTTATAAAAAAAAACTGTACTTATGTATGTACCTTTTTATTTTCAAAAAAGGATTGTCAATTAGAAATTGCTCATCTGAGGAAAAAGATGACATCTTCACTTGATACTAGCTGCTAAAGAACTGGCAGGTACCCGTTTTTATTCTGTGCGGACACCAGCGAAATAGGCGCTGACTTATCGGCGCCGGTTACCAGTAAGCAGGTAACCTGCTTTCTTTCTGTATGTACCCTGGAAGTATTAAGTTTGTGTCAATACATGTTTGGGACTTCCAGGAACTTTAAAAGCTGTCGGTGTGTGGTGTACGCGTAGGTGTGCGCGTGCGCTCGTATGCGTGTATATGTGTCGGTTACGCCTCATAGCTCTGGACCAGATGATCCGACTTCGAAGAGCTGATAATGAAGAGGTATATAAAAAATTCGCCGACAAAATAGGATTTAAAAAACCGAAACCGGAAGTTAGAAATTTTTCTTTCGTTGTATTTCTTCCAGAATTGCAAATTATTTTCATAGTTTTGTAATTTTCAAACGTGTATTTAATAATATTTAATATTTAATAACCGGCTACGCGATTTTTTAATTATTTTTGTAGGCTCAGCTACGATTGTGTCCCAGTCCGATAATTTCTCTGTAACGCCTTCTATGAATTCCTGAAAAGCTAATATTTATGCCCCTGTATTTAATTAATGGCAGTCAACGATAAAACATCTCAGTTTAAGCCAAATTGCTCACGGGTGATAGTAGAAGGAAGTTCACAACTTAATTTTAATGTTCAGCAATTTTTAGAGGAATTAATTTTTGTTCTTCCTACTCTATTCTTGGCAGACGAATTTCACCTGCCGTTTTTGGTTTTTTCTATCCCAAGAAATGTTTTTCCAAAAAATCAGATTCGTGTTTTAGCAATTGCTTCTGCATTACTAATCTACTTGGAACAATCAGAATCAGCTAATCCTAAACTCCATCACGACATAAAGTTTAATATGGAATCGACACGTCTAAGTAAAACAGACGTTTAAAAAATTGAGTATTATTTATTTTAATAAGTATTAGTAATATGTTCATTATATAAATTCACAATCTTATCATGTATTAAAAAATCACAAGGACATTTAAGTTATGTATAAAAGTTTGATGAATTATAATCTGCAGTCTTCGGCTAGATACCACATTATTGTCCAGTCAAAATTTAAGGCTTCATGTTGTCTAAAATCCAATCCAAATAGTACTCCGTTCTTGTGTATACTCCTGGAAATCCTTCTTGTCCACAGAAACGAGGTCCAAATGACACAATTCCATACTGGATATTTCTGGCATCATTATTGTAAAATAGTGATGTCTGCAAAGGACCTCCACTATCGCCTCCGCAAGAATCACTTCGATTTTGACCACCAGCGCATAATTGCCTATAATTTATTACGGCAGTTGATTTTACGTACGCTTTACGACATTTCTCTTCTGTAGTTACGGTAATGTCCACTTTTAATAAATCCGGACTTCTTCGACCTTGAATTAAAAGCAGTTATTAGAAACTTCGAATACAAATAGAACTAAGCCGTTCAAATACCTGTTTCGGTAGCACCCCATCCTGTTACAGTTAGTTTAGTGTTGATGAAATTCTTTGTTCTTAAATCTTGTGTTATTGGAAGACAGACTGGTTTTACGCTTTCTGAAAATTAAAAACCTGAAATAACTTAAACGTTCCAACTCCCAAAAATAGATCTTACCAACACTGGTGTCAATAGTTGAGGCTAACCGAATTAATCCAATATCGTCAGTAAATGCTGTGGCATTATACTTAGGATGTGGAATAATTTCTGCTATTGTAATATCCTGTACAGGGGGTGCGCAATATTCGTCCCCGAACGGTTCTTGTTCGCAGTCACGAGGCGAACTGATATTATATTCGCCAACGCGAACACCAATTCTGTAAGGTTTATGTGAAACAATTTTATAATAAAACCGACAATATAATATTTACTTACAGTTTGAGAGTAGCTAAATTCGCTAGGCAATGTGCGGCTGTTAAAATGTACCTATTACTAATAATGGAACCACCACATCGAAAATCGGGACCATTTCCTAAATAAAATATAAAAATAATACCTAATCTTATTATGTTTCACATGCTACCTACCAGTTTCGTACGATAATAGTGCCATCCATGGAAATTCAAAGAGTGCTGTTTTATTTCCACCAGTGATACGCGATTTTGAATTCTGCAAACCGCAGTCGGAGGGAAGGAGGTTTATGTTCTTGTGCTTAGTAACATCGGGTGGAGGTAGAGGCCCTTTGGGTTTTCCGATTGAAATTGGACCATCCGGACAGCATACCTTAACCGAATCTCCTTCAAAACCACACTGATAACTTTGTAAAACCTGAATGGTTTTTTGCGTCAAAGGTGTTGATTCCTTAATAAAATCTAGCATAGGTTGACAAGCTTTGACTGGTACACAGGACCCTACGCCTCTGTGTGGAGTTCTGCATCCATCGTCGTCTATTACCCATTCTGCAAAAAATTATTGTTTTTGTTTTTACTGATTCAAAACTTATTGACTGCATCTTAAAAAATGCATGTTGGAGCAGTTCTGCTAGAAATAATAAGCTTGCAATGTTATAAAGTAATTAAATATAACTTATACTACTTCGTGAAGCTTAAAGAATGTGTAAATTGTACCAAAAGAAAATGAGCCAAGAGGTTTTTAGCTACCACTTTACTAAAACATATTTATTTTAATTACAGGATTATTCGGAATTATGTTGCAAAATTTGTATGTCGCATTCGTTACGGAGCTACAGCTGCTGAAGGTGGAACAGTCGAATCACGTTTTTCTAAATAACTTTTGCAGTAGTAGCACTAAAATTTTGAAATTCTTTCTCTGAGTATTGCTCATTTTATTTAGTAAGTATTTCTGCTAATTTCTGTTCATTAAGTGCACTAGAGATGTCTTATATGGGGGATTTCGTAATATTTCCTTTTAATATATTTTAGATATTAACAATTGTTTGTCAAAAAATCTTATTCTCCATACAGAAATACAACAAAAAAGGTACTGTTGAAAATGGCTAACAACAGTTTTGGAGATAATTCAATGTTTTTGTAAACTGGAATTGCGTTATATCTAAGATGCCCACACAGTTCCCACAAACTTTGAGGTAAAGTACTACAAGTCAAAACAATGAAAAAAAATGTGTGCCGAGCACGGAAGTGCTAAGTGATACTTCTTAGCGTGTTCTCACTGAAAGTGAGTCAGCGTTAATATTCCTAAATAGCAATATAAATATTTTCTTAAGCTCTTACACGGAGTACATTTTGCTCGTTTCAATTATATAAAACTTTCATATTACAAAAATTTCGAGACAATAAAACGGCATTGATTCAAATAAGCAGATTCTAGATCCAAACAAAACAACTTTGTAATGTTCGTTCATTTGGCTAGCCATTGTGTAGTTTAGGTCAACAAACTTTTATTAGTCATTACGAATATCTTATTTCCAAAATGAATAATAATTGTTTCCGTAGAAATGAATTTTGATAACACCATATCAACCAATTCATTTCTACGATTTATCTATTTTAACTTTTTTCTCGAATTTGTAATGTTATAGTATATAAGCTTTATATTATTAAAACTAGAAAAAAAAAATACCTAACTGCCTAAGAAAATATTAATTCAAATTTAAGAAAATTATTGACGACGTGCACTAAGTAGTTCATTAAGCTCCAAACAATTTTATTAAAAAAAATATTCTTAATAGTTTAGGAAAATAATAAAAGAAAAATACTTTAATTAATCACCCTGTATCAAAGTTTGTACATTCAGAATAAAATGGAAATATTCTAGTTATCTACATCAAATATAATTAAATTTAAAGAAAGATGACTATTACTGGAATACTTTGCAAGTTATAATTCGAATTGCATATGCCAGTAGGCTTGTCGGACATTGAATCACAAAATACACATGTGAATCACTATGTGTATATATTTACCCGTTACCGCTGTTTGTCTTCACTTCTACTAAATTTAATATTTACAAAATTTCATTCAATTACTATATTAAACAAGATATAAGTATAAGAAGAAGCAGAATATTTCAGAATAGCAGTCAGTTTTTGCAGGTTGTGCAAATGCTAAATGAAATAAAACTGGAAATTAGTGTACGCAAGGTGCAGAAATAATGTCGCAAATAGTAGTGGTGCAACACACCTTTAAAGCAGACTTGAGCAACGACAAACGTTGTTACAAAGTTTTTGTTATGTTTTTACTCTAGCTCTAACTTTGTAACAACGTTTTTAGTTTCTCATGTCTGTCTGACAAGTGAGTTGCCTATATACGACTACTGTTTGCGACATTACTTTTGCGCTTTGCCGTACCTGCTAGATTCTATACTGTGAGGATGTCTCAAGCACGCTAGATTTATAGTTCACCCTAATAATGCAGTGGATATGTGACCAAAAAAGTAGAACCTGAAACGGTTGGAAAATCTGTTTCTGCGTTGCTTAATGAAAACATTATACAGAGCGATAAAACAAAACTTAAACGCAGTTGCCTTTTAAACAAGCGCGGCATGTCAATGATTAGACTGCAAATCGTAGAGCTATGAGAATAGTTCTGCGGTTTATTATTTTACCGCACTTCCTCATACTTAACAGTTTTAAACAATTAGCAAGTGAGCATGGTAAATGATTTTTAATGTTTATTACTTTTATTTTACAAACGTACATGATAAATGTCAGTTGTAAACAGTGAGCCAACACACATAGTGGAAAAAATATTAGACGGTTGATTGGTGTTTTTTAAATAAATACAAGTGATAAATTAAAATAAATTAGATAAATGTGGCAAGATAAGATAGTAATAAGAAATGTCAAAAAATTAACAACAAAAAACAGGTCTGACAATGGATTTGAACTGGGGCGACCAGATCACGAGCCCTCGCCTTTACCGCTAAACCAAACCACCGTCTAATTGTTAGTTTTTTCATTATGTGTGTTAAATAAGGCACGGTTTACAACTAGCACTTATCAAGAACGTTTTGAAAATAAAAATAATATATATTACAAACAATTTTTCGTGCTTACTTGCTAATTGTTAAAAATGTTAAATGAGAGCAATTTCGATTAAATCATAAACTGCGCAACTATGATAACTCCACGATTTGCAAACTAGTTCGCTTGATTGGCGACTGGGATTGTTTTTATTTGATCGCTCTGCACAAAAAAATCAATGCTATGTAACTTTTAGTACAGTTTCTAGCCATTAAGGAAATGCCGACATGTTCAACTTATAATATTAAAGAAAAAAGAAAACAGAGACATTTAAAAATTTTATTTTAATATACAGGGTTTCCCAGGAAAGGCGAACTATAAATGCAAATTGCATGGGAAACTATTTTTTTCCAGATTTTATGTCCCCAGGATACTTTGGCTCAAAATTAGACTGAATTGTCGTTACTAGCTGTTATTAGTGTCGTTTGGTAAAAAAAAACTAATTTTTAACCTTTCTAATTAAGCAAAAATCTGATTAAGTAATCGTTCTCGTACATACGTGTATAACTTTAAGGCCTACTATTCCGTGGAGAGGAAATATGTTGTAAAAAATTATTTGATACAACCTTTTGATAGCCGTAGAGGCTATTATGTATAAAACAACAAAGGCTATGAAATTTAGTTTGTTTGCTTGAATTTAACGCAGTTTAAAACTCGGGTTACACAACTTGTTTGCTAATAAGTTGCCATGGGTTGAAGGAATCAATAAAACTAAATTAGTTGCAAAACTTGTATTAATTTATAAAAAGTTTACAAAGCCGTTTAGTTTATTTAGTGCCGTGTAGACAAGTCTTCGGAGTTTTGAAATTCAAAATTAGAAAATAAGCAGTCTCCGTGCCATTTTATTGGATGAGTTTTCGCATATGAAATCGTATCTTAGAAAAACAATTAAATCGTTGTTTTTCGTTTTAACATTACCCAACTTATAATTCTACAGTAATTATAAAACATATAAAATACCTTCTTTTTACGGTTTAATAATTTGAGAGTTTTACTTTATACCAGTCTTTGATATTTCTTCTATATTTAAGTGCATTTCCCTGAAATAACTTTTCTACAAAGCGATAATTTTAAACACCGTAAAAAACGGCTATGATTTGATTTAAATCGCGATTTAAATCAAGTGATTTCTGTAAATCATGATTTAAACCCAGATTTTAAAACCGGTAAACTAAGTGCGTTATTTAGGAAGAATGCAAAAAGTTGCACACCCCAAGTGAAAGTAACTATGGATGAACACAAGGTTCATAAAAATTACGATTAAAAAAATCGAAACTCCTGATTTTTGAACAAAGCAAAAAATACCGCTTTTGCAAAGATTAAAACTTTTTTTTAACTAGAGCTAATGGATAGGCGTAGTTAAAATCACGTAACTGCCGAAAATCTATAGTTGTTGGTATTAAAAGGTATCGTTTTTTTTTCTTAATTTTTAAAATAGTTGAACATTCTTGCTGGTGAAGTACTTTAAATAGTCTATCGAAGTGATAAAAGTTTATAACGATCGGCGTTTCCGTTTTTGAATATATAATTAATCAATTACAAATCTTTCAAAAAACACAATTTGGAGATTAGTAAAAAACAAATTTGTAGTTCACTACAAACTCTATCGGCTCAGAAAGTTTAAAAAAGTTAAGAAAACGATTTTTTTGAAAATTTTCAAAATTTTGAAGCAACGCCATTGCCATCGTTTTCGGATTTTCAAAATTAATTTTACTTCATTGTATACTACCCACAAAGAGCTCTCAGAAAAGTTGTAGCTAATCATGATCAGACAACTAGTTTCTGAGTAAATGGGCGTTAAAGTCGAGCTTTTCAAAAAGTAGTAGCAGCCGCCGTTTTGAAGCTAGACAGTTCGGTAAAAAGTTTTCAATTTGCCTGAAGTTCTTCTCTCAGATTTCCAAAATTTAGTTTTGGAAAATAACGCTACCAAAAAAACATGTCTAACTTCCGTTTCCGGTTTCAGATTTTTTTGAAAAGCTACAATTTTCGATACACCGTATATAAATTTTCGATAAAACGTATATTTTCATTAAAATTTAGATTTTGAAAAGTTTTATGAAATCAGTACTTTACAAAACTTTATTTTCGATGGCGGTAGCAGGAGTGGCAACACTGTTCTATATGTAACCTAGCATTATAATTCATTACACCGGGTGATCGTAAAAAACATCTTTTAGAGCAGGCCATGGCCAAAGTGTTAAAGTTGGCAATACTTAATATAAGCTAATTGTTAAATGTTGACAGCTGTAAAAAAATTTTGTTAGATACATTAAATTAAATGTATCTAACCAAAAATTTTTACAGCTGTCGGCATTTGACAATTGGCTTATATTAAGTATTGCCAACTTTAACACTTCGGTCATGGCCTGCTCTGAAAGATGTTTTTTACGATCACCAGGTAGTTGCATTGAATACCAAAACATCTTGCAAATGTGGCAACGCCTTGGATGAACAGCGGATAAACCAACCACCCTCATAGATAGAGTTGGGCAAATGCAAATTTGCATCTTTTTTCCTATTGATAATAAAATGTTAATTTTTCGTATATACACGTTTCGTGATGTTTAGAGTCATAAAAAGTAAGCATTGCCCTTCCCTCCCCCCTTCCCCCGCACCAGCCGCCACTGGTCAATAGACCCTTAAATTCGGCAGTTAAAAAAAACATTTAAAGCTAGTCTGAGAAAGAACCCCAGAAAACATGTTCCACTTCCAGTTTAGAATTTTTTTACAAAATCACACCACCAATTCACGAGATCAGAAAATTCAAAAGACAACAGAAAATTGTTCTAAACTGCCTTTCTTGAAATTTTGGTATCCCAATATGTTTCCAAATATTAAACTAGTTCTCCCCTCGTCTAGAGAGCATACAACACTTTTTTGGTAATGAAACTGCATGCTGTTCAGATGCGCCCGTGTTATTTCTGCCCGGTAGAGTGGGTCACTTACGTTTCACAAATATACCTATGTATTTGTTAAAAATTGACCAACAACAATTAGGAGATTAGGCTCCTATCCATAGAAATCTCTTAGGACACAACTAACCCACCCTAATCGCTGTTAATCAATTTTTAGCAAATAAATGTATCTACGAGGTGCAAGTGGCCCGCCCACTTAATTAGCAGCTGGGGCGCATATGACCCGGGTGCATCTCCACCAACACCAATGAAACCGTAGATATTAGCCAATTTCCGAGCCTTTCTAGCTCTAGGCGTAAACTACAGTTTCTTACAACATTCAGTCACCAAATAATCAAGTTGGCTGATAACTGCGTTGATTTGATGTTTGCGTTTGTTATAAATTATACATTTATTTAGGTTAAAGCCGTATCTCTAATCTTGCATTCTTCGGCAATGCACTAGATTTACTGTGTATAAAAATACCGCCGCCTTGTCGAACAGAAATGTAAATGTAAAGGCGACCTTCGGAAATTACAGGTGCATCATTGGTCATTGCCGCTTCGATGTGCGGATGAGCCTAATTTTGAAATGTTTTGGTATCAAGGTTGTGGTTTACATTTGTATTGGTGTATTTGGGTATGGATTAAAAACGCATTATTTTGAAATTTATTACAAGACCAAACCTGTCATTACTGCGCTGCACTTATTAAGCATTATTAGTGTGTAGTAGGTACTATTTCTAATGATGATAACATTCACGTGATCTGCTGCATTTTGGGGAAAACATTTCAAATTTTTAATTTACTAAGAATCTGGAGATTTTTATGTATTTCTGAGAACAACTCGTTATCAAGGTTACTAGTCAAATTATCTTAATTAACAAGTAAACAAGTTTTGTTATAAACTCTTTCATTAATAGGTGATGGTGCAGGTTTTTCAATGTCTTAAATGCGCCGAGTTTTACGAAAAATAAATTTTAACTTACGCGCTTTCGTTGATGTTATTAGTCCCACACAAATCACAAGTAGGCCCAATTTCACACTGTACGTTGGTATATCTATAGCCATTCTAATACTAAACTTAAAGTATAGTCGATTGATCAAGTTCTGATTCTACTGACGAATGGCTAGATAAACAAGCTAGCACAAACCAAGTTATAAACCGGACAGCGTCACCACCACTCGCCGCATGACCAGACGAACAGTGGATACAGACAGAGTGGTTTTGCCTAAGGCTACGCGACTCGTACTCGTACTGTTATTAATTACCGATGGTACATGCAAAGTAGTTTTTGCAGGGTTTTCACAGTTTGCTAAGGTGAGTGATTTTGGTTACCACAGGCGCAGCTACTGTTAGAAGATTTGATGTTAAAACCGCAAGTTGCGTGTTTTGATCAAATGCTCTTGAAACGCTTCTTGGGGAAGACCTCAATCTAATATTTTACTGAGGAAGCGCTTGGTATTCCAGAATTCTGAGTAATAATTAAACCAATCTTACCCACATGGGTATTTCTATAACGGTCATCTACTGATCCTTCAATACAGAGCGAAGCACTTCGCCTAGATCTTCCTATACTTTAGATATTGTACCATTACACCTCGGAAGTTGAAGCACTAAAAATTTCAAAAATAGGCAAGCATTTAGGCACTAAAAAGTTAAAACTAGGGACCAAAAATTAAAAACTAGCATTTTTCTTATTGATTTGAACATGAAAATAAAACTAGAATTAAAAATTGACGTATACATATCTATACATGTCCTAAACTTACCGGTTTTAGGTGCCCCACTTTGAGAGTTTACTGCTTTTCTATAGTACAACCTCTCTACGTGCTACGTCACAAAATACTTTTTTTTTTCTGAATTTACAGTTTTGTCACACACCTTACTAACAGTACCACTCAATCACTTGTAAAAAAGGGTTCACTGCCAAATTATTTTACTAATTTTTTTTAATCTACTTATTAAGGCAATATGTACTTTCGACATTATAAAGCGATGTGAACAGGAAGAAGTTCAACATAAAACTGCAATATTACTCTAAGTTATTATCTGAATATCTTCATTTTTGTAACCTAGCTGCCGGGAAGTAAAAGATTAGGCACTTCCTAAAATGTAACATTCAAATTTACAATAAAACTTCTCAGACAACAGGCCTACTAAAATGACCGGTGGTCTAACCTAATAAACAAACTTCGTTTCCGACAAGAAAACTTCGACTATGTTTTAAATAATTTACTGAATGTTCTCTCCGGACAGATTATAAATAAAACTGCCGCTAATGCTGTAAATTCTAAAAAGCGCCAAATTGTGTCTAAAATAAGACCCAATAGGCATTTATATGTAAAATAAACATTTATCAAAAGAAATGGCCAAAATAGGCAGAATTAGGCAGTTTAGGCAAATTCGTCTACCAAAAATTGAGTGCGAGGAGGGAAATTAACCTCCCTAAATATTGCCGTATGTAAAAATTCGTAGCGGCAGCCATTTTAATGCTGAAATGTTCGGAAAAAAGAGTTGAATTCACCCTAAAGTCTGCTATCAGATTCCGATTTCAAACTTATAAAATTTGGTTTAGGAAAAACTGCTAGGTACCGAAAAAACCTTTTGGTTTTTTATTGAAAGCTTATTTTGTCGGTGAATTTTTGATATACTCTCAGCACAGATAATGTTAACACTACAGATATACGACCCCTTATACAATATGTCCGCTCATATTTGGAGGCGAAATTAGCGTTAGTTTGTCGGCAACGCAACAGACCAATTTTATGGCGCTGCTATTGCCATTCGTTTATTACTGTTGAAATGTGTTGGAAACTGTTTTATCGGGGATTTGTGTGAATCTGTCACAGATAACGTTAAAAACCTAACCTTATTTGAGATCTGGTTAAAGCGTGTATTTTATATTTTCCTTGTGTTTACTGTTTACTGAAACTTGATATTTCAGAAAAAGTAAATTATTGTTAAACTGTTGTTTGTTTTTTCTAAGGTTCTCGCAGACGAACGTGTATACCTACGTTCACATTTCACCAAAAGCTAGCTCATTCTAATGTTTTTATCTTTAACACTGCATTCTGCAAGGTTAGGGTTACCTTATCAGTTATTACAGACTGCAGTTTAAGTGCCAGAGCCGAAGACCATAGGTAAAGGTTTTTAAAGCTTTGCCATATGAGAGTGACTTCAAAGTGATGCAATACCTAGATATTTACCTTATTATATTGATTATATTTTAAAACTGTAATATGTAATGGTTCCAGAGGTATACCATAAAATAAATTGTAATTTAAATATATTTTGAGGTTACAATTCTACTGATTTTATTATTAATACACTAGATTCCAGAACTGTATCATACGTCTTTGTAGTCTTATTTACTTGGAGTCTGTCACATCATGAATATAATTTAAGTAGAATTGGCTTCAATATTAATTATTTACGAAAAATTGCGATTTGACAATTAAACATCTCAAATGAAATTGTTAAACATGGCAGATGGCTGTCTAACTTTTGGTTTGAATATGTGCTAAGTAATCTGCTCAATCACAGTCATCTGTGACTTAATTATTTGTGAGAGTACAAATTGTCATTGTAGCGCCATCTTTTTGCAGATTATTCATCATATAAAACAAGCTGCCGATAGCGCACATATTTACCGTATATCTGTAGTGTTAACCTTATCTGTGCTCTCAGATACCAAAGTTCATTAAAATCCGACCATCCGTTCAATAGTTACGATGCACCGCAAACATACCCACGCTCCCACAGACAGATATTTATAAAATCCACTTGTTTGGGTTCCTGGAATTTCAAAACATGTATTTCGGTCAAAATCTCGACTTCCAAAATTTTCATGAAATTAGTAGTTATCTATACTGAAAGTATATGAAAGTAAGCTCAATGTGAAACCAAGTTCCCTAAGAAAGGCAGCTTTAAAAATTAGTGAACTATGAATAAGATAATATTTAACAGCACTCACGTGAAACCGTAAGGTAATGAGATTGGTCTGTCAACAAACAGGAAAGCGGAGAGGTGTCTACACTTCTTAAAATAAAGTTCATATTCGTATTCTACGGATACCAAACAGAGACAAACAGTATGCCCAAGCGGAGTGTTCTTGTCTCCCTTCGTTTATCCAATTATGAATTTGATTGTTTTCCTTTCAATTATAGAATTTTGACATCAAATATGACATAATGGTGTAAACTGTTCAGGTAAATAACCTTTCATTACAAAACGATTTCCTTGATATCTAAGATAATATAAATATTGGGAATTGTCAATACTTGTCTAAAGATTACTGCATAACATTTATCTCATTCTTAGGTGTTTCTTCAAATTAGTTTTTGGAGCCTACAAAACATAAAAAAATTATTAAACTAATATGTTTTAATATTATTTAATGACATGCATTGCTTTCGACCATCTAGTCAGGTACCTATATATGATTTTTGGATAATTATATTGTTCTCTTAGGTATCAAGGAAGTCATTCATATGTATGTTATTGGGTTGCATATTGTTTAACTTTCCGGCTCACACTTTTATATGAACCATTCTGTATGGAAGGTAGGATTGGTATACAATTATTCATTAATAATAATGATACCATACGCTAGTCCGATGCCCTTGATAAGTAAATACGTCCACTGCACTTCATACTGAACGTGGAAGGTTGCAAGAACACAGAATCTATTTTCGGATATGTTGTTTTTCAACTATACTTTTAGACATCGTAGCGTTTTTTTTTGGTAGACTGTAAACACCCATGAATAATCTTGTATGTTAAAGACAAAGAAATGTTGTTGAACAATTATTTAAAAATGCCAGTTTTTAAAGGTAATATTTCAACTGATGTGATTTTTAGGTTGTAAATTTTTTTCTTTTGGAGTATGTAGCTTAATTAGAATCGTTTTGGGTGGGTCAATGCACTCTTGATAGTAAACAAAAATTTGAAAATAACATTTTTTGAATGTAAAACTTTACTTAATTGGCAGAAATGCAGTCAGAATTTTATCCTAATTTGAATACACAAAAATATATAAGGTGTTCCATTAAAAATAAAAAAGTTGATGCCATTTCCGTAAAACCGGAAGTGAAAGTAGTTGAATTTTTAGCTCCTATAATTCGTTGTTATATAACATACTAAAATTGTATTTGTTTATCTTAATAAATAAAAAAAGAAGTGTGTCATGTTTCATTAACACCCAGTATATTGCTACGATATCTTGAAGCTGGTTTGTATTTGTCTAAAAAATAGGAGAGCAAGGAAGAAGACACGGCTCGTCCTGTAAACGGAGCGGCAGGATTTTTTTATTCCTGGAAAGAAAGAGAAAGAAAACCAGTTTTATTGAATAGAAATAGGGTTTTATCGTAAGATAAAACCTATACCAAAACGAATAAAAGTATTTTTAGTCATATTGGAAATATTCAAAAGTAAGATAGTAAAAAAGCAGTCTAGTATGTATTTGCAGTTACAGTGGAGGAAGGTGCGAATAACATTACCAATTTTGAATTAATAGATGGTAATGAGATTGATATTGGAGCATAGTGGTGTGTTTTGAAAATAATCTAACTAGAGAAGAGAGAATATATCATTCAACAGTAATCAAGTTAAGGATATCGACAGTAATTTTGAAGAAACAAAGATAAGTGTGTGTTCAAGAAAAGTAAAATTTTAATATTTCTTGATCCTCTATAAACTAATATAATTTGAAATTGACTTTTAATAAATACCCTTGTAACGTGATATTTGGTTGTGTGTTTCTGTTTTATTTATCTTATCCCATTTTTCCAGAGCTTTATTTATAACGACCCTAAGATTACAAGAATTCATTAAAAGTAAAGTTCGACATTTTACATCATATTATACTAAAGCTAAAATTGCCTCCGTGTAAGTGCTTTGGTACGTATATACCATGCAGCAGTTATTAATTGCATCGTTTCGTTTATCTAAATATTTAAAAATATTCATCAGCGACACTTTTCCTTGAGCAATACTAATTTTGATTCTTTAAATTTTGAATATCAACGAATTAGCACACCATACAAACTTATCGCAAACAGTTTGTTTTCTTTCTTCAAGTCAACCGTTTTAAATTTAGCAGCGCCATCTATCGCGGGCTGATACCAATGCGCTGGTTGAGTTAGAAACCCCAAACCTCGGCATTACTATTGACAATTTGATTTTTATATTGAAATATTGACCATAAACTCGAATAGGTATAATGCATAAATATAACATTTTTATCGAGTTACAATCGACTCGGAATCTTAGTACGAATTAGATCGTAGCTGTACATAATATTTTTAATTGTTGTTTTTGACCATATTAGCAAGTTTATTTTACATAAATAGATGATTAATCATTCTTTACTCGTTTTTCAGTATCTGCATTTATTTATAGAAATTAGCAAAAAATAAAACAGAAGTACAGTGAAATTGTTGAGGTAATTAAACGTTGGACATTTAATAATCGGAATTATATGAAATTAAATAACGCTTATGTTAATAATAACTAATTTGCTGGTCTTAAGTCAAATTAATACTTTTCTTTGGGTGTAGGTAGGTATATAATCTTACAAGGCAAAATTTACTACTACAAACTATAAATGCTTAACAAGGATAATATTAACATAAAAGTAATAGGATGGATTTAAAAACCCGAACGTCATCGGTCAATCTATGTACATATGTATACATTCTACTTCTACACACCTTTACATGGTAAACTTAACGTAATACTAATAAATAATAAATTACGTGTCTAAAGGGGAATCCCTGTGCCATTCACCTTTGGTTAATCTAGAGGCCGCTTCAAGTTATTTATAAATAACTTGAAGCGGCCTCTAGATTAACCAAAGGGAATGGCACAGGGGTTCCCCTTTAGACACGTAATTTATTATTTATTAGTATTACATTAAGTTTACCATGTAAAGGTGTGTAGAAGTAGAATGTATACATATACATAGATTGACCGATGACGTTCGGGTTTTTAAATCCATCCTATTACTTTTATGTTAATATTATCCTTGTTAAGCATTTATAGTTTGTAGTAGTAAATTATAATAGCGATGACGTCATATAATGCGCTATGTTTGTATACACTCTGTACCGCAATTATTAGAGGAAATTATTTCGTATAAAATAAAGCACGTTACTCGATTTGCATTATTTACATATTGTAAAGCCACTGTCCTTCGCCGGCACATATACATTTATTTGTAATATATTCGCAATGTTTGGAAGTTTTTCTGTAGTCCTCATATAGTACAAAAGGTACAAAAACTTTTAACGGTTCCTCGCTTTGGAAGCTCGAAAAACAAAAGTTAATTATAAACATAGTCTTCTATACGTAAACAAATGACGCCATAAACAGCATACGCACTTTCTTGGAAATACTTACCGTATGTAAAATTCGCCGGAGTATATAGCAAGTTTAATTAAAGCAATGCAGCCTTTAACCTATCGTACAGTGGGATACATAATGGGAGCCGAAAAATAAATTGTGCAGTGAGAAAAAAAATTGTTTAGTTAAATAAGTCGCTGTAATGCGTCTTATGCTCGTAAATGCTGGAATGGACGCAGTGAAGCTAATCGACTCACAAAAATTATTTTAAAGCGAGCTACTCCACTTTGCAAGCGGTCTTTGATTGCAATACGTTTCTCTGTAGTGTGAAAAAAATCTGTGCCTCAAGCAATGTTTTCCTTCCTTGTTCTGTTTCCGGGTGATTATATGACGTCTTGACATGTATATCTTGAATCGAAGGTGAATAAATCCCAGTTATATTGTTGCAGCATTTAAAGCATAGGAAACTATTGTAAATAGGACAGAAACTTTTAACAGTTGTTTTTGCAACAATGGCAACATGAGTAAAAAGCTGAAGTGTGGACTTCGAGTGGACTTTCCCATACTAAAACTTATCGTATTTGCAAAAGTGCAAGTCTTATAATTATAACCTTTGCATTCCATCCATCCAAATTCAAGAAAGCGCCACAGTAAAATTAAAGCTTTCAAAAAAAAATCACGTAAATGCCAGAAAACGCGTTGTTGATATTAAAAAGTATCGTTTTATCTCTTAATTTTTAAAATAGTTGAAACTTTTAGCAAATCATAATAAGTACTTTATCCACAACTTACATATTATAGAGGCATAATTATACTATTGAGAGACGTCTTATGGTATTAATAAAACGCATGGGTCTTATAATAGAGCCATAAGACACGTAACAAAATCAAACTATATGTAACTTCCTTGTTAACATTTACATTTAAGTATATTCACATTAAAAGAGAAAAAATATTGTCAGTTTTTACTCACATTCACATTGATATTATTTGTATTTTTCTACTTCCGTCTTTAGAATGCCATTTATCGCATATGTTTCCATGACACTAAGTGACCTTTTAAACACACCTCGACAAGCCGTGACTTTGTGCGCTTTAGTCACGGGCTGAAGTTAGCTCTAGGTTTTTAATCGCAAAAATCAATTGAAAATCAACTGAACATCAAGTTAGTCGTCACTTGTCATCAATCTGTCGAAATAATTAATATTGCTTAAGATAATACAATAATTTCCAAATGTTAGTAGTTTTGTGATGGTCGTAGAAAAAGTATAGTATGCAATTCGTTTTATAAACTTCTCTAGACACTCGTTTTAATAAACACTCGCTCCACTACGCTCCGCTCGTGCCTAATAAAACTCGTGACTAAAATGCCGTTTCTAAAACTTGTTGCATAATATACTATTATGTGGTTTAAGCCGTTTAATTTATCATTATGACAATTTCGACAGTTTTGATTAGTGACAACTTGCTACTCTGATCTTTCATATAATTTAATTAGATGTTTCAAAATGATCAATGTCAGTATTAGTGATCTACATAATTATGCCTCTACAATATTGTAAGTTGTGGATAAAATTTTGTATTGCATTTGTGGATTACCTGCAAATAAAACTCTTGAAAATTTAAACACTCGGCCTTGCGGCCTCGTGGCTAAACTTTTTTGCGAGTTTTATTTGCCTCATAATCCACTCATACAATAAATAACTATTATTACTAAAAATACTCCATAGCACCCTCTATCTTATAATACATCATTTTTACGGTGGGTAAAATACTTATCTACCAACCTTAAAAAATTTGGATAGACTTTTATTCCGGATACTTTTTTCTGTGACTTCTTTCCGGGGACTTTTTTCCCAAGAGACTTTCTTCCGCGGACTTTTTACCAGGAAACTTTTTTCCAGGAGACTTTTTCCGGAGATTTTCTTTCTAAGGGACTTTTTTTCCATGTACTTTTCTTCGTGACTTTTTTCGGAGACTTTTTTGCTAGGTTTCATGTAAATCGTTTCATTCTCATTTTAATAAAAGTTTTTATTACAAACACTAGAGTATATTCATATTTAATAGTGTATTAAATGACATTCAAACTAATACTTATGTGAAATTTCAAAGTCTGGCCCAATCTGCGAAACTGCACGACCATAATATTCAACGACGGCAGAGTTTCATTGAAGAAAAAATTAGCACAACTAAAACAGGAGGAATTACTGGCTTTAATTTATTAAATGCGTTTCCTTCTGCAATAAATATTAATGTACGTATATGTATTTGCTTGTTTTCGCATGATTTAGAAAAATCCTTTTAAGTATTTCTATAATTTGTATTATATTTTTGTGTGTTATATAATAAAAATAATGAGGTATTGCTGAATTGTGTTAATTTTAATATTCTTTTGGTGTCTAATCCTTATTTGTAATGTAAAAGTAGTAAAACAGCGCTTGCGATTTTTGTAAAGTTGCTTTTTGGATATAATTATTATTCTCAGCAATTACATCTCTGTTTTATTAAAAAAGAATAAGTTTCATATTTTCTATAAAAGCAAATTGCGAATTGAAGTGACGTCCTTAGTTGCTTACCTGTAGGTGTCCGTCTACGCAATTCATATTTCTATGATAGACTACCTGCAAGGGTCAAATGATTAAGTGATTAGTTTGCGCGCAATCTATGTGCGCCCATAATGACTTATTCAGGCTTAAATTAAGCTGCTTTTACCTTCTTATATTTAAGCAAATACAATGGGAGTTGGCAAACGCTAAATTCAATCGGCATTTCTAAAATTTGAATTTTCAACTTTATATTAATGAAAAATCAATGTTCGCTAGAATATATCATCATTTAATAATATTTATTAAAAATCTTGAGTTCCCAGCATGTTGTGTTGAATTTTGCAATTGTAAATTTGTGCGTATTGTTACTTATCAGCGTGGTTAATATTTTACTGTTGTGGGCTCTCCTAGTAATGCCTTCATCCCTGTGTAAGTCGTCTGTTCCATTTCTAGGTAGGTAAAGGTTTAAGAAGGATGAAAGCATTAAAATATTGCAAAACTGATGATTTTATCAGGTAATTGACTAACTTAAAATTCCAGAAAGTCGAAAAGATTCGTTCAATACCTCATGTGTACACGTTTCAACAAAAAATATGTAATTAGGCAACTTCAATCGAATTCATTCTGACTGAAAATAAACATTAAATCTTAAAATTGGTAAAATACGCATTTATTACAGAAAAAGTCTAAAATACATATTCAGCTTTAAAAAAGAACTATTTCTAGTAAGTATTACTATATGCTTGTAGTTTTGTATCAACGTTTGGCGCAGAAGCAATCAATGACTTGTAAAGAACGAATCTACACAACGATCTTAAAACTTTGAAATGTATTACTTTGCAGTTTACTCGCTTTTTATAAAATTAACCTGAACTGTACCATTGTTTCTCTACAGGGCTATTACGATACCAACCTACCAACCAGCAATACGACGTTAAAGACAAACCTTTCAGAAAATCGTAGCGGTTGCAATTTTGAAGCTAAAAGTTCCTAAAAAAGATTAAGAACTATCAGATTCTATTTTCAGATTTGAAGTTTTGTTTCCGAAAATAATGCTACCAAAAAAAGAGTTTAATATCCGCTATCGGTTTCGGATTTTTACAGAAGTGCAGAAATTAATTTAAAAAAAAACTGTATTTTGTGTTCCTGGTGGTCTAAAACATGTATTTCCATCAAACACTCGAATTTAAGCATTTCTATGATAACAATATTTCCCTATAATCCCTGTATTGCAGGAAAGTAAATATCGCCCCCAAAGAAAGCACAACCAGCTTGCATAGCTGTCGTGTCTATTTATTGGAACCGTAATAATTGCCCTGTTTTGCGTTTAAAAAACTGATTTTGTGTTTCTAACAATATAACTAAATGGTCTTTTAAATAATTTTTAGGAAAATACATTCGTTCCGTCATCTAATATAATTTATACAGCAGTAATCCCAATTTTATCAACAAACTTAAACATTTTACCTTTTAATATTAACTGAAATCAATATTTCGACGCACTCTTCGATTATAAAAAGTTTACTAAAAACTATTCTGGGCGATAGAGTTTATCAATCAGCATAAGTAAGCAATTTTTTATGTTATCTTTATATTTAGGTGCAGTGATTGATGCCTACCATGTTCAATTTTTATCATTAATAAGAAAGTGCTGAAATTGCCTGATTACCATATGGTAAAATCCGTACTATTTGACATGCTTTCAATATTCCATGGGTTTTATCAGTTAGATAATCGAAATCCCGAGTCTAAAAAATGAGGTGTTACAGACGTAAGCTGCAAAAATAACAATGAGATAAGTACTTCGCTGGACTTTCCTATACTTTAGTTATTGTCACATCATATATGTAAGAGTATCTTATTATTAATGTGTTGTGCTCCAACATTGACTACAATAACATCCCTCTGCTTTTACCACTGTGTCTAGAACATAGCTGCATAAAAGCAGTATTATAAGAACATACTACATGATACTAAAACTTTCATATAAAAATAATAGTATACACCTAGTGAGAATCTTTTCATTTATTCCACTACTGACTACAAAAAGACAATAGTTAGTAAAGCAAATGTACATGTTAACGCATGGGCGTCAGATAGAGAGTGGGAGCGAGTGATATTGAAAGTAAACTGATAGTCCGCTGAGGTCTTTGTGAAGAAAACCGTTTTTTGTGGAAGAACATTCCTTCGAATTAGAGAAACTCAAAAACGGAAGAACAAATTCGTCCACCAAAAATTAGATGCGAGGGGATTAATTGACCCACCCCCCTAACCTAACCTAACCTAAATAATGCCGTATCTAAAAATAAAGTTGAAAATTTTATTCTACTATCATTCATGAGCAATTTTGTTTAAGCAGGAAATTTGTATCGGCTCCCGTTTATTAAATAAGGGTTAGGAAATGTCGATTTTCTAAAATTCATAAAAGGTGTCACAAGGAAGTAGCGGACTGGGACACAGACCAAATTGTTGCTGGTTCATAGCTATTTATGTTTACAAAATTAAAAAGACAATATATCAATTTTTTGAGCAGTATAATTTTGAAAAAGCCAAAACTTTGAGATTATTTTCAATTTGTACTTTTAGTAGTAACAGCAGTTCACAGCAGTAACATTGTACATATTAAATTTTTTATCGATCTGATAACTCGTTTTTGGGTAAATAGGCGTTAAAACTTAAATTTTTAAAAATTCATTAGCGATAAATTTACGATCTAGGACAGAAACCCAATTATAGCTCGTTTTGAGCTCTATAAACTTACAAAATAAAAACAAATCGTGTAGCAGGTTTTTGAGCAATATTTTTTCGAACATTTTCGAAATTTTTAAATTCATAGCTTTTAACTTTTCGAAATATTTGTACATAATAACATTGTGTATTTATAGGGCTATTACTATAAAATATTTAAATTCGATCTGCCAACCTGTTTTTGAGTAATAAGGCACTAAAATTAAATTTTTCAAAACATTGTAGCGGCCTCCATTTTTAAGCTAAAAATTCGTCGAAAATCGTTGAATTTGCCCTAAAGTCTTATAGCGGATTCGGTTTTCAAATTTATACAATTTGGCTTCAGAAAAGAAATGCTAAAATAAACATGTCTACTTCCGCTTTCGGATTTTTTAAAAAGCTTATTTTGTCGGTGAATTTTCGATATACCCCGAGATTCCGAAGATCAAAGTCATTTCTTAAAAACCACTTTTTGATTCCTGGAGGTCCATAAAACATGTATTTCCAGCAAAACCTCGATTTCGAAAATTTTCAGAACTATGCTCTTTGTGTTTGAAGTTTCTTTACAATCACTTTTTAATTAAATAAGCCTTTTTTATTTCCAAATTTAAATATACTATAGGTACTTGTTTGCTAACTTGTTCTTGAGTAAATGTTCAAATTTTAAAAACACTATAAGGTATATTTTTTTCACAAGTAATTTAACTAGTGATCTCGATTTTTTTTATTGTTAATGAGTGCTTAGTTGTTGATATGTAGTCTGTAGTAACAATATTATCACACACATTTGATTATGATGTAATTTGATTATTTTTAATTACAGCTTATTTTATCGGAAATGATCGTCACATTTCGCGTGTTGCAACGCAGTTACGAGCATAGCCTGTCGCCCTTGTCAGTAGCTGTTTTCCCACGAGTTTTTTTACTAATTAATCGCTACTAGTTGTTTTTCTACTAATAAATTGATTTAATTTGGTTGACATGGAAATAACTTGCTTATGTAAGTATTGAAAAAATCATAAGACGTATTCTTGCAATTTTGTAATTATATCTATCCAATTGCAACAATGATCTTATAATCTTATTCATGCAGCGATGCAACTAATGTTTGTATAAATTAAAAACCAAATCTTAATTATCTTTTATGTTCTATTCAAGACATTTATAGTAATTTTATTATTTATTGATATGATTAAGTGTAAGAGCAGACTATAAAGATATGTATTCACAAGACAATTATTATTATTATTATTATTATTATAATTGACTATTTAGGGACAAACTGTATTTAATAAATAACGTAGATATATTTTACATGCCCTTCAAGCAAATAGTAATACAGATAATAATATAAGACTAGGTTGTAACCAGTGATATTCCCAGTGCCATGTAATTAGAACTTTCTGTATGGTTATTCGTTAAACAAATAAGCAAATAAAATAAAAAAAAAATTGTTGGCTCAATACTGTAATTTTAAGTGTAGAAGTGAAAGTTTCGTAATTAATATTGACAATGAATTGATTTTAATATTTTTTTCGTGTCCATTCTTCGATTTTTGTGGAAGTTGAATTATAGCGGTAAATAACATTTAATGACCTAATTTTGAACTTTATCAGCATGTTTCGTTTACACAAATAAATGAATAATTAAACAACGCATATCTTAATGACAACTAATTTATTGGTAATTAAATTAAATTAATAATTTTCTTTGGATGTATATAATCTCAGAAGACAAAAGTTTCTTCTATAAACTTTAAATGCTTAACAAGGATAATATTAACATAAAACTAATAAGACGGATTGAAAATCTCGAACGTCAGCCATCAATCTATGTACCTATACATTCTACTCTACACATCTTTACATGATAAGATTCTTGTAATAAATAATAAATAACATGTCTAACGGGGAAACCCCTTTGCTATTCAACTTTAGTTAATCCAGAGGCGGCTTCAAGTTATTTAATAGCCACATCATAAAATGCGCTATGTTTGTGTATACTCCGGGCTGTCCACCTATACCGCAATATTTAGGGCCGTAGGAAACTATTCCGTATTGAATAAAGCGGGTTACTCCATTTTCATTAACAATATATTGCAAAGGGCCGCCACTGTCCCCAGCACAGGAATCTTTTCCAAGTTTCCCACCAGCACATATATGTTTGTTCGTAACATATTTGTAATGTTTGGACGTTTTTCTACACTCCTCGTTTGATACAATAGGAACAGAAACTTTTAACAGTTCTTCGCTTTGGAAACCTGAAAAAAATAATTTTATTATACACATCTTCTATATAAGCAAATCATACGCACCGCTTTCTGTAACTCCCCATCCAGAAACAATTGCATATTTGTCATGCAAATTAGTTTTTGCTATTTCCCCAAGTGGTAAGCAAATGGGTTGTATATTTTCTGAAAAAAAAAACATGATTTAATTAGGATTTTAACAAGAGCTAATAATTAAAATTGCCGTTACAGTCACGGCTTTTCCACAACATTTCTTAAAATCGTATTTGTTGATTCCATGAATTACTTACCGTATGTGAAATTCGCCGGAGTAGCTAGTCTAATTAATGCTATGTCGTTTTCCTTTGTTATTCTATTGTATTCCGGGTGAACTATGACGTCTTCGACATAGAAATCTTGAACCGGAGGTGAACAAATCCCGGTTATATCATCGCAGTCCTTTTCGGTGTTCATGTTGTGTTCTCCCAACCGAACACCCGCTCTGAGTATTAAAACAAAAATAAGATAAATAGCGTATTATTACAGCTAAATAAAGCAATAGATGTTACAAACAAACAGATGATTTAATGTTATTTGCATGAATTTGAAATTTTAGTTTTATGGGCCGGATAGAGCTTGAAATAAATGAACCTAAAACTGTTAAAAGACAGCCTGTTTCAGCTGGTTCTGCTGTAGCTTTGTTTAGATATGAATTTGAGTTACAACTCAAAATATTATTGTAATAAAATTTATAAAAATAATTTACAAAATCGAGTCTGTTAAAAATAGGGCCATACCAGTTTACTTTATTTCACATGAAATTTTCACTCATTGCGTCCTAAAATAAGACATCCTAACCGTTCAGTGCAGTGGTTTCACAAAACAGAAAACATGGTTGAGATAAAAGTGATTTTTTTGAAAAGTGTGCTAATTGTAATATAGTAGGAGACACAAAATCAAAATTGTTTTCGTAAAGGCCAAAGAAAAATATGAAAGCTGCAATATTAAAACTATGAAGAATCTCCATCACGTGACTAAATGGCAGTTGTCAGCAGTGGTCTGTAGGGTAAACAAAGAGTTTTAGAAATCTAGGAAAAAGTCACCGGAAAAAGACACGAAAAAAAAATCCATGAGAAAAAAGTCCCCTGGAAAGAAAGTCTCCGGAAAAAAGTTGCCGGAAAGAAATCTCTTGGAAAAAAGTCTCCGGAAAAAAGTCTCTTGGAAAAAGTCCCCGATAAAAAGTCACAGTAAAGACGTCCCTGGAATAAAAGTCTCTAGGGAAAAAACCTGAAAAGCTTTAAAAAGAAAGGCAAAACTGCTTAATATAAAATAAGTTAAGATAAACTTGCATTTTTTTATAGTGTTCATCGTTGGAAGTGAGTTTATTAAAAAGTTTATACTTTGATTATACCGGTAAATTCAGGGCTAGTTGAATAGCTAGATTATTATTAATATAATAAAAAAACTGATACAGTTTCTGGGCACAAAACCAAAATTACCGACTGCCGGTTTAACTGAAAAGCGGTTCTATCTTTGACTTTTGAAATGGAACACTGTATTTTTTAGGTTAATTCAATCGCATTTTTACTGCATACTGTACATTAATTTAATAATGAACAAAAAATATCTATTGACAAAAGTCGCTACATTAAGATATTTAAAAGTGATGTTGAAAGGGCTACTGGATATGAAAATCAGGTAAAGTCATTTATTTTAACCGACTCTTATGGGGCTTCAATATCCAACACTATTTTTGGTGACTGTTTTCCGGAGATTTTCTTTCCAAGGGATTTTTTTTGGGGGCTCTTTTTCCATGGGACTATTTTCCATAGGACTTTTTTCCGGGACCTTTTTTCCTGGAGTTTTTTTCCGGAAACTTTTTTCCCGGAGACTTTTTCCGGAGACTTTTTCCTGGAGACTTTTTTCCGGGGACTTTTTTCCGTTACTTTTTATCCGCCTACCGAGTTTCAGCCTATGCAGCATAGCAATTTATATCTTAGTTTTTATATCTTCCTGGTAGGTGAAATTTAGAGAAAATCGTTAATAGACGTTAATTAAACAATGATAACGATTGCAACATGACCTAACGATCGAATCAGCTGGAATTGCTAAACAGGTTCACTTTTAATTTTGTATTTTCTTAGATAAACTTCAAAATACCACTTCTTCACACTGCATTTGCACCGTAGAGGTTTTAAACTCTAATTCGTACAATTGGTTTTTGTGAGGGGTTCCATATGGGCATATCGAATCGCCCACGTCTGGATTCGGTCGCCGTTCCAGTCCTTAAAGACTAATGGTGTTTATGTGCCAAAAACTGATTGAAATGTGGGGCAGCGGAGTAAACGGGGAATTTCTTAATATAGCATTGGGGTTTAGTTTTAAAAGATTAGGGTGAGATATGAATATTAAGAATTGAGAAGCGAAAGTGTGAGGTTGTGGTTTTTGTGCTTGTTAGCCTGATAGTTATAAAGTTAAATAAAGAGTTGTTAAATAGTTTACGTGTTGAATTATTATTATAAAAATAGTACCCAACAGTTTGTCAGAAGTGGGATTAATTAGCACTATTTATTAACTACAATAGTGTTAAAAATAAATTAATTTTAAAAATAAGTTAAAGCAGTGTGTTTACGGTTTTGTGTATTCACGTCGCTTTCTAAGTTAACACCGCCTGTAACCATGGAGATAGAACGGTCTATGACGCCACCGTTGACAGTAGAGCAGCGTTTAAATCAGTTACAGGAACAAGTAAGGTTACTTCAGGAACAATCGGTATGTACTGACATAGACTATAATTGGCAAAACATTCCCGCGTTTGATCCTGGAGTAGTGTCTGGACTATCTGTAAATAAGTGGTTAAGACTTATCGATGAAAAAGCATATTTTTCCCGTTGGGATGATGTGCAGACAACGCGTTACGCAATTGACAAATTAATCGGTCAAGCACGCGAGTGGTATTTAGCCAGAGACAGTATTTGCAGGAACTGGGTAGAGCTTAAAGAAGCTCTAAGAAGTACTTTCGATGTGGATGTTAGCGCGATTGGCGATTTATTTAAAGATGCCGCATTATATTCGTCGGCTAAAGACGCGAATTTTCTCTCTTATTATAAAAATAAACTAAATTGCATTCAAAAACTGAAGTGGCAAATTCCAGTTAAAGATCAGATAAACATTATTATATCTGGTATTACGGTTAAGGAAGTGCGACAAGCAGCTTTAGCTTGTAATTACAGTAGCTTGGAGGATCTCACGACTTATTTACGAACGTGTGATCAGCAACAAAAGTTCCAAGCCGGCTCTGTAGTTCAAGCAGCTGGCCCTATAAGAGTTCGTTGTTTTCTGTGCAATGACTTTGGGCACAAGAAAATTAATTGTCCTAAAAATAGATTTAAGTCTGCGGGGTACCCTAGCAGTAGTAGCGCTAAAAAATTACAATAAGGTTTGCTACAACTGTAACAAACCTAATCATGTAGCAATGAATTGCAAACAAGCTAAACAAAATACAAAACGTGTAAGCCTAGTATGTAGACATTCATTAAACTTATATTATAAGGAGGTTTTTATTAGCGGAAAACAATTGTTAGGTTTAATAGATACTGGTAGTGAGTGTACTGTATTAAGATGCTCAGCGAGTAAAACTTTAAATTTGGTAGAGGAAGACGGAAAAATACACTTATTAAAGTCTTTTTCAGGTGATATTTTTCAAACCACACGTTCCGCCGAATGTGAAATATTCATTGATAGCGTTAGCGCTAAAGTAAAGGCAATAATAGTGTCGGATAACCTTTGTCCGGCAGAAGTGGCTGAATGCCATGTTTATGCTACATACCAAAAGAGTGTAGTACTATCTGAATTGATTTCCACAAATCTATCTAATAAAATAGGTTTTTACTATTATACCGTCTTCAAGCAGTGGCTAAATATAAAAATGTTATTAATTTCTTTATACTGTTATCTTCTTCTTGGTGTTAGTTGTTACATTAATCTTTAAATTTAAACTTTGTTACATTTGCTCATATTCCTGAGCTCATGAAACCAAATATCAAATTAAAATGGTAACCAACAACATATAGGACATTTAAGAACAGTTTTAATTAACTTATATACAATGTATCTTAGCCAAAACTACGCAGCCTTATAACTTATTTATTTAAGAAAATGCGACTCTGAAGGTTATTACAAAATATTTTAAGCGCCTACGAAGTAAATGTAATCAATAATGCACTTTTTAAGATGTAGTGCCATTTTTAAACATGTCGTACAAAAAAGATTTGTTTTTTCTTTCTAATGATGTATCATTTTCATATACGTGCATAACAAGTTTGTTGAAAAGGCGATTTTTGTGAATATCTTCAAAAATTACCAAATACAAATAAAAAAGTAGAACGACGCATTATTAGTATTAATTTGCTTTAATTAATATGGTTAACATTCATTCATTAACATCATTTATAATGACAATATTATGCTAAAATTTAGTTAGCAATTCATAAGAACAAATTTACATTGTACATCAGTTAGCCTGCGGAAAGCCCGTCGTCATGGATTACCTGATAAATCAATATTATGTTCAAAAGTTTCACAAACTAAGTTATAGCATTATACTGTCATTTTTTTATTGTTTTTCTGATTTGGAATCCATCCAGGGATGGACATGCGTCCCACATGTTAGGGTACATATCCACCAGCCGCGCAAACTGTTTGCAAACGTTTGTGAATGTTTGCATATATTCGCGAACTCATATAAGTGTGTAAATTAAGTAACGCATAAATTCATTTACTCAGCTATTAGCAATTTTTGAGAAAAATGCTGGGACAAGTCAATTTTTATTTTCATTTTGGCACATTTTTGGGTAAAACTATTTTTTTGTAAACTTCAAAATGTCGGCCGTGCGCCATTTTGGAAAACAATTTTAAATAGAAAGGGGGGTCTTGAGACGGCTCATTTTAAAGCAATTACTGAGGAGAATACAGGTGCAAATTTTCAAATATTTTTATCCACTTAAAACAAAATGGCGGCCTGTCAAAACTTTACTTGTTTACTTGTTGGAACAAAATTAGAAGTTTAATGTAATAATGAATAACAATTTAACCTATTCCAGGGAGGTGGATAGGCAGACGGGGACCAAAAGAACAATAATAAATAGGTTAAATTGTTATTCATTATTACATTAAACTTCTAATTTTGTTCTAACAAGTAAACAAGTAAAGTTTTGACAGGCCGCCATTTTGTTTTGGGTGGATAAAAATATTTGATAATTTGCACCTGCACTCTCCTCAGTAACAGCTTTAAAATGAGCCATCTCAAGACCCCCTTTCTATTTAAAATTGTTTTCCAAGATGGCGCACGGCCGCCATATTGAAGTTTACAAAAAATAGTTTTACTCAAAAATGTGCCAAAATGAAAATAAAAATTGACCTGTCCCAGCATTTTTCTCAAAAATTGCTAATAGTTGAGTAAATGAATTTATGCGTTACTTAATTTACACACTGTATTTGTTAGGTGGAGACGTTAATGACGCGCATTCGCAAACGTTTGCAAGCATTTGCAAACATTCGCTCGTGTTCCGACCGGTGTCGGTACATCAAAGGAATTCGTTGCATGTGCGCGTTCGCTGCATGTCTGTGGAGACGAAAATATTATTATTAAAGGTTATTCGTGATTGAGTAGTCGTCTACGCTACAAAAAGCGAAAATTGTTTTTTAAAAATGGGATATCCAAAATCTATGTTTCCTTTTTCTTTTTCTAATATTCTCTTCTTCAATTAAAGTAGACATAATTATAAAAGATGCGGCACTAACAATGAATTTTCTTCTGGGAGCCATTTTGGATGCAACTATTTTCAAGTCGGATCGATGACAAATGTTCGCGAATCTACAGTTGTTTGCGAATGTTTGGTTGGTGAAGACGGACCACCAACAAACAATTGCAAATATTTGCGAACATTTGCGAACGTTTGGAGAAAATGATTTTTTGGTGGATAAGCACCCTTATGAATCGCCTGCATGTGTGGCACAGGTCATAACTCCCGAACGAATGGTCAGATTGCGATGAACTTTAGAATGTAGAGTTATAACAAAAACTCACTGACAAAATAATATAAAATATCCGAAACTAGGACTAGGTTTTCAGTAATTTGTTTCCTAACTTTCTACTGAAAAACTAGTATACCCATCGGGATGAAATTTTATACTAAAATAGCTACAGGTTGGTCGCAATGTTACTATATGTACAAGAATTTTTGAAAGCAAGAAAACTGTGGTGATAAAATTTTCTTAATTTTCAAAAATATCGCTTAAAACTGACAACACAAGTTCTTTTGAAATTTTATAGACTTGTAGAGCTAAGAACGAGCTGAACAATATTTCAATAATATTTTCAATAACATATTGGTCAAAAACTAGGAACACGTTTTTTTTTAAACATTTTATAACTCATAGATCAGGCGATAAGCTTTAATTTGATTCGCGTCCCAGTTCGCCAGTTTTGTAGCGCCGTCGTTTATTGCGTTTATTTTGTATTGTACTGCCATGCAATATAAAGAAAATCGTATCTCGGCGATCATTGAAATTACTGTTACTATACTGGGCACAAATATAAACTGTAACAGAAATCGCTTTAAATAAAATACAACAAAATCAAGAAATTGAGCAAAACACTAGAACAGTGAAAGTTTACTTATTACTTATTGTTTTCATTATCTCTTACTACAGATGGAAAGATTTCGTATTTAAACGTTAATAATGTTAAATTTGTAGATGTAATTTTCTACACGTTGTTGTGGGTAATAAACGATAACTGATAAGCCTTAATTTACTATATTTTTGCTACCTTTATTATGAAAATTTATAACACTTCCATATTGCTGTACTTACATGGTTAAATTAATAACACAATGAGCTGCTGTTAAAACATAGCGTTTGTTTATAAGCGTTCCACCACATCTGGGTTGTATTCCATTTCCTACAAAAAAAAAGATATATCAGAAAAATGTATAAGAGGGCAAGCGTCAGCGCAGGGGTTAAGGTTGCTGTCTTTGACGCTAATTCAACAAACGCGCTCCGGTTCAAATCTGGATCAGGGTAACCCTAGGTGTGTAAGTGTGTGCACGCTCTTAATTTAGATGGTTTGAAAATGTTTTAGATGACTTTCCCAAATATTATAATTAATCTATAATTCAATTAAAAAAAACATACAATTAAAATACATGTGTATGCTAAATCAACTATCAAAAACGGCGCGGCGCAGTGGCTAAGTTTTTAATAGTTATTCGACTACTGGGGTACACACGCAGATCTGTAAGTCTCTATAACAGATTTTTACTATTTTACTGGAAACATCGGCTACTAATTTGTTGGGGAGGTATATAATGAGGGGTCAAAAAAAAATTCACGTATCCACGGAGTTTAAAATTCATTTTATAAAATCACCCAAGGAATGTAATTTTAAAAATATAAATGGATACGTGAATCCCCACTTGGTCCGTTCATTATTTGCCTTTTTGTTGTGCTCAGTAGATGCATATTCCTTCCTTGTTGCACTTAGTAGTTGCCTATGTTTCCACTAAAAAAAAACGGAAAATTCGGGCAAAGTGGTTTGGTCATTTTTGTGATATTGTTATTATTATATTTAACGTAAACTTATGTAAACATATAGCATGGACGTAACCAAATCATAGTGATATTACTTATTCCAAAACTTAGCAACTTAAAAAATCAAAGTTGTGTTGTTATCCACAACAAATAAAACAATAGTAAATATAATGCTTACTTGTATAAAATAGCAAGATTGCCATCCATGGAAATTCCATGGGTGTAGTTTTGCTTCCGCCTATGATTCTAAAATCATGGGAAGTTTGACCGCAAGACTTTCTTGGTAGTAGACCAAGATTAGGATGGTCTGTAACGTCTGGGGGCTCGGCAAAACCATGGGGAATAGTATTTTCTCTTGAAATAGTACAGCACACCTTAGGGCTATTTCCTTCAAAACCGCAATGGTGATTTCGAAGAAGTTTTGATACATACGGTGGACGTGGAATAGGCGTTCTCTCCAATAACTTTACGAAATAGGGACACTGTTTGATCTTTAAACAAACTTCACCTCTTGAGGACACACACTTATTAGAATCTAGAAAAAATTGTCTTCATTAACATTAAGCAAATTAAGCAAAAGGTGATGAAAAGTATGTTAATTAAAAGAATACGGCAATCAAGAAACAGGCAATAATCAGCATATAACATTGCACAAGAAACTTTTAAAATAAACAAAACTAAAATTAAATAACTGAAGTGTGGACTTCGAGTGGACTTTCCCATACTAAAACTTATCGTATTTGCAAAAGTGCAAATCTTATATTTCTTATATTCCATTCCATTCATCCAAATTCATAGAAAGCGCCACAGTAAAATTAAAGCAATCAAATAAAATAAACAAATTGTAGCCAATACTAGATGCTAATATTTGCCGTTGTCGTATTTGCAAAAGTGTTACTTTTAATAATTATAACGTTGTTCAGGGAGTATCAGATTTCTAAGAAAAGAAGCAGCAAGAATTTGAATTTGCGGTAGCCTGTTCAATTGGTTTACAAATTTACAAGTTTTTCTTAGTTGATTATAGGTACCATATTAAGCGTTTGGCGCATTTTTATATCCTTTTTCTTGCTAATGTTACCAAGTTTTTTCTTTAAGAGTAATATTACCCGTATTATATGTATAGTAACTGTTGGCTGCCTAATCAACAATAAAATCAAAAGCTATTTTTAGCGCTTTTTGTATTTTTCGTTTACTTGCTATTGGGTTTAAAAAAATTTCGTAAACTATTTTTAATTAACAAATGTTCAAGCAACAACATAACAAGTTCAGCGTAATTAGTTCAATGTTTTTGTTTTTAGGTTTTAACAGTATTAAAGTATAAAACTTACTTATTTCCAATCCTCCTTGTGTTCCTTGAATGTTAAAAATGGTAAAATACCATGTGGCGGCATAAAAACAACGAATATAACATACACAATTCATCACAACGTTTAACAAAAACTGCACAAACATTTAACGAACTGGCAAATATGAAATCTTACTCGTTCTGACTTTATGACTTCAGTATTTTTGTTCCTAAACAAACATTATGGATTGTCATCAGGGGTTGTAAAGTGGAAGGGCTTGGAAATTCCAATAACGGTAGGTACGTAGAGGATCTACAGGTATAATAATAATCTTAAGCAAACTTTGACAATATTTCTGAGTTGAAAAGCTTTATTTCTGATTACAATTATTTTTCTAGGAACAAGTGTTTGATGTTTATTTAAAATAGAAAAAGAAATCTATTCTTCAGAAACGTAAAAACGTTCAAATGAAATGTTCCTGTATTATTTATTTAACCTACTTACTGTATTATTAATTACGTAAAACAGAAGTTAATACCTGAAAGCGCTGGAATATCCCTTTGCCGAGAATTACAAGCAATTCAGTGTTTGTGTACAGTAAAATGTAATTTTAGATTTAAATTAAATTAAAACAAAGGGGTTTATTGCTTATATTAAAAGACAGTATTTCTTAAATCACCTTTTATTTAATTTTAGCGATAATTTAAATCTTGGTCTATATTAAAATTGCGAATTTAAACATGCAAAAATCTATCTAATTTCTATTTCAATTGGGGATTGCATAAAACGTCTACGCCTTCTGAGTAAATCAAAAAAATCAGATCCATCAAAAAATGAATTAAATAAATCAACTTTTGGCACATCTTTAATTTTCGTAGATTTTGCCCGATTAACGGAAGGAACAAAAGTTGTTGTTTCCGTCGAAATCTTTCTTAAACTGTGAGGCTTTTCTGTTGTGATTAGTTTATAACTAATGTATTTTTTCGATGATTTCTCAGTTTTATTGAAAA
The DNA here is from genome assembly GCA_958336395.1 of Ctenicera cuprea. Taxonomy (NCBI): domain Eukaryota; kingdom Metazoa; phylum Arthropoda; class Insecta; order Coleoptera; family Elateridae; genus Ctenicera; species Ctenicera cuprea. Next base: position 69,230,815 of record OY284486.1, on the reverse strand, counting down.
TAGGCAAGTTTTTTGGAAGAGTTCTGCAACATATTTTCGGATAACCTTCGTCAAAACCACACTGTTGAGCTCTAAGGAAAGCCACTATAGAAGCCTTTAACGGTTTTTCGTTTTTTCCCAAAAACTCTACGAATGAGCCGCATTCTCGTAGACCTGTGCAGTTTGAGGGATTTCTACAGGAAATCGCTGAAAATTTAAAACAATATTAGAAAATACCTATTAACAACTAAAAAAGAGGTATCATATAAAATTTAAGTCCAGGCACCACAGGCGCAAAAAGAGGTTTACCCGAAAAAATATTTGGAAATTTGAAGCATATTTTTCCCACTTGCCAAAACTCTCGTTATTAGTTTTCAACTCCAGAATTATTACTTTAAATCAACTGCTATTGTTGTAAAATAAGATAAGAGTTGCTTTAGAACACGAAGAATCTTGCAAAGGCAACAATATTTTCGCAGCGAAAATACTCGTTTTCGCTCCACAATGACGTGGTCGATTCTTGAAGAAAAGTTCTAGGAAACAATCTGCGGAAGAAAACCCGAAAAGAAAATCTTTGGAAAAAATCTTTGAAAAAAAATCTTGGGGAAAAAAAGACCTATGGAAAAATTCCTCGGAAAAAAATCCTTGGTTAAAAAATTCTTGCTAAAATACCAATGAAAATCGTGATATGCTAGTTTTTTTAAAAGAATTAGCCATACAATTCGATTCCAGCGATTTTTTTATGGTTTAGATTTGATATTTTATTTTCGTTTTATTTATCTATATTATTTATAATTTTAAAGACGTGCCAAAATAAATTAGCTCAGATTTCTTGAAGTGGCTAATTTACGAAAGAAAATATTAACAATTGTACTTTTTAATAAATATTCCTATTGTTTGGATTCTATCAGTGGCGGTCCGTCCTATTAAGCAGGGTAGACAGTGCCTACCCAAAAATTAAAAAAAAATCAAATTCTAACTTTCAATAAAAAAAAGTTATTTTTACACAGTTCTACCTTTCAACATCACCGCGTAACATTAAAAATTAGGGGCCAAATAAATAAACCGTTGCCTTTAAACACAGTTTCGCATACGCGAAAGCCGAGCATATCGGGTCAAATGATTCCAGCTACGACACAATCAACCGATCTATAGTATGATCAAAAATTCATTGGATCACGGTTGATGTGGAATTTCAAAGCTATCTATAGAATCACTTACTTCTATTACCTACCTGATATATGATCGATTATGGCGAAGTTGGTAAATGTTTCACGGAATTCATTTCAACATAAATTAGGTGAATAAGCCCAGTTACCGTTTTCACCACGATTTCCCTTACGGTAATATGCTCTAATCATAAAAATTTTATGTTCTGTTTGAAACATTTTTAATTATAATCCGTTGACTTTTGAAAGTAAATGTCAAAACTACTAGAAATAAATAATTTCATAGGTGACTTGTCAATTCCACAGCAACCGCTATCCAAAGAGTTTTTGATCATATGTTATTATTCTTAATACGTTTGCATGCACATTGATAAAATAATGCAGTGATCATATGGACAGATGCGAAGAAATAGTTGGGATTTCAGAAGGCAATAAGCATCGTAAAGGCACGGCCTTTGTAGTTATTACTTGCTTCGGTCAGCGGCAGTGTGATTATTTATTGTATACGTAGTTTGAAAATTTGCAACAAATATGGAAATTGTCGTCGACAGGCGTTTAAAAGAAAAACTTAATGGATACACTTACGAAAAACAAAAAAAAAATAAATGGCGATATACTTGAAAATATCTAAGGTCGTTGCAGACAGGCAGTAGGAAGATACCTAAATCATTAAATACTGAATGGTATAAAAAAAGACTGTCTAACTGGTAGCGATATTAAAGGTAGGCGTAAAAAAAACCTCTGGAAAAAAGTCGCCGGAAAAAACGTCTCCAGGAAAAAAACTCTCCGAAAAAAGTCTCCGGGAATAAAGTCTCCAGAAAAAAAGTCTCCGGAAAAAAGTTTCCAGGAAAAAAGTCCCATGGAAAAAAGTTCCCGGGAAAAAGTCCCTTAGAAAAAAAGTAGCCGGAAAAAAGTCTCCAGGAAAAAAGTCACCAAAAAAAGTGTTTTTCAAAAAGCCGAACTTAAACCGGAAGTCGATAATTTTGCTTTTGTCCCCAGAAACTGCATCAGTTTATTTTATTATATGTAGTAATTATAATAATAATCTAGCAATTCAACTAGCCCTGAATTTACCGGTGTAATCAAAATATAAGCTTTTTAATCAAATCACTGCCAACGATGAACACTATAAAAAAACAAGTTTTCGGACACTCGATGGAAATGGACTACATTTACTTATTACAAATCGTAAAAAAAAGTACCTCTTTTCTTTATACCAACCATTTCTTTATAGCAACAAAATAAACAATAGTTATTTGCATTGTAAGTAAAGAAAAGTATTGTTTTTCTTTACGAATCCGAATCGAATTGTTTAGGTTTTTATTTTGAATTATTTACTTTCTGCATATTTCTTGTTATAACATGTTTACGCAAGAACAAAAAACCTTTATTGTGAAATCTTATTTTCCAATGATCAACAATTAGAAAACGGAAATTGGAATTATTCCATCAATGGGTGTAAACAATAATTTCGACAAAGATATCCAAAGACATACGGTATACAATCCATAGCCGCCCAGGACTGAAAGACTTTCTGGACACCCGTTATTAAAAACATTTCTGTGTTTTCATGAGTTTTGCCTTTCTTTTTAAAGTCTTTTCCGTAGAGACTTTTGTTTCGGGGACTTCTTTTCTGTAACTTCTTCTCCGGGGACTTTTTCCGTAGCTTTTCCGGGGACTTTTTGGCTATATTCCATATTAAAAATAAACTATTTAGCTGGAATTGCTTACCATTTTCATCTGTATCATTTATATTTATTTATATTTATGTATCTAACCCATCAAAAGTATGGTCTGAAACAGGATACTCTGTTTTAAAGAAACCTTTAGTTGCAATTAAAAAACGTGCGTCGACCAAAGAACATTTAACTGCAACTGTTAGATTAAACTTATTTGGCAAATCTCGCATTAATTTGGCTTTGGACGAAAGTTTAAGTTATCAAATTAAAGTGCATAATGACAAAGTGAAATTTAATAGGGATTTTATGCGGAGATTAATTCATTTAACAACAGGTCTTGGTAAATTGGAGTTGCCGTAATTTTTCTACTTTTAATTGTTAATGTTAAATAAATGCAATACATTACATAACAGTAGACTAGGAAAGTAGTAAAAACACTACTACACAAAACATATACCTCGCCGCCCGAAACTGAACCTAAAATTTAGCAGACTCAGTTCCTTTTAAAATGATTATTGAATAACTAAATTTAGTCTACCATGTTAAAATTTACTCCATAAAACAAGAATTTAAACTATATTTTCTAAGTATACAGGCATAACCTTAGTATTTTTCCTATTGTTAGAGTAATATTACAATATTAGGCGTAGGTACTTACCCTTACTAATGGATCTTCCCACTAGGCAGATTAATGAAAATGTTACAAAACATTTGTGGAACACAACTCTATTTAACATGTTCTATTGTTAGTGTTAAGCCCGTTAATCTATAGACCACAAACGTACTGGATACACTGATCACAGATAAAATTAATGTGCTTGTGAATACGAATACAGTTTAACTGCCATCAGAATCCTTTGAGAATGTTTTAAAATTATCCTGCAAGGTAGTGGGGTAAGTATCTTACCTCTATAATGATAGCAAATTTTAAAAACCTTTTTACAATAGAAAAAGGATCAATAAATAACATTTTATTTAATTGAATGTTTAAAATGCTTCTAACATTCCAATTTTTTATGGAATTTAAACCGAGTTTCAAGCTTTGGGGCTTAAAGTTCTTATGGAGAAAGTTATAAGTCTTTGATATTCTTTCTAGAATAAATAAGAATGGGATGTAAAAATTACCAATTTACCTACCTGACCTTGGAAGTACCCTATGACAACAAAGCGGTTTATTTAGTTCAAGGGGCGTGCATAAACTGGGTACTTTTTTAATCCCTTAATCTTCTGAACTACTTTTACCTTTTAAAGTTACCTAAACTGGGCACTCGGTCATCGTTTCAGGTCATTACCGTTATCTCTAGCCTCTAGCCAATCAGATTTATGTTTAGAAACGCGTGAAATTGCAACCCTTAATTTATCCCAATAATTACTAGAAAATTTGATTTTTGCATTTATTTTCTGTAATCATTGCTTATGCCCGCCCATGTTTAAACTTAGCGAACGGGTCAAAAAAAGTGTTGTGGAGTGTTTACATTCGCTAAAGTGTTAGAAAACAACGAATTGTTTTGACGATGTGCTATAAGAATATGTAAGGCAAAAGGGTGGACTGAAGGGGTGGAAAAAGTAATATTTTATAAACAAAAATAGAAAATAAAGTTGTATTTTTTTGCAAATATAATAATTTATTCTAAGTATAATTTTTGTGTTTATGTGTGTATGTTTTGTTCTATTAAATAAAACAAGTATTTCGCCTTAATGGTAGTTTTATCTAAAATTTTAATAATTTTTTTAATTGAAAAAGTTGAAATTTAGTGATTTTGTTATTATTAATGACTTGCAAGAGAGCAAACTCAGTGCTTAGTTTAGGTGTCAACAAAATTTCTAATCGGTAGTCCAGTGCCCAATTTAGGAGGTAAGATTAAAAAGCAGGTGCCCAGTTTAGGGCCGCCCAGTTCAAGCACACCAAGCTGATAATTTGAATAGGGTGTGTTAAAGTGCAGGGTAAATTGAAAAATTAAAAAAGTGCTGTAAAAGTAGGAAACGTGTTGTAGCTATTGTTTTTTGACAAAACGGCGCAAATTTCGAAAAATGTTAAAATTGCGAATTTTCAATTCAAGTCTGAAATTGTCATCCAAAACGCGTTTTAATTGACTACGTCCTCATCCAAAAAAACTTTGATGTACATTTTACGACTAGCTATGTCTCTGAAAAAAATTAAGAAAGTCCCTACCATAATGGACTACCATGCCATGCCACTGTGACTGCATCCGTAGATAAATATGTATTTGTATTAGGGAGGAAAGTGCCACTTTTCCAACCGAGTGTGATGTTTGGATAAATACACGAGAACGGACAAAAATGTAGTGTCTAAAGTTGTACATATCATTTTTTGTACTACCATTCCTACAAAAAAAGAGACAAAACAAGAATTTAATATCTAAGGCTGTGTAGGCGGTAACTATGACAGTGTTAGAGATGTTATGCCGTCGAGACGAGTTCAATTTGGAGTCTCGTCTCGTCTCATTTCGCGTCGCCTTATTCCGGTTCGTCTCGAGTCAGTCTTATCTCTACTTTCGAGACGAAACGATACAGCTTCTCGTGTATCGTTTCGGTGGCTACATGTTATTTTTTTTAGGTTATTTTACGAGGTAGTTCAACAACAAAATCGCACTTTACGCAGCGAGAAAATGATTCTAGAATTTATGCAATTACTGTTATGCACATTTCTAAAGGTACACCATTCTAAAAAGAAAACAACTCGTAACAGTTGTCATAGAAACCATTCATTTGTAATTGTTGGTGGCCGATGTAAATGTACCTATTGCAAAATATCGTATTATAATTCAATTTCTCGAATGAAGGCGTCAAACCGGCTGAAATTTTACGCAGATTAAGCTCACAGTATCCAGAAAGTACATCTAAAAATCCGAAAATAATTTAATAGGTTAACGGTTTTTAAAATGGCAGTAAGACTTTTCAAGAAAATACAGAAAAAAGAGATTTCAGTGCAACAAAAATTTGCTTCCATTAAACGTGTTGAAGCTTTGATCAATGTAAATCGCCAAATAGTAGTCTCTAAAAACTGGAGAAAACCAACAACACTTTCCACTTCTTGAGTGCACCTTCTTGAAACTGTAAGTCAAGTCTGCGTAAAATTTTAACCGATTTGACGACTTTATTAACGAGGAGTGTTGAGGACAAAACGAATTATAATGCGTGCAGTAATGTGCATAAAACTAACAGCATAAACCACAAAATTCACTAGATCACTATGTAAATTCCTGTTTTTAGACAGTGGCGTACCTAGGAATGGAAGACCCGTTCCAAAACCTGTGGCAGACTCGCAACCGTTTTCCAGGCGGGGGTTTTAGCAATCACAGCTTGTGCGTAGGTTATGGAGGGGATATGCTCAGAATCTTACACTACACATTTTCCTTATACCTCTACAAAAAAATAACAATTCAAATATGTTGATTTTTTTAAAATATTTTAAAAACTAGCGATTTTCGTAACATTGAAAAATAAAAACATGTTCTCTACATCTAGGTCCATCCGTGGACACACTGTATAAAGGGTAATTTTGGAGTAGTAGCAATTTTTTAAGAAAATTCTAATTATATTATTGCCTGGACGAGACAAAACGAGAAGAGGCAGAACGAGACGGAACAAAACAAGGCGAGACGAGTCTTCATCTCGCCTCGTCTCAAATGTTTCGACGAGACGAGATAGACAATTTTATGAGAGACGAAACAGGCCTTCAGTCTCGTCTCGTCTCGTAGCAACACTAAACAGTATTGTAAACAAATTTGTCATTTTACTTGTTTATTAGTAATTTGTATGGCTTTCTTAAAAAGCTTGCAAGAGGGAAAATAACTTTCTTCCCTAGGGAGTAAAAATAACATTTCTTCCCGCTGCAGTGGCAGGGAATAGCTTACTTTTGACCCGCATATCACTCGAGTAGAAAAACATAGTTTCTGGACTTCTGGTCTTTTCTTATATATAACAAAACTCACAAGGCTTTAACTTCTCGTGCTTAGACTCACCTTTTCCAGTTTGACGTTCATGAACCATAAGATGTTTATAATACTGACATATGAATTTTTCATGGAGTTTTTATCTACAGTGTCAAAGTTATGACGGATCCGAGATTCAATAAAACCACGTGTGATGGAGCGTAGTTTCAGGAAAAAGCGGCTCATGGCATCAGCTTGTTTGATATCCAAGTCATGTAGTAATATTTGTGTATACACCAGCCAATCCTGAAGCTCCACACTTTGTGGGATCATAGGAAAGATACCGTGGTTTTCCGTTTTCATAATTAACATATCAGAACTGTCTCGGTAATAGGAAGCTGGGCCCAAAAATCTTCCGTCACAATTCTACTTATGGTTCAAAGATTCATCATCGATAATTAATTTTTTGCAATCTTCTAGGGGTTAAACTGTCAATCTTTTACCCTTGAAATCTAAAAAGCCATAATAATTAGACATATAATATTATTCTTTGCTTATTAACGACTAAAAACAAAAGTTATATACGTACCATTTTCTGTAAGCTCCCATCGACGACTGCATATTTTCAGTCTAAATTCGTTGCTGCTGCGTCACCAATTAGCAAACAAGTAGCTCAAACATTTTCTAAAAAATTACAACTTCAATAATTCCTCCGATCCGGTTCGTAAAGTATGTTCGTGTTTAGCGTTGCATACACACATGCACACGCACGCGCGCGTGCCTACCCACGCACACACCACTTTCTTAGGTTCCTGGAGAACCAAAACATGTATTTCCGGCAAAATCTCGAAATCTAAATTTTTCGCGAACCCCGGTCACTTTCCTTGCGGCGTTCAAGAGATGGCGCTTTAGTAAAGAAAAATTAAATTAAAATACTGGCAACAACGCAGAATCCAAGACGTTTTAGTTATTAAATACGCCTCATATTAAATTGAAACAACCAAAACGTCTTGGATTGTGCGTTGTTGCCAGTATTTTAATTTAATTTTTCTTTACTAAAGCGGCCGTAGCTCAGTGGTAAGCGCGCGGGCTACCAATGCAGCGGATCCGGGTTCGATCCCCGGCCCGGTCGTTCTCCTTCGCAAGGCAACGGGAAACCAGCGAGGTGGATTTTTCCCCACGAAAACCTCTCTGGAGAAGAAGTGCATGCACTTCCTGTGGTTCAGAGCGCACGTTAAACTGTAGGTCCCCTATGTCTGTCTGTGCAAATAATCTACTGCCGCGCACCAAACACAGACATAGGAGAGAGGTAGCCAACGCCCTGAATGGGTATGGCACCATAAGAAGAAGAAGAAAGCGCCATCTCTTGACCGCCGCAAGAAAAGTGGCCGGATTTTTCCTAGCCACTCTCTGTACATTCCCATACTTGAAGTATGAGAAAGTAAAAATTATAAATAGCAGTACGACTTCTTAAAATATTGTAAGATTTTGTAACACCTTCTAAGAATTGTGAAAATTGTGATATTACCACTTCTATCCCCCTTTCCTTGCCTTAGTGATTGGTGTTGATTAATTATTATTACAAATATTTTCTCACACACACAACAAAACTCACCTGTTCTAGTTTGACAATTATGAAGCACCATCAGTTGTTGTTTCCAATACTAGCATATCAACTTTTGATAAAATTGTTATCTATTCGGCTTCAAAATCAAAGTCACGACGGATTCGAAAAAATCATGTGTTATAGAGGGTAGTTTTATGTAAAAGCGACTCATGGCATCAAGTTGTTTAATATCCACGTTATGTAGTAACTAACATTTGTATATACACCAGGTAGTCCCGGTGTTCCACACTGTTTGGGACCATAGGAAACTACACCATACTGAACATACCGTGGAATTCCGTTTTCATAATTAACGTATTTTAAGGGCCCACCACTGTCTCCGCTACAGGAATCTCGGCCCAAAGATCCTCCTGCACAAATCTGCTTATGGTTTAGAGATGCATAATTAGTATTTACTTTTTTACAATCTTCTAATGGTAAAACGGGTATTGAAACTTTTAATAATTCAGGACTCTTGAAACCTAAAAAGCCAGAATATTAGCTTTATTAATAACTTCTAGCTTTACTTCGTTGAAGTTCATATTAATGTATTGTATATAAAATAAAAGCTAAAATTAATAATAGGTACCTTTCTATAAGTATACTCGGTTTTGAGAATTGTTTTATTTACAAAACATAATATTAGCCATGTAGTATTATTCTATTACAAATACGTACCTTTTTCTGTAACCCCCCATCCTGCAACGACCGCATATTTTCTATCAAAGTTGGTTGTTGCCGCTTCACCAATTGGCAAACAAATTGGTCGAATATTTTCTATAAAATTACATCAATTAATCTAGTAGTAATTAACTTGCCCAGATAAGTAGCTTCGTAAGTAAAAGAAAAACTATTTACCTTTAGTAAAATTAGCAGGAGTTGCCAATCTGATCAGAGCAATGTCATTTTCAGGACTTTCTTCAGATTTATAATTGTGATGGATTATGATATTTTCGACGTAATAGTCTTGAGGTGAGCACAGATCAGTTACATTACCACAATCTATTTCTGTGTTAATGTTGTGCTCTCCCAATCGCACACCCGCTCTACAAATATAAACAAAAGAATTTTTATCCATCTTACATTAGTACACTCATGACGAATAATTTTACATACAGGAACCCCACCAAGTCGTTATTTCAATAAAAAAACAAAACATATGTAACTACATCAAAATATTCAAATGACCAAGTCTCCATGGGTGCATTATGCTTATTTTTGGGATGGTGTGTTGTATTTCTAGTACACCCTACTTATAAACATAAGCTGACAATTAAATTATGTTAAAGATTCTGAGCTTTGATTTTCTTTTTTTGCTAAGCTGTTTTATTAAAACTAGCATAACCCGAAGAATACACTTCCCGAACTTTTTTGGTAACTTGGTAACTTCATACCCGGCGCTCGCTGCTCCGAATGTTTCCTCCGCTGAGTCGGTCTCGGGAATGAAAAGAAAAACAACAACAAAAGAAAACCCTAAATAAAAACCGAAATAAAAGCCCAGAAACAGCCCTGGAAAAAACTTTGAAAAAAAACCCTCGTAAAATATCCAGGAAAAAAACATATTCCGAAAAAATTCCTATGATTACCATGAGAGAACTAACGTCGATTTTTAAACTATTTTTGGAACTAGTAAGAAAAACTTGCTAGACATTTGCATTAATTTCCCAAATGAAATCCACCCTTATTCATATAAATTAATCAGCAAGAAAAAAAAACTCGTATCTTTTTCAGGGAAAGCTCTTTCTTAATTGTTGATCTATCAGCAAGTAAGTACACGTGCTTTTGTTTACGGGATGTTTTTCGGGCGGTTGTTTTCTCCGAAAAATTATTTTTCCGGGTTTGGTTGTCCTGGAGAATGTTTCTACTGAAACATATCTTTACCGTAACAAACAATGTTTATTAGCGGATGTTTTTTCCATCAAAGTTTTTCCCAGTGATGTGTTCTCGCATTGTTTTGAGGAATGTTTTCACTATATGTTATAAATGCGACCGCATTTAGAAGTTGAAATGCTTGGTCGATCTCGGGCCGCTGTAGACGTGGAATCTCGAACTGTGAGAGCCTGGAGAACCTTGAGAAGATTTAGCGTTCTTCTGTGGTACGAAATATTATGTAATGCAATCAACATTGTATAATAAGGTTGATGTTCTTGTTATTAGTGAAAAATGATTGTTAGGTATACTAAATACAACAAGCGCGGCTTCGTATCTTTAGCAGTAACTCATCTAAAATCTGTTAAAATCAAGTGCCGGTTGTGCTTCAGCTTTTCAAATAAACAGCCGAAAGCTGCAAGCTTCACCCATTTTCTGTGTATGTGTTCGAAATGAAACCAGCAGAGTTGTGGTTGAAAGTGCTACTTCGTTCTTCGTGTCTTTCTCAGCAATAAGGTATCAACAAATTAAATATTATAGTATTGCAACTGAATACTGCACACTATAGAATATAACGTAGCTGACTATTTGAGCAAGCGATTTTGTGCTTTCTATAATCGGCGCCTAAATATGTGGGAGTTGGTGGTGGTCTCTTACCACTAAAAGCTAAATCGGAGGGAGGGGCTTCGGATTTAATATATATGTTACTACTTATACTTACAAGGTTAAGGTAATACAGTGAGCTGCGGTCAAAACATAACGGCTGTTTATAACTGTGCCGCCACATTTAAACTTGATTCCATTTTCTGAAATACAAATGCGCATTACATAATACTCTTTCTTCTATAAAATTTTAAAAATACTTGATCTGAAAAATTTGCTATGTCACTAATTTACATTGAAGTTCAAGGCAAACATTTTCAAAACAGTGTGTTTCTGATGGAAAAATCTATTACATAGAATTTCGTATTATTTATTGTCTACAGGGTGTATCAGAATTGGTGAAATATTCAAACCAATAATAGATTAGTCCAAGCAGAATTCAATGGTACCATTCAAAAAACGTTTTAATTTTTTTGATCAAGAAATAAAATACAATAATTTTTGTTTGAGAACTGCTGGAATTATAGAAAATACATTTAAACTATAAAATATAATCAATCACATAAATTGTAAATTTGTAATTTAAATCCAATGTCAATGTGGCAAAAACGTAAAACCTTGCTGATAAGTTATATAGGCCGAACTATTAGTCGCAGAAGAGCAAATCATATCGTTAAAATTCAATACGTAAACAAAAATCATGGGCGTACTCAAAACCATTAAATTATACGTAAAACATATTGGACAAGAAAACTTATTTTTCAGATGAGAATTTAGAAAAGGTTGTTGTTGTGTACTGCTATTCTTAAGTTCTTTATTCAACGGTGTTTTTGTGTCCCTTATAAATGTTGATAGTTCAAACTTTTTTTTCGTAGAACTTTCTCCTAGTTTTATTAAATTTACACGTTCTATTTTCATTAATTCGTGGTTGCTATTTAACTATTTAACATTTCAATTAAAAAGAAAATTTTTGCGGTTTAATAAAATTCTTTCGTGAAGTACTTTTAAAACTCATATTCTACGCTTATGAACCCTGTTTTTTTTATTTTACTATTACACAAGCATCAATTCTAGTTGACCAAATAAGTAATGACTACATACACAAGTTAGATTAAGGTCAAATATACGGATGTGTTACCATTCTAAGCTTAAAAATTTAGGTATGCGCCAACTATACATTTAAAGGAATTATGGCAGAAATTATTAATAATTGATTGCCTCATAATTTAACGAAATACTAGACTAGAAATCCGCCGCACTTATAAGTGACGATAAGTGATACCAAACTTATTGTACATCAACATATTTTCTTACTCTTCTTTTCAGTTTTAGTTTTTCTCCCGATAACATGCCTTTTAACTCAAAGTTTTGTTACTATCCTGCAGTACCTACTCAAAGAATTATGGGGCAAATTTTGAATAATTATTTATTTGTACCTTAAGGCTCCCTTTAACAGACAAATGTTTTTTCTGGTTTGTATATACTGTAATCTACTGTGGGTTTCAATATTTGCACATATTCTTGATGCAGCCTGTATATTAAATTGAGTTTCTGTTAAATGTAAAAGATATATTAACTTCACTTCTTATGAAACACCTCTTATATAAAGACAGTAATAGTAATAATAATTAAACTATATAACTGTTCTTAATAAATTTATTGACCTACCGGTATTATATGCTAAGAGTGCCATCCATGGAAATTCGAATGGTGTAGTTTTTTGACCGTTCGTTATTAAGAAATTATTGGAAATACGCCCACAGTCATTTCTAGGAAGTAAACGAAGATTGAAATGTCTTGTAATGTGTTGAGACTGTTTAAAATTTTTGAAAGTTGCATTATTTGGTGAATGAGTGCAACAAACTTTTGGTTCATTTTCTTCGAAGCCACATTCATGGTTCCTTATAATTTTTATTACTGCTCGCGGTCGTGGAATCGGCGCAGTTTCCAGTAACTGTGCAAAGAAGGGACATTGGCGCACTTTTATGCAAAATTCACACTTTTGTGGCGAGGAGCCGTTATCTAGTAAGAAAAAATTTCGTTAGTTAGAATTAACGTTCCAATAGCAAGAAATGTTGTAATAGTATTACACTGGCCCACGATCTAAGAAACATAGGCATAGATAGATAGAAGTATAACTATATGTAGTAAAGCAAACATAATACTGATTTATCTACCTTCTTAGCGCCTTAATGCCGAATTGGCAAGAAGCAGCGAATTTAGTGATGCATGCTACTATTGTGTATGCATATCACTAACTGGAAAAATTCAAACAGGGAACAATACATAACCGTTGCTATGGAAACTGTTCACTTTAGTGTGAAACAGTGTATTATAATTTATTTTCACAATAAAATGTCTCGTTAATAACGGTGTCAAACCGGTTGAATTTTTACGCAGACTTGGCTCACAGTTTAAAGAAGGTACACTTAAGAAGTGGAAAGTCTACTATTTTAAAGATACGGTGACATACATTGATCAAATCTTTAACACGTTTAATGACAACAGATTTTTGTTGCAGTTAAATTTTCTCTTTCTGTATTTTTACGAATAGTTTCACGGCCATTTTAAAAACAGTTAATTTTTTCAAATACCTGCAGTTTTTGGGATCTAGTCTAAGACTGCGTAACATTTCAGCCGGTTTGAAGCATGGAATAACGGGAAATTGAATTAAAATACGCAGTTTCGCGGTACAATTGACATTTACATCGACCATGATGAATTACAAGAGAATGGTTTCCATGGCAACCGCTATGAACTGTTTTCTGACTAGAATAGAGTGCCTTATATTGTACATAACAGATAATTGCATAAATCACTACATTCACGTAGTCGCTGCGTATGTTCTGGTTTTGGCGTTAACTATACCTCGTAAAATAGTTTTTAAAAAATTACCACGTTTAACCATCGAATCGAGACACGTCTCACCCCCTTTGTCTCGTCTCGTCTTAGCACGGTTATTCTCGTCTCGAAAGTCAAGATAAGAGTGACTCGAGACGAAATGAGGCGAGACGCCAGACTAGACTCGTCTGGACCGCATCACTGTTATCAATTCTCCAAATTTTAAGAAGTTTCTTTGTTTTGCTGATCAACTATAGATTATTTTGAATGGATGAGGTGCCGTTTGTGTCAAGGTAATAGTAAAAATAAGGCAAAAATTGTTATGTACGAGTACGGTAAATCTAACATTTCGTGATAAATAAATATTTTTTTTTAACTTTTTTGATGAATAAAAGTGAAAACTTTTTTATTTTTGATTTTACTAGAAGCAGTCAGTGGCGTAATTTAGGAGGGGACTTTTTATTTTTAAAACTGAATTTTGCACAATAGAAATAATACCTGACCACTGTGATTAATTCTAAAAGTATTATTTGTAAAAGTGCTTATTTAGTCACAGCTTTCTCATGCGTAGGAAATTATACTACTACAACGTGCTTACGTGAGCTTTTACACTTCAGCCTCCTTGACCCATCTATTGGGGTTATAATGCGGTAGCTAACACATTAAAATAAAAACGGACTAATTTATCTGTTGTCGAATTGTTGTAGGCGATGCCGGATGTTTAACTTTTTTGAAAACGAACAAGCTACCGGCCCTTGCATAATACTGTTAATTGAAAATAAAACCGAATATTAAATGTTATTAAATTTATTTCTATATGCACAATAAAACCCAGTAAACTAATCATGATATATTCTGCACTTATATGCCTTCTTTCGTTTATTACACATTCTAGAGTAAATAAAATGTTACATATTCTACTATTGCAATTTAAGACGTTGGTGAAATTGTTGTCCCCCTCCTCCGGAGTAAAAGTTAAAATTACGCCTCTAGAAGCAGTCATCTTTTTGTAAATAAAAAGTGAAATTATGCATTATGTTCCTAAACCTATAGCCGTTTATTAAATACTAATGACTAATAATTGGTTTGTTAATAAATGCTAACAACAGTCAGTGACGACTAAATTGTCTTCTAGAATCACCTTACAAAAACTAGTATTTTACTATTATTGATTTTTAAAAACGCACCCTGCATACTAAAACCGAAAGTTTTACAATGTCACAACAAGGAAAATTTTTTAAAGAATGGCTTTGTCTCGTAAAATCAAAAATAAAAAAGTTTTTTTTGGAGTACTCAATCCTGGGGCACAGTGCATAAACAGTATATGCAGCAAAAAATAAATCTTTAAAAATATCGTCAAACGTCGTTTAACATGGTAATACTACAAGATGTTATTAAAAGCCCGCTTTGTTTGCAAATAGTTTTTTCTAGAAGTTTAAATTAAATTCTATATACTTACACATACGTAATTTTTTGTATAGACCTTGGGTATTAAGAAATGACTGTCCAACTAGGATAAACATATAAAGAATATAAGAACTACTATTCATGTTGATACCGAAATAGTTTCACAGATGCGCGCTTAACAGGCGAGACACTTACTTTCTAACTAAGTACATCCAACAATAACAAAGTTTGTTAAGAGGGGTTGCAAAGTGGAGGGGCTTAAAATGTTATCCATATTTTGTTATCAGTAGTTGATAGTAGGATGTCTGCTATGTTAAACCATGATAAAGCAATTGCCTATAAATTTTTGATAATATTCCTTCTAACAAATATGTATAGAATATAACAGAAAAAAATAAATATAAAAGTTTCTTGATCGGCCGGTAATGTGATATTATCTAGATATTATACATGCTTCTATTTAGATATATCCTGCCCTCTTCTCTATACAGGACTATATAAGCTATATACAGGAAATAGCATACAACTACTGCAATTTTTTGAAAATTTGTACAGGTAATTTCCGATTTTTTTTCTCTACAATTTAAGTACGTACAAAACATTCCAACAGAAAAAAACACAAACCTCGAATCTGTTTATTTCCTAAACATTTACGAAATAATTCTATTTCTTAATCTTGTTCCTCTTCCCTGAATTGAGGCTACAAACTAACACTACCGTAATGATTTTTTATTTGTTATAAGTCGGTTTTAAATTCTGTCTTATAAATAAATATTAACACGAATAATTTAGCATTTTTAAACATTTTTTGGGTATCTGGAATTTAGAATTTTATTTTCACAAATAAATTACATAGGCTTGTGCCATCTGTGAGCCGTATTGAAAGTCAGAGTAGAGTTCTGTAACTAGCAGAAGTATCGTCGGTCGTAATTTGTCAAATGGGATGCATAGCCGCAAGGCTCGTAATTATAATATCTAAATGTATTATACCATACTTTTAACGAGATAATCGGATGTACTCTAACTTCTAACGCAAACAGCAGTTAAAAATCTCTAACAAATGTATCAATAAAAGCCGAGTAACAAGAAATGCCAAGCTAAAACAATAAACAATTAAACAAAAGAGATTCCTTACAAAATTTTAGTTTCTTTCTAGTAAGTCGTAATGATGGAACTTGCAACTTTGCACAATTTGTTTTAAAACTCTTATTTTTGAGATATTGG
Organism: Ctenicera cuprea; assembly: GCA_958336395.1. Taxonomy (NCBI): domain Eukaryota; kingdom Metazoa; phylum Arthropoda; class Insecta; order Coleoptera; family Elateridae; genus Ctenicera; species Ctenicera cuprea. Next base: position 69,214,542 of record OY284486.1, on the reverse strand, counting down.
CAATTGGGCGGGAGCTACTACTAAAACAAAAAACATGTAATGTTTTACACATACGCATTTATATTTATGATTAGACACTTATTTCTATATTGTTATTCAATTAATTTCAATAAAGGAACAATTATATTGAAAAGTCGGTTAAATTAGCAAAGTATTATAGTTTTCTTTCTTCTTTATCTGCGTGTATGAAAAACATTACCTGTTTCATGGCTAGGCATGATTTTTAAATTCTAAAACACGTCCAACGCCATTTGATTTTTAAACATAGACCGGTAGTGCGACCTTTTTTATGACAATTAGCAGCATACAGGTCCCTGATACATAGGGCTTTGACGTCCCCTTTAGATGAAATTAATTATAATAGAGAAATTTCAATTATTAAACAAACTGCATACAGTAATGGTTATAATATTAAACTTATTGATACATTAACTAAAGAAAAAGATTATAAATTAGCCATTTAAAAAATTTATATAAACACCCCAACTTCATCCGATACAATTAAATAATCTTCGTTCCCATATTTTGGTGACAAATCAGAAAAAAAAGCTAAAATTATAAACAAACCAAATAAATATAAAGTAGGTTTTCAAAACAACTAGAAACATCTTAAACAGTTTGTTTAACGCAAAATCAAAAACAGACGATTTGCTAAAATCAGGCATTTACAACTTAAATTGTTGTTCGCATTGTAATTCGGTTTTTATATATAGGCCAGACAATTAGAAATTTTGATATTAGGTGTACAGAACACGTACGTTGTTACAAATACAAACACCCACATACATCCAATTACGCTAAACACCTACTAGAACACAATCATTCAATGACATCTAATAACACTATAAAATGTATACACTTTTGTGATGATAAACGTAAATTAGATATACAAGAAACTTTTGAAATTCACAAACATTTAAAAACTGTACCGTTAATGAATGAGCAAATTGATCTCTTAAATTCTCCTTTATTGGACATTTTGGAATGAGAAATCAAGTCATCTGCAGACGATTACCGCGATCAAGTCACCAAGTTCTATTGCTATGACAACACTAACTGTTTACTTTCTAATACATTTGACAATGGGATGTAAACATGCCGAAATACGTATAAGGTTAAGTATTTTATATACCTATAATCAATAAATATGGACTTCAACGAAGTAAAGCTAGAATTGATAAATAAAATATACATAATACTTTTTTGTACAGTCCAATTAGCAAATATGTGGCAAGTGTGCTGTGACGTTGGTTTCAAAAATTATTCGAGAAAAGAAGCTAGTTTGCAGTTTTATTGTTGTTAAACAAAATTGTTAATTCTGCGATTATTGCAAAATGGTTAATTTTGTGTTATATTTAATGTGTAATAAATAAATTTTAAAATAAAATTTTGACCTCCTAGAAACTTGTTTGTAATAATTGAATTATAGCATCAACGCGTATTGTATAGCGCCATGATTAATTATAGTATTTAATAGTTTATTACTATAAGAACGACTTTAAGCAGCTTTAAACAATTATTTAATACTGACATTTGCAGCAGTCGTTTAGTACAAACTGAAAATTTTGCTCTCTCTTTTGGTATGTAGCTCCCACTTTGGTCAATATTTCAGTATGTTTCTAGTCTAGGCTACTACCATAAATGTCCCGTTAAGTGGCAGCATTTTATGAGTCAAAAGTTTATTTATGGACGTTACACAATTGCTTATTGACGTCAAAAGTGAATGTTTTGACGTTACAAAACTTTGTTTTTCATAATTTAGGGTAAAAAGTAAAACTGCTTTCCATGCAAACCTTCCGGGTTGTTCGGTTACTTATCTGTCTTTGAACCGAAGAAACCGAGTTTTGATTTCCGAGGAGGTGGCTAATATCACAGCTATTTATACTCTGATGATATCTGAAATTGCGGGTCTGACCTGAGTGTATTAAATGTTTCCATGTTAAACATCCCTGCCCTAAAGAAGACACAGGTACGGCAAAACTTCCAGCGTCGACAATAGACATGACAGAAATCGATCGATGATAAGTTAACATATAAAAAAGTTTGTGCTACTTTGACCTCAACTTCTTCGACCTGGAGTTGCGAGCTAAACTCCAGGATTCCCCCCACCCCGCTAAGTGTTACACACGGGAATACAATTCCCCACCCCGTAAAACCCACGCACTCGGGCATTTACAAATATCCACAGTCGAAGCGGCTGATATTTCAATTTTGAAAAATCTTACCGCCTCTAGGTGGATTCGAACCACCATCCTTTGGTTTACTAGCTATCTAGCCAGACAATTATAAATATATCTTCTTGTAGTGCTATACCCTATTCAGGGCGTTGGCTTATCTCTCTCCTATGTCTGTGTTTGGTGCGCGGCGATAGATAATTTTCACAGACAGACATAGGGAACCTACAGTTTAACGTGGGCTCCGAACTACAGGAAGTGCATGCACTTCTTCTCCAGAGAGGTTTTCCTGGGGAAAAATCCACCTCGCAGGTTTCCCGTTGCTTTGCGAGGGAGAACGACCGGGCCGGGGATCGAACCCGGATCCGCTGCATTGGTAGCCCGGGCTTTTACCATTGAGCTACGGCCGCTCCATAAATATATAAAATATATAAACAATAATCATTTATGAATTTCTAGTTCAGCAACGATTTGCAAAATTACTTCAGTAATGGCTCTCAGGGTTTATAAAGGTTGAACTCAATAAGTTTTTACGTAGTAACAGAACAGTTCTGTTAATGGATACATACTATTAACGTTTTACCATAAGTTGAATTTTAGTTGTTAATTAGCATTAAAATCCAAATTATATTATTTTAGGTATCTAATCGGAATCTCATCCTAATACAAGAGAGATAAGAGAAGTGACCAAGCATCTAACATATCAAGTTTGTTTTTTTATTTTTCAAAAACGTTTATTTACCTTGAATAACTTGTAAATGTGGTAAATGTCTTTGAATTATAAAAAAAAATAAAGAGAAAAATTAGAACCAGTGCAAGAGTGACACTTTTACCTTTTTGCAAATATGTAAATACGTGAATTAAATACAGATTTATTAGTGGAATATATTTATAATTACTTTTTTGGATAGACAAAATATTAAAATTAAAAATAGAAGTTTGTTCCGCCATAAACCCCAAAAAAGATCAAACACGTCTAGGAAATCATATGTATTTGAGCGCCGTCTATCGTACACATGTAAACAACTTTGGGTTAGGCAAATAGAGCTTCTCTAAATATTCAAACAATCAATGCTCTTCAAAAGTGCCGCTTCTTGAAATATCCTCCATAAGTAACTTTTGGGAATAAGTCGCGCGTGTATGTTCAGAAAGGACAAAATACATAAGTCGGCGCGGCGGTATCTTAAAAAACTTTGTTTTTCCTGGAATAGACCACTTAATAAATTTGTGTATTCACTTAACGGGAGTTTTAACACACTTTTAGATGTTTGATGTAAAATAATCGTTTCAATGTTTCCGCTTTTAGCGGAACCAACAATCGAACCCAGAAAGTAAGTGACAATTGTTGTTAATACACATTATTTAACATTAAGAAAGTATCCAAGTAATGAAGAAGTGAAGGGTAATCTGTCGAAGATATTTTACCTGTGCTGTCTACAAAGGCGGTCCAACCTTTATGGTCCAGTGTTGCAAATTCCTACCGTCCAGTTCATTTTTCTATTAAAAACTGAAGTCAAAATAATTATGATAAATATTGGAAGAAAGTTTGTTGAACCTACGCATCGTACATACGGGTATATTATATATGCTAAGGAAGGAATAAGAATAACATTGGCATTGACATTGACATATACATCATAGTATACAGATGTTCCAGAAATGTCTGCCATAATTCATACAGTAGATTCCTGAATTAAAAACAAGACGAAAAGCTTGTATAAATAAAATACATTATGTTATCGAGATATGAACCTTTAAAGGCCTGAGCTCCCCCTGAGAGAAATAAAAGAAAAACATTTCGATCAGATCGTAATGGTACCGATTTCAGCTAAGTGTAAGCCACGGTAAAGCTATTAAAAAAAGCAAAATTCAGCGAAAAATACTTCAAAACGGCAACACTGTGTGCAATAGTATCCCGAATTCAGCATCAACAGTCGGGGAGTCCCAACCTTCGTAAGAGTACTTGTAAAACCCAAGTAGTGTTGCCACCGCGGACAGACCAAAATCGGTACACAGTGTGTCCCAAATTCGAGATTTTTAAACATTGGTTTTCAGATTTAGTTTTTGCGGTATTTTGGAAAAACAAAATTTTAGAATTTTCTTTTTTCATCACTAACATTTTCATCTTTTATTTACATTTTCAGAACGTCTACATTATTAAGCTACTTTTTAAAAAGACGCCTGAAAAAGTTCTCGAAAAGATTCTACCTTCTTTTGTTTTTGAGATACAACCGTAAATTTTTGTATTTTTTATGGGCGCCATTTTGTTCATACGATATAAGTAATGTTATGAAGCTTCAAAGGTCTACTTATAGCCTTGGGTCAAAGACTCAAAGAATACGTTCGGGAAGTAGAACAATGCTGCATCCGAAATACCTTTGAATTTGAAAACTCGGCGTTTATGAAGTTTTCAGCTCCATATAAAATAAAGCACTTGTTTGTAGTCATTCAAACTTTTCTGGGACGCTCTGCCCTGTTTATAAGAAATTAAAAATTAAATTCTCTTGCTACTCTATTAAAAAAGGCTTTTTTTTGATAGATTTTAATTTTTTCAATTTTTAGAAACACTTTTCCACATTTCTTGTTCTATAAACAACAAGTTTTTGTCTACACACTAGCGTGGCGTGACTTTTCATAATTCGGAAGCACTTGGTACAATACAGTCAAACTGGCATTGGCAAATATGACGATTTTTATTTTTTTAAATTACTTTTCGGATCACCCATGGGACCTCTTGTGGTAGGCTGATATTTCCAAATATAATCACCTAAACAGTTTACTATGTCAAAATCGCCAATCTCGAGCTAATTTTTCTCAGTTAATGTTTATTTTCTGTCGGTATCAATGGTATTAATCAGAAGTTCTATTTTCGCTATATTTACCCGTATTACTTAACTGTTATCAGTTAAATGTTCACTACTTTGTTGGTGTCAATGGTGAATCTTCATTGGTCTCTGATATAGTCAGTTTCATCAGTGGCGGATCGTAGTCATGAAAATTTGTGAAATGCTACAGGAAAAACAAATAAGTGGGTAACCCTTTTGAACACAAGAACAATCACAGTGATAGTTTTCTAATGTTACACAGCCGCCGGCGTCAGAAAAAAGCAAAAAACAAACAATTCCTTCCTACGCGACGGCCCCAACTGAAGTAGTTGCGAGTCAGTCGTACAAATCTTCACATCAGCCAGTTTAGCATAGCCGAATGTGGTAGCGTGACGTCACGGTTGCTATGACAACGCTGTTTGTGACTGTAGAAGGTTTCGTCACGCCAGCTACACTCTTCTGTGCGGCTCAAAATAAGTAATATCTTGTATGTTCTGTGGCTGCAGTTAATATGCGGGATTTATAATTTGCGTTCCCACGCTCTACCTGCATTCAGTATAACCGTAAAATAAGCGTATACTATAAAACTTGATATATATTATTTATTTCTCATCTCTAATAAATAAAAATGTTATCTATAGGGTGTCTGTTTGAAACTTATAAAAGCTGAGGTGTGAATTCTTGGGTCAAAATCATGATGATATACTAAAAATGAGTTACAACTTACAATCCGCCGCAGTTTCAGAAGAAAAACAGAAGAATAGCAATTACATTAGAACGGCTTAAATTAGAGCGATCAAACTTGGCAAGAGTTATAAGACCTACTCTATAGATAATGTAATGCAATATGGGAAAAAATTCGAATAATGCTAGTCAGTTGTGTAACTATTGTTTTAACTTTGCTCAACAGAAAAAATATCGGGTGTGGTAAGAAGGTGGACCCTTTCTAGTCCCCCCCCCCTGTTTAAAATTATTTTTCATATTGCATCACGAAAGCATTTTTAGATACCAACGTTTTTGGTCGATTATCATGATTTTATCAAATTATTAAACATACACTCTATATTGAATGCTGGTTTTTAATTTTGTTTTTAAATAAATTAGTATTCTTTCTTACCCCATTTTAAAATGATTTAAATATGCATGTAGTAATTTAAGCTTAACTAATTATAATTTATAGTGTAGACATATTTCTGTCTACGGTTTTATTCTATATCGTACGTCCCACTGCTGAACTCCGGCGTTCACTCCTGTGCCACCTACTCTCTTTAACTCTAAGGTGGAGTACAGGGGACCTACATTTTAACGTCGAATCCGAACGACTAAATACCAGAGAAGGTTTCAAACATTAAGATCTCACGCCTACCTACAACGGATTGGGGAATGTGAATGAAGGGTTGCGGCATAGAGTTTTATCTGCATGGATGCGACGGAGAATCGAACCACAGCCTTTAGCGTTAGAGGCCAAGCTCTCTAAGCTATCGTCACTCTTTATTTTATTATTATTATTTTAATTATTTTTCACTTTTGTGGTTTTTACATATCTTACGGGTATAGTATTATTAGTATAATTATTATTATTATTGTTATTGCTATTATTTATACTATGTACGCGTACAGTGTGATAAAAGACTATATTAAAAATAGAAACAAAAAACTGATTCACACTGACCACAGTGTGCTGGTGACATTAATATTACCATATAATTCGATTAACTAAAGAGCCAATCTTAATGTTAATTAAAAAACCGATTGGCAAAAACTGTGATTTGATTAATAGAGACAAAATTTACATATAAATGAATTTCATTCTACTAATCGTAAATATTGCCAAGAATGTATTTTTAGTGTTTTCAGTAAATATACAATATGTATCTTTCTTTGTCGATATGTACAGCAAAATGAGAACATTTAAAAATTTACAAATTGCAAGTAATACGCGTAACGCAAATTTTTAATTTTTTTACTAAACATATTAATTATATACTTATTTTTACCGCATACCTTCAATGTGGACATTCTTTTAAATTGATTAAAATGACCTATCTGAATGAGAAATAAAAGAACATTTAGTATCTAATACTTATCTCATACGGCTTTTGCATTTTAATTATTTTCAAAACGGTTGTGAAACAAAATAATTCGGTCTTAACTCTTAAATAAATACGTTATATATATAGCGTAAATATAGATCAGTGAATGTTATAAAGTGCTACATATTAAATTCATATCAATAAGATAATTCAATAGTTCTGCAGTACCACAGGTAGAGATACAAAGGGATTTTATTTGGTTGTGCATCTGTGGGAAGTTTTAGGTATTGGAATATCATTCATACTTTTAGCAGTTGGGCGGTATATGTATTTTACTGCTGTAAGTGCAATAACCAATAAAACCATAAATAATAATTGTAGGATTATCAACATCTGCAAAAGCCCTTACAGTAATATTTGCCTATTTCCGCCTTCCTTTTAACTTTAAAGTCAACTACCTGGTGTTGTATAAATATATCGTTTTCCTAAAAATCTTCCCTGGAAGATTTAGCGAACAAATTTTCTTCCATCGTTCATTGAGATGAATACAAAGTTTTAATAATTGTTTCATATTCTTGCAGGTAATAGATGAAAGTGTTGGTTATTTAGTGGCTAGATATGCCTCCAAGACTAGAAACTTCTTCATTGATCTGGGATCTAGTCAGTTTCATTAGTAGCGGATCGTGATCATGAAAGTTGGTTAAGTGCTACAGGAAAAACAAATAAGTGGGTAACTTTTTTGATTACAAGAACATTCACAGTAATAGTTTTCCAATGTCAAACAGCAGCCGGCGTCTGAGATAACAAACAAATACTTCCTATGCGACGACCTGAAGAAGTTGCGAGTGAATCGTACAAATCTTCCCATCAGCTAGTCTACTATAGCCGAATGTGGCAGCGTTACGTCACGGTTGCCATGACAACGCTGCTTGTGACTGCAGAAGGTTTCGACACGCCAGCTACACTATTCTATGCGGCTCGAAATACGTGGTTTCGTGTATGTTATGGGCTGTAGTTAATACGCTGGCTATATAATGTACGTTTCCACGCCTGCCTATAAAACGAGCATATTAGAAAACTAGATATACAGAGTAGCTAGGAAAACCCCGGCCACTTTTCTTGCGGCGGTCAACAGATGCCGCTTTAGTAAAGAAAAATTAAATTAAAATACTGCGTTGTTGCCAGTATTTTAATTTAATTTTTATTTACTAAAGCGCCATCTCTTGACCGCCGCAAGAAAAGTGGCCGGGGTTTTCCTAGCCACTCTGTATATTATTAACGTCATGAATCAACTATAGTTTAGGTTTTATTAAGTGAAAGCGCACTTCACCTGAATAGCCGCCATTTCGATTCGAAAGCCGCAAGCAAACGAAAAAAATTCTGTTAAACTCATGTTATGTCTATGAGCCGGCAAAATACCAACCCAACTGCATAGATAAGAAATAGTGGATACTGAATCACACTCAAATCCAAAGGCGGCCATTAGGGGTGGCATGAAGACCATATCCCCCCTCTGAGCGGTTGCGGCCTGTCTTAAGTGTGCGTGCGCTGCATAACATAAAAATGTAGCAGGTTTCAAAGATTATTATCTTTAGTTTGCTTGTTTGCGTTAGGTTTACCGTGAGTTATAGAAGTTATTAAATTTTTATTAATACATTTCGATAGCGCAGTGGTAGAGCACTAGGCTAGATACCTGGAGGTCTCGGGTTAAAATCCTGATCGAGGTAGATATTTTTACTAAATATTTACTTTTGCATTTGACCGATATGGACACGAAATTTATATTAATATTTATACAGTGCGAGTGTAAAGTATGGAACTAATTCGATAAAATTGAAATTGTCAAATTTTTCATAAACCCTTGTACACGTCAATCTTATTTTTTAAAAGTGCATATTTTCTGATAGTTATCATTTTTCGATGGTCTTTTGTTTTCGAACTATGACGTCATCGACAATTTTTTGAAACGGCATTCCTTATTTTTTCCGTCATATTTGAAGAGAGAGGTTGAAATTCCGAATTCAGCCATGTGTCAAAGTATAACATTGACATCGGCAGTTTTCGAGATAATAAATATTTTTTTGTAAATATTTCAAAACAAAAAGTCTCCTTAATATAGAACAGCCACTCTGCCAGGATTAATGAACATGACCGCCCCTGCACAGAACACTGAACAGTTCTTATACCGAGGCTCCTGAAACACCGCAGGCACTCCGCTAAAAAAACTAAATACAAAAATCAGAATTATGATTACACTTACTACATAGAACAAATAATATTAACAGCTGTTGTAAAATTTAATATTGTGCTCTATATTAAAGATCTGTAATTTCGCGTATTATTATCAAATAAGCTATTTTTAAATTATTTCAGGCAGTTATGCACGGAGTATGTCCATACTATGTCCACCGTACGTCCGTTACAAAAAAAGAATAAGAAAGCTTTATTGCTTTCCGATGATCCAAAGCGTAAACCTTTCTGCAACAAATAACCAACAATGCAAGTGAATTGTGAAAATGTTTGTGTAGTAACTTTAAAAAACCTATTTGTTACGTAATTGAAGAAGTGACTAATAAAAGCACAGAAAGAACCACAAAACAACAAATCTGACATCTCTACGAACTCAACTGTTCTACCTCCGTGTATCTTATGCTCTCAAACATGCCCAGGCCATAGATTAATAACTCCAGGAGTTATTAATCTATGCCCAGGCCCATCCGTAAACAAAATTTACGGCAGCCAACTCTTTATTTTGAACACATGTTAGTTAAACGTAATTAAATAATGTTCACTGCTACCAATTACCTGACTTTCGCTTCCAAATTTGTCGCAGAGATACAAAATATTACAAACTACAGGTAATTTTTAAATAATTATAAGATTTAAACGGACACTTAAATTTTTAAATATTAAATCAGTTCTAACCGAAACTATTACTAAACGTATCAAGCTTTTGCTTGCCTATGAAAATTATAAATTTGCGCGACTATCGTAAAAAAAATTAATCAAAGGTGTACGATAAAAGCGTATAGTGTTTATACAGGGTAGGTCAGCAAATACGTCTTTTTTTATTTGTGTTTATGTGTAACTTGTAGAAAAAAAATTAGAAACGAAGGTATGTTGTTGAGTGCCCTCTACAATACAAACACGTTGAAATTTTGATTCGACCTTAAATGTCAAAGCTACAATGATCAACTTTTTTTAAGTGAAACTTCTTTTCCGGCAGGAGTAACCACGCGAACGCTGGAACGCAAGTGCGAGGCGGAAACACCGGACCCCGCTAACCTACTCAGCAGATCAGTCTAGATAAAATGCGATCAAATGTTCAATTGATATCATAGACGTACACCTCCAAACGAATGTCTTTTGTGGCTTTGCTTATATACTCCGCAAATAAACAGTATATCATGCGAGAGGTGTGATTTATATATATAATATGTTAGTGTAAGATTAAATTACTTTCGAACTGCCTTTCCTTTTTCTACAAAAACAACGGAAACATGGTTTGCGATTTAAATATTAACATTTATAACTCTAATAACATTTTTACAGGAAAATAAATTAGGTATTAATGAAATTTCCATGTGTACGCTTTGTCTCACCGCTCTGGAAAACCGTGACCTAAACTCCGACCTATCTTTCTTGCAAAGTGTGTAATCTTTGCCGGCGGTAGTAACCAAGCGAATGCTATTTTGTTTAACCATACAATTTAAAATACACTTTCAGTGAGAACATGCTAAGAACTTTCAGTTAGAACTTGCGTGCTCGTCACACATTTTTTTTAATGGAACTATTGTGTTACTTTCAATTAAATTGGACGTTCATTTCATTATATGTTCTACACATGCATCTGCAAATATTTTTCTAATTTTTGTTTAATTTGAATGTGGAAAACATTTATTTATAAAATAGCTAGTAGGCTGTGTGTCCTTTCATTGGTCAAAATTTTATGAAGAAATCAAATTGCTACACGTTATATGGTAAATTAAAACAATTGACGTGAATGTCATTACAATATTTGTTTCTATACTGTTATTATTAATTTATTTTAAATTATGTTGGTATTTTAAATTTTGTTAAATTATTGTACGGAGAAGAAATCGATGTTTCACTTGAGCAGGTAATGTCCGAAACAAACTAAGAACATTTGCTTGTTAATATGACTTAGATACTATAGCAACTAGATTTTATGGCAAAAATTTTTTCGACCTAATAATAAAAAAAAACGGAATAGAGTTTGCGGATAAATAGGTATGTAAAACATAAAGAACTTTCAAATTAACAAAAAAATATAATGGTTCCATCTAAAAAAAAGGACATCTTTAACATTTGATGTCACATCTAAATTTCAACAATCCATGTTGTCGAGGAGACCCAAAAACATACTTCAAAACCAAATTTTTCTCTCAAACTTACACAAACACAAGGGAAAAAAGGCGTATCCGCTAACGCAGACTGCATATGCAAAATTCTCTAAAGGAATCTTAACAAAATTGTAATCATAGTCACGACGAGACCCGGGACAAACAAAACCAACTTTTGGGGTGAACTGCGTCAGTTAAAAATCGCAAACTTTTTTTTGACACACGGACAGATATTTTATATGTATTTTAAGTAATTTGGAACAGCAAGAACATAAAAAATACAAATATGTTGAAAAATAAATTCGATAGGCCTCTGGGCTCCTCTTGATGATGCGGGGCCCTACGCTATAGGCATTAGGCACGTTTTGCTTGGTTTGAAAGGGACACAAGTATTTGGAGTGCGGCGCTTCTGAGCAAAACTATATTCGCTGTTTTAGACATTCTTTAATGAAAATGCATTTATATAACTAAATATCTTTCTACAATTTTTTGTTTTATTATTTTTGTTAAATTACCCTCTTTAATCTCTTAAAATTTAAAAGCTCCGAAAGAGACCGCTTCTCTTGCCCTCTCTCGCACCTCTCAGGTGTACAAAGTCAGAAGGTCAAAACGTATTTTAGTGAAGAGTTTAGACGTTTATGTACAATAGTATTTATTTTGTTTAAATTTAATAATTATATTTAGCAGTAAATGTAAATTATTTTAGTAAGGGGTATTGAAGTATTAAAGTTTCTAGTAAAGAAAAGTGAATATGGTTGCTATGGTTACAACTATGATGTTTTATAAATAAGTTGTCACAGTTTGACGTCCATAATTTGAACGGTGATCAAACTGTGAATTTTTGAAAACAGCATGTCTGAGAAAAAGATTTGAAAAGAATTTGAAAAAATGGAGTTTCGGTCAGTTATTAAGTATTTATTTTTGAAAGGGTTATCGGGCAAAAGAATTTTTGCTGGTACGATAGAAACCTTAGGTGATCAGTGCCCATACGCCACTATTAAAAACTGGGTTGCGGAATATAAAAGAGGAAGATCAGATGTGAAAGAAGACCAATTTCTGTGACAAAGATGAGATAATTCTGATAGATTATTTGGAACGGGATTGAACTATCACGGGAGCATATTATACTGAGTTGCTAACTAAATTACGTAAGAAAATTGTGGAAAAGCGCCGCGGAAAACTTGCCAGAGGTGTGCTCTTTTTGCAAGACAACGCTCCTGATCACAAGTCGTTAATTGCACTGCAAAAAATTGATGAAATTGGTTTTGAATTGGTTGACCACCCGCCCTATTCTCCGGATTTAGCACCGTCAGACTATTATTTGTTCCCAAAACTCAAAAAACATTTGAAAGGTAAAAGATTTTCGACAAATGACGAAGCAATATGTGCCGTTGAGGAGTGGTTTGCAGACCAAGACAAAGATTTTTTTTAAATGGCTTAGAATTACTTTATGAACGTTCTGCTAAATGTATAAGTCTTAAAGGAGATTATGTTGAATAAATAAAATTTTGTTTTGAAATATTGTGGCGTTTTATATGGTAGGCTAAGTACTTATCAATACCCCCTCGTAGATATCTTAGTTATACGAACAAAATTTAAAAAAAATTGCGCTGTTTTTGGATTTTTTTGTAGCTTTTCTTTTAACATCGGTGCGTTTTTGGTCTACTCTCTACTTATACTACTAAAAAATATGTAAATTAGGCTATTATTTAGAACTTCTATTTAATCATAGAATTAATAAATTTAGCAGAAAAACTGAAACCAGCGCAACCAATTGCGTTCTCTACCTTTCCTCGTTATAAAGATTATTTAAAATCTTACTTGCGATGTTTACACGATGGTAACCATCTAATTATTATGGTAAGGTAGTCTTCCTATCCCCATCTAGTATTAGCAAATGACAGTTGTGCTAATTGTGCACGTGTGTCCGGAAGTGAAAATTCAAACAGGCGGAGATTTTAGTGCCGTTTATCCAATGACAGAAAGCAAGTGGTTGTGTGTACGCCCCCGCTGACGGCGCGGATACACAACTCAGTTTCAAGTTGGATTCTGTGCAAGTAAGTGCAGTGTGATTACTGTGAACTGCGCGGCATGAAGCGTCGCGGCGCGGGACGTCTTGCTGCCGTCGCTTTATGGACGCTTCTGCTACACCTCACCCATGCCGACTGGTGGTGAGTAACCAGGTGCAAATTAATTCCCCGACCGAAACACAAACTCTCACTTATGAATTTTTAAAATATTTTAATTATGTTGCAAAACTCTACCTAGAACTTCAGAAGGGATGAGGATGTTATTAATAATTTGCATGGTTTTGGGTTTTGGTCTCAAATGGTTGGGCCTTTTATGTACCTAATTGACTGATATTTTTGTACGGTTTTTTCCACTATGGGGAGATGTTTCAATCTTATTTAGATATAGGTTTCGAAACCAAAAATATAAACGTCAAACTTTAGTTTAAGCACTGTATAGGGATGATATTCTAGAAAATTTTACCCCTATTACACTTTTAGGCATAAATCATATATAAGGTTGTTAAATAACAGGCATTCTTTACTTTTCTAGTCAAACTAATTTTAAAGTAAAATTAATTTCAACGTTTTTTCTGGTCCGTTTCCTATAATTTAGTTGATTAACTTTAGCTATATTTTAAAGTGGAAATATATTTTAATTATTCTATGTGAAATGTATGAATGTGAACCTCAACACTGAACTATAACATGCAATGATTATGATTATGATGATGATGTATAAATTCAAACTCCACATCAGCAGCTTGGTTCTCAGTGAAGGTCTAGTCCCACAGGTAATAACGCGTCTTCAAAATTATATGTTCCTTGGTTTATAACTTAGTAGTTTCGGTCTATAAACTGGTTTACAATTTCTTCTAATTTGTTTGGAAATCAATTCTTTTACGGTCAGTGCTGAATAGTTCAGTAGATTAAAAAATGCTTGGAAGTATTCTAATAAAAATGATGTTTTTAAATAGACAGTTTCCTTGTGGATTTAATATTAGACCGATAATTAAAGGTGAAGTTTTTCTCATTTTAAATAAATAGTATTTAATTTAGCTTTCACGCACTGTATGTTTTAAGTAAATATCAAGTCTCAAGTGTTTTAAATTTGCGCATGAACTGTATTTTGCACTTCTGTTTTTAGGATATATGCGAAACACACAAAATTAATACTTTAAGTTATGTGTAAATTCAAAGTTTGTAAGTTGTTTTTAAAACACAATTACGTATATAAACAATAGCCGCTATAGCTAATACGTGGCACTGCATTAAATACCAGTTCTGTTGTTTATATGTTAGTCAATTCAAAAATTAAATGTATAAGTCGGGCTACAAATACTTCAGTTAAAGTTAAACAGTGTTAATTTTTTGAAAGCAGGTATCCTTTATTTAATAGGCACGCTGCATTTACTGGTTTAATACTGTATCGTTTCTATCACAAACAGGGTTGTAACTTTAAAGGGTAGAATATTATTTTCCACATTACACGTAGAAAAGTGTGTACAATACGTACTTATAGAATATGTAGAATAATATGTAGAATATGTAAGTTAAATAAAACTGGCATATTTACCTTTTTCTATATATTGTACATGTAAAATATGTACGATAGATTCTATGGTTGGGGGGGGGGGGAGACGTGCGACTATCCAACGGTACGAACGCGCTGCCTTTCCTATTTTCTATTTAACCGTACCGCACTGCAAACGTTTTTTAATTGTCTGCAACTACAAAACGACAAATAAGTCGGTTCTATAAATATTAAACAATAAAATTGCGCTCTTTAAAACGTTACGTCTGAGATGGAAGCCCCTCTCGCTTCACCCTAATTCTTGCACTGGTTGCCAATATTTTTATTTTTCAGTTTTTCCTTATTCTAAAATATTATAAATTTTAGTCTTATAATCTATATAGTAAATCAACATTTAGTGAAAGGCTTCCGCTACTAGAAAACACATATTTACACGTCTATTACATAAGGCGCATGTCCCTTTGTACATTGGACCGTTACACTTCGCAATGCTGATGAGTAAATTCCGGTTCACAGAAGATGTTCAGCTTATTGAGAGCTTGATATTTTTTTAGTGAGTATTTATAAGTTCCAAAAACATTTTTAAAATCTCTGTTAAGGCATTCACCTGGAAATTGGGAAAAGTGCTAAGTTTAATTATTTTTTATACCGCTTCTTTTTAAGAAAGTTTTCTGAAAATTTTTTCATGCAGTTTTTTACGGGAGTTTTTTAAATCTATTTCGGTGCTTTTTTTTCTTAAGGTTTATTCGGTTTTTTAAGTGATTTTTTGGGAATTGATTTTGCCCATTTTGTTATAATTTTACAAATTTGTAAGATCCTTACAACATTTTAGGTAACCAATCTATATAGTAAATCGGAATGTATTTACCCTGTCGCAATTTTTGGTGACGACTGACTATTCTTACAACTCAACACTGTTTATTTATTATTATATGACGTGCGCATATCAGCGAATACATATGAACTTCTTGTTTAGTCACTTTGCTGCCATTACATAGCTATACGCAAAATCAAGCCGTAGATACCATAGCGACGCATTAACAACTTTCTTATTCTTATTTTGTGAAATAATCCATACATATATAAAAGCACAAAGGGTTTTTTTCTCCGGTTCCACCAGCGGCTACCGCTTCACCAATTTGGACCATTTTTTTTTAAATGAAAGGTCTCTATCCACAGATGGAACATGAAACATTTTTATATTTTCATTCTACGTCAATTTTTTAATAAAAATTATTTTTATTGATAATATATATGAAGGTCGGCTAGACGCGCGTCACTTGGGGCGCCATATACAATAACGTCGCGTGTCATTATTGGAACTAATGCATCACGTGACTTGACATTTCGCCGGATCTGTCAACGCTGTCTGTCAGTGCATTGTGTGCTGGGGTAACACTAGTCTTGATATAAAAGATAAGTAAAATGCAACGCATCATGTCTGTACCTTGGTAAATATTAATGTTATGAAAAGATATTCTTGTGGTTGTTTGTTAAATTTCAGCGCGTAATTTGTGGATGTTAAATTTTGTACAGTAACCAAATAACGAAACATTTTTTAAATGTTTTACTAACGGGTGTCCAGAAAGTCTTTCAGTCAGGGCGGCTATGGATTGTATAACGCATGTCTTTTATTCAGTCATATCTAAGTAATTTATTTGACATAAGTAAGTCAAAGTCAATTTAAATTAAAAGGTTTTTATTTTGAATTATTTACTTTCTGCATATTTCTTGTTATAAAATGTTCACGCAAGAACAATAAACCTTTATTGTGAAATCTTATTTTCGCAATGGTCAACAATTAGAAAACGGAAATTGGAATTATTCCATCAATGCGTGCAAACAAGAATTTCGACAAAGATATCCAGAGACATACGTTATACAATCCATAGCCGCCCAGGACTGAAAGACTTTCTGGACACCCATTGTTATTTTTTTAGAAGTTACATATACTGTGCGTTATATTTTGCTCACCCTATACATTACTCGTGGCGAATATTTTTTTAAGAACGGGTTTTCCATGTAAATTTTTTTGCGTTTTTTGGTTTCGGGAAATTAAAAATGCAACAATTTCTATGGAAACTTCAAAAGTATTATCAGCCATAATATAACAAGTGATTTGAATAATATCGATGATATTTTCGAGTTGAAACCCAGGTGCAGATTCGACGAACGAGTGCGAACGCACGAGTTGAATGTGCTGCTTTGGTTTTAACGAGAATAAGGCATCGATAGTCATTTTTATGCATCTGATTGGTTTAAATAGCGCCACGTGATATATGAAATATGTTCTTACTTATAATACCACGAGTAGTCAAAGTTATGGCAACTATTTTTGCAGTGGTTTCACGAATGTTCATTGCATTTGGATACGATTAAGACGAGTCCTAATCCCAAGCGCAAGGGACATGAGTGATAACACCGTAAAAATAATCTACGTAACTTTGACTAAGAATGGCATTCGAAGGACTATTCAATGAACCAAATCATTAGGTTTTTCTAATAAAAACTCCATTTGTTTAAAATAGCCAATAGTTGAATATCCTCCATGACGATACATCCACTCCCTATTTTTTTATTGGACAAGAAACATCAAATTCTGCATTTTCATTGGTCACTTTTTGACAGATTACAGCTGAATTGAATAGCCAAAAATATATTTACATATTGTGATATAACTACTGATCATACGAAGCAATCCACAAAAAATACATTAAAGCAGGCCTTAACCAGCGTGCAGCACGTCTTAGGTATATTCCGTAAACTGTTAAAAATGCCAATGCCAATCTTTATTGCAGTTTCTTGAGAGACGTAACTCACGCTGGTCAAGGCCTGATCTAAAGTATTTACTGTTGATCGCTCGGTATATTCATAACTAATTGTAAATGTTACTAACTTAGGAGTACAGTATTTTCGTAAAAAAAACATTTCCAGATCCGAATTTATTAGAATTTTTGAATTTATTTTATTTAAGCAACATCAGTTTTACAAGAAATTTATATTAAAAGTGAAATACATATTTGACTTTAAAAGTTTATCACTAAAATAGTTATTTCTTTCTGGAACGTTTGTTTGGTAATGATTGTATATACAGATAATAATACACTACTCAAAAGAATTAAGGGGTCACTTTTTTCAGAAGGTGTATCTTCCTTATGATATCAGCTATAGTGTTTAATGATGTGGTAGATGTTAAGATGATATTCAATTTATATAACATTTCATTAAAATAAATGTTTCGACAATGCGTATACCAAGTTTTATTAAAATGCCATCAGCCCTAAACAAACTTCAAGCATTTGAAATGTTGACCCCTTAATTCTTTTGAGTAGTTTATATGCGCTACTGTTCGATTTGTAACTTGTTCAAATATTTTTGATAATTCATCTAATATGTCCCTGAAAACTACTCTCACGGTTTGTTTGTTTCACACCTTGTCACAACATTAATTTTGTAAGGAAGCTGTAGTCAATCACTAGACTTCCGCATCACTTTCTCATGATTTCTAAGGAAATTCGCCGTTGTTTCTAATTTTTACATCACACAACATTGCGATAAATTTATTTCCGGTAAAAGCTACTTTCCATAATCAAATAGATATATGGACCTTTTTATAACAGACGCGGTTCATCATTTCTACAGTTTATGTGTAACTAGATAAGGGGAACCTACCGCAAAAGTTCTACTACTGCGGGTTTTAATTTTTTAAGCTTCAAAAATTGCTAGAGGCTCACATGTATCAAGTCGTACATAAATCTAAGATGTCTCATTCATGAAGTTGAACCGCAGTTGCTATGGCTGCGCCTAATGATCAGATTTTCATTAGATACATAACTTCATAGAATGAAACTTTTGGTTTCGTACTATTTTAGAAATATATTTTTTTTGTAAATCTTTTGGCGTTGAAGAGGAAACGTAGTAGCAGAAATAGGCTGACGGTAATGAAAAGTAACAAAAAAATAATGCCGGACGGATACTCTACAAGGTGGTACATTCTTGAATATGTGATAGTTTTCTCCTGTTTTCAGAGCCGTCTTATGCTCCTAGTGGGCTTCTAGGCAAACATAAATTTCAGCCCCCCCTCCCATTAAAATATATTTAAAAAATGTAAAAATATGTATATAGTGTATACTGGGCGTTAAAGAAAATATGTACATTGTTTTTCTTACACAAGTATTAGGTTAATTAAATTAAATTTTGAATTATTTAATTATTCATAAAAAACATTTATTAACTTATGAGTTACTAATCTAACAACCTTCGATTTAACCGGAAATGACGGCTACTTTCTATTTCTAAATATCACCCCGCATGTTTTTAATAGATACTTGTAAAGCATAAAATTCCTTTTTTAATTGTATGTTTAAATTTGAAATTGGTTAGTAAATGAAGGAGAAGAATAACAAAGTTTTATTACATGACGATGGGCTATGACATCCATATTTATGTTAACAATTTGTTACAAGAATGCATTGCAAATTATCTAAAACGTGTTGTAAATTCATAAAACAAAATGGAAATTAGTTTAGACCAATAGACATTATGTTTTAAATTTTAATCAAAAATACGAAAAACTGACCTTTCTTATGAAGTAACTAGCTATAACAGCAATTTTTAAACACTACCCACATTTTTATGGTTTGTTGTTCTTCATAAAGAGTTTTTTTAAATTCCTCTCTGAGGAGGCATTTAAATCATAACGTAAAACAAAAAAAAATCGTTTGTATTGTATTATTTTAACAAAAAGTAAAATCAACAAAATATAATGAATTTTTTTGTTAAACGTTTTGATTTAAACGTATTTTTTTATTAGAAAACAGACTAAAAAAATAATTGTTTCAAAGTTTAAAATCCGTTATAATTACAACTTTCTATTTTCACATTTCCCCTCTCAATATAGCGCTTTACAGGCAACAGACTCCACCTCCAGTGCAGACTGCCGCTAGGTTACAGGTTCGCTTCGGGCATGCATAATTGTGATCGCTTACGTTATTGAAATATTTCTATGCTGGGTGCAGTGTTGCCAAATGAAAATCCACAGATAATTCTGGAAGAAATATCACCAGAAATGTCCAACCAAATGTACCGTTTTAAAATTAAAATCAAATTATTACTAAAAAATGCTTTATTTAAATAATTAAGAACATTCTAATACTAATATTAATTACATAAGTTATAATTATGTAAATGTCAAAGATAAATTGTCTTTTATAAGAGGAACAATAACTTAAATATGAACCTACCTTATTTCATTTCTATAGATTTTCTGAATCCATTAATTTTATATGTTCTTTATAAGAAATTCTGATTTTAGAAAAAGCAAAAAATCTCTAGATAATATGAAAACTTTCCATTTCCCCAAGTAACAAGGAAATCCCTAGAACTACGGGAATATTATCTAATCTGGCATCAGTGCCCGGGTGTCGGGCCCGAGCGGAGGGCAATTATAGCGACACTGTGTTTAACGTGCTTGTAAATAATCTTAATCTTTAACCGCCGTTACGAATAGCGACAACAGTCACCATATTTACATTATATTGAAAATACAACATTAATAAAAATCATCATGAATGAGCCCTCAAAATCGCGGGCCCACAGTATTATTTTGCCTAGGCGAAAAAACGGCCCTGTTTTCGCGGTAAAAGGTAAAGGATTGACATAACATAAACGCTTAACCTGTATGAGGAATTGAAATCCGAAATAGATATACACAAACATTAGTTTATACGACGAGATAGTATAAAATATATGTAAATGTTTACACTTCGGGTGACCGCCTATTGAAAGTCATCATTATCATCATCATCATCTGTAGCTCAATTATATGCCAAGGTGATTGAAACCGCCTACGCAAATCTACGGTATTTGAATTGTGCAGCGATAGCATCAGTTTCAAGACGTTTTTCGAGGTTGTTTCCTGCTTTTCTGCAGAAATGTATTTACGTCACAAAACCCAAACAATTGGCATCGTGC
Organism: Ctenicera cuprea; assembly: GCA_958336395.1. Classification (NCBI taxonomy): domain Eukaryota; kingdom Metazoa; phylum Arthropoda; class Insecta; order Coleoptera; family Elateridae; genus Ctenicera; species Ctenicera cuprea. The sequence continues at coordinate 69,193,630 of OY284486.1, read as the reverse complement.
CTTTTAATATAACTGTGCGGATTTACCAGCAACAGACAGGTTGCTGTATTAATTTGTGGTTTGCAAAGGGCAGATGGACACAGCAAGTATCAGTTATGTTTGTTTTTGTATTTAATTTATTTTGACAACAAAAAGTGCCTAATGATAATGAATTAAGCTGCAGGTGCATCTGCTGGTTTGAAATCGAAAACAATAATTTCAGTTTTTATTATTATGCTGTTCGCCTACAACACTAATAGAATATTTGATTTTGAAGAACACAGAGAGCCGCATCATATTCCTTTGTAATGTCTTCCCTTTAGCATGTCGCTTTGTACCTGAACTGAACTATTAACAAATATTTATAATTCAAGTCGCGGTCCAGCTAAAGTGGAATGTCTTGTCAGACATTTGTCTTGGGTCAAATGTTTGAATTCGTTTTATTGTTTCAAAAAAGCGCAGTGATCCTCTTAGCTTAAACGAGTTCTGCTGGGCCACTACGATGCGCTATGGCCCCCCGATTCATTTTCGTGCAGCGTCTTTGTATTTCCATATTTATTCTTTTCCAACGTTCGCATTTTTATATCGCTTTATTACCATAAAAATATTTCCGCAAACATTCCTATCTTTACGACGATTTCTGATGAGGACAAAACAGACCATCAAATCAAAAGATTTCTTATTATCTCCAACCCTCAGCGGTCAAAAACAACAAAGAGTTTTCTGCGTATTGAATTAGCAGTTGGAAGGCAAACACAAAATTCTTAAATTTTTCTCACTTGAGGCTTTTACAAAAAGTTTCACCGAAGAAAATTGATTAGACTACCCTTGAATAAGCAATTTACGACTTCCGCTAGCAGCTGAGGTGGCTTTGAAAACGGTAGAGCTTGAAGCATGGAAGGTGAGGAGCGCTTATATACGAAAATTGACAAAATCAATCTGACAAGTTGACGAATCGTGATAATCGACACATGTAATTTGGTCATCCGTGAATACTATAAATAACAACACGCCTGAACCTGTTTATATTTTTATCAAGGTTTCGAAAGCTGCAATATTTGAGTTTACAGCTAAACCATATTTGGTTCCTGTAAGAAGATACCGTTTTCCTAGTAAAATATGATGCTTGATTTTAAAGAACAAACAGGTTTTCGACTTCAAGAAATTTATTATACAGGGTGATTCAGAATGACGGTGCAATATTTTACTTATCTGCAGAACACTAAAATTAAAGCGACTCCGATTTTTCCGATTTTACTTTTCATACTTCTACTGTAGTATGCAGTGGCGGTCCGTCCTATTAGACAGGGTAGGCGGTGCCCAAAACTTCTCCAAAAAATCAAATTTTAACTTTCAATAAAAAAAGTTGTTTTATACAGTTTTTAAGTTTTAACACCACCGCGTAACATTAAAAATTAGGCGCCAAATAAATAGACGTTGCCTTCAAACACAGTTACGCATACGCGAAGGTCGAGCTTATCGGGCCGACTAATTCCAGCTACGACACAATCAAGCAATCTATTATTTTTAATGCGTTTGCATGAAGATTGATACAAATAACGCAATGATCAGATGGACAGATGCAAAGAAATAGTAGGGGTTTCAGAACGGAATAAGCACGGTAAAAGCACGGCTTCTGTAGTATTTTACTTGCACCGGTCGGCGGCAGTTAGTTTCTGCGTGCAGCTATTGTGTGTTTATTTATTTCATTCGTAGTTTGAAAATGTGCAGTAAATATGGAATTCTCGTTAACCAGCGTTAAAAAAATTTTAATGGATATCTTACGAAAAACAAATTAGAATTAAAAAGTAACCAGGGCCGTTACAGACAGACAGTAGGAAGAAATTTAAATTTTAATACTAAATGGTATAAAAGAAAAAACTAGCTAACTGGGAGCGATATTAAAAATAAACTATTTTGCTGGAATTGCTTATTATTTTCATCTGTATCTAACCCCTCAAAAGTATAATCTGAAACAGGATATTCTTTTTATAAAATTTTTCAGCTGCAATTAAAAAACGTGCGTCGACCAAAGAACATTTATCTGCAACTGTTAGATTAAAATTATTTGGCAAATTACGCATTAACGTTTACATTATCAAATTGAAGTGTATAATGAGAAAGTGAAATTTAATAGGGATTATATGCGCAGAATAATTTATTTGACAACAGGTTTTGGTAAATTGGAGTTGCCGTAATTTTTTTACGTTTTAATCTTAACTAGTGTTACCCCAGCGCACAATGCACTGACAGACTGAGCGTTGACAGAACCGGCTAAATGATAAGTCACGTGATGCATTAGTTCCATAAGGGAGACGCGACGTTGGTGTAGATGTCGCCTCAAGTAAAGCGCGTTTAGCAGACTTTCACATATATTATAAATTAAAATAATTATTATAGAAAAATCGACGTAGAATAAAAATATAAAAATGTTTCATGTTCCATCTGTGGATAGAGACCTTTCATTTAAAAAAAAATGGTCCAAATTGGTGAAGCGGTAGCCGCTGGAGGAACCGGAGAAAAAACCATTTGAGCTTTTATATATATATGGATGTTAAATAATTTTTGCCATTGCCTACCCAAATTTTGAACCCACGGAACGCTATTGGAAGTATGGAAGGTTATAATTTTATGCAAATTTTCGAATTTTAGATTTTAACGAAAATACACGTTTTGTGATCTAAGAAACCCATAAAAGTGGTTTAAAAAAAATCTGTGAGTGGATGGGTGCGTTCGTTCTTATATAAATATCTATCTTTAAAACGAAGGCCGCTCCGATTTTTTTTTAATGGTGACATTAATGCCTGATTACTTAAAAAATAAAATAACCAATCGTAATACAAATTGTCACATTATTTAATAGTTCTTAGTATATTATTAAGAAAATTGTTGTAGATCTATTGCAGCTGTATTAAGAAAAAAAGAATTTCGAGATGTAACACAAACATGCATTTTTTAAAATGACAAAACAAAACACAATCGCCATACTATTTTTTCTTAATACAGCTTCAACAGATCTACAACTTTCTCTTTTATGTTGTTTTCTATTTTCAATAGGAACAAGACATATTTTGCTTTAAAGAAATTCCACATTTTCAGTTTTCTGCTCGTATCCAATAAGCTATGGTTATCTTGAGAAAAACAAAATCGCCATTACATTGTTCCCCTAATTAGGCAACTTTTATCTAATTACACCGACTTTCTTGAAATAGACGACCTGTATAGTATACAGGCACAGTATACAGTGTATACTGTGCCTCGCGACGGTCAGCCGGCCGTTTAAATGCAGAGTCGTGCATTTTACTTTCGTATTTCACCGGTATTATTATAAAGATTCATAGGCCTGTGTCTTTGGTACCTAACGGATAATAAGGCCCTGTATATATCCCCACATTCTGAAGCTCATCGAAACCAGCACATATGTTCGGGAGATATATGTATTTAGAAAACTACAATTGAAATTGACATTGATTCTTGTATTTGTTTGCTGAATATAGCTAAGACGTAATGGACGCTGGTCAAGGCCTGATTTAATATATGTTTTGTGGATCGCTCGGTACATACTCCGCTTAGACAAATATTTTAAAAATAACTTTTGAGTTCCTGGGAGATTCAAAACATGTATTTCCATCAAAACTTCGAAATCTTAAATGTTTATGAAGTCATTCCCTATAATCAAACTAAAGGGAAAGTATAAATAGGTATTGAGTATAAATAAAATACTTTTTACTTCAACAATGTTTATTTATTTTTTACCTTATACGTATTTCGACATGTTTACATGGCATTATCAAAGGTTATATTAAAAAGTAAACAGTTAATGTTGTTATAGCAACAATAGAACTTGGTGATCACGGTAATCGTCTGCAAATGACTTCATTTATTGTTGCAAAATGTCAATACAAGAGAATTTTGGAGAACAATTTGCTCATTCATAACGGTACAGTTTTTAAATCCTTGTGCATTTCAAAAGCTTCGAGTATATTTGATTTACGTTTATCATCACAAGAGTGTAAACATTTTATAGTGTTATTAGATGTCATTGAATGATTGTGTTCTAGTAAGTGTTTAGCGTAATTGGATTTATGTGGGTGATGGTATTTGTAACAACGTACGTGTTCTTTATACCTATAGGTATAAAGAACACGTACGTAGAAATTTTGATATTATAATATCAAAATTTCTAATTGTCTGGCGTATATAAACCGAATTACAATGCGAACTATTTAATTTTAGTTTAGTTTAGTATAAATGAAGTATAAATAGACAACAAAACTAGCAAATGGCTGCATTTTGCGTTCTTGATTGGGACTAAGTAAAAAAATGAGCGAAACACTTCGCCTGGACTATACATTTAAATACATTGTTTTATATTTTCCAACACTTTCGATATACACCTGTCTAGACACGAATAGTTAAAGTAAATAGTTCTTATAAGTTGTAACATGTTGAAGCGGTTGAAGTAAGACCGACCGCTGCGCTGCAAGCATAAGGTTGGGTAAAATATTCGGACTGAATCAACGGAAGCGCGGAAATTGATATTTGAAAATATATTAATAACTCGAGAAGTATTATTTTTAGCAAGAAATTACTCTTATTAATTTGTATTTAGAATTTCAAAACCTTTCTGATTTTAAAGCCAAAATGCCACGTTTCCATTTAAAAAAAAGTTATTTTTTACCGTGGGCGCCATATTAAAATTGGAAACTCAAGTTTTTTTCTTAAATACAATCGAAAAGAATTTGCCCTACAACTTTGCTCTTGAGTTTGCGAGTCTATCTATTAAAATAAAAAAATTAGCCTACACTGAACATTAAACGACTAGTACAAGAATACAACTGCTGTAGAAAGTATGTGAAATTCTTCTAAGGACAAAAAGATTATTAAGGGGCAAAAAATTCGATTTTTTGATTTTTTGTAAAAAGATTCTCCTAGAACAAACAAAACAGGAAACCAAATTTTTAATTTTTTATCGAAAAAATTTGAGGGGGGGGGACAGTAGCCCCCCCTTAATATGAAATTATCAAAACATATTATGATATTCGGATTTTGCTATCACTGGTGAGCTATTGCACATTAACAGAAATATTTTATTGCCCGCCGTTAAATAAATAAAAGGGTACCAATTTTCAATTTTCAAAAATTCATAGAGGGCGTCACAGTGAAATTATAGCAATGCGCAAAACACAAATGTAGAAGATTCCCAGCTCTATCAGCTTAAAAAGTTTAAACAAAAACGTGTGGGCAGTTTTTGAGAAATATTTTTTTGAAGAATTCCAAAACTTTGGAGTGATGTCATTGCGATCGTTATTATATTTTCAAAATTAATTATATTTCATGGTATAGTACCCTTGAAGGGCTACCAAACAAGATGTAGTTGATAAATGTTCTAAAATTCGTAACGGCCGCCATTTTAAAGCTAGAGAGTTCGGTAAAAAATCGTTTGATTTGTCCTAAGGCCTTCTTTAATCTCCACTATTAAAATTTCCAAAATTCAGTTTCTGAAAAAAATGCTACCAAAAAACATGTCTAACTTCCGCTTCCGGTTTCGGTTTTTTTCTAAAAGCTTATTTTGTCTGTGAATTTTTGATATACCCCCTCATTCCAAAGCACATCAAAATCGGTCCAGCCGTTGCGGAGATATGGAGCTTAACGGACCCACCCACCCACAGACAGACATTTTTTAAAAATTACTTTTTTGGGGTCTATAACCCCCCCCCCCCCCCCCCCCCGACTATTTCCGTTAAAATCTCAACTTTGAAATTTTGCATGAAATCAATACTTCCCTATACTGAAAGTATAGGAAAGTAAAAATTAATATTTTCATTACACTTCGTATGTTTATAACAATAGCTTATTAGGGTTTTTTCAAAGAGATTATTTTATTCACACCTAGAAGGTATAAATTCTTGAATATATTCTGGACTCGGGTAATAAAATTCATACATTAATTATATTCCATGCATGACAGACGGCTTTTAACACTTGGTTGGTACAGAATGGATATACCTTAGAGTCCTATCAGTTAGAAATTCATTTTAAAATTCCGTTCACACTATTTCCTTTGTGACTAATATTTTTAGATACACATTGGTGAATGTTCATTATTTTAATAAAGTTGTTTATGTTTCATTGTTAGTTTTATGTTTTGAACAGTTTCATTTAAAGATATGCGTAATACCAAACTTCATAAAATTATAGGCACAAAAAACTGAATTATGCAAGAAAATAAAAATCTCAGTAATTTCGTCAAAATATCTTCACAATTTGTGTAATGTATAAAGTTGAAAACACATAAACCACAATTAGACAGAATTTTTACACTATTTTCAGAAATATCAAAGTAGTTACCTACTTTTGTATTGTATTTAATGGCCCACCTGTCTTTAAAAGAAATTTCGTAATTTTGTATTAAACTATTGAGTAGTTATAATATTGCACATTTTTGCGCATACAAAATTCGCGAACAATACTATTTAAGGCCTTATCGATTTAATATCTATAACTTGCTGGTTGCTGTTGGCCTCGAAGTAAAAAAAACCTAGTTCAAGGTTAATACGGGCGCGAAAATAGCTCACCATAATTTGCAACATTACTTTCATATTGTGGGGTAATTCAGGTTTCACGATTTTGCTCCTCGTGACATATCGCACTTAGCGAGCAATTTAAGTAAAGAAATATAAGTCATTACCGTTGTCTACCTGTGCACTGGGATCATAAACAGTAGAACGAATGCCCACACGAATAAGCAAACGTTAGAGAGGTCGGCCGGACGCTGAGGTAACTAAGCAGCTTTGTGTTGTCCAAGCAGGAGGCTGTTTTCATGGCTTGTTATTAGTTTGTAGGGCTTCTTTAATGGATTCTTAAATATCTGCCGACAGCTGATGGGAAACTTACACCGTACCTACCTACCGGGCATTTTTTGGTTCCAACGCCTCAACAATCCAGTTTGTACCATCTTCTACCATATCCAATTTCGGTTCAGAATTTATTATGAAATTTAAAGTCGTTATTAAGTTAAGATAAGCCGCTTTTGATGCCTTAATATTTGAAAGAACTTTTATGTGGAAATACGACGTTACTACAAAAACTCGGAGTATAAGTAGAAATAAATGAAACGGAAATATGGAATTTTTTATTTTATTTTATTTCATCTATTGACTATTGTATAGGTACCTAAATTAAATAAAAGTACAGGGTTATACGAGTGCAAAGTATGGTTTTGAAGAGCTTAATTTCTTTAATAGGTAACGTATTTAAAAATAACAAACAGGTTTCTGTTCACAAAGTGTATTATTTTAAAAACCCAGCTCACAACAAATGTTGATAATGTTCATCATATTATTTTTGAACAATCAATAATCTTTCCTTAATGCTGTTGCCCGGATTAACGAGTTGTTTACCTGCTTAATATTAATAGAACTTCTTAAAATCACTGTGTTTATATTAAAGTAGCCTTAGAAATAGGCTGGGTTCAGATCTGGCGGTCGTGCGGGCCAGGAGTTAGGAAAGTGTCTGCTTATAATTCGATTTGCGAGCGGGTTTCTTAGTGAAATTGTTAGCTGAAGTATATAATGCGGTAAACTTACTTGCAGGATGATACAATTTTTGGTCAATGTTCCTGTACTTTCAGTATAGGGAAGTATTGAGTTCATAAAAATGTTCGAATTCAAGATCATGACGTAAATACGTTTTGCAGTGGCAGATTAAGGTACTTGGAAATCCCAGGCGCTAACGAATTGTTAGGCTCCGCCACCTATAGCGCCGTGCTGGGGGGGGGTTACAAAAAATTTAAATTGAAGCAAGTTTTGAAGGGTGTTAAATAAATAAAAATGCATTAATGTGAAAACAGAACATTTTAGTCTTATTAATAAACATACAGACATTGATATATGAATGTTATAAATAAAAATCGTAATTATTTTGGTATTACATGGTTATTAATAAACAGCAGCTACATAAATTTACACACATTAAAAAAAAATAAAAATAATATTCCCAGCAAAAATTGGACATCTGACTAAAATCTTTCCTTGTGCTAAAAAATAATAAAATCAAATTATTTTAAAGCAATATATACGTTGTTATATATACACAGGGTGCGCCAAAAGTGTGGAATTTACAAATTTGCATAGAAAAGAATATGACACATTTAAAAAAACGTTTGGGCAACCATTTTGAAGTTATGACGTTATCGATATTTTTTTAATGGGGCCACCTTGCAACATTGATGGCATTGGATAGGGAAACGTTTTATCTATTCGGCGATATAAAAGTTTGGCTTTTTGTTTTACCTAAAAGTTTAAGAAAATGATAAAACATGAACTACAATGCTGCTTGCGTAAATTACATTCAATGACTTTAAGGTACCAGGCTTTGAAAACAAATACTACATCTTTTTTATTTATAATTATTTTTAAGTGTTACGATAGTTCAGTTCAATGTTTAAAATTTTGTTAATTATTTGTGTAAAGCAGAAAAGCTAAATAAATAAATGGTCTCTAAATAAGACATACGTATGTTGCCATTAAAACAAAATATCGATGACTTCATAACTTCAAAATGGGCCCCCACATTTTTTTTAATGTGTTGTTATATTATTTTTTATGAAAATATGTGTACCTCTTGAAGCACTTTTTGATAAATTTATAAAAATTTGTATACCCCTTGAAACATTTTTTGATAAAACTAATAATAGAGACGTTACAGCTAGTATTCCCTACTTTTGGCGCACCCTGTATAAACATACTGTATGAATTCTTTTGCAACAAATAATCCACCTTATAAAATTTTAGGTTACTTAATTCGTCGATTATTTCCTTATCAGGTAATTGATGCTCTGCAACACTGCACTCTCAATGATCATCCCTCTGTGTACGTGCATTATAAGCGTGGCGAGTCCTAGGTCAGAATTTCAACCCTGTGTACGTACTATACCAAAGTTTTTCAAACTATGGTTCACGTATCGCGACTGGTACGCGACCGTAAGCTAAAGGGTCTGCAAATGTTTTGAAAAAATATTAAAAATCTGTTTTTTTTTCAAATTTAATTTATATTGAGGAGAGACGCACGAAATTGTACAAGCATACAGGCTCGATCTGATCTGTATTATTATTTTTATTAGAATATAATCTATTATGTTCTGAAATCAATACTGAATATATAGTAAAAGTAAAAATTCATAACTTCTCAACCACGGTGAATATTTGAAAAATAGAATAGTGTTATAAAGGGCATAAATAGGGCTTTCGTTTGAGGTATCCCACACAGGGTGTTCCGATTTTAAAGAAATTCCCCTCCCCGCTAGGAGTGAGAAACAAAACCGATTATTTTGTTAGAAAATGTGTGCCCTTTGTTGCCATTTCATATTCTGTGCTCAAATTTACAATACTTAAAGTGGCAGTCTAAATATCTGCTTGTAAGAATCGTCGCTGAACACACGGTACAAAGCATTGGCAATTACCTTTGTTGCAAGAAGTACAGATAACTTGTCCGTTGAACAGCAATTAAATGCGAATATCTCTAAACGGTGGTTACTTACCTAACAAAGGAATTTCTGTTAGATTTGACATTAAGAACTTTACTCGGGTTTGAGCAAGTTATAAAGACAACGAATAATGTTTATATTTTATGCATTTGTATTGTTGTAGTAAACTAGTAACGGTATAACTGTTGTATATTCAAGCATGTCTTCGTTTAAGCAGTAGATGTAGGTTAAACAACAAAGTGTTTCGTAATTCTGAAATATCAAATATTTAAATCCCCAATACCTTAAGAAAGTAATTTAACAAAATCATCGCGGTAGCACAATATTATAGTGTTTCAGTTAACACATTTATTAATCTAATTTTGATGTTATTCGGTACAATAATGCAAATCTCACAGAGCTTGTCAGTCGGTATAATATATATTACACAAAGATGCCAAGTTCGAGTATAGTAACGATGTCCAATACATTTTTACTTTCCTATACCTTCGGCTGTACTGATTTCATGAAAACGTTAGAAATCTGCATTTTAACGAAAATACACGCTGTGGAGGTCAACGAACCCAAAAAAGTGTTTTTAAAAAATTTCTGTCTGTGAGTGTGTATTGGTGTGTGGCGCTTCTAAAGGCGAAAGTACTGGACCGATTTTGATGAAATCTTAAATCGAGAGGTATATCAAAAATTGTAGTTTTACTTAAGCTTTTCAAAACAATCCGAAACCGAAAACTGAAGTTAGACATATTGCTTTGGTAGCGCTTTTTCCCAAAACTAAATTTTAGAAATTTGAGCACGGGATCTGAGAGAAGAACGTAAGGCAAATCGAAAACTTTCAAACCGAACTCTCTAGCTTGAATCGCGGCCGCCGCACCATTTTGAATATCTCGATTTTAACGCCCATTTACACGAAAAGTAGTTGTCTGATCTGGATCAGCAACTTGTTTGAGAGCTCTTTCTAGATAGGTAGCTTACGATGAAGCAAAAGTAGTTTCAAAAATCCGAAAACGATCGCAAATTTTCTAAAAATATTTTTCAAAAACCACAAGTTTTTTTAACTTTCTGAGCCGGTAGGGCTTGCGCTGAATTAGAAATTTATTGTTTTACTATTCTCCCAAATTTTACTCTGTGCCTTCCAGGAATTTTTAAAAAATTTGAAATTGATTAATTCTTTAATAAAAAACGCAAACGCCGATCGTTATAAATTTTTATCAGTTTGAAGTACTTTATTAGGACTAGTAAGAATTTTTAGCTATTTTAAAAATTATGACAAAAAAACGACACTTTTTAATATCAACAACGCGTTTTACGACAGTTACATGATTGTAACCACCGCTCTAGTTAAAAAAACATATTTTTATTCTTTGCATATGTTTGATAATTTTTTCAACAAATATTTATATCGATTTTTAGTCCGAAATCCGAAGCGCATCTAATTAGCTATATGGCGGGCGGTTCCGTTCTTACTGTTCTTATACGGTATGCGACATCGTAGCGTTGCCTATATAAGTTACGAACTGGCACCTTGTTTTCTTAGAAATATAACAGACGGTGAAATGAACAATGTTATAATTATAAAATTTACGCTTTTGCAAATACGGTAAGTAATAATATCTAGTATGGGAAAGTCCACTCGAAGTTAACACTTCAGCTTTTTGTGTTTTATAACACTAATAGAAAGAAAAAGAATTGTAAAAAAATTCAATATGTAACTTTACTTTTAAATTGACTATAATAATTTTTGTACAAAATACTTACAATAAAGTGAAGCTTTAATGTGAATTTTCGCACACCGACTAGATGGGTGTTTATGAAACCTAGAATTACTAAAATTTTCTACTTTTAAATCAAGAATTTAATTGCACCCTTCTACCTGTAGATAACGCTGGAAAATTTTGCATTCTAGCTTAGCAAACGATATAAGAGCTGTTAAGGTAGATAATTTAAGTATTGAAAATAAGATTTCTTAATATGCAATATTTTTGAAATAAAAAAAATACATACTGCATGAGGAAGTATTGTAGTAGAGTAGATGTATCTATCGCATATGGCTTAAGTAGTTCAGCAAGCAATACGTTCACTATTGAACCAAAGATCAGTATATTAAATGTTATTATTGTTAGATAATAATGGATGATTTTAAGTTTTTACCGGATCAAATCTCTAGTATATTGCAAGTTCTGAATTACAAGAGAGAAACTGGTGAAAGTAAATGTTTTATGATTACAATGAGTAACTCTGTAATATATGAGTTGCAGCTGAATTTACATAATCGCATTTCGGTAGAGCGTGTAAGTTCAGCGATGGACTATTGTTATTTTATACTTAGGTAGAAAAGTAAACGCTTTCTAGTATTGTACAAATTCCTAATTCTTAAATATTGTGTATTTAAACGTTCAAAGAAACGTAGTTATTCGAAATGTTCAGTAATTTAGCGAATTTTAATTATTTCAATAGAATTTTATTCCGAGGAGTGTTATTTACGAAAATAGCCGCGATGTGATATCTATTTAATACCTGGTAATGCAATGTGAACATAAAATACACAGTAATTTCAGAAAGTATGGCATTAACACATAATCAAAAGGCACTTCGCGTGCGTGAAATTCATATATCGACAGTAACTATATTCCAGCTGTTGCGAACAACCCCTAAATGAAGGACATAAACATGAAAGCCGTAAGAAAATCGGAAAACCGTCTGGACAACAATAGACCGCCGTCTGAGGGTGAGATTTAGACCAAAGAAAATGTCCTGCAGTCACGACTTTACGATCTACCACTTGGGGAATTTTTACACCCTTGTAACTCTGCAATTTTGCGTTATAAAGGCGGCATCACCTGTATTTCCACAGTGAGTCATGAGTTTAATAATGCACATCGTCATAACAAGCATTGCTTGAGTCAAAGGGAAGACTGGGGAAGGTATTTTCGACGCAACGCCAAAATTAATTAACATAACAGAATACCTGGTCGTTAATTCGGAGGAGCAGAAGAGTTTGCTTCTTCCGAGCCACAAGAGGAATGTGTTGTGCCGCAAGGTGTGCAAGAGGCGCCCTTAATTAAGAGCTGAGTTTTAAACTAAGACCACCTTTTTAGGCATATTGTGAGATTCAGCCCCTAAGGCTGCTACCCTCTTCAGATAATTAACTGTTCGCGGTCGACCGCAGTCTACCAATATCTCATTAACCTCAGGGGTACACACCTCCTCGGATTCTTCATTGTCTGCCTGTTATCACGACACACACTCGCTAATAACAAAGCCAGAATTAAAATTAACCCTTGTTGGCAAAGCAACGAAAACTGTTTATTTTTTACGTTCCACATCTACATTTTCAGGACTGCATTAGTGCAAGTAGGAGTGTGGACATTTTCCAGCATTGGTATGTTTAAACACTTGTATATTTAAAGTGGTAAGCAATAAAAGTATATTTATGTTTAAATTTGGTTCAAACGAAAACGATTAATGTTGATGTTTTATTAGCACGAGAACTTTCACTTGGAGAATTTTTCTATAGAAAGACTCCGAAGTACAAATGGAAATAAAAATAATATACGTATTTACTACCGTAAGAGATTGCACTTTTAACACCGCAGTACTGTAGCTAGAATTTAAATTTAAGAAAGCGAATATGTAACAAGCACCTTTCATGAAGTTTTCAAATCGAATGTTTTTTTATTCAACAGAGCCCCACAACAAAGATGCACCGCGCTTGTGTTAAATGGCGGTCTAGTAACCACAGATTAGCATTTTAAACCTATTTTGTAGATGCGCCCTGGTTTCCTAAATTGATTTTGCTTTCTTCGTTTCTATCTTCGACTCAATTTTTTATATATATTTTTACATTATTTTCGGTTTATAACCAATTACAAACAAATACTTCTCTTAGCTGGGAAAATAAGCTGGACCATTTGTCCTGGTACGCTTAGGCAGCCAATCTATATATTAAATCCGGATCCCTGTCGCAACTTTTAGTGGCGAGGAGCCCCTACTACTCCGACCCACGTATTTACGCGTACATTGTATAAAGCTTATATTTTTTTTGTAGGGCCAGCCAATACACTTTTATATAAAAATAGGATCCCATAATTTAAAATAGATGTTTGGGTTATTGCGGAGCGGTCCAGTTATACCTCCGATCGCCAGATGCGAAACGAACTAGTTTGGTAGCGGGTTCTGGAATACAACTTGCGTAATATTTCGCTTAGTTCTGCTGTGTATACCACCAATATTTAATAATAAGAAAAATACAATTTGATTAATTATAATTAAAGTAACATCTATTCTACTGAAATAAGTAACATCAACAATAGCGTAAATGATAATACAGTTTACGCATGTATAACAGTACAGAGTGCTGACAGCGCAATTTATTCATAGCAGCGACGGGCGGTGAAGTATGTATTAATACGTTACCTACATTCATGTGTAGCGTCTAACTGTACTTTTGTTTAGGGGTGCCAATTTCGGTTTACGGAAACAACGTCCCTGAAAACTCCCCAGAAAAATTCTCGAAGTAAACAATAATTCACTAAATAGAGTTATTATTTCCAAGGCCGATGCAAAATTTAGGTCATTTCAGTAAGCACTTGCACATTGGGGAACTAATTAATAACAAAACAGTAATATCAAAAATTCTATTTACGGCAAATATTTACCGAAATAAATTTGCCAAAAACGTATACCTACTAGAGATTTACGCAAATCACGTTGTTTTTTTTTTATCCAGGCTACACTTTAATTATAAACACTAAATATGTATTCCCTAACTACTTGTTGGGGTCTAGCGCCCACGTACTTATTGTCATTGGAGCCATGGCCCCCAATGCTCCCAGGGTTTTAGGAACTTCCGGATACCTTACTTATGAGTAGAGTTGGGCAAATATGCTGTAAAGATAGTGCATATATGCACCAACATATGTCGCATAAAACCGTCAATATATGCACTAAAATATGCCGCATAAAACCTTCAATATATGCAAGAATATGCAAAAACCTTTTGCGATATGCAATAAAAAAATTAGTTTGTTTATTTAGTGCCTAATATGAAAATCTGATGTTTATTTGAATCTGCAGTTTAATACTAGTAATTATTATTATATGAGTTAAAGCACGTTTTGCATCAAATGTAATTTTTCGTTGAAAGAAAAAGATAAATACAATTAATTATTTTCATTATTTTTAGTTACAAACACTCACCATTAAAAAAATCAAAAGGGCTTACATAATATAGAAACGCATTATTATTTTCAGTTAAAACTGAATTTTTTATTTGCATATACAAAAATACAGGTAGAAGTAAAATCAATAAATAACAACCTATTTATTACAATAAATAATCATGTGCTTTTCAATGGTGTCAACGAGAAAATTTTGCCGCCTATCTTCCAATATATTTTTGTAGCTGGAAAAACTTCTTTCTGCATCACAAGAAGTTACTGGACAATATTTAAATAAATGTGAATTTTTAACTGCAAAACATTCGTCATTGTGGCCATTGCTTAAGAAATCTCCATTTAAAATATTTTTTATGGAATTCAGAGTTGAAAGTCCGCTGTTTTTCTGAATTAAATCGTCCATTTTGCTGCTAACTTGTTTGCATATTTTATTTTTATTTTTATTTAAAATTGAATGAAATTTTTCGATTAATTCTAAAGATTCAGTGAGAAGCAGGTTTTGTGTTTCTAATTTATTAATGATGCTAGGAATTTCCGAAAAATGAGCCTTTATGTAGGACAACTGAGGTTGCAATTCCGGACACTTTAAAATATCTTGACAATCTGCTATAGACTGAGCAGAAGTTGAATCAAAGGTGTTAACAACATTTTTAAATTCACTGTCATTTTCACAATAAAATAGAGCGGCTTCTATCCACGTTCCCCACCTGGTGAGAATTGGTTGTGGAGGTAAGGGCACATCTTTAAGCAAGTCTTTGTAAACTTCGACTCGAAGTGGTGATTTTAACAATACCTTTTTTCCGTTATTAATTAATTTATTGACTAAAGGAAACTCAGTTCTAACCACTTCGGCCACCCTATTCATCGCATGGGCCAAATAAGTTACATGAATTAAATTTGGGAAAAAGATTTTTAAATTTTGACCTGCTTTTACCATGTATGCGGCACCATCAGTCACCATGTATAAAATCCTTTCTGGTGGTATTTGATTTGGCAAATAAAGTAACGAAAGGGTTTCATTGACAAAACGTGAAATTGTCAAATTGTTGGTTTTTTCTAGTTGTTTAACAGCAATTAAATAACTGGAAGAAGGACTGCTGTTTAAAACACCTACAATAAAATTCGCTGTATATCTTCCTTTAGCATCGGTGGTTTCGTCAACACTAAACCAAATACAATTATTCGAAACAACGTTTCTTATTTTTTGAAGATTTTCTTCGTATAATTTTGGAATGCACGTTCTGGAAGCTGTTCTCCGGGAAACGACGTTTTGTTTTGTGTATTTTTCTAAGAAATTTCTAAATTCGGGAACGTCCATCTTATTTAATGGAATGTTGCATGAAACCATCATTCTACACAAATCGTCGTTGAAATTGTTGACATTCTTATTTAAGCAGTTCAGCAATAATTGTTGTTTTGGCTCGTTTGTATTATTTTATCTTTTTTGATGCGGACCGGTGGCTACGTGCTGATCAAGTTGAAACTTTTTATTAACGTTTATCTGTAAAAACAATATTTAAGTACAATTTACTACAGCTTACACAAAGGAAAATAATTGAATGTGCCCTGTGGCCTGTGCCATATCCTTTGCAATATCACAAAAAAAACTTTCTAATTTTATTCTTAAATTGTTTGCTTCATTACAAAATAAAATAACAAATTAGTATTAAATTTTTAACTCGCTGTTTTGGCTTGTTTGAAATTTTTTAACTTTAAACAGAGTAAACAGTTTTTTTTAATTCAAAATTAAAATAAACGGATAAATACCTCTTTTTCACAGATGACGCACAACCCAACACTTCCATCGTATTTAAAACATGTATACGGCTTCAACCAATTCTTAATTAAATCGTTTTTTTGAACTAGTAACTTTAGGCATTTTCAGGGTATAGACTGGACAGGGCAACAAATGAACTAGTCAAGCACTAAAATTATAAATAACTATTTCTAAGAATAAGTATAAGAAAAATTTCCAAATATTATTTTCAAAGAAATTTGTACCTAAGGAATAAGACCTACCCAAATAATACAACCTTTGTCAGTTAATCCTTTATTTCCTCTACCCCTACTTGGAAATTTAGAAAGTGCAAGTCTAGGGTTCATGTGGTTTCCCTAGAAGAAATTGTGCAATTTCTTCTAAGAACTACGAATATTTTATTTGATAATTTATTTGAAATTTTATTTTTTTTGCGATACCATTTTTTATACTAATCTGCATAACTAGACTTTCCTATATTTTAAAAATTGTAAGCTATCAAAACTTCGAAAGTAATTTCGCTCCACGTTGTAGGCTCAGATGCAATAAAAGACTGATTTAAATTGACATATTTTTTCCATTTTTGTATAGTGGCAGCACTTAAGCAGATTTTTTTGTAGCTGCATTACCTGCGAGATGAATAGTTACCTGCTATGAAGGTGCCGTTATTTAAATACGCGGTAAAATATGAAACGGGAAAAAAGTGCATTTTCTAATTTTTTATGACAAAAAAATTGAATTTTTGATTTTCTAGAAATAGGTTTATTGGTATTAAAAAACCAGAGACGATACATCAAATTTATCAGCTAAAAATGGTAGGGAAAGGGGGAAATTTAACTAAATATTACTGCACCTATAAATTAAGTTGGGAATGTTATTTTTATTATGACTCTCGAGCAATTCAACTTAGAGCGAAAGTATTGTCCCGCGTTTAATTAAATAAAGAGACATTCATTATTTATTTTCAAAGATTCATAGAAGAAGTCACGAAGAAATTAGCGCACCAACCAAGTGTACCTCATCCCTAGCTCTATGAGCCTACAAAATTAAAAAAGAACATGTGGCCAGTGTTAATCAATAGTGTTTTGAAAATTTCCAGTGCTTTAAAATATATTTTTATTTTAAAGGTTTCATCATTTTCAAAATTCTCGCCTATAGTAACATTGTGTCTTTATAGGGCTATTAAACTACCAAAGTTGATCTTGATCTATGGTAGGGGGAAAACTCGTGGGAAAAAGACCGCAGGAAAGGCTTAAAAAACTATGGAAAAAATTAACCGGTTTTTTCAGATTTAACGAATTGGGGTTTTCAAAAAATACTACCAAAAAAACACGTCGCATTTCTGCTTGCGGCTTCAAATTTTTTTTTTTAAATTTTTTTATCGGTGAATTTTTGATACACATCCACATTCCAAAGCTCATCGCAATCGAATCATTCTTTCGGGAGTTATGACTCTTAACTCTTCCACCCATCCACCCACATACCCACCGACAGACAGATATTATTATTATTGTAAATACCGCTTTTTTGAAGGTCCAAAATATGTATTTTCGGCAAAGTCTGCAAATTAAAAATTTTCCTAAAATCCTATACATACCTTATCTCTATAACTGTACAAACCTTTCTATGCTAGGTTTAATAATGAATAAATCTTTTCACATTAAATACGAGTTACACTACAGCTGATCTATCTATACGTACATGTATTTCCACCTAAACACTGGCGTCTTGTTACCGAAATATAATTACAGTTGTCTGCTGCATAGTGTCTGATTTTCTTTGTCCCTTCTCCATTAATTCTATTAAAAGAACCACATAGTATTCCACTTTTTTTAAATAATAAGTTATAACTATGTACTAGAATTGCATATACACATTAGAAGCAAATAATTAGAATTACAGTGAATCATTAAAATCATTTTATGCCTTTAACAAGACGGCAATAATTCAAGTTCGTTTGAAAACCTAGAATTACATCCCTGCAGACGAACTCTGGCACCATCGTCGGTATAAACACCAACATTCCAAGAGCCTGCTGGTGCAATTCGTCACAAGGTGTTAACAATGGTCTGTCCACGGCTGTTAATCCGTTCTTAGATGACTCTGATACCCTCCTGTACCTGCCTGTAAACTCTCAGCACCAACCTTATACTTGCTTCTTTCTTTTCTACCATTTAAAATACCAACACCGTTATTTGTTTTTATTTCAATGTTTTTATTGAATTGATGATTTACTTTTTTATCTAACGAGCGTAGCAATTAGAAGTTGGAATTTAAGTATGGTACTTATGTGATTAAAAAACAAAACAGTTTCCAGCAGCAATTTGAACCGTGGTAGGTCGATATACCTCTTTGAGGGCGGTTCACCCTCCTTTGCCCTTGAGAAACGCATCTCTTGGGAATCTCGATCGTTTCCCTCGAGATTGTGGGCCTTAACTATAATTCATTATAAGATTTAGTTTAAGAGGTAATTAAAATGCTTTGTTTACTTTAAATTGACCAGCTGCTAGTCTATGTATCTGCATCGATAACTGAAAAGAAAATTGTGTTCTGTTAGTAGGATTTATTGAACACAACAAGGCAAAAGCATAAAAATTTAAATACATTTTTTTTCTTACGCCCACTTCCAGACTAATGCAGTATTTACAAAAATGTTGGATGTTCTTTATAGCCAATAAATGTACTCAAAGTTCAAAACCGGCCATTACTCCAATTAGTGTTGTTAATTAATTATTTGGATTTTAAAGTATTGTAAACATTAAATTTTGTAATTAGCAATATTTACTGCTTTGTTACATGCTAAAGAAATTTGCAATTTTATTTTCACGACTTCTCTAAGAATTTTCCATATAACACTTGTCATAAATCAACGGTTGTAATGTAAATCACTTTTACATTTCTAATTACACTATTAGTACGTATATAGTATTAGCAATTTATTTTGTCATGAAATTTCTTTTGTTGTTTCTATACATATTTCATCAACTGTAACGTACAGCACCTTCCAAAGTTAATCTTTCAGTGTTTTCATATAATTACTTTATTTCTTATACCATTATTTTGTCTAATTTTACGTAATTAAGCAATTTTAATGTTCTAGCACTCCTTAACAGTTATTAATTTATACAAATATCCTGAATGGATATAAATTAGAAAGACAACTTTCCTTTAACTTTTTCCTTCTGGAAGTAAATTTTACCATTTACATCAACATAGTAAGAGATTTTTAACAAACCCGTTTTCTCCCGCACGCATAATAGTAATAATAATCGTATTATATTACTAGAGGGGATCCCAAGAACTGGTGGAACCACTAAATATGTAATTTTAATGCAATCAGAGATGCCTTCTATTTCACATCGCTGTTTACGCTCCTGCTGATCAGATGCTTCATAACTTTTCATTCAGAAAGTTTAAAAAAGCTGAAGTGTTGGCTGCGAGTGGAATTTTCCGTACTAAATATTAATACTAGTTTTTGAAAAAACCGCTAGCAAAAAAACATGTTCAACTTCCGTTTCCGGTTTCGGATTTTTTTAAAGCTTATCTACAGCTAAAATCTTTGATAAACCTTTTGATTTAAAATTTCATAAAAATTGGTCCAGTAGAGTCGCCTTTATAGATGTCACACACACCCACACAGCCACGCACCCACAGACATTTTTTTAAAAACACCTTTTTGAGTTCCTTGGGCTCCAAAATGTGTATTTCCGTTAAAATCTAGATTTTGAACATTTTCATGAAATTAATATTTCTTTCCCTATACCGAAGGTATGGGAAAGTAAAAATCAAGGGAGAGATACAAATATCAGAAATTTCTTTGTTTATTATTAGAGTTACTTTTGAAAATCAGATTCTTAATTAGATTATCTAATAAAATATACAAAATAATAAAATTTAAACTAATGAGAGATTATTTGTGATCTTCAGAGCGCGGATTTAAAAGCATTAATTTTTTTGAAAATAAGCGCTTATAATAAGCTTGATAAATCAGAAAAAAAGCATAAAAATCGCAAAATAAGCAAAATAAAGAAAAGCCCAAAATGTTTATTTGATGTTTTGTATAAGAATAAGGTATTGTTACAAATATTTCAATACAAAATAAAGCTTCTGCAAAATATTTTGTTATTTTCAATAACCAATTCAGCAAAATCTTTACCACATATTGCCCGTACGGATTTATCCTTCATTTTAGGCATTTTATAATTTCAAAGTAAAATTATTCACAAAACATCACAACACAATGGAAGGCCCCGGATTACTGACATTAACAAAAGAAAAAACAATGTTTTCGGCCTTTTTACAAATGAACGCGATAGACTATTGTGTGTGGCTTTCGATAGAACACAGAACTTGGTGATTCCCGAGCGCACTATTTGTTTCTCTGATTGATGTTTGTTTGGTCTAGCAGGAGATATGTAGTATGTGATATAAACATTCGGTAAATTATTCGCCGAGTCGTTTAAACCGAAAAATAGTAAATTAATTAATGTTTTAACATTAGATTTTTCAAACTAATAATTGCAAATGTTAAATTTTTTATTAAAAAGCATTAACTAGCTGTATACAAGCTAAAATTAGCGCATATAAGCGGTTTAAGGAGCAAAATAAGCAGCAAAACGAGCAAAATAGAGAAAATAAGCAAGATAAAAGTGGTGTCAAATGATTACATTTTTGGATAGAGATATCAAAAGATTTTAATTTGCTTACAATAATAGTGCATAAGCAAAATGCTTAAATTCCGCGCTCTAGTGATCTTCATTACACCGACTAACCTAGCATCCACGGTATGAGTAATAATAATAATGTTTGTAATTTCAATTACGTATTTATAGGCATTAAATTAGATGCGTAATCGCAAACATATAAATGCGCTTTGTGTTATCAAGTCTTTCCTAGGTTTGAGTTGATTAAGAACGACAAGAAAACAAACAAGCTGGTTCTTTGTCAGATTTTAAATATCATCATTATGTTTGGAATTTAGTGAACACGTCAATATTAATAATATCAAATTATAACGTTCATTATATAAACCTACGCTTAAGATTTTTCCCAAACTATTTATGCAGTGCCATGACCTTTGTACCACAGCCAGAACCTTATAATTATTTCATCACCAGGTATAATTTCTTCTAGAGGTTTCTTCAGAAATTCTTAATTATGTTTTCTTATATCGACAACGTCCGTTATTCACGCTCGTTAATAATTATACGTGAATATTTTAAGCAATAAACTAATACAAGCGATGTTTACAATTATGACGGATCGCTTTTTAAAAACATGTGCGGCTAATTAACAAATCATTAACGTTAGAACTAAATGATTAAATAGTATATTAAAATGAGAAAGTTTTTAATGGATTTTTCTCCGTTTTAATGTGGCAATTTACAAAACTCAATTTAAAAATTGCTTTCAATATTAGGAACACTGTGGGTTGCGTTTTAATTTTTTTTGACTTTTTATGAATAACTGGACTTCATCATACATCTACGCATTTTCAAGCTTGTAATCTTAAAATATTACAAACTGCGCTGTGTTTTGTGTTACATTATGAAGACAAAATAAAATCAGCGGATGCAGTTAATAACTTGTCTAAATTTATTACAAGAACATGAAACCGGTTGTTAAGTCTGGCAGAATTTTCGATATACTAAATTGCAGTTTGTGTAACCTGTAGCCTTTTTCATTAATTTGTTTCTGGTTAAATTTTGTACATTGAAAATTTACATGTCGTTATAGGTGCTGATTTGCATAGATTTGCCTAAACTAGTGCGATGCTTTATCGGTTTTATTTCACAAAGTACAAATAAAGAAATCCACAGCATTGAATATTTAATATTCACCAGAAACTATAATAATATAATGCCCAATAAACTTCAAATATTGAGAATCTATGAATGATTGTGAGTTTTTTTAACCAAATACCAAACCACCTCTACGACAATGAAATTAAAATTAAAGAAAAACCTTTTCATGGAAATTAAAAAATATATCTATAAGAAGCATCTTTGAAAATACAAATTACCAAAACCATTACCTCTGGAAATACTTCTAAACTGCTATAAAAAAACTCCTCAGAACAAAATTCTGCAGAAATATCAATATATAAAGGTGTCAGAACTCCCCGTTGTTCTTACCTTGAAGATTCTTGTTTTGAGAACAAAAATATGAAAATAAATGCACGTCTTAAGTTTTTTGTTTTTATTTGTTTACAAATGCGTATACAGACATATAGCACAGTGAGTGACTACTTTCCTGTCGCTAGCCCTAATATCTCTATTTTCACATTTCACGTTTCCCTTGAGATATATCAGCGTTCTGATAGCATTACCTTAAGTACTGTCTTCTTCGGATATTTAATTATTTAGTAAATTTAATAAAATAATATTCTCAGAATCCACTGGTTCGATTTTGATGAACTCGAAAACATGTCAAAAGTTTCTCTAACTTTTACTTTCCTGTGCTTTCAGTATAGGAAGTTACATTGATTTCATGAAAATGTTCGAAATCGAGATTTTGACGGAAATACATGTTTTGGACCTCCAGGCACCCAAAAACATGGTTTTTAAAAAATGTCTGTCTGTGGGTAGGTGGGTATATGGGTAAGTGTGTGAGGGGGTATGTGTGTGGTGCATCATAAGCATAACTACCGAACGGATGGTCGGATTTCGATGAGCTTTGGAATGGGGGGTGTATCAAAAATTCACCGACAAAACAAGCTCCTAAAATACAAAACAGGAAGCGGAATTTAGACATGTTTGTTTGGTAGCATTTCTTTCCTAAACCAAATTCTAAAAATTTGAAAACGAGCAAATTCAACGCTTTTTTGACCTTTCTATCTTCAAAATGCCGGCCGCTACGAGTTTTTAAAAATTTTGACTTTAGCTCAAAAGCAGGTTGACATGTACCGTGTTCAAATATTAGATCGTAATCGCTCTATAGAGACACAATGTTACTGCGCCCAAAAATTTTCCAAAAATTGAAAGCTATAAAGTGAAAACAAATTCCAAAATTTTGAAAATTTTCTTAAAATGTTGCTCAAAAGTTGGCCACATGATTTTTTTTTAATTTGTAAACTCATAGAGCTAAGGATGGGCTACAATTTGCGTCTCAGCTTACAAATTTCTCTCTGACGCCTTCTATGAATTTTTGAAAATTTTAGTTTTAACGCCTATTTACTCAAAAACGAGTTATCAGGTCGGGATGAAATTTGATATTGGAAATGCCTTAAGGGTACACAATTTTACAAGCTACTAGAACTTTTGGAACTACTAAAAATGTGAAAAATATCTTTTCCTTTTCTCACCTAATTTTTGGTGGACGAATTTGTCCTTCGGTATTTGGGTTTCTTTAATTCTAAGCAATCCAAAAATCAAAAAATTGACTTTATTCACAAAAAACTTTTAAAAAAATTCAGCGTACTATCCAGTTTGCTTTACAATATCACTCGCTCCTTCTCTCTATCTAACGCCCATGCGTTGACCGAAGTCTTTCGACATATGACCGAAGTAACACACACACACACACACACGCACAGCTATTTGTCGATCTTTGCTGTAATATTCTCTTTTTGTAGTCATTGTTGTCAACGTTAATAATAAGATACTTATAAATATATATGATAAGTAACAATAAACTATAGGAAAGTCAAGGGGAATTGCTTCGCTCTTTGTTTTTTCGTGACGTTTTTTATACATTTCGGAAATTTCGGCATAAATTGCAATCAGCCTTTACGTCCCACTGCTGGGCACCGGCACTATTCTCTGCCACGTACTTTTCTTAGCGCTAAGGTGGAGTACGGGGGACCTACAGTTTAACGTCGAATCCGAACGACTAAATTTCAGAGAAGGTTTCAGGCATTAAGACCGGATTGGGGAATGTTGCGGCATAGATTTTTATTGCTGCATGGCTTCGGCGGGGAATCGAACCCTAGACCTTTAGCGTTAGAGGCTAAGCGCCTAACCTCTGAGCTACCACCACTCGACATAAATAGTATATTAATATTCAATAATCGGGGATAATTACAAAGTTCGGCATTAAAATACTAAATTGCTCATTAGTAACAGGACATTGTTTATGTTTTAGACGCAATTGTATAAATGTATATCTACAGGATCTACTATTCCCAAGTTCAAGGGTTTGGTGTTCAAATCCGAAAAACATAGGCTGATGAAATGTACGTGTAAATGCATTTGTCAGTGTACCGTTTTTGAAATGAATATAAAACTGTGGGATTCCAAATTCGGGTCAGTTATAGTTTGATTTAATTAAGTTCGGATAGGATTTTACATTAGGGTCGGTTGGAATACCGATTAAAATAATTATACAATTTTGTCGGAGATTCGCAATGTATTCGAAATCCGAAATTTATCCGTGATTAAAAATTTACTCGAGATTTGAAAATTATCCCAACCAAGATCGAACATGAACTCAAGTAGAATATTCGAATATAGCTCCGAATCAAATCGGATCGGACAGGGCTTCAGTTCGAATTCAATAAAACATGGGATCGAATCTGATTTAGTATCGTGTAGTACTGATTAGAATCGCATATTCTCGGATCGGTTAACTAATAAATAATCGGACATCCGTTCGGTTCGTATGTAAAGTAATATGTGAGATCGGATTCGGATAAATTCCTCCCTCTGGAGCCTCATGAGAAAAATCAAAAGGGTTAACACCCCCTCCCCACCCAAAAAAAACTTTGATCAGGTCCTAAGGGTACCCATTTGAGCTAATAATGCAAAAGTAAATTGAACGAAAAATATCTCAATATAGTAAAGTGGCTAAACTTTTAATAAAATTATCGAAATCATTCCATAAAGAAGCTGATGAATGTGACTTTTATTGAGCATAGTTTATACTTTAATTTGAAAACCTTTTTACGTAAGTTTTGTCTTTCATTTTGTTGGAATTTACGACAATAAAAATAAATAAAGGTCTGAATGTTTCACATATTTACTACAACCTAATTCAGCAAAAAACAACTATTAGAAAAGTACTGTATCAAAGCCTCTCATGGGAATTTGATTAATCGGCGCCTAGGATCCCTACCACACAGGAGGTTCGGCTAAATTTCGACCGAAAAAATTTCGAAAAAACTCGTCGGTGATGACTCAGCAGCAGAAATCGATCGACAATAAAATACATACAACAAAGTATGATTAAATAATCCTTATTCCTTTCTTTTACAAATATTAATTTCTTTTGCATTTGTTTTGCAAGAGGGTGGATAACTACACCTTTAATCCTATAGAGTTATAGGCGTTCTAAGTTTAAGCGGTATACGAGTGCGAGTCACTACTGGCCATAGCTTTGCGAGCAGCTAAATGCTAAACGTGTTCTAATTTCAATGTAACTTTTGGGGTTAAAATGTTATGATGTAAAATATGTTTTAAAATATAAATACTTAAAATTGTTAAATGTACGGAAAAGTTCAGGAGAAGCTCATTTTTGAATAAACTGTTTTGAGTAAAATACAGGTATTGGGAGCACTATTTCTTTCTTATATAACGAAACTATTTTAACCTGTTTATTATTCTTTGTCTGGGGTTTCTTTCTCTCTTTCTCTCTCCCTCTCTTTTCTGTCTCCTTTTTTTTTATTTCCCCCACTCTCTTGCACTCCTTACCTCCCGTTGAGTATTTTCTGAAAAGCACGCTTGATAGAATATTAGGTTTAATTTTAACAATTTAGAAATATTTGATTACTTCCCAGTTCCTTGAAAATAAGGTATCAGCACGATGACACCGCCGAATGGACGAAGACAAGCGTCAGAATGGCTGAATCGGCAGTTTCTCAACAAACGGATCGGTCAGGGAACTCCAATAGCCTGACCACCAAGATCACCCGGTTTGAATCTATTATTAGATTTTATTTTTACGTGCACATGAAGCAACTAGTGGACCATGTTGAAATTATTACTCGTGCGCAATTATTCGGACGGATTTCGGATGCAACCAATTAAATAAGACAACCAAAATATTATTTATTGGGTTAAAGAATCCATAGTTACACTTAAAAATACAGCACCCTTCTACACAACTAACTAAATACCAGATACGTATTTCGACAGCAAAGCTATCATCAGTGGTAAACTAACACTCAGTGTTAGTTTACCACTGATGATGATAGCTTTGCTGCCGAAATACGCATCTGATATTTAGTTACTTGTGTGGAAGGGTGCTGTATTTTTCATTATTTCACAGTTCGAATGTTTCATCTGTAATTCATAGTTAGTCGATGTCAAGTCGAAGGTGGACATTAGGAACATTTTTTATAAATTTAAACTATTGTTCCCGTATAGTTTTAGTTTTAATAATTAAATTGTGCTAAATTGTTAAAACCTTGTAATTCTGTAAGTAAGAGGAATCCGACTTAAATTCATACAAAATTTGGGTCTCAAAATAGTATCAACAATTATCTGCCAAATTATGTAATAGACTAGTAGTGCTAATAGATCACCCTGTGTTTACGCATTTATACGTTACATCTAAAATAGCAACCTCATGTTGGCTTTTTGCACTTGAATGTTTTTGTAGAATTAAATTGTACAACTGCGTTGTTTTTATTACTTAATAATAGGTTAGTTTATTTTTGTCAAAGATGAGATGGACTCGTCTACTTAGTCTGCTTTGGTGGGTGGTACTGACACATTTTAATATCATTAGATATCTTTTTATTCAAACAACTTCACAAAAAATATTATATTTAACATTGTTTAGTTCAGTAGATTAAATTTTTGATTAACTGTCATAATGAATGAACAACTAATTGTGCGGTCAAAAACTAATCAGTTTATTGACTTAAAAACAACTTTTTTTGCAAATTTTACATTATAATCAGCTATTTGTCTTAGTTTTTATTCGGTAGAGCAATTTATTCGGTAGAGCAAAAAGAAAAATTGATAAATGAATCAGTTATTAACTATTACAAATCTTCATAATTAGCAGTAGTAGAGCGAAATCACAAAATTATTTTTTTAAATTATATTTTTATTAACTGATAATTAAATTTTGCAAAAATAAACTCCGATAAGGAATTATTTCTTTTGATTTTTTGTGGAGAAATAATGTTTATTTTATTTCTTAATTTAAATAATAATCTCATCAAGACTTTGTGTAAGTCATGTTAGAGGAACCCGATTTTTGCCATAAATGGAGTTTTAATTATGTATGCAGTGAAAATAAAACCAATATTTTAGTTTGAAGATCTAATCGCTGTGTGATGAGACTGTTCTCATCGATGTTATTCTTTGATGCTTTGATTAGGTCTCAACTCTCAATACCACTACTGTATATACAGGGTTGAGCCAAAGTACGGAACAATGCAAATATCTTTAATACCACAACCGCCATTTTGACATAATTTTCTACATGATATACGGCGGATACAATGAAAGTATCGGCGGTTTAAAAGGAATTCCGGTTTAGCCGGAAATGATATCAACTTTTTTATTTTAAATAGAACACCTTGTATATGTTTTAGTATATCGATAGAACTCTTTTTTTGCGAGTTCAGTGATATAAAGTTTTATGCCTTTATTTTTAATAATTCTAGAGATATTAAACAATTCATGTTTCGTAATTGTTATCTAGCAGCTCATGAAAACAAAAGAATGTGAGAAGCTTAAACAGTATGTAATGTTGTCAAATATGCTTGGTTCGTGTTGTGTTGTTTTGATGTTGGATAGATTGAGCAGTGTGGTTGCAGTAATCAATTAAATAACCAAAATTAAGTAAAACTGCTGAATTTAACATCAGAAATGATTCAATTAACATAAAGATTGCAAATTGTTAAATAAAGTACAAACTTCTTGCCGAGTTCTACGACGTTCACCAAAACTAACCATAATTAAAATTTGAATTCGTTCTCTTTCTGTTAATTGAATCATTTCTGATGTTAAATTCAGCAGTTTTAATTAATTTTGGTTAATTAATTGACTACTGCAATCACACTGCTTAATCTATCAAACATCAAAACAACACAACACGAACCAAGCATATTTAAAACTGTTTAGGCTTCTCAAATACTTTTGTTTTCATGAGCTGCTAGATAACAACTACGAAATATTATTGTTCAATATCTCTAAAGGCATAAAATTTTATATCACTGAGCTCGCAAAAAAGAGTTCTATCGACATATTAAAAAATATACAGGGTGTTCCATTTAAAATAAAAAAGTTTATATCATTTCCGGCTAAACCGGAAGTATATTTAAACCGCCGATACTTTCACAGTATCCGCCGTATATCGGAACCTTCGTGTAGAAAATTTTGGCAAAATCGTGGTTGCCGTATTAGAGATATTTGCATTGTTCCGTACTTTTGCCCAACCCTGCATTTTCTTTCTCGTATCGTGGTACGAAGTAGTAAGAACAAAGAAACAGAAAACAGCAAACATAAGCTTATATCGTATAATAAGAAATACGGGCATCACTTAGTCTGTACTTTATAAATTGGTCCTCATCACATAATACTCAAACGTATCTTTGTATTAACGTTTTACGCGTCAACATTGAGTATACAATGAGATTTTATTATTCTTATTATGTACCGAGAGCATTATTAGAAAATATCTAAATGATACTAAAATATCATAGAAAACTTCCATATAAAAACACTTTTTGAGAATATTTCATATGTTTCAACTCCTGGCTATAAACAAACAGTGCTGAAGTAAGGGCCAATGTAGCTGGGTTATTCAGTCATGTGCCGTTAAACTGTATGCTTCGGTCTAATCCCTAAACGGAATATCGTACGCGGCCTTTAAAGAGAGATGTAAATGAAACTGCTAGTCTACTGGAGATTCTAGTGAGAAAAAAATCTATTTTTGCGATGAAATAGAACGAAAACGGAAGGACAAATTCATCCTTCCAAATTTAAAAGGTGAAAGCGGGAAAATTTACTATTCTAAATATTGTTGTACCTAAAAAGTAAGTTGTAAATTTTGTTTTACTGTCACCCCGGCCCGGTCGTTCTCCCTCGCAAGGCAACGGGAAACCAGCGAGGTGGATTGTTCGCCAGGAAAACCTATCTGGAGAAGAAGTGTATGCACTTCCTGTGGTTCGGAGCCCACGTTAAACTGTAGGTCCCTTATGTCTGTGTGTGCAAATTATCTGTTGCCGCGTATCAAACACAGACATAGGAGAGAGGTAGCCAACGGCTTGAATAGGGTATGGCACTATAAGAAGAAAAATGATTTATTTATTATAAATAAACGTATATAAACTTTTGATTTTCAAAAATCATAGGTATTACACGCAATTAGCGGACTGAGACACAAACCAAACGTTGCTCATTCCTAGCTCGATTAAGTCACGATAACTTTTAGACATTTCTTTAAAATTTGTTAAATAGGTCGAGACGAAGCTTTCAATTGTTATGATTTTATGTCTAAAAATAGGATGGAATTTTTTTATACTTTTCTTATTTTCAGTTTTTGACGCGTATGGCAGTTTTGAGGTATCTACATTTGGGAGCTTATTTAACTAAGCTTATACCCTTCCGCTTAGTTTATACAATTAAGCGGTATTTCTTGCAGGAATGGATACTCCTGAAAAGTTTACGTCCGACACTATAAGTAACCATTGCGTTCCATTCAATTCGAATCATGTGTTAATAAAAAGTATTTCTTGTTTATAAGATGTAGCAATATTTGGGGATTGCTATACCAACACGGCATTTTTGTTGCAATTGTCTTTGAGTACCTACATGAGTTGATCAAATATCTCATTGTTATTAAATTTTAAATTTTTTACATATCCTCATCCATGTATTTCCTAACGCACCTATACTTCGCATATATTTATAATCTAAAAGTCTTTTTTGCCAGTTTACTAATGTTAGTGTGTACGTAATCCTTGCTTTCGAAATAATTTTACTAATTAATTATCAATATGTTTCTGTAAATTTATTACCAAGAACTATTACGTATATAACCAAGACATACCTATACAAGATTGCCGTTCAGATATAACTGATTTTATTGTTCCATATCAGGCCGACTTGATTCATTAATTTCTCGCAGTAAACTGGCCGAAGTGATTGCAAAGGTATAACGTAAACGGATTATTTATTACAGCATTTCACCTTTTGATTGTGGAAGTGAAAAGATAATAACAAAGATGCCGATCCTCTATAAGCCGAGCCAATATCTGTCGCACATACAGAAGCCTAGTTCCAATTAACATTCTTTCGATGCTCGGGTGCGTCGCAGTCCTTGGCTGCAAATTACGAAGGCTATAGAAGTGGTGGTTTTGTTTCCTTCCACAATCAATTCTTATTTTCAGTATAGAAAAGTTATAAATTAAATGCATAAATGATACGTTAGTGGTGCTGTTTTTATTATTTATATTAGCTAAAGAACGAGAAACATAGTCATAGAGTTCGTAGTGGTGTTTTACTCATCGTAAGTTTTTAAAATAGATTTTTAGTAGTGGTAACTAAAAATGAACAAACCACGTGTCGCTTTATTGCAACTTGTATAAGAATAGATTGTAATCAAAGTGCAATCAATTCTTTCTCCGTCTAAAAATACGACACCATTATTTCACGGTTAAAGAGAACAAGATTTTTGCTTTGAAATACAATGCAGTTTATCCGTTCAAAGTTATAACTTCAATTTATTAAAGTGCATCAACAATAATTAGTTGTGATTAGACTTGCACTTATGCAGTTAAATGCTTAACACACTGATTAGCGGTTCCCTTAGTCTTCAACTAGACAGTATTAACAATAACAGTTCGGATTTCATGCTTTACTTATTTTTAGCAGTAAACCACGCCACGGTATTGCAAAACTATTTATTATTTTGTTGTTCAAATAGCCCCTATTTGCGATTTATACAAAATCAAAGCAAAACCCAACAAACATTTGAATTTTTCGTTTAGGCCCACATTTCATTCTACACCGACGACATGTCATATGAAAGAAAACAATAAAACTGCATTCTATTAATACGAGTACTAAAACTCATTGCAGCCTATAACAAAGGTACTGTAATAGTTCTAAGAAAATATGAACAAGAATTGTACCTTCTCTTCACAGTTAAATTCTGCAAAGCTAACGAACGATTGGAAAGTTTCCATGTCAAAAATTGGGTTAATTTAGCGGCCCCATTACGGCATTTTTTAACTTAACAAATAAGGGTACTAATTATTTCGAACCAGTCCGTTAAGAATATCACATAAAATGGAGTAGCGAGAAACGAAGCCCGACTTTATTATCATTATTTCTAAAAAAACTCATTACCATCACTTTAAAACATATTCGACGTCGTAAAAGTTCGTTAAATAAAATTTTTGATGGTTATTAGTCGGTGCGTTTAAAATTTTTGAAGTCTTTTAATGACATCCTAAAATAATGTAGTTTCATTTACGTTTTATGGTAGAAGGTATGATGTACAAAAGCAGGTTTTTGAGTTTAGGTAAATTATCATTTATAATTTAGTGAATAATCTAGACAAAAATTGAGAAGCAGTGTTTTACTAGCTGAACCTGTGGGCTATGCCCCACGCTATTCTGCCAATTATAATCATGTTGCGTAAAGGCGTATGAGTCCCAACAATCATGAATACATTTGTTATCAAATACCAATTGGTCCATAATTATACCGATGGGTCTTATCGAAATATCTTGAGACATCTCGAACAGTTATGAAAACCATTCGAATGATTTTACGATTTTAATATTTTCGGGTTTGTTCATTTCGGTAGCAGGTGTAGAAGCAATACTCCCTTACAGTAGGAAACTGCAAATGCCTAATGCAGATACATGCTACCATGATTACCACCAGTCGTAATATTATGATGATGCGAATAAACAAATGAAGACAGAATTTCTGGAATGCGATTGCATAAAGACGACCTTTGCCGCGATTTAGCGCGCAATCACATCGAAATAAAATGTCTCGTCTTGAACATTAATATTTATTAGGGATGGCAAACACAACAATTTGTACTGCACTGTTTTGTTTCTCGTGTGGTCATTTCAATGCAGGGTCGTATTATAAAATTTCAGTATTGCTCTAAAAAGTATAAATAATAAAAATTATAAAGAAATTTATTATTATTTAGAATAATACTGCATTCCTGTTGATAAAAACAAGTTGTAAACTTTACAAAAAAATTGATTATTTATATAGTAATCAATAATCGGATATTGTTTCTGTTCCTGATCTCATCCATTAAAATAATTTGATTTATAAAACAGAAAAAAGGCCGGTATTAGCGATGCAATATGATGAAATTAAAGGCCTACGCCGTTTTGCAGAGCTGCCTGAGAAAAGACGATGAGAACGAAATTCTTTCATAGCAGCATTTGACAAGCAGGCGGCGAGTGTTTTTACTACTTTTTACCGCGTAGAAACATTCGAATTAATTTGTTCGAATGAATCATTCGATTATGCCCATTACTAGATGGGTCTATAATTATATTGTATAACAGTAATAAGGTGGAACAAGTAAAAGTCTAATTCATCCTGTAAAAAATAAAGAAATTTTGTATGCGATCATACTTATCAAAGGCTATTTTTCGCACTAGTCTTCGTTTGAAAATATTTTTCAGGGTGGGTGCACAAAAAGGGGGCACTGGTATTCATTGTTGAATATGTGTTTGTATTATTTTTTAAACTTTTGCTTAAAAATGCGAAATAAATTATACAACTTTAAAAAAGATATTATACATAAAAGCAATAAAAAGAGTTCTGATTAACTTGAGTCCGGAAACGCTGTTTTTATCAATGTTGGTTGCAACTTTTTTTAATTTTTTGATATGTAGAAGATTCCTCAAAATTTTTACAAATTACTTGCGCATCTTGACAATTCATGCAAACTCGATTTTCAAAAAAAATTAATTCGTTGTGTGTTTTGATCAAGGAATAAAATTCTTTCTAAATAAAAGTTGAAAGAAATGTACTGTAAAACATTTTTTAGAAAAGGTATATCAGTGTCTCGCTGCCACCATTTTGTGTCGCATTTAAAAAACATTTTGAACGAAAATTGGTGTGAAACCAATCTTTGATAGATATGATACCATGAAAATTTGTATATTTTACGCAGGGTGTTTTTTTCAATTTTAACAAATAGGCGGTTTCAAGCGCCACCTTTGAAGGTACATATCTCGAAAACTTTATGTTAATTTAAACTTTGCGTCCTATTTTCAGGCCAGCCTGTATAAATTATAGCAGACTTTGTCGAGAGACCTTGTATAATATTAACGTTGGTCTAAGTT
Organism: Ctenicera cuprea; assembly: GCA_958336395.1. Taxonomy (NCBI): domain Eukaryota; kingdom Metazoa; phylum Arthropoda; class Insecta; order Coleoptera; family Elateridae; genus Ctenicera; species Ctenicera cuprea. The sequence goes on along the minus strand of OY284486.1, from coordinate 69,160,013 downwards.
TTTTTGTAGTAATCTCACGAGTGGTTAGCAGTTTTCCAGATAGATAGATAAGCATCCTCTGTACCTACCTAAGCAATTCTTTTTTTGTTATGCGCAGTTCTTTCGTAGTGCCACTGAATGCACAGGGCGAACGTATGAATTTTACTCGGGCATGCAAGGCCATCGCATGACGACCGTAGATCTCTCTTCACAAACTAAAATTAGCCCTGTCCCCAAAGCAGTAACACTTTAAAAATTCATACTATTGACATATATGGCCATATGATATTTTTTGCTTTAAAATATTTCTGAACGTTTATTCTTAATTTTGTTCGTTGCATGAATATGTTAAAATTTACAAATAAAAACGTTTTTCGCTTAGCAAAATGTTTACTACATCAAAATCAAAAAGTCATATTCGCAATTCTTTTGGCCAGAAATATGCATATAAACGCTTATTTAAAAATTAGCGACACAGGCATTTTTTATTAATAAAAAAGTATGGTTCCAGGCTGGGTATATAAACAAAGCAACACAATACAATCATTTAGAGCTGTTTGTCTGTGATGACACAACTAAACATTGATCGCTTCAATTTGCATCTAGGCGGCCTCACTACCGTCATCATTTTCGTCATTACTTCTGTCTCATCACTTCCGTCTCGCATTCGCGTGTTACTCCTGCCGGCAAAGAAGTTTCACTTCAAAAATGAATACCATTTGAAGCCATGATCCTTGCATTGGTAAGTAAATGCTCTACCCAAAGGCACATTCCCAGCAAACACGTGATTTGGTCGCATTGAATATAAGATGATGCACCTATTGTGACGAAAATCGACAAGCGACAAACACGTGTGTCAAATTTCTTAACTAATAGGTACGGAGTGATCTTTCGGACATTTTACATTTTATTAGCATAATTATGACAGCAGTTATAAATACATATACACAGTTGCTATGACAACGTAATAAATGTAAAATTGGTAATTTACACTAGTGCAAATTACCGCATTAATTTTGATTTAATTAGTAGAAAACTGCAAAGTTAAGCGACTAAGCGTTATGATTTGAGTGAAGTAATCAAAATTACATAAATCATTTTAGACAGTTTAGATTACATTTTTTCCAAAAAATTACTGTTAAATTGTAATGGAAATATACGTATTGGAGCACAAGGAACCCAAATGAAGATTGTTATTGAAAAATGTATGTGTTTAGTTAAAAAATGAAGTTTTACAAATTTGAGCAGAGATTCTGATAGAGAACGCTAAAATATATCTCTGAACTGAAATTTTACTTTCAATGCCTGAGTTTACTCATACATGCTTTGCAGGCAGATAGGTTTAAAACTTGGTAGTTTAATAGCTCTAGGGGAACACAATCTTATTACATGAAGGTATTTTGAAACCATGGAAACATTAAAAATAAAATTTTCAACATTCTCAAAAAAACACATTTTTAAAATTTATAGTGCTAATACAAAGACTGCTCATTTGTTTTTTATCATTTCCCTAATGTCTGTGACGAACAAAACTTAAAAATCTTCGAATTTCATCTGCACCTGTATTCTTTTAGATTTTCCGAGTTTATACGAGGTGCGAGTGCTGCAACTAGTCAGAACCTAACGTAGCCGAGCCTGTCTGTTAGAGCTAGAAATTTTTATTATAAAATATTTTTGAAAACATAAAAGGTTTCTTTTAATTTTTTGAAGTATGGGTCTAGTACGTTGCCCACGTTTAGTTTTTAATACTGTACATACTTAATTACCACACGCACCTAACAAACTGAAATCTTAGAAACTTGTTTTTGTGTTTCTAATAATTCTTGGTAACGCGCCAGTTTCGTTACTAAAACATTCCAATTTTTCCCTTAAGTAATTTTAATTTATGACAGGCATAACCAAAGCAAAACTTTTAATTGTTCCGCTGGTTAAAAAAGTTTTGGAAGAACTCCAAAAAAATTTAATTTTACCACAAATTTGACCCCATGACCATCCTGTGCATTCGATTAGGAGATCGGGACTGTGAACACGAGTACAAATTTTTAATTAGACTTTGTTATAATCCCAAGGGATTGTACGATAATACCCAATACATAAACCCACCCTTCGTACTTATTAATTTTTATTTAATACTGGGACAAGGGACTGGGTGAGGGAGCAGGTCAATAACTTACATAATACGTGCGACAGACGAAAAATAGAAAGTTTTAGATATTTTTTTATGATGCCAAAAGAATGCTATGCATGCAAATTTGTGTGTATATTCGACGACATCTAAGAGATCTTAGCATATTTTCATGGACGCAACAGAGTTGGCTTCTATGTAAAGTTTTGAATGGAAGAATTTTTATTGATTTTTCAAAAAAAGTTTTAAACTAAACATCAAATGTATTTGAAGATGGTATAAAATGATCGAAAAAAGTCTTCTGCAAATTGTCTATTAATGGCGAATTGATTGGTGTATAAGGATTCAAAAAAAATCCGCCCCTGATCATATAAGGACTGCGTTCATATATGAAATTTGAAATTTGTCAATATAGGAAGCGGACACATGTTTACGAGCACGAACCCTCCGGTTTACGATGGTCGCCAGAATTTGATTGCTAATACCAGCATTTATTGCCTACTGCATAAATCTCTTGCCCCTACCAACGCTCAGTGGCGTCACATCAACAAATTGATATAATATTCTGCCTAAATATTTTTCGCTCTGGTTTCTAAAACGTTAATTCTAGAAAAGTTCTACTTTTCCTAAACCATTTACTTCTGGCGGTTTTCAGTCAAGTAATTACACAAAATGCTTAGATTTCTTTTAATTGAAGCATTTTTACGGTACCATCCTAGGTGCGATTCAAAAATTTTCCGGTATATTTAAAAGTGTTGATTGATGATGATATGACATTTTAAGTGCAAACTCGAATAAAATGTTTTTCATATTTTAGTTTCAGTTTATTATTATCTTTTAAACATTCATACTTTCTTTACAGTTACAGAGCTACAACCTATGAATTATTGCGTAATTTTATAGAATAAAAATGAAATATATTCCTGCTTTCAGTAATAGAATATCGAAAATAACTACGCCTGTGGGCTTGCACGTGCGAATGCCCTGTTGGTTGCATATTACACATCGATAGTATTTCTCAGCAGGAAGGTATAATCCTCGACATGTATTACATTAGATTTCAATATATGATTTGTTCGAGAGCCATTGTCCGAGGCTGGTATAACAAAACGTTTTGGGTGAATTGAACAGCCGGATTATTTCCCGTGTATTTTTATAGCAGTCGTAAAACGTAACGATCTGCTGCACACACTTACACCCGCTGAATATATCCTGCATCTGCACTTAGGTACTATATGTCTAATTGAAGTAACGGGGGCTTACAGACGATACTAAAATTCCATTTCGGGATTATATAAGCATATAAAAATGTAAGTACCTTCTTTGGGCAAGAACTAATCAGATAAACTAACAATTACAGAGCGTAAGTCAATAAATTAATTGAAACGTGCAGTGATATATTTAGGGGAAGTTTATTCGAAAAGACACGTGCACTAAGGGCGAGGGTTAGTTACATTACATTAGGGTTGCAGCTTGTGGTAAACCTGATGTGTGAGGGCAACCCCAATTCAAAGTGGCGTAGGTAACAACGTAGAGTAACGTGGTAACATGCCCTCTTCCATAAAAAAAACCCTATAATAAAACTGAAATAAAATCCCAAAGTCTTAAAACCTTGAATTAACATGAAATGTTCTGTCGGTGCGGTGACGACTTCAATTCAAATCCTACGATCGTACATGGAGATGTAAAGGCCAACATTTGATAACAGGGACCACCTCGAAGTAACACACGTCTGGATAGAACACCACACTTCATCATTCTGTTGCCTCAAGTCTTCCGTATCGCATCTGTACAAACATGCAAGAATACTGGAAAAGAATGGCGATGTATGTTCAAGAAAGTAAAATATCTGTGTTAGTATGTTTTAGCAGTCGCGATAAATTTTGTATAGGAGTAAACGTATTTAACACAAAGTTGTCTTTTAGGAGTAAAACACGTAATACGAGTACGTTTAGATTTTATGTATTGCACACATATAAACAATAATACAACCTTTAAAATTTGCATATTCTCAAAGGAAATGGATAATTAGGAAATTTTTAGTTTAACTGTAGAAAACAAAAAAATGCAGGGTGGCCTAACTAAAATTGTTGCCGCTGTTGTATTTTGGTATGTCACATAGAGTTAATGCGTACGTCTGTAACCAAACAAATAATAAAAAAAATAGAGCAGACATTTATTATTTCTTTCTGGAATATTTAAATACATAAAAAATAGGTGGGACCAATTTTAGTTGAACCACCCTGTGTAAACCATAAACCAGTAAACGTAAGTTATGGTACTCGTATTAATTGCCGCAAAAACCAAGCATTTTTTAACACTTTTGACATGGGTGACAACAACCCAATAACCCTAAAATATTGCCGCCAATTATTACTTCCTAAAATATTCGTATCCAGCTAATTCGTCCCTAACAGTGCGTCGCCTGAAAATTTGTTACGGTTAATTAATTTTCGATGTAATTCCTTCTTAATGTGAATTCAAAATACTATGATTATCGTGTTCTGGATCTATGAGCTATGTTATAAATTTATTTAATATTAAATTATACTTGAATTTTGTCAATATTATTAAAGTATAATATAATCAGTATAAATTGTTTATTATTAAAAATTTATTACAAAATGTATTTTAAATAATCAATAAAACGCAAATGTTGTGAGGGAGGTTGGTCTAAACGAAAAATTGTCAATTGTTTGTTTCGTATCGAAAATTCAAATTGAAAGGAAGCTGCACTCTCCTTTCAAACGTTTAATACCAAGCTAAATTATAATATTTTGGCCGTAAAATCTTTACCTGCACACCATGTTGAGGATAATTTATATAGTATCGTATTTTTTTACATTTTTTTATTAATATTATGGGCATACAGAGTCTATTTTATTATATTAATAGCCTGTTATTGAAAGAAATGATATGAAATGTGCTATGCAAGATTCCTGAACTGCCAGAATAGAAGTAAGCCACAAATAACTAAATTATTGCAGCAGTAGTGACTGCCACGCAAACAATCGCCGAAAGCAATCAATAAACTGAGCAGAGGTATAAGTACCCGTCGACGTATTATGGTGATGATTGTTATCGCGACGCTAGAGTCCATCGTCGTGCTATGGTGAGACAGTTGGGCATTTCATATAGATAACATAACAAGAAAAACGGGTTAATACATAAACAACAATGAGCAAATAAATTTAATTGTGAAACTCGCTCGCTTTTTTGAGGAATACTGATAGGGACGCTGAGAAGCAGCGATCTTCTGATTTGAACTTAGTAACTGCCTTGGGAGTCAAAGTCCAGGCTGGTGCTTTAAAAAAAGGTGTTTATGTAGAGATTGGGCAGGAAGCTTGCAGGTGCTGCTGTTCTGGAACCTTTTTTCCCAGTCGGAGTGGAAGACATATCGTGTGGACCTGTTTCTATTAGCATGTTGAGGAACTTTAGAAGCGGTTGAGTGCTGCGGGGCTCTAAAAATGGTTAAGTTTTTGTAGAGCTCTAAAAGATGATGAGTGCTGCGAGGCTCAAGAAGGGGCTGAAAAGATTTGTTTGCTTCGGGCTGGAAGCTTATGCTCGGTCGGGCCACAAGAGCTCTAGAAGGAATTTGATTTGTTGGTTTGCTTTGGCCTGGAAACTTATATTTAAATTGAAAGTAGGACTCTGGAAGGATCTTGATAAGCTGGTTTGCTCTGGACCGTTAGCTGATGCTAGAACCGGAAGCAGATTTCTAGGCGTTCGTTTCTGAACCAAAAACTGAGGCTTGTATGATCTGCATATCAACGACTTTCCGGTGCAAATGCGCTGCTTATTCAGGCTGTTGGTTTGAAAAGTTTCCACCCGTAAATATGAAAAGAATCAGACGAGATATTGAGATGTGGTTTGTGGAAGCTTTTTAAGTGTCAAGGAAGACACATTTTTCAGGTATCGATGATGGATAGCAATTCACCCCCTCACCCACAGCTTACTCAACTTAGATCTTAAATAGCACCCTACCGTGTATGTTACGTCAAATTAAAACCCTAGAAAAATGTAGTCTTTTGGGTGAAGAAAATTAAAATCGGTTGATTCGTTCTCGAGTTACTAATTTAAAAGTATAATTTGTTATTTATTATAATTAATTGTTATGTACTAACGTACTGGCGCCTTTCTTATTATTAAATGAAAAAAAACTATTTTGACGTGTTGTTATGGTTATACAACATCGATAACACCGAAACTTTATAAAAAAAGTATTATCGCTATCAGTCCAGGTGTGGTTGGCTAAGAGCCTGAAAATAAACGGCTGCCAATGGTTGTTAGAATGTGCGTGGAATATTCAACGAAACAGAAGTCCCTGTTGCACAACAATGTCTGCATTGTACTAACAAACAATTGTTTACGTAATAAATGGGTCGAAGTAATTATTTTTATATTAATTAATTTAGTTTGGATAGCGTAGAATGGGATACATTGGTACCTATCTATGTGCACTTTACATAAAAGTAAAACGGCACAGCAGAAAAAATTAAGTGTAAAATCCAGCTTTGAGCTACTATTTTTTTGAATCTCAATTAAACTTGATTTTTTTTTAAAACGAATTAACAATAATAGTGCATTGAGAAGAATTTTCTATCTTTACATTCTGTAATAGCAATTGAAAGGCACAATTTTCTCCGACAGAAAAATATAAATTATGTTTTTAAATAAATTTACAAAACGTAGTCGAAAATTCCCCAGTATGCAAAAACTCACTCAATTTGTAAATTCTAAATTTTAAGTAATAACGTTTCGGTTATTTAATCCTCTTTCTTTATTATACGTATAAACGGAAGTTTTACGCTGTTAGCCAGACATTTTACTTGCACTATACTGCAAATGTATAAAAGCTTTCATAAAGCTCAGATGGATAGGGAGCTTAACCATTTAACCAGAGGATAACAGCACTACAGTCACGAACTACAGCCTGCCATTGAGTGACAACAGATAAAATATTTAGTAGGCCTGTATAAAATTAATGGGATTCATTACGGGAGGAACGGCAGAAGCTGTGTTATACGATTATATCTAGTTTCACATATCGGGACCATTTCGTGTCTGTTAGTTTTCTTTATTGCTCCTATTGTTCAGAAGAAGGAACGCTATAGTGGCGGAGGTGCAGATCTTTAGGAATGAACTGTAATAATATATAAAGCACTTTGTATCTTTAATACACGGTACCTAATGGCACGAAAGATGAGCTATTAACTTCGAATCTGCACTATTCCCGTAACGAAGCGCTATAAATATGTTTATTGTGTTCTGCAACGTAAAAGCGTAGTTTAGTTTACACACGCCGGATATCCTCGTCCAGAGCTGCTCGTTAATCTGCAAAATTGTTAGGAAAAGATACCTTTATATTAATTTGATTTTTGTTTTAATTCTAGAGATACAAAAGCCTTAATCTCAAAAACGTAATTATCGGAAGGCGGGTATTAATTTCTTTATCTACGACTGCTTAGATGAGGACTTATTATGGCATTCATTTGCGTTAGGTAATTAAGTTCATTATCTCACTAGTGAGATAATGGATTCATTACCTAACTCATTTTATTTACACAAACAAAACTGAAGCTTTGTTTATAAAAAAAAACTGGCTGGTTGCCATAGTATTAAAAAAATCGAATGTGTATCGTTCCTTTAATTTTAAAACAAAAGTATTTTGAAAGTGATTTTACATTAGCAAATAAACTAATGCGAAATTTCAAATACCATTTCAAGCTAAAAAATTTTGAACAGTCGCAGATAAAATTTTGTATGTCACACATGGGATAATGCATTATTATGGCATTCGTTTGATTACACGACTCGGTCTACGACCTCGTCGTGCAACTTTCAAACTCGTGTTATAATAACGTCTTTATCCCACTAGTAACATAAATAACTATTAGATCACTTTACCTCGAGATCAATTTTTGTTTCATTGTAACGTTTCTACAGCTTATCCGATTTAGTAGATATTTTAGAAAATTGAGGAACATTTATTTCACATATAGGGATTGTAACCTGTAGGACGCAGTTTAAGTATGAATTCACAATGTGAAAACAATGAAAAAAGTTCCTATCAACATGGTTCTGGAAATGCTTCTTTACGGAGTTACAGCCTCTTAAAATTTTGAAATTCTACATGGGAGCACGACTAATTTAAGTATTTCCACTAATTTTTCTTTGATTAAGTGCATCATAGAGATATCTCATATGGGATCACATAATATTTTCTTTTAAATATTTTAGATATTTACCATTTTTTAAATTTTGGTTAGTAAATTTTCTCAAAAATGGTACTTGTACTGAAAGTCACTAAATGTAAAAGTTTTCGAGGTAATTTAATTTCTATGAGAAGTCAAGTTGCCGTGAAAGTCTGCGTGTTTCCTGAAGATGTAAAAATACTAGTTCGTGCAAACTTTGAGGATAAGTTCTATACATTAAGGCAATAAATAAAATTCCAAGAAACATTGCTCCGGAATCGCTTCCTTAGAACGTTCAGGTATGGGCACAGTATGAATTGTTGAAACTGTTCCTACTTCCTGCGGTTGTAACAATGTTACAAAGCGTTTCAAGATTATACATCACCACTTTTTCATCGTTTTGATGCGTAGACATCACTCTCAAAGTATGTGGAAACCCTTTGGGCTTCTTGAGAAAACACGTAGACCTTCATGGCAACTCGATTTTACAAAATATTGAATTATCTTGAAAACTGTTAGATATAGCGACTTTTAACTAGGGTACATGTTTGTGTATTTTTGTATGGAAAATAAGATTTTCTAGACAAACATTGTGAAAATGTAAAATATCTAAAAGAAAATATTACGTATTCCTTCTATATGAGACATCTCTAGTGCACTTATTTAAACAAAAATTAGTGCAAATACTACGCTAAATGAATATTATACAGAATATAAAAATTTTAATGCAATTACTGCGAAAAATATCGACTAAAAATCAATTACATTGTTCCATCTTCAGGAGGCTGTAACTCGGTACGGAAGCATTTACGGACCTATACTTATAGAAGATCTGTCGTTGTTTTCAGATCCATCCTGAAAAGGCGTCTCACATTTTATGAATTACCATGTATAAAAAAGCAAAAGTGAATTTTAGTTGATATGGAAATTACGAAGTCAAGTTGCAACCAAGCATCGTATCAAAAAACGTAGTTTTGCATAATCTTTAAACTGTACCTAAAGGTATATGGGAACCACTAAATCTTTACTTTCTCATACCTTTGGTATATGGAAGCATGATTTCATGAAAATTTTCGAAATCTAGATTTTAACGCAAATACAAAAAAGTAATTTTAAAAAAATACCTGTCTGTGGATGAGTGTGTGTGTGTGGGGGGGGGGGAGTGTGATGCTTTTAAAAGGCGGAAGTACTGGACCGATTTGGATGAAATTTTAAAAGAAGAGGTGTATCGAAAATTGTAGTTCTAGTTACGCTTTTCAAAAAAATCCGAAACCGGAAACGGAAGTTAGACATGTTTTTTTGGTAACGTTATTTTCCAAAACTAAATTTGGAAATTTTAGTAAGGGATCTGAGACAAGAACTTAAGGCAAAGCGAAAACTTTTTTACCAAACTCTCTAGCTTTAAAATGGCGGCCGCTACGATTTTTTTGAAAATATCTACTTTAACGCTTATTTACTCAAAAACTACTCTGATCGGAATGTGTAGTATACAATAAAATAAGATTAATTTCGAAAATCTCTAAAAAATATTTTTCAAAAACTTGCCATAAGGTTTTTGAAACTTTGTAGCCGAACATAGGCTACAATTTGTTTTTTTGCCGAATACCGTAATGTGGCACCCTCTGGTGAGACGGCCAAGGAGCCTCACTAGGTAAGAGGCGTGGACAAACACACCTTGTGCAGAATCGGCGTTGTAACGATCACTCCGGTGATATCAATTTGGTACGTCCACCTCTCTTCCTAGAGGTTCAAGGTTTACCTGGGATCATGAAGAATTGGCTTAATGAATTCAGCAGGTGAACTGTTACCAGCCCTTAGTATGGGTTCCTAACACCTGAGCGGCAGAGCGTTCTCTGTAACAGGCTTTTACTGGTCGTGGCTATAAATATGCCTGTGTCCCATTCACTATGTCGGTTGGGGTGACTCTACGGGTTATAAATTTGACTAGGCAATATACTGGGTGGTTGGACGCCGATGATATTGGCAGGTGAAGGTGAGATTCCGGAAGGATTGGTCCTAAAGGTGTGGTCTACTTTGTCTGCTCAAGCCCACTATCAAAGTGTCGACCTAGGGGGTTCGTGCGTTCCCACACTCGTAGCTGTTGAGGTACCCGTCACTAAGATTAGACCGGCTACCAACCAATCGTGGCGGTACGTAGCCCAACTGGTAGGGGGAGCTTCGGCTGTTCCGGAAAGTCCAACCAGTGACTTTATTGACTGATACCACGGGAGCTAAGTTTGAACTGCGGGGAAATGGTAGTTTCTTGCAAAACGTTAAATTGTATGAGTTTACAAACAGCTAACACGCATAAGCCGATTAAGTATTCTCGCCCTAGCAAACAAGATACATTTAAATCAAATCCTTGTTTGCCTCAAGGTTCAAATAATAATCTAAGTACACGGCGCTGTTTTCGGCAAACAAGGCCCACGAACAACTATGGCTCAAACTTTTAGAGCAAATGCTTGTAAAGGCAGACAAAATAGATGTAGGTTCTTACCTGATTATGCTGGGCTTAATCCCCAAATGAAGACGCAATCTAAGCCGAAATTAAATTGTAATACTGACAGTTCGAGAAACCGTGAAACCCTCAAAGAATATACGATTGAAAAACTAAAACAGGTTATGTTCCTATAAATCCAACACCGCCAAGAAATCAACTGACATAACCTAACATATACGGTCTTTATCGACATTCAAAATAAAATATCTTTGTGGAACCACTGTATATAAAGTTGCCTATAAAAATAGCGTTATATACAGGATGATTTAAAATTCCACCGATGAATTCTTAAAAGTAAAGTCTCTATTAACATATGTCTGAAAACGCACCGAAACAGAAACCCAGAAATTGAGATATTTGATTAAAATTTTTGTGTGTGTATTTAAATACACAAAAAGGTTCTTGTAACCTAACGCTTTTCGAGATTATTCAATTTTTGTAAAAAATCAAGTTGCCATGAAAGTATTTCTACAGAACGCGCTAGTAGCACACAACGTTAGTTATGCAGGACAAAAAATAAATTATTACTAGGTAAATTTGCGAATAAAATTTGAATAAACAGTCTAATTTTATGCCGATTTATAATTTAAACGTGATTTGACTGCATCTTCAAAGGGCAGTATCTCAAAAAAGGCGAGTGTCGGGTCACATGTTAATCTAGATTTTATCTTTAAAATAACTTATACCTGCTGTAAATATATATGTTTAAAACGTCTCCCTGCAGGATACTTTTCAAAACTATTATAGCAACACTTTTCATCTCAAACCGAACTTTTCCTGACAGTAAAAAAACCTCTCCCGGTCCACAGATGCGGATTTTGAAATAATCATAATTTTATAAACCTCTTGTAAATCCTAAGAGGATCAGGTGTTCGCCTGTTCGGCCACATTTTAACAACATTGTGGCTGGGTTTTATTATATCGTCAATGTTCAATATGCATAGGGTTCTTTCGTACCCGGCGATCCGTGCAGCATTGCACTGCGCTGCACAATAGCGCTATAATTATTGGCCGTTCATATATTATATTACTCACATGAAGGTTTTATATTGAAATAACAGTTATTCCAGAGGTTCTAAAAATATTCTATTTCACGACCTTCTGTTTGATGGTGCTTAAAAACAAACTTTTAAAATCAGCAACTTTCAAAGAGAACATTACACGGTTCAAAGTTTTTTCCAAACCATTCTAAAGATTTTTCAATGAATTGCCGTGCAGAAATATTTCCGGCCCTTTTACGACTACACTTCGTTTTCCTGTATACTATTTTCAGAAACTTGAAGACCATTGTGGAACGTCTGTCGTATACTTTTAAAATAGATTCGTGCAGCTCGGCTTTCTCTTTCTTGGTAATGCATCTAACTTTTCCTGGCATTACATATAAACAAGTGTAAAGAAACCTGCCCGAGAACGCCGACTGCGTGATATATGTTTTATATTTAGTTGTAATTTCAGTTGAGACAGCTATTAATATTGAAGCAACCTACTTGGCGTACCACAACTACAATAATACAAAGTAGTTTTGTTAATCTTGCGAAAACTTTTCTAAGCTTACATTTTCAATCACTGTCTGTTACTCCTCCGAAGCATCTTTGCTATGTCCATTACTATCTTAACATCTAAGACGAGATCCCGTCACTGCTTCGCTTTCGTATTTTAGCTATACATCTCACCACTTATAATTTTATAGGTATACTTTACAGCTGTAAAACAAAAAGCAAGGCTTGGTGCATAAGAAAACCCATGCCTCATAAAATTAATTACTTACAGCAGTCTGTTAACTAGAACCGAACGTATTTTTGTAAACAGTGAGTGGAAGGACGTTGACACTTTGACATAAAATGATTTTTTTTGAAGACCTGTTCGAGTACCCACCAGAAAACCTTCATAGTACCTGTGAGTTAAATAGTTATAATGCTTCGTTTGATCATAAATACATTGATATTATTTTGGTAACGAAATGCCTGAATTTATTTATCGATACAAAATCTAGAGCTGTTTTACGAATGTGTGCAGAAATTGTAATAATATCTCACAAGTAGTTTATGCCTGCGGTTTTCTTTCCTAATTCAGTAATAAAAAATAGTGAAAAATAATTTAGACCACATGCTTTACTATATATTTAAAAATTTTTAAAATTACAAGATCTGAAAAAAAAACGTACATAAAAGATAAAATAAATACAGAGAAACGAAAAGCAAAAGAGGAAAAACAACCAAGAACGAATGTAATAATTTTTGATGAATTATGAAACCGTAAAGATATTTTCTTTATAAGTTCGAGCTTTACTTCGTTGAAGTTTATTTTAATTTATTGTAAATAAAACAATTCTTAACTTCAACATGTAAGATATTATTTTTCAATTATCAGAAATTTTAAGTACTGGTACAACTGAATAAAACTGCATTAAAGCTGCATTTTTTTAAACTTTTAGTAGCTTATTTCATAGAATGGCATTTCAGGAAAGACGTGTGCTCTACCATAACCTACTCCATCACCAAACAGTAATTGTTAAGCCAGAAGCAGTTTAAAGTGCCTTTTCTCTTTCATATAAGCATAATTCCAGAACTTTTCTGTGAATGAATACGATTCGTCGATTCCACAGAAGCTGTTGTAATTAGTGTTGTTATGTTTTCAGAATGATGATAAATATTTTGAAGGCATGTAGCAGATTAATTAATGAGCGAAGCTTTTCGCCTGGACTTTCCTATATTTTAGAAACTTTACTTTTCCTATTTTTAAAAGTGTTTTTTCTACTCCCTTGTTTCAATTTACTTATTAAGTGTGCGCCGCCTATACTAAAATGATATCCATTTCGATACAGATTTTCATTATGAAATGACCCAAACTGACCAATAGGAGCAAAGCATTGTTAAAACTGACCAATAGCAGCAAAGCATTGTTTTTGGTAACCATGGTTACAAAACAGTTTTTTTGCATAAAAAAACTTTTTTAATAAATATTTTTTTTAATCAACTAGTCGTAGAAAAAATAGTGTGTGCAACTCTTATATAATGGCTATTAATACACTTATTTGAATCTCACTAGTGTATTAATAGTTATTTTTATAAATTTGTTGCATAATATACTATTTGTACAACGTTGTAACCCCAACAGAATTGGCAGTAATGAACCGCCCCTACGTTGATTAGTTGCAAAGGACAAACGCAACACGTCATATAAATATATTCTCTTTGCAGTACTACACAAGGATCGGAGATACTGGTCAAACAACGAACAAGACAGAATTTTACGTGCAGTCAAAACAAGCCAACCGAGAAGCTCGGACGCCTTAGCATATCATTGTTGGTTCGAGTTTGCAAAATTGCTTTTAAGTCGTTTTTTTTAAAACGTTACTTAAGAAGAAATAAATACGAAGGACAAAAGTCATCCGAAAAAAATTGCGTAGGAGGGAAGAATTAACCTCGCTAAATACTGCTAACCCTAAAAATGAAGTAGGTAGTAAAATTTATTCTACTATCACTCAATTTAGGGTAAACAAAAATGTTTCATCGTCCTTCGTTTATTAACCTAAAGAGGCATAAAGTTTCGATTTTAAAAATTCATAGAAGGCGTTACAGTAAAAGTAGAGGACTGGGACACGAATTAAATCGTAACCCATCTTTAACTCTCTGAACGTACAAAATTAAAAAAAAATCGTAACAATTCGTACAACTTTTTGTATTGCTTTGATGGGTAGAGTTTTCTCTCAATGTATGTAAAAACTAGTCCTGCATTTTAAGGCAACATTCAGACCTTCATGGATACTCGATTGTAAAAAACAATGTTGTTTACTTAGTTATTGGCGCTCGAATATTGAAAACGTAAAAAGTATGGGAAAGTACCAGCGACATGTGCCCATTTTTTAATTTCTGCTTTCAACTTTATGTAGATACAGAGGTATGGTATTCAACAGTTGGGAAACGAAAGAAAAGGAAATGCAATGGGAATACTCAGCGACATAGACAAAGAAAACAAATTGAAATTCGTATTAGTTATGAGGAAGATGCCGTGACATTCAACCGACAACTAGTTACGAAACAAAATTAACTTATAGATATTAATTCATGTGCAAATTCCATCTGAAGAAATCCATAGATTATCAACAGTGTACTTCCATAATCTACAAGGACATGAAAACGACTAGGTCACAAAACTAACCAGAAGAAAATGAATGAAACCATAAGTATAGCAGGAGAGTCATCGCCGAATAGCTTCTCCACTCAAGTTCTCTCCTGGCATCATATTTACTTATTACTTTAGGTAGCAGGGTAGATTGTAAATTTGCATTGAGAAAAACAGATATTAATTGTTTTTCCTTGATGTGATGACATAGTCATATACGTGCAGCGAACGCAGCCGGAGTTGTTGGAAAGTGCAAAATGAAATTATAGATCGATAATAGTAAATGTGTCGAATACTTTTGTTCCCCTAATGCAGGATAAAATATTAAAATCTGAGTTACAACTGCCGAGTTGTTCGTTTCAATCATTTAAATGTTATAAAGCAATTGTGGTGTAATCGAATAGGCGTCAAACAAATCTTCGATTATGATGTGCGTCCTGTAACATAGACGAAGTCAATCAATTTCAATATGTAATTGAAGTGACTCTCCAACATTCCTCTTGTTGACGAACCACTGATGTAATTTTTTATTAACCTAAAAAAATGCGTTTTGGAGGCAATGAATCTAAACAAATTTAGCTTATTTGAAGATGCCAGTTTGTAGGTTCTATAGATAGCCATAAAACAATCCAACGCCGGACTACGAAGAAAACTGAATTTTAAAACCGTTGATAAAATTGTTCTCCGAAGCTTGGTCTTTGAAGCTTGGATTTCGAGCAAAACAGTTAGAACTTGGCAACACTATCAGTACCTAAAAAGTTTTTATTTTCCTATACTTTCATGGTGGTAGCAGTTTCCCCCAAAAACAAATTTTTACATTGAAATCGGAAGCAGATAAAAGCCCTTAGGGTAAAACGAATGCTTTTTTCGTACCCTTTAGCTTCAAAATGGCGGCCGCGCCGATTTTTTTTGAAAATTTTTACTTTAACTTCTTATTACTCATAAACGAGTTGGCAGATCAGAATCAAATTTGGTATTGTACTAGCTCTAGAGCGACACAAGTTTACTATGTACGAAAATTTTTAAACATACCAAAATTATGAAATGAAATTATTTCATAGTTTTGGCAATTTTCAAAACCATCATACTCAAAACTCTCCAAACAACTTTTTTTTAGTTTTGTAGATTTATAAAACTGGGAATTAGCTTCAATCTAATTTGTGTCCCAGCCCGCTAATTACCCCGTACCACTTATCAGTTTTTGACAATTTTGGCTTTAACGTCTGTTTACTGGAAAACGTGATATCTGCAGATCGAGATGAAATTTGGTAATGTAGATGCCCTAAAGTGGTATATAAGCTACGAAAACTTTTAGAAGTACTAAAACTGTGAAGTGTAAAAATGTCAAAATTGTCACATTATTAAAAAAATATTTTTAAGAAAACTGGTCACACGATTTTTTTTTATTTTAGTCTCAGACCTGGGGATGAGCTACAATTTAGTTCTGTCCCAGCACGCTAATTTCTCCGTGGCGTACTCTATAAATATTATAAAATAAGAAAATGTATGCCTTTTTATTTAATAAATGGAGGACGTAAAATAATTTTGTTTGAGCTAAATTGCGCATGAGTGGTAGTGGAATAAGATTCACAACCTAGATTTCAGATGCGGCAAGTGTTTGGCGGACGAATTTATCCTTTCGTTTTTGGTTTTGTTCGGTTCCAAGATATCTTTTTTCAAAAAATAGATTTTTATTTAATAGAAAAAGTAATTATGGCTTAGCTCGTTTTGACTGCACGTGAGATTACCTACGTTTATTTCGTTGCGACTTATTGCATTTGCTGTTTCCCTAGTAATATCAATGCGCGTTTATTTTTTTCCTACTATTCTGAAAATATTTGAACATACGAAAAGTAAAAATTTTCTAAGTACTTATAGGAAAATTTTCAACAGAAAAGTCGCATTGCAAATGTTGCAGAACATATATTCTAGTTTACGCACCCATTGTATAAGGCGCATATGTTTTTGTACAGCGGACCGCTACAGTTTTCGTTATAGATGAACCTCTCATAAGATAAATTCTGAAGTGCGGAACACGAGTCACTATGAAAACTTAAACTTAAAAAAAATCATTACCAACATTTTTTCCGCAAACGTTCTGATTTCAAAATTGCGGCCACTACAACTGTTGGAAAATTTTGACTTTATCGCCTATTACTCAAAACCAAACTTTATATTATATTTATAAAATAATAGAGATAATGCGCAGGCGACTCAGACGAGCAGCATTTATCAAGAACCCTCTTGATTAAAGACTGGATGAGCGCTTACTTCTAACGCAAAAGATCTGGAGTTCGATTCCCCACAAGTAACAAAAATGCAGCAATAAAGTCAATGCTGCAATCCATCAAGAAATATTTAGGTTTTTTATAATAAAGTTTTAGATTTACTATAAAAACTAGTAATGCTATTTTATTTATAATGAAACAGACTTGTTGTTTTTTTATTATTGTGTAACGTTTTTAAAGTTTATACTGTTGCATATACAGATAATTCATCTCTATCTTATATTTTATAACGGAATTTTGTGGGCGTAGTGGGCAATGTGTCCAGTGGCATTCCGTGGGTTCAATATTTGGGTAGACAATGGCAAAAATTATTTAACATTAAAATAAAAAAGTAAAAAAATTACAGCAATTCCAATTTACCAAGACCTGTTGTTAAATGAATTAAACTACGCATAAAATAAATCCCTGTTACATTTCACTTTGTTATTGCCTAAAGCCAAATTATTGCAAAACAATTTTAATTTAACAGATGCAGATAAATGTTCTTTGGTCGGTCCAAGGTTTTTAAAACAAGTTTCAGACCATACTTTTGAGCGGTTAGATATAGATGAAAATAATAAGCAGTTTCAGCAAAATAGTTTCTTTTTAATATCGCTACCAGTAAGCTAGACCAATTTTTTATACCATTCAATACTACACGATCTAGATTTCTTCCTACTGTCTGTCTGTAACGGCTCTAGTCAGTTTAAAGAACATGGCCCATGTTTTTTTTATTTCTATTTGTTTTTCGTAAGAGTGTCCATTAAATTTTTCTTTTAAGCTGGTTAACGAGAATTTCTATATTTACTGCAAATTTGCAAACTACCTATAAAATAAATAAACACACAATAGCTGAACGTTGCAACTAACTGCCGCTGACCGGCGCAAGTAAAGTAAAAACTACAGAGGTCGTGCCTTTGCCGTGCTTATTCCGTTCTGAAATCTTTATTATTTCTTTGCATCTGTTTCTCTGATTATTGTATTATTTGTATCAATGTGCATGCACACGTATTAAGAATAATACATTGGTTGACTGTGTCGTAGGTAGAATCGTTTGGCCCGATAAGCTCGGCCTTCGCGTATGCGAAACATTGTTTAAAGGCAACGGTCTATTTATTTGGCGCTTAATTTTTAATGTTACGCGGTGATTGAAAAAGTAAAAACTGTGTAAGAGTAACTTTTTCTTATTGAACGCAAGAATTGCCTACCCTGCCTAATAGAACGGACCGCCACTGAATGTGTCCCTTTCTAATCGTTGGGCGTTGTGGACCACGTATTTCGAATGCAGACATTATGGTCTTTTATATGATACCAAACTGCTTTACCCATTTCTGCTGTTGCTAAAGCTACGCATTTCTGTGAACGTGTGAAATTTTTGCTATTGTTTGTGGTTTGCAGAGTTGCCGCATGTAAATGTTATTTGCAACAAAAACTAAATTCTACATTTTTGATTTTATAGAGCGCATTACTATAATTTCGTTTGTTGCAGTTATTGCACGTTGCTAAATTTTCTTAAACATTTGGTTTTAAAATTTTCAGAATTTAGAAATCTTAACAGAAAACTAAGATTTGGAAAAATATTTTAATTTTACTTTTTCATAATTTGCTTTGTGGATGGTTTTTGAGCTTTTCTTGGAAAACCTTGTAGTCTCTGATGTTGTTTCATGCCAAAGTATGGATTCTCGTAATAAGCAATATATCGACTTTATTTATTTATTTGTTTATTTGTTTGATTTGTTCATAAATATTATATTGTGTCCAAATAAATACATCAGATTCGTTTTCTACAATCGTCATTAAAAATTTCGTGATATTAATCCAATAAAACTCTTCTTTATTAATATATAAAGAAAAACAGTATCCTAACTAAAAATTAGAAAACACAAAAATTTTAATTCGTTATCTAACTTCCAACAGTTTTCAAGTTCAAAGTCAAGGTGTTTCGAGTCATTATTCATTAAAGTAATTTTCCTGGAAGCCTCATTTTTAGCACGCTAAAAATAGATCAGTATTGCAACTATAAATTGAAATTCTTAAGGATGGTTAAACAGGGTAAAAGCGATAATTTGGATGATGCATGTATATTTTTACGTCGATGGGTGCGGGCATCACTCAGCCAACATCAATCAACGCCCGATGGTTGTTCAAATAAACCGACAGATTTGGGAACTGTTACACCACCCATACTTGCTTGTCTGACATTCTTTTACGAAGCTCAAAGCTTCTGGATCACTCATCTGTCAGATAGTTGTACTTGAAATGATAAAGATTTACATCCTCTGTTTATAATTACATATCGTCAAAATTTCGGTACGGTTAGTACAAAAAAATAATTAATCTCGAACAACTACAAAACCAACCCTTATGAATTGACATGACAGGATAACAAAGCAACCGATTTCATAAAGAGCGACTACCGTCTACTAACTATACTCGTTTATATTTTTGATAAGTTTGATTGGCATTTTATATCATAATGACAAAATGAAGAAATAATAAGGGGCAGAGGTTGAAAAGACATAAAAGGATCTTGTATAAAAACATGTTTGTGTATTACAATTCGACTACTATATTTAAGTGCTCGTGGCTGGTAGATGTAGATAGTTCTAGAAAAGAAAATGTAAAATGTAACATAAGTCCCTACTGGATGCTTTCCAGAAAATTAGAAATCGTTACCTCGATTTGAGCTGCAACAACTCAACAAACATATGGTTCTAACTAAAATTAAATTTAGATGTTTTTAAAATGCCGAATGAAACAATTCTTGGCAGAGTAATTGCATGTTTTATGATATTACCTGGCTATCGTGCAATCTATTGTTTTACGAAGGTTGCTGTAAAGTCCATTTTATTTGCTTTAATTAATACTTTTCGATATGCATTACACTTTAAAAAACATTAATGCAGCCGATTGCAGAAAGACAGATCTCAAAATCTTTTTTTACATACCCTATGATACTAAAGCTTTGATATAAAAGTAATAGTAAAAACTTAGTGAGAATCGTTTCATTTATTCAACTACTGACTACAAAGAGAGAATAGTGAAGCAAAGGTCGACAGGTAGCTGTGGGTGTGTACTTCAGTCACGTGCCGAAAGATTTCGGTCAACGCATGGGATTCCGCTAGAGAAAGAAAGAACGAGTGATATTTAAATTTTTTTAAAGTTTTCTGTAAATAAAATCAATTTTTGATTTTTGTTGGAATAAAATATCTTGGAATTAAAGAAATCCAAACCTAACCCCAACCACCAAACCCAAACCAAAAACGGAAGGACCTATTCGTCTATCAAAAATTCGGTGGGAGGAGAAAAACTTTAAATATTGCCCTATGTAAAAATTAAGTTGAGACCTTTATTCTACTATCACTCATCAGCAATTTATCTTAAATAGAAATTTTTGTTTCGTTTATTTAATAAGGGGGTAGGAGTTTTCGATTTTTAAAAATTCATGGAAGGTGTCACAAAGAAGTTAGCGGACGTTGACATGAACCAAATTGTAGTTGATCTATAGCTTATAAGTCTACAAAATTAAAAAGAAATCGTGTCGCCCATTTTTTGAGCAGTAAGTTTTTGAAGAAGTCAAAATTTTAATATATTTTTCACTTTACAGTTTTAGTAATTTTAAAAGTTCTATTAGCTTATAACATTGTGTACTCTTAGAGCATTTTCGATTCTAAATTTCATCGCGATCTGATAACTAGTTTTTGAGTAATTAGACGTTAAAATTCAAATTTTCAAAAATTTTTAAAAGGCGTCAGAGAGAAGGGACACGAACCACATTGTAGCTCATTGTTAGCTCTATGAGTTTACGAAATTAAAAAAAATACTTCTGTGGCCAATATTCAACAATATTTCTTTGAAAATTTTTGAAATTTTGAATTTTGATTCAACCCTTTTGAAAATGTTTGTGCACAGTAACATTGTGTAACTGTAACGATATTGCGATAAATTATTTGAACCCGATTTGTTAAGCTGTTTTTGAGTAATAAGGCGCTAAATTCAAAATCTTCCAAAAACCGTAGCGGCTGCCATTTTGCAGCTAGAAAGTGCGGCAAGAGCGTTTGCCCTAAAGTTTTTTATAGGATTCTGTTATCAAATTTATAAAATTTGGTTTCGGAAAAAAATGCTACCAAAAAACATGTCCAACTTCCGCTTCCGGTTTCGGATTTTTTTTTAAAACTAATTTTTGATTTACTTTCACATTTAATAGCTCATCAAAATCGTACCATTCGTTTGGGAATTATGGAGCGCAACCAGCCACCCACAGACATTTTTTTAAACCACTTATTAGAGTTCAAAACATGTATTTTCGTCATAATATCAGTTTTGGACATTTTTATGAAATTATTACTTTTTTATACTGGAAAGCAAAAAAATATACAAAAACCAAGAGAGTATTTGCAAAAATGGGGGTAACAGGTTGGTGGTGCCATTTAATTTTACGTTTCAAATATTCTAGTGCCATTAAATGACTGATAACATTGTGTTGACAAAAATTAAAACAAGAAAAAAAGAATTCAAAAAAGTAACGCCCTAGCGGTGATTTGAAGTTGTAGCAGCCTGTGGAATACGACGTCGCGTATCGTATAAGAATGGTAAGTTACAACTTCGGTTCACCGCATAGAATAGGAGCATGGCAAACTGCCGCGGCGCCCTACAACTGATTAGATGCGCTTTGGACTTTCAACAAAAAACCGCTATAATAGCTTTATTTGGGAAGTTATCAAAAATATGCAAAAAAATTAAACATTTATTATTAAACTAGAGCTAATTGATAGGCGTAGTTAAAATTACGTAACTCCCGGAAGACTGTGCCGTATTTTTACTTAATTCTTAAAATACTTGAAAATTCTTATTAATTCTCTACTTTAAATAGTCTATTGAACTGTATAAAGTTTATAACGCTTGGCGTTTGCGTTTTTTAATAAATAAATAATCAATTTCAAACTTTTCAGAAATTCCTGGAGGGCGTCAGAATAAAATTTGAGAGATTAGTAAAAAATAAATTTGTAGTGCATTGCAAGTTCTATCGGCTCAAAAGAAGCGTTGTATTTGCTCTGAGGTCTTCAATTAGATTCCGCTTGTAAATTTATAAAAATCAATTTTTAAGAAAATGTTACCACTTCCGCTTTAAAATTTTTTAAAAGCTTATTTTTTCGGTGAATTTTTGATGTACTTTCAAATTCCGAAGCTCATCGAAATCGGAACATCTGTCCGGAAGTTATAAAGCGTCATCCGCATACTGTCTACTCAAGTTTATAATATTTTCATAAAAGATTTATTTTCCTATACTGAAAGTTTGGGAAAATATTAATAGTAACAAAATAATTATCTGGCCGTTTACAATAAACAGCACACAACTAAAATTAATGAAAGTCATTCGAGCAATAAAATTTTCTTTTCTTTTAAACATTTTGTTTGGTTTTCTTCTTCTTCTTTAGAGTTCTTTGCTCTCAACAAAGCGTGGTGACTTTTTCTCCTATGACCGTTGCCTTTAAACGATGTTAGCATACGCGAAGGCGAGCCTTATCGCTCCAAGTTATTTCCAGCCACGAAAAAAATCAATCAATGTATTATACGTAATACGCCTGTATGCACATTGGTAAAGGAATACCATGATCAGATGCAAAGAAATAGTAGGGGTGTTACGACGCGGTAACCACAGAATAGGCGCGCCTGTTCCTGTCATTTTTACTTGTATCAGTCAGCGGTAATTTACACGTTGGCAGCGAAGATGCAAAATGTTGTTAAACCAACTTTTGAAATATAAATGCATGTTTTGTTGTTTGTTAATATTTGATAAGGATAAAGGATAACCAGCTATTTTATGAAAAGCTGCTGCAGCTGCGACTATTTTATAAGTTAGCCAACTTAACATTTTCAGTAGTAAGAAATTATTCTCTAGGAACCCTATTTTTAAAACGGTATTTGGACCATTTTAGTCTCTAGAAGTAGCTATAAATTTTAACTTTTACGCAATATTTATCAAGCGGCAAGAATATTTAAAGGACCTTTACTTTCCCATTAATCCACTATGGTAATGTGCAGTGGATGAGAACTGAGATATCGAAAATATACACTGCGGATGTGCGTGCGCGCGCGGGTGTTTCTGTGTGTCATATTGAAACTTAATTAAAAAAATCGTAAACGTCAATTTAAACAATAAAATAGATTTAAATAGAAAATGTTTGATGGTATTGATTTTTTTTAATAAATCAATTGTCTTTTTCTGATGTCGCTACCAATTTTTGATGTTTTTGCAGTTTACAATGTGTTAAATACCTAAAGACAGATTTTATTAAACATTTTCTCTACCCACACATTCTCGAAGTAGAGCAGACTACTATAAAAAAGCGTAATAATTTGTATTAAATGTAGCAAAGATTATTTCACCGGACGACAAATATGGAAAAGTTTGACAAAATTATGACATGTTAGTTTCGAAATTTTAATTATAATAAATAATTCTTTAATGGTTACTTCTACTTATTTGTCATCTATTAATTATGTACGATTAATACGTTTGAAAAGAAATATAAATAGCGTATTTCTGTAAAGAAAATATTTGACAGTTTAGAAAATTAATGATATTCTTTCCACCTAGCAAAACTTCAATTTTGTAAACTTCGCTATTTACTTTATGGTTCTAATAAGTTTAATATTTTCAACTCTTAAGCTTGTTTTTGGACGATGGGGCAATTCTTATTTAACACAACATAAAATGTTTTAAAATTTTATAAAGGAATAATGATTAATAAAATTGCAGTTTTCCGAAAACTGCAATTTTATCGAAAACTGTTTTCGTATAATGATTCGGAGGGCTTGAATGGCTATTAGTTTTTTCCTTTAATACTCGAATTTGAAGCTAGCAACAGTTAACTATTAGTAATCTATTTGCGTCGCGTCGGAGCATAATCCATTTGATCAGTGGCGGTCCGTCCTATTATGCAGGGTAGGCAGTGCCTACCTAACAATTTCAAAATGCGTGAGCACGACTCCATGATTCCCGTTCCAGCCCCTTACCCGAGCTCAGCCCACTTAGCTCTATTCACCGGTCTAACATGCCCCACCCCGAAAAGACATGTAACCCAACATACACACCGTCCATGGACACGCCGGGTTTAACTTATTCAGAACAATTTCCGATGGGCAGAGGATTCGAACCTACTGCCGTTGGGAGTCTAGTTCTAGAGGTTGGGACTCTATCCACTAGACCACCCGCTCGCTCTCACAATTTTTACTACTACTAACATTAAAAATTAGGTGGTCAAATGAATAGTCCGTTGCCTTTAAATACAGTTTCGCATACGCGAAGGCCGAGCTTATCCGGCCGAATGATTCCAGCTACGATACAATTAAGCAATCTATTATTCATAATACGTTTGCATGAACATTGATAGAAACAATGCAATGATCAGATTGACAGATGCAAAGAAATAGTAGGGATCTAAGTACGGCAAAAGCACGGCCTCTGTAGTACTTTACTTGCACCGGTCGGCGGTAGTTAGCTGCAGCGTGCAACTATTGTGTGTTTATTTATTTCATACGTAGATTGCAAATTTGAAAAGAAAAATTTAATGGATACTCTTATATATATAATCAAAACCTTATCTACCATAGGTGTAAAGGTATGTAATGTCTTTAATCAGTCTTGTAAACAAGCTTCTTCCATTGTCTTCTATCCTTTGCAAGCTTTGTGGCCTCTTTCCACTCCAAATTTCTCTTCTTCAATGCTTCTGCAACTGTCCCGTCCCATGTTTTCCTTGGTCTTCCTCTGCTTCTCTTCCCCTGCACTTTTGCTTCCCATAAGCACCTCACCTGTCTTTCTTCGCTCAATCTTATTAGATGGCCGAACCACCCAAGCTGTTGCTGCTCTATTCTTGTTGTTATAGGTTCTATATGCAATTCTTCTCTTATTTTATCATTCCGTACTCTGTCTCTTCGTGTTACTCCTTTGACCCTTCGTAAGTATTTCATTTCCATTGCCTGAACGTTGCTTATCAGACTATTGTTTAGTACCCAACTCTCACTTCCATATATTAGTATTGGCCTGTATATTGTCTTATATATTGTCATTTTTGTTTTCTTGCTTATTTCCTTGTTGCCAATAAATGTTTTATTTAGGGCATGGTACGTTTTTGCAGCACTATTAATTCTTTCTTTTACTTCTTGTTCCATTTTCCCATTTCCTTGTATTGTCACCCCCAAGTATTTAAAGCTTTCTACCTGTTCCAGTTTGTTGCCATCGATTCTTACGTCTATTTTTTTGCTTTCATTTCCAATCAACATTATCTTCGTTTTCTTTGTGTTAACTTTCATGTTTCTTTTAGCCAATTCCTGGACCCACATTGTTAGGTTCTCTCTTAAATGAACTTCCCCCTCCGCGCATATCATGAGATCGTCCGCAAATGCGCATTCTGCTAGTTTTACCGGTCGCAATTTTCTATAACCTACATTTACTTTATGTACTTTTTCTTTAAGCTCTTTCAATATATCGTCCATGATGATTATAAACAGTGTGGGACTTAGGACTCCTCCTTGCTTTAGACCTTCTTCTACTGGGAACTCTCTTGATTGTAAGTTATTTGTTCTTATATAATTATTATTGTTTCTATATAAACTTTCTATTCCTCTCCTCAGTTTACCCCCCACACCTCTTCTCTTCAAACTATCCCACACTAGTTTCCTTGGTATTCTGTCGAACGCCTTTTCCAGATGTGGATACTCTTACGAAACACAAATAGAAATCCAAAAACATGGGCGATGTACTCCCAAATTACTAGGGCTGCTACAGAAAGACGGTAGGAAGAAATCTAGATCGTTTAATACAGAATGGTATAAAAGAATGAACTGACTAACTGATAGCTATATTAAAAATAAGGTATTTTGCTGGAATTGCTTACTATTTTCATTTTTATCTAACCCCCTAAAGTATAGTCTGAAACAGGATACCCTGTTTAAAAAAATCTTTCAGCTGCAATTTAAAAACGTGCGTCGACCAAAGAACATTATATCTGCAACTGTTAGATTAAAATTATTTGGCAAATCACGCATTAACTTTGTTTTAGACGAAGATTTACATTATCAAATTAAAGTGCATAACGACAAAGTGAAATTTAATAGGGATTTTATGCGTAGATTAATTCATTTTAGTAAATTGGAGTAATTTTTTTACTTTTTAATCGTAATGTAAAATAATGTTTGCCGTTTCCTACCCAAATTTTGAACCCACGAAACGCCACTGCATTCGACGCTTTGGGATTTAGCTCATACGTGGAATTAATAAGATATTAAATCAGCTATTACAAAATAATGGAATTACACGCATTAATGTTAGTGGAATTGTCTTGAAATTAGCTCCAATCAAGTGGAATTACCTGCGTAAAATTAAAACCAACCTATAACCTAAAGTGGTTTCTATTAATTCGGCAGAATAGCTTTGGTAGCATTTGGTATTACGTAGTTTGTTATCCGTGTGTCTTTTTTCCAATACATAATGGGAAAAAAAGACTTTTAGTAAACTTTCGAATAATATTGAATGTAGTACTCACAAAGAAAAAGGCGTCGCATAGAAGTGATCCCAGGTGTGCCACCACCAATCCGACAGATTGGCTTATGCATTGTTGATTTACACTTATCAGGTCACCGGATACATACAAAATCTTTGTTTGAATTCGAAGACGTCGTAAATCTAACAAGAAATACACCATGACTTTGAGTGTCCCATAAATATGCAGGAACCTTTTGATGCTGCTAAGCCATCGCGAAAGCAAACAGATTTTGCGGATTTTGCTATTTTACACCTACAATTTTCAAAATTTGTTTTAGTTTAAAATCTTGTTTGTTGCAAACGTTCAAGAAAAACCTGTTAAATTTGTTGAACATATTTATTTCTTTAACAATTTGTTGGTACGTGGGTTAAAATAATTCGTATGTAGCTAATTAAGTAATAGAGTTTTATTATTTTGTTATCCGGAGCTTTTTTTTTAAATTTAATTATACTCAAAAAATGATAAAGCAGTCCTCATTATAAACCCATTTAAAGTAATCGAAGTATAGAGTAGTTGACGGATAAGACTACTTACTTATTTAAATGTTATAAATTCCAAGACGGAATCGTTCTGTTCTCAGCTTCGATATCATCTTTTAATGGGCCCATAAAGGCAGTTTATTTAGTATTCCTACTTAATTACTACCATCCGGCTAAAGCTGACTAATTATACATTTTATTTCTTTAATTTTTCTCCCGATGTATTCCACGCGACGACGTCGCGTCATGCTGAATCCTCCCGTTTGGCATTACGTTCTCTGGTTCTCCAGATAAGCAAATTACTTGTTTATTTTTCCAAAGATGTTAATTGGGATGATAATGGTTCTATGAATCAGCAAGTTCTTGTTGGAACAAGCCGCAATTATCCCCGCTTGCTCAAAGTAAATATTGAGAATCGAGATGGAGGAATATTTGGTAGCTCATGTCGCGTGCTAATCGCCGTTACGTTTGTTTATTTTGCTTCTCGACTTGTTTGATTCGACGATTATGTTCTAAATCATAATGGCCGAAATAATATTGAAGTTACAGGCAGCTAGAAAGAAAAGTTTCGTGAATTTTCGTTGGCTGTTTCCGGAAATATTAATAATTGTGGAAGCTACTATATGTATAGTCAGAAACTAAATCAACCGCGATCTACCTAACACTTTAATTTTTTACTTTTAGCTGCAGTATATGAACGAATTTGAATCGTAATAGTTAAAACATTTAATTTTGAGATTGCGATGTATAATGCGAAGGTGGCAAAATATCTATATTATACAGGCTGTTTCAATTTCCAACCCCACCATGGGGATCTCGCTAATTTGAAGAGATAGAGAGTTGATTAAATTGAGGCAAAGTTGCCAAATTTCATGCCTAACAATAATCTGTAAAGAAATTTAAAGTAGCCACTCTGGTTTTTCAGATATCTGAAAAAAACTGAAATTTTGGATTTTTTATTTTCGGCTATAACGCATTTATCATTTATGCTACATATTTCTAGTTGACGCATTATTAACAAACTTTTTTATGCTGAATTTAAAGTTTTTATCAGAAAATAAAAATTTTTTAAGAGTGCCATGGAAAGACCACGTCATTTAATTTATTTTGAAGAAATTCTAGTAAGCCATGAACTGATGGAAATAAAAAAAACACTTCTCTTATTTACTTTTACTTTTAGATACATTAAGTATGCGAAAATTTCAGGAAACTTTGATTTTGAGCATGTGCAGCAGGTAAAGTTATTTTTTACAAAAACAAATGAATGACAAAGTTTCTAACATACACAGTTTACTAAAAATTCCACTTGCAGTTTTTATGTTTGCAACTGACATAACAAATTTGAATAGCAGGTTAAATTAATACAACAGATAACTACACTAATACGAACAATTATTAAATAAATGTTCAAAACATTTGACACCTTTGAAAACATGCTCAGAAGCTCGTCTAAAATGAACTCTCTAATCTGTGTGTTACTAACTGTGTCATTCATTTGTTTTTGTAAAAAATAACTTAACCTGCTGCCTACGCTCAAAACAAAGTTTCCTGAAATTTACTTAATGTATCTAAAAATAAAAGCAAATAGAGAAGTATTTTCTTTTACTTCCATCAGTTCATGGCCTACTAGAATTTTGTCAAAATAAATTAAATGACGTGGTCTTTCCATGGCACTCTTATGAAATTTTTATTTTCTGTAATAAAATGCTCAAAACTTAAACAAAATGCAAAGTGTGACCCATCGTTGAAATCAGAATTAAAAACTCTATCCAAATATAAAAAAATTTAAAATGCCGACCATAAGAAAAAAAAAGTTGGCAGGCGAAAATGAACAATGGTAATAGTTACACCAAATCTGATAAAAAACTTAAATTTAGCATAAAAAAGTGTCTAATTAAAAAATGCCTGAACTAGAAATATGTAGCATAAATGATAAGTGCGTTATAGCCGAAAATAAAAAATCCAAAATTTCAGTTTTTTTTCAGATATCTGAAAAACTAGAGTGGCTACTTTAAATTTCTTTACGAATTATGGTTAGGCATAAAATTTGGCGACTTTGCCTTGATTTAACCAACTCACTATCTCTTCAAATAAGCGAGATCCCTATGGTGGGTCTCGAATTTGAAACAGCCTGTATAACAAGGCACTAGAGTGCATCTTTTAATCCCAAGTGGCAATAATCACGCAAGCGATGGTGGTATATATACGCTATTTTTTGCACGGTCTAGTACGCTTAATCGCAAATATTCTCGAAATTTTATAATTTCAACGTGCAAAATCGTGTAGTTTCTGATAGATCAATATCTACAAACGATGGAAACACTTTTTATCCCTTGAGAGAAAAAGTGCTGTTTTAGTCCCGCTTTTGCGGGAGTAAAAGAGCGTTTTATATACAGGGTGTCCCAGCAACCTGAAATTCTTTGATGACTATCGTTCGCATTTTTGTCATAGACCGCTCGGTTTTTGAGATAATTGACGCTTAGTTTGCAAAGGTGTTTGCAACAACGCGAGTTTAATCCGAGGCTTGCAGACGAAACTATGTTAGCCATGCATTGAAACAACAAAAAACAAAAGCATAAAAGTTTACTTGATAGGAATGAAAACCGTTTTTCTTTAGATTCAGAATTTGGCCTTTGGTGGGAAATATTTCCATATCACACTCCTAACATTACCGCTAATACTGGAGCGAATTCATTTTCTAAAAAGGTATTTTTTTTGAACAAAGATATCGGTTACTCCCTTTACCCCCTTCTCTGGATTCGCTCATGCAAATGCTTGAAGTAAGTTGTTTGGCGAAACCTCATCTATTGACAGAAAAAGGTTCATTATACAATTAATATCATTTATCAATGAGTTTTACAGTGTTCAAAAATATTCGGGAAAAACGTTAACGAAAATCAATGAAAATTTTGTATATGCGTATTACATTTTTATTTTGAACTATTACTATTAACAAAACGATTTGGCTCCTCGGTGGCTTTTGTCTTCACCCAAGCAGACCTAACATTTTCATATTTAAAATTTTCTCCAATAGTGGTAGAGCGCAGATTCCGGTAAAATTCTCTTTACATCTTTGGAGGAGCATCGCATTAAATTACACAGGGGTACAAAGCGATGCACTAATTACTCCAACAAAGCTGGGGTTGGCCGGAGGCGGCCAATAGGGCGCAATTTTCAAGGGTTACTTCATGCCCCATTGGTTTGGAACACGTTCATTGTTGTCCGATTGTTGACTAACAAAAGCTCTATTATGCGTATTTGCATTCATGTTAACTGTATTCAACAACTAATCAACATTCCCATGTCTTTATAACGGCCAATCGTGCGCACTTGTACATGTACATTAAAATGGCGGACTTTTTTTGTTATTTCCTGTAATTAGCCCTCAACTCAAGGGCTGCATTGTTTGCCACTCGAATAATTTCATAGGATTCTAGCAGCATTGGCTTAAAATTTTTGTATCTCTACTCGGTTGGCAGACTGCTTTGTTTTGTACGTAATACGCGTTCAAGTGAACGACTTTGTTCGTTTTTCTTTTTGGATCTTTTTGTTATTGCCAACATGCGTAGGCTCGTTACGTTTAATGAAGTTTGTAATTGGCGTGTTGTTGCTTGCTATATTTTGTATTTTAATTATTAACATCTTTAAGACGATTATAATCTCTCCAGTAAATTATATGCTTTGAAATTACTTTGAATATAGTAACATTATTCATATGGAGTAACTTTTTCTTAATACGCTTTTTTGGTGACTTAAATCATGTAAATTATCGTTTGTAAAAGAAGTGAACCTTTAAAAATAACTACATTAAAAAGAAAATCATCCTTTCATCAATGAAATTCTGTCTAACACCAGCAGTGCGTATTTTGACCATATAAAGGGGACAGAACAGGGTAAAAACAGATGAGGTTATCGTCTAGGGACGAGTTTGGCGCGATCGCCCACCTGAGACCAGAGTCAGATGCCAATATCTTTAATACCGTCTACACGGCGTCTACTGCTATAGGGTTTGCTTTCCAGACTTGCCAAACACCGTATTATACGGGAATTGCTTCCAAAATAAACATTCTAAACATCGTGACTGTACAAAGACTTTTGTTGCAGGCAGTTGGGGTTACCAAGTTCCTTGTCCAATTCCGTCGATTTAAGTCCATTGTCTCATAAAGATCGCTGTCATAAACTGGAGTACCTAGTGGACCGTCAGAAGGAATTGTGTGCACAAAGTGATAGGGTTTTATCTGTATGTTTAAGAATATAATTACTTGAAGTATTCTTGTTAACAGATAGTTGTTGCAGGTCGTGGGTAATGGAGCCAAATTGGCCATGGACGAATGTCAGCATCAATTCCGCCACAGCAGATGGAATTGCTCCACTTTTTTAGAGAATAATTCCGTTTTCGGAAACGTCGTATCAGTTAGTAAGTTTGAATTTGTTTATACATTATAATATAATAGTTCTTCAAATCAAGTTGTGGTAATCCCTATTTAAAGTTAGTTAAATTTAAATGTGCTTTACGATATTACGTTTCTGTATAAGTACCTCAAGCCGTAGATGACTTTTCTTTAAAATTTCGAATTATGGGTACACACATTGGTTCTGTTACATTGTTAAATTAGATCTAGCGAGCATAAAAAGGAATTATCGGTGATTTACAATTCATGACGTAAATGTTACCATATTAATGCAGTAAAAAATTAAGCGATTTTAATATAGCCGGATGATTTTTTCATTCTTAAAAATTCTCGACATTTGTGGTATTGCCTGCGATAATATACACCCATACCCAAAAAAATAAATATAAAGAATCAAATAGGTACCGCGAATAGCCATCCCTCTTTTCTTGCTTTCTGCTAGATTAAGCCTGCTAGAATAGATGCAAGAAATTTCATAACAGCGAACCGCTGCAATCAATGAACACGCCAGTTGCAGTTGTACGTTCCTCGTCACGGTAGTCGCGTTAGAACGACCATCCTGCTCGCTTCGTGACTCATTTTAAATTGGGCGCAACTCTGTTAAACACGTCGTTGTTCTACACTACTCTATCGTCGTTCCACGGTAATACGTTATTTCATTATTTAGGAACGTTCCCACAAAGTAACGGTCCAAGATAACCCTTCCTCAAATAACGACCCATCTCTAACGCACACTATGCCGTCGCGTCACGTCAC
Organism: Ctenicera cuprea; assembly: GCA_958336395.1. Classification (NCBI taxonomy): domain Eukaryota; kingdom Metazoa; phylum Arthropoda; class Insecta; order Coleoptera; family Elateridae; genus Ctenicera; species Ctenicera cuprea. The sequence continues at coordinate 69,127,628 of OY284486.1, read as the reverse complement.
GTCACGGTGCGGACCGTGAATGGATTGTTTTTCGCAAAATAGACCGACTCGGCCAGCAGAAATGAATGGCCGAGGGTTGTGCGATGGCGTTCATTTCAGATTTAACTGTACTACCATTATCATTATTAACCACGTCGTTCAGAAGTTCAGACGAAGAAGTGGTTGTCGCGGGAACTATTTTTGTGATGAAGAGGAAAAGAAAGTTTTCCTAAATTTCGTCTCATATATTTTCTCTTCCTAATTGGTTATGGTTTTTTGGATTACTAATCTCATACACCTCAATGTATTCTAGAACTAGCAGTATTAATTGTGCCTCCTTCATGAAAATACTTAACTATTATGAAGAACCACCGAAGAACTGCTAATGCTGTTGTAGGGATGATGGGCTGAGATACGCTTAAGCAGCACACTTGCCTAAGGTACGAGAACAAGCAACCAGTACGACATCGGGTTGCAAGCCCTAACCCCAACCGATGGGAGCGAAATTACCTACATATCCAGTGATTCTGCAGATGTAGTACCCGAGCTGAAATTCAGCTTACCCGCCAGCCGCACCAAGACGACCCTCGCTTGCAAAGCCTACCACGATGGCCCTTCCTGATTGTCGCGCCGGTAGCGTGCTTCCTCAGAACCAATCTGGCCCTTGTAGTACTAGTCAAAGTCACTGGTTGGCCGTAACAGCAAAAGCTACCCCTCCTCCTATAGGCTACTTGCAGTGTTAGTGGTTACCTAGATAAGTTGGCAGTCGGTTAGGCCAATAGCTTTCATCGTATTGATTGGTACCTGAAAGACACGACGTCGGGATCGAAACTTTGATTATGGGCATGAGCAGACGAAGCGAAAATACCCCAGCAACGCAGTGTATTGTTCAGGAAAATTTATAACTTGTTATAGTGTTCCAAACAGAGACTGGGACGCAACGCCCTGCCTAGGAAGCAACGCAGTACTGCTGAGGTGTGGGGCATCTATCCCGGGAGCCGGCGCACACTTCACTGCGTGCAGTCACTCGCCCAGTCCTACTTGGTGCCAATTAAGAAGACTTTGAGCTTCTTCGAAGAGAGCTGGACGTACCAAGTTGAAATCACCGAAGATACCGTTATAACGGCGGCCCCACCCAAAGCGTCTTTATTCACGCATCTCACCGAGGACACGTCCCGTCTGTGCCGAAGACTGTCTAACAGCGAGCTGAAAGTCTTCAAATCATAATTAATTGCTACGAACACCGATCCGTCGCCGTCTGTAAATGGAAGAACCATTACACCAACACGTTCAATTGCGTCTCTTATGGCGAAAATCGACTTCTAACGAAACGTGACGTAACCTAACGTAGCAAACTGATGTGCAGACCTCCACTGAATTATTATATGTAATAAATTTTGTCTATTGGCGGTTCGTGACGTGAAGTGACGGAACGAACTAGTAGGCGCTAAGCTATAGTTACCCCATAGATAATATAACTTCGTTAGGTTAAGTTACCAATGAGTTAACCTTCAAAACGATTCTTTTCTTTTTTGTTTCGTTAAAACATGCGTGTTTTCTTTCCCAGTAATTTACCACAAAAATATTCTTTCCAGAAAGTAGAGAATCTGCGTACATATATGCGATATCTGCTGCAAGCGTTGCTTTCGCTGTCACCAGAGCTTGCTCGAAAGGTGAGTTAACAGACTGCTCCTGTGACAATCGAGTACGACAACGAAAACATCGTTCTTGGCAATGGGGAGGCTGTTCCGAAGACATACACTACGGAGAACGTTTCAGTCGAGAATTTCTGGACTCCCGTGAAGATGCCAATACGCCCTATGGCCTCATGAATCTCCATAACAACGAAGCAGGAAGAAGAGTTAGTTGTGGTTCGTTATTAATATTATGGTTTGTCTTTTAACTGCTTGTTTTTGTAGAGCATAAGGCAAAGAATGCAACGCGTCTGCAAATGTCATGGCATGTCTGGTTCTTGCAGTATGCGCGTTTGTTGGAGACGACTTCCACCTTTCAGACAGGTCGGTGAAGCTCTCTTTCAACGATATGAAGGTGCTTCCCACGTGAAGTTCGTGGAAAGGCGAAGAAAGAAACTTAAGGTCGTTAGTCCAGATCTCAAAAAGCCTAATAAGACGGATTTGGTTTACTTAGAAGATTCGCCAGACTATTGCGAAAAAAACGAAACGTAATTATAAACATAAAATATTTTTCAGATTAATATTTTTATTATTTTAGGCTGACAATTTTGGGTACTAAAGGAAGAATATGCAACCGAACCAGCCCTGGAATAGACGGCTGTCGTCTGTTATGCTGTGGAAGAGGCTATCAGACCAGGGTACGAGAAGTTGAAGAAAAATGTAAATGCCAGTTTGTGTGGTGTTGTAATGTTGTTTGCGAGCTTTGCAGGTACAAAAAAGAAGAACACATTTGTAACTAAACCTTAAAGAAAAAAATAACAACGTTCATCATTCCTCAATTTCAAGTGATCTTTTTGTTAAATATAAAAATGACTGAGAATAACTGAAACTTATTTGTAACATAAACTGAATTGTTTACGGATTATTTTTAAAAGATATAGACCTTGGTTCATTATGACGCCATTAAGTGAAGTTGTACATTTATTTATGTATTTAGAAACGTAAACGTACATAGAACATTATGTTCTGTTCTGTGGCCGAATATTTATAGAAAATGTACATAGATTTTTAACAAAGTTACTGGTAGTTGTAGGTAAGTATTTAATTATGTAAGTTTTTTGTACATAGGTTGTGTATTATTACTTTAGAATTGATGGTACAGATGTATGTACGTAAAAATGAAATGTACTTATATTTCTTCATAATCACTGTGAAAACTCGCCTTTTAATAATTCCATATAGTAAATGTGCCATATATCTTATAATTGTGACTGTACTTACATCACCATTATATTTATTCATACCTGACTGTACCGTACCTATTTATTTATGTAAAAAGTCAGTATTAAATTATTAAATAAAGTTTTTGTGTATAACTGCATTGTAACATAAATATTGTACCTAATTTCTCCTATGTTTTATATTTTCGTTCCATGAGTTCTTAGTTGTTGATAATGTGTACCACAAATCTACCTCCAATTGCAAAACCATTAAAAGCACTCTCAATATTAAACTTTTCAGTTTTTATATAACAAAATGCAACTAGTATGTTTAGTTAGTGTTGGTGCTGCACAATACCTTTTATTTAAATGCTGCACGAATGCAGAACCAAATGCACGTAAAAATTGTGAAACAATTACATATTATGCCACTCTCTGATTGGTCAATTACAGCTCACGCAGCAGAAATCCGTGTACAGATCTTTACTAGACGAAGGTGTCTCGCGTCTACCCCTCTAGGCTCGCTTCTGGCGGCTTTTGATGTAATATTTTGTTAATTTAAATTTCGCCCGGCATCTTATGAAAATTCGCTCTTTGTTATTAAATTAATAAAGAGTATGATTTGTTTTATAAAATTACTAAAACAAGTAGCGGTTATGCAGTACCGCAGAACCTATGGAATAGCCGCCAAAGCGTGCTTACCCTTATCATAGAATAATTTTTAATTTAATAAAATTAAACATTTACTCGTTTTCCGTCGTGAATACTAGGTTAGGTATAAAAATTAGTGACGTTCTGCTATTATAGTCCAGGCAATCGCAGTGCCAGGTTTTTACCCTTAAAAAATTTCGGGTATTTTTGTGACTTGCAAGTTCTGTAGATTTAACGTCATTTTGCCACCTTGTAGTTTTGTTGCTTGGCAGTCATATTAGAAAAATGTCGACAAAATGTTTTCAGTGCCTTAGAGCAAACATACTTGTTATGGAAATGAAATTAGATCAAATTATCTACAACTTATGTTTTATATATTTCATTCATTGAGTCAATAGTTTCGATGTACCAGCTGAGTTAAGTGAATCGTACCTATCTTCCCAACATGCTAAAACACTTTTCGAGTAAAATTCCCTAATTATCAATTGCAGTAAACCGTTATTGTCGTAAGATAAAATTTGAGTTTAATTATCCTGCGTGTTGCAAAGGCAAAAGGTACCCGATAATTAGCCGAAAACTTCCACCATAATTTAGAAATAATGACTACACACTGTTGTTAAGTGAAACAATACTCAACCGAAAAATTGAAAAATAATAAAAATAAGAAGTACCCAGGTATAGCAAACTGTGCTAGGAAACATTTTTGTATCCCTCTTACATCAGTAGCCAGCGAAAGACATTTTTCAGCCGCAGATGGTAAGATAACCACCAAGAACAAGGCGAGATTGTCCCCAGACACATCATCAAAGCTACTATTTGTGCACAAAAATCATAATTTCAAATAAAGTTGTTGTGTTTTATTAGCTTATGTAGTTTAGGTATTATTTTAGAGTCGAGTTTACTTAATGTTAATAAAAAATAAATATTAGAAAGATGTACTTATTAGAACCATTAAAATTATTTATTATCGGGTGACGGGTAATGGGTAATTTATTGGGTGACGAGTAACTATCGGGTAACGGAGAATTACTCATAATCACCCGTTACCTGAGTAACGGGTAACTATACATGTAATTATCGGACAACAGGTAATTATCGGGTAACAGGCATCGATGTTCATAGAAAAAGATTAATTTATACAGCATAATATTTGACTCATTTAAAAATGAAAATCCGGCCACCACGAAACATTAAATATTGACTGCCATATTGATTAAAAATAAGAGAGAGTTGATACTGATTTAATACTGCTGACTGCCGTCATAGGCATGAATAAGAGAGGTCTTAGGTAGACTTGGCATCTCTGATAATTAATCGAAGGATTTCTTAAATGAAACAGATCGAATATGTGAAACAAAATAACTATCCTAAAAATTAATTTATGTTTTAAACTGTGCATGACGACTTTGATGCCGAGTCTGGCAGTTCTATTATAGGTCACAGGTGTGTGCAAGATGACTGGAAGGGTATGGTGTTGTCACTCGAGTTTGATATGGGCGTGACGAAATGTTTGGCGGAGAGATGGCGCAGCAGATCATAGTTACTGAAAAAATGACGTTTGGGCGCAAATTTGAAATCCGCACGCAATGCCTTACTACCATACTACTGTATTATTTTGTATTATATGTTTTGTGCATTCGTTTCTTTTTAATTTTTTTTTTATTGTGTCTTCAGGCTAATTATTATTTTTTAACCGATTTTTATGAAAGCTAATATAAATTACACAAAAATAATAACTTCTAAGAGAACATTTTAATTACCTACCGCAAGAAAGTACATTTCTAGTATAATAAAATTAAAACAATAAATAACATCAAACTATTGTGAAAAAAATTATTAACATTTTTGATTTAAAAATAATTACCTATATCAGATTAATTTCTCGATGGCTTCATGGCAGATCCAGTCATCGTGGAATATCTATCCAAAAGAAGCAATGCTAAGTTTAATAATCATTATTGAAAACAAGTTATCAGAACCCAATTTAGAATAGAATTAAAAATAGTTTAATATTTAACTATCGAAGAAAAGGTGTTTTAAATTTCAATACAGATTATAAATAAAGGGCCTTGAATGTTTAACTCATACCACGCTTTCTAAGTTTTTGATAAAATAATAATTACAAGGTAGTAGCAGAAAGAAAAGTAAGAAAAATGAAAATTGTAACGAACAAGGAAATAGAAATAATAGACAAACACATGAAAACTGAAGTTTAAAATTTGTAAACTACAACAGAAAAAAAAGAAATCTTATCATTAATGCATTACATTGAACTTACCAATTATTAAAAAAAAAGAGTTTTCTAAAAATCCAAATTGACGGTTTCTAGCAGCTGGTTTGCAAATTCAGCAGTTCATCGAATGTGTCAGATAGTCGTGTCTTCTCACCCCATTTATTTGCAACCCTATTTAAATTTCTAATTCCTTTTAATCATTTTTTTATGCAAAAAAACAGAAATTGCTTCATTTTCCATCATAATCTAACAAATAAGTTGACAACCCCTCATGAAATTAAATTATATTTCCTACTATGGACTCTTAGTATTTCTTACTTGCATGGTTAAACAAAAGTTTTCATTTAATTTAGCCATGAAAGTTCTATTCCTCATCCTAATACAAAATAATCCTTGTAATTCATTATTAAATCGCTGTCAAACAAAAATTCACAGCCTGTTGTTGTAAAAATACTATTTATTTATTAATTAAAAATAGTGATATCTATGGAAACCTAACCACAAAACTATCAAAAACTGGATTTTACGGTTTGATTAAGAATAAAAATTTTTAAATTAATTTTAACAATAAAGGGATTACTACAACGTTTATCACACAAAAGAAATGCATACTTACTAAAGCAACCTGAGTATTCAATGCGCGCTTTTAAATACTTAGATTATATTTAGTGTACGGCTCCTTATGCATGTTGAAAGTACTATTTCAAAAATTTCAAATTAAGTTTTATGCATACGATTCTATTCTACTTAAATTATGTACAGGACTTAGGACTTGCTGCGCTATGTTTGAATAGCAATATATACGGAACGTATACTTAAAATGACAATCTATCCGTTTTTACAAATCATCTCTGACAAGCAACAACGAAACAAAAATACTGTTGAATAAAAATCCATGAAAAAACCAAATTTACCTATTTTAATTATATTACTTCCAATAACTACTCTACCCGACCAACTCCAAAAGCTTAACTACTAGTAAAGCACTGCTACACCCACTTTATATTTCCCAACCCTTTGTTATGAATAGTAAAATGATTTTTTTTTGGAACCTGCAATAAAATTAAAATAAATCCTAATCGTAACATTTCGCAACAGCAATATTAAAAGATTAAAGTAAAACAATGCCTTTTTTCAGATATTGATTTGTTGAGACATCATAATAACTAAATATCGCATGTCTAAATTATTTAAATATATAAATATAAGTAAAACATTCTTACCTAGACTGTCCGCCTTGAAAAATAATTGCAATGTTAGGGTCCCGTCAGATTCCTCAATGAGCTGAGAGCATAGAGGCTGCAGCAGAAGCAGAGAACATAGGGGCGGCATGGCAGCGGAAGCAGAGAACATAGGGGCGACACGGCAGCAGAAGCAGATGACATAGGGGCGGCACCAGAAGCAAAGAACATAGGGGTTGCAGCAGAAGCAGCCAAAACATTCAACTGTAAGTGATTTATCTGTATTACAAACATTGAAAACGTGAAAATAAAAGTAGAGCTTGGAGATTAATGAATATTTTAAGAATAAGTTACATTATAAATTATTACTTTATTTTTCCAGATAGTAATAAACAATTTTTTATTTTACCTAAACGTGGAATCAAAATTATTACTTTAACAAAAATGGTACCTATGTTAGATAGCAGAATTTGGTGTTCTAGATCTTTTTATCTAACACACGGGAATTGGACAATTTTTTTGCTTCTTGTGAAACTAGAAATTTTGTTACTCAAAAAAGAAAATGTCAAGATCAAGTACTAAGTAAAAATTTAAATAAGGTTTGAAACCTGTATCCAATGGCCTGTGTAAATATTACAATTTTATAAAATACACGAGTGTTAGAAAAATCAAAAATTACTTTAAATTTCTGAAGCAAATATAGGCAAACAACCGAAAATAGTAATGTAAAAACATCAGTATTAAGCACCTAAGTATCAATCTGAAAAGAAATCGGTATTAAGTACTCACCTAATGGGAAATTAGGAAAAAAATCAGTGTTAATAAGTACTTAACCTAAATAAGTAGTAAAAAACAGTATTACGTAATTGACATATTTTAGAAAATTAGTATTAACTTACCCGCCTAAAATAGTAAAGTAAAAAAATCAGTATTAAGCACCTAAAGTATCAATTTGAAAAGAAATCGGTATTAAGTACTCACCTAATATAAAATCTGAAAAAAATCAGTATTAATAAGTACTTAACCTAAATAAGTAAAAAAACAATATTACGTAACTAACATGTTTTAGAAAATTAGCATTAACTTACCCACCTAAAATAGTAATGTAAAAAAAATCAGTATTAACACCTAAAGTATATTTGAAATGAAATCAGTATTAAGAACTCACCTAATCTGAAAAAAAATCAGTATTGATAAAGTATTTAACCTAAATAATAAATTTTAAAAATCGTTCAACAAATGGGTATGTAATAGTACCTACCAATTATAAAATGTAATATTCAATTAATACTTACCATAAAAACAAAAATTTTTATATTTCTTAACAACCTGTAACACCACCAATAAGTCATAACTACACTACCGCCAAACGAATAAAATACGACCGTGACGAAAAAAAAATGGTAAAGTAGTAAATAAAAAGTATTACGTAAGTAACATATTTCAGAAAATTAGTATTAACTTACCCACCTAAAATAGTAATGTAAAAACATCAGTATTAACACCTAAAGTACCAATTTGAAAAGAAATCAGTATTAAGTACTCACCTAATCTGAAAAAAAATCAGTATTGATAAAGTATTTAACCTAAATAATAAATTATAAAAATCGTTCAAAAAATGAGTATGTAATAGTACCCACCAATTATAAAATGTAATATTCAATTAATGCTTACCATAAAAACAAAAATTTTTATATTTCTTAACAACCTGTAACACCACCAATAAGTCATAACTACACTACCGCCAAACGAATAAAATACGACCGTGACGAAAAAAAAATGCTAAAGTAGTAAATAAAAAGTATTACGTAAGTAACATATTTCAGAAAATTAGTATTAACTTACCCACCTAAAATAGTAATGTAAAAACATCAGTATTAACACCTAAAGTACCAATTTGAAAAGAAATCAGTATTAAGTACTCACCTAATCTGAAAAAAAAATCAGTATTGATAAAGTATTTAACCTAAATAATAAATTATAAAAATCGTTCAAAAAATGAGTATGTAATAGTACCCACCAATTATAAAATGTAATATTCAATTAATGCTTACCATAAAAACAAAAATTTTTATATTTCTTAACAACCTGTAACACCACCAATAAGTCATAACTACACTACCGCCAAACGAATAAAATACGACCGTGACGAAAAAAAAATGGTAAAGTAGTAAATAAAAAGTATTACGTAAGTAACATATTTCAGAAAATTAGTATTAACTTACCCACCTAAAATAGTAATGTAAAAACATCAGTATTAACACCTAAAGTACCAATTTGAAAAGAAATCAGTATTAAGTACTCACCTAATCTGAAAAAAAATCAGTATTGATAAAGTATTTAACCTAAATAATAAATTATAAAAATCGTTCAAAAAATGAGTATGTAATAGTACCCACCAATTATAAAATGTAATATTCAATTAATACTTACCATAAAAACAAAAATTTGTATATTTGTTAACAACCTGTAACACCGCCAATAAGTCATAACTACACTACCGCCAAACGAATAAAATACGACCGTGACGAAAAAAAAATGGTAAAGTAGTAAATAAAAAGTATTACGTAAGTAACATATTTTAGAAAATTAGTATTAACTTACCCACCTAAAATAGCAAAGTAAAAAAATCAGTATTAAGCATCTAAACTATCATTTTGAAAAGAAATTTGTATTAATTACTCACCTAATGTGATAATTTAAAAAAATAAGTATTAATAAGTACTTAATCTAAACAATAAATTTTAAAAAATCGTTCAACAAATGGGTATGGAATAGTACTCACCAATTATAAAACGTAATATTCAATTAATACTTACCATAACAAACAAAAGTATTTCAAATTTGTTAACAGTAACACCCCTCATAACTACACCACGTTCAGACGAATAAAATACGACCGCGACAAACAAGACATGGTACAGTAAAAAACAGTATTACGCATTTAACATATTCGCAAAAAAATAATTATTTCACCTATCTAAAATAGTAATATGAAACAAGTAAGTATTCGATAATACGGCTGAATGTTAAAATGTGAGACAAAACTGCGCAAGAAATATCCGGAAACTAATTAAAAAAAACACCTTTTAAAGAACTGAAAGAAAAATACTTCTCAAACAGAATATTATAAAATAGAAGAACATAATATATAGCTGCAAAATATTTTCACCCCCCCCCGTCACTCCAAATGAAACAAAAGTCCAAAAATTTTATGGTGTGTCATTTTTTTAACACGCTCAAAAGTAAGGAATGCATTTTTCTTCCAAGAGAAAAATATCATTTCTTGCTTTATGATGTAATGTTGTGCCACCGGCCGACATGTTTCTTCTAAAGCAACAGTTAACAATTAAGAAGGTGCACTAATGTCTCGCCAGCGGAAACAGAGCGCTATAAACATGATTAGTAAACAATAATTATTATACAGGATTTAAAGGATTAATTTAGTTTAAAAGAACTATTTGAATATTAATACAATAATCTGACTTTAAATGGCCACATTGACAGATGTAGCGTTCCAAGCATAAATACCAAAACTGATTTAATTTAACATGATAGAAAAATACCTACATAGTAATAAAATTCTACTATGTTGCTTAACATAAAATAGTTCACGGCAAATCTATTGACAAAAATTGATTATTTAAGTAATTAATTCTTTATACTGTATAAGCTAAACTCGATAATCGGAAATGTGCATTCTTCCGAGTTTTCATACAAAGCTAGAATTAGTAACTACTGAAGAAAGGGGGGGGGGGAACAAACCTATCGTAAGCGTAAAAAATAATGAAAACTCAGGAAGATGAACAAATTCCGATTGCAAAAATTATGCCTTCCAATGTTCAGGCATTTTTGCGGCTTATCGAATTCAACACAGCACATTGAAAAATGTTTATAAAGAACAGACCATGTTAAACTTATATTAAAATATGAAAATGTTTGAATTCAAATTCTAAAAGTTTAGAATATTTAAAAAAGGGAAGCAGAACTCTTTTCAGAAAAGCACCCGTAGGAAAATTTAAGTAGCCATAGAAAACCGTGGCATAACTCGTCCTCCCCTTCCGCAACAAACTTACAGAGCCAAAGAGAAATCTCAAAATCGCCAAGCACATTCAACACACCATGAACGGTTAGAGCAGTGATAGGTATAGTATCGCAGGTAGTAGCAAGCCGACCAGTAGTAACCCGCGTAGACCACCCCATAGCAAAGATATGTAATAATTATATTAATTATCGTTGCCAGCGGGCCATTTGCGGGAGTCCGCACGGCACAGTTCCAATATTGGAAAGACCTACTATTACCGACACAATAGAGGCTAATCAGTCACCCTTGACTTATCACGCTCTGTGCATCCTGTACTTGGACAAATTTGAGAACGAAGCACCCATCCACGTTCTCAACTGAAAAAAGTGTCAAAAAATTTTGAAAACCATATAACGTTGAAAACTAAAAAAAGTTCCTTTTCCTAATGTTTAACTTCTTAAAATGGTCCTATTACAGCGCACAGCAGCACAGCCAAGTGTTGTAGTTCAAGGATAGGTAAAATACAAAACAAAAACGTGAAACTCCGAAAACGTATTTCTGAATTTTCGATTTGTTTTGTATTTTTGAATTTTTTAAATAATTCAACAAAAGCAACAAATTATAAAAGTTTTACAACAAATTTGGAATGCCTTGAAACTATTTAGTTAAAACTCATTTGCAATTCATTGTATTTATTTTGTAAAAACAAAACTAGTAGATGATGATTAATGATTTTTATAATTTCGAATGTTTTGGTACTTCAACCAAACAACAAAAATGATTTAGAACTATCATATTACATATCAATTTAAAAGGGGGAATTATCTTGATAATGAAACAATTATTTAAGCATAAAATTTTATGTTGATATAAATATTTCACAATAAATATCATAAATTAATACAAGAACTGCGATCATGCTCTTTTAGACTCGTAATACATACAAAATTTTCCGATTTTCACGAAAATTCAAACGGCAAACCGCAGAAGCTACCCTATATACTGTTCCATATGGGATTATTCAAAATAAATTCAAAAATGTGATTAATACATTTTTAGGTAATGATCAATACCACAGTTATTACAAATGGCCACTCCTAAATGCTCAGTATAACTACTCCGCATCCGCAATATAACCGCTATTAAATATAGATACCTACCTGCATACTACATCTAAATAAAACAGTTAATAAATTGATGTATGTAGTTGTATATGTATTTTTTTTAAATAAAAACGAAATTCTGCCGTCATTATACGTATACACTTGCACTCCCGGAATCGAAACGAGCATAATATTACGAGCGTAAAAGAAGCATTACAATTTACAAAATAAAATCTGCTACTAGTTATGTGGGTTAGAATTTTGAATACATTGAAAACAATAACAAGCATTCTCAAAAATTATACGGTTCTATATGGCATTATGGCATATGACAACCATCTAGAAACCTGCTATGCAAGGGGGGTGGAAATTTGAGAATATTTGTTATGGCAATCCGATAAGTCCGATCAAATGTTAATTAACTATTAATTAACTAATTAAGTTCGCTATCACAGTAATAATGACGTTTTTAAATTTCTCAGAGCAGCCGCATTAACATCACCTACTTAACGTTAATTGGAAGACAAGACGCAGGGGATGGAGGCGTGAAAAAATGATTAAAATATAAATTTGACTTTTGACGTCTACTATCTTGTATTAATCTAATTACTGTGCAGAATATTCTTAATATCTGCACTAGGGCCTTGTTGATCTTATTGTATATATTCTCAAATTTAACAGTTTTATATTTTGTAAATTGTTAATGTAAGTTTCAACATTACTGGCTATACTGCTGTGGAAAATTAAAAAAAAACTTACATTACGATGTCTTGGGTCCTTGGAACGCCTTCCACCGATGTGGAACCTACCTTTAATAAGTCGGCGTTGTCGTTCTCCAAATTCCACTCCTACGCTGGTGCAGCCTTAGTTGTCCAGTCCATTAGTGCGGATCTTTCCTCCAGCTCCTCCATAATCCTGCTCCTCGAACCTCGGCCATCCAGCTTCTTGGTAATGCGGCTCTTCCTTCATTCGCTTCCTTGATAATCCTGCTCCTCGATCCTTGGCCATCCAACTGCTTGATAATTTGGTGGTCCAGCAGCTCAGCACAGGGAAGTACACCGACTTCATTAACATCTGAAAATTTGAATATATAATTAAAATTTGAAATTACAAAAAATTATGTCTATAAAATATAGAAGAAAAATCTAAATAACTACTTTTTAATCTCATATTTAAAGATGAATATTTAAGATGCAGTGTTAAACTAGTAAAAAGCTGAGGCCTTATTAAATATGAAACAGAGATATCTTTAAGTTAATTTATGATCACCCCATAAAAGAAGGTCTTTATTAAGAATGTTTAAACTAAAAAATAATAGTTTGATTAGGAAAAAGCGTTGTTAAAAAATACTGTTATAGGAATCTGTTAAAATACGCTTTGCACAGCTAGACAAGAATAATATCAACATTGAGACTGATTGTTGCTCCGTCGATAATAACTGGTGTTTATAATAACTAAATTAGAATTTAGCAGAATTAAAATTTTTTAACAAAGCAGTTTTAATTCTTTCAAATTCTTGCTAATTTAAAGTTAGTTTTAGTTTTTGTATTATGTACATTGACTGCTCGCATCTGACAGGATAACTCTCCAAAAGAAATTTAATTGCCTGCCCGCTGTTTATAACCCCTCATTAAGGTGTGCCACCGACGTCTAATAATTTGAGTTTTTTTATTAAAATACATTTATTAAGAGGTAATTAAAATCAGGTAAAAGTTGCATAGCCAATATTGTTTCTAGATGATAAAGTAAAAGTTCAACTAATCTATAATCTCTTATAAAATATCTTGTTGTAATTATAATAAACAGCAGAAAACAAAACACGATTTACAATCATCAAATTGCTGAACTCTCAAATATCTATGAAGTTTGAAAGTTTGTTGTTTATTTACTTTATTTTATGTTGATAAATAGTTCCTTGAAAGTTGAAACAAAGCGAATGCAAAAATTATGAAACCGACAAAAATTCCTTTTAATGTTATAGGGAAGGGACAGACTAGCGGTAAAACACGAATTCTGGAAACGTTACAAGCAGCCCACACTAGAAAAAGCGCTATAGGTAGTGACTCATCGTAGATTAAGTTTAGGTCGCCTTTAAGAATACAAATGTAGTTCAAAGCGAAAAACGTTATAATGGAAATATTTATTATCAATTTCCCAAACAAAAGCTTGGAATTAATGTAAGCAAACCGACTTTAACGAAATTTGGAATACTCAGCCCTAATGACTAGGTATCAAAGGAAACATTTGAAATAATTCCAGAAATTAGAAACGGCATTTTAACATATTTTTTTGGTAAATGTTTTCATATAAAACTGAATGTTGTTTTTGGACTCTCAGTTTCAAAGAGGTATTTACTCAAAAATTAGTTGAATGATCAACATTAAACGTTTTATAATTATAACTCTTTAGAGTGGTATAATGTATGTTCAAATAAACAAAAAAAATTATCACATTACCGCTTACACAGCATTTTTCAGTTTCAAGAAATTAAATTGTGGTTTTCTTATTAAAAAGTTTCAATTTTCAGTATGTTCAAAGTATTCGAAATTTTAGAAATAAACAAAATTTTCAGTGCCCAAATATTTTAAATTTATAAAAATATCTAAATATTTAGACTTCCACATTTTAAAAATTTTCAAAAGCATCATAGTATTGAACAATTTCACAATTTTCAAAACTCAGTTAAAATTTTTTATTCACAATTTTAAAACTACTAAACTTTCGAGTTCTAAAATTAAAAAAATCTTTTAAATAGTCAAAATTCTTGAAACGTTCAAAATGTATTAAAGTAAAATAAAAGTTTGATGCAACAAAAAGGAAATAATTATTAAATGACAATAGGAACAATTGTTCATTGAGAAAAAAACTCTAGGGTGCAACTGGCAATTCGAATTCAAAATTTATAAAAATAACAAAAGCGGGTTTAATACGACTTCTACAACGGAAAGAGGTGTAATAGTTTTAATCGGAGAATAGGAAGAGAAGCAGCTTTTTTTTGGTAAATGCTTTCATATAACAAAAAGTTATTAAAAATAAGAGGGCAGCTATAGCTAAAGGACGTATGGACAAACTAAAGGTTTTTTCCGGATACCCTAAATTTAAAATGGTATTTACTCAAAATTAGTTTCTAGAATCAACATTACATGTTTTATAATCACAGCGTTTTACGATGTATAACGTAATGATATAAAAATGAAGGCGTAACGATGGTGAAGCATATCCTTGGCTTTAACGAGGCTTCAATAAAACACAAAATCGTGTGCCCTACAAAAGAACGTAAAATTGATAAAAAAAAAGTTCCTTTAATTAATTTGTTGGAGAAAATTAAAAATTACATAAGCGCAACATTCAGAAAATACTTCAATGTAGCATCGCTAAATATGCAAGCATAAAATCGATAACTTTTTTTTTATAATTTTATGTATTTAGAATATAAAATTTGTAAATGTGATGATGCAAAATATAATTCCTACTTTCAATATACTGACATGTGAATATAAATATTTTTATTTATAATATCATTAATTTAAAGAATTTTTCACAGTTTTTGGGTGCATATCGTGTAATTATGTAACAGAAAATAAATCAAAAGTGCTATATTTTGTCGATTTCTAAAACGTAACAGAAAAATTTATATTGCTATTGCCTTGGGGCCCCATAGTTGAAACTACTACGCCTCTGTAAAGTTTTTTTTTAAAACCTTATACTCGACAAATTAGAAATCGTACCTTAAAATAAGTCATATTTGAGATCATCAATTCCTTCTTCTGCAGAAATTAATGGATGGAGAAATTCTCGTAGCATTTAGAATAGAAGAAACAGCTTCTCGATTACAGCTATAAGAAAATAAATAAAAATTAGAGAAAATTCAATAAAATAGGTATTTCCACAATCTATAATAATTGAAAAACGTAAAAGTCCTTATGTGATCCTTTACAGATCAGTTTACCATTAAAAATCTTCAAAGTTGAACAATTGCTTAAAGAAAACTTGACGAAATGAATGAACATAAATATGTTATTTTTTTATCTTTACCTGCTTATAAGTCTTCAACAAGTATTTGCAGAACTGTTTACAATTTAACTAGTAAACCTTTCCTCAACACTATACAAAGAACAATGAAACATTGGAAGTCTCGTAGAACAACCAAATTCATCGATTACTTTATACTAACTGATATCAAATCAAATAGGTAATAAAAGTTATTTACTGTTACATGTGTTAATGTAATCTTAGAATTAACCAATCACATGTGGCAAAAGTGTTCACGTCATGTTCACAA
Organism: Ctenicera cuprea; assembly: GCA_958336395.1. NCBI lineage: Eukaryota > Metazoa > Arthropoda > Insecta > Coleoptera > Elateridae > Ctenicera > Ctenicera cuprea. The sequence continues at coordinate 69,111,321 of OY284486.1, read as the reverse complement.
AAACGGCAAGAATGCACGTGTTAGCTTGTATTTGAAAAACAAAAAGCTCACCTCAAGTTTTATCTCACTTATGCAATAACTGATAAGTTTTAACATGTTTAACAAATTTATGTGTATTTTAATTCACACGCTACTTTTGCTTGTAAACTATTTATTCTCAATATGCTAATCTATTTGTACAGGGTGTTTAAAATCTTATTGTCTGGTCTGAAAATCCAGTTTTTGGGATGCGTGTTTCCTTCTGTACTTTTACTTAATAATAAAAATGTTCTGCGCTCCAGTCGAAAGCAAATTACAATGTATGGGATTTTTTATTCTAGCTTCAATTTGAGAGACCAGGGCCGCATTAATTTTATTTAAACACGGGGTTTTTCAGAAATTTTAATTTTAGAGGTATGTATGTATCAAAATTATGACAAAGTCATGAGAACCACCCAATATAACCTAATTTTCTGAGCAAATTAAGTGAGTTTAGCATAAGTAAGTAATAAAACCCAAAATCTTAAACTTGTCTTCTAATCCACTGAGATTTGATCTCATTTTAATGTCTACATTAAAATATTTAAATGTTTGTCAACATTAACGCAAAGATGCGCGAAGGCCCTCAGCTGTCACACTAGTTTTTATTTTTTCAATATATTGAGAAAAAATTCAAGATATCGAGAAAAAACTCAATATATTGAGAAAATACTCAACAAATTGAGAAAAAACTCAATACATTCAGAAAAAAACTCAATATATTGAGAAAAAAAATTATGCAAGAATGTTTAACTAATGATTTTGGGGACATACTGAGTTGTTTATAATGTTTTGTTTTTTGTATGAAAAATTTGCTTATGTAAAACTGTTTCAGTTATTAAAATCAATAAAAAAGAACTATCATTTACTTTGATTTACATTATAAAATCGATTTTCACCTTTCAGCGAATAAACTTTGTTTGCAGTAGAAAATACCATATAATATAAATATCATAAAACTAAATTTTTCTTTCAAAAAATAAAGGGGTTGGGTAGGGGTGCTCCGCTTCAATATAGGCACACAAAAACAGACTAAGGCACAGAAAAGAAGCTTAGATTCGTATTCTACGCATGTCGAATAGCCGCTCTGTGCAAGTGCGATTTTCCTACCTGCTATAAGTTGACGTTGTCCATTTCCAAATTCCAGTCCCACGCTGGTCCAGTCCCTCAGTTGTCCAGTCCATTAATAAGCCGGCGCTTTTATCCAGCTCCTCGTTAATCCCGTTCCTTGAACTTCGACCATGCAGCTTCTTGATAATCAAATCCTGAATTCGGTGGTCCAGCATCTCAACACAGCAAAGTACCTCCGAGTCTCCGACTTCATGAACATCTGAAAATTCAAAATTATAAATTAACAAAACTAAATTATTAAAAAACTATCGGAGAAAAAATTTAAATTACCACTTTTTAACGTCATATTTGAAAATGAATATTTGAGATAAAGAGTGTTAAATTTGAAAAATGCTAAAGAGCTAATTAAATCTCAAAGTTTGTGAAATTATTTCAAAAGTTTAGCTGGTCTAAAACCAACGATCTCAGTTCATTTACGATAATAGATTTAAATGGTGTTTACGAAGTTTATTCTTCACTTTTGAATAACCCTGTATATTTAATACGGCGTTGTGAAAAGGTAAAACCTATACAATTCACGTTTAATCTCTATTTCCAAATGATAAAAAAATTATTATTAAATTTATATTAAAATATCTTATTTATAAACAGCAGAAAATAAAAAAAATGTTTTATTATCAAATTGCTGAAATTTGAAATACCTGTGAATGAAGTTTGAACGTCTGTTGTTTATTTATTTTATATTGATGAAGAGGAATAATTGTTTGGAAATTGAAACAAAGCAACAACACAAATTATGAAAAATTGTCGGAAATTTGTTTAAAATTTTACAAAATATAAAATACCAGGAACGGACTGGCGACAAGACATTGATTCTTACACAAGCAAGCTACACTATTATAAGTCGCGGTATAGGTGGCTTTGTGTAGGTTTGGGCCGCCTTTAAGAGCACAATTTAATGTAGTTAGAAGCGAATAACATTGTAATGGAAATATTGGTTTTTAATTTCCCAAATAATATCTTGGAATTAATGAAAGCAAATAGAAAATAATTATGCCGTAGTTGAGAAAGGGGGGGGGGGGGGGATTTAGCCACTTAAATATTTTTTTATCTGAAAAATAAGCTTAGCTTCTACTAAACCATCTTTAATGAACAATTTGGCTTAAAGGCGAATTTTCTTATTGTTCCAAGTGTATTGACAGTTGCGAAACTACCATGGGGCACAGGGGGCAACAGCCCCCGGGGCCCGATGCCTTAGGAGGCCCTCCCACGAGCCACGAGTTTTTATTCTTTTTCATTATTACGAAGTTTTCTCAAAAAAAATTTTTGATTTTCGACAGTCTTTATTTTTACATTCAACAAAAAACATTTAAAATTCCATGTAAGTATGTACTTATACAATGAAAAATACTGAAGTGAGCTATATTACTAAAGAACGTCTGAGCAAACTGAATGCTTTTTTTCCAGACTCTCAAAATGGTATTTACTCAAAAATTAGTTGGCATATTAGCATTAAATATTTTATAATCATACTTTTTAGAATGGTAAAGAGTCATTTTCTAAAAGTGGATGCGTATTATAACATTGACTATAGGCATTTTTTGCCCTAAGAGGCTTCATAAAAAAGCAAACAGCAAATTGATACAGAAACTTATTTTAATTGATTTTCAAAGTTAAAAGAAATTAAAAATTACTTAGGAAGTTGTATGATGATAAAGCAACTTTTCAGAAAATATTTCGATGCAGTAATCGACAAATTTGCAAGCATAAAATCAAAAAACGTTTTTAAAATTTTATACAGAGGGTAAGTCACTCAACAGCTCCACGGTGTTCGATATCGTCTTTACTATTTAAAATACAGAATAATGTTTCGAATAAATGTTTTAGGGGACTAAGAGAACCACGTTTTAAAATTATTTTCTATTATACATATACGAGTGGCATACAAAACTTACGTTTTTTAAAATAGAACTCTCTGTATATTTTTGCACATTCATCTTTGACATTTAATAGCATTTTTAAACATATTTCGTTTTTAAAATTTCGTTTTGGAATTGCCAAGTTAACCACTTTTTTTTTAACATTTGCCATTTGCAGAACTCGCTAATAAAATCTACACGAGCCGTATTTTCTACGAGAAACAAACGATTTCTGTTAAACCTTAGTCAAGACCATGTGCTATTATCCAGATATTTTGAAGTTGAATTTCGCTATACAGGCTGTTTGTTGCAGCATAGTGCAAAAATTTATAAGTTTAGTGGATCCTAACTTGATTTTATTAAATATCACATCCTGTATATTTTTAGATAGTTGGATAAAGATCTCTGCGTTCTATAAATTTTTTTAAATAATGTTTATACCCAAATCCAAAGTTTTTTTGAGAAAATTAGAATCTAAGCAAAAAATCAGGTAATTTTTAAAAATCCAGAGATCATAGAAGGCATTGACGCCAGTTTGGTTTTTGTTTTTGCAAGAAACAATTGTGAAAATTGTTTTAATACACGTAAGAAATTTGTTGTTTATAAATTTTGTAATTATTGCCTAATTTACCATTCCATTTTTCGTTAAATTTGAACTAGGTGGTTGGATTAACCTTTGTTTAAAACTTATTTCAAACAAATTTCAGACACTTTTAATAAGTAGTCACATACTGGGATTTTACGCAAAATACAGGTATCAATATGCTACGTACTTTACCTATGATACCTGGGTACCTGGTACTTTGAATAGAAACGCGTATCACAATGAAGTTAACAAATTGAAAATGAAAACAATTTGTTTCAAATAATTTTTAAACAAATGTCAACCAAACCAATCTTGGTTCAAGATTTACTGTATGGAATGGGAAATTAGACACTTCAACGTCGCAAAATTTATAAAAAACAAATTCCTTACATGAATTAAAACAAATCAATAGCACATGGTCTTAACTAAAGTTTAACAGAAATAGTTTGTTTAATCTTGGGAAATACAGCTCGTCCAGGTTTTATTAGTGAGGTCTGCAAATATCAAATTTTTCAAAAAAAAAGTGGAATAACTTGGCAACGCCGCAACGAAATTTAAAAAACAAAAAAATTCAGAAAGACCATTAAAATACCAATAATAATATACAAAAATTAACAAAATTTTCTATTTAAAAAAACGTAAGTTTTGTATGCCACTCTTATATTGGAACCCCTTGTATAATTTCAAATAATTTTAAAATGTTGTCCTTTTAGTCCTCTAAAACATTTATTCGAAACATTTTTCTGTATTTTAAGTAGTAAAGAAGATATCGACCACCGTCGCGCTGTTGACTCACCCTGTATTTACTATATAACTTTCAAATGTGATTATATAAATTTATAATTCCTGCTTTTAATATCCTGAAATGGAAATGGAAATATTTTATTATTAACATCATTAATTTATGAATAATTCGTTATTTTTGCGTATGTATACTATAATTGCGTAATTTAAAATCAATCAAAATGCTATTGTGTTAATTTCTAAAATAGAAAAAGAAAAAATTTCGTTACATTTGCTTTGGGACGCCAGAACTGAAACTGCGCATCTATAATAGTTTAAAAATCCTTATAACCAACCAACCAAACACATTACCTTAAAAGAAGTCATGTTTGCCAAACGATCATCGCTTCCTTCTTCCCAGAAGTATAATGGATTGCACTTCTTGTGGCATTTGCAGAAAAGAAGGAATGCCCTCCGTTTCGATTGAAGCTTTAATAAAAGATATTAAAATTGGTGAAAGTCAACAAAATATGTATTTTCACAATCACACTAATACAAATAAAGACAAAGTCCTTAATAAGGACTCCTTATTTGATACTTTCACACATCAGTATAGTGTTATATTAAAAATCATGTAATTAAAAAAAATTGGTTAAAGAAATCTCGCCGATATTAATAATTAATAAAAATAAACATATTTTTTATCTTTACCTGTTTCTAAGTTCAAAAAGTATTTGCGGAAATGTTAAAATTTAACCAAGCCTTCCTCAACACTTTACAAAGAACAACGGAATATGTCTAATAAATATGTGGCTGCTACATGAAACAACCGCATTCTTCAATCACCTTAATACTAACTGATAAGAAGTGGCGATATCAAAGAAAATTAATTTCAAGTACCAACATGTCTGTAACACTGTCAGAATTATCCAATCAAATGCGGTAAGAGCGAGGTAATAAAAAATGTTTACGTAAACAGACTGTTATGCAGCTGCTAAATTTAAGGAACAAAAACCTACCTTCAATTTTTATCTAATTTATTACCTAAGTTGTACGTTTTAAAATAACATGTTTACATGTGAATAGCAAATTTATATGTATTTTAATTCAAACGCCTTTTTTACTTATTGTGGTCTAAAAATCCAGTTTTGAGACTCGAATATGTTTTACCTAATTTCGCCAATCGAATTTGGTATCATATATAAAGCCTACTTTCGAAATATATCGAATTATTTATTAAAGCTTTAACTGTCGACATCAGGGCCGTCTCAATCTTAGAGTATTCTATGCTCTAAGGTATCAGTTTGATTTGATTGATTTGATTCAAATTTCAGAGGGTCTCTAATATAATTAGGACACCACGTAATAACTTAATTTTGTTGATCAAGTGGAGTTTATCATTGTCAGCTTTTAACTGCAGGGATGGACGTTGGGTAATTTAAAGTAATAAAACCCAAAAATTTAAAGTTATACTCCAATCCACTCAAGTTTAGTATCGTTTTAAAGCTTCCGATGCCGACATAAAAAAAACTGTAATTATTTTATAAATCTCGTGAACATTAAAGCAATTAATAATCCATTATACATATATAAAAGCTCAAAGGTTTTTTTTCTCCGGTTCCTCCAGCGGCTACCGCTTCACCAATTTGGACCATTTTTTTTTCAATGAAAGGTCTCTATCTTCAGATGGAACATGAAACGTTTTTATATTTTTATTCTACTTCGATTTTTCAATAATAATTATTTCAATTTATAATATATATGAAAGTCTGCTAGACGCGTTTCACGTGAGGCGACATCTACACTAACGCCGCGTGTCATTATTGGAACTAATGCATCACGTGACTTAGCAATTCGCCGGGTCGGTCAACACTGAGTCTGCCGTCGAATTTCGGCGAGGTAACAGAGGTAACGCTAGTATAATTAATTTTCTGTCAAAGAAAAAGCCGCCTTTAACACTTTGCGTGCAAATTTATTAAGTTCATGTTAAATGAGGAGTCTATACAGGACGTATCAAATTGCGTGTTAACTATGGGGATCTCGCTTATTTGATGAGATACGACGATGGTTAAATTAGAGAAGAGTTGTGGAATTGTATGCCCATTAATAATCTGAAAAGAAATTGGAGCTACCTTGCTTAGTTTCTCAAAGAACTGAAAAAAACTGGACATTTGTATTTTTTGTTTTCGGCAATAACTCATTTGTCATTTATATTACATATTTCTAGTTAATGCATTATTAGGACACTTTTTTATGCTAAATCTAAATCTTCAATCAGATTTGGTATAACTGTTACCATTACTCATTTTCGACTGGCAACTTTTTCTTTTCAACGATGTGTCACACTTTGCATTTTGTTTAAGTTTTGAGCTTTTTATTATAGAAAATAGAAACTTCATAAGAGTGCGATGAAATGACCACGTCATTTAATTTATTTAAAAACATTCAAGTAGGCCATGAACTGATGGAAGTAAAACAAAACACTACTTTTATTTACTTTGGTCTTTAGATACATTAGGTACTCGAAAATTGCAGCATACTTTGTTTTGAGCGTAGGCAGCAGCAGTGGCGTAGCTGAAATTTATGAGGCCCCCCCGCAAGATTACTTTTTTGGGGCCCTTTATTAACTAAAGGTAATTAATTACGCTTACCTTTACTATTGAAAACGACGACTTCGACGAACATTTTCCTTGCGAAGTCGTCAATTATTTTATCCAGATCCAGTTCCCTTGCTGCCTGTTGCTCAATGCTTAATATGGCTAAGGCAGACAAGCGCTCCTGTGCCATTGAATTTCTCACATAAGTTTTAATAATTTTTAATTTAGAAAATGTTCGTTCCGCGGTTGCAACAGTCACAGGTATAGTTATAAATAATTTTAAAGCAATCAATATATCCGGAATGCTTGATAATAATGATTTGTGTTTTTTTATTAAAAATTGTGCGAACTCGATGACCGAAAACTTTTCTATTTCTGCGATTTCTTTTCTTAAGATATGTTTTAGTGATATTAGCTGTCGAGGAAAATCTGATGAGATGTCTTCAGGATATTGAGTAAAAAGATTGTTTGCGACTACATAGAGCTCATCCTCGTCTATTTGAAATAGTATCATTGGAAACAAACAATTAAACCGCTGCACAACTTCCTTTATACCACAGAATCTGTCAATCATTTGCCTTATGAGTATATCCAGGTTTAAATAAAATACGTTGACTTTAAAAAATAGTTCGGGATCTGTCAACCGTTCATCTTTAGAATGTTCATCAAAAAATTGTTTCGCTAGTGTTGGTCTTTCCTTTTTAAATTCGGCTTCGATACCCCACTTTTCTACCAATGTTGATGCCTCTTTTTTAATTTCAGCAAAATTCTGCCTCATTTGTGTAAATATTTCTCCTGCATCTTTCAGCATTTTTGCAGCATACGATAGATCGACTTTAGGGGATTGTAGTGTTTTTGAAATCAAATCGGTAGTTTCCAAAATTATAGATTGTACGACCGTTAAAAGTGCGAATTCATAAGTTTCCATATATTTCCGCAATGAACCCGCTTCTCCCCGCTCTTCAGCTTTTGACGATGTTAAAATTATTTTTGCCAAAGTTTTTAGTACTGAAGAGAAGTTATATCGAACGGCAGAAACAGCATCGTGTCTAGAAGACCACCTAGTCGGACACAGTCTCTTCAATGTTGGTGCCAATCTACAGTCGCTTTGTAAAACTTGCATTAGTAGATCCCATCGCTTAATACTTCCGCTGAAAAATACATACAGTTTCTCTATGTAGCCGTAAAACTTTCTAACGGCTGGCACATTTTTTACGGAATCGTTAAGCACTAAATTGAGATTATGTGTGGCGCAATGTACGTAAATAGCATTATTTTCAATATCCCGAATACGTTTCTGCACTCCCGAATAAACGCCACTCATTACACTTGCCCCGTCATATCCTTGTCCTCTGCAATGTTTAAATGAAAGTGAATGTCCTTCAATTGTTTTAACTATTTCCTCTTCTAAACCACTAGCACTCTGATCCGATACCCGAATAAAACCTAAAAAACTCTCGGTAACTGTTAATTCCACTGGCAGCTCATTCGAATCATACAGTATAGAAACATATCGTATGATGAAACTTAACTGGTCGTGTTTACTAATATCTTGAGTAGTGTCTAATATTATTGAGTAGAAGGTAGCTTGTTTAATATTCGAAATAATTTTATTCAATAGATTTTTAGACAGAAGAGTAAGAAGTTCATTTTGAATTTACGGGCTCAAATAGTTGACTTTAAGTTTATTATTTTTATCAATAAGTTTCGATAAAACACTGTCATATTTTGCTAAAAGTTCAATAATAGCGAAAAAATTACCGCTTTGTAGTTCTCCTAGTTTTTCACGATGTCCACGAAAAGCTAAATTACACGAAGTTAATGTAATCGTCACATCAATTATTCTTTTCAAAACTTCCTTCCAAAAATTAACTTTTTGTTTCCACTATAGCTTTGTTTGGACTGACTGTTTTATTTTGTTTTCGATAACACAACCTGATGATTTCTTAGAATGTGTAACACTCAAATTTCAAGTTGTCGTATATCGGTATTCTTTGCATTTCTACTTTAAAGGCACTGATAATTTTAAAGAGGTCCTAATTTTACAATTACTTTATCTCGGCCGCTGCGTAAATTAGGGGCCCCCTTGGCTCGGGGGCCCCCCCGCGCTGCGGGGCCTTCCGCTACGCCACTGGGCAGCAGGTTATGTTATTTTTTATACAAACAAATAAATGACAAATTATCTAACATACACAATTTACTGAAAATTCCATTTGCAGTTGTTATGTTTGCAACTGACATAACTAATTTGAATAAGAGGTTAAATAAATAGAACAGATAACACTAGAACTGCACTAATATAGGAGTAAATGCGACGCGGCACCTAATTTTAAAAGCTTGCGTGAGGCGTAGTAGACGGGTTTAGTTAGTTGTCATTTAGATCTTCATAGAATATGCTTTGATAAATATTCTAGTTTTTGGTTCGTTATTTTCTCGTATCTGGTATTATCTTTATGCCACATTTAAGTGATTACATACATCATTTGTATTTGTTTTGGAACTTTATATTTTCGATAGGTTTTAAATTTTGTTTTTTGCCAGCTCATTACTTTCACTATATTTTATTGGATCAATTTAGAATTAACAGAAAAATTACAAAAAAAAGTGTGCAGGACTTTTTGCGACTTTTACCTTTCATATGTATTTTATTTTCAAACGTATTTTTGTAAAACGTTATATGTCTATTTTCAACAGCAATGGCGTGTTTTAGTTCGTAGACTAGCGCCTAGGGCGCCCAATGTTTAGCGGAGCCAACAAGTCAAAATAAATAATTTTTTGCAGTGTTGTACACAGAATAAGGTTCAAAAAGTGTCAAGTAGTGAAAAGATTCATCAAATGGCGCCAAATCTGAAATATTGCTTAAATTTGAAGTTTTAAGAGCGCCATCTATACGCAAATCTTATAAAGAGTCCCGAGATTGTCAACCGCTTAGGATGAATTTTTTATATTACCAATTGGTGGGAGTTGCAGCACCATACTCTTTCTTACTGCATTTGAGTAAAAATTATCTGTTACCACATAATAATTAGCACAGCGTTTGATCCTTCTGACATCTAGCGGCTGATTTAGGAAATAGCTAAAAAAAATTGCAGCTAGTCTTGAACCAGATAGCAAGTGTTGAGATATACCTTACTCACGCTACTTGCAGTGTTGCCAGATTTTAATTAATAAAACGGCAACCTTAAGTAAATTGTTCATTTATTGTATCAGATATTTGAACGTTTGACGGTAACAGATGCGGTGATGTAATAGATGAAACTGCGATTACAGTTTACCTCGGAAAATAAAACTTTTTCTTTTAATGTAAATTTCTAACAATTAATGGCGTACATGTCTTTTAACTATTTCTTTTAATTGTGTATATAGTGAACTCTGCTGTTTATGCACCCTAATTTATATTTAGCAAAAATAACTGCGCCGCAGCCACAGCAACTATAGCAGCAACACTGCAAATGTCGTGGCTAAGGTATATTTCAATTGTCGCAAGTATACCGAACAAGTGCGGTTTATTCCGAAATCTTACCGAACTAACTAAACTCACCGGTTAAACTTATAAACTGAATATTGCGTATCGTAACAGTGTTGCTTTATTCTTGTGTAATCCAAAATGTCTTTTAATTCTGCTACTCCTGCAAAAAGTGCAACTGGGTTTGCACTGCCTCCCGCTACTACAGTGGCAGGTAGGTTATTATATTTATATTATGTTGTATATAACCTAAGTTTTTACAATAATGAAACGAACTTACTTTTCTGAATTTACACATTTACAGCAACTTCTGCAGCTGGCCAGTTTAATTTTGCGACTTCTGGAGGTGGAGGAGATTTAGGCAGCACTCAATCTAAACCACTTGGTTTGTTTGGAACACCTTTGAGTAGCACAACCGCTCCAGCAGCTCCGTCTGCCACTTCTGCCCCTGGCTTTAGCATTGGTGGAGCTACTACGACTACTGCTCCTGTTAGTGCACCTGGATTTGGTTTTGGTGCTCCAGGTACATACCTTTTAATGTATTAGTATTACAATTTTTTTGTCACAAAATTGCATGTTATATTTAATTTTAACGCCATTTAATTAGTAATGTTGAGGATTTGTAGTTAAGAAATGTATTTGTTTTTTTCCCCGTGCTCTTTTTAGCGGTTTGGGTTGTAAATGCATTCTTGGCCATGATGTGCAGTCGCTAACCTTAAATTTGCTTTGAAAACTATTACGTTAAATTTGAATTAGTGATCGTTTTAAACGGATCTTTTCAAGCAATTCCAAATTAGTTGAGGCTTAATTAATGAGTTTATAGAGTCCTAACTAGCAATTCTTGATTATTGAGGGTTTTAATGTCAGTAGTTGCCGATTTAAATCACATTTTTATTTGACCTTAAATTGCCACTGTTCTGCAAATAGCAGAAAAGGGCAAAGGAAGTTTTATGGAAATTTGTTTTATTTGTAAACAATTTTACATGAATTTACCGATGTCCAGCAACTGTCGAAAATAACGGGACATGCAAATGCGAAATCCCTCTAGATATATCTCCAATTGCACGCAGAGCACCATGCCAATTTACTAGCAATCCTAAGATCAGGGATCGCTGTTAGCACTAGCAGTGTTAGTAGGACTATCAAAAATCAGAAAAATGTGGTGTGTCAATGCGATCAAAGCTTTTCCAGTAACATTATATACAATAACTGCACTTTCAACATTCAAACTATGAACGTTAGTAATGATCATGTTTCGAAGCAATTTGGTTCTGTTTAACCGTTTAATTGATGTTTTTTAATTAAATTGTTAGTAGATTGTTGATCCACTGCTAATAAAGAAGTTGTATTTGAACCGTTTATTAACTTCCCTAAAATACACTTGAGAGTGGCTTTTTCCTTGGATTTAGTTGTTTTTTTAAACTCAAGCTTGGTTTCCACTCCCAAACCAATGGAATTAGACAAAATCACTCCACCTTCAGTGTTTTAATTTTTTCAGTTCCTTGGTTTTAGAGAAATTTCTGTGGCAATCAAGCTTTCATCAAAAACTACTAAATTTGCGAAAAAGCCAACCACCCTGTGTCTTTACCCCCGAAAAATTCTTTTTGGCCTAGGACGAAAAGTAGTTACCTAGCAACCACAAAAAAATTTAATACCTTACTAAAAAGGTTATATTACGTCCAAATATCCGAACTGAAAACATCACTTTTTGACACAATCGAATAAATAGTTATTTGTGCAACTACTGCACACAGTGATACTGTAGCGCATGAGAATGAAAGTTTTTGAAGGAGGCGTTAGCCGAGTCAAAAAATCATTTGAGAGCGCTAAAGACATTTCTCGCACGAGTTGCATACATTATTGTTTCTGCAACTGAATTCCAATAAAACAAATCGAGGTAAAATCTTTTTTACTTAATTGCAAAAGAAAATGGAATTGTTGACGTTGGCCATGGCAGCATGCGCTAATGTACTTGAGTGCAAGCTGCCATGGGCAACATTAAAAAAGTTACTTCTTTCAGGCTGCTATGGGCAACGTTAAAAAACGGCCATTGTTAGAAAAAGACGTATTTTGACAAAACAAGAACTAACCTGAAAATGTTACTCTTTTCGACTTGTAGAAAAAGAGTTTTTAAACACTACTGCGAAAAAAAGTTTAAAGCAAAATCTATCCAAACTATAGCAACGGCATTAGACAAAATCATGTTCTTGTAAATTGGGAGCTTTGACAGCAAAAAGGAGTTGTCAAAGCTCCCAATTTAGAAAGCCAAGGGCAAAATTAAATTCAATACTGTGCGATACTAATCAAAGGTAACTTCAGAAAAATCAGTTTTCTAATTTTTTCAATTATTGTTCTATTTTCTCGTCACTTTTGGCAAGCGGGTAGAACAAATGGCTTATGCAACACGTGCCAAAGAGCTTTTTTTGCACTTGTGCGATTGTAAACGTCCCCTATTGGCTCGGTCTGCAATGTCCGCATTCGTGTAAAAAGAATGGTTTTTTGACACTTGTTGTATACTATTACAGTACCTACTACACCGTGTTTTTGTTACCTAAAAACAGTATGTGACATTAGTTCACCTTTACTATATTCATTAAAATTGTTTTTTTTATTTTAGCTGCATCGGCTGCTCCTCAGTTTAGTCTAGGTAGTGCGCTATCAACCGCTACAGCAGCTCCAACTAGTTCAGCTGCATTTGGTTTTGGTAAACCAGTAGCCAGCACTGCACCTTTGACGGGTTTTTCTCTAGGGACATCTACATTAGGTTTAGGATCTACACCTGCTGCTACCTCAACAGCTCCGCTCAGTTTTGGTGGACTAGGTTCTACCGCTACTACTACTTCAGCACTTACATTTTCTTTGGGTGGACTGTACGTTATTACTAAAAAAATTAAACCTTGACGATAATGAGCGATACATTATTTTAGGGCAACATCTTCAGGTGTGGCAGCATCTTTAGGTGTCGCTACATCTGCTCTTCCAACTGCCGGTACGTTAACCTTTGCACAACTGGAAGATGCTATAAACAAATGGACTGTTGATTTAGAGGAACAGGGAAAAGTATTCGCAAATCAAGCGAAACACTTAAATGCTTGGGACAGACTGCTTATGTCTAATGGAGAAAAAGTATTGTTGCCCTCTGCTTTTGAATAATTTCTAACAACATATATTTATTTCTTATAGATTTTAAGTGTAAGTAATGGAACAGAAAGAATAAAACAGCAACAACAACAATTGGATCAGGAATTAGACTTTGTGCTTGCACAACAAAAAGAACTAGAAGATTGTATTATTCCATTGGAAAAAGAATATGAAGATGTTCCTGTATCAGATGTAGATAGAGACCAAACATATAAACTTGCAGAAAATATTGATGCACAACTAAAACAAATGTCTGAAGATTTGAAAGAAATCATTGAACATCTAAACGAATCAAATAAATCACAAGAATTATCAGACCCTGTAATATCATCGAGTTATTATGTTGTCTTTCTTATATATAAATGATTGTTTGTTTTTCAGGTTGCCCAAATTGGACGCATATTAAATGCCCATATGAATTCTTTGCAATGGATTGATCGTAACACATCACAAATTAGTTCACATTTGGAGGAAATTGCTAAAATGCATGATTTGAACAGAAGAAACCATGAAAACATACATGGTGCCTAATTCAGTCATATTAAAGATTACAAATTTCATAAGTTAATTTTTTAAGCCTAGTACTAGTATTACTCGTTATACAATAAATTTTTTGCCATCACTATCAAAACTACAGGGTGTAAAATTGTTTTACAGAACTTAGAGCATAGCCCAAACTTATGCGTTGGCAGCTAGACTGCTGGTAGTGAAACACTGGCAATGGAACAATATGCGCTGCAGTTCTACCTTTGTTGTCTTCTATCTCTTTTACTTTATAAGATACTATCATATATGCTTTCTATGGTTTTCACATGGCGTTCCAAGGTTCCGTAAAATGATTCTACATGCTGTATATATTACTTTTTTTAATTAAAAACATTTTATATCAAAGTGGTAAATCTTAATTGTGAACCCTCAGCCAGACCACCAAGAACAATAACATTGTTTGAAAAACACATAAATAAAAAATACTTTAGTCCCAACCCAGATTCAACCCCTCGACCATTTATGCAGTAAAAGGCTGTACACCCATACTTCCATCAGTGCCAGGATGAACTTGCAGGCAGATGTTATGTTTTGTATTCTTTATTATATGTCTTGTATAAAATTTTTGTATTTGCACTAGCAATGCTACAAATAAAGCTATTATGTATATTATAAACAGTTTGACCGTTCGCGAAGAAACTAGTGTGTGGTCGGACCGTCATCGTTCTTTTCGTTGCTGGGCAGTACGACCATGCACAAAGAATCAATAACGGTGTATGTATGTAAATAAAATTGTTCTACTTTGCAGTTATAGAAATGCATTTGTAGCAAAACGCAATCAAGTTGCCACAAGAAAGGTTTGTCGTAAATTGGGTATCGTAAGTGTCGAAATATTTATTTCACTTTAAATTTCTGAATTGCATTTCTTAAGTTTCTTTGAGAAACAATGCAAGGAATGGACCTAATTGTTTCTATTTTTACCTGTGTGCTTATTACATTCTATACTTATTTGTCTACAGTAAGCAAAAAAATAACAATATTTTAGTTTAAAATTAAGTAAAATAAGTTGAAATTTACTTAAAATACTTCTATAGTTTTTTCAATTTGCGTAAAATTTGTTTGTGTAGAAAATATGTAGATTTACCCCATCAGCATTTGCTGCTCGAGCCGGCCCTGCTCTGGTGTCTTGTAATATTACATCTGATGCACTGTATAAAACCGCTAATTTGTTGTTAACAAAATTTGATATTTTAAATTGCTGTTTTACAACCTTTAAATTATAGAGTTCTAGCAGAAAGCTATTTTTAGATATTTAAGGTTCAGGTTGTAAATTATGATAAATCTGTTATGAAAGGAAACTAAATAAACAAAATGGTTTTAATTATTTTATGTCAAATTGACTGACTAACTGTTGTGCTATATCTTAGTTGTAAAATAAATAGTTTAATTACAATTAATTAAAATAATTAGAGATGGATTGCAGTTACAACCTTGTAAAAATATGTTGCACTAAAAGTTTGGTGCAAAGTTCTATCTGCGTCATTTACAGCCTTGCCACTAAATTGATATATTAATTTTTTCAGAAGTTTATTTATGTAATTACTTTTATAATAAAACGAAAACAGAAACAATTATTAATTATTTTCACTTGCAGTTTCATCTGAACAGACCTCTTAGGGTGTTGAACACCCTGTATGTTTTTGCTTATTTGGAATTGGGATGCCATTCTGTCTATTCCACGGCCTGCTGTGCTAATATTGACTGAAGTCAGTATTAATACAGGAGGCTGTGGTCTATTCTTAACATTTCAAAAAATGTTAGTGTAATTTTTGTTTAGTATTAAGAGAACGCCTAGACGCACTCAAATCGATTCGAATCAAGTTACATGTGTTCCAAAAAATAAATTTACAATTAGAAAACATACCCATTGAATATTAACACCAAAAGGTAATGAAAAGGTGGTGGTGCACACGGATTTTTGGGAATTTTAATGATAAAACTTGTGTTTTTTTAATATTAGTTTTTATTTAACATAATTTTAATATTATTTCTTGCAATAAAAGTTTCACACAAGTTTTTCAACATTTTCCCATGTGTAATTGCTTTGCTTTTAACATTTTTATCGAATAATAATTAACATGTGTTGAATAACAAAGTTCTATCTGCAGCGTAGATAGAATCTAGTTTCAAATCATATCTGCACAACACAAAATCTGCAATTTACTATTTAAGTAGATAGAATCTTTAAATCCAAATAGTTGAATACATAACCAGCGCAGACACAACCTTGTGCTGTTTCTATTTTCTGTATAAATCGTGAAATGACCTCAAATTGCTGTTTAAAGTGTAGCATTTTGCACATAGATCCTTCTTATATTAATAACTTAAAAATTATAAAAATGTCAGGTCAGCTACAACCCAGTAGATAGGTAACTCTGAGGTTGCGATTTCATGAAACGAATTTTTATAAGTTTATTGGCCGACAATCATTGTTCTTGTAGGTAACAAGAATATAAAAATCTAAATGCTTGTAGATGCTAACTTTAATTTTCCTGTTTATTTTTCCAGGTTCTAACTTTTATTATCGCAGTAAAAAACGTAGGTGATAAAAATTTTAATAGATCATTAACTTTAATTGTTATTTAATTAGATTTCTTGCTTTGAAAAACTGCTTCAGATTTAATTTTTTAATGATGCTAATCGGTTAAATTTGAAATGAGCGGTTTGTTTTAGGGATCTTAGTTTGGTTACAATCTTGAAGTAGTGACTTATTTTTTCCTTGTCTAACACGTGTTCATATGTCTTCTACATCTTTTGTTCAGTGGCAACACTGTTTTCAACGCTGTCAGTTGAAGGACGACCCGACGGTCCTGGTCAGACATCTTTCCATATTTTTCATCGTTATACAATAGTGTTTTTAGAATAAACATGTTATCCAGGGTCGGAATTTTATCAGGTAAGTGTTTAAAATATTAGTTAAATTGAAGAATTTAGTTTGTTGTTATCCCACCACATTTCTTGACAAATATAAAATTGATTATGTTCGGGTTTATGTAATCACATTTTTGAGGTTACTTTACCAATTTTTGTTGAATTTTCAGGTCAGCAGTGTAAAGCCTTGGTTGCTTTAAGTGCAAGATGTACTTCCACAACACCAGTATCTTCAGCATCAGAAGGAAGTTCTGTAGATAAACCAGGTTCTTCAGATGTTGCGTTCAAACGACCGGTAACTAACAATACCTACTCTATTTATTAGTATTAATACTTACGGGAGCAATTTTACTCCAGGTTCGTCAAGAACCAGGTAAAGTTCGCCTAGGTTTTGTTCCAGAAGAATGGTTCAGTTTTTTTTATAAGAAAACTGGAGTGACGGGACCGTATACCTTTGGGTTAGGTTTGGGCACTTACTTAATCAGCAAGGAGTGGTACGTAATGGAACACGAATTCTACAATGGATTGTCACTTGCCCTTCTATGCATTATTGGTGTGAAGAAACTTGGTCCAGCAATAGCGAAATATCTTGACAAGGAAATAGACGATTACGAAGCTACTTGGAATGAAGGTCGAGTTAGTCAGAAGGATGCTCTTCAAGCACAGATAAAAAATGAAGAACAGAACCAGTGGAGTGCTGATGGACAGATGATATTAGTTGAAGCTAAACGTGAAAATGTGGCTTTACAGTTAGAAGCTGCTTATCGTACACGAATGATGAATGCTTATCAAGAGGTGAAAAAGCGATTGGACTACCAGGTTGAACGCCAGAATGTTGAGCGTCGCATTGCACAGAAACATCTTGTTGACTGGGTTGTAAAAAGAGTATTAGCTTCTATTACACCTGACCAAGAAAACAAAAATATAGATAAATGCATTGCTGATCTGGCAGTACTAGCAAAAGCTTAAAGTAGTGGAAATATACACAACGTTTTAAAACATCTATAGATTTATTAATCATGCTATTGCAAATAATATTGTATTGAATTATACCTTGTGAACCTAACGATTATTTTATTTTTATGTCCTCATAATTTACACCATTATTGTATATAAATTTTTTTGACTTTTTTTGTTGGTACTGTATATTAAAATTATAGAAGGATCACATAAAAACTATTAAAGTTGTTTAAATATGTAATAGCAAGAATCTTCCTTTTTAAGAATATTTTTATTTAACTATGTGCTATAGGTCTGGTTTGGTTTACATATTCCTATTTTTTGTTTTCTCTCCCATTTGTCTTAGTACACAAAACAATTTTTTTCTTTTTCTATTTTAAGGTTAAATAAGTAGAAGTATTACCCGATATAAGACCACTAATCCCACAACGCATCGTCATACTTGCACTACATACAAAATGTAATGTGCTCCTAATAAATATCATCAAGTGATGTACAAATATTATTTCTATGACCATACTAGAAAGTAGGCTGTTCTATACTCGTTTGAATACCGAAAGTTTACTGTAAAGCATATGGAAATAGTTATTTTTTATAACAAGTTCGGGAAGCTAGTGTTTCCACACAAGCGTAAAAAATTACTGTAATTACACGAATGAGGGAAACACGAATGAGGGAAACACGCTTCCAGAACGTGTTATGAAGAATGTTTTTTCTATTGGCTTGCTTTATTAAGTCAATTTCATAAGTTTTGGGCATTTTATTTAAGAAAATAAAAATTTCATGCCATGGAAATCTTACGTCATTTAATTTTTTTAATTCGTGGTAGGTAAAGCCCAAAACCTCTGTATCATAAATAATAGAGAGATAGGTACTCTGCATCACACTTTTGGTAACTTCCCCTTACCGCAAGACGGATGGGGAATAGTAAATCCAGATTCCATCTGCCTGTCACTATGAGAGGAATGCTGTTGTAGTTGAGATTATGCATCCTAAACGGCATGAGGTGGGTATTATTTTTTTAAATGAAGTTTCCAAAAACAAGCGGGGTGTGTAGCCCAAGGGTTCAGCTAGTGTTTATTAAAACTAAAAAATTGTTCAAGAAAATTAGATATAATTATGCTGACTCCCAACAAAAGCAGACATTATGTAACAACATTACTATATCAACTCTCGAAACCAGGTAATAGATAAATCAAAGACCGGATTTTTAGTCGTAGAAGAGCAAAAAATTACTTTAAAATTCAACAAGTAAACAAAAACCATAAGTATACACGATCCATTAAGTTATACGTGAAACATATTGAAATAAAACAACTTATTTTTTGGATAAGAATTTAGAAAAAGTTCTGTACTGCAATTATAATGTTTTTTATTCAACGGTTGTTTTTTGTCCCTTATAGTTGAAAGTTTTCTTTCATAGAACTTTTTCGTTAATTAATGAATTTACACAGTCTATTTTCATTAATTCGTGGTTGCTATTTTACATTTCAATTAAAAAAATATTTTTGCAGTTTCATAAAATTATTTTGTAAAGTACTTTTAAAACTCGACATTCATATTCTACGCTTATGAACTTTGATTTATTTAATTTAACTATTACACAAGCATCAATTCCACTTGACCAAATAAATAATAAGTTATGTACACATGCTGCATGAGGTCAAACATATGGATGTGTTACCATTCTAAGCTCGTAGATAATTCATTTACAATTTAATGCAGACAAAATCTTTTGTGTAGTCAACAGTAGGTACCATGCAGTTAAAAGTGTCATCTGTATCTATAGCTGATTTTTTTTATTTATTGCAAACAGATTTGCATTCTAAAACTTCATGAGGCAAGTGCAACCAAACCCTTTTATAAAGTAAAACAAAACTTTTAAAATTAACATCTGGAAAAATAAAAACTCCATTTTTAAATTCTCAAAAAATTCTTACAACCATGAGCCAATAGTGCAGTTCTGGGAACACCATATCAAATTAAAAGAGTGTATTAAAATTTTGCAGAGAACAAGGCAGTATGTTAATATCATTATTATTATTAAAATAATTATAAACTAACTGCAACGGGTATTTATTATTAATTTGCTACTGTTTAATATGAACTTCAACAAAGTCAAGCTTATTAATAATTTGCAGAAAATATGGAAGCTAGTAGTTAGCTATCGTAAAGAAACCTCCAATAATTATTTGGAATTAATTTAAAATGTGCACCAAATCACAATTGGCATAAAACAGATTTAGGATGACATTAAGATAATTCAATAAAATCAGTGGCGGTCCGTTCTATTAGGCAGGATAGGCAGTGCCTACCCATAACTTTTCAAACAAAAATCAAATTCTAAGTTTCAATAAAAAAAATGTTACTTCTACATACAGTTTTTACTTTCTAACACCACCGCGTAACATTAAAAGTTGGGCGCCAAAGAAATAGACCGTTGCCGATAAACATCGTTTTGCATGTACGCGAAGGCGCGAGCTTATCGGGCCAAATGATTCCAGCTACAGACACAATCAACCAATCTAGTATTTTTAATACGTTTTGCATGCACATTGACAAAATAATGAAATGATCAGATGTAAAGAAATAGTAGAAATTTCAGAACTCAAGAAGCAACGGGCACGGGCCCCGTAGTTTTTCTTCACTTGCATCGGTCAGAGGCAATCAGGTGCGGCGTGCGGCTATTGTGTGATTATGTATTTTATAGGTAGTTTGCAAATTCGCAGCAAATATGGAAAATATCGTTGATCAGCTTTTAAGAGAAAAATTTAATGAATGCTTTTACAAAACACAAATAGAAATAAAAAATCATGGGCGATGTGTTTCAAAATGACTAGTGCCGTTACAGGAAAGCAGAAATCTAGATCGTTTAATACTGAATAGTATTAAAAAATGTGTGGCGTATATTAGGGGCGTTTACACGGCCCCCAAACCCAGTGCCTTGCGTTTTGGCGCCTTTGAACCAAAATTGCAATTTGCAACGGGCACAGTACCTACCATAAGGCACCGCGTCAACTACTGTAGCGCGTTGTATTTGCTTGTGCAATGACCAGCATCGGATAAGACACCTTCAGATATAACGTACATCTACAGAGGCTGTCTGATTTGACCATATTAAACACTATCAGAACCCATAGTCTATGTCCCCACTATTTTTGTACACTTTATGCCGCTCCGAATGTTGGTCTCGGGAATAAAGGCTGCTTCCGATAAAAGAATCCCGCAAAGAAAACTAAAATAGCCCAGGAAAACATTTTAAGAGAAAACCCCATAAAGAAAAACCAATATCAGACCCAGAAAAAATGCTTAAAACTATTCCTCATTTTCAGGGGAGTGTTTCATCAGAGATTTTCAAAAGGCTTTTGGGTCTACTAAATACGCACTAAAAACATCTTGTTAGACATTTGCATATCATTCCAAAATGAAATTCGCTCTTTTTTATATCAATCAATCAGCAAGAAAATACACGTGCTTTTATTTAGGGAATGTTTTTTCAGTGTTGTTTTTCCGGGAAATGTTTTTACAAGAAAATGTTTTTGCTGGAGCTTTTTCTCAGACCAGTTTTGTAGGCGGGTGTTTTACTCCATATGTTTTTCACAGCGAATTTGTTCTGAAACTGTTTTTAGGGACGTATTTAATGTTTTTAATGAAAAATAACCCAAATTGTAATACGGAACCCGATGCCGCACCGGCTGGTTTGCATCTGACAATGGGATGGGAGGTATGAGCGGACAGCCTCTCAAACTTCCAACATCTAGTGTGAACCTAAATAATTTTTTATTTGCACCGAAAAATGTAGCAGTGTACAAACCAATATGCGCCTTATATAATAGTTGCGTTAATATGTGGCTTCTTACAGCGGGCGCTCCTCGCTACTAAAAGTTGAGACAGGTGGAAAGGATCCGGAATTAGTTATAAAGATTGAAACAAATTCTAATAAAGCTATATGTGATACGATGGCGCTTGTTTTACCTCCATATAAAACCTACCTAATATTGGTAACAATTTGGAACACCCATGGGACGCCACTGAATAACACACTTTTTAATTGAAATCAGAACAATAACATTATTGATACACATGGGACAAGAATTTAGAGAGTGAAAATTATTGTAATTTTAAATTATTTGTTTTTATTTGTAGTGGTGCATCTAATGATTGTTAGGTGACGTAACGCTTAAATATAGGCAGCCGGTGATTTTTTCCTTGATGCTATATTTTTATCGTACCTACCTATGACGTGATTTTTTTCACGAACTGTATTTGCAGGGATACCTATGTATATTCAAACTTAACTAGTGTTACTCCGCCGCAATTCGACGGCAGACTCAGCGTTGACCAACCCGGCGAAATGCTAAGTCACGTGATGCATTAGTTCCAGTAATGAGACGCGGGCGTTGGTGTAGATGTCGCCCCAAGTGAAGCGCGTCTAGCAGACTTTCATATATATTATAAATTGAAATAATTATTATTGAAAAATCGACGTAGAATAAAAATATAAAAATGTTTCATGTTCCATCTGAGGATCTGAGACCTTTCATTGAAAAAAAATGGTCCAAATTGGTGAAGCGGTAGCCGCTGGAGGAACCGGAGAAAAATACCCTTTGAGCGTTTATATATGTATGGATGGATGGATTTGCCATACGCTGTTTTACTTTTCAATCCAATCGCATTTACACGACTTACTGTGTGTATTAAAAAGTAAAACGGCGCGCTATATACTAAACGGTTAACCGCTAGGGGGCTTTGAAGTAAAAACTCAGTTTGACCATGAATTTCATAATTAAAATTGTTAAAACTTTTGTGGATTATGGTTATTGACATTACAAAATTGAATATGTAGTGGAAAATTGTCTTTATTTAACTTTTCAGTGTTTATTTATTCAACTGCGTAATTTTATGCCATTTGCGGGGGTTGAATTAGGTTTATTTTTCAGAATCATTTTTCTAATCTTAGACTGCAATTCTATTTAAAAAATACAGTATTTCATGAAATGTTTTTTTAAACTGATATAGACACAAAAATGTTGTGTAACTGTTTTCTCAGCAGTTATACCACGAGTAAATTGGAAAAAAAACTGGTCAAAAAATGCATTCGCCAATTAACTTTCTACGCAAAAAAACATTCCTGACGCAAAATAAAAACGATTTGTTGATTGATTTTTCTGATACACAAGTGGTATATGAATATGAGTTAATTATTTCTCTGAAAATTTATAATATATCAAATTGTCAAGTTAATTATATTTTTAAATTTGAAATTTCCAATGTATTTTGTATGTGAACGACGTAGAAAAAATGAACTAGATAAGAACAATCCGCAAGAAGTTTTCTTACAATTTGTAATAACTACGTCCTTATGTGATACAAAATGCTACTTATAAAAATAGAAAGTTATTAGTTTGGTGGTATGAACCGTTATTACAAAAAATGTTGTGATGAAGTGCTGATTAGATCAGATCATGCAATGTGTTAATATTTCGTTAAACTAACAATTTGATGTTTAATTACTTTAGTGGAGTTGTTTACGTCTTTTTAATTAATGAAAATTCGCATTCTAATGGCGGTGCTGTTCAATAGTACAGTTTTTGAAACGCAAAAACTGCTCGTTTACGTGCCTCGTTATTTATAATGTCGTTGATTAAAACAGGAGCGGCACGATTGTAAAACCTATAGGGATCAACCTGCTGCTTTTGATCTATAACAGAATTTTAAATTTTTGTAGAGATGGATAAATTACGGATAATTTATATTTTCTTTAATATCACTATAGTACGTTGCTGGGAAGAAAATAAATTATGGGAAATTCTATGCAATTTAGTATCTTACAAAACAACGCGTACAATAAAAGGCAGAATCTGTGATAAGGTAGCATATTCTTGCTATTAGAGATAAGGTCAATTACTTAAAAAAATGAAAACGCCTTATTTAAATTTTTTTTAAAGTCTCATTTTATTGTAAATATCGAATTATTGGATGAAGAAGGAACAGTGCGGATTTTTTATTCCTATTGGTTTGGAAACGTTAACCAAAAATTGATATATGAATTAAAGTTTCCTGATTTAGTTCGTTAGGTTAAAACTGTTTTATAAATTGATATTTAGTACTAGAGAACAAATCCAGCGGCCAGTGGTGTCGTTAAGGGGTGGGCCCTAGAAGGCTGTAGTCTAATCGTACATTCCATATGGCCCACTCATGTATCTTGTTTCATATATGAACAATTATTAAATTAAACATATTTGTTATTAGTTATTTTAAACGGCGAAAAACCATTATTGTTTTTATTTTATTTATAAATTCTAGCTTTACTTCGTTAAGTCCATATTTAATGATTATAGGTACATAAAATACTTTTTCTATTTTGGTTCTTTACTGACTACTTTATGAAACTCATTTGGATTTCATAAAGCAACTCCTTAAAGAATTCGAAATTTTATTTTGTTAAGTTGGTGACAACCATGTGACAACAAAACCTTCACGTGTTATAAACATAACCTTCAAATTGTAAGTTCTAAAAAATAAGGTAATTTTTAACTTTTTTGGACCAAAATAGAAAAAATAGTATAAAATACACGTTTCATAAGACATTTAAGCGCACTTGTCCATTAGAAAACTCGCCGTAAGCGGCTCGTTTTCTAACTTGGACGCGAGTTACGACGTGAGAAAGTCAGGGTCACAAGAGATATGACCGGGGCATGCAACTAAGCATGATTAGATAACACCGAGGTGTTAAATAGAAATGTAGTTTAAGTTTTTATGCATTATTATTCAATGTTTTGAACAATAAACATCCTGTACGAATTTTTTGTGTTTTTAAAAATTCTTTTCAAAGAGTAGCAAACAAAAGTGGCGCAGTCGGTAGGATTCCCGAAATTGTCCGTATCGAACGAGCAATTTTTGTATTAACAATTAATCGGGAATTCGAACAAAAATTCGGGAGTGCAGATTCAAACGAATATTGGACAACCCACTACCCGAGGTGTTCCGCACGCTCTACGAGAAGAGAGGCCAAAGAATCGTACATTCCTGGGAAAGAACTACATCGTCTGACCCAAGAAACCTGATGGAGGACCAAATCGCCAAAACCAGCTTAGAATTAGGAAGTCCTGGGAGAAGAACCGAATCGTCCGAACCTATAGGCAACTAGATTAAGAAAAAAGATAAACAACAGAAAGAAAACGCAAACCAGAGAATGAAAACCAAGATTTATTTACTGTAAGTGCTCATTGCCTTAATTATTAACCTCCAGTAAAATTCCTATACCTTGTAGCTATAATTTTAGTTTCACAAGTTTACTAAAATTCGCGTGCTCTAAAATCATGTCTTATGAAATTAGTTTTTTAATATACTATTATTATTTCAACAATATTTGTTTATTTTAACCTTATACGTATTTCGACATGTTTACATGCCATTGTCAAGGTTATATTAAAAAGTAAACAGTAAGTGTTGTTATAGCAATAGAACTTGGCGACTTGATCTTGGTAATCGTCTGCAGATGACTTGATTTCTTATTTCAAAATGTCCAATAGAGGTGAATTTAAGAGATCAATTTGCTCATACATTGACGGTACAGTTTTTAAACGTTTGTAAATTTCGAAAGCTTCTAGTATATCTAATATGTAGGTTTTCTATAAACTGAGTACTCAAATTTATTAGTTGAATTAATTTTTATGTTTAAATCTAAAAAGTAATTGGATTTATTTTGTTCAGTTTCAAGTGTAAATTTTATGTTTAAATGCAAGCTGTTAATAAAAATTTTAATTAATTCAAATGAACTATGTAAACATGCTAAATGTCATCAACATAACAAAACCAAAATATAACTTTCTCAGATTGATTTAATTCGAATATTTGATTTTCTAGATTTTCCATAAATATATTAGTTAAAAGAGGTGAAATTGGACTTCCCATGGGTAAACCATCTTTTCGGAAATAAATTTTATTATTAAAAGTAAAATAATTTTGATTAGTGTACATTTCAAATAATCGAATAACCTCAGACCGTTTTATTAATTCAACATTTTTGTTAATAAGAATATTATTTAATAAAGGAATACACTCCGAGCAGGTATTTGGGAAAACATTAGTAACATTAAAACTAACTAGCTTGCGTTGTGGTGGTAAATGTAAGTTAGATAAGTATTGATTAATTCGGAAGAATTTTTAACTGAATATTTTGGTTTATAATCAAAACTACAGCGTGTTTGAAAATCTCTTTACATATGCCGTTGTGCAAAAACAGTAGACGCTTTTTGATATTGGCATACGGCATTTTGTGCTATACATTCTTCCATTTAAAACAAAAACAAAGTTTATTTCGATATTTTTATTAACAACAAAGTTACAGGTAAAACGATTTACAAATACCCTTTATATTATTTAGTATTTTTGCTAGCGTGTGGTTGGGTGCGTGTATGTACGATACCACTGGTCTAATGGGCATGTTGGGTTTGTGTACGTTTAATAAATCGTACAGTTTTGGTGGTTGTGGATTTGGATTTATTATTTGTCTTTTTTGATAATCTGTTAAACAAACTTGGCAATTTTCTAATGTTTGTTTTCTGTCATACCATAACAACACGACTAAATCTTGCGTTTCGGAAAGATTTACACTATAACACGGTTGCGGGCTCTTAAATATCGGCTCAGTTTATTGATTGTTTTTAATGAAACTTGAAATTGCTGTCAGTTCTGTTGGTATAATTTGTTTTTTTCTGGATATTTTCATTCTATTGGGTCAGAAATGTGTATTTATCGCGCTGACAACAAACAAATGTATAGCAAGAGAAATTCCGCTATTCATCGCTTACAAATTGGGATCTGGATTAGGTTTCGCTTACTATTTCAAAGTGTTTACTACAAAATTGTTTACTACAAATTCTAGATGCTTCTGTAGGAACTACACCTTTATTGACGCATTCATTATCATTTCCTATATCACGAGGAAGCTTAGATATTTATTATTTTGTGGGTTGTAGGGTAAAGCTTGCCGAATCGAAGTAATGCACATTAATTGTCATTACATCTCTGATTTATATGAATAAGAGCGAATTTAATTTTGGAATCGTGCAAATGTTCAACAACATTCTTATTGAGTTTATATTACTGCGAAAACGATTTTGGAAATCTCCATTAAGATACTTACCTGGAACTGAGGAGAAATGATAAGTTTAACTAACTGTTTTCCCGCTTTTTTCGATGAATTTTAAAGGGCTATTATAAGATTTTATTTTGAGGGATGTTTTTCCTGAAGATTTTAGGGGATTTTTCTTTTTTCGCATTTTTTTCACGGGGCTGTTTCTCAAAGCCTTTCTTTCGTTTTTTCCTGGGCTGCTTTTCTCGGCTTCTTTTGTTTTTTTTTCACGGATTTTTTTCGGAGAGCGGCTCTTATTCAGACCGACTCAGCGGAGGAAACATTCAAAGCGACAAGCGCCGGGTATGAAGGTACCAAAAAAGATTGGAGGGCGTAGCCTACGGGTTATGCTAGTTTCATTTTTTCAAGTGGATTTGAAAATAGTTGTGGTGCCATTATTTTGCCCTGATAACTAAAATCTAGTTCTTGCAACTAAAATTTTTAGTGGCTATGGCTACAAATAATTTTTTTAGTTCTAATTTGTAACAAAATTTGGTTGGACTATTTCTGTTACTGCAAGTAAAATGTCTTGCTGCTACAAAACATTTATGTTAGTAGTGATAGCACAGATCAATATTTATGAAAACATATTATATTAGTATGGTGTACCAAGTACGTTTTTATTCTGAACAAATAGCATTTGCTTCTCTTACCAATCTAATATTGTAAGCAGAACAAAACCAATTTGCTGGCATAACAAACTTTAATGCTTTGATGACTAATTTATGTAAGTTATTGGAGCAAAAGTTAGAGTTACAGGAACAGTACATATTAGTAAGATGCACTAACAATGATTTCATTAAGAACAAATTGTTTCTATTTCTCGAACTACTGAAATTAGTAAAAATAAGAAAACGAATTTTGCTGTAGTAACAAACAATAATACGTGTAATTACAAATTTATATTGGTAATGACAACAAATAATATTTAAACCATTTTATTCTGGAATTGCAAAATTACATAAGTTTTTTTTACTATGAAGAACTAAAAGACACATATAAGTTGCTATCCGGCAGTTTACATACTAAACATAATCTAAAAAATCTTTCACTTCAATGTGCTTTATCGTATTTGTATCTCTTACTTGGTACGCATAATAGTGCTCCTTAAAACCTAATATTTCTAAATTAGAGTACAAAAAACATATTTCATTGGAACTGTTAACAATAATCTTTTTTATCATACCAAAAAGAGGAAGTAAGTTAGCAGATCCTATAAAAAAAGCAGTTGATGAAGAATTGGCACAATACTTTAACTCGGCAATTTGAACCCATTTTACTGAAAATCCATCTAGAAATTTACTTGGTATTGTAGTTAAATCACCAGTCATGTCATTTTCCATCATAGCCCGAATAAGAACTAAAATCGGTAGCCGGTAGCACCTACTATTATATCATCTCTGAAACCTTTAGATGACATTAGTCTAACACAGAATTTTAGTTTATAGTGCATCAATAAAGCATCCATTGAACTGAAAGTTTTAACCCAAACGTAACAACTAGGCATTTTAACAAATATCGAAATACCGACGAGTAAAAAATATATTAAAGTAGGTATGAGTATATAATATACAAAATTTTGCAAAAAATAAATGTTGCATAAGAAACAATGATATAATAGGTATACAACCATAGATGAATTATGTTCTTGGTAGCGATGCTACTATGGAATTGACCGCTATATAAGATTTATCAAAGTCCATTTTTATGTTGTACAGACCCCACTGCAACACCATTCAGACCTGCTCTGCTTCCAGTGGGTATTTTGTGTGTAAAGCGTAAATCCCTTGGAAACAGAGATTCACAGCGCTTAAGTCTGTAGAAACTTCAAATAAAACGTCATCAACTACTACATAAGCAGCAATGATATGTTGTCCAGTTCCCCCACAAAGACTGGTGTAGGTTGTTAAAGTTAAACCAAAATTTTTTAATTTTGATCTTCTTGCCTCTAAGGTATTATGTAGTTCTCCGACTGCCTGTTAAATATAATAAAACAACATTAGATAATGTATAAATATTTCAATTGGTACACTTGAAAACTATATTTAATAATAAAAAAATAATTTATTTAAAATAATCCATAAACTTATAAGTATATCATAAAAAATTAAGAGTTTTATAAAAAATAAAAGTATAAAGTTTAAAAAAATGATGAATAATCAAGTACTCATATCATTATGTAAGCAGATCTCATGTAAAAACCACCCAATTGTTTTTATTAAACGAAATAAATAAAAAATTTTAAACTAGAAACTGAGATTTTGACGAAAATACATGTTTTGGATCTCCAAGAACCCAAAAAAATTGTTTATACAAAATGTCTGTTTGTCTGTGGGTGGGTATATGCGCTTCATATCTCAGGAACAGCTGCACCAAAAATAATTTTTGGGCACCAACTTTTGGTTACCAAAAGTATACTTGGGCGCAGTTACTGACCAGGTTAGTTGTTTTTATCGATTTTTTCTTTTTAATTTGGAGCTCAAAATTTGGTGCTTAAATCACTATTTTTTATGCTCCATTAAATACAAGCCTATTTATTTATTATTCCATCATAAATTGAGATATTTAATTCAAATTTTGTACAGATGTTTTACTATTATTATTGTCTAATATTAAATAGGACATGTATGGACACGTTAAGTTCACTATTTTAGTAAAGCTAGTAAGTAAAGCATTTTATACGCCGAATAGGAGGAATTTGTCGCAGTTAAGCTGCTGAATAGGAGGAATTCGTTGACGGCTGAAACACATGTTCCGGATTTCGGGCTGTGGTATTGCACAACATTATAAAATTTATGGTAATTGCAATGTTTAAAGCTAGAAGCTTTGTTAAACTAGTATTTCTTTCTCATTACATGGTGAAAATAGGAAACCCTACCGATTCAAAAAGATTAGGATAATGTACATTAAACTCCAGAATTTCCATAGAGGGTGATTATACTGGCTATTTTCTGAAATATATGCTTAGCTATTCACTTTTGTCCGAGATTTTAAACTTATGTTGAATTTATGTGGAAGTTTCGGGGTATTCCAGCAATATTTCATTAAATTTATAACAAAACTTCATGCAAATACTGCACTATCATATCAATAAATAAATCACACTTACCGTAAAATGTTTCTATCAAATCCTCCAGTCCCCAATCTTGTAATAAACTACTCACTTCCATAATTATGACTTAACAGAATTGATATAATAACACCACAAAAAAACTAAGAGCATCAAAGATTATTAGCTCTTACTTCTCCAATGAATGAAAACGGTATGTTTGCAACTCGAAAGGCGCCTGTTTCACCCGCGGATTTCTGTTAAATTTACTTAATTGTAATTTGATACTAATGTTATTTCCCGCGTCGCAATATGAGGTATTTGCTGATTAAGCAGTTGAACGTTAAAGATACGCTTATTGCAACAAATATGAAAGTTTAGAGCAACAAAGAAAATTTGCCAACTCAATACATTCAAGATTAGTAACTTTGATAAGTTTGATTTACTTGTCACTACACACCGAATGTGTTTTTCTAACATACATGAACGTTTATGGCAACAGATAAAATTTGTTGGATTCAGTTATTGAGCATTAGTAACTATGAGAAGTTACAGTTTACTTGTCACTACACACTGAATGTGTTGGGAATGATAATAATATTGTTCTTTCGTTATTGGAACAAAATGACTTAGTTAAAATAACTAACTTTTGTCAACTAATAATTGTGTGACATTCCAAATAATACGCAATCTTTCTAGCAACACTTGCATTGGTTGCGTATGCCAAAATTTGGTAAGGAGAACTAAAATTTTCCAACAAATAACGGTTTTGTTGTTAATACCAAATCATTTTTTAGAGTGTAGATACTGAGGATTGAGAAACTATTCCCTCTTTAGCAATTTGCGTTGCTTCCTTCTTGGTATCTGCATAGTGCACAGGAAGAGTTTCTTATTGTTTTTTCCTAATCAATAGTACCTATTTCAAGAATTCTTCGCAAAAGTGCAGAAAAATTACGGCGATCGGAACGTTTTCTTGCTAGTCATTTTGAGCATTGATTTGATGGCTGGTAATTTAATTATGAAAAATAATATCACATCGATCCCAAAAGACTTCAATCGTAGTTTTTGATCACATATTGTAAAATTTTCATTAAAGTTAAATATGAGACTATGTATTTTAGGAACCCATTATGTTTTCATTTCAGCTAACAAAAATTGAGTCGTTTAGTACATATGAAAACAAAGTATATCGCCATATTGTCTTTTCCATCCAATAAAAATTCGAGTTCGATGCCGTAGAAGTGTAGAGGACCCTTGGATAAATAAAACAATATAAAAGGTGTATCCATTGACTCAGCCTGTAAAACTCTTTTAATATTTTATGTTCATTAAAAAGGTCTAAAAGAGGAATCTGACGAAGGTTGGAAATTTTCAGCGTTTTTCTATTTAATTTAGGTGATATAAAACTGATAAATTAATAAAGTTGTTGGTAAACCTTAAAACTTTCTTAAAGATGGAAGTTGGGTATAAAAATACAAATGTTATTGGTATTAGTTACCCAATAAAGGTGCAACTAAAATTTAAAGAAATAGTAATAAACGCATGTAAAATCATGAAATTGCTCTTACTAATTAATTTTTGAAATTTTTGGAATTTATAATTTTACGTAAATTACCAATACCCGCAGTAATTACGTCTTGTGAAATCTCACTCTAATTTAATGTTTTCGTACTATTGGTACAGTAACAATTATTTTCCTGCTAGTTGACCACGTAATAAACAAACCATCATTAGTGCTTGTACTGATTTACTCACTAAGAAATAAATTACAACGGTAATTATAAAATTAATTGCACCTTAATCTCGTTTCTGTTACTCCTATATAAATATTAAACATGACGTATAGTGATAGTATTTTGTAGGTAGGGGAAATAGTAAGGGCAAAATACTCGTATTTTAACTGTATTGAAATATGAAGATGAGGAAAACGGTCCTTAATTTCCCATGTGGTTTGTATTAAAATGTGCCCGGTAATATACTAATTGATACGGGTTAATTGCTAAGAGCCATTTGGGCGCAGCGTTAATTTTTCATTATGTATTTTATGACTAAAAATAGATGCTTATCATAAACTTGCGGCACTTTAGTGTGTTTTAACGCGCTGTTTGTTTTGGAAGTCATTTCAGCTTTGTGGAATATAAATTATCGTAGCTGGTTTCATAAATTTTCAGCCACTTTTCCTTCACTACACTTGAAACTTCTTAAAATGCACTTGGGTAGTTTACAACTCTGGAATTTTATTTTTTTTCTTGCTGTGATTTATTTCGAACACGAACAATATGGTTAAGGCAATTTCATTATTGTGTTTTATTTTTAGCCACGATAAATTTTGGTTATCTTTTTAAAATAGAATTGTAGATGATTGTAACTCATTTTGAGGTGGATGAGCGACAAGGGCGGTATCGAAAAGGAAACCGCTTTCCGCTTTGCTAAGTGTTATTTCATGTCGCTTGCTTAATTTTATTTATTGTTTTTGTAAAGGTCCTTGTTGAACTGAAGTGGAAAGCAGATTAGGTACTGTATAAGTTTAACCTTATTTATAAATGCGTTTCGCCTGTTTCTCGTTTTTATTTCCGCCAACAATAGCGAGTGTTTACGAAAATATCCTACTATTTCGTTTTAACGCCCTCAAGAGGAAATTTTCGGTGCGTTTATTGCTTTATGAATTTGCGAGATCCCAAGAAAATATGTTGTTTTCTTGTGAACTAAACACCCACTAAATAGTTACTTAAATTCATGCGATTTGATTATTATTAGACTTAAAAAATAAATACTAGTCACTCTTTTAAGATTTTATAATTAGAATTTATTCAGATATTCCTAAAATGTATTGCTTAAAAGTTAAGAGTGATTGAAATACAAATTACATCGGAAAAGAAGGAAACAAATTATTCTCCGGTTTTAAGTTGGCTTTGTAGCACTTTTTCTTTTGCCAACTAAATTTGAAGTTGATCACTTCATGGGAAATGCAAATAAATGCAAATAACCAACTAAGGCGTATTCCAAATTCCCTCTTGTACACTTTCAATGGAAGCTTATAGTGGGGAGTCATTACAATCGTATTTTGTGATAATATTAAACATTTTTTCAACAATGAGTATCTGTATATAAAATACTTAATTACTTTAACAATATCTATTTATTTTAACCTTATACGTATTTCGGCATGTTTACATGCCATTGTCAAAGGTTATATGAAAAAGTAAACAGTTAGTGTTGTTATAGCAATAGAACTTGGTGACTTATCTTGGTAATCGTCTGCAGATGACTTGATTTCTCATTCCAAAACGTCCAGTAGAGGAGAATTTAAGAGATCAATTTGCTCATTCATTAACGGTACAGTTTTTAAATGTTTGTCAATTTCAAAAGCTTCTAGTATATCTAATTTACGTTTATCATCACAAAAGTGTAAACATTTTATGGTGTTATTAGATGTCATTGAATGATTTTGTTCTAGAAAGTGTTTAGCGTAATTGGATTTATGTGGGTGTTTGTATTTGTAACAAGGTACGTGTTCTTTATACCTAATATCAAAATTTCTAATTGTCTGGCCTATATAAACCGAATTACAATGTGAACAATTTAATTTGTAAATGCCTGGTTTTAGCAAATCGTCTGTTTTTGATTTTGCATTAAACAAAGTGTTTAAGATGGTCCTAGTTGTTTTAAAGCTTACTTTATATTTATTTGTTTTGTTTATAATTTTAGCAATTTTTTCTGATTTGTCACCAAAATATGGGATCGAAGCATATTTAATTGTATCGATAATTGTATCGAACGAAGTTAGAGTATTTGGATAAATTTTTTGAATGGCTAATTTATAATCTTTTTCTTTAATTAATGTATCAATAAGTTTAGTATTATAATCGTTACTTATGCAATTTGTTTAATAATTGAAATTTCTCTATTATAATTAATTTCATCTAAAGGGATCGTCAAATCTCTATGTATCAGGGACCTGTATGCTGCTTATTTATGTGTTTTATGGTGACAAGAATCGTGTGGTATTGTAATGTCTGTTTGTGTAGGTTTTCTATAAATTGAGTACTCAAATTTATTAGTTGAATTAATTTTTGTTTAAATCTAAAAAGTTAATGGACTTAGTTTGTTCAGTTTCTAGTGTAAATTTTATGTTTGGGTGCAAGCTGTTAATAAAAACTAAAAATTCATTAATTAAAAAACTTTCTCAGATTGATTTGATTCGAATATTTGATCTTCTAGATTTTCCATAAATATGTTAGCTAAAAGAGGTGAAATTGGACTTCCCATGGGTAAACCATCGTTTTGGTAATAAATTTTATTATTAAAAGTAAAATAATTTTGATTGGTGCAAAGTTCAAATAATTGAATCAACGCAGTCCGTTTTATTAACTCAACATTTTTGTTAATAAGAATATTACTTAACAAAGGAATACACTCTTGAGGAGGTATTTGGGAAAACATATTAGTAACATCAAAACTAACTAGCTTGCTTTGTGGTGGTAAATGTAAGTTAGACAACTTTTTGATTAATTCGGAAGAATTTTTAACTGAATATTTTGGTTTATAATCAAAACTGGTAACTATATTATTTAGTATTTTTGCTTTGGGCATGTTGGGTTTGTGTATTTTTAATAAACCGTATAGTTTTGGTGGTTGTCGATTTGGATTTATTATTTGTCTTTTTTGATAATCTGTTAAAGAAACCTGGCAATTTTCTAATGTTTGTTTTAATTATTCTTTTTGATAATTTTTGGTAGGATTAGTAGTTAAAGTTTTTAAGTTTGAATTGGTTATGAAATCATTAATTTTTTTGTAAGTAAATGTCATTGGGTAATATAACTAATGTGTTTCCTTTATCTGCCTTGACAGAAATCAGATTACTGAAATTTTTTCTTTAATCGATTTAAGTAATAAATTATATTGATTATTTATTTTTTTCTATAGCAACTGTTAAAACGTGCTATTATTAACTAAAATTAAGGGAAAAGTAGCACTTTACCATCAAGGGTAGATAAAGTAGTACTTTAACAGCAAGGATAGATAAAGTATTTTATTTTTTGGTTTATTCTACAGCAACCAAAAAGTTATTAAAGCCACCTACTCATTTTTTCGTGAAACTGTTTTTTTCCTGACACTTTTAAATTAAATTTATCATTGATTTTTCTTCATTTTTTGGTCTTCTTTATCAATTGCTATAGAAAAAAATGTTGTATTCCACACGACGATAAAATTTCATTATCTTCTCGATGCTTATTAGCGTCTCGGTTGACGCCTCGACGCTAAAATGCTCTCGAAGATAAAGTGCAATTTTATTATCTTGTACAATAAATAACTATTATTTTTTGATTTATTGGTATTGATTGACATCTCTTTTAATAAATTAGCAATTTGAAATTTTGCATATAGGAAATGCCTTTCTTTAAGAATCAGTTCAGAATTGACTGCTAAAATTTCTTTAATATTATTTGGTAAAATTTGGAAAAGGGGCAAACTTAAAACCCTTATTTAGGAATTTTATCTGTTAGTCATTGAAATCTGTGTTTGATAAATTTAGAAAACGAGGATGAAAATTTATTATTGTGTCAGGTTTTGTGTGTGATTGAAGTGCACGTGTGTGTTGTTCTAATCTCGAAAGTTTATTTTTCTGTATTGTGTATTTTTTAAATTTTATTCTACTAACTAATTCTCTAATGTCATTGTCAAATACGTCCAACTCAATTGGATGTAATTTGTGAATGAGTTCTGTGTAAAGTACCTTTAAATAAATGTGCAAATTGTCTCTATTTCTAAACCATCTTTTTGATTCTTCTTTCAACCATCTTTGTTTAGCATTTCTGATTATCTTCTCAGTTATGCTGTTCTTGGTTTCGTAGAG
Source organism: Ctenicera cuprea (assembly GCA_958336395.1). Classification (NCBI taxonomy): domain Eukaryota; kingdom Metazoa; phylum Arthropoda; class Insecta; order Coleoptera; family Elateridae; genus Ctenicera; species Ctenicera cuprea. Next base: position 69,075,378 of record OY284486.1, on the reverse strand, counting down.
ATATTAATGTAGTTTGGAATGAGCTTCTTTTTCTGACATTGTTGATTAAACCAAACGTTCTGTGTTGCTACACCATGTTCGATCATGATCTTCTTGTACATTTTAGCTTGTTCCTCTAACGAAGATGACATCACTTTATTTATCAATTCCAGCTTTACTTCGCTAAAGTCCATATTTAATGAGTATCTGTATATAAAATACTTAATTACTTTAACAATATCTATTTATTTTAACCTTATACGTATTTCGGCATGTTTACATGCCATTGTCAAAGGTTATATGAAAAAGTAAACAGTTAGTGTTGTTATAGCAATAGAACTTTGTGACTTATCTTGGTAATCGTCTGCAGATGACTTGATTTCTCATTCCAAAACGTCCAGTAGAGGAGAATTTAAGAGATCAATTTGCTCATTCATTAACGTTACAGTTTTTAAATGTTTGTGAATTTCAAAAGCTTCTAGTATATCTAATTTACGTTTATCATCACAAAAGTGTAAACATTTTATGGTGTTATCAGACGATTTGCTAAAACCAGGCATTTACAAATTAAATTGTTCACATTGTAATTCAGTTTATACAGGCCAGACAATTAGAAATTTTGATATTAGGTATAAAGAACACGTACGTTGTTACAAATACAAACACCCACATAAATCCAATTACGCTAAACACTTACTAGAACAAAATCATTCAATGACATCTAATAACACCATAAAATGTTTACACTTTTGTGATGATAAACGTAAATTAGATATACTAGAAGCTTTTGAAATTCACAAACATTTAAAAACTGTACCGTTAATGAATGAGCAAATCGATCTCTTAAATTCTTCTCTACTGGACATTTTGGAATAAGAAATCAAGTCATCTGCAGACGATTACCAAGATAAGTCACAAAGTTCTATTGCTATAACAACACTAACTGTTTACTTTTTCATATAACCTTTGGCACTGGCATGTAAACATGCCGAAATACGTATAAGGTTAAAATAAATAGATATTGTTAAAGTAATTAAGTATTTTATATACAGATACTCATTAAATATGGACTTTAACGAAGTAAAGCTGGAAGTTATAAATACATTTCTTTAACAGTTTATACCACAAGTTGATTAAATAAAATAGTTTATAACTATCGAAAACGTGTTGCATAGCAACTCGTATTTGTCGCGCTCAAAAACATTGTATTCCTGCTATCCAGGAAGTGTGAACAGTTTACACCGATTATTTTTTATTTTATGGGTGGTATATGATCGTTTAATTCCACGAATAATAACGAACTGCCAATGATTATTTTTAAGTAACAAATAAAACACATGATAGTTTGCTTAAATTTATACGCAATAAAATTTTCTTCAATAAAACAAACACGATTTGCTATTCAGAAAATTTGAATAATTTATTTCAATTATTTTTTAATTTACGAGTAGTATAAGATTAGATTATTTCAGGAATAATATATCGACTAGTTAAACTTATTTTATTTTCAAGCTAACAAATATAATATCTAAATAGTTTGCATAAATGCAATACAATTTTATCTTCAAACAATTTTCTTAAACTAAGCAAACATGATTTGCTATTCAGGAAGTTTGATTATTTTAAATTTACAAATGATTTACGATTGGATTATTTCACGAATACTACATCGAACAATCAATTTATTTTATTTTTAAAACGTCCAAAAAACGAACAAAACAGTGGTATCGACATAGGTGTAAAAAATAATCGAGTTAAACCTGCGGCGTAGTAATTGGTGGACATTTTCAGAGGCTATTTCTAAACTGGTGTTTGGATGACTTGAAATTGGAAAAGAGATAAAACTAAATAAATTAATAATTAATAAATTAATAAGTAATAAATTAATAAATCTTTTATTTGTTTCCAGTCAAAAAACTAGTGTTAGACACCAAGGACGGTTAACGAAGTTATGGCTGCTTTCGGTCTCGAAATTTTTTACATAATTAGAAATCAGTCGTGTTTTTTATTATACTAAAGGTTGTAATGATTACCTTTGCGAAATTCTTTATGTTATGTGCCGCGCTGCTTGGTCATCTCTCTGCAAAAGCGGTTCGTGACTGAGGAGCAGGCGCTTTTTATTTGGAATGAATTTATTTCAGCAAAATTCATATGTTTGGCTTAGAATCAAACCCAAGTTTTGTTTTTAGCACACTACAAAGAACTAATAAAAAAAACATGCTAGCTTGTTGCAATGATTTGTTTCTAACAGCCGTTGCAGTTTTTTAATATTATTTATGTGCCAATATGCGTCGGGATCAGAGATATTGAGCTTTTTTAAGCATACTGGGACAGCAATAATGTTAAAAAAACAGCAATGGCTATTAGAAACAAATAATTGCATGAATTTTACCGGAATCTATTTATTCCAAAGAAATAAATGGGGATTTGGTGATTTAACATAAAAATATAAAAAAAAAGCTATTTTTAATTTATTAGTATTTTTGCCCCAAACTTTGCACATGGCATTAGAATTAGATTGTTAACACTGTTTGATATTTTACAAATAAAGCGATTTTTCGCCAATGTATTAAATTTTTTTGAATTTCGCGCTAAACCTGAAGTCACGTGACCTATGTCTAAATCAATTTTTAGCTTATCTGAGATGCATAAGCAATTCCAAAAATAAGTTTTTCCCATATGTTGCGAACATTTTGCCAATGCCTGTGTAATAGACTTGTGAAGTCTTCGCGAAAAAGTTGAGACATTGAGAAGGGATTCGGATTTAATATATAGATAGAAGATAGATAGGCCTTGTTCTCTTTTGTTTTTAACACACTGTTTTAGGGTCTCGTAATATTTAAGTAAGATGTGGTCTCAACCATTCTTTATTTTTTTCGGCGTTATTAACATTGTCCTCTGCGGTTTCATCCGAGTGCGATTATCACACTTCTGACTGGTCTTGCTGCGTTACGGTGTCTGAATTGCAAAGTGTATACAAACACATGCAGGCACAACATATTAGTTTATTAGGTTGGAAAACTTGAGCCTTTGAGGCTGTGAGTAAATGCCAACATAAATGTTTCGTTGACTGCCACAGCTACCCCATTAATTGATGTTAATTTGTAGAAATAATCTGAGTTAGGCTAGCTTTACTTAAATGTACAAGTTTTAGAATTCTATAACAGAAACTAAATATCGAATAACTCAGTCCCTTTTCGCACCCTCATTTTTCAAGAGGACTTAGCAAAATCTAAAAAACTCAAGAGCCCCTGCGTACGCGTAAAAGCACTTGAAATTTTTCTGAATTGGGGTGAGAGTTTCCGTGCTTTGAAGTTTTTCTGCAGCCAAGTTTTTTCCAGTGCGTTTTTCCAACTCACATATTTGTTTTTGTGTTATTGTTTTAAGTATATTTTAGAAAGTTACTTGCCTACCTTAATTATAAATATCACATTCCATTGTTGGGGTGACTCTGACTAGTACACCCATTAGATATTCATCTGCAGGGACAACTCCTTATTAAAGAAGGAACGCGAGGGTTTAAGTTAGGGAAGAATGTAGTAGGTACTTGAGAGGGCGAGCACGCGGCTAAACCGGGCAGCTTCTATAAGGGTAAACACCGAATCAATAGACTCCTAAATACGGAACTCTCTAAACCCCATCTGATTTAAAAAGTTCCTAGTTTTCCGGGGATGAAACAATGCCTGCACATCTTCCTGTAATCACGCTTTTCGTGGCTATTGTAATAATAACTCGGCAGAGAAGGCACTTAAGATTTTCGGAGTGGAAATTTTGTTGGTTTACGTGAGGTGGCACGCTAATTTGGGCGTTTTTGTTGAGAGATACCCAAAAGGTGTTTGCATTACAGAAGGAGATTTTCTTTCTGCGTTATTAAAAATTACTCAAATCGATTTTGAGGTTGCTGTATTGCGTGCAAGTTCAGAAATGCTTTCTCGCTTTGCCAGCTATCATTCATCATAGTTAAACTGCGGTAACGACAGTAATAAATGAAACAAGATAAATTATGCTGTTTAATCCACAATTAAATAGCTTTCATTGCCGAAAATAACATTAACGACGTATAGCGTACCGAAAGATAAAATATGAAAGCCCATTCATCGTGTTATACATACATTACAAAATTCTGAACCACTTTTCATGCGTAAGACATAAATATTGTATGCTGATGGTTAAGAGATTGCTCTTCGTTCCTACCCAATTTTAAGCAAAACTTTCTGGATGAATTTCTAATTTTAAAGAAAATGTAGTAAAGTAAAGGTAAACTTTTTAACCTTTTTTAAGTTGTACCTCTATTGTTGATTTGATGATATAATAAAAGTCTTCTTGCTATCTGAGACACTATCGGTAAATTTTGTTTCGAAATTGATATTTTAAGTTATTAATTTAAGTTTCGAGTTCAAAGGTATTAAGTAATTGTTTAAAAAAGCTTATATGTTTTTGTTTGGAAGTGCGTGGACGGTTTTGTGTATCTCCGAAAAATGATTTGAAATGATACGCTAGATTATGATAAAAACCCGATATGAAAAAATATATTAATCATGCTATCACGGGCAAGACTAAGTGTTAAATAATAAACCTAGGTTGGGAGATTGCTGCAGAGGTTAACGCTAATGCTGCACGTTCTCGGACACGGGTATACAAAGGGGGGCGGTGACAGCATTGTTCAAAAGTTCTGGGTCTTGGGGTAATTGGGAGACCCGTGTATAACCGAATAAGCTGATCCGAAGTAAGTGGGTTGGGGAAAGACCATAATGTAACAATGATCTTTTTAAAAAACGATTAAAGATTTTTTTAATATGAAAATGTCTTGTGATCGTGAAAGAAAAGTTTAATAATGAAATACATCGTTTGAACCCAAAACATGGTTTTTGTAAAATGTTTGTCTGTGTGTACGGCGATTCTATGACGCATTCAAATCTCAGGAATTACTACTACTACTAATATACCGCTATAAACTGCTCTACAGCTGCCCAGTTGAAGTGAAAACAGGAAACACGAGGTCCCGTAGTCAATTGCGAACTCTCTTCTATCAGAAAAGAAGTGAGAAAATTCTTTGACGGGACCAAAAGGTCTGGAGAGTGGGAGCGATACAAAAACGCCTTTCCAAAATACAATGCAGTTCCGAAGAAACCCAAACGCTCCTCATGGCAGAGGTATTGCAAAAGGATGGAAAAAATTTCCGAATGTAGAAGACCTCAAAAAACGCTGGAAAAACATGGCGTGAGTCGACTCGGATCGCTTAAGAATCCTCAGGGAGGGCATACGGCAGAGGGGAGAAAATTCTTGAACTGTTGTTCGGGGCTTATTTCGCGTAATGTCTGAATCTTTCAATTATAGAGACAAACACCAGTCAATACACTGTTATACCACCATATAGAAGGTCGACAAAGGAAGACTGGCTCTGCGCCAACAAGGCCATCAACGTAAGTAACATTGCATGGACTATGGACAGTTTCGAACCATACAAATCAGCGGCATTTGACGGAATCTTCTGCACTTTTACAGTAGAATATGAAATAACTGTCGTTGCTGCAATGCTCGCTCTATAGAACTAGCCTAGCAATTGGATATGCGCCTCACATCTAGACGCCATCATACGTGGAAAGACAGTGCTCCAGAGGAGATTAACGGTTCATCCATCAGCGTTCTCTATTATCGACTTTATAACAAAACGAACATACATACAGAATTGGAGAAGTCTAAGTGTGCGGGGACAGAATATAGTGGGAGGTATGAACGTTAAATACGTGGGAGTGACACTTGAGGCTAACCATTCATTTTGGTGTAGAAAGCTTAACTAACAACGGGGCTATCGCTTTTTAGACAGGAAGACGCATGTTTAAAAAAGCGAGAAAGCTAGGGGCTAAAACCCTCTATGGTGCACTAGCTATACACGAAAGTGGTACTAGCAGTGGTTACTTATAGGTCATTTAACTGGTGACATGAAGTCAAAATCAAGCCAAATATGATTAAATTATGTAAACTACAATAACTAGCAATAAGCTGCACTGGGAACTACAAAGAAACGCTATCTTCGCTACATTTAGTAGGGGCGTTCAAGGCATTTCCTGCGCCTTACAAGCTCACAACAAACCAACTTTAGAGAAAACTCTGGAGAGAAGGTCATCAAACAGACATATTAGAAAAACTAGAAAAATAACGCATTCTTAATTTGCAGTCATATAAAATAGCAACTTCTCACTGCTTCGATAAACCTTGTAGAGGAGGGCTGAAAGGGAAAGGCTGGGGAATGAACGAGCTATTACAAAATGGTATGCTATACCAATGGCTCTAAAATGGAAGATGCAATTAGAGCACGTGATCTTGAAGTTGGTACAGGGAACGAAATTAGCATAAGCCTTGGCAGATTTGCTACTGTTTTCCAATCAGAACTGATAGTGAAGCAGCATTAAACGTGTTTTTGGCAGTTGACATTAAAGTAAGTGTCTTAAGGGATTGCCTAGAATCCATGTAAGGGTTGGCAGCTCACAACACCATTACGCTGGGTGTGTTCCCGGACATCAGGGCAGATTCGGAAATGAGAAGGCAAGACAGACTCATTTTTATGGAGGAACAGAACATATTCTAACAGGCCCGGAACAGAGGAAAACAAGTTTCAGAAACGTTTAGATATATATTGATCGTATAAAATTTGGTATCGTAGTAGATCTAGGAGAGAAAAATTAAGAAGTATTATAATTTATTATAATACAATATATAATTCTATTCAAAATAGTAGAAAATGCAAAAACTGAAGAATAAAAAATATGGTATTCAACAACTAGCAATGCGTTTTTGAAGTTTTCACCAAGACACTTATTTTCATGTAATGCCCTCCATGAATTTGGTGATAAATTGGCTGTATCGTATGTGGTTGTCTTCAACTCCGAAAATTTTGTACCAAACAGTCAAAAAATATTTTTTTTGGTGGAAAATGATGTTTTTGTCACAAAATGTTGTACGTTTCTAAACACAGTAAGACACAGTAAGCCCACAGTTTTTACGCTTTAGCTATCCGCTGCAGTAATAGGAGTAGTTTTGGTACAACATGCAGGTGTGCTTCTGCTGCCGTTTGTCGCTGCGTTTTGTGCTTCCCACGACGGGCGTTAGCACGTAATACGATGATACAAAACTACTGTTATGATAAGTATAGAAAAGTCCAAGCGAAGTGCTTCGCTTATTTTTTGTTCTTTCTTCGTAAAAGAGAACTTTAGAATTCTAACTACATTGTTGCACGTTAATTTCATGAAAGGTATTTGTTAAATTATTGCATATTAAATCTAAATCTGCTATGTTGATTTAGAATTACATGAACTAGTATTGTCTGTTTTCATTTATACAGTCCATGTATAATAAATAATATCAACACTAACACCTACCTTTAATGCATTTCAATGAATAACTAATATACTTCAACGCTGTTCAGAGCAGGTTTGTTTGTACCGGTGAATTATAAATTATGCGAGTACCTACGTCTTTGTGTTTGTGATTCTAACAAGCTATAGAGAAATTCTGCTTTACGTTAGTATGCAGGTATGAAATGTCTAATACCCACACTAGATTATTTTTTTAAGACGAGTAAATTAGAATAGAAGACGACAAATAATGAATATCAAAAATAGTATTTTAAAACATTGTGAACATACTGTTTCTGAGATATCATTGTTTGTAAATTTTGATAGCATATTAAATTCGGTTAGGTAAAAAGACATGTCGCAACTTTAAGTGGCAAGGGACTCCCACTACGAGAACCCACACATTTACGAGGGCATTATATAAAAACCACTTTTTTTTTGTAGAGTGGACTGTTATAATATGCCACGGAAATTTGTTTCTATGGTGTCCACTGTTTTTTTTTGAATTATTGGAATATAATCTGCCAATGTCATTTCTAACATAGAGGATAAAGTATGTAGCTCACGGCTGTTTATTTGAAAAGCTGAAGGTGCACTTGAGTTTATCAGCTTCGGAATACTTGCTATTAAAGATACCGAGCCGCGTGCGGCAATTTTAATATAATAATTATTATATTTTACTCATAACGAAAGCATTACACAATATGTCGTAACATCAAAGGATGCTAACTGCTTTCAAGGTCCTGGGCCGTCGGCAGCACGAGATAGACCAAACATCACCTTCTCCGAAAAGCGGTCGCACTAATAACGTGCTCAACAAAAATCTTCTGCTGATGAAGGCCATTTACAGTTTACGGCGAAAAATCTCTGAAAAACCCTGAGAACAACTATGCCAGGAAAAACATTATTGGAGAAAACACCTGTCGACGAACATAATCTGAAAAAAGATTACGGCAAAGACCTGCTTTAGTAAAACCAAAACGAATTTCATTTGGAAAATATATAAAAATTACAAGATTTCTTTAAAGCGTATCGTATTTATTAGTTCCAAAACCAGTTAGAAACTCTCCATTATGGCACTCCCTCGGAAAAGAGGAAAAGTGCTAATTTTAAAGTTTAACTTATATTTTTCCCGTTTTTTTAAGGAATTGTTTCTGGGTTTATGATAGACAGTTTTATGACAGTTGGTTTTTCTAAAGATTTTACGAGGGTGTTTCTTAAAATTTTTCCCGGGGCTGCTCCTTTCGGGAATTTTTTCGGAAACCAACTCAGCGGAGAAAATTCGCAGCGGCACGGCGCGCGTTGGTTATGATGGTGCCAAAAAAATAATCGGGGGACGTACCTCACAGGTTCTGCTAGTTAATTATTATTAAACAAACACTTCTATTTGATAGTTTAGACAAATCTTAATATCCACAAATAAACGGCAAAGCTTACGACATACGTTTTTCAGTCATACTTTATTTACATTTATGTATGCCACTGCCTAAATACTGTCTGGCTAAAATTAAATTAATAATACCAAATTACTGAACAATTTAACTTAAACTAGGTGTTTAATGTTTAATGTAATAATAATTAAAGTTTTTAGTTGCCGCAAAAAAACCCTAATAATATTTCTGCAAAGAAAACAAAGTTATTTTATTTGTCGTAAGCAGCAGTGGCGGTTTCTCCATTGGGTCAAATGGTCATTGATCTCCCAATGAAATAAGAAAAAATAAATAATTACTTTTTGTTTGAGTATATAACATAGTATACACTGTAATATTTAAAAAATGCTTTATAGTTAACTTTTTTATGAGATTTCTATGCGAGAACGTTTATTAAAGAGCTGCTGCAGAATCTGAAACCTTTTGAATTTTTGAGTATTTCGCGCGCATTAAACGAATCTATGCGAGGGTTATTTGGCTGTCAGTCTCCAATTCAGCTATACGCCACCGAATAAAGCCGCGCGCCGGCTTAAAAGGCCTTCAAATGAATAAGGGTGAAATAGAAAGCTCATTGGGTTAAATTCATATTACACAAGCTAAAAGAGGATAGAAGTATCTGCGTATTAAAAACTCAGGGTCACGGATCCAGAACTTCCGAGAATTATGCTATCAGCTGTCCGTGGTAAGCGCATGCCAATAGCCGCTTAATTTGCGGGATTCGCACATACACGACGTAGTAGTGTGAAAACAGTTGTTGGTTGCGCAATCATAATTTAGTGGTGTTGTACGATGCAAAATAAGTGCCATGTAAGAAAATGCTTTCACTTGTTTCCACTGTCTGCTATTTTGTGATATTTCATTGTGTGATATTAACTGCAAACATTTAACAACTAAAATTCAAATACATTTTGTAATCGTAAACCACATTAAAAATTGTGTGCATTTTCACACACTGGCAATGTGGGTATCGATTTACAATAATTTTATTAGAGAATGCTTATCGAAAGTCTATTAAAGACTTTAATGAAAATGTTGATAAAAATAGATCATTTTGCCAACGTAAAGGATTAGTTTGAAATATAAGGCGGGTAAGAACAATTTTTTTCCAAAAAAATACTTTAAAATGCCTCCCAGTAGACCACACCATGAGCCGCCACTGGTAAGCAGGCATATTAACATACCTGTAAAGAAATGACAATTATGTTATTAGACAAAAACATTGTTAATTGTCTTATATAAATAAATCAAAGCTATTAAACTAATAGCTTCGGGGAGTCCACACTTACATCAAAACAATATAAACAAACATAAAACAAAAAAATATTTATTTTTTAGAGGGCGCAATTTTATAACATTTATAAACGTTTTAACCATTACTTTTAGGGTTTAATACTGCAAGGTTTTTATAAGTTCGTATCGGGATATCCATAAAATATTTGTCTCAACGAACTGTATATGAACTAACAAGAAATTTCCAGTTTCTTCTTCAAATAGGAATAATAAATTTCTTTCATAATCTTATTTCTTTCGAAACGAAGGCAAAAATTTCTTTCCAGATTCGAAATTAGGCCTGATACGAAGTAGCTTGCATTAGTCGCTATTGCGAGTGACTGTATTGATATTATAAATTCAGTTTGATTAAATTAAAGCTCCTGAAGCGGTAGAGAAACAGAAGCTCACGTAAGGGAGTTTGCGGTTCAATGTTCAATTGTTTTAATAGAATTTCGTGTTTTCAGTTATGAATTATAATGTACCTGCCAGCTGCTACGTTTTCCCATGTTATTTACTCCTCCGCTTTGTATTCATTTTCATTACGGAGAGTACGAACACCGTAGGTATTTCCTTATTTTGTTCGTCTAGAGAACTTTTCGTAATTGTGTTTACCGTGAAAGTCTTTCCTCAGATATTCAATTGTATTCCGAGGATACATTACAACAACTGCGGAGTTAAGACAAAGTTTTGTGATTTGAAAAGTTTCTTAAAATTTATAATTTCAAATAGTATGCAACAACATTTTTAACGCCACAGGTAACAATTAATTAAATTGTAAATAAATTCCTAACGTTTCGACTATAAGTTGGGAGTATTTACTTAGAAGGTGCTTTACGCTAAGTACATCTACAACCTCCTCTAGCAGAAGATTGAAGAGATTAATTTTAAACACACCCACGACAAAATAATCCCCATACGTAGCATTAACATATCGCACCCCCTCTCAACCAAACAGTACGTGTTCTAGACCGATTCTCTTGTCACAACCGCTGAAAGGGGTGCATGACAATACTGTAAATTAGGATCTTCTAGTTCGCAACTCGGTCGCTTTTCCTCCTCAACTAGATTCACATTATGTTTGTGGTATGGCAAGACAAAATGGAATTTAGCAGGTAATGACTAATGACACCCAAAGTTTTCAGATAATACATCGATTTTATAATTAAATTGTAGACATAACAATAAAAAAGTGCTTCATTTATTTTGATGTCAAATCAAGGAAAAACAAAAGGTAATCGAAGTTCATTAAATTCTGAAGCTTAATTTTCACGGAACTTGAATTTCGAAATTTCCTAACAAAGTAAACATCAGGACTGCTAAGCTCAGTACAAATCCTGAGAGTGTCCACCGTGCGTGACTTTCATCCGTAAAACGTGCTATGGTGTTCTTTCATAAATGTTTGCCCGTTAAAACCTGAAAAGCTCACCAATACTCTGTTTATAGGGAAGGCGTACGCAGCAAAAGTTAATGCTTCCCTGGGCGTTCTTCAAGACAACGTGACAAATACAAATTAGGTGCATTAGGAATGATATCTACGCCTTCAGTAGATTATTTAATACCATTAAAAGCTTTTACAGCAGCTATAAAACATAAAAGTACAGCTTCTTCGCTATTACGATTTATGATGTTAATATTCGTTCAGGATAAAACTGGAACGCGAACATTTTCATAATCGTTAATGCATTGTATTTTATGTTTCTTTGTCTTTAATGTAATACGCGAAGGTGCTGTTCATGAACAGAACACTTTTCTGTTAAATAAAATTTAGTTACGAAAAACCTTTGGTCGGTCGCCGGTCGGAATCGGAAAACTTTCTTTTAACTAAAAATTCTAAGAGAGTCGTATGAGAGCTAGGAGAGTTTATTTGTGCAGGCCAGCTGCCCATTTTCATTAGCAGAGCGCGGTGGTGTTTATTGCTTGCTGGAAGACAAAAAGATAAAACCAAAAAAGTCTCTATTGATTTAGTGTGACCTGGTGACCTGCAGGACATAACAGGAGCGTAGTAATATGTTATCCTCGGTTTATTGTCCATCAAACGCGATCCGGCCCGGGCTATAATTCAGGATAAAGGGCAAAATACGGCAGCGGATTATACACGCACATTCCTGTAATGTATGATGTACTACAGTATACCGTTAGACACGATCGTTCCCTCAGATCTTACGGATTACAAAGTGCTGCGGGAGGATTAAGCACAACTTGTATAGTTTATTACATTTCTGTTGAAACTGTATGATATATTTAACTACTACCACCTGCCAGAGAAACCTTGTTGCTGTCATGTAATACATATTTTATGATTATTATTGATCGGATTACAACCACGACGAAAGTCTTAAATCAGCTTAAGTTTAATATTATGCATCTTGTGTTAACATACTTATAATATGAATATGTATCAATTATAAGCCGAGCTTCTTGTTTTGTATTAATTCGCTGTTGTATTCTTGAAATCGGGAAAATTCATGCAACTTATGAGAACAAGAATATCTAATACGTTTAGTCTAGATAACAGTTTAATAGCACGTAAAGTTTGGTACAAATTTGGCGATACCAAACCCAGTTTGTATTACTTACTCCAATAGTTTGCAATTAATAACAAATTGTTTCTACGTGGATTTAAGTCTAAAGTGTCGGTTGTATCAACTTACGCTTTTTTCTCTTTCACTTTCTGACAATTGTATAAAATGACAGTGTGTCTAGAACCTTCCTTGTTATTTATTGTGCGGCAGACTAAATATTTATACAGGCGATAAAGTGACAGTAATATACTGCTTAGCAGTACCTAAATTATTAAAAACCAAGATCAAAATGTAAATGTGATATAATCGTTTGACATATTGTTCCGAAATCTTTTCGAGAATAATATGAAGTAAAATAGGAGAAACAAATAAAACAAAAAACTATAATTCTGCCCGGTTTATTTTACTAGAGAAAAAAAATTGAAAACATCTCGATCTGAACCTGGATTAAGAATGAAGGGTAAGAAAACTCACGGTAATTTAAGCCACAGAAAGCGGGCCTATCTTCCTACCTCCACAGCAGTTGCCTAACTTAGAAATCACCCAAGCCACCCAATTCTGTAAATGAACTTTAGGACGTCCGCGATTGGGGTGTTGCTGATAACGACCACGTCCTTTTCTTAAACAACCAGTCGGAGATTCTTTCTGGACAGTTGCGCACAGTACTTCTCTATTTTCGGCGAGGGTGTTGCATAAGCAGCCCTTGCCTGACGATAGCTTTGAATATTAGCCCACCTTCTTGTGAAGCCGTTTAAGGTTTCTTGATGTAGCATAGTGGTGAATATAGTTAGGGAGATAGGAGTTACCGGTTCCGACCCCCAAGAAAGTTGTTTAAAGGAAAATCTTGCAATCTTGTAAGCTTCCTCATTACCTTGCTTTCCATCGTGTCTTTTTACCCTAACGAGTAAAACGACATTGTCTCTGGAGATACCTTTGAAAAGCTTCTTAGCACTGTAGCACTACTCTCGAGTTCTGAGGTAATTTTACAATTACTCAAGGCCAATAAGGCAGCCGTACGATAGCTAAAGATAGCAATTCGTTGGTTCTTAGTTTGTCGTCCAAGTAGTGCATTGGAACCATGCATTATTCCCACTAGCTTTGCTTATAAAACAGTAGTGAGGTTATTTAACGGTATGTTTAATGAAAGTTCAGATTATTATCAAAGACAACTTCGGCTCCGGTTCCATGCCTAGTTTTGGATCCATCTATAAAGATGGATATATCTTAATACTAGGTTGTCTCACCATTCGTATTTATACTAAAGTGTCAATTATAGATAAACTGGCCAAAAAGGCAACTAACCACCGCACCAAGAAGAGGAATCGTTGTGACTGCCTCATCGACGATGCGGATATGCGTGCCCCACACCTTTTGGATCACAGCTCCCTAAAACGTAGCCTCAAGACAGCTCTTATTGATGATTCTTTCAGAAATAGGTTAAGAAGAGGAATGCATAGAATCGCTTCTAAAGCCGTTGTGGGGGTTTAACAAAATGTAATGTGTAATACTAAGACAGCCAATCGTTTCATACGTCTTTTAGTTTCGTTGTTGACTCCGAGCCACCAGATCAGTGCTCTATCAGATATCGTAAGCTTAGTCTATGCGGCAGTATACAGCCACAAGTTAACATTTCAGAGAATTTCAGGATTTGTCCAGCGAACGGTGACAATTGCAAAAGCCTATGTATGCATTTCCGGTGTTAGTCTGTAAGTGTCTCCCTAATTGAGCTGTTTGACAAAACTTATTCGCAAATATTTGACGTTGTCTAATACATAGTGGAAAGTACCCAATTAGCAGGTTGTACGTCATGGCCCAACTCTCGCTTTTTTTGTAAGTAGTACCACATCTGTCTTCGGGGGGTTGGTAGAGAGGAACCGTTACACCATTCTTCTATTATTATTTAAAGAGCTGCCTGCATTAAAGAGCCGAGCGTGTTCTCAAATTTCTTTGTGATGAGGATGGGAATATCATCCACATAGTCATTAGTGTAAAAACCAACATCATTGAAAGAGCGCAGAAGACTGTTTACCACTGTTTTACATAGCAGTAGGAACAGAACGACACCTTGCGGACAACTCTTCGTTACAACACCTCTTATGGAGTTGTCACCTATATTAGCCTGTACTGATGTCAGCGTGAGGAGTGTTTTATTAATTTACAGAGACTGTGCGTAATACCGTACCATGCGTAGACTAGTGATAATACTATTGAAAGAGGTCTTATCAAAGGTCTTTTTATGTCGATCGAAACTCCTACAGTATACATTTATTAGTCTAACGATCTCTCTATTCGATTTGACACCATGTACTGCGGATTTTGTTAGATCTCCCAGGGATGTAAGCGTTGTTGATTGATGAAGTAGGCGTGAGACCAGCACCTTGTTTATATTTTTCTGTCACATAGACTCTCAAGCGTTTGTAGTTAAATGGATCACATCCTTTTTGATTGGACGATATAATTTGGCCAGGGAGTAGTCACTACAACTCGGCTTAGGTATAAATATCACCTTTACTTCCATTCGGTTTCTGGTATATATTGGAAAGCGATACATGCTCGGTAGATAAACACCAGGTGCGCGAGTAAAAGTCCAGACATCATTGTAGAAGAGCTGGAAATATACAGTCCAGCTCAGGCGACTTGAAGGGAAAGAAAGAATGCATAGTCCCGAACACCATATCACCCTGCACGACTCAGTCCGCCACTTCCCAATCCTTTTCGGTGGGAGGTGGTATGTCGGGTCGTGGCCATATCTAGACAGTAGCAATACAGCCTGGGAAATGAATGTTTATTAACAAGTTTGATTAGAATTGGTTGGAAATGCAATTCCTTTGTTTGGGACAGCTTGTCTGTCGATTTAAGATCCTCTTTAATCGAGCGGCAGGAGCAGTGGTTTCAACGGAACGACATAATGTTTTCCAAGAAGCGTTCTTTTTTATGTAGTCGTTGTCAATCATATAGGCCTCCTAGTTGCTAGTATTCCTAGACCGTTTTGTTTTTGTGAAAAGTTTTCTTAATACTGATTTCATCTTGTTAAGGTTCTTGCACCACCAGGAGGTAGTACGTCTCGTATCGCATGTCCTCAGCGGGCATGAGGTTTCGAAGGATTGTACGATTGAGCTCTAGAGGCATGATTCTATGATTAAATTGTAGCAAATAATTCTTACCCCCCCCCCCTGCAATTCCGTCGCAATGTCAAGAATAAGCTCATACATGTCTGACAAATTTGCAGCTGCCACTTTAAATAAAGTCGCCGTTAGCGATGATTACAGTTACGTTACGTTGAATAAAATTGTATAGAGATCATTTGTATTTACTTTTTCATAAGCAACAATTTAGTAATATTATTTTGGGAAAAGTTTTGTACAATTAACAAATATAATGTAAGATTTTTATGTAGATAGTTCGTCAAAAATCATGAAACTGCGTGGAAAAAATATTGTTACTTGCTTACACACCCTCATGATGAGCATATATGAATGAAGGCGTCTTTAATTCTGCATACGCGTACACGCACCCTAACCTACGCTGACAACGTCGGCACGGGGTTAAGGTAGAATGCTTAATAATTAAAATGGCTTTTGGGAATTGCAGTGGGGACATAAAAAGAAATGATAAATCAATAATGCGTTGCGAATGGCGTGAAAAGGTATATCAGCAAAAGTAAATTTCAAGGCATTTCTATTGGTAAAAAAATGTGCTAAAATTATTAAAAAGGGAAATTAATAAGGATGTGGTTTTTACGAAAAAACATTTCAATTAAAAAAATTAATGAATGACAGTATTATTATTTTCCACACACCTGCAAGTACTGAGGGATTCACAAAAAATATATTAGAGCAGGTCTTTACCAGCGTGCGTCACGTCTGAACTTAGACAGAAAACAATTGCAATTATACGCGATGCACAGTGGTCGAGACCTGCTTTACTGTATTTTGTGTAGATTTTTATAAAAATGTAAATAGTTTAAGCTCTTGAAGATCTAAAGAAATTAACTGCAGCTGAATTCACTTTAACTCCGGTCAACTTAATCAAAATGATGAACATAACTTCCATTAAATATAATTAGGCATATTAATCTTAAATGCTATCCATATTACCATATACTTAAACTAGAATTGCTCTGTCTCGAACTTTCACACCCATCTTAAATAAAATGGCAAACGGCCCGTTTATCCGTTTATCGTTGCTTTTATGGGAACTGCTAAGTGAAATTAAAGAGCACGAGATCCTCTCGAAAAATGGTTTTGGGTATTTTACGTACGAATGATAGGATTTACGACAAATTAGGGTTAGCACCCAGCTAGGAAATTCTTCAGTTCTTGTAGAGCTGTTGACAAAGATAAAATTTTTCTGTAGATTATTGAAAAATATTTCTTAAACTTCAAAAGTGAAGACGTGTTTTATTCAAATTGTTATGTGCGTATCAAACAACAACAAAATATCAGGAAAGCAACCCACACAGTAAACTAATAATAAGCTAGTGTTCGCCCTAAATATTACGTATATAACTTCTAAAAAAAAACTTGAGTGTTGAGCAACTTTTCATGTTTTTCAATGAAACGGCACATTATAAACTGAATTCTTTTAATCGGTATTTTCCCCTTTCAAAAATGTCAACTACTACACAAAGACATGAAATAGGGTTTATTTAAAGTACCCGTATAGGTATGGAAATTGGTTATTGTGTTTAGTTGTTTTAGATTTTTATTGTTTTCCAGTTGTATATATTTTTGCAGTAGGTACGGAAACGTAAATTGCCCAATAAATCAAACAGCATTTGAATAATTACTGTAATAAAAGTCAACATCTACGATTGGTAAGCTTATTGCATGTCCTGATGAAATGCCTACTTAATGAAAATTAAAATACATTTTTCAGAGACGAGAGAAGCAGTTAGAGGTTGCTGGTGCAAGGAGGGCAATGAAACGACGCTCTGACAACTTAAAACCGACCTATTTCTTCAATTTTTTTTTGACTATTTTATCAATTAATTTTTATTACTGAGACCCATGGACCACGCCCCACGATTCTTGTGTAAATTCCTTTTAGAAAAATAATAGACGCTGTGGCGATATGTTAGACATGTTCTTAATGCGTCTAGCATTATTGTATATTCTCATACATGCAAAGTCAGCATTTATGGAAGAATCGCAGAACTGAATATGGATAGTTACTACCAAATCATGAAAGTGTTTATTCTTTGGGTGGAAACCCGCGACCCACCGAGAGGAACATCAGGCATAGCTTAGGGTCACTTTTCGTCAGACCCAACGGCAGTTGGGTCTGACGGGTATCATTCATATGCATTTTACTTTAACATTGCAAATAACTTCCATTATGAATAATAACTTTTTAACAAGTAAGAGTTTCCTATATGAAACCAGCACACTTAAAAAATATTAGTTCACATCGGACAAAAAAGTTTTTTATTTGAACCGTCAATGGATGGTTCCCCATCTCAAGCCAATGCCATACAACACATTTACTTATTACTCCGTAATTTACATTTGAGTAGATTGTAAATTAGAAAAAAAAATGACACTATTGTTTTTATTAATAATTCATTCATCCTAAATACAAATTTTTTCACAGTTAAACGTTTCATGCTTACTTATAAAGTGTGGATTTTGAATGTACGTAATGTAATTAAGTTAGCTAAAATTAAAATGTTGGAAGAAAGTGTCATTTCAATAAATGGGATCGTTTAGTGAAGTGACGTTAGGTGCATCTGCCTTGCCTACTGAATTAGTTGTTAAAGCAACTAAATATTTATAGGAAAATGCGTTTAAAACACATACTTAAAGCACGTTTATAAGTTTGATACCGAGTGTTTTGATAGTCGCGATGCAAAACATCTCGCGTACGAGGAAACATACGTTTTAATGCAATCATTAAGACAAGTGGAGAGGTTTTTAAAAATCTTTAAAAATTCTCACAATTTAGTTACGGTTAAGAGCACTCCGCCGTGACACCTTTTTGTTTTTGACGCTAGAGGCGCTAGTCATTCTAAATTTGAATTTAATTATTAATGGTTCTATTAAACACAAACAGGTAGCGTCACATGCGTTCCGTTGACGTGCATATATTTTTCTTTACAGCACTGTACTAGCAGAATTATTGATTTCTCGCATAAACTCAATTCTCAGCATTACTTGCTCGTGGGCTTGTGTGCAACTAATCTCTTATTTATGTGCGAAATTTGTTAAAAGTTTTAAATTAACGCGCTAAATGCCTATCGCCGTAGCGCCATCCGTGCTGATTCCTATGAACTTTTGTTCAAAAACATGGCTGACGTTACTCGCATCGAATTATTAAATTTACTCAGCTGGCACATAGTTTAAATAATTCCAAAAATTTTAAATTGGTGTACCTATTATAACAGTATCTACATGATCAGCGTAAATACAAATGAAGAATAGTGTTAAATTTATAGTTTTATGTTTGCTAAGTAAAGTAAGTTTTTTACCTTATTTGCATGTTTCACAAGAAAATAATTACTGAGCATCTAAGTTACTTTATTAAGTAACATCTATTAACTTGTTTCATTTCGTTTTCTTTTTAATTAAGTCGCTGAGTACATATAAGAATGCCTATATGATGTCTATACTAGCGCCATCTGTGTCGTGTGCCTCGGCGCGGCGCGCTCTTAATAAGTGAAAATAGAGTATCATGATTCAAAATTCCGAATATGTTTTGGTTAAGTGTACTTTTGTTCATATTTGAAGTGCATTTCCGCTCAAATTTCAAGTGAATTTGCCGTTGTCTTTCTGACCTACGTTGGGTGAGTAGGAAAGTTATTTCCACCGTTACTAAACGTCCCTATTGACAATCGATAAAAAAGAAAAAAATATTCTTTGCTATAAAACAATAAAAAAACAAATTGCTATTTTAAAAATTAAACAAGTACTTATTGATTGAAAAACTTTGTTGAATGTTTGTTGCTTGCTACGACGCCACGCTAAGAAAGTTTTATTAAAATTATTTTATAAAATCAATATTTGCGTATGTAAAATCAGTATTCTCTACATATTGGAAAATGATTTTGTTTTTATTAACGTTTGGAATAGACAACGATCGGTATATTCTGCAGAGCTCTTTTTAGAGTTTTTTAAATATTAATAGATGGTTCTGAGAATTTTATTTAAAAGTGATTTAACTATATTTTACAGATCAAAACTTACTGCAACTTATGTAAATGCCTGCCGCTTCAAATACAATTCTGTACGAAATATTACGTAATTTTCATGATACCTTCTACCTTGACCGTGTGTCGTATTTATTGTTTCATATGTAATATTTTCTTTTTTATTTTAGTTTTTTATGGCATAGTAGTAAAAAGGTAGTTCTTATATATTAATATATTGTAATTGATAGATTTTAGCCACCAAGTAAGACTTAAATATTTAATTTATTTACAAGTTCGACCTTTACTTCGTTGAAATTAATTTTAGTTTTTGTAAATAAAACAATTCTTAACTTCAACGGGTTTTTTTATTTAGACAGGTCCATGATGCATAGGGCTTTATCGGTTTCTTTAGGTAAAATAAGTTATAATAGAGAAATTTCGATTATTAAACAAATTGTATACAATAATGGTTATAATATTTAATTTATTGATAAACTAATTGAAAGGAAGAATTGTAAATTAGCTATTCAGAAAATTTATCCAGCTACTTTATCACAGAAAAAAATATGCGTCAATTCCATATTTTGGCAATAAATCAGAAAAAATTGCCAAAATTATAAACAGAACAAATAAATGTAAAATAACTTTTGAAACAACAAAAAGCATTTTAAATATTTTCTTTAATGCCAAAAAAAAACAGACAATTTACTAAAATCAGGCATTTACAAATTAAATTGCTCGCATTGTAATTTGGTTTATATAGGACAAACAATTAGAAACTTTGATATTAGGTACAAGAATCGCGTACGTTGTTACAAATATAAACACCGACATAAATCCAATTATATTAAACACTTATTATAACACAATCATTTAATGACATCTAATAACACTATAAAATTTTTACATTTCTGTGATGATAAACGTAAGTTGGATATAATAGGAGCATTTGAAATTTACAAACATAAAATTTGTATCTTTAATGAATGAGCAAATTGGTCTCTTAAATTCACCGTTATTGGACGTTTTGGAATGAGAAACAAAGTCATCTGATATAGAAAAACAAGATCAGGTTATGAAGATTTATTGTTTCTATAGCAACACCAACTGTTTACTTTTACTCTTGCCTTTGATAATGACGTGTAAATACGTTGAAATACGTCTAAGGCTACAATAAAAAGCTGTTAAAGTTAAGAATTTTTTAATTTACAATAAATTAAATGATTAATACTTAATAGAAGCTAAAAATTAATAGTTTGTTTCTAGCAACTAAAACGTTTTTTAAATTTCGGATAAGCGTAGGTATATTGCATAACACTTTCGTCGTTTACTTTCTTTTCTACAGCAGTGGCGTTCTAATTTCAAGGAAAATCCTTCTACTCACACTTTGTCTTTTAACTGGTATTAAAAAGTTGTACAAAAATGTAGCGAAGTTTCGCGAAGTCTCAGCAAGTTCTTTGTTTCACGAAACTGAGCTGCAAACGGGAACTTCACAAAGACCTTATAGAAACGAATTTATATCATAATTGGATATCTTCGAGGATAACGAAACTTTGTTTCGAGCTAATCTTACATTGGAACCCGTAGATTCCGTTAGGAAGTGTGATTAATACGAAAAAAAGAAGAAACTTATACACGAAATTAAGTAATTCTCTGAGCTATGTGAACTACAAAGAGAGCGGAATTAAATTTTATTGTGTGGAAAACCTTGCAGAATCAGCAGAGAAATGGGAGTATAAAGAACTGAAAAGACAGTCAACAAATGGAGTAGAAAAGGCTGGACGAAAAAACGGAAATGAAATGACTTCACCATCAATTTTTTCACATCTGCCTGAACAGCACGATACGATCTTATACACCCCATTTTGCCATAGAAATGGGAACGACAACAGTGTACGATAATTTTCTAATACTATTAAATTACGCTTCGATTTGTTCTTCTGCTCCTGACAGGGTTAAAAAGCCGTTCTTTGGTAATCGATTCCCCACACAAATTTACACGACCATTTATTAAAGACAGAAATGGATTTTCTATCGACTCAATTTTGCAACATTAGAGAGCGTTACTTAAGTATGAATAAGAAATGAAAAGCTACATACACTTATTAAAAATACTTGTTGCTTTAAAAGTAACGTCAGTAAAAGACCTTGGTTAACTTTATTTTTATCACATAAGACTGTGCGAATAACTATTCGAAACGTGTAAGAATTGCCTTTCCGGTTCAATTTGACCGTTTTCTTTGCATGTCGTTTTGTTTTCTTTTTGAAGTGAGTACATATCAGAATTGACATTTCCGGAAATGATTAAATCACTCTTCGCTGTTGCCGTAAATTTAATTTGAAATGCTTACTCGGCAACTCTCTTGCTTCAACAAAACTTCCTAGTACCTCCTGAAGGTTTCAGGAAAAATGCTACTTTAGCTTTTTATTTTGTTCAGCGAGAGGGAAACCTTAGACGACCAACTTCCTTATTGAAAGCTGAAAGCCATTTTGTGAAGTTTTAATAAAATTGTGTAATTCTATATTTTCACGCAATTATTGCTTTCCGTTTACTCAGAACTTTTAAACTGCTTGACCTAAGCATTAAAAACTCTCTAAAATGTCGAGCTCGGTCGATATTATACGTAGTATTATTTTAAATATGATTTCGTATAATTATAAAGTTGAAGAAAAGCTGTTAAATGAATTTTATTTACAATATGTTCTAATACTTTAATTATGAGAATGTATAGTTATTGCAAAACAAATTAATTCTGATATTTGACGAAACATGGACCTCTAAGAACACAAAAAAAACAATCTTTAATAATGACCTGTGTGGATGTGTGTGTGAGAAGGTTGAAATCTCGAGAACTACTGGACCGATTTTCTGTAGTTTCTCTCACTCCGGAAGTGGGTAACTGAGATGTCGGAGCCTCAGTACCATTATTCTCTGGCAATATGTGAAACAACAGAAGGAACATTCCTCCTCTTCTTTGCAAAACCAACACATGGGACCGTTGATTGAACCCACGGTGTTAAAATGTTTGTTAAAAAAACCATTACCAGAAAACCTACCACAAACCTGATGTGTTTTCTACTTAAGCATAGGACGTAGAACGTTCGAAACGTCACGGTTGCGACGCTCTTTTTCCCAGTTGCCTATTCGGCAACTCTGTAGTCCGGTAGTTAACTTGTATTTTGTTGTGGGCGGGATTATACGGCTGCTTATTCGTATAATCCCTGGGAAATTCTTGGGCGCCAGATTTTGTATGGAGTTTACTCTCCAGAACGGCTTCGCTGTAACAGAACGGCTTAGCGAAGACCTGGGTAACTGCAGTTGAAGATGTCGGTCTCCAGGGGTCTGTTTGATGGAATGACAGCCTGCAGGTTCTCGAAGCAGCTCTATTTAACTCGGATATATTCAACAAGTAAAAGTAAAACAACGTAGAGGGGTTTAAATACGTCTATTAAATAATATCCAATCCTAAATTAATAATATACAAGCAAAGCGGATTATAATAAGTAAATACGGAAGCAAATACAGTAGCAAATACGGTAGCAAATACGGTAGCAAAACAGTAGCAAATACGGCAGCAAATACGGTAGCAAAACAGTAGCAAATACGGTAGCAAAACAGTAGCAAATAAGGTAGCAATACAGTAGCAAAATACGGTAGCAATACATACATACGGTAGCCAATATATATACAGTAGTCACCAGTATACGGTCGGAAACGGTACCAGTCACTAAAGCAAACAAACTAATATCCTGACACCAGGCGAACAAATTCGCCGCTATGAATCACATAACAAAGCTCTCAAACAAATAGGAAAGAGAAGAGTAAACTTTGCCCAGGAATTGTTTCGCGTAGGCGAGTTAGAGAAGTGCAACCTCAGGAAGTGTTTCGCGTAAGGTGCACTCCGGAAAACACAGTTTACAAATATATAAGAAAGAGAGAAAGAGCAATATTTGACGTTACTAACAATGGTGTCAAAACATAGCTTGCTTACCCCAATGTCCTGGATGCGGTGATCGGTTACCTCGGTCGGAGCACTGGTGACTTGTAGTAGTGGCTGGACTGGTACTTGGCTGGAACATCGGCGAACTGACTTTCAAAATTCAAAATTTTGAATTTATAGCCGGTCGGTATGCGCCCGAAATCGAAGCGCATCCCCACTCTACAAGAGCGGGGCTGACATAGCATCTCTGCGGCTCGATCCGCGGAGACGCGGTTATCTGATTTCCGGCCGTAAATGAAATGTTTGAAATCAAATATACGATTTAAAATTACAATTTAAAATACTGAAACGGTTGCTAAACTTGCACATAATGACTATAAAGCATAAACCAACGGAAACCTACTTAATTTAAATATAAAATAAACCCCTAACGGTAACATAAGACTGTAAACGAAAAACGGCATATAAACTCAATGTAAAACTTAAACAGTTCTTATAAATTAAATCAAAATTAGTAACGCTTCGTTACACGGTGAAAGTTCTCGAGTAAGACGCTTCGACTGGCGCAGGCCAGGATGCAAGGTCTACTTGATTTTGAATTAGGAACGATTTTAATTCTCAATCTCTTGCTTTGCGACAGTCCTGCGGAGTCCGAGAGCCGACTTTAAGGCAAGGAAGGGCTACTGAGAACCCCTCATAGCCAAGGCATCAACATCTTCGTTTCTATTACTGTGACGGGGCACCTAAAGCAGCTTGACTTAATTGTCTAAGTCAAATCTGCTTAGAGCCTTACAACAAGATGCAAGGTCTACTTGATTTTGAACTGCTCCCTGGGGAGTCCGAGAGCCGACTCTGGGCCAAGGAGGGGCTACTGAGAATCCCTCATAGCCAAGTCATCCGGGCACCTAAAGCAGCTTGACCCAATTGTGTGAGTCAAACCTGCTTAGGGCCTTACGACAGTCTTTGATCAGCATTGATTTAGTTATAACAGAACCAAAAGTTTAGAGAGACGATCGCTACATATAGAGATGTGCTTATTAGAGTAACTTTTACGGTTCTTGTTGGCACAGATTAAGATTGAAAAAAAATCTCTACCTGGGACATTGTCGCAAACAACTTTGCCGTAGCCGTAAGTTTATCGCCATAAATCCCTGCATCGGAACCTCTTGCCGTTTTGATTCGTTTGTGTGTAACAGACTAGATTTGCTGAGTTAACGAGGTCCTTAGTTTGAGGTCAGTTTTTCCTATTGGTGATGACAATATTTAATAGTATGGTAAATGAGAATATAGGTGGCATCAAGCTGCTTCTCGTCCCGAGAAGCGCGTGCGTCCATATTGCAAGAGAAACGTGAGTCCCCAAAACGCTCCTCCATCTTTCCACTAAGCATTCTACATCAGATTAAAAGTTGCGTTACGCGCCTCTGCTTCAATCAGAATATGAAGAAGCACAAGGTTCCGAAGTGTTTCCAGAGCCGTAGTAGGTGCCGTGCGCGTTGCTCCTGTAGCTTCTAAACAAGCCAATCTTTGAAGCTGTGTTACGTGTAGCGAGCCAGCACACCAACTATGCATACGTGGCTATTGGCTTAACTAACCGCGGAGTAGATCTACCTAGTAAATTTGAGGTTTACTCCCTGGTTTTTTCAAAAGTCTATCTACACGCCTAAATCCTTGTAGTGGCTTTTTGTATTGTCTGTCGACATTTTCTTCTAAGATACTCGAGCGTCTAGAATGATAAATATTAGACTACTGCGGAGGGACGCAGCCTAGTTTCGAAGAGCTCCGGTTAAATGAAGCCTTCTACTTTTCTTCTTCTGGTAAAGATGACTAACTTGGCTTTAGAGGAGTTAATTCTTAGTCAGTGCACCGTCGTTGTACAATTTGCAAGGCTTTTTTGTAAAAGCCCGATAACAGTACCTGGAAATTTACCTGAACTTAAAATTGCAAATTTATCTGCATAGCTTTGGGTATATAAACCAGCATCCTCTTCTGACTGACGCCCTAACCGCGGTCTCATCGAACGCCGCTACTACTTCCCGCTCTGCCAGCATGGCCCGGAGCCGGCCTCACCTAATAATGGAGTTGATAATGCCATGTATGGTAGCAGCTACACGGATAAAATAAATTAAAAAGGAGGTGTTATCAAAAGCTCCCTCGATGTCGAGAAACTTTCCAGTGAACAAATTGCTTGTGGTGCAGCGCCTTGTCAATCTTAGAAACAATCAGATGAAGTGCCGTATTCCCGGATTTGCCTGGCTGTGGTGAGGTGAGGCAATCAATGCACCTTTTATCACAAACTTATCAATTAGCTACTGCTGCGCCTTTAGCAGAGAAGACGCCAAGTTGATGGGTCTAAATGATTTGGCTTGTTTTTGAAATATAAACTACCTTTATGGTTCTCCCCATCTGCATCGAGACTCTTAAAAGGGTAAAAGGTGTGGATGGTCCGTTTTAAACGTTAAATGGCCAGAACTCTTAAGACCGTTCTCCAGTCCTTGTCGTAACTGCATACCGGAAGGGGGGCTTGTGAGTTGGTGCTTCCTCTGTCACATCAATACATCCAGGGAAGTAAACTTCCATGGAAAGCTTTAGGCACTCTTTAATGTGTTGTGATTGTCTTTTTGAAGGCTTTTGCTTTTTTGTTGAAGTCCTTCTAAGCAGTCATGATTTGGCTACGAATGTAGCCTTTGTAAAGACGCTGCTCGTTTTTTTGGTAATATTTGCAGGCTTTCGTTCCATCAAAAAACCTTCCTCTTTTCAATAATTTTTCTTAAAGGACAACTGCTTTCATTGGAGGCCTTGAATACCCCTTGCAAGTTTCGCCTGAGACCACTTTTTCAATGTTGCGGAGTCTATGTATATTTATTACTCTACCTTTAAGGGCCTGTTTGAAGGCCACCCAGTTGGTGATTTTAGGGTCACTGTAGTAGCTATCTTCTTTGACGAAAGCTGGATTCACGGTAAACTTGATGTGACAGTGATACGAGAAAGATGGTTCTGTCGCAGCATACCAGTATTTGACCAACAAAGCTACGGATACCGAGCCCAGCGCGATATCAATAACTTATTGCCTTCTTTGCGTGACGAAGGTCGGCGTATTTTTTCGCGTATTTTCTAGCAGACTACACCTTTGGAATTGACATCTAAATTACCCCAGCAAGTGTGGTGGGCGTTTGCGTCACATCCAACAATCAGAGGCAAGCTTTCAGTACTGCAGTACTAATAACTAACTCTTCAAGGTTAGCTAAAAGTGAGGGGGCTAGAAATTCGTGGAAGAGAAAGACAAAACCAACTGCAATGCCTATTTTGTCTATTCTCTACTTAAGATTGACCTTAATTGCTACCAGATCTCCGAAACAGAGATTCCACCTGAGTTTGGACCAAGCAAGACCAGCATGTCGGATTAGTTTGAGCGGCTTATGATTTTACCGTAATTGCTCTTATTTAACATTTTTAAACAATTAGCAACTGAGCATTATTAAATACGAAGTTTTATTGATAAATGTCGATGTGCAACGATGTAGTACACTGAACTATATAGTTCAGTGATGTAGTACATCGTTACAAACAGGATCACAGGAAATGAGAGTCTGAGAGAGCGATATTAAGTAGTGTAATTTAGAACACGTAATTCATAATCTTATTCCTTGACAAGTTGAATATTTTTCATCTCCTTTCAAAAAAAAAATCAATTGACAAACCACATATTATATTTAAAATAGTTAAAGATATCTGTATGCTAAATCAGGATCTGTTTGTCACGTCCCCTCTTTTTGTGACTACGGAATGATTCAAAAATAAAATTTTTAATTGCAGTAATATTTAGAGGGGGAAGGGGTAATTCTCTTTCTTTTTGTTACTTTCTAGCGTTCCTAAATTTCATGTATTTTTTTGTATAACTAATAATAACGATTGAAAAGCTAGAGCAACCGATCATTAAAGGAGTATTCTGATCGCATTTGGCAACTATTAACTTTTTTGAAGTATGGAAAAGTCCAGACTATTTTGTTTATAAATTGTTGTTGCAATATATCATCAAAGAATTTTCTAGCAGTTAAAAAATTGTTTTTAAATTAATTTAATTTGTTATCTATATTCCGTTTCTTCTCGGTCATATTATACAAAACAGCAATTAAAGAAGAGCACTTCGATGCCCTTAGTATTGTCTTCGCAACTGCAAAGTATAAACGCTTGACTGTAACATTCATTTAGACACACAATCAACAGACCTTGCATGGGCTTGACATAAATAATTACAATTCCAATGTTCGAATATAAATCCTTGTTATGAAAGACATCCTGAAATTATATGAAAACCCCCTTGTGCAAGAAAGAGATGCCGTTGCGTTTTACTTCAGCTATGAGTTATGAATTTCGATGAAGAATTTCAATTCAGCTTCCGTCCCGATGGCACCATAGGCATCATTAAACGTGGAAACGTCAATTTAGCTAATTTAATAATAGGAATGCATCATGTTTTATTCAAAAAATTTCAAATTGTTATAACATTTCATTGTATTTCTAAAATTTAGAATTACGTACAAAATACATTTTAAATACATTTAATAAACGGTCAGAGACAACTTCTGTTATCAGATACTGTTTCCACGACCTCCCAAGAAAACATTTATATTCATTTAATGTAGTAGGTACGAAAATTAACTTTATTTATAATGCTAAACTAAGCCATACATTAGTTAAAGAAAAAGATTATAAATTAGACATTAAAAAAATTTATCTGAATACCCTAACTTCATTCGATACAATTAAATATGCCTTGATCCCATATTTTGGTGACAAATCAGAAAAAATTGCTAAAATTATAAACCAAACAAATAAATATAAAGTAAGTTTTAAAACAACTAGAAACGTCTTAAACACTTTGTTTAATGCAAAATCAAAAACAGACGATTTGCTAAAATCGGGCATTTACAAATTAAATTGTTCGCATTGTAATTCGGTTTATATAGGTCCGACAATTAGAAATTCTGATATTAGGTATATTAGGTACGTTGTTACAAATACAAACACTTACTAGAACACAATCATTCAATGACATCTAATAACACTATAAAATGTTTACACTTTTGTGATGATAAACGTATAAATTAGATATACTAGAAGCTTTTGAAATTCACAAACATTTTAAAACTGTACCGTTAATGAATGAGCAAATTGATCTCTTAAATTCTCCTCTATTGGACATTTTGGAATAAGAAATCAAGTCATCTGCAGACGATTACCGAGATCAAGTCACCAAATTCTATTGCTATAACAACACTAACTGTTTACTTTTTCATATAACCTCTGACAATCGGAGCAGGACTTTTGGGCGCCGCCGTTTGGGCGCCGCCGTTTGGGCGCCCGCTGTTTGGGCGCCGGACGTTTGGGCGCCGCCGTTTGGGCGCCGCCGTTTGGGCTCCGTATGCTTGGCCGCCGAAGTATATACGTTCTTTAAAAAACGAAGAGATATACCTCCAATTATTTTATATTTATATAAATATGCTAATTTTTCAAGAAATAAACAAACATAATAAAAAGAATTTATTAATATGTAGTGAAAAACAATATTTATAATAAAATAAACAAATTAATTAGTAAAATTTATATAAATATGCTAACTTTTCTTGAAGCAAACAAAAAAAAATTTAATAAAAAAGTTTACTAATATGCAGTAAAAACACAATATTTATAATGAAAAAACAAATTAATCAGTTGTAATACGCAAAAATTTATATTAATATGCCAATTTTTCAGGAATAATAATAAAATATGTTACATTTGTGGTCTCAAGTTTTTTCTCGCACCATTAAACACAGTTCACTTTCACTCTCAATCCATTAAAAAGTTGTGAGAAACCCCTCTGAGGTATTCCATGATTGTTCTGTCTTCAAATTCTTGAACTATGTTCCCAATTCTCTCATCCGCCGCTTGGTACTTTCGCCTTTTATGCGGAGGAGCTTCCCCACGTATGAATTTTTCATACAATGCATCTCGTCCTTTCTGAACTGTTCGTTGACAATTCCCGAGCTATCAAAAATACAGCGTCCAAACAACGGCGCCCAAACGGGGGCGCCTAAACGGCCGGCGGACAAAGATCCGGCGCCCAAACAGCAGGCGGTCAAAAATTCAGCGCCCAAACGGCGGCGCCCAGACGGCGGCGCCCAGACGGCGGCGCCCAGACGGCGGCGCCCAAACGGCGGCGCTCAATCGGCGGCGCCCAAATGTCGCGTACCGTCTGACAATGGCGTGTAAACATGCCGAAATACGTATACAGTTATAATAAATAAATATTGTTAAAGTAATTAAGTATTTTATGTACAGATAATTACGAAAATTAATGATTTCATACGTGTGGCCAGAGCGCTCTAGAGGTATCTGGCAAGTTTCTCGCCATTGGCCGTAGAGCTGTAGACGTATCTGGCAATTAGCTCTTGATTGGCCGTGGCAGTGTCTGTCACGAAAATTCAAGTGTCAAATTAAATGTCAAATGTATATTCTATTAACGACAGTTACCCTACACATTACACACTATTAAAAGTATTTCTGATCATAGTTTGAACATTTTCAATTTAAAAATAGGGATATCGACTCAAGTAGCGACGGTTTTATGGAATCTACCCCACCGAGTGTCGTCGAAGCAACAAAAAACAGTTCGTTCTATGTATTACCCAAAAAGTCGCAACAATGGCACAAATTTTTTCATTTTTGGGTCGTGGGAAAAAAGTTGTACAAAACTCGCTAGACTGCCGTACCTGTACTTGGCCTGCGGTAACATTCCCACTCGTGTGTTAAGTGTCACTTTCCGTGCTCGTTATGTAATATACTATAGAAAAATGATGTGTTTGAAAGTTTTTGTATTGCGATTAATTTAGAAAAAAAATGTGTTAGTGGAATTTTAGCAAAATTGTATTAGAAAAAAACACATTAAATTAAATGTTTTCTGCTTTTCCATATAAAAATAAAAGTAGTTTGTGAACTCCAATTGAATATAATGCAATATTTTCGGTGTTATTCTTCTGTAAAGATTAACAGTTCTTTGGCGAAGATCTTGTGAAGAATCTGGCTGGCTAGTTATTGTAAACTTCGTTTTTATGTTAAAAAGATGTAGTAGTGTTAAGTCGGGGGATCTTGCTGGCCTTGCTACGACCAATCCCGCTGTTTGGAAAAGTTGTGTCAAAGTGACGCACCGATAAAGTATAATAGGGAGGTGTTTTATCTTGCTGAAGCATAATCAGATTTTCTTGAAAAATATCATTTTCATTAATTTTCATCGTGATTGGAGCGCTGGTATCTTCTAGCATGTTTGAATATTGCCACATTCTCCTGTACTGATCTACAGATGTGTTTTGTTTTAGATAATTACTTGCAATGCAGGAGGGCCTTATTTGTTATCATTCTGTCGCAAAATGATAACAAATTAATGTAGTATAAAATTTTGATAAAAATTTACTAATACATTTTACTTTCTAAAAGTAATTGTTGGAAAAACTATTTCTTTATGTATCACAAAGAATAGTTGCTATTTAAACTTTTAAAATTAGATTGAGTGGGGTTGAGGAGGTGAAAGCGTGTGGATTGTTTAGATCGTAAATTAAGTTCTCTCTTTCTTTTATATGTACTCCCATGGTTCCATTCAAATATGTCTAATAATTTCCAAAAAATTTTATTTGAAGTTTTCAGTGAGGCACATATATAACAAAAGTTTTGAGAGAAACTCAGAAAAAAAGTGTTCCTTATAAATAACCAATAATTATAGCAGTGTGCATTACACATAAAAATTATGTTTCTTATGAAACAGAAAACAATGTGAATAAAATTGATATTTTACCGAATTATTAACTTACTGTGCTCTGCGACCGGCTTAATAACTTAGAAGACATGAAAGTGCGAAATAGACAGAATATCCCTTGTTAATGATTGACAAATTCCTCCCAAAGCTTATTAAATCGACTTGCCTACTGTTTAGCGGTTATTTGAACATTTGTTTTAGAAAATTGGGAAACCATTTATTAACTATAAAACCCTTTTTATGTTTTATTATCAGATAATTATTAATGGTTGTTCTGTGTAATGTGTAATCTACTTTGTCATCTATTTGATAAAAGACACACCTCCAAATACTTTATATTTTGGCTTGGACTTGAGTTTCATTGCAAATTGGATTACCAAAATATTTGTTTCATTTTGTTAGAGAAAAAAGTTATGTTGAAAACACCCTGCTGTAATTTAAGCAAGCTGTTGCTTAGAATTGATGTTCTGCTTATAAGAAAAAGTTTGTGCTATTTTCAAAACATTTATTTTCTTCTGTAAAGATAGGAAACTTTTACATGGTTAAACGATAAAAATAATATCTATCATAAAAGATCTAAGAATACGGAGGTTGCTAGTTAAAGAATCTATAATAACATACCAAATCGCTTATAGTATAAAAACATTTATGATGCCACAATCTGTGCAATAATTTCTATTTCAGACATTTTTGGATATCATTATTATTTGTTGTTCTACGACTATAGTTCCTTACATTTGCTAGATCGTATAGTTTTTATATTATATACGGTAATTCCCATTTTTCAAGTGTAGGAAAGAAACTTCTAGGAAAAATATTAACAAAAATTGCTTTTGGTGGAAGTTATAGAATGAGCTTAAAAAAATGCATGTAGTCCAGTCATTTAATTTTTTGTAAGGAATAAATAAAAAGTTTTTGTTATTTTCAGAATAGCTGCATACTTGTACGCTTTTTAACATATCAAAAGCCCATATTGATCTCAGTGGCGCAAATTTAGTGACCAATAGCTCGTAGACATTTAGTACAAAAAATCTCATTTTACAGTTCTAAAAAATATTAAGTAGTTGCGTTTCCGCAATTTTTCAAGATGGTGATTTTATCACCACTGGAATCAATGTGAATTTTTGGTATGTAATAGAGCATATTAAAGGCTATACAGGATGTTTCAAATTTTGTGTTGACTATGGGGATCTCGCTTATTTGAATAGATACGACGATGGTTATACTAGAGAAAAGTTGTGGAATTTTATGCCCACTAATAATCTAAAAAGATATTAGATTTATCTTGCCTAGTTTCTGAAAGAACTGGAAAAACTGAAATTTTGGATTCTTTATTTGTCAGCTTTTTTTTTCTTATGGTCGGTATTTTAAATTTCATTCATGTTTGAATAGGGTTTTTAATTTTGATTTCAACGATGTACCACACGTTGCATTTCGTATAAGTTTTGAGCATTTTATTACAGAAAATAAAAATTTCATAAGAGTGCAGTGGAAAGACCACTTCGTTTAATTTATTTTGAAAAAATTCTAGTAGGCCATGAACTGATGAATGTAAAACAAAACACTACTATTATTTATTTTTAGGAAACTTTGTTTCGAGCGTAGGCAGCAAGTTATGTTATTTTTTATGTATCTAAAGGCCAAAGTCAATAAAATTAGTGTTTTGTTTACTTCCATCAGTTCATGGCTTACTACAATTTTATCAAAATAAATTAAATGACGTTATTTACTGTAATAAAATGCTCGAAACTTAAACAAAATGCAAAGTGTGACACATCGTTAAAATCAAAATTAAAAACTCTATTCAAATATGAAAAAATTTTAAATGCCGACCATAAGAAAAAAAAAGTTGACAGTCGAACATGGGCAATGGTGACAGGTATACCAAATCTGATTAAAAATTTAGATTCAGCATATAAAACTGTCCTAATAATGCGTTAATTAGAAATATGTAATATAAATGAAAAATGAGTTATAGCCGAAAACAAAAAATCTAAAATTTTAGTTTTTTTTTAGTTTATGCAGAAACTAAGCAATATAGCTCCAATTTCTTTTTAGATAATTAGTGGGCATAAAATTCCACAACTTTTTCCTAATTTAACTATCGTCGTATCTCTTCAAATAAGCGAGATCCCCATAGTCAACACGCAATTTGATACATCCTGTATACACGACTGAAAATTTTTCTAATTTATTCCATACTTTGGCAATAATTGTTCTTGGATGAGTAAACCATTGTTCACCATTGTCCTTATTAAGTAGCGTTTACATTGATTCAATTACATGATGTAAGCCCACTCGATTCCAGAAACTTCAACGAACTTGGTAAATGTAAACAGACTCTCAAGTCAGCTGAGGTCATACTTGATCCGAGTGCGATTTCCTTGAATCTGTGCATGAAATTGTTTAAATGACCCTAAACAAGATAAAAACAATAAAGTTAGAGCAACAGGAAATTGTTCCAATCGTTGCTGCTGTTTATGCACTAGCGGGTTTCGCGATACATATTCAAGAACCGTTTATAAGAGCTTGTTTCAAATTTTTATCACCATAAAAAGGGAGTAAAGTATAAGATCTTCAATAATGCAGTTAGAATAATGTGTAACCAAATATTACTCAGTTGTATTGCAGGGTCGCAACCAAAGTTCGTGTCTTGTTACATATTCTGAAAGCTTTTAAAAGTTTTCAGATCAGATACAGTATTTTTTTTATAATCTTTTACCAGTTTTACATTTTGTAACAGAAATCGGCGTAAGTTAATCGCAGCAAAGTGATACAATACGCTACAGTTCAGCTACAGCGATGCTCTCGCAAAAAAATTCCAATAAGCTTTTCCTGGAGGGCTAGAAGCAGGAATTTAAAAAAGCAATTAAGCTAAATTTCGTTTTTACAAAGCGAGCACGAATTAACAATTTTAATTTAAAGTTGTTTTTATACATTTTACATCTAAATTTTAAAAACTTCATTTTTAGGTTTGTATATT
This sequence comes from Ctenicera cuprea, assembly GCA_958336395.1. Lineage (NCBI taxonomy): Eukaryota > Metazoa > Arthropoda > Insecta > Coleoptera > Elateridae > Ctenicera > Ctenicera cuprea. The sequence continues at coordinate 69,040,981 of OY284486.1, read as the reverse complement.
TAATATTTCAAATTTAAGAGTCCTTTGTCAATAGAATTTAGCAAAAACAGAAAAGGAAATTACTGCAATTCGAGAATTATGCATTCAAGAATGCAGACGATGAAGGCGAAGCTCCGACAGACAGAGCAGCTATGAGCGGCATGTATATAGATATTGATTGGCAGAGCCTATAATTGGCGCGACCTGAGCTTATCGTATTAGCAGGAAAAGGAAGGAAGACGCCGGGACTCAAGACTTGGTGGATGTTTTTCCTGCTGTCTGATGCCTCTAGAAGTTTCATCAATAATCACAGGAACTCATCTTAATTTTTATCCGAGAATCTCTAACCACAAACTTTATAGATGTCTAAATTGAACAGAAGGGTTTCACTTAATATTCAATCTTTGTGAAAAGTTTGACATGATGCACTAATTTCCTGCCTTTGACCATTGTTGACGCGCATATGACGATGTTCAAATAAAATTACGATGTAAGTTAATTTATATTATACGCTGCTAGGTGGTAACGGACTTCAGTTTCAAACATATTAAAATCGTCATCTTCGTTGGTTTGTGATACTTCTCACAAATCATGGTAGACGACTAATATTGCCTCCAATATTGCTAGGCAACGGCTACATCCGTTTAGAAAATATTATATTTTTTTAATAAATTCTAGCTTTACTTTGTTAAAGTCCATATTTAATGATTATCTATCCATCTATCTATATATATAAAAGTGAATGTTTGTGCATGTTCCCTATAGACTCCGAAACTACTCTGCCGATTGAGCTCAAACTTTGACACGAAGTGTGTTTTGAGGAGAGGAAGGTTTTAGAATGTTATTTTTTTTTACAAAAAATGGACCCGCTGGCGATATTTACGAAAATGTGTGTTTATTGTCAGATTTTGCTTTATTGAGGCGTAGCAACGCACGCCGGATATTAGCTAGTTTGTATATAAAATACTTAATTACTTTAACAATATTTATTTATTTTAACCTTATATGTATTTGGGCATGCCATTAAACAGTTATATTATATTTTTCCTGTTTCTAAATATTTGCCTATATTACGCAAACGTAACTAAACAACAGCAACTTTAATTTTCATTTTGTATACCTCTTCCCATCTGAAAATGTTTGTTTAGTTTGCTATGCAACGGCATTTGAAAAAAGTATACAAGCGGACGTGTTTGCACAGGGAATACCGAGAAAGCTATCTCGGCGGTAATCGCGTCCACTTTTTATATGGAAGGCCTTGTCGGCTTTCCTGGCTCAGATTTTCTATGGTGTTCTTGGTCCACAAGGTAAATACTATGAGAGTACTATTTACGAAAATTCCTTACCCAAATTCCTTTCTTTAATATATTCTTCACATGGTTTCTCGGCCGAAGAGGGGCTTAGAACACGGGTGCCTCGTCTCGTCACTGTGAATGAACCAACACCGAAATTTCCTAGGAGAATCAGTTGGTTTTCAAGATTAAACAAATGCTTCCAGTCAGTAAAACATGACCTAGATCGAGCACTAGCTTCTGGTCACAGGATAAACGGCCCACCAGCTTTCTTATTGACATTTGTAACTATTTACAAGCTACCTAATAGTCATTTAGTAAATGTTGTGATAAGATAAGTAACATGCTTTACATGTTACTTATGACTACATGGATTTTACAGACACACAGCTTAAAATCTAAGTGGTGGGTCGAGGGGATCATACTTCTTTAGTAGCCTTTTTCCTTGGATTGTAAGAAGTTTGTTCGCTACGTATCTGGATGGTTATGAAGACGTTCTTAATATTTGAAACTTATATTCGTAATTCCTTCTTTCAGTATTGGTACTTGAAAATTACATAGTTTGGAGCGTACCATGGAACATTCACAATAGTTCGTAATACCTTCATTTAAAATCGTTGTTAGGGTTTAATGTTTGAGTTGTCCGCGCACCCCACAGCTGTACACCATAGGTCTAGATTGGTTTCAAGATTGCTTTGTATTGCAGGACTTTACCTTCTAGCGACAATTCTGAATTTTTTCCTAAGAACCAATACATCTTCATGGACTTCAGACCTAGCCGCTTACGCTTGGTTCCAGATATGTAGTTTTGTTTCCATTTAAAATGTTTGTCTAGGTGGATTTCTAAGTATCTGACTGTATTAGGATGCGGTATTGCTTGCCTATTGAGAGTCACTGGTGGGCATATCTCCCTTATTAGTGTAAACGTGATGTATGTGGATCATTGGCTTGTTTATCTACTTCAGAAGCCAGTTTTGTAAATTTCGAAACGGGAACTTGATGTGAAGCCGTATTTGCCGTGTCGTCCGCAAAGGTAGCTACCACAGTATTGCTGGAAGTGGGAAAATTAGCGGTGTAAATGAGGTCAGAACCGATCAAAAAAAGCTACTTTTAATTTGGTACAAGAGGTCGGCGTGCCAAACTGTATCAAAGCCTAAAAGAATCCAGCCAAGCAACAACGTTGATAATTTAAAAAAAATTGTCGTCCTCTAATTTCGGTGTTTCCCAGGTATCTAAACGACGAGACTGACCATTTGCCGCTCGGAATAAAAGACCAAACCAACGAAAACAGGCCATCAATTTCTCGGTATAATTCGGATTGGGAACGCAGATTGCGGGACATCTTCGGTGGCAATAAGTAGCTGTGCCTCTCCGCTCGTATCGCATACTCGAAGAAGAAACCTACCTCGGTTTGCACCCGGAGAACTAGTGCAATCGTCAAGGCGTTTTCGACATTTTCGAAGACTGCGGTACTCGAGCTTCTTAACGCGCTTCCTCCGACGCCATCCTGCTTAATGGAAGAGAAATAGGCTACTTCCTTGGGTGCCAGCAGCCTACAGCCTGATATAAACCCAGACCCACTACAGCTTTATCCGGAACCACGGGAGTACCAGGAATTTGTGAAAAAGTGGTTCATCTGGTTGCTCATTCTGCTAGTCACAGTGGTTTATTCGAGACCAATACATTTATTCGACATCCACCGATGCAGCTAACGTTTTCGGCTTAGAAAGCCGCTACTCTGCGGTGGCGGTACAGACGTAAAGCAGCGCATAAGTAAGGCTAGATTAGCTTTCGAAACCCTAAGAGATATATGCTAACTACCAAAACCAAACTCAGGATCTTTAATACCAATGTCAAATCTGTGTTAATGTATGGACGTGAAACTTGGAAATCTTTAGTAATAACAAACAACAAACTCCAAGTGTTCTTTGACAGATGCATACGTAAAATATTGAGGTTACGTTGGGCGGATTTCATTACGAACGACGAGCTATGGCGAAGATCTGGACAAAGCGACCTGAAAACTGAAATAAGACACCGAAAGTGGAACTACTAACTTTTCACGTTAATGTTTATGCTTTTGTAGTGACATCCCGACCCAACAAGAGTAGCATCAAATAATCATTAAAAGAAATCTAGCCACTTTTCCTTTAGATTGAACCCGTTCATTATTGCTTAAAATTTTAGTTTCGGTTAATTGTAAATGGTAATCCAGTACCTGAAGCTGATAAAATAATTGTAAGTAATAAAACAACGTTTCTAGATATTTGCCCTGTAAATATCTCAGCTGCAATAAAATTTGTAAACTTTTCAACACCTGATCAAAAAACATAGCGTCAGGTCAGCTTTGGATGCTATTGTTAGTAGGATCAGCAAAGCAATGGCCGCCAAAGCCGACTTGATGCTTTTTATTTTGATAGCAGGTTATTTCTATAACTTATGTCTACCATGTTGGTCTACTATTAGTTGACTTTTACAGTGGTAATGTGAGAGAATGGATTGTGAAGACTTTGCTATGCAAATATCCCCGCACCCAGTCATCTGCAGAATTAATGTTTGGCGATCTTGGTGGCCAATTATTACTGTAAGTGTTACCAATAACAAAATTTCTTATCAAAGTGCGGTAAGTTGCTCTACTGCAAGTGACAACCGCTACCTTCTTGTTGTAGCAAAGGTGCGCGTGTTCCACCTGCAACGATATTGCCTCGGTGATAATAAAACTTGATACATTTAATTCTATCGTGTAAAGAAAACATAATTTTACAAAGTTTTAGGTACAACGGTCGCATTGTTTTGAAACAGTTAAATTGTTAACCTTTTTTTAACTTAATTTTTATCATCCCATTTTTTAACTACATTTGATTTTATAATTCATGTAATAATTAAAACGTTATAGCAACTTAAAGCTGTAAATTAACTTTGTATAAGAGGTAAGCATTTTTGGATACACACAAATTTTATGAGAAAAGTTGTGTTCTGGGCTCAAAACAAATTCTGTAACTATTAATCTGTTAGGACGTTTTACGGCTGTTTCGTATATACTTTAAATCTCTTCTAAATTACCCATTAATCAGATTTTATGATACTCTTTCAAGAAGTGATTTTCGGTCTAAAATAAAGTTACTGTAGGCAAATACGGTATGGACATCTATCTATCTATACATTGCTATATATTAAATTCTTAATTGTCTTACCATAACACGACGATGAACTTTTTTCGACAAAATTTATCGGCATAATACGATGACGGGCCCTTACATCTACAGTTAGTTTATTAATTATTTGCGGCAAATGTTTATGTTTTAGTCACAGTAGTTGCTATAATTTAGTTATTTATTGCTTACTTTAGTTCCGTCGGGTCGGAAAAAATCAACGGTAACACCGGGTGATCGTAAAAAAATGATTCAGAGCAGGCCATGATCGAAGTGTTAAAGTTGGCAATACTTAATATAAGCCAATTGTCAAATATTGACAGCTGTAAAAATTTTGGCTAGATACATTTAACTTAATGTATCTGACCAAAAATTTTTACAGCTGTCAACATTTGACAATTGGCTTATATTAAGTATTGCCAACTTTAACACTTCGGTCATGGCGTGCTCTGAATCATGTTTTTTACGATCACCCGGTATATTTCTCAATTTATTCTAATGAAATTTAAAAATTGAGCAGGTTTAAATTAAATCATTTTAATTTGTTAATTGTACAAGCGATTTAATAAATTTTTAAAATAAATCGGCCATCTTAACTTTATGTGAAGCTATGAGATGAAATGAACTGAGTTGATTCGGTTTATCGTATATTAACGATTAACGCTCATGTTTCAAAACAGGATAAGAATTAATAACAATAATAAACTAGCAAATTGCTGCGTCTACTAGCTTGCATTTACGAAGAAACAAGCTGAACCCTACGCTTTTTTACTTTCCCGTACTTTTAGTATTAAATTTGTGAAAAATGTCAAATTCAAGATTTTGGCGGAAATACATGGTTTGGATTTCCAAGAACCCAAAACAAGTAGTTTTTAATAATTTATGTAATTGGCGTGTGTGTGACGCCTTATAACCCCAATTGAATAGTCCAATTTTTGCAAACTTCGGAATGTGGACTTTACGAATTTACAAAACAAAACAAACTTTTAAAGTAGTAGCTAGATAAGTTTTTTGGTAACATTGTTTTGTTTGAAATGGTGTCCAAACTAGAACCAATACTTTTCAAACAATTTTACACCTTATTGAGTACGACATTTAGTGCCATTTTAGCATAAGAAAACGAAAGGGACACCGGTGACTCGCGACGCACCTCGGTTAAAACTTATGCGCGTGTACTGCACGAGTCACAACACTTTTGACAATATTTCGTGTGTTATTTTTCATTCATTTTGCAGTTATTTCATGGTAGGTAAAAATAAATAAAGCAGTATAATTAGACATATACTATCACGAACAACTCATTACAGACAATATCACAACGAATACTTCAAAATTTTGTGGAACAGCTGCTGGTTCTAAAAGTTCCCCATGTAATATATCTGCATTTTTTTAAAGAAACACATTTATATGTTTTTCTACGTTTATATACCAATAAATTGTTTGAATTTTTCCAAATAATACTTTAATTTGTTTTAATTTCGTTGAGACTGCACGAGTCACCAGAGCCTTGTTCTGTCGCGGTCATTAGCTCTTCTGTGACTCTCCTCAAGAGATGCCGCAACACATTGCCAATGTAAAATGTGTTGCCAGCTGTTATGTTTACAATTGATTAAAAAAAAATTACACACGTAAATAATTACCAACGCAGCAAAGAATTAAAAGCAATTTGAACGATGTCGATCGTCCCTTATTGCTGCTTGCCATCTTATCACATGGAAGAAAGCTTTTGTGTTGATATGCAACGTTTCACAGATCAAGCAAAACAATTTTATGTAATAAACTACTTCCTTGATTAAGTTCCAATAAAACATATACCACAAAAGACAATGTTTGCAATCGGAGTGCTTACCACAATGTCTATCACCTTTACCTATCACACTTCCGATCGAAGCGAACCGATGACGAATTCTCTCGCTCCAATTCAGTAATTGCGGGAATGTTCAGAGTAAAAAGTATATTACATTTATATTACATTAATTTCCGAAAACAAATAGAGTTTCTATTTGTTGGATTAATTAACAGAGCAAAATTTTATTAAAGTTGCTCAGATTTTACAGGTAAATTTGAGTTAAAGCAGAACACCGTATTTTGTAAATAACTTTAGAAAATTTATTCATTTTTGATTAACAGATATTTTACACTCTTGATAGTGTTGTTTAAATGAAACACTAACAAAAAGATGTGTTTTTGATTTTAAATACTGCACCGATCTACCTTAAAACTTGCTTTAAATTGTTTACTAAAATTTACACTACAGTTTTACCAGGGCATGCATTTTTTACTGTGTACAAGGTTCGCTATTATTTTCTCTTAAAATATATATTATTAACTTATCAACAACTTGTTGACCTTTAGTTATCTAATGATATTTGAAGGAATATCTACTTTGTTGACCTGCAATACAATTCAAGTAAAAATTTCACAAAGTAAAGTTGTTTAACTGCAATTTTCCAACTTTTCTGCGAGCGTTGCCAGGTAGACAATATTGTGTATTGATAGAAAGCTTCGTCTAAGTTGTTATAGCTTGCATGTAAGTTTTAAGAGAAAACAACATAAAGGCAGTGGGTTGTCAGATAACAGAAATGTTATTTTTAGATATAAAGTTTGTTCTAAACAAAACTTGGATAGGAAGCTATATTTTCAACAGTATGAAGATCGCAGTTTTTCTTCTTTTTGCTGTTTTTACAAGTGCAGGTAATTTTCGTATTTTTTATAACACATGAAGAGTATCCTTTCAGCAGGTATGTCAGTTATAAATTGCAACTGAACTCTTATTGTAAGGTAACATTTAGTTAATCTCTGTCTTAAAATAAAAGGTAAAGCTCCGAAAGCTCAAAAATTAACCCACGGACTAAACTTCTTCAAATTGATTTAAAAACTCAGAAGATAAACGTAAATGTGAACTATCTTTTTAGGAATCCATTTTAGTGTCAACAACGTTACCGAGACGAAAATAATTAACCAGAAAATACATTTTTGCTCCATATTCAAAAAACTGGTGCACATTTAATGAGTTCCGTGCTATCGTTAAAATATGCGACAGTTTTAAATGAAAATGCAGAAAAAGCATATACTTTTTGCATTTTGCCATCACTCTTAGCTGGTACTATCATACATTTTAACGGCTAGGAATAAATTATAAATTATATTATATTAGCGAGTTATTCGGTGCTAAATTCCTGGATTTCAGAGCAGTTTGTCGACTGCCCATTATCGTTAGCAGGTAGTAGAGCTAAGGACGAATTATTCATTCGTGAAAATCAATTTTGCACTAATAATGCATCTGACCTAGTTCAGGGAGCAGTTACGAGGATGTGTGATCCGGGAATATAATCTGAAATTTAGCAAAGTATCAGTTCGGCTGTAGGAGTGGAAAGCTCCCTCAAGTTTATTATTCATCTTGTAGGAACGTTGGTGTAGCTTGTTTTGATGAGTGCAGAATGACAAACAGAATAATAACAGGGAAAAGGTCGATGTTCCCTTTTGTGGCTTATAATGTTGTTTGCTGCTTGGAGACTGATTGACGTTCGTCTGTTCCCGCTTAAGTACTGGGTTTGCAAAATTAGGAAATAATATTAATATTAGATGCGGAAAGTGATCCGTGACAGTTTTTGTTTGTTTTCGGGCGTTTTTGGAACAATTAAAGTCTTTCGGAATGTGCCTGAGGTTTTAATTTCGCATTTGTAATATTGAAGTTTCTGTATCTGCTCTAGGGATTACGATAATTACTTTTGTAACTGCGTTGAAAACATTTTAAGTGGGTATCAAAGTTAAGAGTGCCCCTAGGATTGCTAAAATATAAATTACCGCTTTAACTGAAACTTTGGATTTGAGTAAAATTTCTTATTCGGCAAATAGTTCAACATAGCGTAGTTTTCTTTATTGCGATTCGATTTTTGCTATAATTTGCAAACACATGTACCGTTTTTATATGTAATTTGATGATTTTTTGCTCAACAGTCCAGATTTCTAAAGTTCAAATAACTCCAGCTTATCTATTCTCTGAAAGCTGCCGTTATCATCGAGAATCCATTATAATTGTGCATCTGTCTCTAAACTTAATTAGATACTCTTTCTTTGTATCTAAACAGAGAAATATATACACAGAGAACAAAATTAAGGCCCATAAGGAGTTATTGCTTGTTTTCAGGGTAGCGTACCTGGGAGGAAAAGTTGGATAAAAAAACACAACAGTGCAGGTACCAAAACACACCCCAAATATGTGTCTTCATGAACAACACCTACATTTTGCAGGTCAGAAAGACAATTGGCCCGGATGGGAATACCATGCCAAGGACCACAATGCATGGGGCAAGTTTGAATACAAACCAGTTTATATATTCGCCGCAAGTTGCCATTATCACCCGTTATAATTGTGCATCTGTCTCTAAACATGATTAGATACTCATTTTTATATCTGACAGAGAAAGATATGCACAGAAAACGATTCTCCTCCTTTGATTTCTCTGTTACACAGACGTCACAATCCATGGTTTATTTTTTAATAATTGTTGTTTAGATACAGATACAGATATAAAACAGTATCCAGATACGTTATCTAGATACTTGTATTATAATGCTTGTATTTAGATATTTGTATCAAAAAAAAAGAAATTAGGGCCTATAACCCGATTCAAACAAAAACGACGGCGCACCTACAGGCATAGATGTTTCGGAGTTATTGCTTCTCTTCAGTGTAACGTAGCTGGGAGGAAACATTGGAACAAAAAAAACACAACAGTGCAGGTACCAAAACACACCCCAAATATGTGTCTTCATGAACAGCACCTATATTTTGCAGGTCAGAAAGACAATTGGCCCGGATGGGAATACCATGCCAAGGACCACAATACATGGGGCAAGTTTGAATACAACCAGTTTATATATTCGCCGCAAGCTGCCGTTATCACCCGTTATAAATGTGCATCTGTCTCTAAACATGATTAGATACTCATTTTTATATCTGACAGAGAAAGATATGCACAGAAAACGATTCTCCTCCTTTGATTTCTCTGTTACACAGACGTCACGATCCATGGTTTATTTTTTAATAATTGTTGTTTAGATACAGATACAGATATAAAACAGTATCCAGATACGTTATCTAGATACTTGTATTATAATGCTTGTATTTAGATATTTGTATCAAAAAAAAAGAAATTAAGGCCTATAACCCGATTCAAACAAAAACGACGGCGCACCTACAGGCATAGATGTTTCGGAGTTATTGCTTCTCTTCAGTGTAACGTAGCTGGGAGGAAACATTGGAACAAAAAAAACACAACAGTGCAGGTACCAAGACATACGACCCAATTTGTGTCTTCATGAGCAACACCTACATTTTGCAGGTCAGGAAGTCAATCGGCCCGAATGGAAATACCATGCCAAAGACCACACCACAGCTCTGGGGCAAGTTTGAATACAAAAGATGATATTACTAACGCGTCGTCATTTTTGTTTTTAGCGTTTTATAAGCGTTAATTTTTTTTTAATAGTTTCATATATTTACCGTCTTATTAATATCATCTTTTGTATTTAAACTTGTCCCAGTTGTGTGATACTTGGCATGGTATTCCCACTCGGGTCGATTGAGTTCTTGACCTGCAAAATGTCGGTGCCAGTCATAAAAGCACAAATTTGGGATGTGTGTCTTGGTACCTCTGTTGTGCTTCCTTTCTCCAATTTTTCCTTTCAGCTACGCTACACTGAAGAGAAGCAACGATTCCGGAACATTGATGCCTATAGCCACGTCGTCGTTTCTGTTTTTAGCGGCATGGGCGTTAATTTCGTTTCTTCTATATTTTTATATATTTACCGCCTTATTAGTACTTTCTTTTGTATTTAAACTTGCCCCAGTTGTGTGTCATTGGCATGGTATTCGCATCAGAGCCGATTGGCTTCCTAAACTGCAAAATGTCGCTGTTAGCAATAAAGGCCCAAATTTGGGATGTGTGTCTCAGTACCTACTCTGTTGTGTTTTTTTACAACTTTTCCTACCCGCTACGCTACACTAAAGAGGAGCAATTACTCCGAAATATCGATGACTGTAGCTGCTTCGCGTTATTAATTATCTTTCGATAATTGTATCTATACATTTGTGTCTATATACTTGTATCTACTACACAACACTGCCAGACATACATTTTTGTGTAGACGCTTGGCGACAGCAATCTTTTCAGAATATTAGAGTTTATGACTTACTCTCAAAATTATTTATTTCAGATACAGATAACTTGACAAAAAATATCTGGATACAGGTACAGTTACTAATTATCCACCATATCTAAATGTTGATATTTGTTCGAGTAACTAGGCAGATATTTTCAGGGTATATAGAAATTTGTTTATTTTTGTAAATAATAATAATTTTGTGCTAAGGTTTGAAATTAACCGTCCGTAATTTGGCTTTTAATGCCCTACATTATAAGATCCAGATTAGAATGTAAAAAGTTTGATCAACTCCAAATTCGCGCGCAGCTTACGTCACCACCGATGGGCTGATTTATAATTTAGAGTATTACCTCTTTCTACACATGTTTAGATCTTTATTTGAGTATTTTCCCAATTAATGCTACTAGGAATTGCCTTCTTTACTTCTTCTTCTCATGTCTTTATCGGTCGTTCGTCTTTGAGCCCAGCTTCTCGATACTTTTTCTTCTCCCAGACGCTCTCCAGCTCCGAACCACCGTAGGTTGGCTTCTTTTAATGCTTTTATACCGGTTTTATATGTAGATTTCTTTTAATTATTTTTATTTATTTCTGTATTTTCTGGGTATCTTCTCCACTATTCTCAAGAACCGTATTTTTGCTCCATATTATATCAAAATCGGCAGAATTTCTGATTTATACAAAATACACATCCATCTGGATCTGCATCGTTATTCTTGTTTTTCTTTATTTTTCTAGTGACGCGTAACACTAGTTTCGTCTGCTTTCTGGTATTTAATATCCGTCTGAATTTTTATCTTCTTTTAGTAAGTCTTAGAAATAGTTCTTTCATCTTTCCATAATCTTTTCTTTATCTCTCAGTAGCGCCCTTTGGTCTTATTTAATAATACAATTGGTTCATATCTACCTTGTCTTCCTCATGTCTTTTATTATTCCGTAGAACAGGTTTTGGTTCTTGCTTTAAAATTTCTTAATGCAATAGAAGTCAACGATTTGTTTTTTGCCTCTTTCAATGCCAATGTGGAGTACGGGGGACTGACAGTTTAACGTCGAATCCAAACGACTAAATACCAGAGAAGGTTTCAATCATTAAGACTCCACGGCTGCCTATACCTGATTGGGGAATATGAGTGGCAAGTCGCGGCACAGTTTTTTATTACAGCATGGCTGCGGGGCGGGGAATGGAACCCCAGACCTCGTTAGAGGTCAAGCGCTGAACCTCTAAGCTATCGCAACTCCGGTTAGATATATAAAAGTTATTATTTTGTATAAGGGTATAAGAAAATCCAGGCGAAATGCTTCGCTCATATTTTTGGCCATTTTTCCTGTTTTGGTTTCCCACAGTTTTCTTTTTCTGTCTGTAACATCTTGTTTTTAAAACCTGTCTCACCTTCAAAGATTTTCGTATATTACACCTGTTTTCTAAATTTAGCTTGTATTTTTTTGTTCTGTTGTTCCCCTTGTTATTTTGTATACCAGCAAGCAGTGGTCACCATTAATATTTTGCAATCGGTTTCAGTCTTCCACATCTTTCTATCAACTAAGAAATAGTCTATTATCGATCTTTTTTTTTGCTTGGGCGCTTTCTTGTTGTTTTGTAGCTGTTATTATTTATTTTTTTCTCTCATTTTATTTTTATTACCTAGAATCTTGATTCCCTTGATTCAGGGTTGTAGCTTTCAGTCTCCCTTTTTTCTCGCTGTGTAGTATTAGTCTTACCCCTGCCTTCCTTGTTGTTTTTCTTCTGCTTCTGCGTGGTAGAGCTCATAACTTCTTACCATTTGCTTCATTCCTTGTCCATTCTTTTATGTTCCTGGTATTGCCATATATTGTCGTTTTAGTATGCCCTAGCAGCTCTTCTTCCTTTACATCTTTACATTTGATCTTCTAGTGTTTCGTGTTATAATCCAATTAGTTTATTCATCCTTTACATGCCTGGAGGACATAGTATTTTTCAGCTTGTTTTAATCAGTTATCAGGTTTTTGTTCTATAGACAGTGTTTATCGTTCATTCATAATTTTTGGTAGCCAATTTTTACCGATACGTCTATCTTCTTTACTTCTGCTGCTTTTTTGTATTTTTCTTGCTCTAATTGTCACGTCGACACCTAATTTCTCTTTCAGTTTGCAATTGTTCTTAATTATTTTTTGTTTTGTTTCCCAGTTTGTCAGCTCCACAATGAACCTATTACAAAAACTGATACATAAAAAAATGTCTAGATACAGTGTTTAAATACTTGTATCTAGATACTACACAAGACAGAGTTACTTATTTGTAGTTAATAGAAAACTTTTCAGAATATCAGAGTCTCGCTCTCAAAGTAAGCCAAAATTACTCTTCACGTAGACTTAAACATAAATCTATTCAATTTGTTTAAATAGTAATTTACTAAAATTGGTTTATTTTATGTAATAAAGTAGTTACGTGCATTTGCAATTTCCAGTGAATGTAACTTAGTATGTACATATTAAGCAAATTCAACTCACGATGTCACATATCACAGAGTAGATATTCTATTTCTGCAAGTTCTATACTAGCTAGTCGATCAAAAGTTCGTGCATAGTTAAATGACTCAAATTTGAAGCACCTATATAATTTGTAAAGTGTAGTTGTCTTCTTGTGGGAGTGTTCAAGTACGCGTTTAATAATTTGATAGTGGAACCCGTGGGCTATGCTCTCCGATTTTCTTGTTTATGTTGTTTTAATAATAAAAAAGAGAATGAAGTAGGTTGCTTATCAAAGTTCTGATCTATATCTATACAGGGTGTTTCAACTTTATTGTTGGTAACTTTGGGGGTATGTTTCGCACCAACAATCAAGAAACTCGTATTTTATTGTTTACCTCAACTTCGTATTTTAATGGGCGTATTGGGCATCAAACGGTGGCCCTAAAAACAGTTTTTTGTGAATACTTAAGAACACCCTTGACAGATTTAAATGAAATTTGGTATGAATGGTAACCAAGTGAATTTACATTTATTCTAAAAGATAATTTTATAAAATTTGCTAGAGGCAGCAGTTACGAGCAGATTCCTTTGGTTTCTTCAACCTTAACTGTTATTAAGAGAAAAGTGTGGGGCGTTACCACGGGTTTTGCTAGTTTTATAAATTAATTGGCGACTGTTTTAATTATTGTAACGTAAATGTGTGCGTTTGTTATTGTAACTGAAGCTCCCAATATTTGGGTCAAGAAAGTGTGGAATTCCAAGGGTATTAATTTGTTTATTTTATAAATTTATTAACAAAGATCGTTTCCATTACGGTTGCCTGGCAGGGTATTAATAATAAGATTGCCTAAAAATCTCAGTCCTAGTACTGAATGTTGTTTCTAATAAAATTGTAATAATGTTCTGTGTGCAATGGTTCGATTATATTAATTGTCTGTTATTGCGAGATTCTTATGTCAAGGCGATAAATAGACTAAGCGGAAGATGTTTACAGGTTATTGTTTAGTGTTGCCACCCTTAAATTTTAAATTGTACTAGCAATTGTAGGAAAAATGCACTAAACGGGTGAGGAGGATAAATATAAATATTATATTGCAAAACAATTAAAGGCTAAAAAAAGTTATTTATTATGTGAAACAGAATCTTACTTATCCATAAGTGTTAAGTCTGATTTTTAATTAAATATGCTACATTGTATCATTATTAAAGACAGGATGTTGGACAAAACAGAACTTCAAATAAGGCAGGCAAAAAGACAGTTGAAAACTTCTGGCATACCTACTATTACCCACACATACAGAGTGTTCCGAAACTCGCGGAAATGGACTGCGGTACAGTATTCTACCGTAAAAAAGTGAATAAAAAGTTCCTGTGCGATTTTTCGATTCAATCAAAGTTTTTTGAGTTATTGAAGTTTTGAAAAATCTGAAAATAATCTAACAAATAAACATTCAAACTCAAATTTAAGTATTGAACAAGTACTTAAAATTAATCTATGATACACTACAACAACAAGAGATAGTTGACAGGAGAAATTACTAACGTTGTTTAAAGTGTCTGAAAAAACTCAAATTTACGTGTTCAGTTAAGCAGTGGCACGTGATTGGTTGTTGAAAACAGTACGTCGTTATTTATTTGTTTCATAGTACATTTGTTTGAATTCAGTTCTAAATTTTGAAATTTGTCTAAAGTACGAAAAAATGGTCGCGTATAAACGTACCGCTGGTACTGCTTGTTTATTAGAAGCCCACAGTGCCATTAACATATCATAATACTCTTAGTTCCAATAATTCGCCGCTATTCTGTCACACTTTAGAACTAAATTCAAACAAATGACAAACTATGGAACAAATCAACTATGTTACGGCACAGGTCAGGTATTTTGACATGTTTGTAAATTGTATTTTTGAAAGCTAACGTGGTTGTATAAAAACAGGCGCTTTTTTACACAAAACGCATAACAAACTTTAAAAGTACGAAAAGTGTAGGTAATATTTTCTAAAAGAAGTACTTCTAAATTTTTTATCTTGTGCAATTGTACTAGAACGGCAACACTGTATTTTTACTTAAAGTAAGCCATAAATAATCAAATTACATCAACAGTGGAGACTGCAACATGAATATTTGCCGAGTACAATCAATAAAATGAGTATAGAAGTAAGGGCCCGTCTTCGTGCTTTGGTCATAAATTGTGTCGAGATGCAAGAACTCGTCGTCGTGTTATGGTGAGACAGTTACGGATTAGCAAGTTACTCCAAGTCACAACAATAAAACTGAAAATTACACTAACCAATCATTTCTCAATTAGAGTGATTTTAAACCAATTGTTTAATATGAAATCATAATTACTATAATTTCTAAACGAATAGTTGCTGTAGCCTTGTTTACGGACATTAATTGGTTTTAATTTTGATTATCATTATATTTGACATATGTGTGAAATAATTCGTCTTTAGATGTTTCATTTTTTAATATCCAATACAACTATTATTTAAAATATTTTACCTAATATAACAATTCTTAAAATTTATAATTTTATATAATAGTTTATCCGATAATACGAAATTATCATCATTGTCGTTAAAAAAATAAACGACTCTGTATTTAATTATAAGGTACGAAAAGAAAAAATTGTAGTGCAGAAAAGGGAAAAGTCGCTATTAAAAAAACCTGCTGCCGTCAGCATCAAAGTTCAGACTTTGAGCGTTAAAATAAGATTCAGTGATAAGGGAAGCTCATCCCTAAAGCCCAAGACGAAAATCCTTGCTATTAAGAAGTCATGGTTGATACGGCCCAGGGCTTTTCTGAAACCTGTTTATAGCAGGATACGCTTTGTCATTTATATTTATTTAACGTTACAAGTAATTAAGGTAACAAGTTAAATTGGTGAAAGGGATACAATTTTTGTTTAACTTTTATTAATGATAGCGAGTTTACAAACTGGTAAACACGAACAATTTTAGCATGAAAAATAATTTGTGCAAATTTACGATTCTAGTTTCTTTGCATATGCTTGGTTTAGGTCCGTCTTTCTGATGTATGTCCGTAATATGTAAAAAACCGTAAATTGCTTGAATTAGGAATGAGTTAGTATCAGCTAAAAGAGGATTAGTCGCGTTAAGTCGCTCAAATCCTTTCCAAGGGTAGTAATCACTTGATCGCAGAAAACGAAGATGTAGCCCATAGATCTCTTTTACCAACGTTTTTTTTAAAAGAAATTCGCACGTTTACACCAAGAAAATGCTGTAAATCATCAATTTTCGCATAATTTTAATAGATAGTTACATAAATTGCGAGCAATTGTCATTCTTGTGTAACAGATATGAATTCTGAGGAGGTATGTTTGAATAATTCATGGGAGCCGTGCACGCGATTCCGGAGAATACGCAATAGCGAACGATTAAAATTATCTGTGCGCATGCCGAAAGCCGGAGACACACGGTCCATTAGTCCTGAAAATAAGGGTTTTCAATTTTCAGAAGCTAAGCGGGGACGCTGTAAGAATATGATGAGCTTCCGGTGACACAGGGGATCATATTTCTTAATCTAATGCATAAATTTTCCCTTGATCGATATTCGCGGCGTTAAAGGATGAAATTGAGGCCGCAATTTTTAATCCCGAGTCGGGAAGGATAAGAAAAATTAAATTCAATTAGACACGATCTTCCTTCAAAGCGAGTTAAACCTCAAACCAAAAAATTGTTTCCCGTAATTGGAAATGGTATTAATCTTGATGTACATAAATGCGGATAGACACAGGGAACAAGGCAGCGAGTTTTGATTACACTCGATTTGCTTTTCATTAGAAACGTAATGAGAAGAGGCAAATTCAGGTTAAGTTAAAATTAATCATCAATTTAATATATCTTACCCTGTAATAATTAGTCGGTTGATTATAGTTTTTGTTTTTATTAATCCGAGTTCGCTCTATATCTTCCTATCTAACCGTTGCCTTGTATATTTCTACGAGTCGTTCGCATGATGGCCTGCGTATTTCAGCAGAAGGTATTTTAATTAATAAAACTGTTCATGACGTAATACGATCCCTGAATTTTAATACTGCCGTTAATTAGAACATTTAATTTATAACACGCCAATGTCTTTACTATAGGTACGAGGAAGCGTCAATAAGTAACAGCACTTTTAATATTTCTGCCTAAGTGCATTGTTTTGAGTGATAAGGTTGGCAACAATGTTACGCTTGTAAGTCAATTACAATTACAATTACAATTACAATTACAATTACAATTACAATTACAATTACAATTACAATTACAATTACAATTACAATTACAATTACAATTACAATTACAATTACAATTACAATTACAATGTTTTAATAAAGTGAGGTTGTGTTTAACATGGTTGCCTCGTTATCCATCCCCACAAATGTAGAGTAACTAGCTGTTATCCGTTCTTAGGGAATGGATGAAAACTAGTGAAACTCACAGGAGAGATTAATTGTTAAATTAGAAATTATTGTGCACACCTTATTCATTGACGAACATCGTTCTTAAAAAATTTATAACATTTACGTTGTGTCATTTAGTTGTTCCGATTTCGTATTCTCGCGTAGATTTCGTTTGTTTTGCTCTTGAATAGTGGCTTGTCATAATAGAAGATGGTATGCTGTTTCTTGAAACATATTTCGTCAAGTTCTGCGCAACTGTAAGAACTTGTTGAGAAACTCTGTTTTACTTCATTGCGCACGTGCAGTATGTGTACTTCTGTCAATTTCAATATGTTAACAATTTAGTGTTTAAAGTGAGTTTCATTTAATGAGTATCTGTATATAAAATACTTAATCACTTTAACAATATCTATTTATTTAAACCTTATACGTATTTCAGCATGTTAACATGCCATTGTCAAAGGTTATATGAAGGTAAACAGTTAGCGTTGTTATAGCAATAGAACTTTTTTAATTATCTTGGTAATCGTCTGCAAATGACTTGATTTCTTATTCCAAAATGTCCAGTAGAGGAGAATTTAACAGATCAATTTGCTCATTCATTAATGGTACAGTTTTTAAATGTTTGTGAATTTCAAAAGCTTCTAGTATATCTAATTTACGTTTATCATCACAAAAGTGTAAACATTTTATGGTGTTATTAGATGTCATTGAATGATTTTGTTCTAGTAAGTGTTTAGCGTAGTTGGATTTATGTGGGTGTTTGTATTTGTAACAACGTACGTGTTCTTTATACCTAATATCAAAATTTCTAATAGTCTGGCCTATATAAACCGAATTACAATGCGAACAATTTAATTTGTAAATGCCTGATTTTAACAAATCGTCTGTTTTTGATTTTGCATTAAACAAAGTATTTAAGATGTTCCTAGTTGTTTTAAAGCTTACTTTATATTTATTTGTTTTGTTTATAATTTTAGCAATTTGTTCTGATTTCTCACCAAAATATGGGATCGAAGCATATTTAATTGTATCGAACGAAGTTAGGATATTCGGATAAATTTTTTGAATGGCTAATTTATAATCTTTTTCTCTAATTAATGTATCAATAAGTTTAGTATTATAACCATTACTGTATGCAATTTGTTTAATAATTGAAATTTCTCTATTATAATTAATTTCATCTAAAGGGACCGTCAAAGCCCTATGTATCAGGGACCTGTATGCTGCTAATTTATGTGTTTTATGGTGACAAGAATCGTGTGGTATTGTAATGTCTGTTTGTGTAGGTTTTCTATAAACTGAGTACTCAAATTTATTACTTGAATTAATTTTTATGTTTAAATCTAAAAAGTTAATGGACTTATTTTGTTCAGTTTCTAGTGTAAATTTTATGTTTGGGTGCAAGCTGTTAATAAAAATTAAAAATTCATTAATTAAATCAAATGAACTATTAAAACATGCTAAAATGTCATCAACATAACGAAACCAAAATATAACTTTCTCAGATTGATTTGATTCGAATATTTGATCTTCTAGATTTTCCATAAATATGTTAGCTAAAAGAGGTGAAATTGGACTTCCCATGGGTAAACCATCTTTTTGGAAATAAATTTTATTATTAAAAGTAAAATAATTTTGATTGGTGCAAAGTTCAAATAATTGAATCAACTCAGTCCGTTTTATTAACTCAACATTTTTGTTAATAAGAATATCATTTAACAAAGGAATACACTCTTGAGGAGGTATTTGGGAAAACATATTAGTAACATCAAAACTAACTAGCTTGCTTTGTGGTGGTAAATGTAATAGAGAAATTTCAATTATTAAACAAATTGCATACAGTAATGGTTATAATACTAAACTTATTGATACATTAATTAGAGAAAAAGATTATAAATTAGCCATTCAAAAAATTTATCCGAATATCCTAACTTCGTTCGATACAATTAAATATGCTTCGATCCCATATTTTGGTGAGAAATCAGAACAAATTGCTAAAATTATAAGCAAAACAAATAAATATAAAGTAAGCTTTAAAACAACTAGGAACATCTTAAATACTTTGTTTAATGCAAAATCAAAAACAGACGATTTGTTAAAATCAGGCATTTACAAATTAAATTGTTCGCATTGTAATTCGGTTTATATAGGCCAGACTATTAGAAATTTTGATATTAGGTATAAAGAACACGTACGTTGTTACAAATACAAACACCCACATAAATCCAACTACGCTAAACACTTACTAGAACAAAATCATTCAATGACATCTAATAACACCATAAAATGTTTACACTTTTGTGATGATAAACGTAAATTAGATATACTAGAAGCTTTTGAAATTCACAAACATTTAAAAACTGTACCATTAATGAATGAGCAAATTGATCTGTTAAATTCTCCTCTACTGGACATTTTGGAATAAGAAATCAAGTCATCTGCAGACGATTACCAAGATAAGTAAAAAAGTTCTATTGCTATAACAACGCTAACTGTTTACCTTCATATAACCTTTGACAATGGCATGTTAACATGCTGAAATACGTATAAGGTTTAAATAAATAGATATTGTTAAAGTGATTAAGTATTTTATATACAGATACTCATTAAATATGGACTTTAACGAAGTAAAGCTGGAATTGATAAGTAGAGTTTCATTTACGTTACCTACGGCCGCTTGGATAAGGACTTATTATGTCATTCATTTGCGTTAGGTAATGAAGTTCATTATCCCACTAATGTAAAATGAGTTAGGTAATGAATTCATTACCTAACTCATTTTATTTACACAAACAAAACTGGGGCTTTGTTCATAAGAAAATTGGCTGGTTGCCATAGTATTGAACAAATCGAATCTATCTCGTTCCGTTAATTTTAAAACAGAAATATTTTAAAAGTGACTTGCCATTTGCAAATAAATTAATGCGAAATGTCAAATATCATTTCAAGCAAAAAATTTTAACAAATTTTTAGCATTCGTAGTTAAAATGTTGTATGTTACACGTTGGATAATGCATTATTATGGCACTCGTTTGATTCAACTTTCAAACTCGTGTTGTAATAACGCCGTTATCCTACTAGTAACATAAACAACTGCTATAAACTTTATTATGAAGTGCTATATGTAAAGAATTGTTTCAACTGTAATAGTAAGACAAAAAATAAGTAGGTATTAAATTACACATCCACCTAAACCAAGTTTATGTTTATTGAACATTATATTATTGTTAGCATGACCAATGTGAAATCTTATTATAGTTTTTAGAAAACTTTTATACTGTAAAACCGATTAAAATGCACGGCTGCAGACGTTACATTTGATGACGTCACACAGTGGCTCTTAAACTGTACGCTCGTACCAGTACTGCCACTGTACCTTTAAGACCTTCGATCAGATTCCGTTTTCAGATTTAAAAAATTCAGTTTCTGCAAATAACGCTACCAGAAAAAATGTCGAAGTTCCTCTTCCGGTTTTGGATTTCTTTCAAAGCCTATTTTTGTATAAATTTTTGATGTACTTTCACATTCGAAGCTTTTAAAAAACGGAGCATACTCACCCATAGAAAGACATTTTTGGGTTTCTGGAGGTAAAAACATGGTTTGCCGTCAAAACCTCAAATTCGAAAATTTTCCAAGTATCTAAAAGTATAGCAAAAAACATTAAAAAACAAATGATTAGTCAATTTTTTTAACACAGTCAAATAAAGTGGTTTCCAAGAATGAGCAATACAGAAGTAATTAAAGGTAATATATTTTCAAACTGCAAGTTGTGGTGAAATACGTTCTATGAAGGATGTCCACCACTTCTACTTTTGTTACTCGTTAACTTAAAGCTTTGCTTAGACAAATAACCCAACTATTCTTGCAACTTTTTTTCAAGGCTGCTTACTTATTTGTTCTAAATTAGGATATTTCGACGCCCCCATCTTGCCGCCGGCCATCTTGCCGTCGCCGTTTTGCCGTCAACCGCTTTACCATTTCGCCGTCAAAATTCTTGCAACTTTAAAAGAGCTTTCCTTTTTAGCCTAAAATAAATAATACAGTCTGTTGTTCTATTTTATGGTACAACCTCTTCTTCTCTTTTCAGTCATAATAAAATTTTATATCAAAGATGAAAAAATAAACAAAACGATTTTGGATATTGGTACGTGTTAGGGTTGCACCCTTCTCTTCGACATAAATAATTCACCTAAAAAATTAAAAAGGCATGAAAACGCAGATACTTGATATTTGCAAATACTTCAAAATTTTCGACAGTACGACGATATAGTAAAATATCTCCGTGGTATTACCCACAATTGATCATCACTGCATCTATACAAATGGTCATACCAAAGAGATCAGAAAAGGTGATTACGACGCTGCAAATACTTTTTTTTTCATTCAAGTGTAGATCTTCATGCTTTAAAAGACATTGAAACAGGCTGGTCTGTGTTATCCTCTAGTCTTCGGCATTCTTTTGAAAACTTCGTACCGCTACAACGGTCTTTAAGAAGCAATGACAATCCATGGACTAAGAATCACATTAAAAAAACAATAAACTAGAAACGTTCCTTGTGGGACAAATATAAGCGTACAAGTAGGAATGCTGATTACTTGAAACACCGTTCGCTAACTAATTTAGTTTCGTATCTTATCAGATTAGCCAAATCAAATAATGAGCATACCATTATTTCTAGTGACGAGAAATCTTTTTCTATTTATGTGAGAAAGTCACTTACTAATAACAATTCTCCTGTAATGGTCGAGGAATCCTACTCTAATCGACGTACTGACCTTCCAGAGGTGGCAAACTTGTGTGCCCTGCAATATTCTAGTGTGTTTGTCGTTAAACCCATTGAGGAAATGCCGAGTCTCTCTAGCAATACTCGTGTGTTTGATAGCTTTGAGCAAATTGATTTCTGTGAAGACGAAGTACTACATATCCTAGAACCTCTAAAACCGTTGTCTGCCCTTGGAGCTGATAATGTTCATCCTTTACTTCTTAAATCTTGTGCAACCACCCTGTGTAAACATATAACTTATATGATGAATACATCATTAAATTGCGGAAGACTGCCAACTATTTGGAACAAAGCTGTTGTGGTGCCTCTGTTCAAGAAAGGCAACAGGCTGTTACGAAAAAACTACAGGCTCACTAGCTTTGGTAGTCCAACGAATAAGTAGTTATAATTTAATTTAAAATGATCTAAGCCGAGGCGCCCTGAAAACTGGTCGGAACATTGGTTTTAGAGACTGAACTCCGATAAATGCACCGTTCCGAGACTTGGATACAACAATCCTTGCGTAGACTACCAGTTCAATGGTACCCTGTTAAAATCAGTCCTGAAGCAACAAGACCTGGGCATATTAATGACTTCTGACCTAAAGTGGGCAGAGCACATATGTAAAACTGTGAAAAAAACGAACTCTTTATTCTAGTTAAGTCGGTTTGTTTTTAAAAGTTTGAAACTTGAAACTTTTAAAAAAATTAATAAAATGTATGTTCACTCCATTCTCGATTACGCCGTTGTAGTTTGGTCACCCTACTTCGCAAAGGACATCGACTTACCGGAAAAAATTGAAGCCGATTCACCAAATATTTCTCCGGCAGCGCGATGCTTAAGTTACGAAGAGCGTTTAAAGAAATTGCACCTCACAACGCTGAGTTGTCGAAGACTTCGGGGCGACTTGATTGAAGTTTACAAAATTCTTCACAACTATTACGAACTCCCATCACAGCTATTTACACTGAGTCAGAACACCCAATTACGTGGACACAATTTTAAATTATAGTGTGCTAGATTCAATAAACTGTCAAGGCAGCATTTCTTTCCTTTCAGAGTGCAAAATGCGCGAAACCCTCTACCGTCTGAAGTGGTAAATGCGGAATCCATTAATAAGTATGTACATTATATTAGTGTAATAAACGTTATTGAAAATATAATATAATTCCTTATTTATAAGTTCTAGTTTTACTTCGCCGAAGTGATTATTTATTGAGTGTATATAA
The DNA here is from genome assembly GCA_958336395.1 of Ctenicera cuprea. Lineage (NCBI taxonomy): Eukaryota > Metazoa > Arthropoda > Insecta > Coleoptera > Elateridae > Ctenicera > Ctenicera cuprea. The sequence goes on along the minus strand of OY284486.1, from coordinate 69,017,536 downwards.
AATACTTGATTACTTCAACAACATTTATTCATTTCAACCTTATACGAATTTTGCCATGTTTACATGCCATTCTCAAAGGTTATATTAAAAAAGTAAACAGATAGTGTTGTTTTAGCAACATTAGAACTTGGTGACTTGATCCCGGTAATCGTCTGCAGATGAGTTGATTTCTTATTCCAAAATGTTCAATAGAAGTGAATTTAAGAGATGAATTGGCTCGTTGTTTAACGGAACAGTTTTTAAATGTTTGCGAATAAATAAAATAAATAAATACTGTTGAAGAAAAAGGTATCTCATTTATACTCAATAATAATATATTCTTTTTTAATTTTTCAGGTTTTTTATTTAATTTTTACTTATAGTTATTCAATTTTTAGGTTTTAATATTAGAATTTTGACAATAATACATATGACGCTAAGTAATATGAGTAATATGAAAGAAAGTATTAGATTGACGGCGAGATGGCTTACTGCGAAACGGTGACTGCGAAATGGTTGATGGCGAGATGGCCACCGGCAAAGTGGCTGACGGCGAAACGGCAAAGGCGAGGTGGCGACGGCGAGATAACGATAGCGAAAAGTCTTAGACGAATTCGTGGTTGAAGTGACATTATCAAAACGCATAATATACCTAATACTTTCCTTGCTCTGATTGACGAGTTCTACACCTTTGACCAAACGTCACATCTGTATCCTACCAGGTTTTTAAAAATAGTGTAAATATAGCAACAATTGGTACGCTTGGAGCCAATTGGCGTCAAGGGGGCGTTGTTTTCTACAACGGCATCTTCTGCTTCGTTGTTCCGTGCACATGCCGGATACCGCTCTCTCTTTCTCTCTCTCTCACACACACACCCGCGCGCACACGCACACGTGCACGCATACACACGCGCGCGCACACACACACACACACGTCCAGAAAATGCAGTTAATTTTCTGGATCAAGCGGTCTTTTTACTAACCCCTGAGAAACTATATAAATAAAATAAAACTCACACAGCCTCACCACTGGATATATTTAAGTATTTAAGTAATGATGAATCAAGCTACATGTTTCGGCCATACGGCCATCTTCAGGCTATAACAATTCACAAGTATTAAGTAAAATGAAAAAGAGTATTGTCTTGTGAATTGTTATAGCCTGAAGATGGTCGTATGGCCGAAACATGTAGCTTCATTCATCATTACTTAAATACTTAAATATATCCAGTGGTGAGGCTGTGTGAGTTTTATTTTATTTATATTATTCATCTACGCCACTTATGGGAATATGGACCCTCTATCCTGAGAAACTACTTCAGGATCAAGCATTGCCTTACGGTCTAAGGCAAACCAATCAACTCAGCAAGCTCCTCCCAGTGCCTTGCAGCACTCCTATAAAACTAGCAGAACCTGGCAGTTTCTCGGCCGATTTCTGCTCAACCTCATTGTGTACGATTCAGGGACCGGTTCCTCACATCGCATTACGGACCGTTTCCGCGATAACTTCACAAAAGAGATTTTTTTTTTGTTTTGTTTAAATTAATTAACTAAACATGTCCGTTTAATGTTAATCGCGTATGTTATTAAAATATAATTTTGTAATTCTCTTTAATAAATAGTGTTACTTTTAGAAGTAACTTACTTGAATTTTAATTATAAGACAGGGAATACGGGATGAAGTGATCAAAACATTACACTTATGTAATCTGATAATAAATTACCAAGTCAAAGTTTCTTTGTTTTTCCACAAACCATAATAGTTTCAACAAAAAAAAAGAACATTCTCTTACGGAGTGGCAGAAATTTCGTTTTCGCGGGATTTGGTAATTGGAGGTTTATAGACTATGACTTGATTGTTTTTGCAACATCTACTATTTATTGTCAGCGCTTTACCTTTTTGGAAGCAGACTAACATCATTTTTCTTCAGGTTCATCCTTGGGGTCCTATTAAACGTTTTATCAGCTGACTAGCTTAGGGTGTCATATTTTCATAGATAAATTGGCTATTGTCCTCGGATATATTCTGTATTTTTCAATATGCATAGTAACCATATTAACTGATATATGACGACAAGCTTCGATTAGAATCACAAAACTTCCTTTATACACTGAATGCATATGGGACAGTGATAAAATTTATTTATGTCTAAGTATCTACTTTTAGAGACATTTATCTAAATAACTGCGTTTTAAATTGACCACACTGTGTATTTTATTACATACTATAAGAAAATAATTTTAAGAAACCTTATTTAAATCCGTCTAAAATGAATAACAAAAATTGTAAGTTACCGACGTTGATTAGCCGTAATATATTGTTACTGTTCAAAGCAGAATCTGAGAAGCGGGTTTTAAGTTTATTTTAAAATTAAACTTTTAATGAATTTGCTCAAATAAAAAGTTAGCAATATATTTAAGTAAATCCTTCGAGCGTTCATAGACGCACAAGGGCTTTGTAAGTAAAGCAAAGTTACTGGTTATATTTTGCATGCACCGCTTCAAACCAAAGTATAAATAATGTTTCGCAAGAAGTAGAAACCGCGGTGGGAAATTCCAAAGGTCGCACTTATTGGAATTACACATATTTACCCACCCAAGACAACTGGAAACCATCAAGCCGGATATGGGGTATAATTCCGCCGGATTTAAGAAAAAAAAATACCTTTCGTAACAAAACTTTACTGTACAGCAGAAAGGAGCATCAGTCTCAAAGACGTCGAGCAGCGTGAGAAATACCGCGACCTCGTTTTCGATTTACTTAGGACACGTGGTGAAGTTAATGGTGTTTACTATTGGGGTACTCGCCGCACTGAAAGCTAACTTTATGCGGTAGCTTAGCTCATTCCAGCTTACAAGCCAGCTCAGCCTCACTGGCCTGCAGAAATCAGAAAGCTAGTCTGTTTGGCTTCTTCCGCACGAGATGATATAAACCACCAGGGTTTGTGATCGCCGTTGATCACATCTCTATGTAGGGTTGCTGTGTATAACAGGCGTTGAACACCGAAGTCGAATTAACCTTGCAGGAAGTTTGAACTCTTTTTGAGGGAATGACCCAGACCTTAGTGTAAGTAACGGCACGTCCCCGAAAGTAACCTCCAAATTCGACATAATAAATAAAATAATAAGAAAGAAGAGGGCGTTACTATTGTAATTTTCCTTTAATGAAATAAAATAATATTCAAGAACTATAATAATTACAAACATCCTTATCATCATCATCATAATCGGTCCTCTTCTACCTTTCGTTGTAGAGGTCTTTCATTTTGGGTTGGCTCTTCGCTGTGTAATAGGATGTAGTGAGGTCAATTGACCTTTAAACCACTTACGCTCCTACAGCTTATGCCACCCTTCATGCACATTCATTCAATGTTATTCACACCTGTGTTTATTTGTATGTTATAATGTTGTGTGTCTTTTCGTTACTTTTCATGGTCAGCCAGTAATCAAGACAAGCAGCGTTAATTGTAACCCAACGTCGAATGGTTATCGAGCTCGATACCGATCCACAGAATTGCAGAAAAATTTTCTGCCGCTTCCGGTATTCGAACCGAGAACTCACGCGTTGTAAGCTAGATTCTCTTACCACTAGACCATTTGGACTCTATAATTACAAACATATTGAAAAATAAAAAATGTCGACATCTCTGAAATTTTGCTGACATACCTGAACAACTCATCTGAACACACTTAGAGTTAGATAGTCAAAAATCTGTTATCCTTGATAGTTGTCGCAATATGTAATGAGACCCTTTCTAAACATCCCAACACCGGACCGAAGTACTGTACATCCTGAGCTGTCTATTCTACTGTAAATTATGAATATCTATAAGACAGTGGATACTACCCTGACAGTCGGGGTACTAACCGCCTTTTAAGCTGTAACAGTCGCGTGTTTATGTTATATGTTTTACAATTTGTAAGCTCCGTTGGAAAATGTATCTACCGCATCGGTAACCGCTAGAGCGAATTTCGTTAGGAACAAACGTAATATCTACGGCCGTCTGGGTTCCGGTGCAAGAATAGACCCAGGGATCCCCCTGCCTGTCGTAAAAGGCGACTAAGTGGGGCACCATCATTATCCACCAACCCACATCCAGTCAACTACATTAATCCCTTAACACTACATCTCTGAAATTTGGCATTCGGTATAAAAAGCAACCTTTCAAACAACGCCAATTAGAAAAAGCCTCGGATGGTCAGACCAACCTCGCGTTTGTGGTTTAAGCAGATGGCTATGTTCAACAAAGCTTCTTTTTGATAGTCCAGTTCAAAGCGGGCTAGATCAGGATGCTGCTACGGTCAGTAATAATACATCGCCAAATCTCCAAAATCATTAGAGTATGACGCAGTACCAGACTAAAGTAAATAAAATAAACAGAATAAGGAAATATAATAAAGATAAAATTAAGTCTGTAGCCGCTAAAATTTATGACAAGCAGTAAAAAAATAAAAGCCTTCAAGCAGATAAACAACCTAAAAGGAACGGCGACGTATGGATGGATCAACGATGATTGTACGAAAAAAAAAAGATAAGAAAAAATACTAATCCGTCACATGCAACAAGCAAGAGATATAGGGCTTAGGGTTTATTTAAAGTACAACAAGCTAGTGGTGAACAACACAATCCACTGGATAGAAGAGCTAGAAGAAGAATGGCAGACTGGGGAAGGCCACCATAAAAATAAAGAGAGAGTCAGCGATCGCTTACCAGACGGAGCACACGATAAACAGGCAAGAAAAGTCACAAGGCCCAACAAACCATAAACTAGTAGACGGAAAAATAGAAAAAACAATCCTTGCAACGATAATGGCAATGAATTGGTAACACATAAAATTAATAAAATAGGAATGAGGGATATATTATTGGGGACATGAAATGTACGTAGTTTTGGAGTAGTGGGGAATGTTCAAAATTTAATAAGAGATTAAAATATACAATGTGGGAATATTGGCAATACCGGAAATGGAGTGGAGATATTGCGGAAAAATGGATACGGACGGATATACAATAATCTATAGCGGAAATAAAAAAAGCATTTGAGAGTAGGCTTCATGATCAATAAAAAAGAGTAGAAAAACCATAATTTACCCTATACAACAAGAGAATGGCAATATTAAAACTGAAGGCAACATTTCAAAATATAGTTTTGGTAAATGTACACGCGCCAACAGTGGAGAGTGAAGACAAAGCAAAAAAAAGTTTCTATGCAGAACTAAAGAATAAATCTATCAAGATAGGACACTATGATGTGAAAATAGTTATAGGTGATCTGCAAAAGTGGGGAAGGAAGACATGTATCGGCTATTGGGAGACATAGTTCACATGATAAAAGTAAGGATACCAAAGGAAAGCCAATTGACTTCGCTAGCCGAAAAAACTTGGTAATATCTAGCACAAAATTACCCCATAAAGCAACACATAAAGTAAGCTGGATACCATCTGACCAAAAAACTAGAAATCAGGTAGATCAGCTTTTGATTGAAAGTACCATATTAAATGTAAGAAGTTATAGAGCCGATTGTAACAAGGACCACTTCTTAGTAAAAACTAAACTAAAGCAAAGAATAGCGAACAAAAGAAAAGGAAAAGGAGTATAAAACAAGCATTTCAATACCGATAAATTAATAAAACAGGAGGAATTAGAAATAGGTATACAAGCAGTATAAGGGAGAAACGTGAGCAACAAAAAAGTAAGAAAAAGGAAGAGAAACAACTCAAAGGAAAAAGCAGAACGTTGGGAAGAGGTACAAAACAATAATTGTGGAAACGACGGAAAAGATGGCAAAATAAAAAGAAAAAGAGGAATAAATGGCTTGACGAAGAATCCGAGCAAGCATTAGACGACGGAAATCATGGGGCAATAAACATACTAGAAATACATCAAAAGAAATGAGAGAAAAGTTTAAGGACAATAGGAGAATGGCAAATGCAAAATGCAGAGAGAAAAAGAGAAAATATAAACAGACAAAATTGGAATAAATGGAAGAAGTGGGAAATAGAAAAAAAGACAAATATTTTATAAATGGGGCCAAAAATGAGGGTTTCAGCTAAGAACATAGTTAGGCAAAGATAAAGGAAACTTAGTGAGTAGCAAAATAGAAATAATCAGCAGATGGAAAGAGTACTTTGAAATACTCTTAAATCCAGAGAATAGTGAAGCACGGGCAGCAGAAGAACTATGAGATAATCGAGAAGGAGAAAAAAAGTGGACCCACCAACGCGAAGTAAAGCCGAACAAGTTATAAAAACACTAGAAAACCAGGAGGAAGACTAAATGACGACAGAAATGCTGAAATATGGAAAGCCAGTAATAGTAGATGAACTACATGAATTAATTAAGAATGTCTGGAAAAGGAAAGTACTGCCAAGGAAATGGAGCATGGGGTACAAGATATTACGTAAGGTGATAGAGAAAAAACTAAATCTGTAGATAGAGAAGGTAATTATTATTAATTCGGTTTCAGAGAATATCACAAGTCCACCACCTGTTTATCAATTTTCATCAAGCTTACGACCCTACAATCAGGAAAGAACTATTTAGCGAACTAACAAAAAAGGTAACAAGAGCGGTGCGAATGTGCCTAGCAGAAACAAAAACCCAATGTTAAAATTCAATATCAGCGGCCGGGAGGTTTTATAATCAGCTATCGGCTGAGGCAGGAGAACGCAATGTTAACCACTTTAACTTTGCCCGGGGAGAATAATACGAAGGATACCAGGTAACCCTCGAGAATCAATTTGTAACAGACAATATGAGATATTAGCATAAGCGAATGATATTAACGTTATGAGCAAAACAACGAGGGACCCGAAGGAAGTATATGAGCGTCTGGAAGAAGCGGCCGCTACCCAAGGTTTAAAGATAAATGTGGCCAAAACAAAGTATAATATGATAACTTCTAAGAACTTAAGCAGTTACGGGAATGTTAATGCAATTACTCTCAACCGACAACATTATGAAAGAAACAACCAGTTTAAATACGTAGGTTCCACAATTAATGAAGGAAACAAAGAGAGTGAAGTGGTGAAAACCAAAGTTGTAGCAGGCAACAAATGTTATTACGGGTTAAGAGACATGCTAAAATCAATATCACTCCCAGTGAAGGACATAGTGAAAGTGTATAAAATAATTATAAAACCGGTGGTGACATACGCTGCAGAAACATGGTGCGTAACCAAAAGTGATTTGAAAATGTTGGATACTTGAAAGCGAAAAATTCCCAGGAAAATATACGAATTAGTGAATATGAATGGGGTAGGTATGGACACGATTTGATGAACCAAGCATATCTGCAGAAATTAAAAGTAAGCGAGTAAGTTGAGTGGGGCACGTAGAACACCTACAGTAGTCCCGGAGAGAAGTCAAAAAAATCATAGAATGTAAGCCTGAACGAAGAAGAAGCAGAGGGAGACGACGTTTACGCTGGCTAGAGGAAGTAGGAAAGGACCTTAAAGAGATAGGAGTGACAAGATGGAGAGAAAAAGCAAAAAATCGAAAGTAGTGGCAAAATATTGTAACTGACTCTTAGAAGTTGGGGGAAGAGCATTAAAAAAAGACTACAACACGACTGTAGCCGCACAAAAATTAAGAAAGGCAAGGAAGACCCCCCCCCCCCTTTCCAGACATGTTCCAGGTGGGTTGGGTGTGAGTGACTACCGCGCCGCGGAAAATGCAGTCTTGTAACCCAACTGGGAGGTCAAGGACCTTCGCATGAACCATCGCAACAGTAGCAAGTAAGAAAGTAACTATCATGCATATGTGATAAGCAAAACTGTAACATTATAGTAATTTAATGCAAAAACTACTAGTAAATCAGATAAAAGTAAATGCATTATTAAAGAAACTAATGGGTCACAAAATGTAAACTACCATGTACCTTAAACAGAAATGGATTTGCTAAAGTAAATTCAGAACTAAAGTAGCGTTTGTTCTCGTTATCGCTGAATCACACCGTTAATTGAAATCGTGAAAAGTTATAAAAATGCAATAAATTTACGTAACAATAAATTCCCATTTATTAGTATTTGATTTTAGCTGAACAAAAAAGCTTCTCTAATTAAACTTTTCAGTAATGGATTATATTATTTTTTTATGAAAAAAATAAAGCAATAAATAAAAGTATGTCGTGATAGCGGTCACTTTATGCATATGCTTACAAGACCATTTATTTGGTGGACTTGTGTTTTGTGCAGTATGTGTCGGTCCCGCACAAGTTCTTACAAGATTTATGATCCTTTCTGTAACAGTATGTATTTTCAAGTTTTCTATGTAAAAGTATTACATAAACCGCAAAAATAACACGCGATATTTTCGTTCGGGATGTGAAAGTGACAAAACTTCCACGTTTCAAAATTGATTAAAGGATAATAGGGCTATGATGGAGCTGTTATCGTCATTGTCACTCAGCGTTGTTCCCTTATCCCTATAGGCGGGTGAAGTCTCAACGTCAATCAAGTTAAAGTGAACTGGGATCATGCATAGTTTTGCCCCTAGTTAATATGTAACAATGGGTCAATGACGCAAAGTGGAGCCGGTGGTTACTATGGTAGCCGGAACGTAGTACTCTAACGCTCATTCAGCAGGAAATGAGTGCGCAGAGCCGCTGCCGTCACCGGGATCGGCTTGTGCATCGATTATTCCACCTCTGCTGCTCCCATGAAGGTCCAGGAACGGGAAGGTGTTCAGATATATTGCCAAGAAAATGAGAAAAAGGTCCTGTTTACATAACACGCACTCGCTCACCAAACTCAGAAAGCGAGATACGGCAATCTCTAACACACAAAATTGCAGAAGGTCGAGGAGCAAGAAGGTAATATCATAAAATTGCACATATAAAATATTTGATGTGGAAAATTGACACATATACATGATTTGAAATATAATTATGGTTTGAAAATGGTTTTTATTAATTTATTAATGAACAAAATTTTTGTAATTTCACTTATACAAGCACTTGAAAATCTTCCAAAGTTGGTAAACATTTCAAATAAGTTATATAAAGGATCACAACAAACATATAAAAGCTCTCTAAATGATTGGTTGTCAAAGACACAAAAAAGTTTTGAGATATCGCAGTTAGAAGAAACGAATTCTTAAATTTATTGTAAATACCACTCTATCGTATACGGCTCAAGCCCCTGTTTCAGAAAATTGATATTGAAACAATGTTGAGTTTAAAACTTTGGTTGCTTGCATCTGCGTAAAAGAATTACAAAAAATAAAAATTTACTTTTGGAATATGATGTTAAGTTATACAGGGTTGGGCAAAAGTATGGAACAATGCAAATATCTTTAATACGACAACCGCCATTTTGACATAATTTTCTACATGAAGGTTCCGATATACTGCGGATACAATGAAAGTATCGGCGGTTTAAAAGGATTTCCGGTTTAGCCAAATATGATATCAACTTTTTTATTTTAAATGTATATTTTTTGATACATCGATAGAACTATTTTTTGCGTATTTAGTGATAAAAGGTTTCATGTCTTTATTTTCTATAATTTTAGAGATATTGAAAGCTAATGTTTTGTAATTGTTATCTAGCAGCTCATGAAAACAAAAGAACGTGGGAAGCTTAAACGGTTATGTAATGTTGTCAAATATGATTGGTTCGTGTTGTGTTGTTTTGTTGTTCGATAGATTGAGCAGTGTGGTTGCAGTAATCAATTAATTAACTAAAATTTATTAAAACTGTTAAATTTAATATCAGAAATGGTTCAATTTACAGAAAGATTGCAAATTGTTAAATAAAGTACAAACTTCTTGCTGAGTTCTACGACGCTCACCAAAACCAACCATAATTAAAATTTAAATTTGTTTTCTTTCTGTTAATTGAACCATTTCTGATGTTAAATTCAGCAGTTTTAATTAATTTTGGTTAATTAATTGATTACTGCAACCACACTGCTCAATCTATCGAACAACAAAACAACAGAACACGAACCAAGCATATTTGACAACATTACATAACTGTTTAGGCTTCTCACATTCTTTTGTTTTCATGAGCTGCTAGATAACAATTACGAAACATTAGCGTTCAATATCTCTAGAATTATTGAAAATATAAACATGAAATCTTATATCACCGAACTTGCAAAAAAGAGTTCTATCGATATATCAAAAAATATACAAGGTGTTCCATTTAAAATAAAAAGTTGATATCATTTCCGGCTAAACCAGAAGTTTTTTTAAACCGCTATTACTTCCATTGTTTCCGCCGTATATCGGAACCTTCATGTAGAAAATTTTGTCAAAATCACGGGTGCCGTATTAAAGATATTTGCATTGTTCCGTACTTTTGCCCAACCCTGTATAAACTTCTTGCTGCTTATTAATTTGGTATAAAAACTAAAGGGCCGGCTTTAGTTATATATTTTCGGTGCGCCTGCTTCTTTCTTTCTTTCTGAAATAAAATTTATTCTCATATTCATTAAACTAGGCCGCATTTTGCGCCTTCTATTTTTTGACGACCGCACCTCTAGAACTTTCCTAAAGCCGGCGCTGAAGAATTTAAATTAATTTTTGTTTCAGATATTTCAAAATATAGAAAATTAATTTCAATGACATTAAGTGGGATAAATAATAATACATTTTCCTGCTTTTCTTTTAATATCGTCTTTAGAGGAAGAAGAAAATACCATTAGTGTGTGCGATTTAAATTTATTTTATTTTGATGTGAGCTTATAAATTACGAAACCTCTTATTAAATCATTTATGTAATAACTGCGGGTTCTTGTCGTTTTGAAAAACCCGAAGTACGAACTACATTATTACTTTAAAACCATTTCCAATAATTTCCTTTGAAACGGCTGCATTTACAAGCAGAGAAAAACCAATATCTTCAAAAATGAATAATTCAGAAGTTTTTATCAAACGTCCACTAAAACTTATTTCAGAAACAATTTAATACGTAGTAATAATATAATATTCGCAATTTTCTCTCAACTGTTACTTTTTGAAATATTAAAAGGTTTCAAAAGTTCTAAACAGAAAGCTTTTGAAGCTCAATAAATTGAGAAATTCCTGAACCATTTACGCCAGAATTCGATATAAATACATACGTCTAAGGATGGCAGGCCTTTATAAATAGGGCAATCAATCATTTCTGACATTTTGTACGCGTTAGATATATTCGAATAAAGGAACTATAATGCTTTTGAATTTCAGGTAATTGAAAATGCATGTTTCATTTACTCGTAGACATAATTTTATATTCGTTTCCCTCAAGTGCTCTCTTAAGAGACTGTATACGTTTGAGTTTGCTTATTTCAAGTTGACTTCGTGTTTTGCAGGGATAAAGATTGACGTACAAATTGCGTGTACCTTTTCCTTTTATTACAAAACGTGTTATGAACAATAATGCATAAATTTTTAAGCATGCTCAATGTTATTACTGTCTGTATACAGACAAAAAGCACCAAGACATTGTAACGAAACAGAAAAATCGTTACTTATTTAAAATAAGGTTCCGTATTCCTTTATAAATAAATACATATTGTCACTATTTTACTGGAAACATCGGAAAATAATAAATGCGACAAGGTAGGCACTGAGTACGACAAGGAGGCTATAGAGTTGGTTCATTTAATTTATATTAATGACAAATCACAGACAATTTTAAGTGTCTATGGATACTTACTCCCTATCTGTCCCACCTACCGCCGATCTCTCACACTATGTCCTTATTGCACCCATTCATATGTTTCCAGAAATACTGTGACATCATGTATAAAATGTCCTAGAAACGTGTGGCATAACTCACATAGTGAACTTCTGCGAAGCGACACGTTTGGTCGCAGGGGCGTTTGCACGAGGGACGTTTCAACGCAGAGACGTTTGAACGCAAGACAACTGATAATACAGGCTGTTCATTTAAAAAGTCGTGCCCGTAATATTAGTGACTCAGATGAGATATTAAGATGCAGTTTGTGGAAGCTTTTTAGGTATCAAGGAAAACACACTTTTCAGGTATCGAATATGGATAGCACTTCCATCCTTTACCCACAGTCCCCTCAATTTAAAAATCTTAAGTAGCACTCTACCTCTTATGTAACATCAAATTAAAGCCCTAAGAAACCTAACCTTTTGGCGCAAAGACAATTAAAATCGGTTGAATCGTTCTCGAGTTATTAATAATTAAACAGTATTATTATTGTGTAAAAAATGCGAGCCAAGTAGTTAAACAATCGCACTCCATTACCTTAGATTTTATCAATTTCTTTAGTAACAGCATCTTCTTCCAAACTACAGTAAATGTTCAAAATGTTCGCCGTTATTTGTTAAACAATGGTAAATCGGCAGATAGCCTTACACGCCCTTGTTATTTTATTTTTAAATCTTGAAAATCCATTGGATGCGTTTTTTAAACTACAGAGTTTAAGTTTCCCCCACAAAAAAAAGTGTAGTTGTGTATAATCTAGAGATTTAGCTGGCCACTCCATTAATCAGTTTATGCTAATCCACTTATTAGGAAATCTATCATTTAACCAATGGACGGGTAACACGTAATGAGCAGGGTTTCCATCTTCTGATAGTGAATAAGGTCTTCATTCAGCTGTTGTTCATGTTCGGCGTGTTGATTTTCTAGATCATCTGTGATTAGAAGATCGATATCATCTTGCAGCATATTCAAGTAAATATCCCCATTTAAATTTCTTACTATGAAGGAAGGCTCGTTAACAGTCCGCTCCAAATTACATGTACACAAATTTCTTTTTTCTGGCCACTGAATATGTCTCTCTCTTAAAAATATAAAGATTACGTCACTTTAGTAGCAGCAGTTTTGGTTATTAACAAAACCATCCAATAAAAATATGCACTCATCGGAAAAGCAAATATTCTTTAAGAGATGTGGATCATTATTCACCATTTAACTAGTTTCCTCGCAAAGCTGTTTAATTTTATTCTTTTGTGCACCGAACCTGGTGAAATTTCAGTCAAAGCAGAGAACTAGCGTAATGAGCTGGTAGGAATTTCTGCAAAACTGTCCCAAAACTTTAATTTGCGCTCTTTCGTACAACGCTCTAGGATCTGCACGTTTCTTATTTCTAATAGAACCACTTTTAACAAAATTTACCAGAGTTTCAAAACGTATGTGTGCAAAATACTTCTATCTGGGTGCTTTCGGTTGATGACAGCCGCTTTTTTTAGGCATTTTGATTTTTGACTCTGTAAATGAAAATAATTTTACTTTTTCATCTAATGTGTAGACCATCTTTAAAGTAATGAATAACTACTGTGCAACTACAGAACCGACAGACAATTACAAAATTCTGTTGTCAAACTTATACATAACTGGTTGAAATCTTGTTTAAATACTTGGCTTTACAAAGTTAGAAAAACAACAGACCGAGTATACTTGATTAAATATGTGTACCGAAGTCGGCCATCTTACGAGTCTTGTACTCCCCTCACAGCACACTGATTTTCTTTAAAACAAGCAAAATGGTTTGTATCTTTACTACATGTCAAATTCTAATTCGTTAACTCAACTTTTTGCACGCATATACAGGAAGTGTAGAAATACATTGCTTAATAATAGTCAACTAAAAAATATGTGGCTGCAAAATTGACACTTACTTACTGATTGCATCACCATGTTTGATAGTTTGACATATCGACTATAGTTTGTGTCTCAGCTAATTTTTGTTGCCAAACTGCTCAAGAAGGTAATCTTTAGAAACTTATTGCACAAAAAAAAACTAAACAAGACTCATAAGATGGCTGCTTTTAAGGTACACTTTTTGGGGGGGGGGGAGTGAATGCATACTCAGTCTATTGTTTTCCAGGTTTGTGCTTGGCTCTATCTAATTTCAATAAAAATGTTCTATTTCTACTATGAACAGAGATATTTTAGTTTCAAGTAATTTTACTTTTTTAGTTTTTTGCTTGGATCTAGTAAACCATGGGTATTTTGAGAAAAACAAAATCAGCATTATCTTGCTTCCCTAATTAGGCAGCTTTCATATAATTTAACCGTATTCGTAGCTCGTATAGTTGTTGAGATCCCCATCCTGTGCAAAATATTCTCGGCACGCTGTATACCCCAGCAACATAGTTAGCAACGTATACGTTTATAACAAAGCCCACTATGGTTCATATGTTGCGCAGAAACAGCCTTAGGTTGCGATTAGATGTAATTCTAGTAGTTTCACACATTAGCTGTGTATCTATACAGGGTGGATTAAATTTCATCTCACCACCTTTGAGATCTCGAAAACGGTTAGAGATACAAGGTTGGTTGGATTAGAGTTCCCTTTTCAGGGGAGCAATACATATAATGATGGTTTTGTTTTGCCCTAAATACCCATGGCCTACTAGATACGTTCGAAAACTGAAAAAGGGAAATTTTTTTAAAATAAAATATCTATTTATGAGTTTGAGCTTTACTTCGTTCAAGTTAATCTTAATTTATTGTAAATAAAACAATTCTTAACTTTAACAGTTTTTTATTTTAGCCTTATACGTATTTCAACGTGTTTACACGTCATTATAAAACGCAAGGATAAAAGTAAACAGTTGGTGTTGCTATAGGAACAATAAATCTTCATAAGATCTTGGTATTCTATATCTGCGTCCAGATGACTTGATGTCTCATTCCATAACGTATAATAATGCTGAATTTGAGATAACACCTTGTACATTCATTAAAGGTGCAGATTTTAAATGTTTGTGATTCTTAAATGCTTCTAGTATATCCAACTTACGTTTATCATCGCAAAAGTGTAAACATTTTATAGTGTTATTAGATGTCATTGAATGATTATATTCTAAGAAGTGTTTAGCGTAATTGGATTTATAGGGGTGTTTATAATTGTAACAACGTACGTGTTCCTCGCACCTAATATCAAAATGTTTAATTGTTTGTCCTATATAAACCGAATTACAGTACGAGCAATTTAATTTGCAGATGCCTGATTTTAGTAAATTTTCTGTTTTTTCTTTAGCATTAAACAAAGTGTTCAAAACGTTTTTTGTTGTTTTAAAAGTTATTTTACATTTATTTCTTTTGTTTATGATTTTGGCAATTTATTCTGATTTATTGCCAAAATATGGAATTGACACGTATTTCATTATGTCATAAAAATTAATTGAATAAATAAACTTGAATATTCTGTTCCTACACAAACAGACATTACAAAACCGCACGATTCCTGTCATCATAAAACACATAAATTAGCAGCATACAGATCCATGGTACATAGGACTTTAACGGTTTCTTTAGGTGGAATTAGTTATAATAAAGCAATTTCGATTATTAAACAAATTGCATACAATATTGGTTATAATACTCAACTTATTGATACACCAATTAAAGAGGAAAATTATAAAATAGCTATTCAGAAAATTTATCAAACTACTTCATCTGATAAAATGAAATACGCGCCAATTCCATATTTTGGCAACAAATCAGATAAAATTGCTATAATTATAAACAAAACAAATAAATATAAAATAACTTTTGGTTGCTTGCCCGAACAGTTTAATTGAATAATTGCCAAAACAGCTAATATTTTTTTGAAAATCTATTTTCACCTTTCAGCGGATAAACATTGCTTGCAATGGCAAAACACTAGATATCATAAAGCCAAATATCTCTTGCAAAAAATAGGGAGGAATGTGGAGAAGTGCTCTACTCTAATATAGACGTGCTTGAAAAACAAGATTTGTATTCTACGCATGTCAAATAGCCGGTCTGCACAAGCGCAATTGTTCTACCATTTCCCGGTCACCCCGACTATAGATTTGTCGTTTTTTTCGAAAATTAAGGAATTTTGACTTTCAAAATCGGTACGGACATTTTAAACACCAATAATAATAATTTTTAATTCCAATATACCAGACATCATATATTCAGAAATCTCTTGGAATAAATAAGGAGTTAGGGAGAGGTGCTCTAGTTGGATTTAGACGCGCTCAAGAAAAAAAGCTCAGATTTGTATTCTACGCATGTTGAATAGTCGATTTGCGCAAACGCGATGTTTCTACTACTCCTGGCACCCCCGTCATCGATTTTTTGTTTTCTGTTTTTTGCGAATTTCGGCTTCAAAATCGGCATGAGC
Organism: Ctenicera cuprea; assembly: GCA_958336395.1. NCBI lineage: Eukaryota > Metazoa > Arthropoda > Insecta > Coleoptera > Elateridae > Ctenicera > Ctenicera cuprea. The sequence goes on along the minus strand of OY284486.1, from coordinate 69,001,487 downwards.
ATGGTAAATGACAATAGGAACAACTTTTCATTAAGAAAGCACCATTGGGAGGTCTTTTATTCGTCGTTTACCTGAACAGTTTTGTATTTTTTTAAATTACTAAAGTTTTGTAAATTTTTGTAAGTTTTCAAACAATACCAATTTTTTTTAAATTCCCAACATATTTCAATATTGTAAATTTTAAATATTTACTACGAATTTCCGAAATTATTACTAAAGGATTTTTTGCCTGATACGTTTTATTCAGAACTGCAGTTACTTACTAAACATAAAGAGAATTCAACATTGTTGTTTTTTGATCGCATGTTAGAAGGTTCACAAATTTAATTGCGGCTGATATATTAACAAGGCAAATATCCGGAATTGTTGTTGTAATACCTACAATTATTTTGTAACAGGCACTGAACTACCATTTACAATTAAAAGAAAACAATTTCAGATAAAACTAACCTAACCTAACCGTACATACGAAACGCAATCATTATTGCATTGATAGAGGTCAAGAACAGACATTTAATAAACTATGAATTTATTTACCAGAGCCGGTATTTTTACATGGACAATTACCATTACATACCGTTTTTACAGTTAACAGAGTTTCAAATGTGAAAATTATTAAAATTGAATTCACTAATGAACGGGGCTAATTTAAACGGCAAGTGGGTACATTTCCTTCAGTGATTATGTATTGTCACTCTCGCTGGGTCAGGATGTTACTTTAAAAGAATAGGCATTAACGTGATTACTTAGTAATTACGCATATTAATTTTAATATGTATTTCCTAATCACTGACTTTGTGCGTAATTGAGTATATAAAACACTGCTGGAAGCATTAAGTATATGCCTTACATCTGAACAGATTGTTTAGTATTAAACAAAATCAACAAAAAAAAATGTGGAGCGTATTTGTTAAGATAGGAACATTTGGTAGGGACTTTTACATTATGATCAAAAAGTGTATTTACATTGCACCGGAAGCGACACCACCTATTTAAAAAGTATTTTACACATTTCAATAGTGCTGGCACATTTTTAAATGCTTTTCACAGTGGTACAGAATCTGAAATTCGCTTTGTTGTGTTTAAACAAAATTTAATTAATTTTCTCGTCGAAGCTAGCCATATAGAACTGATGTTTGTTTGTCGAAATATTGATGAGTGGGAAATCAAATCCATTAAAAAACATAGAAAACGATTAACATTAGCAACAAATACTAATAGGGTTGTCTAGTGTGTTCGACAGTTAATATCACATGCAGGTTGTTCGACAAAACCGGATTTATATTTCTTTTTGGGGTAACAAGTAAATGTGTGATGTCTTGCCTCCCAAACATACGTTTTGCATAAATTATGTAAATCTTATTGTCCAGATATCTTTAATAGCGAACTTCTCATTACTTATGAAATTGCTAAGTTTTAGATTAATTTATTTATCAATTCCAGCTTTACTTCGTTAAAGTCCATATTTAATGAGTATCTGTATATAAAATACTTAATCACTTTAACAATATCTATTTATTTAAACCTTATACGTATTTCGGCATGTTTACCTTCATATAACCTTTGACAATGGCATGTAAACATGCCGAAATACTTTTAAGGTTTAAATAAATAGATATTGTTAAAGTGATTAAGTATTTTATATACAGATACTCATTTAGATTAATTAATTAATCTAAAACAATATTTGTTGCTAACACTTACCGTTTAGATGTTGAATTGTCTTTAGCATCTATTTTTCAACACTTTTAACTTCAAATATCATCCACGGCCACAATGTTCCGTGTTTAAATTCTAAACTCAGATGGACCATTGCAAAGAGAATTTAGAGCTTTACTAAAATCGTTTTATAATGTCATTAAAAAAGATAAATTTAGTGTTGCTTTCGGTGAAAGCTGAAGTTGAAATTAATGGATTTTTAGGCAAGTTAGTGAGCTTTTCTGTTCTTTAAAACGTTATATAGGCTTATTTTAATAAGCAACGTAGAAAGATGGTAAATTTATATAAACAATTTTTCCTGCTTCAATATAAATTCGACTAAATATTATACATTAAGTCATTTAGTAAAAATTGCCTCGGTAGTATGGATATTTCAAAAACTATAATTTTCTGTTTTCTTCTTTTTGCACTTTTGCACTGCTTAGCTAAATAATGATTTTCGAATGAAAGAAGTTTCAAATTTTGAAGCAAGCACCAACTTGTAAGTAGTGTTTCACGAACTTCTGGTACTTGTCTTGCCTTTTTTTGTTCTTGTCTTGTTCTTTCTGGAAGAACAAGAAGTAGGTGTGCATAAAACAAGACACGATTTCTTGTTTTATGTAGATACAGGAAATAAAAGTTCCAAAACGCCGATTTTAACGCTTCTGGAACTGGGGTGTGTGAAAACAAAATGATACTGTAGTGCAAAATAATAATTTACAAGAAAGAAGAGATTTGGTTTCAATTATGGCTAGAATAGACCACTACATGTTTCGTTCTTATTTGAACTCATCAGGTGGACATAATTCTAACCATAATTGAAACCAAAAGCAAACAAGGAGATATATGCCAGAAAGTATAACATTAAAGGGGAATTACACTAGTAACGCCCTCTATGATGTGCGGCGAGGAAAAGTTGCAAAGCAACAAACCGGCAAAGTTGCGATCGGAACCTGCTAAGCAGGTATCTGCGATCGCACCGGCCTCTAAGCACAAAACACAGAAACGCCTGTGTGGCAAGAAATAAGAAAGAAGAGATTTGGTTTCAATTATGGCTAGAATAGACCACTACATGTTTCGTTCTTATTTGAACTCATCAGGTGGAAATAATTGCATCTTTTTCTCGCCGCACATCATAGAGGGCGTTACTAGTGTAATTCCCCTTTAATGTTATACTTTCTGGCATATATCTGCTTGTTTGCTTTTGGTTTCAATTATGGTTAGAATTATGTCCACCTGATGAGTTCAAATAAGAATGAAACATGTAGTGGTCTATTCTAGCCATAATTGAAACCAAATCTCTTCTTTCTTATTTCTTGCCACACAGGCGTTTCTGTGTTTTGTGCTTAGAGGCCGGTGAGATCGCAGATAACTGCTTAGCAGGTTCCGATCGCAACTTTGCCGGTTTGTTGCTTTGCAACTTTTCTTTGCCGCACATCATAGAGGGCGTTACTAGTGTAATTCCCCTTTAATGTTAATAATTTATAAGTTTTCTTGCAATGCAATATGAGCGATAAATGAGCTATTTTCATAATAGACTCATAATTAGGCAATAGCATAGCCCCTGCCAATTAAAATATGAACAAGCACATTTTGTAGGTGGGTTCCAATCTGATCAATAAATTCAAAGCCAATAAATTGTTCTACCTTTAATATAGTGCAATGATATGCTTGGTCTTGTGATTACTAGAATACAATCCCTAAACTGTCTGCAATTCACGCAATTAAATTTAAACTTGCTATGAGACTCTTTTAACTTTCTCAGGGTTGTTATTTTGCTTGTAAAATAAATTGTTTAAATTAATTTTTAAATAGAAATAAACACACAACGATATCAACTTTACAAAATAATAATTTTTATTAAATAAATGAATTTCTAAATGTGGTTTCCGAAAATGAATAAATTTTACTAACTACTATCGTCTTTTTTTAACAAATAAACACTTATCTTAACGTATTCTTATTCCTCGCTCTAGCAAAACGCTCTGCTGGCCTCTCGAGCAACAACAAATACTCTCTCTTAATGTGAATCTTCTTCTTGTGCTTTTTATATTATTACCAATTTGGTTTTACTACCATCACCAACGTACAAACTTCCTCGATCACCTTTTATTTATAATTCTTCTGGTTTTATATATCATTCGTTGTTACTTCTTTGTATTTTTCACTTTTATTCTCGCTATTACTTTTATATAACTTTTAGACCCGTCTTTCCTCTTTTTTTCCTTCAGAGGATCTCAATTCTGTGTCTTTATTTACACCAACGAGCCGTAACTAACTCAAACAAATTCTTTTATTCTTTTCCTTCCTTCTTTGATTTTCATTTTATCACAAACAAGTAAATCTCATGTCCATGAGTATATCATTCTTTGATACGTTTATGAAACTTGACACTGACATCCAAACTGACATATATCAACGCAAAAAATCAAGTAACTCTAAAACTTTTTATAAACTAAACCTTTTTAACAATTCTAAATTAAATTCTAATTACAATTAACATAAATAGTCTTTGTATCAATCTGTTGTGTTTGTCTTTTCTTTCAGTACCATACGAAAAATAACAATTATTAGAATTTATAACAGCAATTCTAGCAAAAAATACGCGACCCTGAGTTTTATAAGTCAGAACATTAAAATCTTACAAGTCTTCATAAATCTCCAAATGCAAATTGGACTGCAACAAACAATCCAAAAATTGCTTTCCAGCAACCACAACACCCCAGTCAAATCAAACACCTCTAAATATCATAGCAATAGATAACTCTTAATAAGCAGTGCGTTTCAACAAAATGCAAACATCAGTAATATCAAAACCTAGTTTTTTCGCAAAACTGCTATTTTAACTGTCATTTCTGTACAATAAAACCATGGGGAAACCGAAGCAGATGTAAAAGTCCAAAACTGACAGTTCAAAAAATAAATAAATCACGTTTTTTTGCTATTTGTTTAATATGTGCTTCATTTGGAACGCGCCGATAAAATACAAAAATTAAATTGTTAATGCAAAGAAACCAAATAAAATATATGCAAGTATAGTATGTATCTTAGTCTACTAACTACCAAACGCGCTAACAAAATATAAAAGTTTCTTAGTCAGTACTACGCGGTACAAAGGCGTTTAACGAGTGGGCGCACGCGACAGGAAGTCGGCGCCTCTTTATTGAGAATCGATAACTCGGGGAATCCCCCAACTAGCAAGAGCAAGAAATAAGCAAGAGTTTTGCTAGCAAGACAAGAATTAAGCTAGCAAGAAATTTGAAGACAAGAAATTGTTTTACTTCTTGTCTTGCTTAGCAAGACAAGACAAGAAGTTGCCGAGCAAGACAAGAAAGCTTTCTTTGTGCATCACTACTAGTAAGCAAAATAAAACCTTAACTAGTGTTACCTCGCCGAAATTCGACGACAGACTCAGCGTTGACCGACCCGGCGAAATGCTAAGTCACGTGATGCATTAGTTTCAATAATGAGACGCGGAGTTAGTGTAGATGTCGCCTCAAGTGAAGCGCGTCTAGTAGACTTTCATATATATTATAAATTAAAATAATTATTATTGAAAAATCGACGTAGAATAAAAATATAAAAATGTTTCAAGTTCCATCTGTGGATAGAGACCTTTCATTTAAAAAAAAATGGTCCAAATTGGTGAAGCGGTAGCCGCTGAAGGAACCGGAGAAAAATACCCTTTGAGCTTTTATATATGTATGGATATTACTTAAGAAGTTTAGATTATTACTTAGTTTTTGGTTGTTGCTACATTGTGAAATTCCATTATTTAGAATATTACGCTACAATTTTTCACCCCTTCCCTCTCTCGTTTATTGAATACATAGAGACTGAAACTTTAATGCGGGACTTACAAATAAAATGCCCTGTATGTGTGGCGAGAAAAAGTTGCAAATCAATAAACCGGTGTAAATGGAAGGAACTTACTAAGCAGGTATAAACAATCAAACCGAGCACACAAGCACGAAAACGCCCCTGCTCCAAAACTAATAAAATTGGGTTTTGGTCTCAAGTCTGGCTAGGATCGACCGCGACTAATTTTATTCTCATTGGAACTCTTCAGTGGTCACAATCTTAACCAAAGTCGAAACCAAAAGAGACAGCAGTAATTACCAGAAAGACAAAACCTCCAATAGGGACCAAACCCTCATTTTTGTTAGTTTTGCAGCAGGAACGTTTTTCTGCTTGTGTGCAGAGGCCGGTTTGATTGTTTATACATGCTTAGCAAGTTCCTGTCATTTACACCGGTTTGTTGGTTTTGCAACTTTACCTCGCCATACATAGGGAGCATTATATTTGTCGCAATTGTACACTTTGTCTATTTGGCATGTAACTGCTGCCACTTTTGATTTCGTTGGATATGTGGGTATGGGCGTGCGTGCAACAATGAAATCTCGGGAACTACTAGATAAAAAAGAATTCGTGGGTTTTAAATGTTATTTTTTAGAATCCGGAACCAGAAACGACAGTTAGACTATGTTTTTTATGCTACCATTTTCTTTTCAAAACTCGAATTTTAAAAATTTGTGCACAATAGTATGATGACAAAAAGAAAGGTTTTTTCGAAACATTCTAATTTTAAAATTGCTGAGGCTGCGACTTTATGGTAATTTTGGCTTTAACACATATTTAGTAAAAAAAATTGTTAGGTCGGCGTAAACTTTAGTTTTCTTACAGCTATTGTGCTTCTTTATTTAACAAACGGGAAACAACAAACTAGTTCTGTTTTCACTTAAATTGTGCATGAGTCATAGTAGTATAAAGTTATAATTTTAGTTTTTAAATAATTTATAATTAAGGGGGTAACCATCCGCTTTCCTCTCGACCAATTTTATGAAAGTAGTGCAGTCAAAACCCGGAATTTACGTACTGATCTAGTGAATTTAGTGATTCGCGCAATTATTTATTGTTCAATACTTACTGTACTCTACTCTAAACAGAACACAATACAGTTCCGTCGCCATGGAAATTGTTCGCTTGTTATTCAACTTGGCTGATGTAAATATCAATTGTTCCGTGAAACAGCGTTTTAAATTTCAAATTCTTGTTAATGAAGGCGTCAAACAAGTTGACTTTGTGCACAGACTCAATTCGCAGTTTTAATAGAGTTCGCTCAAGAAGTCGGAAGTATTTGAATAAACCAACCGTTTTAAAAATAGTCGTGAAACTGTTCGTGACAATCCGTAAAGAGGAAGCTCAAGGACAACGATTACCATTCCTGCTATCATTAAACCTGTTAAAGCTTTGATCATTGCAATTTGCAGAATAACTGTTTATCAAATAGCAGTGAAAACTAACAACACGTTTAATGGGAGCAGGAGTTGTTGCAGTTAAACACATTTAACTTTCTCTTCCTGAATTGTCACAAACAGACTCACGATCATTGTTTAAAACAGCTAACTTATTCAAATACTTGTGACTTTTAGACTCTACTTTTTCAAACTATGAACTGAGTCTGCGTAAAATTTCAGCTGGTCGGACGCCTACATTAATGAGAAATTTTAGCAAAACATTAAATTATAATAGGCTGTTTCGCGGTACAGTTACCATTCACATCCACCATGTTCAATCACAAGTGAACAGCTCGTATGACAACGGTTATGTATTTTCTGTTTTGACTAAAGTATGTTAGTAATTTTAATAAGAACTAATTGGGTAAATTCTGGATTTTGCGTGAACTACCTTCATATCGTTAATGTTTATTGTAATTTCAAATAATGTTTTTTCCACAAAATAAATTTTTTTTCTCATAAATTATAAACTTTTCAAAATTTTCATAAATTGGCCAAATTTTTGAAAATTTTACAACTTTAAAATTTTTAGAAATTGCAAAATTTATTTTTTTTGTATTGTTAAAAATTGTTTCTAATTTTTCCGCAAATGTTTGTAATTTTTGTAGTTTTCAATTATATTTTCAAAACCTTTTCAATTTTAGAGAATATTAAATTTTCCAAATATAATGTTAATTTTAAAAAATGTTATAATTTTTTTGAAATTTTTATGCAATTTTTAAAATATTAAATAGCTATTATCAAAATTTAAAAAAAATGCAGTCAATGTTGAGGCTTAAAAGGTTAATATTAAAATACTTTTAAATTTATGATAAGTAATAGCATCTAAGTGGCGTAGCTTAGAGGTTGAACGCTTAGCTTCTAACGCTAAAGGTCTGGGGTTCGATTCCCCGCCGAAGCCATGCAGCAATAAAAATCTATGTCGCAACCCGCCACTTACATTCCCCATTTCGGTGTAGGCAGCCGTGGGGTCTTAAGGCCTGAAACCTTCTCTGGTATTTAGTCGTTCGGATTCGACGTTAAATTGTAGGTCCCCCGTACTCCATCTTACAGTTAAGGAGAGTACGTGGCAGAGAAGAGTGCCGGAGTCCAGCAGTGGAACGGAAAGGCTGATTGCGAATAGCATCTAAAGTACTGGAACGTCCAGAATTTTCAAGATTTTCAAAAAAATTTTGTAGTAATCAAATATTTCCAAAGTTTTTGAAGAAAAGCAAAATTTTTAAATTTTTGATCAACATCCAGTATTGAATATATTCAAAAGTTTTTTGCGAGATTTTAACATATCCAAATTTCCATAAAATTGTCAATATTTTTGAAATATACAGGGTGTGTATAAATTGATGAAAGAACTACACGTGGCGATGTTGGACATAAATTCTGAGTCGAAAATCTTAATACCAAAATGTTGGACAATGCTTCCTCTGTCCTCAGGAACCATTTTAAAGGAACGTACATTTGACAAAGTTGCATCCACACACCACAGGTGTTTTGTTATAATGCACGGTAACTAAGGATGTCCGTTACATCGCAATACTCCGTGAATGTTGGAACAAAGTTAAGGTAATTGTTCGAACTGAAAACCGCCTGTTTGCAAACACAGTTGTAACCTTTGTGGTATAGCTTTTGGGGGGTGATTTCTAATACAGCCGCATTAATTCTATTCCTAACTTCGTCAGAATTTGGTGGAGGCGTAGCATAAACTTTTCCTTTAATGAAACCCCAAATAAAAAAGTCTAATGGATTGAAATCGGGGGATCTCGCGGGCCACAACATAGGTCCGCCGCGACCAATCCATCTGTTTGGCAAGTGTTCGTCCAACCACCCTCATACATTACGAGCAAAGTGAGCAGGAGCTCCATCATGCATGTATAACATTTCGTGTTTTACCAACAACGGCATCTCGTCAATTACTTGTTCTAAAACATTGAGGTATTCATGGGCATTAAGACGATTCGGCAAATAAATTGGTCCAACAACCCTATGGTTTATTATGCCAAGCCAAACATTAATGGAAAATCTTCTCCGGTGACCATATTCTCGATATTGGTGCGGGTTTTCGTCAGCCCAATGGTGAATATTATGTGTATTAAACACGCCATCTCTAGTAAACATCGCTCCATAGAATACATCTCAAGAAGCCGTCATTGTCACGAATTGTATTTAAAATCGTTTTGCAGAAATTCAATCGGACTATGTTATCATTTTCATAAAGGGGCTGTACTTTGGTGACATGATATGGATGAAGAAGGTTTTGTTTTAGAACCAAATGAACGGTCTTACTGTTGGGAATATTTAATGTTGCAGCGAACTGCCGGGTGCTGACGGAGGGATCTTTTTGTACTGCATCTAAAATTTGCTCTTCCAGTTGTACCGGGCGCCTTTGCCTTGGTCGACCAGCGTTTACATTCCTTGGAACAAATGAACCAGTTTCACGAAGACGTTGGTCTAGCCTTCGAAAAACATTTGCTGTAGGATGCCTCCGGTTTGGATAACGTGCACGATATCTACGTTCTGCCATGTCGCCATTTCCATTACAGAAACCAAATACCATGTACATATCAGCATAATCATTGAACGTAAAATCCATTGTTAGTGAACGATACAAGAAAACGAAAATAATAATAATTAATACTAATAACTACGAGAAAAGCAACGATGATAGAAAAAGTAAGTCTAATTACAAATTTTGACACTTGTCAAACTTTGACGTTATCAAGACAGAAGTAATTTAGAGTCGCATCACTCTTGAATAATTATTGTTTTACAATGCTGCCATATGTATTTTTTACAATAATAAGTTAACGAAGAAATGTTTAAAACACGCTTTTGGGGCTGAAAAACAACTATTCTTCAATCCGCAGATTGGTTGGCAGCTTTCCATCTAATGTTGTTGCAAGCCATTCTTTTCATTGCTGCATAGCTTGCAGTTCCTGTGTTTTTAATGGCTTGATTTAAATATTGATGTCTAGGCCTTGCTTCCCCTGGCCTTTTTTCCGGGTATTACTCCTTCCATGATATTTGTCACAAACTCGTTATGTCTAATTATATGTCCTATCCACGAATGTCGTCTGCTTTTTAACGTTTTTAGTAATGTTCTTTCTTCTTTCGCTATTTGAAGCACCTCCTCATTTGTTACACGGTCGGTCCATTTAATTTTCAGCATTCTTCTCCAGCACCAGGTTTCAAATGCATTTATGGTTTTTTCTTCATTTTTTCCTATGGTCCACGTTTCTGATCCATACAGGGCAGTACTCCAGATGCAGCTTTTTATTAGAGCCTTTTTTGTTTGCAGTTTAAGGCTGTTTGAACACAATAGTTGTTTTTTATTATTAAACATGCTCTTGGCTTCTCTTATTCGTTGTTTAACATCTTCTTTACTTCTGCCATCTTCTGTGAATATGCTGCCTAGGTATTTGAATGTCGGTACTTGTCTTAGAGCATCGTCTTCTATTCTAATATTTATATTTTCAGGATCCTTGGAGCAGACCATGACTTCTGTCTTTTTTCTATTGATTTTTAGGTTGTAGTTAGTTTTTAAAATGTCATCTAGGCTTTCCAAGGCTCTTTTTAAATTCATTTCATCTTGTGATATGATTGCTATATCATCCGCAAAACGTAGCATCTGTATTCGCACTCCATTCACCTTAATTCCTGTACAGTACTCTTTACATTCATTTACTGCTTGTTCTATACATACATTAAACAGTGACGGTGATAGATTGCAGCCTTGCCTGACACCCTTTTTAATTGTAGCTTCTCTGTTACTGTTTTTTATTTTTATAAGTGTTGTTTGATGTTTGTATAGTTCTCTTATTATTTTCCGGTCCCTGTAGTCTATTTTGATGTTTTTTAATATTTTCATTAATGTGTTCCAGTTTACGTTGTCGAACGCCTTTAGTAGGTCGACAAAGGCAATGTACACTTTTTTGTCTGTTCGGAAGCTGTTCTCTATAATGTTTCGTAGACTTAATATTGCTTCTCGTGTGCCTTTGTTCCTTCGGAATCCAAATTGTTCTTCGGCTAAGTTTTCCTCGATCTTCTTTTCTATTCGTCCCAGTATTATTCTCGTTAGTATTTTAGATGTATGTGTGAGGATACTTAGGGTTCGGTGTTCTTCACATTTTTTCGTTTTTTTTTTCTTTGGTAACATCACTGTTATGCTTTTCTTAAAGTCTTCTGGGATTTTTCCTGTTATATATATTTTATTGATAAAGCAGTATACCTTGTTTTTTGTTTCTTCATCTAACGCTTGCAATAGTTCTGCAGGTATATTCTCTGTGCCGTACGCTTTTTTAGATTTTAGATCCTTTAGTGCTTTCTCAAATTCTGCCTTTAATATTGGTGGGCCTAGCTCTGCAGGGTCAATTTCCATTTCTCTTTCTATTTCTTCAAAATCTTCTGGTTCGTCGTATAATTCTTCAACGTATTGTTGCCATCTATCTGCTATTTCTTCTTCTTCTATAAGAATTCGTCCTTCTTTCGATCTGATGGCATTACCTTTGGTTTTACCTTTTCCAATGAGCTTTTTTGATGAGGCTGTATGATTGTTCGGTATTTCCTTTATTAAACTGATCGTCAATTTCTTTGCAGTATTGTGTGAACCACTCCTCTCTCTTTCCTAGTTTCCCTATTTATAAGATTTCTTAGTCTGTTATACTCACCTTTGTTTTTGTCGTGTTTGTGTTTCCTTCGTTTTTCTATTAAAGCTACGGTATTTTCGCTTATCCAGGGTTTTCTGGGTTGTTGTTTTAAATTACCCAAGGTCTCTTTCGCTGCTGTTGTTATAGCTTGTTTTAGGTTTTCCCAATGCAGATTTGTATCTATTCCATCTGTTGTTGTATTGATTAGGTTTAGTTTTACTTTTTGATTGTATCTTTCTGCTTCCGTTTCGTCCTTTAGTTTAGTGACTGCCCATGTCGGGTTATTTATCGCTGCTTTGAAGATTTTCTTTTTATGTTGTAATTTGTATTTCATAACAACCACGTTATGATCACTGCATATATCAGCGCCTGGATAAGCTCTGCTTTGTTTTACTTTTATTTTGTGACTGTTTTTAACTATGATGTAGTCTAATTGATACCTTTCTATATTCCCTGGCTTAGTCCATGTGTATCGGCGTCTTGGATGATGTTGGAAGATAGTGTTTGTAATTATGAGTTCTTTTTCTATACAGAAATCTATAAGTCTTTGACCTCTTCTATTTCTAGTTCCCACTCCATACTTTCCTACTGTTTCCCCTTCTTGCCCTTCACCAACTACGGCATTCCAATCTCCTAGTATTATTAAGTTATCGTTTTTTCCCACGTATTCCATTACCTCCTCTATTTGTTCATAGACTTCTTCCTACTTCTTCATCTGTGTAGCCAGATGTTGGCATGTACGTTTGTATAATGACCAGGTCATTTTCGGTTGTCTGGAGTTTAATGATCATGATTCTATGAAAAAATATTTATTACAATTCTTATTTCTTCTAATTTGCAGCTCTTTCTGTCAACAGATAACGAATTAAAACACTTATTAAAAGACTTCATTTTCAAACTTTGAAGATCCCGTGCATACCCAGGAAGCATGGTACAATATTTTGGTATTAAGATTTTCGGCTCAGAATTGTATGACCAACATCGCCACGTGTAGTTCTTTCGCCAATTTATACACATCCTCTATAAAAAAATTTCAAACATTCAATAAATGCGAGAAAGGTCTCGTGGCGGTTGCACAACAGTTGTTTTTTTAATCATTTTGTTTTACTTAAACATATTTCTTACCTACGCAGTTATTTATTTAGTCCTTTAGCAGCTCTTTGTGCAGTTTAAAATAAATTAACTAAATTGCTTCTTTTAAGCGATATAAACATTTGAGCTTCTACATTAATACTAATTCCATTTCAAATGCAATAAAAATTATAGCACCTAAAAAATAATACCGTACAGATAATCAGCTTTCCTGCAGCCTCCGTTGGGATCAGTAAGGTCAAATTTGTTGAACCAATCTATAAAATGCATAGCTTCCGCAGCAGAATGCTTATACATTTTAGTGCAACGTACTCGTTAGACCGTAAAATTATCCTGCACGATTATATGAGCTCCCTGTAACCAACTTCTACCCTAGCTATCAACCCTTGATCACTCCAAAATCCCGAGTGCGAGAGCAGCAGGACAACGCGCGCATCCTGTTCGCATGGCACGAGCACTCGCAGGAGCAGTCGATGTGCGTTTGTCGACCGGGATTCATCCCTATAGTGCGATGGTGTCCTTTTAGCATGGGGTAGCTATGAGCAGTGCACCGCTCCTATGGTGCTGGACGGCGCTGCTTTTTCATTCAGGTATGAACTATCCTTAAAACGATAAACTAATATTCACTTTGTTAATTGTTTTGTTTAAACGTAACCTCTCAATATAGCAGTAATTTAAGATCGCTAGCCGGTTTTTGGACCATGCCAAAATTAGTTTCAAAATTTCGCATTTTAGCTGAAAAAAAATTTAAATTATCGTTAAATAAAAATTGCTTTTTATTCATTATGAGGTAAGAGCAAAAAAGCTGCGCAGAGAATTTTAATATTTAAATTGACTTGTGTGAATTGTAGACATCAAATGATGTGATGTGATGCTTCGATTGACATTTAAATTTAATGCTGTGAACCATAGGTTGCGCTCGGATGTATGAAATCCTTCTACCCATTTAATTTGTGTGAAATTTAATATACGCAACTTACTGCCACTGTACGAGTATGCAACATAGATTGCTGATTTATATTATGTACCTGTTTAATTACCAACTGCTAGCAAGTATTTTCATATAGCATGATTCGAGAGCAAAGGACAATTGTATTAAATTAAGAAATGCAAAAAACACTTTTCAAAGAATAATTTTTTCACATAATATAATTGATGTTACACTAAGCTTATGACAAAGTAATACACAAAGGTCTAATACATTTGCATAAATTTTAAGGCCAGTTAAATATAAAATGAAATTTAAGGGCTTTTATGAATTTTGTTCCCGTTTCAAACGGTTTCATATGATATTTAATAAAAATTTATTAAAGTTACTGTTTAAACAAAAGCTTTATTTGCTAAACTTCCTCTTATCTCTTTTTACTGTATTAAATTCAATTCTCTTTAAGAATGGAAAAAAATTTCATTATTTATATCTGCTTTGAGATGTTGTTCAAAGATTCGTCAGAAAAGCTGCACGCGCATGCTGTAAGACCGCGTCATTAAAATCCTAATATAAAAGTAACACGATTATGAGTTTAATTAAATTGCGCACTAATTACTGTACATTTCGCTTGAATATTACAAACTTTTGTGTCGCGTTCGTTATAAATTTTATATAGTAGTGAAGTATTACAACGATGAATTAGCATTTTAATTCCCTCATTTTATTTTGCATAGTAAGTGTGTAAACACAAGTTCCCCCGACATTATAATACAGAGAAAAATTTTCATCCGGTTACTTTTAAGTTCTGGACTTACTGAATTTAATCTAAATTCAGAACTTGTTGAGTTAACTTACAATTATTAAATAAAGAGTAATTTATTACAATAACTTTTATTATAACAAAAGCATGAAATCAGTAGCAAGACAGTTGTAAGACTATTGTAAGACTGGTTACATTTAATGGGTACAACCTATTTATATTAAAATGTTGATGTGTTTAATAATCACGAGTTTTATACGAATAAACAAATGAACAGGACGATCCTGAGTGGTTTTGGGGTTTACATGCATTACTAATATTTATATGTTTATAATAACAGAATCTGAGCAATTTAGTGCATCATCTTCTAATGTGTCATAATAAAACTAACAATTGCATCATGATAGTGAAATTGCTAAATTACAACATTAAAAGCAATATAACGTAGAGTAAATAAGGTATAAAATACATAACATTACATAAAAAAATAACTTTTTTTACGTGTAATTATTTTGAATCTCTCATACAATTTTTCATTTAATTAGTTAGGCAATGTATTTTTAAAATTGGTTATGAGCTAGTTTAAATGTGACAATCCGATCTGTAAATAACCAACGCAAAAGTGAGTAAGCTGACCTTTTAAATAAACATTATTTGATAAAAATGTAATGTATTTTGAAACCAGCTTGGCTCTTTCGAAAATGAATTTTTGATAGAATACGCCCAGATCAAAAGCGAAATGTTATTCAACAAGCAAACGCGATACGTTTTAGGTGTTTTGATTTAATGATTTTTTGAAAGTTTTTAGGTATTTGTTTATGCTTTTTTCTAGGTAATATGTTGTAACAAAACTAGCTTCAATTTGATTCACTTTTAGTATTGTTAAAACCACCACATGCTATATCTGACAGCCATTAGATATTTTTATTTAAAAAAATTAACCAAAGTTAGAAAATTATACATACAAAGCATCTATTCAACAGTTTAAGCAAGTTATTATTTAATCCTCACTCGCAACTTCAGCAATGTTTCTTATTAGTGCTAGTATTGAACCAGGAACCCACATCTAATAAGGCGCTAAACTGAGTTAAAACTTTCAGAAGTCACGAAACGTATAACAGCTACATTGTAACGTGTACGTGTTGGAAAACACCTTAATCTCTTTAAATTTTCTTTTGCTGTTTAACCTTCTAGAAAAATGTACCCTTAAATTAGACCGTCAGCTTTTTCCATTGTTGCTTACGTTAATTACAGTAAACGAGGGGCTTGAATAATTTACAGTTTAAAAATTGACAAAAATGTTAAAACCAAACCTACCAGACAGATCAGTTGGATGGTTGTAAATTCATAAATTTTGTATGTTCACCAATATGATTGTTTGACTGGTTTTTGCAATTATTTTAAATTTCACCGTGGTCTAAAGGAATCTAATCTGAGTATTTTCACAACAAGTTGTTTGGAAATTTGTTGGTATCTCGTTTTCACGTTTATTGTTTTGAACTAAAAGTCACCAATCTGTATATACAGGGTGTCCGCGCCAAGAGTTCGGGTACGATTATTTCTGGTGTCTTTCAAGTTACAATTTTGAAATTTTACGCAAGTCACTATAAGCTACGATGTCAGTACTCCGCCCCATGTCACCCCCCATGATCTTCAAAATTTCAAAAGGCACACTATCACAAAAATTTTCCATTCTAACCTAGCACTTTCTTCAGGTAAACATATTAAACTAGATGTCCTTTTTCATAGTCCATCATAAAAAATATAGTGTGCCGTTTGAAATTTTGACGTGAGGGTAGCTGCGGGTGGCTGAGGGCGGAATACTGGCATAATAACTATAATGATTTCCGTCCCCCTATGCACTGAGTAACACCCTAAAATTTCAAATTTGTAACTTGCAAGACATCGGAGATATTTGTACCCAAACTTTTCGCGCGGAGACCTTGTATATTGACGTTACATCACATTAGTAGACACCTTTTGCTATTCCTCAAATGCTATTTTTGCACTTTTAAGCTTCAGATCTTTTTCTGGACTGGGAAGTCAGACGCTTTGTTGAATAGGTAAATTTTTAACATTCAAATGTCACTGGCTGGACCCTAAACAAATAATTAAAGTAAGTGAAGCTCTCAACATTGTACATTATTAATTCGTTCATCTTTAGAATTCGGAAGAAACCTTTTTACATTTGATATGTGCACGTATACAAACATCATTTATATGCAATGAGATTTTTTAGTAAAGATTGAATTATTTCAGCAATCGTTGGTTTTAATGATTTTTAACAAGATAACTGTTTCTGCACTTTTGTATATAAAATAACAATTTTTAAACCAAAAATTAAAAATCTTCGAAAGAGTACATAATACGTTAAGAAATACGTCGAGCACCCCCCATATATCTACGTCCCTGGTTGATAAACTAAAACCACAGATAAGGTTAACTAAAACCACAGATAAGGTTAACACTACAGATATACGGTAAATATGGGAGCTATTGGCAGCTTGTTTTATATGATTAATAATCTGCAAATAGATGGCGCTACAATGACAATTTATAATTAAGTCACAGATGACTGTAATTTAGCAGATTACTTAGCACATATTCAAACCAAGAAACATCTGTCATGCTTAAATAATTAATATTGACGCCAATTCTACTTAAACATATTCATGATGTGTACCTAGTTTTTTAATTTATTGCAAATAAATTAATTTATCAAGCATTAATCAGACACATTTATTGCACAGTCTAATTTTAAAACTTTGTTTTCTGTTTGTGGTGAATTAAATTTAATAATAATTCCAAAATCATCTACATATTTTTATAGGACTCATATAAATCATAATAATCGAGCACTTGCCACTAACAACAGTCGACATGTTGAATATTTATTATTTATCAGGAAAATATAAAATACGCGCTTTAACCAGATCCCAGACAAGGTCAGGTTTTTAACGTCATCTGTGACAGATACATTCAAATTCGCGATAAAACAGTTTCCAACACATTTCAACAGTAATAAACAAATAGCTATAGCAGCGCCCTAAAATTGGTCTGGTGCGTTGTATCCACACTAACGCTAATTTCGTTTCCAAATCTGAGCGGACATTTTTTATAAGGGGTCGTATATCTGTAGTGTTAACCTTATCTGTGCTAAAACGAAGCAAGTGTAATTGTAAACAATTACAAGCAAAATATTTTATAATAATTTTAATCAAGTGGCTCAATTTATGGCGGAGATACTACCGGGTGATTGTAAAAAAATGATTCAGAGCATGCCATGACTGAAGTTGGCAATACTTAACATAAGCCAATTGTCAAATGTTGACAGCTGTAAAAATTTTTGGTTAGATACATTAAGTTGAATATATCTAACAAACATTTTTACAGCTGTCAACATTTGACAATTGGCTTATATTAAGTATAGCATCTTTAACACTTCGGTCATGACCTGCTTTGACTCATTTTTTTACGATCACCCGGTATTTACAAATTATAAGGTGTTTGCCTTCACCATCTTTAGAGGGTTTTATCTCGAAAAGGGTACATTTCGAGACATAACGTTTATTAGACGTTTTCGTCGCAAAATGACCTTAAATGCGCTCTTAAACTATGGACATCAAGTCGCGGAACACTCTGTATTTTGAAGTATCAATTTTCAAACAAATTTCTTCTAGCTAAGCCGGTTAGTAACTCTAAACTATCGATTACAAGATCATATGTACCTACCACACCAGGCTAACAAAAGTATTTAATTTAACATCGACATGGTTTCTTACAAATTTATATTACCACAAAAAATAAGGATATCGCAAGCTGTGTATTAGGAGAAAAAGTTTTGCTGTATATTCATGAAGCTCAGTGAAATTTTCCTGACACAGTGTGGTGGGTTGCTACTCTGTTGGGATCGATTACATTCAAAATCTAAATATTGAAAAAAAACATTTCCCTAGAGATAACTTTTGAAATCCCAGCTGCGGGTATATTGTATCTTTATTAAACAAATATTATTTAAGGAAGCTGGAGGCTGTGGTTTAGTAATATCTAATGTTCGTTGTTATACGGCTACCTAATTTTGTTTGAGTTTAGGTTTGAGGGGCTTGTAGCTGTTGAGTTAAATTGAAAATTTACAAAAATACCTCAATTTATATTTAAAATTCTTTCTTTATTTAATTAACATAAAAACATAAAAAACGTTTTATTGTTGTATATGACAAATTAAAAGCTAAGAAAGGGTATCTTTACTATTTTCCTCCGTGGGGTATAAAATTCGTGGAAAGCTACGAGCAGAAACACAAATAATAACAATAACATATCTTATCCTCGTGCGGTAGTATGGCACAAAATGAATATTTTTATAGACACAGTCTGACCAGTGGAATAAACCATCAAATATAAGTCTGTAGAATATAAGTCGCAGTCAGTTTTAGGAAATGCAGTGCTAATTGTATCGGGATGGAGGGGTTATAACAGTACTAAAATAATAATGAGCTGTGTCGTGCTGTATGTAATGTTTCTTTAGTGGGTTTGGTTTAATAATGATAGGTTGCAAGAAATTATGTTTTAATAATACATACAATTTCGTTTTTGCAAAAAAAAACTGTACTGATCTGATACAAACCAGCACATACAAATATGCGCCTTAGACCTGGCTTCTAGTAGCGGGAAGCCCCTATTTACTAATCCTTACTCACTGTTGAGGATAGTTGTGTTTAAAACATTTTTATGCATTAAAGTATATTGAGGCTGTGTACCATCATGTAAAAAACACATGCGAGCTGTTATTACAGCAAGTGAAATCCTCTCCAATGATATTGGTAATGATTCAGAAATAAACTTTAAGTATCTAAACGCTGAAGTAAAATGTGATGGCCAATTAGGTGATCATTCACGATTTCTATTCATACATTACATTGATAAAAAGCTGACGTTGATGCCTAAGGGATTGTATTTCATGTAGATTCTCATCGGCCACACGTGCTTGTTATGTTGAGTTAATGCACTATATCTGATCAAAATAGCTACAAAGGTGCTTTAACATGACAATCGCCTATTTGTAAATCGTTTGGCATAAACTCATGATGCTTCATAACAATTTCCACAAGTTTCACACAATTTATGAAAACCTGCCTACTCTATAAATGAAAATTCTTTGCTGAACACTTCGAAGCTATTTACTTGCTAATCACAGAGTGACAATTATTTTAGATTTTTTCGCTATAGCCTAGCCTGTAATTGGGTGGTGACTCTCTAGGCCACCCTGTAGAGTCAGTTTTAAGTGCGTCACTTGCAGTACCACTCTGAACATGAAAAGGCATAAAACTCCTGTTTCTATAAATATCACATTGTTAGTGCATTCCTCTTTCCGCAAAAATGTTCAAAACATTTCGTTGTTCATTATGTTTATGTAGAAAAAGTATAAAAGTAGACGTGGGTAGCATCCTGTTACTGCCTGTAGATATATTTTCTTTGACATCGACATATTCTTGTTTTGGTAACAATTATAGTAGTAACTAGTGTGATAAAGCCAACTAATGTGTTCCTTTATTTTAAACAAAAATTTATACACTTTCTCCGTAATAATAAGTAAAGAAATAAATACTTAATTTCATTTCACCATCCATTAGTGTCCTATTGTCTATTTTCGTTTTACTATCATTACCACATAATAAGCTGGGCGAATGTTCATTCAGCCAATGTTCGTATTTTATTTATAAATAAAACACATAAACTAGCAGCATACAGGTTCATGATACATAAGGCTTTAATGGTTCCTTTAAGTGAAATTAGTTATAATAGAGAAATTTCGATTATTAAACAAATTGCATACAATAATGGTTATAATATACTCAACTTATTGATACACTAATTAAAGAAATTATAAATTAGCTATTCAGAAAATTTATCCACCTACTTGATTAGATAAATTGAAATACGCCTCAATTTCATATTTTGGCAATCAATCAAAAAAAATTGCCAAAGTTATAAACAAAACAAATAAATGCAAAATAACTTTTAAAACAACAGAAAACATTTTAAACACTTTGTTTCATGCTAAAGAAAAAACATACAATTTACAAAAATCAGGCATTTACAAATTATATTGCTCGCACTGTAATTCGGTTTATATAGGACAAACAATTAGAAATTTTGATAGTAGGTACAAGGAACACGTACGTTGTTACAAGTATAAACACCCCCATAAATCCAATTACGCTAAACACCTATTAGAACACAATCATTCATTGACATCTAATAACACTATAAAATGTTTACACTTTTGTGATGACAAACGTAAGTTGGATATACTAGAAGCATTTAAAATTCATAAACACTTAAAATCTGTACCTTTAATGAATGAACAAATTGATCTCTTAAATTCACTGTTATTAAACTTTTTGGAATGAAAAATCAAGTCATCTGGACGCAGATATAGAAAACCAATATCAAGTTATGAAGATTTATTGTTCCTATAGCAACATCAACTGTTTACTTTTATTCTTGCTTTTGAAAATGACGTGTAAACACGTTGAAATACGTATAAAGCTAAAATACAAAACCTGTTGAAGTTAAGAATTGTTTTATCTTCTATCTTCTATATCTTCTATATATATAAATAAAAATCAATTGCCGTATGTTTGGTACATCATCACTTGAGAATGGCTCGACCGATTTGGCTCATTTTTTTTTGTTGTGTTCGTAATTGTCAGGACAAGGTTTGTATGAAAGAAAATTTTGGGAAAATGCACCGGAAAAGTCGGAAAATTCGGAAAATCCAAAAGATGATTATGTATGGTATTTTTGTATGAGATTTCGTATGTTTTCGTTTTTAAATGGCTTTTCGAAGAGAAAAATTCAAAAATCGAAGTGGAAAACTCGGAAAACTCAACATTAGGAAAAATCGAAATTTTTTTTTCTTTTTTTTTGGATGGAAAAACCGGAATGGAACAATGCAAAAGCATGTTCCCACTTGAACTCAGATAATTCTCATGATTTTTAATTCATTTTGATCAAATTGAACGAATATCGTCCCTCACAAACATTTGAGTCTCGATATCAACATATGACTGTCACTGTGTGACGTTCAGTTTGACAGTTCTGCTGTGTATCACGTTCCGTATTGAAAATTGATATTTTGCGAAAAATAATTGAATTCAAAGCGACAGTTTCTTTGGAAAAAATGCCACCAGTGAGACGTCGCAGCTACAGATACAACAAAAAAGGCTTACTTAGGACCAGCAACGCGGACCGGGCCCAGCTAGTTTACAATAAAATGTTCGTATTATTTACTATATCTTTTTTATGTAATTTTTTATTCAACGTTGAAATTAATTTAGGTCTTAACTGCTGAGATTCTTATACATGGTTATTCGAAGTTTCACTGATCACTGAGGGCGTATATGAAGTGGATAAGGTATTTTGTGTACGCTTCAGATTTTGTAAATTTCATGTTTAACTTGACGCCCTATGGGCATAAGCGATGGCTAAAGAAGAAGAAAAAGGATTTAAAAAATCGTATTTTGCGTGTCAAAATACACAAAAATGCCACTCTCGTCAAATGTTGTAATAGTTTGCGAGATAATTGTGAAATATCGAGCTACCAAAAAAGCAGGGCCGGACTAGCCGTCTAATACGGCACGAAATATTAGTTTAAAAAATTTTTGTTCGAAAATAAAAAAAGAGTATTAAATAAGAATTTTTTTAAAGAAATATCTATAATTCTTTCTTTAAAAAAATTTCGTATGAAAAAATAACTTGCTTAAAAAAAAGTACTTTCATAAAAATATTTCACTCTTGGAAAAAACTCTATGAAAAAATTAAACATAGTCTCTCAACAAACCACTTCTTTCTTGGAAAGTGTTCTCTCACAAAATAATTTGTCTAAAGTTCTCTCATCAAAATATTTCTCACTTGAAAAAAGTTTTCTCATAAAAACTTTCAAAGCTACTAAAATTTTTTTTCAGAATCAAGGTTTACGTATGACACAAATAGATGGCGCCACTACATTCCGGCCGTTGCGGGCTAGTACTTTGGAACAGCGAAAATCAATGTAAAACTGGAACGCGCATCGAGGTAAAGCAAAGCGGACCTAGTAAAGGTGAACATGGTTTATTCATAAAATAACAAAGTTTATTAGTTAAATTTAAAAAAAGTAATCTCGTTCCACTTTTTTATATTTAAAAAATTTCATCTCCTTATTAAAGGTAGTAAAAGTTTTTTCATAATAATCTATTAAAATAGGATGCACCTACTTTGATGCAGATATTTAAAATATATTAGCCTCTTATACGGCCAGTTCTGTCCAATAAAATTAAAGAACATTCTTGAATATTCTATAGTTTTGGAGATACCATCTTGTAACACTGCAGCTGCCGCAACCTGTATACGAAGTGGAACGCTCAGCCAACGCTTTAGAGCCGGTACAAGTTCAGAGAAACAGTGGTTATTTTTTTTTCTTCATTTTAAGTAATAGGATAGAGGGAAGCAGAGATTAAAAATCTTTTACTAATAAACTCAAATATTGTATGTTTAAAGTATGTTTACATTTACTGTGTCCGCTTTGCTTTACCTGCGTTCCAGCTTGAATTCCAACCATACATCGGCCGGAATGTAGTACCGCCATCTCTTTACGTCATACTCAAACCGTGGGTTTAAAAGTAATTTTTAGAAGTGAGAAAAGTATGTTCATTCTTGAGGATAGAAATATTTTTACGAGGGAACTTTTTTCAAGAGAGAATTTTTTTACGAGAGAACTTTTTTAAGAAAAAAAAATTTGATTGAATAAAAAATAAATTGAGACATAGGGCGCCTCATACAACTCGAACGCAGCGTTAATAATAAATTTTTTGTTCCTATTTGCTAATTAATAGGTAATAAGTAGGTTTGAAGGCCCATAGCCCACTTGCAAATTCCCGGTAGTCCGGATGGTCAGTCCAGCCCTGCATGAAGGTTGAAAAAATATCTCGAAAAGCGGTGGATTTGACAACTTATAATAAGAGTACCCTTTTTATGTATTTCGATATGGAAAACAAAATTTTTAAGTCAATAGGTGAAAAATCGCGAATGTGTAAAAAATACGTTAAGAGATACATCTATTGCATCCCACATGTACGCCCATGGTTAGTGAATTACAACAAAAACAACTGTAATTGTAAATCATGACTCGCAAAGTATCAATATAAAATTTGAATCTATTACCTCAATATAATGGCGGAGATATCAATTAAAAGCTGATTTCACAGCATCATCTTTAGAGGGCCGTATCTCAACAAGAGTACGTTTTCGGTAACCTGTTAATTAAGACTTTACTCCTGAAATGACCTAAGAAATTACCCCCCCCCCCCAAAGTTTGTCGATAGAATTTTGAATCAACCTAGATAGCACAATATTTAAAAGTTCTTTCACTAGAACAATGAATTTTTGTTCGGACTCTTCGACGATATTGTATTACTTAAAAGCGTTAATTGTCTTTTTAATTAATTTATTTTTAAACAGTTAATTACTTCATCTTTAGTAAAACTCGAGACCTTAAAGTCTAATAGAATAATTCACAAAGCCATTAAATATTAAAAAGGAAGAAACCTACAGATATTAATTTTTTTTAAACGCATCACCTTATTTTCTTCAATAGTTGAAGATTTGCAGAAACGATTTATTTTAGATTATTGTCCTGAAGTTTCTACTAAAAAAAAAGAAATAAAAAACCAACCGTTGTGAGATTTTTCTTTATCACACACACACTTGCGAAACTACTATAAACTAAAAAAAAATTGAGTTTTAACAAGTTAAAAAACTAACTACAAAGTTAATTTATGGAATTGCTTTTTTTTCGCTAGGCAACATACTTAACAATTTATTATTTTGCAACGCTATCTGCTTTGTTCCATATTTAATTAAATGTGTTGTTACGATAAGCACCGTAACGAAACTCAACTGCTATAATCGTGAAAAAGCTTTTTGTGTAAAAGAAAACGTGATAAATGCACAAGCGTTTTAGATTTTGAGGATAGTATTTACCAGGGACGTGCACCGTAACCGAAACGAAAACCGAAGTTAAACATTTCTTGAACCGTAACCGAAGACCATAACCGTAATTTGTTTATTGTAGCAAATAGCGATAAGTAATTACTATTTAATCTATTCTCATTTGGCATGTTCAGCCGTTTTGGTTCACCCTTAGGGTTGTAGCCAAAACAATGATTAGAATTATTAACGTTTCCCAAACGCGAATGCAAAATTTGCGTTGGTATCACGTCATCGTATAACATACATTTTTACTTTTTACTCGCAAGCACTTAATTTTTGTGTTATTGGCAGTCAGTAAGCCGACAGTGTGAACATTGCTGCGCCTGCGGCGCTGCTACCATCGCTGATAATTCCAGCGAACATAAAAAGTAGCATGTCACCATGTACACAACAACGAAAATAATATGTATTTCAAACAGTAGTAAATTACAATTTTGAAAATGTTACCGCACGGGATTCGAACTCTTCACCAACCTATGACTCACAACGGTGTAGACGCATTCTAGTACTAAGGCGCGTCTGTTGATAGTCGATACTAGAATACAATGTTATGTTTCCAGGGTTTCTATGTTTTTAGAATATAGTCGAAAGAAAGTTTTCTCAATAATTCGAAAAGAAATTTTTATTTCATGATCTATGTGCGCATTTCGTGAAAAAAGGGAGTTCTGTGAAAAGAGACAAAGACCGTAGATACTTTATTTTGATGTAACTGCCAGTAGGAGTTTTTCTACAATTTAACTTCAATATTTTTTTCAATTGCAATCCATAATTTTTTCCAGTTAATCTTGTCAAGTATTTCCTTTGTTTTCATCAAGAAATGCCGGTATATATTGCTATGATATGAGGCTATGTACTTACCAGAAAAACAATTCTCTAAATGCCTGCAATTTACGCAATAACTAATTATATTTTATATGAGACTCCTTTATAAAATTTCTCAGGGTCGTTATTAAACTTGGGAAGAAATGTTATTCATAAATAAGATTAAAAAAAAAATACACAAACCAATATCAACGTTACAACAGCTTTTTATTTAAAAGTCAATTTGGGGTTAAATTTTTGAAAAATCAAGAAATTTACTGTTCTTAAAACTGAACCCTTATCTTTGTTTCTTCTTTATAAAGATATCCTTAACTCGACAATCGTTGGATGATAAACTCCCCCTTCTCTGGTTTGCAGTTTCCACAAAAACAACAGCACTCGCCTTTAGTAAGAATCTTCCTCCGCTGTAGTACCAATATGTACTGGACTGCTTTTATGTTTATTAATACTTGATTTTTTCTACCATGATAACTGTAAACTCGTTCTGGAACGCTTTTATATTATTATTATTTTGGATATTTCCAATGTATCCGTTTTGTTATAGCTTCTATTCGATTCAATATCACTATTTATTTCATATAACTCGTTTTATTTCTCTTTTTCTTGCAGAGAATGAAAAATCTTGTGTCTTTGTTTTCAGGACGAGCCGTATCTAACTAATAAGTTTTCACTTGCTTTTGTCTTCTCTCTTGATCTCTCATTTTTTTTAAAACAAATAAATCTCATGAAACAATTAGTGTTCTTTTTATACATTTGTCAAATTGACATTCACATCCATAACCCCCACAAATGACATTTAACGATGCACAAAACAAGTAAGTCTAAAACTTCTTATATATTAAACCTTTTAAACATTTCTGAACTAATTTTATAATTAAAATTAACATAAACAATAATCGTATCAATTTGATTGTGTTCTTCTTTCTTTCAGAGTAAACAAAACTTCACAAATATGAAAATATAAATGATATAAAAATACCCACATTATTTGAATTTTAAAAACAAGAAATTACAGCAATAATACGCAACCTTGAGTTTATAAGTTTGACTACCAAAACCTTACAGTCTTCACAAACCTCAAATCGTAAATTAAATTGTAACAAGCATCCCAAAAACTGCATTCCAGGAATCACAATAGTCCAGTCAAATCAAACAACTCCGAATATCATAGCAATATATACCGGTAACCGTAACCGAAACAGAAATTTTTAGTAGCAGTAAATCGTAACCGAAAATAAAACAAAAATTTAAAAAAATTTTAACCGTAACCGAAAACTGAAACGTTATTTTATTTCGGTTCACGTTTCTGGTATTTACCAAAAAAAAAATGTTTTTTGAAAACATTTTCGAAAACAACTCAATTAACGCACATTCTTGTTAGTTAGTGAAAGGATCGTTTAGAATTAGATTACACATTTCATAATTTTGCTTTTTTGCTTCCACCAAATTATATTAAGTAATTCTTTTTTTATCTTTCGTGCTATAATGTTTTTCGTATGGTTGCTATGAGATAAATCCAATTTCATCCGAAAAATGAGCTTTAAAATAATTCAGAACCAGAAGTGACAGTTGAACATGTATTTCTTTCTCAAAATTGAATAATTCTGAATATCATATGTAATAGGACATCTTATTTTCCAGAAGGCGTAGCGGCACTAAGCTGAAACCAATTTATTATTTTTTATTTATGACCTCTGTGATTCTAAGGTTACACGATTGTCCAACTTCTAATGGAACGCTATATAATATGATCACGTTCTGCGTTTCAGCGGTAAACGTAGCAAAAACTCGTATATCACATTTTATTCATAAGCGGAAATTTGATAAATGTACTAATTAATTTCTTTACTAACATACTATTTAACTGCCTTTTGAGAAAGTATGAATCTTTAGATTGTTAATAATTATTTAAGTAACAAGGAATGTAAAGACGTAATAACATTCGAGGTAGGTAAATACGAGCCGAGGCGAAGCCGAGGCTTGTGGCCTGCCGAGAATGTTAATAGTCGATACATTCCGTGTTACTTATTAAATTTTTCACGCTACAGGTAGAAAGTTAATCATATTTTTAAAAGTTCGTTTTGACTGCTGTCATTGGAAGTATTTTTTAAAAGCCCCATTATTCTAAGTTGCCTGTGCTTGCTACCATATCAACGAGCAGTTAAAATCAACATTATTATCCTAGGAATGTAAATAACACTATTAAGTTCCGTAGTCAAGGGCAAAAAGTAAACGAATGTTATTGGCCAAATACATCTTTTGTAGCTATAGATGTATCGTCTATTTACCTTGCCTGTAGCGTGAAAAGAAAATTATCGCATAAGCAAAAACATTTTTCTGGCTACATTTAAGTAATTCCATCTAGACAAGGCAAGACTTGAGAACTCCTGTTTGGTCTTGAATGTTAGTTTGAAACCCCCAGAGCTATTTAAAAATATTTTCTAGAGTCTAGAATATACAAAGACCTTCACATAAATGTTAAAGTAAACCAATTTTATTTACGCGAGTGTTTTTCATAAGCGTTATTCAAAAACAAAATCGATTCAGCATTTTGGTGGATAAGCACGTTTTAGGGATTTGAAAGACGACGTTTAATGTGGTCGCACGCTTCTAATTTTAGTATATTGAAAACTGATGCAATTTTAAAACATAACAGACGCAAAACTTAATCACAAATTAATATTCACTCCGACGCAAGCTCGTCGCATTCTCGAATAACTCTGTGTAAGTTACGCACTTTTTGTTGTTGATGGGCATCATTCAATGATTTTTATAATCGAATGATTGCCATTCGAAAGCATTTAATAATCGAATGCTCTTTCGGATAATATAATTCTGATGTTTCTATGTGGTAAAAAGTTGTAAAAACACTCTCCGCTTGCTTCTGCAATCTTTCTTGCGTCTTTCCTCAGGCCGATATACAGGGTGTTAATGAATTGTATGGACAAACTTCTAGGGCTTGCAAAACACAACAAAGCAAGCAACTTTTGTTAATAAATGTGTGGTCAAAAGTGTTTCCTTTCAGCGATAGAGCTTTTCAAAGATTCTTTAAGAAGCGCTTAAATGTCGGCAACTCAATTTACTACCTACTATTTGTTTCCATAACGACGGAATTAATACAAGATAAATAAAGCCCTCTTTCCCACTTTTCAAATTCAAATTAAATTTAAAATAAATTAATTAACAAAATGTTTGAAAACTAAGCAATAGAAAAAACCAAAATTACAAGGCAAAAATCAACTATTTGAAAATTCACAATAACTAATCAAAAATTAACAAAATTATAGTAAATGTTCAAACTGTCGCCCCCCATCTTCTACACGCGAAATTCCGTGTGACCTGTGCAAAATAATTGAAAATGCAATTTGGGTTGCCTATTTTCAGGTACTTCTTAAAGAATCTTAAAGAGGCGCTATTTTCTAAAGGAAACACTTTTGACCACACATTTATTTACAAAAGTTGTTTGCTTTGTTGTGTTTTGTAAGCCCTAGAAGTTTGTCCCTACAATTCATTAACAGCCTGTATACACGACGAATTTAGGAAACACGTTATTCCCCGTTTTTGTGCAGTACGTTCATTTCACAGTGTTAGTAGTTCAAAATGTTCTAATAACTGCTAATATTATGTACCCTTAAAGGCATTTTCAATATCAAATTTCATCGCGATCTGATAACGCGTTTTTGAGTCAAATGCGTTAAAACTCAAATTTTCAACAATTCAAAAAGACATCAGAAAAAAATTAGCGAGCTGGTGCACAAAGCAAACTGTAACTCATCCCCAGCTCTACAAAACTACAAAATTAAAAAAAAATCGTGTTGAGCAACTGAGCAAATTTTCGATATTTTGGAAATTTTTGCGATTCATATTTTTTAATTTTTTGAAAATTTTTGTACACAGTGACATTTTGTTTGTATAAAGCTATTACATTAAATTATTTAAACCCGATTGCCAATTTGTTGCGGTAAAGTCCAAATTTTCAAAAAATTAGAGCGGCCGCCATTTTGATTCGGATTCTCTTTTTTATTTTAATTCATAAAATTTGTTTCTGCATAAAATATGCTACCAAAAAAACGATTCTAGCTTCCGCTTCCGTTATCGTGAATTTTTGATATACATTCCAAAGCTTATTAAAAGTTTGAGGGTTTGGAAGTACCACACACACACCCACACACAGACAGACATTTTTTTAAAAACTGCGTTGTTTAGGTTGTTGGAGGTTAAAAATTTTATTTCTGTCAAACTCTTGATTTTAAAAATTTTCATGAAATCAGTACTTCTCTATACTGGGAGTATAGGAAAGCAAAAAGTAATACAACATTTTGTTAGAGATATAAACCCAAGATTCGAGCATTGGTAAGCGAAAATTTCACTTCAAAACGTTTACTTCTACCTATCACATTATCTGATCTTATTTCATGGTTATTAAGACACGCATATTGTGATTAAATATTGTAGAGAAACTAATTTTATTCCAATCAAGTTGTTAAAATCGTACGGCGTGCACTCCGTGAAACAGTTAAGAGCTAAACCTAAATTTTATCCGAGTGCGCGCTGAGTGAAACAGTTAAATACGCAGGTTATGAACAAAATCTATAAAAAAAATTTTAAAAATCTATTTCTTTGTCTTTAATCGATTTTTTTGATTTTAATTATTTTTTTTTTTAATTTTTACATCGTTTTTTTTACATTTTTTGAGCTGATGGAGCTTGCAATAAACTACAAACAAGTTTTTTCTAGTGTCCCAAATTTGACTCTAACATCTTCCAGGAGTTTTTGAAAAATTAAAAGTTGATTATTGATTTATTTAAAATGCAAACGCCAATCGTTATAAACTTTGAACAGCGCACTAGACTATTTAAAGTAGTTTATTGGGGTACAAAGAAAGTTAAACTGTTAAAAAAATTAAGAAAAAAAAAGCAATACTTTTTAATATCAACAACGCGTTTTCCGGATGTTACGTGATTTTAACTACACCTATCAATTAGTTCTAGTTGAAAAATATTTTTTGCATTCTTTGCATATTTTTGATAACTCTCCAAACAAAGTATTTATAACTATTTTTGGTCCGAAGTCGGATGCGTAAAATGTCTTGCTAGCACCTTACATGAGTATGTAATCCCCAGTGTTGCGCCTTGGGGTTGGAGCGAAGAGTAGGTCCGTTTCTGTTTCTTGTAACGGGTGTATATGTAAATTCCAATCACTTATTGAAGCAAGAATATTTAAAACGTAAACAGTACCAGCAACGTTTTTGTTAATTTTGTCTACACTGATTAGAATCGAGAATAGAATGAAAACTACCGAAACACAACGTTTCTTGTAACCGTGAAAATGTCGTCCTCGTATAAGACCTTCAAGTTCGTAAGTTTCTAAATTCACCAATTTCTTTTTCGACTCTTTCGAAATCTTTTACTTCGGTGGATACACATAGCGCACAAAAAGTATTATAAATATTTTGTGTAAAGCTGAGAAAAACCTTTATTATTGTTTATTATGGCTTTTTGTTGCTCAAAAGTTACTGAACAATTTTTAATCAAACTGTAAACCAAGGTTTTAAAAATATGCAATAATCAAAAAGTAGAGAGCGCCTTTAAACAAGTTTAACAAAGAATTACAAATTTCTTGTACATAACTTGAACAGTTTTTAAAGACAACAAACATCACAATTTGTGAAACTGCGAACTTTATCCTAAAATGTTTATTATTTTAGCATCCTATACCTGAAGAGTAAGGTAAACATTTTTCTATTGTTTTAGAGGAAGGCAATACTTTAAAAATGTTGGTTCTGCTATAGAATAAAATTATCACATAAAGCGAAACAAGCGATATTTGATATTTTCTGATCAAATTCCCAACGTAATGCTTCTTGACCTAATCAGTGTTAATTTTTTTTATTAGCGACAGTTGATTGTATCTACAGCAAAAAGTAATCTGACAAACGTATCGATAAGAAATTAACAACTATCGGCATCAGCCGGGGAAGTAACAACAAAACAATGGGCGAGACAGGTGGCTGGTACTTTCTCATACTTTTTAAGTTTTAAATATTCTCGCGTCAAGAAGTGATTAAAATTTACACTTAGTTATCTCCAGCCGGTACAAGCCGTACCGCCCCGCGCTCGCTAGAGACACAAGGCGTTGGTTACGTACGGGGCGCGTTCGCTAACTACGTAACTAAGGCGATAGGTAATGCGCCGATCAAATATGGTTATAACAACTTTATTTATAGAGTTATCAAAAATATGCAAAGAATGAAAAATGTTTTTTTATTAGAACTAATTGATAAGCGTAGTTAAAACAACGTACTGTCGGAAATCGTGTCAATTTTGAAAAAAAAAATTATATCGAATTTGTAGTTCATTGCAAGTACTATCGGCTCAGAAGGTTCGAAAAAATGGCGTGTGCAGTTTTTGAGGAATAATGTTTTGGAAACGTCCAAAATTTTGAGTCGCTAGTATATTTACAATTTTTATAATTCCAAAATTATTTGTACATCATTGATTATACTTATTAAGAGCTATCAAATAATATGACAGTTTGTAATGATTAAATATTTTGTTTTTGAGTAATCGGGTATTAAAGTTAAAATTTTCAAAAATTCGTAGCGGTTTTCATTTTTTTCATTTGGAAAAAATCAATTTAATTTTTCTTTTGTCTTTTGATGCACTTCAGTGCTGTGTGTTATAAATTTAAAAAAAAGGTTTAGAAAATGATTTACCCCAAAAAACAGGACTTTAGAAAGAACTGCTTGCAACTAAAAAACTTCAACACACCAAATCTTATAATAATCAGGCAAGGAGTTCCGGAGATTTAGGGAATCGAGCGCACCCACGCACCCAACTACCCACAGAAACCACTTTTTTGGGTTCCTTGGACCCCAAAACGCGTATTTCCGTTAAAATCTGAAATTCGAAACTTGCATGCTGTCGTAACTTTCCTTATTTCAGAAGAAGTATGGGAAACTAAAAAACACGTTAGAAAATATAAATTTGTGTATATACAGGATGTTTGTAAATCGCTTTTATGTATGGTACAAAATGCTGTACACCAATTTTAAACACCGCCTACTATTTTTGTACAACAGCATATAACTTTTGCTTTTTAAATGGAACACCCTATATATTTTTATATATTT
Organism: Ctenicera cuprea; assembly: GCA_958336395.1. Classification (NCBI taxonomy): domain Eukaryota; kingdom Metazoa; phylum Arthropoda; class Insecta; order Coleoptera; family Elateridae; genus Ctenicera; species Ctenicera cuprea. The sequence goes on along the minus strand of OY284486.1, from coordinate 68,969,089 downwards.
GAAATCGGCGCTAAAAATACTTTATGGTGGTACACTTATAATGAAATTTAAAAGTGCAGATTTTTTTACACTATTAATATTTTGTTAAAGTAGGCCATGACGTATGTAAAATCACTAAGAACTGCTCAAGAACTGCAAAACAAGTGACATTTGCCGTTAAAAGTGCACGATAGTCGAACTACGCCACCGAACTTCATTAAAACATGTGAAAGTGAATAGTATATTAAAAAACAAGTTTCATAAGACATGATTTTAGAGCATGCGTCCAAGTTAGAAAACGAGCCGCTTGCGGCGAATTTTCTTATGGACAAGTGCGCTTAAATGTCTTATGAAACGTGTATTTTATACTATTTTTTCTATATTGGTCCAAAAAAGTTAAAAATTACCTTATTTTATATTTTAATTTAAAAATATAATCGATTCGGAAAATTTTTGTATTTTGTTTTGGTTATGTGGCTGTTGGTAACATTTAAAACAATTTCAAATAATTCAAACTACTGTCAAATTAAAATTTAGACAAACAATTTGAAAGTGATTTAATTTTTAAAATACCTAAGATTTGAAGATAAGATGGAAGAAGAATTATCTTGCACCCCACCCGAGCTACGCAAAGTAGCGGAAAATACGCTAAATAATCTTAATTTTTAGAACTTACAATTTTAAGGTTATGTTTATAACGCGTGAAGGTTTTGTTGTCACATGGTTGTAACCAATCTAACAAAATAAAAATTCGATTCTTTAAGGAGTTGCTTTATGAAATCCAAATGAGTTTCATAAAGTAATCAGTAAAGAACCAAAATAGAAAAAAAATTTTAATGAAATCATATGAGTTGCATTAGTACAATGATGTGCCATACTGTTGGAAGTTTTGCATTTCTTGAGCAGTTGTTAGTGATTTTGCATTAGTCATGGCCTTTAACAAGATATATTTTTAAACTAAAAAATCTGCACTTTAAAGTTTCGATTGAAGTGTACTCCCATAAAGTATTTTAGCGCTGATTTCAAATTTCTTTGAATATATAAAAGGTTTTTTAAAAGCGAAAGCTACGTACTGCAGTTTAAAATAACAAAAATGTTTTTATCGATATCTTTATTAATAACGAAGTTATAAGCGATGTACAAACACCCTGCATAATGTATGAATTAGAAAATAGTTGTAAGGATTTTAAATACCTTATTTTTTTTAAATGTTTGTTATTTTATAATAACATTTATAACTGATATAATGTATACCAGTGACATGAGATTAAGGTAGGTACGATTTAGTTCATCTTGGTAGCTGTCACATCTTTCGATACGTTATCAACGTGTTACAGCCGTATATTGAAAACGTCATTTCCAGGCTTGCAGGATATAGAGAGAACAAAAAGGATGTTTTGTTTTTTGTTTGGGGTTCAATGTAGCAGCTTTGTAACGCTAAGGTCCACTCTGTTAAAGTGGTCTAGCGGGAGTTACTACAGCTAGTGGTAGAGCGAACTAAACGTCCTTCCTTCCTGGGCAGGACATAATTGAAATATATGTATAGATTTTCCTGGGAGTTTCACAGAAGAAACGAGCTATTTATCGCACATTGGCAGATACAAATCGGATGGAATGAATTCCAAAAATCCGAGTTTCACGATTTTCAACGACATTATTTTATACGTAGGACAGAAACTTTTCTTTAAATTGTTCCATTAATCAAAACCTTTTTATCAAAAATATTTATTGGAAACAATATTAAGTTTAAATTTGCTAGTAAAATTGTGCAAATAATACCAATTGTATGATAAACTAACTTTTACCCGTCATTTGCAAGAAAATTCATGAAATATGTGTTTTGCCTTACCTTTTTAAGTACATCTAACCTGATAACGTGTGTTAATAGTTATTTATGTATTATGGCCTTAAAGAGGCTTTTATGGCGTAAGACGTAATTTTGAGCCCGAGGCTGCAGCCGAGGGCTAAGAATACGTCGAAGGCCATAAAAGCAAGTTACGCCCGTGGTACATACACAACTTTATGCACGAATGAAGATTTTTTAATTTAAAATATTTCTAAAATAAATTGAAAATATTTACAAAATAACTTGAATTTTCCACCCACATCTAGCGTTGCTTTGATTAAATTTGAGATTTGAAGCGTAACTATGGTAGCGGGTAAACAACGGTAGCCATATTGCCTAAAATATCGTTGTTTGACGTTTCATTATAGCCCATGGGCAATAAAGTGGTCCATGGGCTATAAAAAGACGTTTATGACAAAGAAATTCGTGTATAATTGTCAATTTATGATACATCCGTGCATAATAGTTATTTATGTTACAAGTGGCGTTATTATAACTAGAGTTGGGCAAATATGCTGTAAAGATAGTGCATATATACACCAACATATGTCGCATAAAACCGTCAATATATGCACTAAAATTAAAATATGCCGCATAAAACCTTCAATATATGCAAGAATATGCAGTAACCTTTTGCGATATGCACTAAAAAATTAGTTTGTTTATTTAGTGCCTAATATGAAAATCTGATGTTTATTTAAATCTGCAGTTTAATACTAGTAATTATTATATGAGTTAAAGCACGTTTTGCATCAAATGTAATTTTTCGTTGAAAGAAAAAGATAAATACAATTAATGATTTTCATTATTTTTAGTTACAAACACTCAACATTCAAAAAATCAAAAGGGCTTACATAATATAGAAACGCATTATTATTAACTTCAGTTAAAACTGCATTTTTTATTTGCATATACAAAAATACAGGTAGAAGTAAAATCAATAAATAACACAACCTATTTATTACAATAAATAATCATGTGCGCTTTTCAATGGTGTCAACGAGAAAATTTTGCCGCTTATCTTCCAATATATTTTTGTAGCTGGAAAAACTTCTTTCTACATCACAAGAAGTTACTGGACAATATTTAAATATAAATAAATGTGATTTTTAACTGCAAAACATTCGTCATTGTGGCCATTGCTTAAGAAATCTCCATTTAAAATATTTTTTATGTAATTCAGAGTTGAAAGTCCGCTGTTTTTCTGAATTAAATCGTCCATTTTGCTGCTAACTTTTTTGCATATTTTATTTTTATTTTTATTCAGCAATAATTGTTGTTTTGGCTCGTTTGTATTATTTTTTCTTTTTTGATGCGGACCGGTGGCTACGTGCTGATCAAGTTGAAACTTTTTATTAACGTTTATCTGTAAAAACAATATTTAAGTACAATTTACTACAGCTTACGCAAAGGAAAATAATTGAATGTGCCCTGTGGCCTGTGCCATATTCTTTGCAATATCACAAAAAAAACTTTTTAATTTTATTCTTAAATTGTTTGCTTAATTACAAAATAAAATAACAAATTAGTATTCAATTTTAAACTCGCTGTTTTGGCTTGTTTGAAGTTTTTTAACTTTAAACAGAGTAAACAGTTTTTTTTAAATTCAAAATTAAAATAAACGGATAAATACCTCTTTTTCACAGATGACGCACAGCACAACACTTCCATCGTACTTAAAACATGTATACGGCTTCAACCACTTCTTAATTAAATCGTTTTTTGAACTAGCAACTTTAGGCATTTTCAGGGTATAGACTGGACAATTACACTTTACAGCTCTCTGTCAAGGCAACAAATGAACTAGTCAAGCCCTAAAATTATAAATAACTATTTCTAAGAATAAGTATAAGAAAAATTTCCAAATATTATTTTCAAAGAAATTTGTACCTAAGGAATAAGACCTACCCAAATAATACAACCTTTGTCAGTTAATCCTTTATTTCCTCTACCCCTACTTGGAAATTTAGAAAGTGCAAATCTAGGGTTCATGTGGTTTCACTAGAAGAAATTGTGCAATTTCTTCTACAACTACGAATATTTTTTTTGATAATTTACGAGTATTTGAAATTTTATTTTTTTTTGCTAGAATATGCATTTTCATGCCATTAAAAGCTAAAATATGCACTAATATATGCCGTATGCCATAAAGTTGTAATATATGCCAAATATGCAAAATAAAATTTACTTTTTATGACTCTAAACATCACGAAACGTGTATATACGAAAAATTAACATTTTATGATCAATAGGAAAAAAGATGCAAATATGCATTTGCCCAACTCTAATTATAAAACGAGAAATAAACGATATTCATTTGAAGTTATGTTTGCGTGAAATAGTTTTTTAAAGAATTTTCTTGTAAATACCAAAAAAGGCCACATGGGATTGAAATGCAGTGATTTGTTGCCTACTTAACTATTTTAACTTTTATCGTTGACCACAAATGTTTAAAACGGAAAAATTGTTATTATTTTCTAACGCTGGTAAAGTTTTTTATAGTTATAAATTTTGTACGCAAATTTGATATACTATTTACATTTACTTTAGCAAACTACAAAACAAATCTTAATTTCCCCTGTTGAATCGGAAGAAAATAATAATAATAATAATAATATAAAAATAATAATAAAAAATAAGGAAAGAAAAGGGAAAAAGCGGAAACGGAAAAAAAGTACATACCTAATTCGTTCAAAGTAATACAAAACGGAGCTGATCTTTAAACCTCTGAATACTACAAAGACGATCTTGACATTTTGTACTTAAAAAGTTCTTTTCCTTGTGACAAGGTTAGGAAAGCATCATAAAACAGGGGTTTTTGTAATATATTGCTAGGAGACAGATTGCTCTTGTAAAATCAATATAATCCAGATCTAAATAGCCAAATAATGCGGTTACTTTGTGAAAACTTGAAAACCGTTTTCCTAATTGAGTTTACTTGCTGTTTACTTATTGAGGTTTGCATTAGAGCTTACCCCTGATGCATTTGTTGTTCTTGTTACCTCAGATTCGGCATCCATTATATTGAGACTAACTTTCGCAGAACTAAGCAAGTTCGCATGTTTGATTTTCTGAATGTTCTGCATAATTAATACATCGGTCAATGTACTACTGTTTTTTACTTTCTCATACCTTCGGTGTAGGTAAGTATCGATTTGATGAAACTTTTCGAAAGCGAGATTTTAACGAAAATACACATTTTAAAGCTCAAAGAATCCAAAGAAATTGTTTTAAAAAACGTTCTGTGTGTGTGTGCGCGTGCGCGTATGCTTGTGCGTGTGCGTGTGCGTGCGCGTGTGGTTTTTTCTCATAAAAATCCGAAACCGTAAGCGGAACTCAGACATGTTTTTCGGCAGAGTTTTTCTAATACACAATTTTTGAAATTTGAGCGCAGCATCTCTCTCCAGCTTTAAAATAGCGGCCTCTCCGGTTTTTTGGAATTCTCGACTTTAACGCCCATTTACTCAAAAACTAGTTATCTGATCGAGATCAACTACAACATGTTTGAAAGCCCTTTGTTAAATACAACGATGAAATAAAATTAATTCTAAAAAACTGAAAAAAATCGCAATGACGCTTCTCCAAAGTTTTGAAAATTGAAAAACGATATTTTTCAAGAACTTCCCTCGCGATGTTTTTTAAGCTTGAGACTGCTAGAACCTAAGATTGGCTACAATAAGGTAGCTATAGTTTCACTGTGGCGCTTTCTATAAATTTTTTTAAAATTAAAAATGCGTACCCCTTTTTTTATCAATTAAACAAGGTCCGATAAAATTTTTTATAAACAGAACTACTCATAATGATGAGTAAAACTAAAACCTAATGTTAGGTTTCAAATACTTTTATACTTGGTGGAGCTACTGTAGAAAATGTAAATTTCAAACACCTATTTAACATTTTCAAAATATAACTAATTTATCAAAAACTGGCATGACGTTTTCTTAAAACTGTGTAGTCTTGTATAGCCGAACATGGGCTACAATTTGCTTTTCTGCTAAATACCATAGTTCTACTGTGGCACCTTCTATGAATTATTAAAATGTAAAATTGGTGTCTTTTTTTTTATAAAGGGGTACAAAAAAATACTTCTGCTTAAGACGAACTACTCATGTCGACTAGTAGAACTAACATCTAATGTTAGTACCGGGTGATGGTAAAAAACATGATTCAGAGCAGGCCATGACCGAAGTGTTAAAGTTGGCAATACTTAATATAAGTCAATTGTCAAATGTTGACAGCTGTAAAAATTTCTGGTTAGATACATTAAGTTAAACGTATCTAACCAAATATTTGACAATCGGCTTATATTTAGTATTGCCAACTTTAACACTTCGGTCATGGCCTGCTCTGAATCATGTTTTTTACCATCACCCGGTATTTAGAAAATTTTATATTCGGTGGGGCTGCACGTCTCGCCCCTCTGATGTATTGGCTAAGGAATTTAGAATTTGATTGGCTACTGAAGAAAATCTAAATTCCAATTAATAATTAAAAAAAACTTCTCGCTCCAATAAATTTTTGGACAGAGCATGATTACTAAGCCCCTGCATCATTATTGATGACGTCATAAACTGACAGCTGTAGTGAAGGTTGAAATATGAATGGAATAGAAGGGTGCTTATATAATTTGTTTTCTTAGAAATCTAACAGACGGTGAACTGCACAGCATTATAATTAAAAAGTTTACACTTTCTCAAATACGGCAGTATTAATATCTAGTATGAGAAAGTTTACTAGAAGTTAACATTTCAGCTTTCTCATTCCAGTAATTTTGTGAGCCTATGTATATGGTTTATAAACGTCCTTATTTACAAAACAAAAACGAGGCTGAGGAACTCGGTAAATAGCTATTGTATGTTGGTTATGGTGCAAGATTTCCCCCTTGCCTGTTTACTTCAATTCTGAAAATTATAATATTCGTATGGCTTTGTAGATATACACTTAACAATGTGTAAAATAATACTACAACGCTAATGCAGGTTTTGTTTGATGTGGTTAAAATTTTATCTTTACAAAAGGATTTTTTATAATAGAGTAAAAAAATATAAAAGAAATTCTAGTTTAATTTTAGTAAACTACTAAAAATGTCAGAGCCATTACCTCTAAAACATGTACCTAAAATTAAATATTTTTTACTCGTGTAACATATGTCTTAACATGCTTGTTACATGACTGTTTTTACCTTGTTCTGGGCTCCATGCTAGGAAGTTTGGTTCATTAGGTACAAGAGTCTACCTACGATTTTTTTATATTTGTTACTAACCCGGAATTTATTCCTTGAGGGTTTCACTCTATTCGTATTAGTCTTTTTAGAGGCTATTGTACTGTAAAGTTCGGAAACATAATAAGTGATTTCAAATTAATGGGTCACTGTTTGCAACTGATATTTATCATGCAGTTTTGTAAAATGAAAATAATAAATATAAAAAATAATTGATCATGCTCACTCGCTAATTGTTATTGTTAAAAATGTTAAATATGAACAATGGCGGTTAAATAATAAACCGTGCAACTATGATAATAGCTCACGAATTGCAAATTAATCATCGACATGACGTGTTTGTTTCCAAGGCGACTGCAATTAGTAAGATGGAGAGGCTGGTGATAGTGGTGCCACAACTTGTTAGTCGGAAAGGGAAATACGAGTGCGCGGGAGAGACAGAAAAGTGCAGGGTATAATAAAGGATTAGTGCGAGTTCCATGTTAAGTTGTCCAACTCCAACTCGCACCTGTATTTAATTTTATGTGAATAGACTTTATAAATCAGCAAAAAAATTTATGTTTCACTGCCTTAGATGCGGTAGAGGAAGCGATTCATCTGATAATTGGAAGTCAATTTTTATAAATTGAGCCGCCATTTTGTAACGACGAGAGACATCGAAAAACTTTAAACACAATAATTGTTCAGTTTAATGTGCCCCTTAAAATGAGCTTTTATTTGACCCCTCGTCTTATTTAAGATTTTTGAGATAATATCTTTTGATTCTTCCCGTTTTTTGAGGAGGACAGGGGGTATTAACATTTATTTTTTATTTTCATGTGTTATATTATTGGAAAGCTAATTTAATGGACTTAAAAAATCAGAATTTTTTTCTTGGTACAATACTTCATGTGCGGTTGGCAAAAGGTTTATGTAATGGCCGCTTTTTTGATATAATTGGCCGCCAGTTTGAAACGGCTTGAGCTATTGATAATTTTTTTTTACCTTGTTAGGTTTAAAAAGACCTTTTAAGTGAGGTATGAGTAGACCCACCTTGGTATTTGAAAGTCTCGAGAAACCCCCTAGCCCCTTTCAAAACTACCTTTTTCGGAATCCCAAACAATTTATAAACATCTGTACTGAATACCTCGAGTGCGATTTATGCAACAAATTTTTTATTCCGTCCAGGTAGGTTCACTAGTTTAGCCTTAAAAGAAGTGCGTGGGTGGTCTGTTACACCCTGTATATATATTAATGGGAAACTTCGTGGCTTTATTGGTCAATAGAACAGTGATAAAGCAAATATGAAAAATATCTTTCTCGATCGAGATTCGAACCCGAGACCTCTAGGTATCTAGTCTAATGCTCTACCAACTGAACTATCGAGTACGGTAGAAACAGCGGTACAATACCACGTTTTCTAATCCTGAACGATTAGATATTTTTCAGGTAAATATATAGAAAAAATCTCCTAGTGAATAGAACACCCACCACACATCCATACTTCAGCCAAGGTATAAAATATTAAATTAAGTATGCATGTGTGGGGGGGGGGGGTTCTATACGCTAGGAGATTTTATCTATATATTTACCTGAAAAATATCCAGCAAGTAAGAGAGTGGGACGGACTGCAGCTACACGTGCAGTGAGGAAGCGGTATCCAGAAAGTCCACGGGGTTAGCAAAACAGAAGTCGAGTTGTAAAAGACCACGCCTCATTTGACTTGCATTGGCTGCGAGCGCAGCGATGTGAGTGACGTTTCGCAGCTCCATTTAGAGTTGTGTAGAGGGAGAATCTGTCTAATCAAGGCTATAAAAACTCGCCAATCATGTCGTTTTTTATCTTTTTCAGTTTTCATGGTTTTGGTATATAACAATATTGTATCTCCCTACGGCTCTTACGATAACAAACTTCAAGTTGATGTGCTGGTTTTAAGTGAAGCGACGTTAATGTCGCAGTGGCCGTCATTGTGAAAACAGAATTGTGGCAACAAGAGATGGATTTGTCTTAAGGTCTTTTATCAGGTTCGGTTTTAAAATTTGAAAAATTGCGTTTTTGATGAATATGATAACATAAAAGAAATGTTTCGTTTCCATTTCCGGTTATAATTTTTTGACGATGAATTGTTCATATTGCGAATTTTATCCAATACGGGCAATGCGTTCGGGAGATATAAGGGAACGAATATACGAACGCACCCACAAACCGAAAAGCTGGTCTCTTGAACTCGAAATCTTTAAATCGTAATTATCAAGAAATTAAAACTTTCCTATACTGAAAGTATGGAAAAGTAAAAACTATGTAGGTACAAACAATACTTATTTCGAGTACGAGCTAGATTCTGTTTTAGGAAATTGCAAGGCATTTCTACGAATGCAAATTGTGGGGTACAAGATTGATGTCAAATTTAAAATACATAAAAACACAGCCTGCTTGGGAAATCGCAGCAGGGATGGTCTACTCTGCAGAGAGAAAACGTTTGGGAAATGGAAGGTGAAATTGGGTAGGTGTAGTGCTACAAGAAGTGAATATGCTTGAAAAACGCACACAACTGGGATGATTGAATAGCGGGAGGTTTTGTTGCAATAAACTCTCTTTATATTAATGTTTTAATCAAGGACAAGATGGTTTTTATGGAAATACGTTAAGTGCGTTATTTTGTAAAGCAACAAATTATGTAATAAATTTCATTTAAACAAAATGTATGGCACACTAAAGAGTTTGTTGAAATTTCTTCTTGTATTTTTAATTTTGTTGGGTAAATTACCTATTTAAAAGAACAGTGAATACGCAAGTGTATATCACGATGCCCCTTTGCGCCGCTGAACTTTTTTGATTTAAATTTACGCCAATGGAAAAGCAGAGAGTTCCATTTACTTTCAAGTTGGTAGCTTTAGCATAAATAAATATATAAAAACTGTGGCTCTGATTATCTTTGGATTGCGCTACAAACTTTTAATTCATTACGGTAACGAGTCGCTCGGATTTTGCATCTTTTAAGTGTGCCCTTGACTACGTTTGCCTCGTCGTTTTATTTTTTGAATATGTATATAATTTGCATATCTTGGTGTAAATCTCTGTTTTATGCTGATAATAAAGCAGTGACATACATCGTGCTTCTTCAATGTGAACGTAATTCGACTGCCGAGACTATATTAAAAAAATAAAATATAGTTTTTATTGTTACCTTCCGTGAACTTCCTGTCCTGGAAAGGTTTTTTTCTCAAACCGTCCCATTACATTTCTTCGTGACATCCGCCGGAAATGGCCATATTTTTCCACATTTTCCCCTTTTCCATCTCCGAGAAGAACATTTGCAGTAGGATTAAGTTAATACGGAAAATTTGGGCAAAACTTAGACGTAACTCAATTGATGTAACTTTTTTACTGCTTATTTTGTTGAAATGATGAGATATTTTAGAAGTTGGCCTTTTATTAAGTTTATCAAACTACTCGGAATTTCAGCAAGAATTTGTAATTTCATTTGATGATTGTTACGAAACAATCTGAGAATGAAAACAAATATTTTTCAATTACTCCTACGTAAAATGTAAATACTTTCCAAAAGTGCAAGAATTCCTGCATCTTTAAATAAAGAATTCAACAGCCCCTAGTCAAATATAGAAAATGTTATATTTCATCTTTAAATATAGAATTTATTTATTTTATATGTACCAGTATTTATAGTTTTTATTTACTTTGAAGAAAAATCGTAGGAAGTAAAAATACTAACTGGAAAATTACGCGCAACTTTCCAGTATTTAAAATAAAAGTATAGAAATTTTAGTTGAGTGTTTTTAATCACACATGCAAAGGTTGATTTAATTAGTAAACACGAAACAAACATTCGATAATGTTGAACAATAGTAGATAATCAAGCAGTCCTTGTAGAACTACAGTTAACGAACGTATTTATTTATATTTTATTCTGATCATGAAGGTAAAATTTTTAATGAGATATACGTTTTACTCCGCCGTAAATAACCGCGGCGCAATTTTCTATGTACACGGCATAGCCACCATTTATATTTTTAATTAACGATTTTTCTGTACGAACGCGGCGATTGCTCGTTTTACAACTCCTATTTAAATAACACGTCTTTGAAAATAATTAAAAAATAATTATTAAAAAATAAAAAAAAGTGACTGAAACATAAATACAGTTATTACATCACTTCATAGTACCGTTGTTATTACAAAGTTTGTTCAATCTCAAGACAAGAATCTCAACAATTCAATTCTGTAGTGGTTTTTAAACGTTGCAGTGTTTTCAGAGTAAAATAAACTTTAATTCAGTAAAAATTATCAATAAGGTTAAAATGATATTTATTTACAATGTTTTCGATCAGTTCTGCCTTACCATTTTGTGATTATTACATGATATCTGCTCGCCTCAAAAAAGCTTTAGAATTACATTTTTTTTTACTTTGCAAACATGCATACCATTCCGCAAGAGTAATATTTAGAAACTTAAAAAAAACTAGTAAGGAAGAAAGAAAGGTTGCCTAATAAATTGAATAATAAGCGGTAAAAAAAGTTTTTTGGGATTTAATAACATGCTTTAGAATAAAACAAATTAAATCAAAAATTAACAAAAATATTAAAATTATGTTTATGAAAATAAAACGTGGCCACCTAGTTCTTCTCCTTTATTCAATAGAATTGTTAGTAATAGAGCGTACCACAACGTCCACGATAAATACAAAAAGTGTTTTTAGTCTCAAAATTTTAAAATATTAACGACTCTGGTGTAATGATTTTATGAGTTATTTTTTTTTGTGTTTAAATATTTGCATTTTATCAGCGTTACACACAAACAAACAAATTCTAAATAAACTGGAACAAAGAACGAGGAAATTTGAAAACCCACGTCTTCTAGAAATAATTCCGAAATCGGTCCGGTCCGTAAGGCCCTGCAACGCAGTGGCCCCCTAGTTTGGACTCGGAAACTGTTCCTAAAGTCTTTCGGGGGGCAGGGATTCCATTTGGTGAGACGGGGTTAACCAGAAAAACCACCAGGAACCGAACTCCTGGTATTCCCGTAGTTCAGGATGGAGTTTCAAAAGGTAGGAATTCTTGCAGAGATCGGGCAGGGGTTTGCAGGTACTGAGGGTGTTTGATGATTGCTATTTTACGATCACGCTGTCTTGATCAGTTTACAGCCGCTCCTAACTGTCCTAGTCAGTCTCTAATCTAGGCTTCACTTATCTATTAGACCCTGCTGTCCTAGTCTGTCTCTAACTTATACCAGCCGTACTAACACTCACTGACATCACTCTATTCCCTTCTCCCTCTTAACCCGTGCGTTACATATTTTCTCGTCGTTCCCGCAAGCTGTTGACCAACCCCGTGAATTCCGTTAACGTTGTCCACCATTCTCCCTCCTTCACCATATGTTCCGCGCCTCTTCTACGCTTCTTGGCTACCTTAGTCCAGCTTTGGTTAGGCTTATTTTCTTGCGTTTTCTGTTTTCATCCTCGATGCTGAATTCGAAGAGAACGTGAACTACGTTCTCTGGTTCCCCACACTCGCAGTTTACTTCCTCTTCTTCTGTTTTCTGGATCCTCGCTAGGTAAGAAGTTTTCGTGGCCTGTTATAACTGGACAGTATGCTGGTTTTGGTTAATTGATATAGCTCTTCTAGTTTCTAGAGTCGGGAGTGGTGACCTGTCTCCGTCGGTATCCATCGCTGCTCCATCTTGCAAATTTTCCCCGCGTTCGCGATTTTATTAATTTTTTGGCTATCAGATTTCCACCCGCATCCTGCGTCGTCTTCTTCGCAAACCCGTTCGCCCATGTTCCCTACGTGCGCTACTCCCCAGTAGAATTTTGCCCCTAATTGAACGGAAGTGACTTGGGCGGAGTTCCGTCGGTTGCCTTATCTACGTTAAGGCTTGTAGTGCTGATCTGCTGTTTGAAATGATCGAACATATCCTGGTGCCTCAGGAAGCGCAAGCAGATGGCAATCAGCTCGCACTGAAAAACGGAACTCCAATCCGTCAATTTCGTGTTCACGAAGTTGACTTCCTCCCCGTTCGGGATTCATTGGCTTGGAGCTTTGGCTGAAGCTGTTTAAAAAACTGGTGTGGTTCAATCCGGGTGCTGCGGTGCTCCAGAAAGAACTCGCTGTGCTGGAATTCTTCAAACCAAAACTTTAGGATCGATTTCAAGTAGGAATGTAGGAGTTGCATATTATAACTGAAGGCTTACATGTGCACAATCTGAAAATAAAAAAACACTTTCCTTGTACAAATACGCGGTGCGGTTCATATACGATTTTTTTAGTCATCGTTGCGGAACATCGCTTACACAATAGAAACAAAATTGCGTGATTGTTTATTTAACAAATTGAACTTCCTGACGATGCTACGCTGACGATACGACAATTATCGCAGAAACGGAAGACGATTTATACAGACAAGTATATCGTTTTCACCAAACAGCTCAGAAGTACAATATGAAAATATCGACGGAGAAAACAAAATGCACGACTTTCTCCAAAGATCCCCTAAGATGCAAACTCGAAGTTAGTGGCAATAGTATTCAACAAGTTATGCAGTTTAAATACCTCGATGTGGGACACATCAAGTGTTCATAATCCAACGCAGGAATTGAAAACACAGAAAAATAAAGCTGCAGTGATATCAGGATGTCTTAGAGACAACAAATACATGCAAACGAACAGCAAAGAGAAAATATATAAAACATGTGTTTGACCGATACTGACGTACGGAATCGAAACAAAAGCAGACACGAACAGAACTCAAAGCATGATAAGAACATCGGAAATGAAAACATTAAGAATGATATCAGGAAAAACACTCAGAGACCGAGTCAGGAATGATGAAATCAGAAGAATATGCGGATTGGACGACATGGTCAGATGGGGAAGACAGAGAAGACGCTATTGGTACGACCATGTAAAGCGCATGAATAATGACAGATTAGTTCGCGTAGCTCTCGAAGGTAAACCAAGTCGCCGATCACCGGAAGACCCTCAAAGAGATGGAACGATAGTTGGCAATCCACATCTCAGGAAAACTGAAAGCTCGCATCTAAGGAAAAACAAACAGACCATGAGGTTTTACTTAAGTAAAAAAAGAAGAAGAAGAACTCCCTGAGTAACTCTATGATTTTTACCCACCCCACTTGCTCCGGATCAGCGTATTCGGCTGTACACAGGTCTACTTTTTACACCAACCCCAAATTCGTATGGATTTTGAACCCGGAAAACCCATAATTTAAAATTCTTTTGTTCCCGCTCGTGTTTTGAACCCGTGTCCGAGAGCGTAGTGGCAGCGGTGTTTTTAGTTACTGAACCAATCTTACGGCCATGCAAGTGTATTTAAAAAAAACATAATGCCAGTACTCATAGGAATTGATAAAAACATGCCGGCATTTGTAAAACATAACTAGCGTTGTAGTAACACCTTTATTTAATGGCCCTGGATAGTACCCCGACAGTTTAGATACTAACTGCCTTGTTAAAGCTGCGAAATTATGAATTATAAGTATAGAATATTATAAATTATTGTAGTATATTTAGATTTGTTAGCTAATAGCCTGCGCCTTTATGGGCTCAGCTATTCCGTTACAAGCATTGCTGGGGCACAAGCAGTAGCATCCTTCCGCGTACACAATGCATAATAATTAATGAATGTCCTTGTACACTTTTTTAAAATAACATTAAAATTAAAAAAAAATAACAGTTTACCACTGTCCGGTTCGACCTAACGTGGCGACTAATTACGCCGAACAGCATTTCTCAACTAAGCTATCCTGCTGCATAAAACAGCAAACGTTACCACATGGAACATAAACATACGCGACTTGCGTAGCTTTAACACGGTGAATATTGTCCCGACTGTCGTCTTTTTCAATAGCTCTACTATATATTAAGTCTGTTAGCAGTAAAAAAATGTAACATAAAGCTCGAGTGCTTTAATCTAAAAAGCTTTTGAAAATTGAAAAAAAGAATTGTTCTATTGGTAACAATAGAGGCCCGAGTTTTATCCCGCAATTTTAAACAGCGTTTTCGAAAAAAAGGTTTTTACATTTTATTCAAACATTATTTAATCGGAAGTAACAAAAAAACTCGCTTACTTTGAATATATTAAGAACAAGCAGCCGGGTTTTTGCCAACAGCCGTATGTAATAACAAATAAAGATAATCCGATTTCTCTAAAATAAATTATTACATTGTTACGAATATTTTCCCTTACAACAAATTTCATGTTGTCATATATTATTCACGAGTTCTCAATATTTTCTTAAAAATATCTAAAATATTATATATTAAAAGACCTGTACTTTATAGCATCCTGAATAAGTTTCAGTATCCATTAATGCAGCAATTTATATTAGACTCCGTATTTCAATTTCCTAACAGCTTGCTCTTTAAATTTACTTCCCAAATGGCGAGTCTTTTTCGTATTTAAACTGCCAAATAAGATATATTTGCCAAACATGTATTATTTGTCAAATAATTTATTAGCTGCTTCAAGCACTTAATAAGGTGGTTTGTATGTCAAATAAGTAACGAAGTAAAGCGGTAAAACACATTCTTTTTATCTACGCAAACAAATGTCAGTTATCACTATTAAATTCTGCAAATAGCTGTTCAACAAATAAATAAGAATTGAAATACGCAATACAGATATTTGGTAAATGAAACTTTCGAATAAATTCATTTGTCGGATTGAATATTAGCACATTGAAATACCGGACCTTAGAGTCCCGAGACACCGAAGTGACCGAAACCTTAAAAAAAGATGGCAAACGGAAAGGCCTAACATCACTTTTGTCACCGCAATTTCCTTAGGAGACGGTAATTTTTCCTACTTTCTTTTTCTTCGTTCTACTTGTATACGCCCATACTTGGACATGGACCTTTTCCAATTTTCTCAGCTTGGGCCGTTTCCATCCACGATTCGCTTGAATTATGTATTAATTTTTGTTGCAGGTAATTTAAGTGTGGGGTGGTTTGTGCAATCTCTTAACGAGACGTCAGTATATTTTATGTTCAAGAATTTTTATACTAAGGATATATATACCGGGTCTAACAGGATTCTTGCAGACATCAGATATTTTTTCCATTAATTAAGTTATCGTAGTGAAATTCGGGGACGTTCAATTAACGGCAAGAAAGCGTTATTTAATGTATAACTAAGTACCAACAATGGTTCTTTCTGTTTAGCCTATAAGTCATATTAACTATTTTATATCAAATAGAACACACTATTTATTGTAGGAAAAATGAGTTCTTATTTAAGATTACATAGTTGTGTGTGAAACTAATTTATTCAAACTCGACAGTAAAATCAAAATAAAACAACTAATTTTAACTAATCGAAAATCAAGTAAGTTATTCAAAACGTCTGCCATTAATATACTGTGGTTTTATCAATTATTTTACGTAATATTATTGAGTTGTTGTGGTGCTACTCTATCCCTATTTTGCAGATCTTCTAGTGTTGTTGGCGCCATTAAACACACAATATTGTTTAGGGGAGAAAAAATAAAAAACGTCAGTGGCTTAAGTCTGTTAACCTAGTTGGCCACCTTACATCTGGTCTATTAGTTTCGGTTCAGGTATTGCGAAATCTGTAGACAATTAGTAACGATTCGCCAATTATGTGGTGGTGCACATCCTACTGATATTACACTCTGCTTATGCTAATCAACGACAGTGCATCTAGCGCTTTTGTCTATTGAATTAAAAAAAATGTAGACAACTGGCTCTAAAAAAATATTGACCTAATAATTTTAAGACTCAATTTGTTTATTTGGTTTACTAAATTAATTTGTATTAATTGTTTCTTTGTTATTTATTAAATTAAACACTATTGCGCAAACACATATGCGTCATACGTAGTTGATATTACCTCCGGCTAAACAAGAAGAACCATTTTCGGTTCTTATACATTACGTAAGGCAATCTTCCGGTTAATTAAACTTCCTTCAATTTTGTTAAAATAAAAAGATATCTGAGGTCTACCACAATCTTGTTACACCCATAAACTAGTTTGTATATGTAAGTATGTTTTTCTATTTCATCTATATGCTAAATCCGAATTTTTCCACCTGTTTCGCAATTTATTGCCGCCGGGCTCCCGTTCTTACGGGACGCATTATGTAAGACGCATATTCGCGTACCGCTGTCCAGCCGGCCAGTATAGTTTTAAACACCAATAAAACAATTTTTTAGCTTACGCTTGTATGATTGGGTGCGAAGCTACAGCCTTCAGTTTATTTGCAATCTTCGTGCAATACTTATCGCATAAGCAGCTTAATAAATTTAATACCAGATTTGATATCTTCACGGAACCATATATTGCAGTAGCTAAACTTACATCCGCATTAAATAAATATTTATACTGTGTAACAAGCTTTGTTTAAATTAATTATTGTTCAAATATGTTGGCATAATTTCATTTATTTGATGGTTTACTTTTCATCTTACGTTATTTATTAGTGACCTTGAATAAACTGGATGAAGTAGTTAGTTCAATATATGGAGTTCGGTATTTATGTACACCTTGCGTCTTTGAGAATATAGTACAACGGCGCCGCTTTAGAGGGGCACAAATTGAGGGCGCCGCACATACTTCTTTTATATTTGTATATTTTTATTGTTTTAAAGGTATTTATGAGGCTAATATAAAATATAACACAATGTGACATAAAATTTATTTTAATAAAAGATAATTAATACAATACAAAAAGGTATTGCACAGAGAACCTTAAATACAATTTATTATAAACAGCATTTATAACTAGGAAGGCAAAAATTAAGAAAAAAAATTATGTTTAAAGTACCAAAAGACAAAAGTGCAAAACAAAATATTTTTTACAACAAAAAAAAACAATTTTTACGTTTATAAGAAAACCTAAAAGCTACTAGACATGAATATAAAAAAAGAAGTAGCTCTAGTGCTAACAGTTCTTTAATAAATTATAATTTATCAAATGTCATGTTTGTTGTCTCGTCATAATCGCTCGATAAGTTGCTTATTACTATTTTTGAAAATATTATAAAATACTGTGAGAAAGTCTACCATTACATTCTTTATCTATTTATTAATAGTTTAACACACTCTTATCCAAAAGCACAGATGTTCATCTGATAAGCAAATTCCATGTTGCAACTTGTGCTAAAATCTCAGTATGTCAGTATGTCTGCAATCGCCGCGATAAGCGATTTTTATTAAGATGTGTTTTCTTGTGCCTTTAAATACAAATTTGAAGTGTTATGTTTGATGGTTATGTAATTTGTATGACTGTTAGTAGTGAACTTTCGGTAGCGGTGAATGTGTTGTGTCATAATTAATTTCATACCAATAGAAAACGAGATGCTACGCGTTATGTAAGTGTATTACTAATTTTTGCTTAGGGAGGTTTTCGAAAGATTTTCGTATTGCGTAAATACGATTCGTATTCATGCATGAATTATTATTACGACTTTGTTTGGTAAAGCAATCACGGAGAAGGAATTAAAACAGCTGTCAATTTTATTTGCATGTATTGCAAAAGGAGATTAATTGCCATAAAATAAAATGTTTACTTAAAACGTGTGCGAAAAAATACTTTATGCAATATTAAAATATGCACTGAAAACAAACAATGTTGAAAATTTGCACCGTTTTTCGCCCGCCGCTTTACAACTGCCAGGAAATTATTATTTTGGTTTTGTATTGATTATTGTTAACATAATATTTTCAGCGCTAACTGCATATCAAATAAAATTGTTATTTAATTGGGCTGATATGAAAGTCGAAGTACACCAAACGTAATTGCTACTGTATTGAACCTTGGGCGAAGCCGATTTTTATCTAAATTACGGCCCTGTAGTGAAGTGATTTAACCAAACTTTTTACCTGTTTCCTTTCCATCCTGGAGTACAGATGCAATATCCGGTGATTAATAATTATTGTTTGCTATTGTCGACCTCGAAAACACGTGTTTATACGCAAACATTTAGTTAACCCTCATGAAGATGGCGGCCAATTTGATTTTTTACTCTAAAAAAAATCTAATAAAATTAGTACAAAAATAAGCACAAAAAAATTAAGCATGACTTTAAATGTAGCCATAAAAAAGCTTGAAATAGGCAAAATATTTTGGAAATAATAATAATATTCACTCTTAGCTACATTGCGTAATTGCGCCACTGTGCACTTATTCAATACATGTCTTACATCTCGGCACAATTTATTTACTATTTGTAAAATAATTTAACAAAAAAGCGTGGGGTATGTCCCACGAGTTCTGTTAATTTTATTAATGGCATATATTAAAATGAGAAATATAACTGTTACTGATATCTCTGTTATTATATTAAAAGCTAAATAACCGTTTTACAGCATTTCTGGTAGCATTGCCGCCGAGTACGGGGGGCTGAAATTAAAACCAATCCAAGGAACACTTATTTACCTATTTATCACTTTCTAATAAAAAAATTAGCAACTATCTGAAATGCTAGCACAGCAATGTTACAATAAATATAAAACAAACTTGTTATGACATTATAACAATCACACGTAATCAGACCAACCACGACGTTTGACTTGGAAGCTTTCGGCAAATAAAATCACAATTATAGCATAACATGAAAATCAGGTTACTTATCTACTACCTCGTAAAAATCACAATAATTCGGTCGTTGTCGTAGAATTCGACGTAATTACTTTATTTTATTTAATTATGTTAATTTTGCGTCTTTTTAAGCTATCGGTACAGCTGTTGACGTAGTAAGCCTTGGAAATAGTCGGCGAGTTATCTGAAATTTTGAATTTGTGAGAACTACGAAACAGTATATTAAAAAATCGCAATAGATCCTTAAATGTTGAGTATTTTATTAACCCTAACAATGTATTTATTATTTGTTTTAATTTACATTTTCTTTACTAATCTTAAATCAGTTCGTCTTATAATTACTTTGAGTACTTTTTGTTGATGAATGTTAGCGTTCGTGACATTATTGTTAAAAATAC
The DNA here is from genome assembly GCA_958336395.1 of Ctenicera cuprea. Taxonomy (NCBI): domain Eukaryota; kingdom Metazoa; phylum Arthropoda; class Insecta; order Coleoptera; family Elateridae; genus Ctenicera; species Ctenicera cuprea. The sequence continues at coordinate 68,949,073 of OY284486.1, read as the reverse complement.
AGTTACCCAAAACAGCAAAAGAGATTATGGTGAAAGTATTTATAAAAAAGGTATTTTGTATGTTAGCTAATTATAACACAGGGTTTTGCAGTGAATTTTGAGCATCAAATTAAGGTAATTAAGCTTGATATAATTATATGTGCTATTTGATGTGGAATTCTGGGCTTGTAGGATGTTCAGGTTAATTAAAATCGGCTTGTCGCTAAGAAATAACTCTGTGATGGTTGAATACTTTTTTGTTTAACGAAGAGAACATTGTTTGTATATATGAGAGGTACTGCACTGTACAATTCAAAACAATCGCAAACGCCGATTATCATAAACTTTTATCAGTTCGATAGACTGTTTGTAGTAATTTATTAGGATCAGCAAGAATTTTCAGCTATGTTTAAAAATTAAGAAAACAAAAACAATTTTTATTAGCAACAACGCGTTTTAACTGTTTAAATAAACCATTTATATCGATTTTTAGTTCGATATCTGTTGCAGGGCGGGCGTTCCGTTCGTACTATTCTTATACGGTATGCAACATCGTAGGGTTGACTATATAAATTGTTTTCTTAGAAATCTAACATACGGTGAAATAAGAGAAGAGCTTAAGGCAAATAAAATACCGTTTTTACTAAACTCTCCAGCTTTAAAATAACGTCTGCTACTACTTTTTGAAAATCTCGACTTAAATGCCCATCTACTCGACAAATAGTTATCTGATCGGGATTAACTACAACTTAATTGAGAGCCCCTTGTGCGTAGTATTCGATGAAACAAAATTAATTTCGAAAATCTGAAAACAATCGCAATGGCGTTATTTCATATTTGTGAAAGTTTTTAAATATGTATTATTCAACAACTGCTCATGCGGTTTTTTAAAGCTTTTTAGGCTGCTAGAACGTAAGATTGGCTATAATTTGATTTTTTTCTGAAGCCATAATTTCACTGCGGCGCTTTCTATAAATTTAGATGGCTGGAATGGAGGGTTGTCTATATAGCTTGCTTTCGTAGAAATCTAACAGTCGGTGAAGTGTACAACGTTATAATTATAAAATTTACATTGTTTCAAATACGGTAAGTATTAATATCTAGTCCACTCGAAGTCTACACATCAGCTTTTTGGTGAGTTGGGACCAGTAGAAACTCAAATGATTATTTTGCCATTGACTTTACTATATATTTTTGTTAAACATCTCATTATTATACATATACATAACTACAGATTGTCCTCTTACTTGGAACACGAAATAATATTCAACACTTACTACATACACGATCACATTGTTCCAATTAACTGATTTTCCTACACTATTTTCTTAGATAATACGTTATTCTAAATATTTACGTGTATATAGCACTGTAGTAACGCAAAAACTAAGAAATTAGTTTAACAAATCTACGTTTTATTAGCTATAGTAAATAGTTTTATATCTGGATACTCACCTGTGTGTAGTTTTACATAGCGGCACTTTTATGGCTTAGTTGGCCACGGCCGACATTTACGATTAATTTGAGATACGCTTAGTCAGCGCAATTGCGTAAGATGAGTCCAGAAAAAGCTGCCAGTACGACATTAAGCTGCGAATTCTGGTCTCCACTAGTGAAGGGAAACTATCTAAATTTATACTGCAGATTAGCAACCAATTAGTAAACGCAGCTCACCCGCCGAGTCGCACCAAGTCGACTCTTGTTTGCGATCACTGCTACCACGAGCCCTTCCCATGACCAAAACTAAGCCTACGTTTTCTCGTTGGCCTAACTTGCTTCTCGTAGCGTCAGTCAAAGTGTACTTCCAGTGTAGGGTATTCTCAGTCTTAGTGCTGGTCGACTGCGTACCGCCTAAATAAGTTGGTGCAACTGGTCTGATAATATTTACCGGCAGCTTATCGACATCTTTGTGACGACTTTTTTATTATGAGCATGAGCAGCCAGAACGACACCAAACTTCTGAGACCAAAGTCTGTAATACCAACAATCGTTCCTGAATACCACTTATACCTGCTTATGAATGGTCTCCAACCACCCAGTATATAGTCTAGGCAAATTTACAACTCGTTAGGTTCCCCCAAAAGTAGTGACTGGGACGCGAGCAAATTGAGAGCCTGGGTCAGGGAACGGAAGGGTTCTATACTTACAGCGACAAGCTACCGCTCAGGTGTTTGATGGCATCCATCTTGGGAGCTAGTGATAAGTGAACAATTACCTCGTGAACTCACTGACCCAGTTCTCATTAGCCCCATACAAGATGATTTTGAACTTCTACGAAAATAGGTCGATGTACCAAGTTGAAATCACCGAAATGACCCTTATACAACGCCGGTCTGTCGAAAGGTGTCTTTGTTTAGTGGTCTCACCGTTGTAAGGGTCTTTGGGCATCCCTTCAATTCTGGATATTGACCGGATTAATGTATTTATATATAAGTTAATTAAAAGGGTTGAAGCATAAATTACCTATAAGTTGCAGGGTATTGATTGTTGTTTTAGGATAATAAACCCCTTTTCATTATGTCTTTGTCACTGTCATCCAGCGATGATAGATCAGCTTAAAGTTACATTTTGCTTAAACGCACACTATCTCCTCCTTCAAACTAATTTTTCGTGTATCTATTTGTTGAATTCTACGTTACTATTTTCAATATTTTTCTCATTTGTTTTTTATGTTTGTGTAGGTTTACTCTTTCTTCTTGTATTATTTATTTTATTTCAAAATCTTTATTTGTACTATTGCAAAACACTACACCGAAGCAAACTTTCAGCTTTGCAGCATATATTGCTATGATATTTGGAGGTGTATGTTTTGACTGGGGTGTTGTAGTTCCTGGAAGGCAATTTTTGGGATGTTTGCTGAAATTATATTTGCGATTGGAGGTTTGTGAAAACTATGAGATTTGATACTCTAACTTTTAAACTCAGGGTTGCGTATCATTGCTGTAATTTCTTGTTGTAAATTCTAATAAGTTATATTTTTCATATTTGTGAGGTTTGTTTGTACTGAATGAAAAGAAAAACACAATCAGATTGATACGATTTTTATTTATGTTAATTTTAATTATAATTTAGCTCATAATTGTTCAAAAGGTTTAATTTATAAGAAGTTTTAGTCTTACTTGTGTGTGCATCAATAAATATCATTATGGATGTCAGTGTCAATGTCACAAACGTATTAAAGAATACTCATGGTCATGAGATTTACTTGTTTGTTCAAAAAATGTGAATCAAAGAAGGAAGACAAAAGAATGGAGAATTTGTTTAGTTCGTTACGACTCGTCTTTGTAAACAAAGACGGAGAAATGTATATCCTCTGGATGAATAAAGAGGAAAAACGAGTTTAAAAGTAATATAAAAGTGATTACGAATATAAAAGAAGAAAATACAACGAATTATCAACGAATTGTAAAAAAATCCAGAAGAATTACAAGTATAAAGCGATCCAGAAAGTTTCTCCAGTTGTGGTGGTGTTAAAACCAAGTCCAAAATAACATAAAAGCAGTCCATAGCAGGGTTCAAATTAAAGGCGAGTGTTTGTGGTTACTTGAGGAACCAGCAGACTAGTGAAATAAAAGTTTCGACATTCATCGTTTGCTCGAGTGAAGAATATCCCAGTAAGGAGACATTAAGATAAGTGATCTCTATTAGAAAGACGATAGTATTTAGTAAAATTTATTTGATTTTCGAAAACTTCATTTAGAAATTGATTTATTAAATAAAACCTTTTTTTTGTAACGTTGATATTGTTTTGTGTTTATTCTATTTCTTATTTATTTATTAATAACTTATCTTACAAGCTAAATAATGACCCTGAGAAAGTTAATAAGAGTCTCATACGAAATATAATTTGTGATTGCGTGAATTGCGGGCATTTAGGGAATTGTTTTCTAGTAAGTATATGCACACGCATATCATTGCAATACATGTTTTCGTTTGCGAGACTTTACTCCTGCTACATAATATAGTAGCTGTAGTCTGTACGTTTCATCTGTCTACAATTTCCTTCCGTAGTATATGTTTAGAGCTTTACCGTAACATCATTAGGATACACCTTTTACATTAATGTTTTTTGTTTGAGTAAATAATGGAAATTTAGCAAACAATAAGAAAATATTTGTTGGTAATTCTAGACAGGTTTAGTAACTTTCAAAAGCTGGAAGCGTTTTGCTGTTTTAAAATAGGAAAAATCGAACTTCAAAATACAAGAGAGTTAGTAATTAAGCAGTGCCTAACTATAGTTTCGTTATACACTAATAGTTTTTATTAGACTCTACGTCCGACAGCTCGCATTTTGTTTGAAATAATTATCCACACATCTGTTTACACGACATTTTTTGTTGTTTAGATTTCTATTGCAACAAGGCGGCTTTAAAACCCGAATTTATGAAATTTAATGAATGCAGCATTGGGAACAAAATATTAATTTAAAACTATTTTGAAATAGATTTGTTATTTCCATCGTTCATACTTTTATGGTTGGAAAATTTATGCTGTAAAATTTCATTTGTAATAGTCAGTAGTAATGTAACAAGAACCCATTTAAATGTTATTAAATATATTGTTTTTTTCCGAACAACAGTTGCTATGAATAAAAATTACGAATCATGTTACGACCGAGTCAATTTTGTTTAGTAAATGTGATAAAAAAATAAGTTATGTGATAATTAAATAATTAAATGCAATTCCTGTTACATTTGCAACGATTATTTCATGCATGCACAGAGCCGGATCTGGGAACAAGTTAGGGCGCTGGGGCGCCTAGAATTCTCTAGATCGTAAAAGTTATTATTTTGTTATTTATTTTTATTGTCCAACAGTAAATTCAACATGCACGAAATGTAAAAGTCAGTTCTATGTTTTAAACTATTACTTACTACTATTCAGAGTAGTAGCACAAGTCACTTCTACTACTGGCCGGTATACTTTGTAGAATAATGTTTGAATTCATCAGGTGGATGTCTCAAAATCTTAATCAACAATTCTCAAATTAAATTCAAAAAAATGGGCGAAACAGGTCGCAGGTACTTTGCCATACTTTTTAACTTTTAACTGTTCGCGCGCCAGGAAGTGATTGACATTTACATCTAGTCATCTCTAGTCGGTACATGCAGCCCGCTCCAGACTCAAGGCGTTAGTTACGTAAGAAGCGCTCGCCTACTACGTAGTAAAGGCGATAGGTAATGCGCGGATCAAAAATAGTTACAACAACTTTATTTATAGAATTATCAAAAATATGCAAAGAATGTTTTTTTTATTAGAGCTAATTAATAGGCGTAGTTAAAATCACGTAACTTTCGAATAACCGGTCAATTTAAAAATTTGGGAGATTAGTAAAAAACAAATTTGCAATTCATTGCAAGCTCTGTCGGCTTAGAAAGTTTAAAAAACTGGTGTGGGCAGTTTTTGAGGAATATTTTTTTGAAAATGTCCAAAATTTTGAGTCGCTAGTATATTTACAATTTTCATATTTCCAAAAATTATACTGTGCCACTTGATTATACTTATTCAGGGCTATCAAATAATTGATAATTTGTATTAATTGGATATTTGTAAAATTTTCAAACATTATTTAAAAAGTTTATTAAATTTTAGTAATTTTTTACTCAAATTTTTCAATATTTCCAAAATTATTCAGTTTTAAAATTTTTAAATATTTCCAAAATTGGCAAACCTTATATCCATCCATACATATATAAAAGCACAAAGGGTTTTTTTCTCCGGTTCCTCCAGCGGCTACCGCTTCACCAATTTGGAACATTTTTTTTAAATGAAAGGTCTATCCACAGATGGAACATGAAACATTTTTATATTTTTATTCTACGTCGATTTTTTAATAATAATTATTTTAATTTATAATATATATGAAGGTCGGCTAGACGCGCGTCACTTGGGGCGCCATCTACAATAACGTCGCGTGTCATTATTCGAACTAATGCATCACGTGACTTGACATTTCGCCAGTTCTGTCAACGCTGTCTGTCAGTGCATTGTGTGCTGGGGTAACACTAGTTAGTTTTTAAGTTATAAAAAATTCCCGAAATTTTTGTAATGTCAAAATTTCTCAAAATTAATTTTTTTTCTATATTAACAAAAATTTTAAGAATTTCAGCTTCCCAAATTTTCGAACTTTTCAAAAATTTTCAAAACCCAACGTATTTAACATTTTCAAAAATTTTCATAATTTCCAAAACACTTCAAAATTTCAAAATTTTTGAAATATTTCACAAATTAATTTAAAAAGAATTCTTTATAGTAGATAATCACAATTTTCCAGAAATTAAAAAACAAAGTTATTATACTTTTAATCACATCCGGTATAAAATATATTCGAAATTCATTTGAGAATTTTAAAAACATTCTAAATTTTCATAAAATAATCATAATTTTCGTTTTATATTAAAAATTTTCAAAAATGTTTACGAATGCGAGGAAGGTTCTGAGGCGGTTACCCGAAAGCTTATGTTCTTGTACTTACTACAACTTTTGAAATGTCGCAGACTAACTTATATTTACACCGTTATAAAAGCAGACTCTGTATTCACTGAGCGGACACTTTCAATTATTCATATTCCAGCGATGCAGTAAGTAATAATGGCAATCATAAATTGCCAATTGCTGTCCATGATCACTGTTTATTGGCAAAACACAAAATCTCTCGTGTTTTCTCGAGTCTTAACTACAAACAAAATTGTTTTCCGTATAATCGCACAACCAAAAACCTTGATTCAACTACGATTAATCAAAAAAATTCCATTATTCCATTACGACTAATCCGATTACTACACTGAGAAAAATAAACTGTTGGATGAAACGAAAACAGTTTCACCCAACAAAGTTTTAGTGTTACCTATAAACAAGTCTTGATGTATTAAAGGAACATGTAAAAAATGTCAAATATATTTATTTGAGTCAACAACCCGAAGTGTTATATAAACGCACAAGTTGCTGATCCACTGAACTATTTGCACTGTTACTCCAAATCAGCAACAACTTCATATTAAAAATAATTGCATTTCATCCAAACGTTCGCGCATTTCTACCAACAATACCCTACAGTTTTACTTAACACTTGTAGGTTGTTCAATGGACATATACTGAGCATTGAATTAATTACTTATATTTCTTCGACCAATGCATTTAGAAACATTGACACAACTAAAATATTGATTGATTTAACACTTTTTTTTGTTCAGCCAACAGTCCCTTGCATTTGATTTGATGTTTAGAAACCATTAAATCAAATTAGAATATGTTTATTTGTAGCCCTCTTCTGAGGAATCAAAATGCACATTAGGTAAAAAAGAGTAATAAACACAATTACATGATGCCACACCATTATTTAAATGCAATAAATTAGAATATCAAAAATGTCATAAGACTTGGCCATGGAAAACAAAGCTCTTGTGGTAATTTCACTGAACTATACTTATACTGGAACGCGCGCTCGGCCCGCCACCCCGATCCGAGAGAGAGGGCCGCAAGGATCATCTCTGTCCTACTCTCGGGAGTATGCGCATGCGTAGAGCAGTTGATTGTCATGATTTGACAGCTTTACCGCTGTCTTCTCCCGCGCGCAGCGCATGCGCGGAGCGGTACGAAAAGGACAGGAATGATCCTTGCGCGCTATCTCTCTCGGCTCGCTTCTTTTCTATGGCAGAGACCGCCAGTGCGCGTTCCAGTATAAGTATAGTTCAGTGGGTAATTTAGTTATAGTTTATTTTTTTCCATAGGCAAGCTTTCACTTTTTTTTGCTCATAGAATAGCATGGCGTGATTAAACAGTGTTTATTACTCTTTGTTTAGCTACTGTGCGGTTTGATACAACACGAGAGATCAACAAATAAAACTATTTTAGTTTGAACATACAACTGAAAACAAGCAGGTTACATTGTAGTATAGATAATTTATATCGCTGAATAAAAACCAAGTTCATATATATTCAGATTTATTTGAAAAACTCTACACTGTTAATACTAATATAAAAAATACATATTTGCAACATAAATTCCTGTTAGACAAAAAAAACATATCGTGCAGATTAATAAAGCTTCGATTTTACATACATTAACATGATAAACTGAAAAAAGTAAACAGTTCATGTGTTATGAGGTTCAAGTTCTTACACAAAAAAATTTACAGCAGAATGCAGTTTTTGGCTCATTTAGTATTTATTCAAAAAGAACAGCAAATATTTTCCCATCTGCCATAATATGTGCAGAGTAAGGTTCCAAGTTTATTGAATCCTGGTATTTCAAACACTTAAAATTATTTGTTTCTGTCACCTCATGAGTGATAATGAACAATAAATGAAACTGTATGGTATTCTTTTAATGTGAAATACACATCGGTACTTGTGCAGCTGTAAGCACTAAAAATACAAGAAATCTTACCAAATACAAGCAAAAATCTAAAAAAATTATTACAACCATATAATTTGGGCGGTACACAGTATTATTTACTTTAACCCATGACGTTGTGCGCCCTAAACTGCCCAACTGCGGCACCAAAAGAGAAGAACGCTTAGAAAAATTTACATTTGCTGTCCAAAAATCAAAACTATTAATTAAACCTTTTTTGGCTAAAATCCTGAGCTGGAGATATGGTTTGCTCGTGGTAAGGTACATCGTCTGAACAACGGTTATGTTGTACAGGATTGTGACTACCTTCATTAACTATCTCTATCTCTTTTAAATGTTTGCGAAGAAGGTACTGTTTAAATAAAAATATATTATGGAATGAACAGAAAGTTACTGCTTACAAGTGAGTTTTTCCAAATCATTTATGTTTTATTTGGATGCGACATACAAACAGTTTTAAGCTTTCGGACGTACCGTTACAGAAAAAACACAATATCATTTTATAAGCACGTACACCCAAGAATTTACCAAAAGCAAATATGAAAAAATAACCTACTAAACATAACAAACAATAATAGAGTGAAATTATCTTGCTATATGTAAAATAGAAACTTGCACTGATTAGATAAATGGTAAAATATTTATTAAAGTAATTATATAGCACATAATTAAAATTAATATAGCAATAGAATATAAATACATATAATACGGTGTTGATTTCGATTTGAGACTTAGCCATGTATAATTTTTTCGGCATCAACCACTGCTCATAATGCTCGATTTTATTTTTTAAATATTAGAAATATTAATTATAAAAATAAGAAAATGGAAAATGGTGATATTATTTAAAAAAAGAAGTCATTCATTCATAGATGCAGCTTTAATTGCAAACAATTATCTTTTTACTATTCTGCTCTAAAATAATTAAGAAAGCCAATATTTGCACAATTTAATTTTACATGGTAAAATCCAAATAAACATCGTTTGTAAGTGTAACTTTTACCTTTATGTGGTCTATAATACTCTCTTCCACTATCGTTGGTTTCAAGTGTAAGGTTGCAGTCCTCATCATCCCTTTTGGTGGAAACATCTACTAACGCACTTATTTGAACTGCATTTCTACTGTCTAATAATAAAACATACATTTATGTATAATAATCAGTGTTATTTTACTGGTCAATTGTTACCATCATTTAAGTCCATTGTTAAATTGCTGACTAACTCTTCGCTTGTTTTATCTAGTGCAGACTTGATCGGTTGCAGCTTTTCGAAAAACTTTCCCACCTGTTATAATTATGGAAGTTGGAAAGATTTTCATTTTCAAACTGCAACAAATTTATTTGTTGGTTCAATACAAGTTTAAGGAGGTATCAGAAAAGCAAGCGTATTAAGTAAATTTTATTTTTCAAACGAAGAAAATCCGTAGCATTGACAATGCAAGTTATGCTAGTTTACACCGGTTGTTGCGTAATGTTACGTTAACAAATAAAAATAGTACTTACCTACCTAAATTTCACAGCTAGGTACTGCAAATGCAAATTTTAAAATTATAGTATAACACTTCGATGACCACCGCAATAAAACTGACGCTTATGATTCATTGAACAAAAAACGGGTACTAAATCAATTAATGCCAAAGGGTCTAACTAACAATTTTAGCGTTTTGAACCAATGTACATGAAAAAGTTTCAGTTAAAACTACGGAGTCTGTAGGTGCAAACCCCACCAAACTTTATGTAAAAATTCAAGTATGTTTAAACAACAACGAATGTTATTTTAGCGTACGAATTTAACGGTACCTTCAGACAACATTCAACTTTCCTTGCTTCAATGTACAAATATTTTCAAGCAATGAAAATAAGTTAATAATTTTTTTATTTTGCTTCAATCATTTCCAAACGTTTAGGATTAACAGTTTTTACTACAATCAACTACATTTTGTTTGATTGAATGTTTAAAATTTCAACTTGCACAAATTGTTTCATTTAACCATTTCTCTTTTCTCGGTGTAGAAGAAAGCATTATTTGACATTCGCATTTTGTAAAGATTTGACATAAATAGTAACCACAATTCCTGTTACGGTTCGAAAATATACAATAAATTCTGGCACCTACTACAACATAACTAAAATAAGCTTCTCATATCAGTTCCAAACATTTTCGGATAATTTTACGTGCAATTTTGTGCAAAAATCCTTTGTCATTATATTGACTATTTAAAAATTCTAATTGTAGTGAGCTTCCAACAACTTCAAACAAGGTGCAGCGTAAGTTCTGCGTGCAAAACAAGCTATCTTGGCGGCCACTTTTAAAATAATAATAAAGTCCTCTGTGTCGTGCAATCTGAGATTAGAATCAGCCCTCGTCAAGTCGTGTTCAAGTCCCAGAAGAGAGGAGGTGTGAGAGCACCCGGCCAGAATACAGCAGCCTCATTAGCGGCTCTAATAGCCGCCAGCAGCGCAATCATTGCATTGATGAATCTCTAGAATAATGCACGGGCACGCGCTATAATTACCTATAGCGCTAATAACAACCGCTGATGCCAATCCGGTGTGCTTCGTACTATTATTATTATAATACATATACGAGTACTGCATCATGCCTCTTTCATGCACTTGTTCTAATTCATCATTGTTTGCGAATACTTACCATGTTATACTAAAGTGGAATTACAACACATGTTTTATTCCCCAGCTGTTCAAATCAAATGATCGATAAGTAGAATTAATATATTTGGAAATGTTCACGCAATGTTTAAATTTAATTAGAAACTTGCAGGAATCAAGGAAAGGTCGTTGTGGCTTCTTTATGTAAGTAGGAAGAAATTGAAGGGGAAAGCCACGGTTATTTTATTTTCAACTCACCTCTTTTATCTTCCCGAATTCCTCAAAGTACAATAAACGTGATGATTAATAATAAATACACGCTTTCATTTGCTAATTTACAATTACAGCGTAAAGAAATAACAGTAATATGTGCACTTGTGATTTTTGGATTTATATTTTAATTATTGTGAAACTTTTTTTAAATCTCTATCTTCAAAATTGTAGCCGTAATGATTTAATTTTAATTTTCATTTTTTTTATCTTAAAAACAAGAAAAAAAAAATAGACGCGCTCGAAAAAGAATCTCAAATTCGTATTCTACGCATGTTGAATAGCCGATGTGCGCAAACGCGATCTCCCTATCACCCTTCATTGCCCCCCACTATCAATTTTTTGTTTTTTCAAACATCTGCGAATTTCTTTAAAATCGGTATAAGCAATGTTAAGTGACAATAGAAATAACTTTTTATTGAGAAAACATTATTGAGAGGTTTGTTTTTGGTCGTTTACCTGAGCAGTTTAATTGACTGATTGCAATGATTTCAAGGGATAAACATTAGTTGCAACTAGAAAACACAAAATATTATAAAGCCACGGGGGGGGGGGGGGTGCCTACTTCAAAGTAGATGCGCTCGAAAAAAAAGGTTTCCTTTTGGTCGTTTACCTGAACAGTTTAATTGGATAATCGCCAAAATAATGACTATAACCAAATAATGAAATCGATTTTTGATTTCAACTAATAAATATTGTTTACAATTAATAAATACTAAAATCGAGAAACTTTAAAATTTTATATTATATTTTATTTTTTTTTAATTTTTAATAATTTAAAAATTTCTCATTTTTTCTTCCACAAATTTTCTAAATTTTTAAACGGTGTTTAAATACTTTCAAATTTGTTATATGTTCCAAAAGTTTTTTAACATTTAAAATATTTTCAACTCAAATATTAAAAATTTTACAATTTCACACAATTTTCAAAATTTTAAATTTTCTAAGATGTTCAATAATTCCTTAATTTTCAAATTTTTTAAAATTTTTAATAATCTTTGAATTTTCAGTACTTTTTCATGTCCAAAATTTGAAAATTTTCAAAAACCAAAAAATTTTAAATTTTCAAAAAAATTTTTTTAAATTCTATACATCTTCAAAACTCCAAAATTTTAAATAATGTTTACTGTTTCGTATTTTAAATTAAAAAAAAATTATAGAAGAAAAAGCAAAATGTGTAAATTTAAAAAAAGTATCCGGTATAAAATATAGGTATTTGAAATTTTGTTGGAGAATTTTAAAAATATTCGAAATTTCTATAAAATTGTCAAAATTTTCTATAAGCGTGTGGAAGGTCCCGTGGCTGGTGCCCGACATTTTTCCTTAACCCTTAACCTAACAAGAAATAATAAAAATATTGTGTCCATGATTGTCGATGACAGTATAATACAATTATAAATACTTTTTTTGATACAAAAATATGTAAGAGAGCTTCGCTCACACACCTTTTAATGGGCAGATTACAGTTTCATTTCTGTACGCTTTTTATCTCAATTTTTTAAAACGTTTTGAAGTGTCTGGTATTTATTTAACATATAAAACTGCATTTTATTAACTTTTATACCATTAAACTTAAACAAACAATACTTATTACATGGACAAACAACACATTTTTCATAAACAAATTAATTCATAGAACAATGAACAAGCGCTTGGGGATAAGATTTAGAACGTTGTGACCCGCGTACAGATCGGACTTACATATCTTGGTGGTGGCCCTTGCGCGGATGTTTTGTTTCAAAAGGAGCTTTTTCACTATCGAAAGGAATAGTGGTGCTGGTGATGAGGTTTTCGGACCGTAAGCTTGCGCTTGACCCAGAAGCTGGGATTTTGAACCAGCCTTTAAACGGAAGCTAATGCTGAATCCACCGGCAGGCTCAATTCTTTGGACCGTTCTGATTGATCCTGCAGAATTAACTAATATTAAATTTTCCGTCCGTCTGTTGAATGGTCCTTTAGAAGATCTTTGGCATATAACTTTTAAGTTTAGGCTATTTGTACAGGTATTGCTGGTCCTGGTGCTTTTCTTGGTTTGTTGCTGTGTGCTTTTCTGGAGCGTTACAGCTCTAATGTGTGGGTGGATAGAATTGTCGATTTTGTTTCATAGGAATCTTCTTGTTTTTTTTGACACTCGCTGTTCCCCAAATTCGAGATGCGGGCAAAACGGTCACTTTCAAGGTGATGGAGTTGGTTTCATGTTTAACTGGTCTTCAAGGAAATGTCTCCGATGGAGCGGCCGTGCTGACCAGGATCTTTACTGCTTCCAGTAAAAGTACCAGAAATAGCAAAAGGGGAAACTATTAAATTCTACATTCAATGCAGCCTGAACCTTCCATAACTGAAGGAGTGATGGGTTTAAGAAAATGACAACAGTTATTGTACACCCCTTTTCCAGTGCCGTTGCGTAGTAATATAAACAAACATCTACAGATGGGGGAATTTATTATAAAACAGAAGTCGCCGTTGCTTAGTTACGCCTGCGCAATACAAACAAACATTCACAGATGGAGTCAATTAAATATTACGAAACGGAAGATGCTGTTGCATAGCAACGTATAATATACTTAAACCTTCATAATGAGTATCTGTATCTAAAATACTTAATTACTTTAACAATATCTATTTATTTTAACCTTGTACGTATTTCGGCATGTTTACATGCCATTGTCAAAGATTATATGGTGTATGTAGGTGTGTATGTTGGGTTGCATGTCTTCAGGGGTGGGGCATGTTAGACCGGTGAAGAGCACTTAGTGTGCTGAGCCCGGGTAACATGCCGAAATACGTATAAGGTTAAAATAAATAGATATTGTTAAAGCAATTAAGTATTTTATATACAGATACTCATTAAATATGGACTTTAACGAAGTAAAGCTGGAAATTATAAATTAAACCTTCATAATTGATTTTTTATATTAAGCGAACAACCAAATCACTTCAAGGGTGGGTGTGAAATTTCCTAACCCACAAAATTATTTTTTTGCATTCAAATTTTGTTTCCTGGTAGGTTTACAACATTGTGTAGCTTCTAACGCAGTGTATTCTTAGATAGTTTTAGTCAACAAATGTTAAAAATGTTTTAATCTCATAGTAACTACAAAATTTTAAATACATTATAAATAAAATAATTAATAATTTCAACTGGTATTTATTTTATTTATAATATATTAATATGAGTGTCAATAAAATCAAGCTCAAACTTAGTAATTAAAATTTTTTAATTTTGTAATAAATTTTTTATTTTGGGAGGAAAGTATAACAGACACTGCGGTCCTTCAGTGTAGTGGAAGCTTTCACTGTAATAACTATTCGTTTCGGGCTTTAAGTTCCGGTGTTTGTGTTCGTCCTTGTTTAAGCATAAAATTATCAATTTTAATCACTTGTATTAGTTTTCTGTATATTTTATTAAAATAATAATCATTGTGTGCTGCAAGTTTGTTGATGTAATAGCAAAATCATATATTTTTGCACTTTTCAGCACTATTTTGCAAAGAACTTCAAACAAACAGTGCTAATACATAGCAGAACGCTAAAACGGACATTCAACAAAACCACTCAAAAATAGTCTAGTAGTCTGGGGCCAATTGCCTCCCGTGAGCTCTTTGATCATACAAGCGTGGATGAGGTCTTAATCTCTTCGTCCTGATGTACAGAACAATGGTAGAAAATTTTCTGCTTTGGTAAATTTTCCGAGAGTCTAGGAAAACTTTTCTGCGTATACAATGCTTTCATCCGACGATATGGGGATGCCCTAAATATGTAGGTAGCAAGGCGATTTAGTTTAACCTGTTGTATTAACGACAGTCGTTAACATTAACACAAAACTGACTCATTAATCGGGTTGTTACATGGCAGAGAAAAGCGTCTCAGAACTATCAAGCACTGTTATTGCTTTATTAATAAGTGCTAGCTTTATATGAATTAAATACGTGAACAATATTGATGTATTTTAATTGTATACGTATCTCGACGTGTCATGTCTTAACTTCTTATTTCATTTGAAAGACGGCTGTCGTCCTAATAGATCCATGTGTCCTAATTGAACCGTAATGACTGGAGAGGGATTTACCAGTAACCCCTTTTGGAAGATGGAGAAGTGGAACGGAACTTGTAATCAAATGATTGTGAAAATGACTGCATGTTTTCGAAATAATTTAAGTCTTTTTTTGTTGTGAATATTTATACTTTAAAATTCCTTAAAACAGTGGCGTAGCTCGGGAACTTTTTCTAAAGGAATGGAGGCTGACGGTGTTTTGCAATGTTGAGTTAAAGCACCACCTCTAAATTTTGAATTTTCTACTTTGATAGAGATGGATTATCGAAAAAAAGGAGAACGGAAAGGGAAATTTCTACAGAAGTTCAACTCCTAGCTCTTTTTTTATTTAACAAAAATCAACAGCAATAAATTGATATGTTAATATTGTTCTTTATGCTGATTTTGTTGTAAAGCTTTATTGAGCTTCTTCTGCAGTATCTAGCGGACTTGCTTGTGAGTAGTGAATGTTGTAACAAGACTTGTGCTACCTCACATCTCTTTGCTTCAAAGCGTAAATTCTCCAGAGAAAATGTCTTTTATTGATTTGCATGTTTTTGTCCCAAAAACAACCACGATTGACGACCTATTCTACTTCTTTATTATAACAATTTCTTGTTTTACCTCCATTGAGAATTTGGGGTGTCCATATTTAGATTTTATAAATGGTGTCCATAAAAACATTATTTCTCGAATGGAATAGCAGAGTGTAAAATGCAGATAATTTTAACAAAAAGTTAATAAGTACTTGCAGAAATCGCGCTTTCTCTTACGTTTTTAGTAATAAATAATGTAATTAGGCAGATAGTGTAGCGGGCCGCAGATCTACGTCGTGGTTTTATAAAATAATTAGCATAGTTTTGAGTTTGTTATTGTACCGCGAACTCCTAATGTTTGGGTCAAGTTTGCTTTCAAGGGCATTTCCGGCGCAACGCTGCTTGCAGATAGTCGTAAAATACATATGATTATTTATTTTGTCTGCATGGTTACTGAAGTATGTAATGTACTGATACAATATTTGCTTGTCCAATGACCGCTTTTACTTGTATATGTCTTTTACGTGTGTATTGCAAGGGTACGTGTTGTCGAATGCTTAGTCTTACAATTCCGCTGCTCGGCTCAATAGATGTCTGCCTGTCGCAGAAATTGAATGTGTAAACCCTTTCTTCTTTAGCCATCTTTTATGCCCCGACGCCGCGGCGTCGGGTTCATCATGGCTAGGGATTGGTTTTATCGAATGTTCCAGGAGGTGATGGAGTTCTTCGACTTTTAAACCATCACGCTCCATCAGCTTATGCCAAACTTCCATCAGCCGTTTTTTCGTACCACTGTATTTGAGGAGACTTCCAACCTCTCTAACGACTGCCGCGTTGTTAATGTGACCACCTATTCGCGTGCCATTCCGAGAGCACGAGGCGCCGCGTTAGCTCGGTTTTTCGGACACCCATCCAAGTAGGGACCAAGCAGAGCTGTGCTTAATGTTGCTGATCGCACTCGAATGGGTATTCTAGACGCGCCAAGTCGGGACCTAATATGTAAACCCAATTTTCCTATTTGCATTTAAAATTGTACTGGCCTGACACACCAGCACATATGAATATGGTCCTTATACAGTGTGTTGCATTTAAAATGAAGCCTGATATTTTCGTTATTTTTAAGAGTAGAGATTTGAAGTTTTACACAATCGTAGAACTGTATAAGGTGCATCTTTTAGGGTACTTAATTCAAATATAAGTTGTAAACCCAGCCTGCTGCGACCTAGCGAATAGAGCGACTTATTGATATTTTGCTTCGCGTTGGCGATATCGAAAATAGTTATCAAAAAAAGTTGTTCAGAATTCAATTTTGACACTATCTACGAAGTTTCAACGCACAAATTAATTTTCAGTTTTGACTAGAGTGATGTGGAAACAGATGAGCTAGTTAAATTAAATGTCAATTTCAATTGTGTTTTAAAGTAAATTGTTGTGTTAAAACAATAAAAAATGTCACTTCAACGTTTAAATTCAAACAGAAAAAAATCGAAATAATTACTCTTTGGTGCTGGGGCTCAAACTATCAGGGAAGTTGTACAAGAGTTTAACAAAAGATATCCGCTGCGAAATCCTCTTCGACATGGAACTGCAGCCGCCGCGAATGGACGTTTTAATTAAAACGGGAGTGTTCAGTGTATCGAAGAAAATAAACGATTAGACTATTGTTATTGGACGTACGGAAATTTTTTAAACGTTAAAAATTTTCTTAAATGTTCTGATTTTGGTTGCATTTTTTGTTGAATAAGTAGTTTATTACTGTTTTTTTATTTGTTTTTTGACAGAATCTTTTGTTTTCATGACACTCTAGTCAAAACTGAAAATCACAACTCGAACTGTGCGTGGACTAAAAAATTCAAAAAGCGAATTGTGCGTTAAAACTCGGTACATGGGGTCAAAATAGATTCGGAACATTTTTTTTTCTAATTTTTTTCGATATTGCCAACACGAAACAAAATTTCGAGCATTGGCCATATTTGCGAGGTCCGTAGTAGGTTTAAGTCGAGTACCTCAAAACATGCACGTTGTGAAGTTTTACGACAGTGCAAGAATTTAAATCTCTACTCCTAAAAATAACGAAAATATCAGGCTGTCTTCATCTTAAATGCGACACACTGTATAATAGACGCATACATATTTAACTTCTAGTAGCGGGGGCCCGGCGGCAGTAAAACGTGAGACAGGTAGAAGCGATCCGAATTTGTTATATGTATAGTTTGTAATGTAAATGGTACAATATCTGTTTGTCCAATGATTATTTTTACTTGTACATATATTCAGTTATTAACTATATTTCAAAAATTTCGTATGACATTTTGTAACACATTTTTTGAAGTGCGTATTGCAAATGCACACGTTGTCGAGTGGTTTTTCACAGAATGCCGCTGCCCGGGCCAATATGCATCCGCATGAAAGATCAACATAAAGACACAAATAGTAGAAGACCGTGAATATGTGTATATTTTTTGCTTGCGCCCTACAATTATTCAAGCAAATTTTTCCTAGGGTAAATAAATGTACAGAGTGGGCCAAAAGTTAGTTGACCGGTTTGGTTTAAACAACAAACAAGCAAGTATGTGGTAAACAATTTATTGTCACGGAAGTAAAAAAAATTGAAAAAGAAATCAAAAAATCGGTAAACTGACTTTTGGCTCACCCTGTATACATACCTGATACAGTTAATAATTTATAATAAACTAAACCTACGTTTGATATGTATACCGCATAAATGAAAACGTAATAGTAGGGTTGTAAACGTTTAAAATGAGAAAAGTATTTTTTGTTCTCCCCAAAATAAATTCTGTTATGCACAGATGTGTCATAAATTGACAATTATATACGAATTTCTTTGTCATAAACGTCTTTTTGTAGCCCATGGACCTCTTTATTGCTCATGGGCTATAATGAAACGTCAAACAACGATATTTTAGGCAATATGGCTACCGTTGTTTACCCGCTACCATAGTTACGCTTCAAATCGCAAATTTAATCAAAGCAACGCTAGATGTGGGTGGAAAATTCAATTTATTTTATAAATATTTTCAATTTATTTTAGAAATATTTTTAAATTAAAGAT
This sequence comes from Ctenicera cuprea, assembly GCA_958336395.1. Classification (NCBI taxonomy): domain Eukaryota; kingdom Metazoa; phylum Arthropoda; class Insecta; order Coleoptera; family Elateridae; genus Ctenicera; species Ctenicera cuprea. The sequence goes on along the minus strand of OY284486.1, from coordinate 68,930,220 downwards.
CTTCATCCGTGCATAAAGGTGTGTATGTACCACGGGCGTAACTCGCTTTTATGGCCTTCGACGTATTCTTAGCCCTCGGCTGCCGCATCGGGCTCAAAATTACGTCTTACGCCATAAAAGCCTCTTTACGCCCTTAATACATTACTAACTTATGTACGCCATTAGTTTTAGGCTATAGGGGGCTATATTATAATCCTTTAACATAGTTTTTTTTTTTTTTATAAAAAAAATATTTCCATGTGAAAGTCATGGTTGCAATTAATTTCGGAAGCACTGAATTTCACTTTCATGTTCTCCCAAATGGGGTTGTTGCTGTACTAAAGAATATTCCTACTTGTCGAGCGATTAATATATACTCATGAATCGAGAGCCACAAATAAAAAATTCAAGTCGATTTACAAAATAATATAGGCACGTGACCTGTTACAGAACACCATCTTGTTGTTGAGCAACATCTGAAACCCACCCGGTGTTGGAGCTTATCTCTTTGCAATTCGTATTCTTTACATCAAGATGAAGAGATTAAGACCACCCCAAACTTGTATCATTAATAAAGCTCTCAGGACCTATTTATTTTACATTTGACCCCCGGACTATAGTGTAAATGATACTTTGATTAAATTATGATTACCTTTTGTAACTGTGAAAAATAAGACTACTACAATGTAAGCCAATACTCCACAGTGGTGATTCATGATAATCTTGGTTTTCGACGCAGTGGCGTAACTACCATGGGGCAGAGGGGGCAACGGCCCCCGGGCCCGAGGCCTTAGGGGACCCTGCCACGAGCCACGAGTTTTAATTTTTTTTATTTCTCTATTACGAAGTTTTTTCAATAAAAAGTTATGATTTTCGACAGTCTTTATTTTTATATTCAACAAAAAACATTTTAAATTCCATGTAAGCAAGTATGTACTTATGCAATGAAAAATACTGAAGTGAGATTATATATAGTGCTATGATATTTGGAGGTGTATGTTTTTACTGGGGTATTGTAGTTCCTGGAAGGCAGTTTTTGGGATGCTTGCTGCAATTCATTTTGCGATTGGAGGTTTGTGAGAACTTTAAGATTTTGATTTTGTAACTTTTAAAATCAGGGTTGCGTATTTTTGCTATAATGTCTTGTTATAAATTCCAATAATTTATATTTTTCATATTTGTGAGGTTTGTTTGTACTGAAAGAAAAGAAAAACACAATCAGATTGATACGATTTTTATTTATGTTAATTTTAATTATAATTTAGTTCAGAATTGTTCAAAAGGTTTAATTTATAAGAAGTTTTAGTCTTACTTGTGTGTACATCAATAAATGTCATTATGGATGTCAGTGTCAATGTCACAAACGTATTAAAGAATACTCATGGTCATGAGATTTACTTGTTTGTTCAAAAAATGGGAATAAAAGAAGGAAGACAAAAGAAATGGAAATTTGTTTAATTAGTTACAACTCGTCTTTGTAAACAAAGACAGAGAAATTTATATAAATTTATATATATAAATAAATTTGAGATAGGATAAACACAAAACAATATCAACGTTACAAAGAAAGGTTTTATTTAATAAATCAAATTCTAAATGAAGTTTTCGAAAAATCAAATAAATATTACTAAATACTATCGTCTTTCTAACAGAGATCACTTATCTTAATGTCTCCTTACTGGGATATTCTTCACTCGAGCAATCGATGAATGTCGAAACTTTTACTTTACTAGTCTCCTGGTTCCTCAAGTAACCACAAACACTCGCCTTTAATTTGAATCCTGCTCTGGACTGCTTTTATGTTATTTTGGACTTGGTTTTAACACCACCACAACTGGAGAAACTTTCTGGATCGCTTTATACTTGTAATTCTTCTGGATTTTTTTTACAATTCGTTGATAATTCGTTGTATTTTCTTCTTTTATATTCGTAATCACTTTTATATTACCTTTTAACTCGTTTCTTCCTCTTTATTCATCCAGAGGATATAAATTTATCTGTCTTTGTTTACAAAGACGAGTCGATGCTAACTAAACAAATTTCCATTTCTTTTGTCTTCCTTCTTTGATTCCCATTTTTTGAACAAACAAGTAAATCTCATGACCATGAGTATTCTTTAATACGTTTGTGACATTGACACTGACATCCATAATGACATTTATTGATTAGATAAGACTAAAACTTCTTATAAATTAAACCTTTTGAACAATTATGAGCTAAATTATAATTAAAATTAACATAAATAAAAATCGTATCAATCTGATTGTGTTTTTCTTTTCTTTCAGTACAAACAAACCTCACAAATATGAAAAATATAAATTATTAGAATTTATAACAAGAAATTATAGCAAAAATACGCAACCCTGATTTTAAAAGTTAGAAAATCAAAATCTTAAAGTTCTCACAAACCTCCAATCGCAAAATGAACTGCAGCAAGCATCCCAAAAATTGCCTTCCAGGAACTACAATACCCCAGTAAAAACATACACCTCCAAATATCATAGCAATAGTAATAACACAACACCCACACTTTTTGGTACCGACCCGGACAGATTAACTTCAGAAAATTTAAGATTTGCTTATCTTAATTAGACACGGCTTTAATATATTTACTTCATTTACTATACTGCAAATATTTTTTTTCCTATTGAAGAAGTTGTTCTTATTATCAATTACTTTATTATTGAAGTTTTTTGACGATGGGGCCAGGGCCTTTCAGGTATCTTGCTCCCGGGCCCAAAATCTGAAGTTACGCTACTGTTTTCGAGGTGGAATCGGACTATTGGACTTTATGAGCGCTGTGGTAACTGCTGTTTCTGTAAGTGGGACGAAACGTCGGCGAATCATACTTCGATAATGCGCTTTATCGTAGCAGCCAAGATGCCATATAACTATTACAGTTTGAGCATGAGTTTATAAAATAGTTCATATCTATATAGTTATTTGAAACTTGATATCGAGTAAGTTTCCTTTAAAACTTCAAACACGTGTTTAAAATTTACTCAACTTTCGATTTTGTAAAGTCGGGGCAGTACTTTCATAAAGTTAACCCTTCACACTAGCAAAATTTAACATGGAACATTCATGAAAGCTGTTTTTATCTTTCATTGTAGGAAATTGTCTGGATACCGGATAGACAAAGAGACTTTCTTTCGTAGTGCTCTGTAAATTTCTTCTGTCACCATAACTTACAGCTCACAAACGGTAATGTATTCAGCAATTTCTTGACAAAATTAAGCGAGTGATTTAAACCGCCGAAGATAGATAACTTGAGACTGCATCTGAAAGTCTAAAACGCAGATAAATCACGTTGTTGTAGTTTCTTCTGGGCACTGTTGCTCTACAACTATTGCGCCGAATAGAAAAGTTTTACCTGTATCTCAGCAATCGGAAACGCTTCCAGAAACGTAAATTTATAAGAAAACAAACTCCACGAAACTTACTTAATTTTCTAATAGAGAGATGCAACGTAATTAGTTTTATTACTTTGTAAATTCAAATAGATATAAATGGCATAGCGTTAAATTACGTCGAGGATCATAGCCGGTTTTAAATTATATCCAGAATCTCTTAACGAAAATCCAATATAGTATGTTTGTTTTCAGAACAACTAAATTAAAACCAGTTCAGGGAATGGAACGACAAACATTTATATAAAGATTTATGCCAAGATTGAATAGCGCTTTTGAATTTGAGGAAAACTGCCACAAATCTTATACTAATTGTTCAATTGAAAACTTTATGCCTATGCGAATTTTAATTAAAATGTTAATTTAATTACAATTAATTTTACTTTCAGCGTTTAATCCTTTTCGTTTAAATGCAGCGGATTAAGCGATTATATCAATTAAGCTCCGCAGTTTTATGGCAGCTTTAGTCTAAGCTTGAAAATATGGAAGATTTAAGTTATAAATCTTTCAAAATCCTTCTTTCCTCGACTGAAATTTGGAAATTCTGATTGATAAGCAAAGCGATGAAAGCCTTAAGGTATATACGAAATTTAATCAAACTTTTTTAAATTAAAGTGGTGAACCGAAGCATTAGGAATATATTTAGGGTGTCTAAGGAAAAGTAAATTGGATGTTTTATTGCCACCGCGCCTTTCCGATACACGCGCTTTTCCCATCCATACTGAAAATTACTACGCGAAAACCACGCACGAACTTCCCGTCTTCCGGATTTGTGTGTGAGAAACGGAGACAGCGATAGAGCTGTTAAGCTCTATTTTTTAATGTTTTACACACCCTGTTACATGTGTACTTAGTCTGTAACCATTTCATTATTATTAATGGGCGCAATATTGGAAACCTACAGTAGGGTGTTGAAAAACAACGGCAAGTTGTAACGTCATCGTGCGGAAAGCTCGTTTAAATTAGGGCGTAAAGTGTGGGGATACATTTTAGTTGTTCAATTATTTAAGGGGTTTTCGCACACCTTAAAATTCTTTTTTTGAACGAAAATGATGCGCTGTCAACAAGTCAATGTCAAAGACAAAGGCTGACATTATCGTGAACGTTTTCTACTTTGCTGCTAACAACTTGCACGAAAAGCTGTCTTGGAAATAAATGAAGAAAAAGGGACTCACAGCAAGAATTTCTTCTTATGTCATCTTTTTATATTGCTTTAGATTAAATTTGATAGCTTCTGTATATTGCTGTATTTTTTAATAAACATACTTAGAATGCTTTGGAATTTAAATAATTTTCATAACATTTGAAAAATTTCAAAATTTTAGAATTTATCTTAGAAAACAAAAATATTTGTTAGAATAGCAAGGTGTTTTCACTAACCTTCCCCCAAAAATTAAAAATTGATACTTTAAGACAATATCTGATTTAAGTGCAAGAAAAAGATGGCATGTTTCTATATGTTTCTTAATTTCTTTCGACGTATACTACAAACTACAACAATTCCCTGACGTACTTACTCATATTTTTCAGTTGCATGACTGCCACCCATAAAAGTAATGGTCCATTCTGAGATTATTGGAAATGAGCTTCTATAAGCACAGAAATATAACCTTGAATTTCTTATTGCCAAAATCGTCACAATCTTTTCAACGTCTCTGACTTACCTATATTAAAAATATTTTTTTTTACTTTTGAACAGTTGAAAGAACAACCTGTTCCAGGCCAATTACAACCAGAATATACGTGCTCAAGAAACAACTTTAAATTCATATTTTACGCACGTGGAAAAGCCGATCTGCGCAAACGCGATCTCCTTACCTCCCCCATTGCCCCCCATTATCTATTATTTGTTTTTTCAATAAAGTACGGATTTCGGCTTCAAATCGTATGACAATAGTAACAGCTTTCCATTGAGAAAACATCACCGAGAGGTGCCCTTTTGTGTTTTGTTTTAATATAGACGCGCTCGGAAAAGAACTTTAGATTAGTATTCTACACATGTCAAATGGCTGATCTGCGCAAACGCAATTTCCTTATTACCCCTCACTGCCTCCATCGATTTTTTGTTTTTTCAAAAATTCACGAATTACGAAAAAAATAATCTCTCTATCAAAAAAGCCACTATTGAATTTGCAAAATTGTTCAATTTAGCAAATCCAGTAGTGGTTCTTTTGGTAGGGAGATTAAGTCAACTCCCTCCCCCTAGCTCTCTTATAATTAGGTCAAAGGTACTTCTTCAAAACTGTTGTAAGTATGCAAATTGCTGATGGGAGAGGGAAAACTCTTTATATACACCCATTGTTGGTCTGATTATAAGATAAAATAAATTTTTAACCTTGTTAAAAAATAGACATTTATAAGGACCCTTAGAAAGTTAAAATACCCAAAGAAAGATAGATAATAATAATAATAATAATAATAAGTCCATTCCAATTCCATTCCCACCAGTTCTCAGTCCACACGTATTCCCATTGGGTATAGGTCACAACCCCTACTTGTCACAACCCTCACAGGGTATTTTCCTCAATTTACTGTGGTCGTAATACCCATGATCATAATTTTAACCAACTTATATTTTGGTGACAATCACCATTTATATATACACGGTCGCAAATCTTAACTACTTTAATTGGGCATTGTGTCCAATGTGACCGTTGTGACAAAGAACGTAACTGGGGTTTGCTTCAAAAATGGCCGTTGTGACTAAAACAGAAGTTGGGAGATATGACCAACGTTGAGATCGTTTTTAACAGAACCTCCAATTTCTTTCATGGTCACAATTCTCAACTACTTTAATTGTACGTTATGACCAATGTGGCGGTTGCGACCAAGTATCTAGAGTTTGCGTCTAAAGTGGAAGTTGTGACCAAAATAGAAGTTGGGTGATATGACCAACGTGGAGATCGTTTGTTTTGGTCACAACCCCCAATTTCTTTTATAGTCACAATTCCCAACTGCCTCAATTGCGCGTTGTGACCAATGTAACCGTTGTGACTAAGAACGCGACTGGGGTTTGAGTCCAAAGTGGGTGTTGTAACTAAGATAGAAGTTGAGAGATATGACCAACGTGAATATCGTTTTGGTTACAACCTCTAATTTCTTTCGTGGTCACAATTTCCAACTGGTTAAGGCGTTACGACTAACGTGGCTGGTGTGTCCTAGGACCTAACTGTGGTTTGCGGCTGTTACTTTTTATGCTTAGTATTTACTTTATAGTTTTGGATTTTTGTTTAATAATTGAGTATGAGATTTTAATTTTGAATTCTTTCAAAGTGGAAGTTGTGACCAAAATAGAAGTGAAGGATATGACCAACGTGGAGATAGTTTGTTTTGGTCACAACCCCCAATTTCTTCTATAGTCACAATTGAGTGTTGTGACCAATGTAACCGTTGTGACTAAGAACGCGACTGGAGTTTGAGTCCAAAGTGGATGTTGTAACTAAAATAAAAGTTGAGGAATACATCCAACGTGGATATCGTTTTGGTTACAACCTCCAATTTCTTTCGTGGTCACAATTTCCAACTGGTTTAGGCGTTATGACTAACGTGGCTGGTGTGACCTAGGACCTAACTGTGGTTTGCGGCTGTTACTTTTTATGCTTAATATTTACTTTATAGTTTTAAATTTTTGTTTAATAATTGAGTATGAGATTTTAATTTTGAATTCTTCCAAAGGGGAAGTTGTAACCAAAATAGAAGTTGGGTGATATGACCAACGTGGAGGTCGTTTGTTTTGGTCACAATCTCCGATTTATTTCATGGTCACAATTCTTAACTGTCTTAATGGAGCGTTCTGACCAACGCAATGTGGCCGTTGTGACTAAGAACGTCATTAGGTTTGCGTCGAAAGTGGATGTTGTAACTAAAATAGAAGTTGGGGGATATGACCAATGTGTATATCGTTTGGTCACAACTTCCAATTTCTATCATGCTCACAATTCCCAGTTGTATTAACTGGACGTTGTTATCAAGAAAGTAATTTGATTTTGTGTCTAAAGTGACTAAATAGAAGTTGGTAGTTATGACACTGGGGGAGGGGTTTGTGATCAGATTCCTTCCCAATGATGTCATAGGTTTTTTAAATTTTCACTTGTTTATTTGCTATTTAATCACATTAAGGCAAAGCTCCCTATCTCTATATTTTAATATTTTAGGAAGTTGGAAGCTTTAAATATTTAAAAAATCAATTATTAAATTATTAAAATGAATGAAATTGATACAAATTTTTGATTATTCTAAGGAAGAGGGGGGGGGGGCATTTGGTTTTCTCTTCCGGCGCTTATGAGCGGTTCTGTGCAAAATAACATTATGTCTTTGAAATCCTATTTGGTAAGGGGTGATAGATACAATAAAATTGTACGTTTACACCATTCCTTTTTTCGTAAATAATTACAAAAGTGTTAATCATTACATAAATATTTCTAAGGAATTAGGAAACGCCTCTCTTCCACAGACGACCCGCCAAGGATGAATTAAACAGAAGCAGGAAATGTTGGTAGGACGCAGTACCGCAGGTAACGTTTTCTGATAATAATGTAATAAATGTGAACGACGAGCAGATGCGGTCACCATAAAAGTTATGTAATAAAACCTACAAAATATTAGTCTCACACAAAGGGTACTTATTATTTCCACGATATAATATAGTAAATTTCCCCCTTTATTGTTGCTTTAAAAACAAGCGTCATTGTTGCTAATGTTACAGGCACTGAAAATTTACATCCTTTGTTTCTGCAGTACATTTATTACCGTGTAGCGGAATGCACATAAATAAATTTAGATATACTTTTAATATACCTGCAATATTCGTACCAGCATTAAAAATGCTATTAAAAACCGGAGATAATGAAAATGTAGATTTTAGAATTTAAGCAGCGAACATAGTATATGTTCTCTTAAAATAGGGAAATGTAAAAGTAATGTGTTTTATCTGCAATGCATGAATCCGCTGCGGTAGGTAAAATTTAGTAATAAAGTAGCTAAGCACTAATCTTTAGTGCTTATGCAGTGAAATAACTTTAAATTAAACTTTGGAGGGTCTAAAGGGCGTGGAGTTAGAAATTTGGGCCTGCATTAGTCAGAAACTTTACCTCTAAACGCGTTTCAAAAGGGTTAAGGTATTCATTCGTGAAGCTAACTCAGCCATTACAACCTTAACACAGAAAGCCAAGGCGTAAATATTGGCATCTATCCATTGAAAGAAGACATCGTCGCGGTGTGAAATTTTAAACGAAAAAGCGATTCTTCGTGCATTAACGCTTTCTTACCCGAAAATTTGCCTAAAGTGCAAGCACAAAAGTGTTATAAATTTACGACATTTTATGTAAAATATATAAAGATAGGTCTTCGTTCGGAACATGAAACTGAGCATAAAGGAAAGTCTCGCTGCTTACAAACCAATTAAAAGAATTTATTGGGATGAAGTCTGTAAAGACCCTAACATCAAAGATAAAGAATATTGTTAAGTGTTCGAATAACTGGCAGCCTTCTGAGTTTGGCTTATGTGCAGAACGAGCTTTTTTGCGAGGAAAATAATGTTCACGATGCTCTTATTACGTTTCTTTTGTATTCTTAAGATTTTATACCGAAATAAACTGGAAAACATCGTCTTTTGTACTTTCGCAGATAATAAATTATTTTTCAGGTTACAAGTAGCTTAAAAGAAAATGCGGAGAAATAGAAGTTTCAAGTTTCTAATTGTTGTTTCCTAAACCAATTACAAATATAAAAGCATCGTTAAAATTATTACGAGTACTTTTCTCAAACAGGTGTATATTTACAATAATAAAATTTAGAAAATGAAATGTTACGGGTACTAAGGGAAATTGTTCTTTGATCTTTTTACTAAATGAAAATAGCAGATTTTGATAAAAGCTCTGTTTTAAATTAAAAAAAAAGCAACGCAAAAATAACTCATACTCAAACACGAAACTCGTTAATTATAGACTCATAGAGCATGACTTTATACTGTTATCAGGCATATCCCCTAAGTAAAACGTAGATTGTTTAACCAATTATACAAAATATAAATAGGGGGTTAGAGGGCCCTGCTGGTTCCATCGGGGTGCTGTGGGGTTTTAGAAAGAGCGAGTGCTGTGAGGCTGTAGGGGAAGCTTGCTGTGCTGGTTTGTTCCAGACCGAAAACATACGCTGGATCTGGAAGCAGGGCTCTAAAAGGAGCTTGCTGAGTTGATTTTCTGCAGACGCGAAGGTTGCGCTTGATCTGAAAGCTGAGCTCTAGGAAGAGCGTAATTTACTGAAAGGTTTCGGATCGCTAGCTTATGCCAGATCTGGAAATAAATTTCCTCTTTTTAGTCTAATGGTATATATACACGATTTTAATATTGCCACTGCACTATGTCGACATAATACAAACAAAAATGCACAATTGTTTTTGTTAACAGAATTGGTCTCCTTGTCCGTCACTGCCATGTGAAAGAGTGAGACGGACTGAAAAACAAAAGTCGCCGCGCAAAAAAACCGACGTCTTTTTGACGTCGATTGGTTGTGAGTGTAGCAATTGTTGAGAGTCTTTCAGTATACGTAGAACTCATACAGTTCGGACGTAAAGCTTGGTCCAGGATATAGAACTCATCAAAGATGTCAAACTCAATTTCCAGATCAGAACGAAGAACACGTTGTAAAAGTAAACGAACTCAAAACGGTCCTTGTGTGTATGTGTGTGTAAATGTGTTTTCTCGTTTGATTTTTTATATCTCCAAGTTAATAGCTTTGAATGCGTTTTAGTATTAAGCAAAATCAAGTAGTTTTTAATTAATAAAGATATAGCAATATCAGCGTTAAAATTTGTCTCGTTTTCAAGTGCTGTGTCTACTGTACTGTCCCATGACATGACACAATCAAGCAACCGTCGGCGAGATACGCAAACAAATAACAATAAACTCTAAGTTATAATAAAATTTACCTTCTGCAGCACAGACAAAACAGAAATGCTTTGTTAGTTGTTTAGACTATATGTTTCAAATACTAATGAGGGTCGACGTCGGAACAAATAATCAGTAATAAATTCTCAATTTCTTCTAATGCAATTTAAAAAATTCAGCATGTTTAAATTGATACATTTTCGTAAGGTAAGAAATAATATTGCTCTAATGCAACTGCATTACGAATCTACGATCACGATATGCCTATATTCATCCACTGCTGGATGTAAGCCTACCCTCTGTTGTTCCATCTATGTCTGTCTTGTGCGATTTGCTGCTATCCTGTTCCTGCCACTTTCACGATGTCGTCTCTCCATCTTGTGTTCGGTCGGCCTACGCTCCGTTTTGTCTGTCTTGGGCGCCAATCCATTATGCGTTTTGTTCATGTATCATCTTTGGTTCGTGCAATATGTCCAGCCCATGACCAGTTGGGTTATTCTTTGGGTGACATCTACCAGCTTTGTTTGATTTCTTACGTTGGAGTTTCTTATTCTATCTGAAAGTTTAATATTCAGCATGATACGTTCATGTGCTCTCTGGGTTTTTGCCATTCTTTTTATGTTGGTGGCAGTGTAACTCCAGGTTTCCGCTCCATATGTGAGGGTGGGTAGGACGCACTGGTTATATACGTTGCGTTTCAGGTTGTTGGGAATCTCAGGAGATACGAATCTACATTACAAGCAAATTTATAAATATTAAAATAAAAACGGCCTCTCGGGTTTACCGTGCTGCTATAAGATGAAATGAACAGAGTTGATTATGTTTATAGTGTATTGACGATTTACGGTCATGTTTTAAAATAGGATAAGAATTAATAAAAGTAACAAACTAACAAACTGCATCTACAGACATTTACTAAGAACTAGCTGAACCTTCCGACCTACCTTTTTTTACTATTTTATATTTTTTAGTATTAATTTAATAATAATAATAATAATAAGAATAAAAATGAGCGAAACACTTCGCCTGGACTTTCCTATACATTTAAATACATTGTTTTATATTTTCCAACACTTTCGATATACACCTGTCTAGACACGACTAGTTAAAGTAAATAGTTCTTATAAGTTGTAACATCTTGAAGCGGTTGAAGAAAGACCGACCGCTGCGCTGCAAGCATAAGGTTGGGTAAAATATTCCGACTTAATCAACGGAAGCGCGGAAATTGATAATTGAAAATATATTAATAACTCGAGAAGTATTATTTTTAGCAAGAAATTACTCTTATTAATTTGTATTTACAATTTCAAAACCTTTCTGATTTTAAAGCCAAAATGCCACGTTTACATTTAAAAAAAAGTGATTTTTTACCGTGGCCGCCATATTAAAATTGGAAACTCAAGTTAGTAAATCGTAAATACAATCGAGAAGAATTTGCCCTACAACTTTGCGAGTCCATCTATTAAAATAAAAAAGTTAGCCTACACTGAACATTAAACGACTAGTACAAGAATACAACTGCTGTAGAAAGTATGTGAAATTCTTCTAAGGACAAAAAGATTATCAAGGGGCAAAAAATTCGATTTTTTGATTTTTTGTATAAAGATTCTCCTAAAGCAAACAAAAGAAGAAATCAATTTTTTAATTTTGTAGCGAAAATTTTGCGGGGGAGGGGGAACAGTAGCCCCCCTAAATATTAAAGTATCAAAAAATATTATGATATTCGGATTTTGCTATCAATGATGAGCTATATTGCTTTAACAGAAATATTTTATTGTCCCCCGCTAAATAAATAAAAGGGTACCAATTTTCAATTTTCAAAAATTCATAGAGGGCGTCACAGTGAAATTATAGCAATGCGCAAAAAAACAAATTGTAGAAGATTCCCAGCTCTATCCTCTTAAAAAGTTTAAACAAAAACGTGTGGTCAGTTTTTGAGAAATATTTTTTTGAAAAATTCCAAAATTTTGGAGTAATGTCATTGCGATCGTTTTTATATTTTCAAAATTATTTATATTTCATAGTATATTACCCTTGAAGGGCTACCAAACAAGATGTAGTTGATTCCAATCAGATAACTGGTTTTTGAGTAAATGGGCGTTAAAGTCGAAATGTTCAAAAATTCGTAGCGGCCGCCAACTCGCAAACCCAAGAGCGAAGTTGTAGGGCAAATTCTTCTCGATTGTATTTAAGAAAAAAACTTGAGTTTCCAATTTTAAAATGGCGGCCACGGTAAAAAATAACTTTTTTTTAAATGAAAACGTGGCATTTTGGCTTTAAAATCAGAAAGGTTTTGAAATTTTAAATACAAATTGATAAGAGTAATTTCTTGCTAAAAATAATACTTCTCGAGTTATTAATATATTTTCAAATATCAATTTCCGCGCTTCCGTTGATTCAGTCCGAATATTTTACCCAACCTTATGCTTGCAGCGCAGCGGTCGGTCTTCCTTCAACCGCTTCAAGATGTTACAACTTATAAGAACTATTTACTTTAACTAGTCGTGTCTAGGCAGGTGTATATCGAAAGTGTTGGAAACTATAAAACAATGTATTTAAATGTATAGGAAAGTCCAGGCAAAGTGTTTCGCTCATTTTTTTGTCTGATACTGTTTAATACTAAATAAAATTTTCAAGTAAAATTCTTAAATTGATTCTACTGATTTTAGTCTTTTAAACAACACGGATTCTTATAGTCGTTTTGAGCCTAAACAACTAGCATGAGTTACTATACTTTGCTAAACTCGGCATGTAAACAGTATCCTCCTAACCTTATGTGGTTATGCAACTGTTGGAGCTGAAACGCTAAAAATATTTTAAAGTATAAAAAAATTACCGTCCTTTTTTGTAATTTGATTTAAAATTACTAAAACCAGCAACTAATACTGAAATATTTTTTACTAAGTACCCATCCATAAATTCATAAAATTTTAATTCAACTCTAATATTTGTTTAATGGGAAACCCATGTTTCCACATATGCACTGAATAATAAATTCAGTATTGATTCAAAACTCGTTTCGAAACTCACGAGAACAAAATGTATTATGAAATTTCAAAGGTGTTTATCGACTTTGGTCCTCGGCACAAGGGATCTTCATTGTCATTAGGAGATGGAGTTGCGTTAATGGACGGAAGGGAAGCGGGCAGAATAAAAATTACCCTTAAACATACACATTCAGGCTTTACGTCGCTTTTATTAAAATACATTGAGAAAACAGCAGCAAAGGAGAACAAAGTAGAAGTAAAAGCGAACCTGGATTTAATAAAATTATTCGAAAAGTTAAATACGCGTGTAGTGATGTCCGCAACTTCGATTTATCTGGGCGATCGCCAGCAACTTTATCAACTCAGTTTTGTACAAATACGGGTAGGAGGACGAAGGCCCTGATAGAGTTAGAAAAGGTACGTGCCGGAGCCTGTATTATAGGAATCCAGTTACTCCACCCGGAGTTCATCCGGAGTTCAAGCGAAGTCGCCAACTAGTTCGATCGGGGGGCTTTGGAGTTAATGACAAAGCGGAGTTATTGGCGGAACTTTCTCTTAAAATTTCATAGATATCTCGATTATTTGGGAAGTAGTCAGATAGAGAAGAAAAATTTTATTTTTATGAACGAACATCTATAAGGTATGAAGACATTACGAAATAAAGCGACGAGTTCGACTTTCAGCTCAATTTGACGGTGGGATTAAAAATTCCTCTGATCATTCGCTCGACTTACTTGTGACCCCCGTAAGCAATAAACGTTAAACGCAAAACCAATTCATGGAGATGTTTGTGAATTCGTGAATTGAAATATGAGTTTCGTTACGTTTGTAGTATTTTCTAGATTTAAAGCAATTTAATTTCGTCAATCATTTATACGATACATTTACCTGACATAAAAAGTTACTTTTTTTACGCTTAACTTATTTCACAAACAAAAGGAAAACGATTTTGAGCGCTTCTTTAATGTTACTGTTAAAATTATCTTTACACCAATTTATTTTAGCATTTTAGTCTTATTTAAATTTTTAAAAAATATCCTTTTTTTGGAGAGCCGAATCACTTTATTGTATTGTAATCTTTACACTGTGTTATATTAACTTTAGTAATTTTATTGAATAAACATCTAAGAATGTGCTAAAAGTTTAATTGGCTCACTGCAAAAATGTTGTGGTCTATTGGCGAGACCGTCTAAAATATAAAAAAGCTATTTGGAGTAAGGGACCAAATGTTTTTGGGTAAATATAAGGGGCAGGCAGGTAGTGGTTATGATATATTTATATATAGCGGGCTTTAGTTTTTGTGTTGAGAAATGTTACGCAAATGTTATACAATCACAAGTTTGTGTTTATATAATTGTTTGTAAAAGTGAAGATTAATGTAAAGTAGTAGTGTCGTGACTACTGTTGATAAGTTTTTTTTAAATGCAATTGCCTGTTAATATTATTGTTGTTTCTTCTAGTTGAAAATTGATTAAGCCCATGTATAAAACTAGTAGTGTTCTTGTAATCTAGTAAATAGACGTAGCTATTAAGATTTCTCCACATGGTTGATTGAAATTAATAGAAATTAAACATTCACTCTTAGACCATATACTCTCGGGTGGCACGTAATGTCTGCGTTTTCATTAGTTTTCTTGTAACTTACGCTTACTTTTGGTAGAAGCGGACATCCGATATAGTAAGCAAAATGACATGTATTAATGCGGTGCAATGGTTGTGTTGATATTGTTAATGTGCTAATATTATTGATGGTTCTTCTTGTTGTTATTGAGAAGTGATTAAACCAGTCGAATCATTTAGTTGTCTTCTTAGAATGTAGTAACTAAGCGTGGTTGTTGAGATTCTTCAACTTGATTAATTGAAGGAGTAGAATTAACCAGTTACCCCCAGAACGTTTGCGCTGGGGTGGCACGGAATGCCTGCGTTTCCTTTTTTGTGATTTACGCATACGTTCGGTGGGAGCGGACACTCGATTGGTGAGCACAACGACATGGATTAACCGTCATTGATCGGGTGAACCATCTGTTAACCGGTGTGATGACATACGATCTATTGTTTTTTTTCCTACACACTAGTGCACCGAAAGGAATTTTGTAACGCACTCAAAGGGTTATTTACTAGAAGCTACGTAAGATTTCCACGTGGAGAAATACCTTCTTGCTGATTAGCACATTTTGATCATACTGTGACGCATCTGCTTGCTATTTATATTAATACTTACAATAGTCAGATCTTCTTGCAGCTGAAGGAGTCGAGAATTGGTTTGTGATTGTGATGCCCTTATTGTCGAGTTCTGCTTTAACAAACTTGCGCTACTCTTTCCTGTTTTGCGATAATTCTTTCGCCTAAAGCCACGATGTTCTCTTTTTCTACAGTACCTTTGCGATGGTCTTATTTCAGGATTTACTTGTCTTTTATTGTCCATTCTGATGTGTTCGCACCACCTGAATTATCCCGCTTCAATTTTTTCATGTGTGTATAGCCTTTTCCTGATTTCTTTATTTCAAATTCTGTTTCTTTTCGTAATGCCTTTTACTCTCCGTCGATATTTCATATTTGATGCCTAAACTCTGCGCCTGGTCGTAAGCACTGAAGGCTGATAGTTTGATATGTCTGAAAATAACATGTTTACGAGAAGTAACTAGAGTAGTGTTGCACGGAGTTTTGTGAGAATACGACTTCACTGCATCAGCGCATCTGTTAAAGACCTCGGTGAGGAATACTAATCTATGTGTTTACGTTGTGTCTCCGTTATATATTTAAATTGTATCGTTTTCCTACAAGATTTTTTTCGAAATAATTGACCACTATTTATGACAGTTTATTAAGAAGTTCCCGAAAATTTACATCTTTAACACTCTTTGGAAATTTGCTACATCGGTATGTCGTAGTAGCAACGCCAAATTTTAGTAATAATTAAAAATCATCACTGTTTCGTGTTGTATAATATCATAAAGTTGGACACCTCCAATCTTAAAGTTTTAGCGTTACCATTTCACGAGCAACTTCTAAGTTGGTGGCGTGGCTGTTGCTTGGAAGAGATGACATTCTTACACAAACTGACAGCCACATAATGCGTTAAGAAACAAACAAACTGTCATTTTAGTTAACATATGCTAACTGATTACCTTTTATTTTAAGTACCTTTTCTTGTAGGAGTTTGACTGCGTCAAAGTAATGCTTAAAATACTTTGAACGTAATTAAAATTACTAAAGTGCCTCGGAGAAGGTTGACAACCTACGATTAACTTGATTCACAACGAATTTATATTAAGCAACTGTAGGAATAAACAAATTTAAATTAAAAAGTTTTAAAAAGTGTTAAGTTAAATACACAAATTAAAACTCTAATAAATTATAAATAATTTATATTTAAATTTAAAAAAAATTGTTTAAAAGGAAATAGTGAAGGGCCTTAAATAGATAGGTATATTAGGATTGACGCTTTCATTTACTTAATAAATCAAAGTATGGCAGTTAGCTAACTGACGAAAATTTACGATTGAAAATTTTTAAAAGTCGTTAATAAATTGAAAGTTAAACCATAAATTAAGGAACTTGCTAAATAGATAACCTGTGCTTTGAAGTTCACCCTCGCAGCCACACAAATTGCGTTTACGGGGGAAAAATAAAAAACCGAATACGTTTTGTCGAACAGTAAATTTCCATCTTTCTTTTTATATTTTTCATTACACCATTTGTTAAACTTAAGGGTTACATAATGTCCTACATTTACTAAGTGTAGTAACAATGCACAATTATCCAATTCGTTGAAGCTTGAAATGCCACAGTATAGTCCATTATTGAGACAGTCCATTTGTTCTTTTAGGCATTAACTCTAACAAGCATAATTACCCCTATTACAATCCCCCTTGGAGTACATAAATTACTGCTTACTACGTTGCAAATAGCTTTAGCTTAAATTTTTAACTTTGTCTAAAAATCCCATTAACATCGTGAAGAAATTAAACAGCAAAGCTCAAAACTCGAAACCATTTCGTGTCAATTACGAATGGAAAATGTCCCCTGATCGACGGTAAAAGTTTTTAGTTCGACATTCAATCCCGAATTTAAATTAGCAATTAACGTCCGTTTAAAATCTGGTTTTGCGTTTCTTTTTTAATATAAATTGGACGCAGAGAAAAAGTCGTCTGCTCATCGTATTTCCATTCCATTCATTTTAATTCTTCCAACAAATGAATACTTGAGTCAGAAATCCCCCCATGACATTAGCTAGCATCAGCTGAAAAGACATCCTCAACCGCAGCACCACAAAACACGCAATTTCCTCATTTTGGCGTTACTTAGAATTGAACTAGTTAAGTCATTAAACCAACGCACCCTTGTGATTCCGTAAGTAGTTCTTCTCACAGATCAACAATTGGCTACATCCCGCAAATTGCTGTTTGGATTTGATTTTTTGTTATCACTTGAATAAAAGTAAGATTCTCATCGAACATTAAACAAATATGTATGTGGTAAAAGACCCGTGGCAAATTTCTCCAAGAGGAAAAAATATGCAGAAATAAACACAGTGCATTCAAAATTATTGTCTAACATTTTTTAAGCTAATTGTCACCATACTAAGATATTCCCTTTCCAGTTATCATTAATATTGTATTTACGATTATGTCCTAATAAACAATACTACAATCATCTCTGGATATTATAAGTCTTTCCTATTACCTATTTTCTAATTTTGTGTTTTGTATTTTTTGCATTCAATTTGCCTCGGCGTCTTTTAAATATTATCCCTGTTTAAATTATTTTATATCCAGGGACTTATGCCGTTTTACATTTCTTTCAAAAGATGACATCTACTTAGTAGTGCATTTTACCAATCTTGTCAGGTACCGAAAACGGATTGCCTTGGCGCTAAGGTACACTTTAATACAGAGCCTTCATTAATTACTGATACCCACGTGACCACAAAATATAGGCAACCCAACTTACACTATTGGTAAGCCTTTTATCCAAAAATTCCCAATCCGTTTGTTAACTTATCAAGGCTGGCTTGTTTACATACATAACCTCACTTTGAGTGTTGACAGTGACACTTACGGGGAATTTTTAGTTACCACGAGTACCAATCCTAAACTGACTTGAACATCTAAATCTAAAACTCCCTAAGTCACTGCGGACCGAAGGTCACGTGGGTATCAGTAATTAACGAAGGCTGAAGTATTAACTTACAACATACAGTAAAATAATATTTTTTATCATAATTCCCAAAAACAACTTTGAAACTATTATGTCAAATTTTAACAATATTGAACTCTTTGTTAAACTCGGCCTGAATATTTCATGTTTGAAGATACCATATAGTTTTTAAAATACTGTCGGCAGTAACATATATTTTCCTTGCGTTTGCAAATAGTTGTTATGTTGTAGCAACAGATGCAAAGTACACTTGCGAGTTACAGGCAAGATATGAAGAAAACTCAGCGAGATGAGTTTGAAAAAGAAATACGTAAAAATCTCTTGCCCTGAAGGTTTTGGAACAAAATGAAATTTATATTTATTTAAACTTAATGCAGCTACCGTTAAATTTGCAATTGTTTAAATAACTGGGTGTTTAATTTAATCGATATAATTCACAGTTCACTTTTGTCCCAGCGTGCTCGGAAACTCTAACCAGATTGAAATCCAGCACAGCAAGCAAAAAACATTTAGAATCGTAAAAGCACTTTGTCTCCGTACTTTGTTGTTAATTAGTTTAGTATTTGCCCTTTGATTCACAAAAACTGCAGTATATCTGTGATCCAGTCTGTCTAACTTATGTTATAAACTTGTAAGTATTACTGAATTTTCGCTGCTTATATTCTACTTATCTATCAATTCTGAGATCCAACAGCTAAACATAATTTCAGATTAAAGAACACCAGAAGTCCCACTACAAAATAAAAGATGGGGGCTGGGATATGGGTTGATGAATTACACTACTTCTACCGTGGGATATAAAAATGCAATGAACTGAAACCGAGAATACGGGAAAAGCGTGTTGGGACAAAACGAAGCAGAGCGGTTAGTTATATTTTTCAAAGTCACTTAAACACTGATTACTTTAGTGTTACTATGTTATGTCATAATAAACTTTTACAAAATATTACTATTCGGACAGTGTACGATTCATAAGTGCTAGAAGGCTGTATATCCGTAAAGAAACCCTTTCCGATACAGATTTATCTAAAATTTTTGACGTGTTTTAATAAGGGCTTGCACACTTACGTACGCTAGAATTCTCTGAAACCTCAGCTTTTGATATCAGTAATTTTACGCATGTGTCTCAATTAAAACTCTTACCGTAATGGAATGGAATAAACTTAATGGGTTTGAAAATTCCCATTTAAACGTCAAGGAACTGAAAAGTGTTTAGCCATTGTGAGCTTAGGCAGTATAATAATAAATTAAAGGTAACAGAACAGTCAGGAGTTCGTGCAGGAAGATCATGTACGAATAACACATTCTGTCTTAAACAAAATATAAAAAACAGCTTCTAATTCGGAATTCGGTGCACCTTCTAGTTATTTATCGACTTCGCAAAAGAATACCACAATGTGACAATTCTTAAACCATGAGAAACACCGAAATCAATAGTTTTAAATATATTCACGGTCAATCCCCATGTATTCTGCCTTCTTTTGTTTGGGCTGCCACAACCTGGTCATCTGTAGAATGTACACAGTTCTGTCGTCTATCTCAAATCCCATTACCCTGCAGTTCTGTATCCAGAGCTTTAATGCCTTTTTCGCAAAGATTTTAAAAGGGGTTGAGGACAAACAACAACCTTGTTTAAGTCCTTTTGTAATTACGAATTCTTTTGCGATTTTTTTTACACGTCCGGTATTATATAAAATTTTGTACTACTTAAATTAGGTTCTGGTTAATTTGTGAGTACAGAGCCTTCGTCAATTACTGATACCCACGCGACC
Source organism: Ctenicera cuprea (assembly GCA_958336395.1). NCBI lineage: Eukaryota > Metazoa > Arthropoda > Insecta > Coleoptera > Elateridae > Ctenicera > Ctenicera cuprea. The sequence goes on along the minus strand of OY284486.1, from coordinate 68,910,028 downwards.
TTTGGTCCGCAGTGACTTAGGAGGTTTTAGATTTACATGTTGAAGTCAGTTCAGGATTGGTACTTGTGGTAACTAAAAATTCCCTGTGTCACCGTCAACACTAAAAGTGAGGTTATGTATGTAAGCAAGCAAGCCTTGATAAGTTAACAAACAATTTGGGAATTTTTGGATAAAAGGCTTACCAACGCTTTGAGTTGGGTTGCCTATATTATGTGGTCACGTGGGTATCAGTAATTAATGAAGGCTCTGTACCTATGCGTGGGAAAATAATCAGAAGGCTTTAACTTAGAAAACAACCAGACAATAAGCAAGAGTGGCAAATATAAATATTTAGGAACTATTGCTGCGGTTGTGTTCTATCGCAAACTTCATATTCTGATGGTCCTCCAACATTGCTAGCATCCGCGATCGCTAAAAAAATGGCTAACGTATGATGGTAAAATTTAAAACTACATTAAGAGGGGAAATAAAGTGTATAGCCATTAGATGCAATACACTTGTTTAAAGTAAAAATTTAAAAATGGATACATTTAAAATGACTTCTAACTCAAAAAGATTTTCTTCGGTATCTCAGTGCAAGGCACACGCTTATTCCATACTAATTTTGCTTCTTTAAATTTTAAATAACAGCAAATTAACGCAGAAACTTATCGCAAACGGTTTGTTTTCCTTCTTAAGGTCAACCATTTCACATTTAGCACCGCCATCTATTGCGGGTGACGATTGCGGATTGGCGAATCGTAGTTGATTAAAACATTTCCGGTGTCTTTTGCTATCTGTCGTACATTAACTATCTTTGAGTGAATTTCGAATCAAATTATTCCCTGGCCTTTCTATTTGTATATATGAATTTGTGAGTTGGTTGTTATTGCTATAAATTTGAATCTCTTTTGTGGAAGATTTCTGGAGGCGGATATGAAAGATTTCGTCGAGAAATATCCCAGTCATAAGTAATTAATTTTCGAATTCACTTTTTACTTCCGTTTTCATAAAGGCGAACTCCATCTAGAGCCGTAAGTGTATTTTCCTCTCAAGTATGATTCATTTTAGCAATTTACATGTACAACTTGTCGTTAATAATCACTCTCTATTTGCTTGTTTCTTTTGTGGTACTTTCATTTCACGCAGTTTTAGGCCTTATTGATAGCTCGTACTTACGAAGTAATTTTGGTAACATTTTTCGTGGTTTCAGTCGATAAGTACAAAGCTATGTTACGTACAACTTACCCAATACTCGAATTAAGGCTGCGATCAAAACTACCCAACCGATTTATGAAGCTGGTGCTTAACTTTTTGCCTTGTAACAACCAAACGGTGATAACTCCAGCTTTTGAGAATCGCGACTAAATTTAGACAACTAATAATTGTACTGAAATTACTTGTGTGATTCTAAATTTAGCTTAAATACCATTACTTGGGGAAATCGAGGAAGGAATATTGTGGTAATTGGGGTAATAATAACTCGGTATACTTAGCAACAGACAGAAGCAACGACGTAAAAGATCGAAGCGTTTAAGATGTGGCCCTAGAGAAGGATGCTAAGGGTACCATGAACAGAGCATGTAACCAACACTAAAAACTTTAGAAGAATGTCAAAAAACAAGAAATCCTGCATACAATTAAAACAAGAAAGCTACAATATCTAGGCCACATCATGCGAAATGAAAATAGATATAATCTCTTGCAATGCATATTACAAGGGAAAGTGAAAGGAAAGAGAAGCGCCGGGAGGAGAAGACTGGTTCTCCATGACAACCACAGAACTATTGCGAGCAGCTGTAAACAAAGTTAAATTAGCCAATATAATAGCCAACGTCTGGAACAGATAGGCACCCGAAGAAGAAGAAGAAGAAGATACTTAGCAAAGTTATTCAGAATTCTGCATTTGATCAAAAATTGTTGTATTATTGCCTCTTCTATACCATTATCTTAAGCAGGTCTTCCCTTTGACTTCATTGTATCAGTTTCCACCAAACAACTGTTATTGGGTGATCACCACCCAAACTAACTATGGATGTATTAAAAGGTTTTCCCTAGTTGTTAGCGGTTATAATTTTTTAGGATGCTTGTGGTGTCATATCAAGAAATAACAATCAGTCTTTATGTCCCACTACTGGGCTACCGCATTATTCTCTGCCATGTTTTCTTTCTTAGCGCTAAGGTGGAGTAACTTTGGCAATTGTTGCGCTTTTGCTCTATATTTGGAAAATATGGTAAAGATATAAGACATATAAGAAATATGGTGGTACAGAAATATTACAAAGCAAAGAAAAAAACGCATTTAAAACGTTATTGTCGAGAGCGTGCTTTCATATGGTTTGGAGATATAAAACCGTCCGAAGAAGATAAGAAGAGGGGTTTGGCAGTGAAGATCGATGCGCTAAGACGATTAACCCGTATTTAAAGTAAAGGTAATGGATGCAGAACGTACAAACTGGAGTATATAGAAACAAAATAGCTTACATGGTATGGAGAAAATATGAAAGGTCATGAGCTCAAGTACCTAAGGCAAAGCACACTGGACAGATAGCCAACAATGAAATCTGGTAGGGATTCTAGATGCCATTGATAATGACAAATTTGTTATATGAATGGCATATAAGATCCCTAGTATCTGGTAAACTGTTTGGTTTCAAAAAACACATGATAGATAAAATATATGATGCAATTGATCAATTCAAGCCTACTCTGTTTACATTTTTAGACTTGGCTAAGACTTTTAATACCGTTAGTCCAAGCTATTTGAAAAACTAGAGGATTGTGGTTTTCGCAGTATCACATTTAACGTGGTTAACAGTTGTTCCTTGGGTAATAAACAATATGTTTCCGTGGACAATGTTTTTAGAGACCTTAAAACAGTAAAGTATGGGGTATCCCAAGGAACGGTTCTAGGACCAATGTTTTTCTTCTTATTTTATATAAATAATGACAAAAACAGCCGGTACATTTTTATCATATGCAGACGATACTGTAGTGTTTGTAACCGGTGCCGCTTGGAATTAGGCTTAAATAAAGCAGAAAAAAAATAAACTACGGCTAACAACAATTTATTAACTTCAAATGATAAGAAAACTTAGTTTGTAATAAAAAATAACTTACCGAATAAAGTTTTTCTGAGCATCTCTGAAACTGCGAAGTGTGATGTAGCAAATTGTAAGTTTGATGTAAAAATTTAAATATTTAGGATATCTTATAAACTGAGATTGAATAAGCGTATTTAGTTCGTAATTAAAACATGAAAAAAATTAATTTATTTGTAGATGATTAAAATATATTGTAAATAAAAAAAATAAATCTTTTACGCTTTAGTACAATCAAATCTTTGTTACGGAATTTTGACATGGGGTGAAATATCTAAAACAGTACAAAAATTAATTTATAAAATATAGCTACAGAAATCTGTCAGATAACTGTGCAGATCTTTAGGAGGACAATAATAGTGATTAATTTTCAACGATTACCTAGTGCAACTATACTACGACATTATTACAAACACTGAAATACGAATCCAGTGGCGTAACTACGACAATGCAGTTGGATTGGGGTTCGAGCTTCAAAGGGGTCCAAGTTTGATGTATTTTTTTTATTAATAAAAGCAAACATAATGGAAATAGGTCTAGGTATTCAATAAACAAAAAATAATACATATATTTTTTAATTAGTGAGTGCATTAAACAGACTTAACATTTAACATTAAAATTACAATACAGCACATTAACAAAAAGAGTACTGCTGCTGGTTATAAATAAATTAAATCAGCAGTCCTCCTTCAATTTGCATTGGAGTCTCTTTTCTGCAGTTACGCCACTGTACGAACCAAGAAATTCTAGAAATAGCAAACCATAATTACAATACACGAATAATAGTGCAAGAAAAATTGTTTCGTTTTTTATTGCCAAAATCGTATATAAGGTGACAAAAGAACTGAAACAAAATATGCTTTTTATTCCTGTAAGATATTTATTGGAAAAGTTAGTGACTAGCTGCTCACCGTACCAAATCTAGATTTACCTGCACTACTTTCGTTTAAACTTTAAAAACTTTTGCTAATTAATTTGTGTATTATACATTCCTAATATTAATTTGTACAATTGTTTTGACGTTTTATTATCATGCTGTTTCTTTTTGTTTTCTGGCATGTATGTAATATGTGCAGATGTATATATGTATCTTTATATGTAAGTATGTATAATTAAATTCTCAAAAGGCAGATATATTAATACTTACTCAATGTACGAATAAAATACTTTATTATTTTATTATTACTTTAACAATATTAATTGAAGTATTAAAGTATGTTATTCATACATCAATATGAACTTCAATGAAGTAAAGCTACATCATATTAATAAATACTTAGTTACTTAAAACTATAGCTTCGAATGATCTTGGAAATAATGTTTACAAGGTCATTCGGTCGCCTGTGCCACAGGAAATCATATACACTGCCGGTTTGTAGTGATTTTGAAATTATCTAAAAAATGAACATTTTAGAACCATTCAATCATATAAAAGTCGATTAAAACTATATCTATACGATGATTTTATAAGTATTTTTAAAACTTTGAGATTTAACGAAAAATTTCAAATTTTGATGACAAAAAGGTTGAGCATTTTGCCTTTACTACTGCATTCCATTTTTCAATATCGTAGTACCCCAACATTTATTTAGGGTTAGTGTATTTGCTATGCCCAAACAGCTTAATCGCCCAGTGGGTAAAAAACAGCCACAACTCGTTGTGGATGCATTTGAACGACCAACAACCGATATTACATAAATATTTTCTTTATGAAATTATCTGTTTTCCCACAGTCTTCATAGCAAGGAGCAGAAGTACGGTCGCAAATCGTAGCCATGTATAGGCAATACCCTTTACAGGCAGACGTAAGTAACGACAAACGTTGGTACAAAGCAGTTGTTCTAAAAATCAAACATTTAGCAGCTTTATCAATACTGAGTGATTATAGGTATATAAAAAACTTAAATACTTCAACAATAATTATTTATTTTAACCTTATACGTATTTCGGCATGTTTACATGCCATTGTCTGAGGTTATAGAAAGTAAACAGTTAGTGTTGTTATAGCAATAGAACTTGGCGACTTGATCTCGGTAATCGTCTGCAGATAACTTGATTTCTTATTCCAAAATATCCAATAGAGAAGACTTTAAGAGATCAATCTTCTCATTCATTAACGGTAATGTTTTTAATGGGTTTGTATTGTTTGATTTCGTGACTGAATTTTGCACTATTTTTAAAATTAATTTGACGTTATTATGTGTTCTTTAAATACATGGCACTTGGTAATGTTTTTATAGGCAAATTTAATTTTACAAGCATCTAATGAAACCAAAAGTACGATATAACCGCTATTTTTTTTGTGGTAGTATAGAAAGTAAAGACACATCAGGTAACAAGTGTTTTTTTAATAAGTAGCGCTTTTGCGGACGCGACCTTTTCATTGAAAATATCCCGAGAGCATAATCAGTAGCATTCCACCACGTACAAAATAACAAACGTTAATAAATAGACATTTCGCGTTATACCTATTTTTTTTGCTCGTTGATTTTGAGCGTAACATATTCACAAGTACTTAATTATATAAAGCGATACCTAAATTTTCTGTTGAGCACGTACCAGGCTTTCTGATCAAATTTCAATTTCGATTACGTAATGATCCATAACGAGGAGGGTGAGAGATGGAGAACTTATATATTATCGTTAGTGATGCTGAGAAACGGTAGAGAGAAAAGGATTTGCAACTGTAGTTTCAGGTGGGAAACACAGTGGGAGGTTGTGGATTGTTTTTATCGTTCAGGTCGCGGTTGCGCAAATAACCACTATTCTGTAATTAGAGGTGGATTGCATTTTTAAAGAAATCGATGGCGGTAACGAGCCGTGGCGGCTGGGGTGCTCCATAGGTCACGCTTCGCATTTTCCTGCTGCGCCCTCCCTTGTACCCTCATGCGAATGTCACCCGAAACGCTGTTGATACTTGACACTTCACCTTTTATTTGTTCTAGGTGGAAATTTATTTAACTTAAATGGTGTTCGCCTTGCTAAAGACGTCATTTAATTTGTATCCTGTACGCATAAATATTGATAAGGCAGTTTTAGTGAACTCTATTAAATGATTACAGCGTGGAAGTGATGAAAGGGACCCTGCACGTTTTAAACTTCGTTAAGAAAATTTATTCCCAGTGAGTCGCGCCTTCGAAGAATTGATTCCAGATTTCGGAATTTGACAACACCCACAGTTACATATCTTCTTAGGCTTCGGTAGTTTTATGGCTCCCTCGAAACTCGTTTCGTCTTGCATAATTTTATCCGGCCCATTTTTGTCTTAGCTCGACACTAGGGTAATGATTTCCGTTCAAACGGGCATCTCGTAACATTCGAGGGCGCACATATTTTCTGTAAGGGCATGTGCGTGAAGCACATCGTGATAAGTTCCGCCCCATAATTTTGCATTTTCTTCCACCCATTTTTCAAACCGGGACAGGATCGTAACCCTTTTGTCAGAATAAAAATTCCCCGCAAACCGCAACTTATTTGCATTGCAAAATGGGAGACGAAAAACAGTTCCTCACGTCCGTCTTCTCGACTTTTCCGTATCTACGAACTTGACGATCTCTTTCGTTTTTGTTGTTTTCTCTGACATAAGTGATCACATGAAATGCTGGAAATTCCGGTTCCTTTTCAGATCTTCGATGCAATATATTTAATGAGTTCCGTTTTTCTCTCTACATGATAGCGCGTTATTCGATTTCGGGAAGGAAATATATCCGCGTGTGGGAATATTTACGGTCACGTTTTTACGTTTCGGAGTTTAGTTAATTAATAACTTCACTTGAGAGTAAGAACGTGAGTTTTGGTAGAATTTAAAATAGTATTAAGGTAATTGCTTGCGTTCACATAATTAAAGTCTATACACGGAAGGGCGCTTAAGTTCTTATCTAACAGCTATGGGTTTTGTTTTTTAACTTTTTATTTAACGAGCAGAGTTTTAAAGTTCTTCTGTATTAAATTTAAACTTTACACTCGTGTAAAATTAAGTATAAATATTACGTGGATGTACATCGCCGGTAAGTTACTGAACTGTGCGTAATTATGCATGTAAATTCGCTTTTTCCTACGTTTACCTAAGAGTTTCTAACTTAGTTTATTATTTTACTCGCTATATAGACTTTTAAAGTGCAATTTCAACTTCTAGTTCCCTTAAGCTGTTTATACATAATGTAGTATGCATTTGTATGTTTTTTTATTACTGCTTTTATCAGTTTTTATAGCAGTACGGTTCTTACAGGATGGAACACAACAGTGGAAAGAAAGTGTTTAAAGAGTGCTTTAAAAACTAAGTAAAATACAGCGTACACATGTTTCGTAAGTGTATAAATTGTGATTTAAAATTTCTTCAAATAAAAATATTTTGTAAAATAGATAAAAAGAAAACGTAAACCATCACTAGGTCTTTTCGTAATCGACAGGTTCTGAGTTACAGAATCCTCAAGATTTCAAATGTATGATTTCCTAAATTTTTACATTATTAATCTTTGGTCGGTCTTCGGTATTGTAGACAGCTCTTTCTGATTTTAATATAATCTGTAGGTGGTATTACAATTTTCCTAACATTCTGATTTTTTTAATGCCATAGCCTCGGTAAAAAATATTTTTGAATTCATAAACCATACTAACTTTTAACCTTTTTTTTTTCGCATTTCATATTGTAAGTGACTATATTTCTATACTCAAAATCGTTCTGTAAAGTGGTGCTTGACAGCATAGCAACCATTACAGCATAGCAACGGATTTTGCATAAAAACACTTTTGACAAAAGGAAATTATTTATTTTTTATCTGTATAAATATTAAAAGTACAATTATTTAAATTTGAAAATGTAACAGAACTTGATTGGACGTTCAAATAAGTAATAATTTAGAAGGTAGTTTTAGTCGTTTACCTTTTCAAAAAAGTAAGCCAACATTATGTTTTCATCGACTCCTTCCACTTATTTCTTCTTTCTTCAATCGCAAAATTGGCTGTAAGTTTTTTCGTAACGGTCTTTTGATTTTTGTGGCAACAAACTAGAAGTCGCTTCTTTCGCTGCTTTTAGAATAACTTCTTTAGCCGAAAATTCACTTCTTATTTCACATTCTTGTTCAAATTCTTGAAATTCCATCGCTCTTGCAAATATTTTTGTTTGTTTACTTGTCTCTATCGATTGTTTAGGTTACTATGTTATTGAAACAACCTACCTACTATTATTTTTTTATTTTCAATGCCAGTAATTGTGACAGTTATTAACAAAATTAAATTTTCACATGAAATGCGAGAAAATAGTATACGCAATCTCATTAGAAAAGTGTTTTCACTAAACTTGTATGGCTTTTTAAGTTACTCGCTCGCTTCGCTCGCTTGTACTCAAACCAGCCATACTCGTTTAGTAAAACATCACTTTTCTAAACTTGTTGCGTAATATACTATTAAACACCTATTTGATTTCCAAATTATGTAAGTTAACTATTTATCATTTCGCATATAACGCATAACTAATCCATTCCGTTGTAGAAATTTTAAAAACATAAATGTAGAAACGGAAAAACGGTATTCGCCGACTGCTTCGTGTAATATTTCATGGGGTGGGTATTAATTTTAATATTACATGATATTACTTTGTTCATCATGAAAGAGCATCTGCTTTTTCACAAGTTATATTTACTGCAATTGCTAGCTGTTTCTTTGTTTGAGAGGCTAGAGATATAAATGCACCGTAGATAAACATATATAATAAATGTAAAAGATACCCAAGGTTGTCTATGTAAAACAAATAAAAATTTTAAAATATATTTTTGTATTACAAATATACAAAAACGAACCGTAACAACAATATCATCACTAAAAAGCGAATGGCTGTATTTTTAAGGTACAAATATTATAATTGTTGCTGAAAAAACCTTATAGACTGACACTGTAACGAAATTCAATATTAAGTGATCTTTCAAGTGTTAATTGTTAGCTAAAATGAAGATTTTAATCAATGGAAATTTTCTATTGATTATTACAGTCGCTTTTATTGGTTAACAACATATACCACTCTCTTAACCTTAAGTAAGCGTATTGCGTAAACACGAGTTCGATTTTGGCGATTAAAATCGTCTGTATTAAATACCTATATTTTGCTATATTCCATTCTAATTTAAGAACATGAATTTTAGTTAATACCAACCACTTTACTATATTCACATAGCAACTTCGGTTAAAGTCATGATATTGAGTGTGAAAAATTGTTTCAAGTATGAAATTTTAAAAAAGCAAATAATGCAACAGTCTTTGAAACAAATTTAATGTTTCCTTGAACTATTTACAACATGACGGCCATTACTGCGTCTTTTTTAATTGCAGCTTCAACACCATTTTAGAAACTGTAAAAATACCAAAATTAAATTTAAAAAAATGCATAGGTTCGCTCATTGTTACCCTCATAATCTGTTAAACGGAAAATTCAGTTTTATTATAACTTGGAATTGGAATGAATAGCTATATAAAGTTAGACATTTTTTTGTGTGGTGTTTTTTTAGAATCATTATTTTCTATTTTAAAATATTAGCGGTGTCGGCTGGAATATGTCAGAACAAAAGCAATTTTCTTTTCAAGCTTTTTAGCTTAAAAAATGCGATTACTAGGATTTTTTACATATTTTATAATATTACAAACAAACTACGAATGCTCTATTATTCAAATTTGTAATAAAATCAACAAGGGCTGTCGATAAAGTTTAATTTTCGGTTTGGATAGACAATTCAAAGTGCTTGACATGTTTTAGAGCAAACGTTGATTTCTGTAAGGCTTAAGTTTGCAATAAGATCGAATTAAGAAGAGCATCGAGTGTAAAATTATTCTTGAATATCTCGAGAACTCTAAATTCAAAGTACTTGACGGGTTTTCACTAAAAAATTACAAAGGTATTCAAGTTTGTCATTCGCTATCCAGCGGTAAAGTTTTTCGGTTTGAATAAACAATTCAAAGTGTGTTACGGGTTTTCGAGAATAAGCACAAACGAACTTTGATTTCTCTAAGACTCAAGTTTGAAATGAAACCTAATCAGGTGGGCTGTATTTGAGTATTTACTATTTGAGGTTCGAATGTTACATTTTCCTTGAATATCTCTAAGCTCAAAGTGTTTGACGAGTTTTCGGAGAAACATTACAAACGTATTCAAGTTTGTCATTGGCGGGCTGACGGTAAATTTTAACTTTCTGTGTGAATCGACAGTTCAAAATTCTGACGGAATTTCGGTGAAATATTGCAAACGAACTATGATCGCTCCATTATTTAAATTTACAATACACTCAGTACCAGCGAGCGGTAAATTCTTTGGCGGGTTCTCCGGAATTATTACAAACGAACATTGATTTCTTTAATGCTTAAGTTTGCAATAAGACCTGTGCGGGAGAGCTAGTGATCTCTAAGAAGTGCAGGTAGAGAATTCTATACTTTGCAACTGCGACGCGTGTTGTAAAAGAAAAATGACCTGGAGATGAAACTACTCCCACTTAGAGAATGCGCGGGTCGATGCAAAAAATTTAGAAGGGAGAAATTAACGAACTAGTTTAGATTTAAATTCTGAGGGTTACTGAACTGACAAAAAAATTATTTTATTAGCTCAGGATAATAAGGCCATTACAGTTTGGAACCATATTTTCATCAAATGCACGTCAAACACAATCTCTTACAACCGGATACAAGCGAAAGCGGAATCAAGTTTACTTTTTAAATAGAACACTTGATAGATGGTTAAATATTAGAAAGAGCTTTTCATTACACACACATTATGATAAACAGACATTTACGATCTAATTATCGCAATAAATAGCTATATGTCTTTGATCATTTACTAACCACTTTACACAATTATTATTACCAGGAATTAGCATAAATTCCAAATAACATTTCCGTAGAAATTTTTATGTACCTTACAAAATGGGGTTATAAAGATAATATAAAATAAATGTATGTCTGAGCTGTACTGCTGTTTAAATTTAGAAAGTTTTCGCTTTAAAACAATTTCACTATACGCAATCCGACAAAATTTAACATTCTTCTTATAACATTTTATTGCAAATTTTTACTTATTTTCCCAACATACAATTTTTTGCTCCTTAAACCTCAAATATGTGCAAATATATGCCATATGCCGCAACCATGTAATATATGCACAATATGCGAAATATAATTTACTTTTTATGAGTTCAAACATCAGAGACATGTACTTATGAATAGTTAACTTCAAATACTTCTTCTTCTTCGTCCTGATGTAGGGCTTACTCTGTCGTTTCCTAACTTTGCTTCTTAATTGTTCTGTGCCGTGGATGTCCAGCAGTCCTCTCATCTTTTTGAAGGTCTGCCACGAGGTCTAGTTGTTTGTGGTTTTTCTAACATTCATATTTTTGTTATTTTGTGGTCTTCCATCCCGTATACGTGATTCCTTCATGCTCTTCTTCTTATACTTAATAGGAAAAATATGCATTTGCATAACCTAAAGCAGCCTTACTTATCAGTTATAGTAAAATAAGATTTATAATATAATTTTCTCTCTCCCTATGTTATGGTTCACAAATTTTATTTTCTGGTTTCTGATGTTCTTTAATCTCAAGAAAGCATTTCCGCAAAAACCAAGAAGTCGCTTATTTTAGTCTTAATTTCTTGCGAAGGAGCTACGAAAAATGTTCAGCTTCTAACTATATTGTAATGCCCACCACGTCAAGAGTATTCTGATCTTATGTAGCAACTGTTGGAATTAGAACTTTACTTTAATTTTCGAAAATTTAAAACGTAATTATCGTTAAAGTTAATAAAAAAATGCAAGCGAAGTGCTTCGACCGTTTCTGATCGTATGGTTCAATAAAGAAATGCAATTAATTAAGTTAAATAATTAGGAAATCTCAAACTGGCCTGCTGGCAGCTATTATTTGCCATTCCGTAATTGTTCCTTGTTGTTGTTGTTGTCCTTGTTATGAATCCTATTGTCACGGCCAAGGTCGCTCGATAGGTTAGGTTCAGGTAACTACCCTAACCTACCAAGCAACCTTGGTCAAGGCCAGTGCCATAACAATGCGGTTGCAATCCGGCTGCAGAATCAGGCAGCTTTTAATAATTCTCAGGAAAGGCTTGCGATAAAATTTATTGTAAATTCTTGCGAATAATTTAGATTGACTCAATCTAATTTATTTGTATTCAAAAATACTCCATAGCTGCTTTGTAGAATTGCGAAAAGTGAATTAATTTTTATGTGCACTTTTCATAATTATACCATTGTTTTTATATCTTAGGATATAAAAACAATGATTATACTTTGAGCGTTTGCTTGCACCTGAACAAAACTAAAGAGAAATCCCCAACAAAAAGTGAGCAGTTTAAAGGTACATGCAAAAATGTTTTTAGTAGTGTAACACCATAAAACTATTATTGATTAGCTTTTCTGATTTTTTGTAATCGGTACAGTTACAAATTTCAATATGCCATACATGTATATCCTTAAATTAAAAGTGCCACAAAAAAATTTAATGTTACTTCCCGAGACCAAATTAGATCGGTAGAAGTCAAGTTATAGCTTTGCAAAATTGTAAAAACTAAGATTATTTTTTTGTTTGCATCTCCTAGAGGCTATCTATTTTAATTAGCGGACATGTAAATTATGCGTGCAATGTTTTGCTTACTTTGATTTGTTATTTATGTTTAAATTATAATTTAAAACTGTGCTATGTTATTAGATAAAATAAAAATAGTTGCATGAAGTATCAGTTCAAATTATTTGGTAAAACACATAAAACTTTAAGCAATATATCTACAATCTTTCTTATTTTAAAAAGCAGTTCAATTGAGGTTAAAAACGAACAAAGATTTAAAATTTTTTTCACCATTAGATTTGCTTTAAACAATTGGCCCAATAAGTTGCTAGCGGTTTTATTCATAACTTAATATTAAGAAAGTTACCGATATTCCTACATCGAAAACGAGACACCCTGTACATTACATTCAGATAAATTAGAAGTAAAAAACAAGCGCCTGCGTAGCAAATGTGGAAATCGTGAGCGACCCAGCTCAAGTAAACAAAAAATTTTTACTTTTAAATTGTTTTGTTTGGATTAATTAAATGTTTCTGTTTATTTTTTTAACTGCAACAATAATATTACATGTAATACAACAAATTAAACTTATTTTGTCAGAAGCTAATAATTGCAAGTTTGTTTGCAAATTTGCAATTATTTTATTACAGAAAGGGTAATGTTACGGTAGATATAAAAAGATAAATTAAAACAAACAAAGTAATTATTAAAAAATTTCTTTACCCTAATCAGGCTTAAAAGTTTGAAGGATTTCCGTATTAACAACGCATGCATTCATCGCCTGTGGCTACGCAAGCGCTTGTTTTTTACAGTTTATTTACCTGAATTTAATGTACACTTTGTACACAACAGTCACAACACAGCATCACTGTAATTAAGAAATAATTTTTTTAATGCATTTTGTTTCATAATAGGAACTAACACTATTATCTAATAAGATAGCATAGTTTTAAAGCACTATTTTAACAAAACTAGCAAATTAACGTATATCCAGAATACTACACGCGTTCAGTATGCTCACCAATAAAAATGAACATCCTTATAACTTTCTGTACACTGTTTAAATTTGTTATAGAGTCATTGTCTGCTAAAAACTTAAGCTGAAGTCGTCAATTTGATATTGCTTAACTATTAACACTAAAATAGTTTTCCACCGTCCCATTAACAAATAATTTTAAGTGAAAAAACTAGCGAGCCGGCAGTGGCTTGGGGCGCTAAATTGAGAAGGGCGCCGATGAGTCTGTATTTCTAAAGGTTTTGCCTTTCTCTGTTTAATTTGTCGCCTAACGTGGGGTGGGCTTGCAGAACTTGTGATATGCGCTGGATGTTAGCTGGACGTTCCGCATCACTATTTTACATTTATCGTGTTTAAGTCGCATATCGCGTGAGTCTTGTCACGGGTTGTCAGTGTTAGTGTATAGTACATTTTACTCGTTATTTGAAGCTTATACATAAATAACGGCGATAGATGTCTCCAGAGACATATATACAATGTACGGCAAGGTATGAAGTAGCAAAAGCTACAGTCCACCCACAATTGTATAGGGACATCTATTACCGTTATTGTTATTGTTGGCACGACTTCAGTGCTTTTGATCTTTACATTTACAAATAGGAACTATACCTAACTGAGAAGTTCTAATAAGGACAAAATGCGTCTTAGGTTGTTTCTATTTGTAAATGTTAACATCTCTTTGTTTCTTATACATTAATACTAAAATCTATTTCTAGCGATTGTTTCTTTATTTTTGCTACCTTATTATATTGTTTCATGTTTTCTTATTCTTATATTTATTGCGTCTTTTCAAGCAAACCTAACACTTATTGCTATCGTTTTCGTAATTATTAACCAGATTTCTTAAATTTTTCACAACAACATTGTCTACAACAAAATTAACTTTGCTATTGACTCCTTTTCCGTCTTCTTACGGCGATGCAAAAAACCACAGCCCGCAGGCTTAATTAGCCCATTGTGCGTCCACTGCTAGTTCAGAGACTCCCGTCATACAGACCAGTACTTACGCCAAAGGCTAGTACCCTGCTGTATTTCCACTGGCTCCGGGAGCGGAATGCCGAGGTGTCAGAGTCTCAGTACCATTAGTCTGGGACAACAGGTGAAAAGATAGAGGAAAGATTGTTCCTCTTCTTCACAAAACCTGCATATGGGGTCGTTAACTATGCACATGGTGTTAAGGTGCTTTTTTTTTCAAAAGACCTTGACCAGTCCGACAACCTACCACGATTCTGATGTGTTTCCTACTTAAGCGTAGGAGTTGTTTGGAACGCCAAAGTGAAGGTTCTCAAATAAGAAGCTTCAACTGGCACAGCTCTGGATGCAAGCTTCGGTTGATTTTAAACTGAGAACGAGCTCAGTTTTCAATCTCCTGCCTTGCGATAGTCCTGGGGAGTCTAAGGGCCGGCTCTGGGCCACGGAAGGGCTTCTGAGAACCTTTCCTGACCGAAGCATTAGCCTTCTAATTTCCCCTAGTATTGCCGTGACCGGACAACTCAACTAGCTTGAGCTAACTGTGTGAGCCAAGTTTGCTTTGAGCCTCACGGCAGTCTCTGACCAACATTTATTTAGTTATAACAGAACCAAGAGTCTGGTCGGTCGTTTGCCTTCGCTACATACATAGATATATAGGTAACCTTTACGTAGGTTCTCCTTAGATAGCTGGATAGATAGTTAAGATAGCAAAAATCTCTGCCTGGAACACTGTGGCGAACTCATTTAGAGCAAACGAAAACTTTGCCCTAAGCTTAACCCCATAAATCCCTGCGCCAGAATCTTCTGCCGTCTTTGATCCGTCTGTGAACCAGACTAGGTCCGCCGACTTAGGAATGTTTTGAGTTCGGATCCAGTTTTTTCTATTGGGAATGGCGATATTAAATGGTTTGGTAAAGGAGAACATAGGTGGCATGCACTCGCTTTTTGCCCCGAGGAGCGCGTGCGCGTGTATCGCAAGAGATAATAAACCTGCATACTATACGAACCCTTCCTAATCTTTCCACTGGCCATTACACTCCAACCTGTAAGCTGCCTTTCGGGCTGCTGGCGTCTCCTCGATTAGAATACGAAAGTGCGCAAGATCTAAAAGTGCCTCCAGAGCCACCACAGCTGTGGCCCACAAAAGCTATTTGTATAGAAAGCTATTTGGTTAGTCAGAAACTGTTTGCCTAAAATAAACATCTGCCTGCGATATACCGATCAACCACAACGTCGAATTTTCCGTTTCAGCAGCCAATAGTAATATCAGCGGGTTCCTGCAAAAGAGCTGTGCGGATTGTACAACAATGGTGCACTGATCAAGGCCTTGGAGTTAACTCCTTCAAAGCTGAGTTAGAGCCGTTTCACACAAGCCACTTTTCGTGGCGCTACTGTAGCGCTACTGTGGCGTTTGCGCGTGTGAACGATTTTGAATTTAGTAGCCGTGAGCGCGCCACAGAAGGAAGATGTCTAGAGTGGAGGAAGAAGTGCTTTTAGCACTTTTATTATTACGCCGTAAAAAGAAAAATCGGAAAAAACGAAAGTACTGGGTTCATCCATATCTATAGCTTATATATGTAGGTGATACATTATTGAAAAGACAATTTTATATATCCTTTTGAGATTTAAAACAAACCGGAATCAAGTTTCTTAACTGTTTCCGCATGTCCACCCGTTCTTTTGTAGAACTGCTCGTTATAAATAGGTCTGTATCAAACTTCTCTATACTTAGTAGATTCTATAAAAATGCAAAGTATTTTCAAGGTTTAAACGTCGTTGCACCAAAACGTCTGTTAACTTTGCTAACTCAAGCGCGACTGAAGTCCACGTGTGAAGCTGTTAATATGATTACGGGTACTGCCGATTGTGGCGACGCAATTTGTGGCGCGTTTTTCAGGGAGACCGGCTACTCAATTGCCACAAACGCGCTGCATATTGGTGGCGCGTCTATAATGTGGAAACTATCATTTAAATGCATTACTTTCCAAAAGTAGCGCCACAGTAGCGCCACGAAAAGTGGCTCGTGTGAAAGGGCTCTTAGTCATCTTTACCACAAGAAGTAGAGTACAAGGTTTCATTAAACCGGAGCTCTCGGAAATAGTCTGCAGCTCTCTGTAGTCAAGTATCTATGGATCACCCTGGACGTTCGGTTTTCTGGAGGAAACATGTCGACAGATGAATACAAAAAGCCACGGCAAGCCTTTAGGTCTGTAGACGAACGTTTGTATAAACCTTGGAATTAAACTCCTAAGCTACTGCCTAAGCAGTAGTTATTTTCCTGAACAAGTCATTTATCTGCGACATATACACTTATACAGATGTCTCAGTCAAAGCTCCTCCCCCCCAGCCTTATTCAATCTTTATTTTAAGAAGTGTGGTTTTAAAAATTATCATAAAATACTTTGAGCCTTGAACACTCCATATAAACCATTTTTAAATTTTGTTTTTCATTGTCTTCGTTTTTCCAACAAGACCGTATATTTTTAAATATGTTCTCGAAAAGAGAACTTACTGTCTTTCAAACGAAGTAACATTTTCATACGCTAGCATAACAAATTTTCCGAAAGATAACTATTATCGTGAAAATGATTAAAAATTACTAAATTTTAATTAAATAAAAACGGGAAAAATAATAATCTGTCATAGGCTTCCTGATAATTGAATGTAATTATGTGCATAAACATTGTGAACTAATTAATATCATAATACTATAATAAAAAATGATTTTATGAATGAATAATTTAAAACAGATTATTACTGATAATAATATTTACACGTTTTTGTATTTGATATTTAATTTTAATAATTTAAAAAATTTAATTTGAGCGTTGAATGTTTAAAGTATTGTGTAATATCATTTAGAACAGTATCTCGTCATCTAATGAAGTAACCAGGCTGGGGTTGTAGCTGGGAAACTCTGTATACATATAATATAATAATTGTATAATCATCTAAAAATATTGGACACAACACTTTATTATTACACTTGTAAATTTAATTTTTTTATTAAACTAGATATAATTTCATATTATAATATGCATTTTTAGTTGCTTCAGATCTCCACGGACTGTAATGAAATAACAATTGATTACAAGCCCAAGTGTTACGGAGTTCCGGTTGGTACGGCGCAGCGCAGCGTTATTACATTCCCCATTTTTAAATTACTTAGTTTCGCTTCAAATTTATTTTGTTCAGAAAATATCCAAAGTCCAAAACACGTCGTTTTCCCAAATCCGCGGAATCAACATAATAGAGATCATGTCAAGTTAGATTGAAGATTTTTCTCAGAAATGTCTTAAAATTAATCCTGCGAAGCAATAAAGTGTTGTCGTCGTTGGCAGATGCATGTTCCGTACACTCTTATTATTTTTCATTATACTTGTTACGGTTTACACAATACGTGTCGCTAACGGACTGCAACTGATACTATTGTCTTGACTGAAAGCCTGCCAGCCGTGGTGTCGTAAAATGACACAACGTGACACAGATGAAATATGCGGCGCCAATACACCCTCTTACAGATTTTCAAAAACATAGAGCGTAAATCGTGAACACTAACCGTTATTTTCGGTTTTTGCTAATTCAGCTGGAACCCAACGTACCGTTAATTTATATACGTCTATTAAAACTGAAACAAAGCAATTTATGGATCTACTTTTTTACTCTTCTTCTTTTGTATCTATGTGTACACGTCGAGTTTTATGAATGCCATACTACATCGAGCATAGGCCGGATGTCTCCATTCCGGATATAAACTGCAGTCCTCGCTCATACTGTTATCCCATCTAGTTAATCTATCCAATCTGGAATCGCAAATATGGGCTCAGAATTAGATGATATTTTCTTCTACTTCTGTGAGTTTGCTAAAATTGAAATTTTAATATTTCTAGCATTATGTAGAAAAAAAGGAATCGTAGTAGCCATGAGGTTCTCATTGTGACAAAAATTTTAAATGAAAATCTATCAGTACTGTGATTGAGCAATTGTGTGGGATTTATCAGTACAGGTGTGATTTTATGCGTTCTGTATTTCGCCAGACATTTTTTTCTTTAAAATGTGTGCTAATAATCCTCTCACCTCCGAACGCTTTTTGAGGCAATAATAATCAGTTAATTATAATGTCATGAAGACCGGACTTTTAGTCGCAGAAGAGCAAACAGTTTCGTTAAAATTCAATAAGTAAACAAAAACCATGAGCGTACTCAAATCCATTAAATTATACGTGAAACATGTTGGACAAGAGAGCTAATTTTTCGACTGAAAATTCAGAAAAAGTGGTTGTTATGTACTGCAATTCTTAAATTTTTTATACAACGGTGGTTTATTTCCGTCCTTTATAAATGTTGATCGTCCAAACTTTCTTAACCTAGAACTTTCTCGTTGTATTAATGAATTTACACGTTCTATTTTGATCAATTCAGGATTTCTATTTTACGTTTCAATTTTAAAAGAAAATTGCAGAACATTAGTTCGTGAAGTACTTTTAAAACTCATTGCTATTCTCTTATTCTACGCTTATGAACTCTGTTTTATTTTATTTTATTTTATTTTACTATTACACAACAATCTTTTTTTTTCTCAAAAAAAATCCAACAAATAATGCAAAGCCGAACTAACGACGGTATGTGTTCGTGGTTTTGGCTTGGCTCGTATCTTCCCATACTTGTGTAGTGCAGCAACAATGAGATATATTTGTATAACGTGTTCCGTTTGCCTTTTGCAGATTGTACATAAATAATTTTGAAAATAAGAACACTAACAGTTTCTAAAGTATAAGAAAGTCCAGGCAAACCGCTTTACTCATTTTTCATCGGCAAGGCGCGCTATATTTAAATGAACTTGACAGAAATGCTATCGTAATCAGCCTTACGCCCCACTGCTGGGCTCCGGCAATCTTTTCTGCTACGTACTCTCCTTAGCGCTGAGGTGGAGGGGGGCCCTACAATTTAATGTCGAATCCGAACGACTAAATACCAGAGAAGGTTTCAGGCGTAAGAATCGAACATCAGACGTTTAGCTCTAGAGGCCAAACGTCTAACCTCTGAGCTACCGCACTCTCTCGGCAGAAACACTATATTTCTAAGAAAAAAAAATACGACTTTATTAAAGTTGCGAAAAACTTAAGGGAATTTAAGAGAACTTCAAAGCGCAGTAGCGCTGATGTCAAGATGCCACATACATATTAAATTATCTTCTATGGTGTAAAAATAACTAAAAACTAAATAATTTCTCTCTTCTTGCTTTTAAAATTAGTTGATAAATCAGTTAGTAACTGAATATCAATAGGTAGGGGTTAACCATGGTAACCATCCTCTAACCGCTGTTAAAATAACCACAATTATTATAATATTTATTTTGCTTAGTAGAATAAGAATTTAGCTTATGATAGTAAAATTAATGGCTGAAGTTTAATAGCAACTGTATAACCACTTTCTATAAATAGCAGAATACACCTGATTATTCAATTAACCTGTCATCTGTCAAAAATTGACCAATGAAAATCCAGAATTTGGTGTTTCTTGGCCAATAAATAAAATAGGGAGTGGCTATATCTTCCTGGGGGGCATTCAAGTGATTATTTTAAACAAATGAAGTTTTTGAAGCAAATGAAGTAGGCAGCGTAGCGAGCTTATAGTAAATTCGGATCCCTTCCCTCTGTCTCAACATTGATTGATGACTAAATATTTAACAAATGCCGTAGTTACTTTGTGGAAATTCATATTAAAATAACACTACAATTATTTTTAACTTGTCGCAATTCCACTTTATTATATAAATTCTACACAACATGTTTCATCCGCTAGGACATTATCAAGTGTACTCTTCACTAGACAAAAATCTATATTTAACAGTAAATGTTGTGTAGTATTTATTTAATAAAGTGCAATAGTGACAAGTGAAAAAAATTTTAGTGTTATTTTATTTTGATTGATGACGCATTGAGTAACATTCTGGACGCAACTTATTTATTATGTTTACGGATTTCGATGTTTATGTACAGTCGCGCAGTATAACTGGGACTATGAAGCTGGGATACCGGCGAAATGTATTAATTACATCATTTCTCTTTTGGTAGCAATTGTTTGTAAAGATACGCGTGTGGCGAAGTGGACGGGTTCTGATAGTTCTATACATTAATTTGCGATTGCTTTAGATCTTGTAATAATGTTAACGGTATTCAGGTCATTGATGCGTTGTTTCGGTTTAGAAAATCTTAGCCTGTGTAGTTGTGCGATGAAGTAAACCCGAGTTGGCTTTATTTATTTAAATTATACAATATCTATTTCTTCAATTCATGACCTTTAAGTTTTCCGGATGTAACGGTAGGAATGCATTAATACTCAGTATGTGAAACCATACAAAACTGTTTATTTCGCGCTGAATTGGTGGATTAAGAATTATAGCAGAACACTATCTCTTTGGGTTCAATGTGATGTTGTCTGTTATGTCTCCGCTCTGCATCTTCGTACGATAGCAGTGGCGTAAGTGAGCGTAGGCGGAAGGAAATTAAGAAGCACAGGTCGGCCGCGCACGCAGGCAGCCGAAAACCAGCTTCTAATAAATTTTTATTTAACAAGATTCTTTGATTAGCAAAATTGATTTGAAAGTCGTAGTGTTAGTAACACATCACTAATGTAAAATAGCTTTTAGTGGAAATTAAGTGGCGTTTGTTTTTCAAAGAAAACAAACAGCTGCAGAAAAAGTTTTAAAATTCGTGGTGACTTTCTTACTTGCCCAAACATCACGTTGCGTATATTTTGCCATAGAAGACTTAAATTCTGCATAACTAATAATGCAAGAAATCATGTCTGTGTTAATTTTGGCATAACTCTTTTTCGTATCCAATATGGAAATTTGACAATAAGGACGACTTTTTTACAATGAAGAAAATAAGACACAAAATGCTTAGATAAAATTATGACAATCTTTCTTAAACTAAAAATTTAAGTATCAGAAAGTTGCAGAAAGATATTAAATTTACAGGAAAAGCGAGTGTAAGCTACAATTGTAACAAATTTTCTAGTGCTTGCAAAATTAATTCCAAGTTTTAGTAACAATAGGAGGTCGGTGTTCTAATACTACTGGGAGATTATAACTGAATTATCTAATTAAGCGGCTCATGCCTTACCCAACCTTTGAACTATCAATTTCGTACCGACTCCGTATAAAGCTTAATGTTATACATGCTGACCTCTACACTTACCCTTCGTTATTAGATATTAAATTCATTAACTCCACAAACATGGAAACGTTCCGGTTCCCAGCTCAATTTATACAAGTTAAGCCGATATACTTTATTGCTTTTTCCGTTTCGCGTTGCTTCGATTTCTGAAAGCAACGACAATAAGCAAAAAAGAAGCAGAAAACACGACCGTACATAAAACGGTCCGGGTAGATTGAAAACAAACATTAAATAAAAAATATAACATCAAATCTAAACTCGAAGAAATATAATATGTCAGCCAAGAGGTTATTTAAGTTCACCCTACAATCAAACTAAAAAAAGCGAAGAGGGCGAAAATGGATGAAAGGACCACGATGTATCGGAAAGATACGACTGGAAATACAACAAAGGAAAAGGTGAAACGTAAAAAATATCGTGATGTAACAATTTAAGTGATATTCACAACATCGTCGTTTGTTTGCAAATTCAAAATCAATAAAAGTATTCAGGCCAGTTTCTGGAAAGAAATTAATTAAGTTTTATTTCTTTAAATAAAATTTAATGCAACTTCATGTCGTTTTATCATTAACTAATTTTTTAATTTTTTCTTACGTTTAAACAAGGTGATTTTCATAGATTTGACTTTTCTACCTTTTCGCAACTACATGAAACTTAATATTATAAAATACTGGGATTGTTGTTACCAAACATTATAAAATCCCCAACTTTTGAAAACTTTTCTCTTAATTTACATTTGCATAAAATCCAAGAAATAATTGCCGTTGTCTAACATTTCTACTCGATTTGTCCGGAAAATCAAACTTTGCATTTCTATTTAATTTTAATTAAAGGCAAGCCTTAAAACTAAGAACAAAACCAAGCGAAATGAGAATTATTAAAATACACAAAATTGTTTGAAGTATTTTCACCCAAACAATAACTACGGTTACGTGGTAATTAAAACGCTTTAAAAACTTTGGTTGTTGTTTTAAAATTTGTGGCATGCAAATAAAAAAGTGCTGGAATAAATTTCCAGTTTTTAATTTAAATTGAACTGACGTAGATTTTTCAGAAAATGTGGGTTTATATACCTGCAATTTAGTTTCTGAATATAGTCTGCTATTGAAAGCAAAATATTACTTCCCTAAAGCTGAAATAATGCAATGTTGCGCAATTTATTTTTGTTTAAAAGGAACTTGCTGAAGTTTTTTTCGAAATCATTGTTCCAGCCGTACGAGTTCGTTATTTTATATGCATGCTACAAAAATTCAAACAAAGGAATGCTGAAAACAACACTACAAATAGTACCTTACACTTCACTCGCTAAAGTTTCGTTGGAAATGATCTTGTTATTATTGGCAAAAAGGCAATATTTTAACATATATACGACGAAACACGATGTATATATTAAATATGGAGATGGAAAGTTTCAGACCAGATACAAATTTCAAGATAGCATCGCCATTGCCCATTCCGTCCGTTATTGGAATCCCGGGGGTTCGTAAAATATAACCTAGCGCAATCCTCGTAAAATTTTAATATTAAAAATGTCATTTAGTTGATGGAAAATGTGAATTATGAAAGCAACTCGCGTTACTCACATTGCAAACTAAACTTTTGTGTTACAATTCTATTACAACTGGCCATAATAATTACAGTTAATGCAACACATTAATTAATTCTGACAAAAACAGTTAGCAAGGGGTTACCGAGCGAAATAATTCCAATTTGCCCTTTTTTTATAACAATTACGAATTTATCATCGTCAAAAATTTCGTGTGCTACGTTTCGTAAAAGAAAGTAAAAATAATGAGGCAACTTAATACTTTCTAGCGACACCCACGGTATTATCACAATCCTGAAAGAACCAAAAGGAGAATACTACTTCTATCACTAAGAAAGCCGGGCGTTGATGTCAGTGAAGACAGACAAAAGGGTATCGGATTACGCGATGTTTGCGGAAGGGTTCGCCAAGAGTTTGAGGGAATCATCAAGATCAGAACGAAAAGAGGCAGACACGAAGATTTTCTTTTCCAAACTCGCTACCTACAGCTTTTCTAAACCGATTTTGACAATCAAAGAAGACACCTAGGCTTAGAAAAGAAAATCTATAACCGAACTAAATATTGTCTGAAATTCATTTCTGTGGTTTGATTTAATTTAACTGTACAAATAATCAGGTACAAAATGTATAAATGCATGGTTCCCATAAATAATAAACCTGAAATACGTTATGAAAATAATAAGTGTAATAGTAACCAGTGGCGTAGGCAGTATATCGCAAAATTTAAAAAAAAACACTTTAGTACGTCAAAACAACATTTTTTGACGTCTGAAAATCGTTCAAGCTATAATATAAAACACAATGTTTAAGAAAAACGAAAAAAATATTTCGTAATCTTTAAATAAATAATACGACGTCATTTTTTGACATCAATAAACACGTTTTTGACGTCAATAATTGATTTATTTGACGCCAATAAACATGTTTTTGACGTCAACAAATCATTAACTGAGTTTAAAAGAGTTTTGGCGTCAATAAATATGTTTTCGACGTCGAAAAATAATTTACTGACATTTTAAAATAATTAATTATGCTTACAGAATAGCATGTATGTCAAACCGTTTAATTTATCTACACTGTGTCTATAAAGTAACCTTCCCCCCTTCCAACTAACTTTTGAAGGACTTCATATTTTACCACAAAATTTGGTGTGCTTTAATGGGAAATTAAATACTATCTTTTAGCCAATAATTAAATTTTGTATCATTCAAAATGGCGACTGGGCGCCATTAAAAATTTTTTTAAAGGAAAGGGGGTCGAGTGAAACCTCGTTTGAAAGGTCTTTTAGTTCTGCGCCTGATCCTAGAGTTTCAACGAAAAATATTCAGCCATAACAAAATGACTAATGTTTGAAGATAAAGAAGTCTGTTTAAAAAACTAAGAATTAAAACAAAAAGAAATTAAATTAAGTGTTCGAAATGTTCACCATTCACTTCTTGGCACCTAAAAATTCGGTTCCTGCCTTACATTTTCATAAGTTTCTGGAGTGATATTTCTGCAAACTTCTGTAATTCGTTGCTCCAGTTCTTCAATTGTTTCTGGGCGGGCTCTGTACACTTTCGATTTCAGATATCCCCATAGAAAAAAATCTAAGGGGGTTAAATCTGGGGAGCGACCCGGCTATTCTGCAGGCCCCTGTCTACCAATCTATCTTCCAGGAAAATGTCCGTTGAGAAAGTCAGAAACAGGCCTATAATAATGAAATGGCGCACCGTCTTGTTGGAACATAACGTCTTCAATATTATTTCCAGCCACCTGAGATATTTCTGGAAAAATTTTGCCCTGAAAATAAAAAAGTGGACTACTGGATAAGAAAATCAAAGCAATTTTGAATTGAGTGAGTCTATTTGTTTAAAATCCTCCTATTTTTGTTATGGCTGAATATTTTTCTTTGAAACTTTAGGATCAGACGCAGAACTGAAAGACCTCTCAAATGAGGTGTCACTCGACCCGTTTTTCTATTTAAAAAAATAATTCACGATGGCGCCCAGCCTCCATTTTGAGTAATACAAAATTTAATTAATGGCTACCATAAGTACTTAATTTCCCATTAAAACACACCAAATGTTGTGGTAAAATATCAAGTCGTTCAAAAGTTAGTTGGGGGGAGGGATGCTTTATAGACAGATGGTATATGCTAAACCCGGAATTGACCCAACCTTCCGCTGTGACAGACTATCATCAACTCTTACATGCTAGCTTTGTTTGCAGAATTTGGAGCGAATGTTTACGCAACAGTCACGTAGGACGACGCGGCACTTGATTTAAAAAAACTTGCATCAGTCGTAGCGCACGGGTTCAGTTAGTTTATAATTAAACAGTTTTGGTTTACATTCCTACAGTTTTCTGACGTCAATAACAATTGTTTGCGTCTAAAATTAAATTATTGTGATATATGTTATTTCTAAACGTCTGAAAGTCATTTAATGACGTCAAAAACTAATGATAGGTGTCAAATATTATGTTTTACCGCCAGAAAACGCTCTTAGTTTTTAACTTCAAAAAACACTGTATGACGTCAAAAAACTTGCGTCGCTGGCTTCACTTAATATTCGATCTCGAACTATTGTGTTAGCAAAATAACTTGAATAGACTGTTTGATTCCTGTGCATAACTGTTTTAGGCGATTTTTTCCAAATGGCGGTACTTCAGAGAAAATTACTATCGTTTCATGAACTACAAAATGTATAGTCTTGATTTTGGTGTCAAAACATGGGTTTTTGAAGCCAAGAAGTTCATATAAGACATTGTTTTTCTTGGCAAAGCAGTTCTTCCCTATTTTTAAAACGACACCTAAATATTTCGTTTTCTTTATTTATGCCACAAAACAACGTACAAATCCGAATTTGCAATGTAATTGTAATTGAATTATGCACCTACATAACTTTTGTAGATATATCCAGAAATTCCATCAATTCAACATTGTTCAGATTTTCGCATTGTAATTTGTCGGGAAACATAAGATATAATATAGATAAACCTTTGATATTGAATGTACTTAATATCAAACTATTAAAGGAGGCATTTTGATCATTCGCAATGGTTGCATGAAGCGATGAAAATCATGCTGTTTATCGAACAATGCATCACGTTTAGACGTCTGTAACTTAGGCAAAGTTAGGGAGTTGAGAACCGAGGAAATAAGAACTTGTTTAAACAACATAGTGTAATATAAAACAATAACATAAGTTTAAGTTAGATTGGCAAAACATGTAATTATTTTAAGGTATTCTTTTATTTATATTGCAGTTGTATCAAGGTATAACTTTATTTTTGTTTTAAAAACCTAATTATAATAACTTCAGAAAGTTTTGGTGGCATATCACTAGAGTTGGGCAAATGCATATTTGCATCTTTTTTCTTATTGATCATAAAACGTTAATTTTTCGTATATACACGTTTCGTGAAGTTTAGAGTCATAAAAAGTAAATTTTATTTTGCATATTTGACATATATTACAACTTTACGGCTTACGGCATATATTAGTGCATATTTTAGCTTTTAATGGCATGAAAATGCATATTCTAGCAAAAAAAAATAAAATTTCAAATAAATTATCAAATAAAATATTCGTAGTTCTTAGAAGAAATTGCACAATTTCTTCTCGTGAAACCACATGAACCCTAGACTTGCACTTTCTAAATTTCCAAGTAGGGGTAGAGGAAATAAAGGATTAACTGACAAAGGTTGTATTATTTGGGTAGGTCTTATTCCTTAGGTACAAATTTCTTTGAAAATAATATTTGGAAATTTTTCTTATACTTATTCTTAGAAATAGTTATTTATAATTTTAGTGCTTGACTAGTTCATTTGTTGCCTTGACAGAGAGCTGTAAAGTGTAATTGTCCAGTCTATACCCTGAAAATGACTAAAGTTGCTAGTTCAAAAAACGATTTAATTAAGAAGTGGTTGAAGCCGTATACATGTTTTAAATACGATGGAAGTGTTGTGTTGTGCGTCATCTGTGAAGAAGAGGTATTTATCCGTTTATTTTAATTTTGAATTAAAAAAAAACTTTTTACTCTGTTTAAAGTTAAAAAACTTCCAACAAGCCAAAACAGCGAGTTAAAAATTTAATACTAATTTGTTATTTTATTTTGTAATTAAGCAAACAATTTAAGAATAAAATTAGAAAGTTTTTTTTTGTGATATTGCAAAGGATATGGCACAGGCCACAGGGCACATTCAATTATTTTCCTTTGTGCAAGCTGTAGTAAATTGTACTTAAATATTGTTTTTACAGATAAACGTTAATAAAAAGTTTTAACTTGATCAGCACGTAGCCACCGGTCCGCATCAAAAAAGAAAAAACAATACAAACGAGCCAAAACAACAATTATTGCTGAACTGCTTAAATAAGAATGTCAACAATTTCAACGACGATTTGTGTAGAATGATGGTTTCATGCAACATTCCATTAAATAACATGGACGTTCCCGAATTTAGAAATTTCTTAGAAAAATATACAAAACAAAACGTCGTTTCCCGGAGAACAGCTTCCAGAACGTGCATTTTTTCCTTTAAATCAATAAATTTAAGTCAATAAATTATAATTAGTTTAGTGTTGACGAAACCACCGATGCTAAAGGAAGATATAATTATAGCGAATTTTATTGTAGGTGTTTTAAACAGCAGTCCTTCTTCCAGTTATTTAATTGCTGTTAACCAACTAGATAGAAATCTATGCCGCAACCCGCCACTCACATTCCCCAATCCGGTGTAGGCAGCCGTGGGGTCTTAATGCCTGAAACCTTCTCTGGAATTTAGTCGTTCGGATTCGACGTTAAACTGTAGGTCCCCCGTACTCCACCTTAGCGCTAAGGAGAGTACGTGGCAGAGAAGAGTGCCGGTGCCCA
The DNA here is from genome assembly GCA_958336395.1 of Ctenicera cuprea. Taxonomy (NCBI): domain Eukaryota; kingdom Metazoa; phylum Arthropoda; class Insecta; order Coleoptera; family Elateridae; genus Ctenicera; species Ctenicera cuprea. The sequence goes on along the minus strand of OY284486.1, from coordinate 68,881,828 downwards.
GCAGTGGGACGTAAAGGCTGATTACGACGAACCAACTAGAAAAAAAACAACAATTTGACAATTTCACGTTTTGTCAATGAAACCCTTTCGTTACTTTATTTGCCAAATCAAATATCACCAGAAAGGATTTTATACATGGTGACTGATGGTGCCGCATACATGGTATAAGCAGGTCAAAATTTAAAAATCTTTTTCCCAAATTTAATTCATGTAACTTGTTTGGCCCATGCGATGAATAGGGTGGCCGAAGTGGTTAGAACTGAGTTTCCTTTAGTCAATAAATTAATTAATAACGGAAAAAAGGTATTTTTAAAATCACCACTTCGCGTCGAAGTTTACAAAGACTTGCTTAAAGATGTGCCCTTACCTCCACAACCAATTCTCACCAGGTGGGGAAAGTGGATAGAAGCCGCTCTATTTTATTGTGAAAATTACAGTGAATTTAAAAATGTTGTTAACACCTTTGATTCAACTTCTGCTCAGTCTATAGCAGATTGTCAAGATATTTTAAAGTGTCCGGAATTGCAACCTCAGTTGCTTAAAGGCTTGGCTTAACTTGAACGAACAAGTTTTTCACAAACGTATTATTTAAATAACAATGCACAAAGGGCTCCGAGACCTAGTTAGGTGTGACGTCACTCTTGAAAAGGTTGCTTCTGTTGGAGTGGATGGGCTTTGACGGAACTTGGTATGGTTTCTTCCTAGCTTTGGAAGGAATTTGTAGGGTTGTTTTGCTTCGGACTGTTTATTAGTTCCATATTTTGCAATTGGTTAAGGCTAGTTAGCTCTTAGATGAGTTTGTGGGGATAGTTTGTCTTGCACCGGAGGCTACCTCTCGATCCTAGTTCTTTTCATTGGATCGTTTTTATCGATCCTGAAAAATAACTGATTTTTTAGCGTGAACACGTGGTTTATATACAATCGTTGCTTAGCGCTATCAAGAAGTGCATAACAACGAATAACAATTCAAACAAAATATCGCCATGCCTTTTTTTTAACGCAAAGGGCCAACTATTAAATTTTCATTAGAACCGAGTATTGGGAGAGAGTGACACGAACCGTAATTGTTGTGTAGAGGGAAAAGGGTATCCGACATACTTATTGTTGTAAACGACTATGTCCCCCTCAACGCTGATTGGCCGCGACTAGAATAAGGATTAGAATTTCTCATTATATTTTAGATTCCGAGGAATAACGATGTAAGCACCGGGCCGAGAACATTTAAATTTGTCAAATCGTGTCAAGTACCACTTATGATAGCTATAGCATAGCCTGAATTAGGTATTTCTTGTTTTCTAAAAGCAACATTTTTAAATTAATTTTAACAAGTAATTCTTGTAATTACAAACGATAAAGTTACCAGTTGTTATAGTAACCGGTTACAAAGTTGCAGTCAGTTCCCAAAACAGCTAAATATTCAACAGCAATACCACAAGTAAATTAAAAACTATCGATAATTTTGTTGCTTCATTGACAACAAAATTGTGTTGCCGCTACGCAATATCACGAGTCCGAAGGACGAGCGATATTACCGTGTTTTAACATAATTGAAATAATTTTTAACTCACTAGTGGTATTTTTTAGAATATCCCACGAATGAAAAATAAATCTGCTATTTATTATAATTATTTGTTATGCACTAACGTATTAACGCATATTTAATTAATAAATGCAAAAATCAAAAACGTTTTCGACGCGTTGCTATGGTTATACAACGCCGATAACACCGGAGCTTCTTAAAATAGCTATTTATGCAGCAAGGGCGTTACTACGATGATTACGCCCGGAGAACGATGAAATCCAGCTCGAGGGCTTTAGCCCGAGAGATGGATATCGTTCGATGGGCGTAATCATTCGGTGACGCCGTGGTGCATACAAGATTTTATTGTTCACTTTGTTCTTTAAAAAGAAAACAAAGAATTGGCATCTTTGTGTACGCTTTACCTACATAAATACAATATCTGGTAGCCTATGAAACAAAAACAGATTGCTTACTTATAATTGTCAAATTTGTTTTTGAATTGCAATTATGAATACGCTACCAAAATGTGTACAAGAAAATTTGCAAACTGTAATTTTTATTTTGGCAAATCAGCGTAATTCTCTGTATTACAAGTTGTACTAGTTGTTTTTACCAAAATAAATATTTTGAGGGCGTAATGAATTCATTACGTCCTCTCATTACGCCCCGGTTGTTATGGACATGTTTACATACTTCGTATCCTAGGAGTTATCATTCAATTACAGTAAAGTGAACAATAAAAATTATTGCGGCCAGTCAAGCTCTAATTGGCCAAAAGTCTGAAAATGAACGGCTGCCATTGGCTGTTACAATGCGAGTGGACCATTCATGATAAGAAAGCTAGTCCAACGTCCTATTTTGAGTAGCGTGCGTTATGTCTTAAAAATAAATAATTACTCCTCTCTGATAATACTCGGGGGATTTTACGAAGCTGAGGTCCTCGAAGAAAACAGTTATAGTATAAACATTCCGTTGATTTCGAAGTATTTGTATAACCAAACTAATGGTATTTATTAGTTTAAAAAAATAACTACTTTTTGTGGTTTAATTAATTCCAGCTTCTAATATTTAAATGCAATACCCTCAATGTTTTTAGGAATTTTCAGAAAATTTTACCTAGTTATGTTTTATTGTGTGAAATCATTACCTATAGGGAAAATAAGTTCAGACGCGACTGAAAGATACATGTAGTTGTTAGAGTATTATTAGAAAACAATTAAAAGAGCAAAAACGGGTAGTTTTGTTTTCAAATTCTTCATTTCGGAGGTTGAAAGGTATCTCTGTGAAATGAAGAGAATATTAGCATTCCATTGTTAAAGTTTATATAGATTCAAATTAACCATTTGACTTTTGTAGATTTTTACAAAAAGCTAATCCTGGGTGCTTGTAGAATTTAATGTGAAAAATTACTAACTAAATGTCAGAAATCACTTTGTATGTGATTGCGTTGAAGTGGGGAAAGTTATTAAATTATACAAAGATCTCTATTTAATCATAAATTAGCTTAGTTTGAGCGTAACCGTAATTGTAAACGTTGATGTATTTCTGGAAATCTAATTGTAATAAATGACTTGTGTAATTTCCCAACAACCTGCTGTTCTCGTCTCTAACAGAAATTATTGAAACAAAAGGAATAAATCAGGTCAATTTTGGTACGCATCCGCTTGGAATCTCTGACGATGTTAATTGGATCAGTAAAACTGCCTCATATTAAACAATAAAAAAAGTAACTGCTAAATAAGTATAAAAATAGAAAGCTGTTTTATTGTCATGTTTACGAATAACTATTGCAAATAAAGAAAGTCGTAAGTGATAAGATGTTTGCTACTTCACCAAACTTCGTCGATATAATTGCAGTTGCAGGACATTGCTAGCAAAAGTAGAAATAGGGCATTAGTTTCCATAGAAATAAAATAAACATACTCTTGTTTGACGTGGATGCAACTCGTAATCATCGTCGCATTTAAATTAATAAGGTAAAATTGTTGACTGATAATTGTATAAGAAATACGGTAATAACAAGAGCGTTACAAATGTTAATCTTTTGGTTTCTTTTAAATTAACACCTATTTCTCGCACAGGCTGCTAAACTGTAATGTAGTTTATGCAACAAACTATGCTTTTAGCGCACTTTATCTGAGCTAAATACAGCTTCATTATGATCATTTTAAACCTAGTAAATGCGGTATTTGTTGCACAAAAACAAAAGATATTCTTAAGAGCCCTAACAATAGTGAAATTATACGTTTCAACCAGATTCTCCCTAAACATGATTTTCTGGGTAATTTCAGCCCTTGAAGATAAATTGAGTTTAATCGACCAGCCTTTGTATAATCCCTATTAATGGGTTTACAGACTTTCCGAGCCCTGTATATGACTGATTAAATGCTGATTAATTTGACACAATTAGAGAAAAACTAAGTAAATTACACATTTCCTTTTTAGATTTCTTAAGAATTTTTTAGCACATGTTTTTGATTTTCCCGCTGATACGTAGAGTATTGTGACTGTGGAGTAGAGATGTGCACTTTGTACAATTAACTGGTCCGGGGCCGCCAGACTTCAGGTGCTTTCGGCCCAAGCCCGCCAGACTTCAGGTGCTTTCGGCCCAAGCCCGCCCTAATACAACTGATGGAAATTGAAAGCATCTCGACCCGGCCCGACCTGGTACCTAGCTTAGTTAAACCCGGCCCGGCCCGAAGTCGCCTGGGTTTGTTCGGCACGAGCGCGTTTTGGTTGAGCTGTCGAAGTTGACGTCGGCCAACTTGATTCTAATCCTTGCAGTCTAATCTATTAGTCAGATTAATATGGGTTCCGGTGATCCGGTTCCCGTTTTTAACTTGTCTACAAGTTCAAGCTATTTTTACCAGACTTTTATTTTTTTTTGTTAGAACAATCTTATTTAGACCTTCATCAAATGCTTTATTAATTTAACATTATTTTATTTGTATATTGAAAAAACAAAGCTACATACTTTGGAACACAGATAACGAAACATACTAAAAATAAAATATAAAATCTGAACTTAAACGAAATCAAATATAAATTACAATTTAAGGAACTACATTGTATTTTAGAAACAATAAACTATTTACATTGGATGTATTCAGTCGGATTCGTCGATTCTCCACCACTCCAAGCTTCGCGTGATCCTAGGGTCCCACTTGGCCCGGCTTGGTTCGGCATGGTCCAGCCCGATCTGACCCGCCCCACTCTATCCGACCTGGCCCAGTCCTATCTGCCCCAGCCCCATCCGTCCCAATTCAGTCCTATTTGACTCGGCCCTGCTAGTTATTTTAATAAAGCCCCAGCCGGGATGATATATTAATAACTAGGACCGGCCCAACCGAGCCCGGGATACTTTGAAGAAGTAAACCCCTAAAAATATTTATTTATTTTTGTGCGTGATACGATTATTGTGAAGGTGTGAAATTTGTATGTCGAGTTTGCACGCTGTGGGGTATAAAGCTTTCAATCTCAATTTGCAATTTCAATTGTTTGGTACTGCTGATGAATATCAAGAGACTTATATGTTATGCAAGTAACTGAGTTAATAAGAACGTCGTGTGTTATCACTAATTTGTATGTAATACTATCAGCTTGATTGGACCTCTTCCTAACAGCTCCACAAACGTTACGTCTAATTTCCGAAAAACAATAGAATGAAATGATACGCATAAGAAATCAACTCTACAACAGCTTTTCATTACGCATGCTTGCGTATTAGTACCTGAAAAAACGTCTTGTGCAACCAAACTGGAAATAGCGCTGTTCCTTGCCTTAACCGGGTTTCTTCATAACAGCAGCACCGTTACGCCTAATTCCTGAAGGACAAGAGCGCCACGCTTGATACGCTTGAGAAAGTACATTAATAGGAAATTAAGAATAGGAATCTACGCCTAAAGGTCTTTGACTCACCAAAAAGACTTTCGTAAACCAAAACCCACTATGATAAATTTTTTTGAAGTTTTTGTCCAAAACTGAGTTTGTGGAGTAGTTCTTCAAAAATTGACATTTAGATCCCACCGATTTAGATAATCTTTAAGAATCAGAATTATTGATTTTATCCCTTAGAGAGCATACTTTTTTATTAACATTTATATCCAACGTCCAAAAGGCTGGACTTCCTTGTTTTTACAATCATATTAAAACCACACTTTCTTTTCATTGGATGGAACTATGAATAAAAATTTTTCTCGCGCTCTAAAGCTTTCTTCGACACTTGTGCTAATTAAATGTGTCAAATCTCCCTAAATTATGTTATTAAAAAAAACAATATTTATCCTAATGCCTAAAATTGGAATGTGAAACACTTAATTTCAGAATGACGACCCTAATCTACACGAACAAACGGCAAACCTCAACATATGTTTTTCAGCCATGGTTTATTTACATTTCTGGGCAAAAACCTCACACTTACGTGAAAATAATATAAACTTAAGCAACACAATTAATAACATCACTTTTTGTTTTATTTGTGTCAGTGCCGAGATAATAAAATACCGTTTTTTTGAGTGACAATTTTTAATTTCGGTTGTAAACGGGATCATGTAAAAAAATATAATGCAAATATAAGTCATTTAAATACATGTTTAACTGTAATTGAAAAATTATTGTGTACGCTAAAGTAACGTCGCTGATACGCGATGTATAATGGAAATTGTTGTCAACTGCCATCGTGTTACAAACTTAAATGCTAGCAAACAGAAAATCGAGTATGTGTCACTTGATACCAAATCTTTGCAACGAGGTTGTCAACTGCCCAATCAAGTTGTAGTTATAAAGTACTAAAATACAAATGGTAATAATTATGCGAAAAGTTTTTAAATGTACGTAAAGGAGTGTGCGGATATTTTTATTTAACGATTCAAATAAGACACAAATTTCGACAATGTTCATATAAATATGATCCTTAAGTTGTTCTTTTTGTTGTTTCTTGAGCCTCATACCATTAAAGTTTGAGAGTTGGATGTATTTACTTAACAAATTATAAAATTATATTTCATTAAGATCATACAGGAACAAAAATTACAAACGACAGTAACAATACACGAACAACAGTTTTCAGTACACAACACACGTTCTCCTACAAAATAATTACGACAATTAGTTCAGAATTACCGATCCCCTGGGTTAGATAGCTCCGAGGATCTGTATAAAAATCGAGTGTGCTGCGGGGCTCTAGAAGGAGCGGGGTGAATAGAGATCGGGTAGAGGGCTGGAAGGTCTCGCTGTGACTATCGAAGTGTTGCCAGGCTCTAGAATGAATGGTCTATTGCGTTGACCTACGAGGAGCTTGGTGTGCTGGTGTTTGTCAGATAGAAGTCTTCCGTTTGATCCAGAAGCTAGCTTCTAGAATGAGTTCGCTGTACGGGGCTAGTTTGCTTTGAACTGAAACCTTGCGCTTGTTCCGGAATTCGGGCTCTAGAAGGACTTCGCGGTGTTGGTTTTTTGGAACTGAAGCTGATGCTCAATTATGAAGCATATTAGGAAGCGTTGGTTTTTGAGGCGTTCACTTATGTTTAATTAGAAAATTCAATCGCATGCGTAATATTTATTAGAGATGAGAGGAAGAAATTATGTTTGTGATATAATTTATTTTGAATGGGTAGATTTCCCGTCAAATTGCGCTTGAGGGAATTTCACTACATCAGTTCTAATAACATTAAATTTGACTTCTGTATGAATGAAATAAGTACACATAAATAGAATTAGAAAGTGAAATATATTCTAAATTTCAGTAATGGATAAAATATAGCAGCAATTCTAAATACCAACTCAATCAAGAAATACAGTGCAACTTTAGATAGGTGGCAAAATTACGTGAAACCCTAAGCACTGCATTAAAAATACATATATCGGTAGTCCTTAGAAATACCTAAAGCCATTCTACTTATCAAGCATTGTTTTTTAAGACTAAGACCTATTTCTGTATCTGCATTTACAAAACAAATAATGATATTTTTTTGTTTGTTTCAGATCTTAAAAGTTTTTCATTTATTTTCAAAAATTTTAGCTCATTATTTTCTCAAAGCTTACCAGAGTTAGTAATTAAAGGAAATCGAAACATTTAAAGAATTTTCTAAAACGTTTTGAATGTTAAGTAAATTAATTAAAGAATACAAAATAAAAGTTTTTCTAAATTCAAAAGAAGCAGAGAAATTATCTGCTAAATTGAAAATAATTACGTTTTGTATTTAATCCGGGTAATTTTGGCACTGAGCTTGAACTAGTTTAGCTTTAGAGGAATATGACACATTTGGGACTTAAATCGATTTACGCCAAAGCTTATTAGCATTCGCGTTCTTCATAATTTTACGTACTAAGTAACCTACGTACTACTATCTCCATTACTCGGTCCCGTGATTCAGATTTTGCTGTGAAAACAAAAAAAACGAAAGAAGTGCAAACAGTTATAGTGTGCTTTATGGCGATTTTGGGCACTTCTTCGGTTCAGCGCAGATGTTACCCTTAATTCCGGTTAATCATCACCCACGGCTGGCTTAATGCGAACTGCTGGCCTATATTGCACACTCTACCCCAGATTACGTAGTCCATAACGTTGAATTACCACTCACCACCACAAATTCAAGCCCTAGAAGGTTAATAGACAGGAAATTTGGCCCCTTTATGCATAGCGACCAGACTCATGTTACACGGACTTACCGCTGTTTACCAGTTACACTTTACTGAAATTAATCCTGCACTACTTCATTAATGGTTCGTGTATCACTGAGGTGACTGAAAGTGAAACTTGGGACAGCTTGGTGAACCCGGATTCGTTTCCCGTTACCTCTATCGCACTAATTTGCCTTGACCAAAGGAACCCCGCTACAAAGGACCAAAGGACGCCTACATTAACTCTGAAGTTAATAGCGATTTGAAATATTTTAATCACAATTTAAAATACTTTTAAGACGAAGAACCTGCAAATTTTAGTTATCTTGTTTTCTCAAGCCAGTAATTTGGCCCTAGGGAACTTGCCCTAATTTACCGAACAACTGTAGCAATATAACTAGTGTTCAGCGTTCAAACAACATAGAATGGGAATCATGCCAATGGTTTGAGCTTAGTTCACAGACCTCATAATTCTCTAAAATGGGAATAAGCTTACGATGGAGCGCATCCAAGATTTATCCGGATGTAATGAATTTATTTTTTAAGTTTCCTTAACTACATGCAAAACGTCATCAGATTTACATTATTTTTATATTTTTTTCCGTATAAACAATAAAGTCGAATAATGTTTTTTTATTTTTCTTGCAATTGGTATACGTTTTTGAGAATTCTAAATACTTATGACTAAAATTTAAGGCAGCGTTTCTTTTTTGCAAAAATACGTAATGAATAATCACAAGCGGTATTTCTGCGATGTCTGCTATTATACAAATTAAAAGGAGTTGGAAAATTGCAGAATTAAAATTATGTCCGGAATTTAGCAAATTCATGATGTCGCTTTTAAAAGTAGATAAAGCTCTAGCAGAACGGAACTAGTGGTCGTTTCAATTTCAGAATGTGTAAATACAAAGTTTGCGAGTTCTATTCTATTTGAGTTTCCGGAAACTTCTCGCGTTTTGTTTCCGTTTCTTTCTGTGATTTTAGTAAATATTTCGTAACAAAACGTATTTGGAAAAAGTTTGTGCACTTATATTTTCGTAATAGAATTTTATGTCCGAATGCTAAAACTTATGTTATAACAGAAAGTGGAAGAGAAAACCAGATGATTTTAAATTTAACCACATTTTAGAGGTTCACACTCTTTACTTTTTATGCCCCAACACGATATATTTTTATTAACACCAACAAACATATATTTTCTTGTATACTCTTTTAGTTATTACACTTCAAAGAAAATATCTCATCATTCCACACCCTTGCGTTTAATCTCCTTATTAAAATTAAGGTAGTAAAACCAGTGAACGTAAAACCGAACAAAAACTAAGACAGTGCGATGTAAAGATTAAAACGTAGTTAACTCCTTGTAGTGGCAACCCTGATTGAGCTCTAATGAAGCAGAAGAATGATGTATCAGCAACTGACGTGCACCTCTTAGAAATAACAGAAAATATGTAACTGACTGAACTGTCCTAACTTCCTTCATATATCAAGAAATCGATTTATTTTTTCCACTCGAACGAATATTTTTAATGGCCCGGAATAGTGCTCGCTTCGTTGAAATTTACAGAAAAAAATTCTGTATTCATGTCTGAATTTAGATCACTTTAGTCTTGTCCTTGCCAAAAACTGCGGTTTTATTGCCCGTTATTTTCTTTTCTTATTGAATTTTGAAATATATTTGTCTGTTGCAGTTTGGAGCGGGGGCCTCGATCTGCAAGGACCTTTCTTTGTGCAGGAACCTCCACATCGCTATGAATTTAGCAACACCTCAGGAGGGCGTTTAGTATGCACAGCACATGGAAGTCCTACTCCTGAGGTCGAATGGATTCTTGCTGATGGCTCTCCCGCACATCAGGTTTGTAGCTTTTCAAACACAAACATATAAAATCAAACGAAACTAACTTTTGCTGACAAACAAGAACAAACTGGGGAACAATGTTTGAAATATGTTACGTCGATACTGCGCCTCTAAATATGTTTAAAAGCTGAACTAGCTATTTGTTTCTTGTTGTAAGCATTCTCAAATATGTGAATAAATCTTCGTTATTTTAATCACAAAATAACCACTAATAAATATTTTTTACTAGTATGACATGTGTAAAATTTTTATAACTTAATTTCATACGTTTTCAAGTACACTTTTATTACATAACACATCTATAACAACATTTTAAGCATATTTTGATAGTTCATTTGAGTTAGTCAATGAATTTATAATTTTTATTAACAGTTTGCACTCAAAAATAACACTTATACTAGAAACTTCACAAAATAGGTTCATTAACTTTTTAGATTTAAACATAAAAATTAATTCAAATAATAAACTTGAACATTCTGTTTATAGAAAACCTACACAATAGTTATTTACAAACCAAATGCGGGAAAGCAATGTTCCTGCATGAGTGCTGTGTTGAAGCATGAGCGAGCGCTAGTGAGCGAATGCCTTCATATGCGCGAATGCGCGGATTAAGCTTTCTCGCATAAGGTTTGTACAATATTTTTTGTATCGAACAAAAATACATTAATAAAGTAAAATAATTAGTAATTTAGAATTTCAAGCGAATGCTTGTATTTTCAAGCCAATAGAGGTAGCTAAAAAACAAAGTAGGTTGATAGCAATTGTTTTATGCAGTTGTCGACTGACATTTCTTATTTTTAATTTTGAAGAAGGGCCGATGAATTTTTCTGAAATTCGAGAAGCTACAAATGTGGCAATTCAGAATTTATTGCCAGTTAAATCAAAGCACAGGTATGAACTAGTGCATTCCAAATTTGTTTAGTGGTGCAAATCAAAACATATTGTAAATTATACAGAAAATTGTTTGCTAGCTTATTTTCAAGCCTTTCCAAGTAAGAAGTCATAATGGTCACACTACTCAATGTTAAAATCGTGCTTAATAATCCAAAACAATATAAACATTTCGAAATTTGCGAAGCTTATAGCATTTTTAAAGAGGCAAACAGAAAATCAAATGATTATTAGATGATGAACAGATACGAAAATTTATTAATGAATCACCAGATTCTTCGTTCCTGTTAATGAAGGTATACATTTTGTTTTATTTATTTATTCACGCATTGACATAAATATTACATTTCAACTTAGGTTGTATTAATAATGAGCATTTCTGGGGCATGTCGCCGTGAGGAACTGTGTAAAATGTCTATTGATGACATCGAGTTTAAAACCGACGTAGTATTTGTGACCATACCTGTCACAAAAACCAACGTTATCAGACGATTTGCAGTTACTGATGTTTCTTGGATAGCCTTACTCCTAAAATACAAAAATTTAATACCAGTGACAAATAAACGTTTCTTTTTAACTTACCGTGATGGTAAATGTATTAATTCGCCAGTTGGTCTTAACACATTCGGCAAAATTCCATCAAAAATAGCTGAATATCTCAGGTTAGACAGTCCTGCTGAATATACAGGACATTGTTTCCGAAGAAGTTCAGCCACTTTGCTTTAGAACCATGGTGGCGATTAATTGTCAGTTAAAAGGCTTGGGGGATGGAAGTCTTCAGCTGTAGCTGAAGGTTACGCAGAGAGGACTCTCTTTATGTCAAAATAAGTTTGGCAGAAAAATTAATGCATCCAGCGGCAGATATAACTGATCTAACCTATGAGCAGCAGGATCATCTTTTCGGCAGCTGAAAAGAAGACAGCGGAAACTTCTGTGGATGTTACAAATCAAACAGATGATATAAAATGATATAAAATAGTGTAGTTCAAAAGCACTTACCTTATTTTCAATAAACTAATTTAAATTAGGAATAATTTCTTTACTTGTATCACGTTTTTGCTTTGATTGCAATCAATCAGAAATCGATGCAAATTATTTATCAAATAAATCGCCGCGTTTCCAGTAGATTGCACTACAAAATATGTAAACTTTATTATTAATGATTAGTCTTAAATTTGTAACATTTAATAAATGAAAATCGCGGAAATGGTACTTTATAAATTAAATTTTATTACTGTAAAAACGATTATATTGTAAAATGCCTGAGAGGTCCAGTGCTTTATGCTATTTTTCCTGGGTAAGTAGATCGGGAAATTGACGTTTCGCTTTGCCACTAGAGTGCGCGGAATGTCATTTCCTACGCTGTGAGTACAAAAACAGACATTACAACACCACACGATTCATTTTACAATTGAATGTGAAAGACATACAATTTTGTGCATATTACGCGAAGTAACAAAATGGTTCAAAATTGACCCTCCGCTCAAAACAAATTAATATAAAATTGCAGGAATTTATTTTCAATGTCTGTTTATGGCATACGGTGGCAGAAAGCATAGGAATAGCATTTCTAGCAGCACAAAGATGTAATAGCATCTGATAAAAAACGACAAAGAAACTCGAAATCTTGGTCATTTTTGACCCGGTTTTGGGAAGAAAGTTCGCGTATTAACGTAGCCCCGACAAGATTAGAGAACACCTATTCTAGCTACTGTTTAGGTACGATCAGCCTCTCAAGAATATTTGTTTCAAACGATATTGTCTATATGTAAGACATTTTTTGTAAGAACACCAAGAAATCAAACTACCCTGAAATTTGTAGAAATTTACAGAAAAATATAAATTCAAGCAGTTTCAAAATGTCTTACAGGTTATTATTATTCACCAATAATATTGATGTTTTTGACTCGCTTTGCTGTACTTGTTCACCATCTTTTGCTCAACCGCTTCAACAACTATTAACGTATCCATTAAGGCATATTAAACCTCTGGAAAAGTTTCCCGAAAATTAATAGAAACTTCGATGAATGGAACACACTTTTATTCAATAAGCGCATAAAAGAGAAGTCCTTTAAAAATTTGATAAAGCGTCGTGTTAATTGAATTTGACTCAATACAGGCTTTAAGTGCATAATAACATTACTGACTCTAACTAATAGACTGCAATTACCAGATGTAAGAACGGTATTGATCGATTATACATTTAACGCTAGTACTAATGAATGGGTAGTCAAAAGCGCCCTGCTAATAAAACCATCATTGTTTTGGGTTTCTAGTCATGTAACGTAAAAACCTGTTATTATTTGAGATTAGGCTACTACACACGTAAAAGTAGTTAATTCTGTTAATTAAGTTGCAAGGCAAGTAAAAAATAAAATTTTTCTACGAACATTATAGATACTGTTACATATTACTATAAGGTTAGAATATTCCTAACTTCCACTTTTGCCAAGACTTCGATGTCTATAAGAAGAAAAGTGTACTTATTAGTTTCATACTTGAGATTAAAGACTTCAAAAAGTAAATTTATTTACTTAAAAAGAGAGGTATGGCGATTGGGAAACGTATAAAACTATATCAAAAATTAATATTATTTATTATCAATAATAAATTAGACTATTAATTTACGAGGATCGTTGGAAATGTACGTGACCTAACAAAGAAAACGCAAGTTTTTTGGACACAAAACATTTTATTTTTCAATATAATCCTCCTGCTCGCTCAACGCATTTATTCCAGTGATGCTCCAAAGCAGCAATGCCGTCTTTGTAGGTCGATGAACCTAAGTCTTCAAAATAGCTATTTACAGCAGCGATTACCTCGGACATGGATGAAAATCTTTTACCGGCGAGCCATTTTTTCAGGTTTAGAAATAGATAAAAATTGCTGAGCCAAATCTGGCAAATAGGGAGAATAAGGCACTAAGTCGAATCCCAATTCATGAATTTCGGCCATAGCGATTGCAGACGTGTGTACAGGTGCGTTATCTTGATGGAAAGGCACTTTCTTTTTCGTCAGATGAGGCCGTTTCTGTTTGATTTTGTTGCTCAATCGCTGCAACAAATTGACATAATACTCGCTATTTATTGTTTTTCCCTTTTCCAAGTAGTCGACAACGATAGTTCCATGAGAATCCCAAAATATAGTTGCCAAACCTTTCCTGCTGACAAAACCGTTTTTGCCTTTTTCGGTGGCGGAGAACCTTTGTGTGTTTATTGTTTGGACTGGTCCTTGGTTTCGGGTGTTTAATCGTGGTCCCAGTTTTCATCGACGCTTAATAACGGCGCAAAAAATCCTTCAGATTGCGGCGAAAAAGTGCCAAACGGTCGCGAGAAAGAATCAAACGATTCAGTTTTTGTTCCGGTGTGAGCAAACGCGGCACCCAAAGCGCGGAGTATTTTTTCATTTCCAATTCTTCAGTTAAAGTTCTGTGCACACTGTCATTTGAGATGCCCACTATGTCTGCTATCTCGCGCATTGTTACTCGACGGTCATCCAATACGATACGGAGGACTTTTTCAATCATTTCGGGGTAGTAGCCTTTTATGAGCGTCCACTGCGGGGTTTGTTCTGTGTGCTCACACGGCCACGCATAAACTCGGCAACCCAGTTTTTAACCATTGAAAACGAAGGAGCAGACTTCAAAAATGTCGAATCAAACTCTGCTTTGATTTCGGTTGTTGTTAAGCCTTTCAAATGATTACTGCTCGCAACTCAGTTTTTTCCACTATTTACGAAATCACTCGAGACGGTTACTTTGGCGCACTGTCAAACACAAACTAATTGACAGATCGCTCTATACTCATCTATACTGTCATATTTAACCTAAGAAAGGACGGTTCTGAAAAATGGTAATGCAAATTCCGCCAAATTAGCGCCATCTCTGTGTTGGGCCACGTACATTTCAAACGATCCTTGTGCCCTAAAACCAGATTTTTCAAGATTTCTTCTTTTCTTTCTTCAAAGAGAAAGTGTGTATAAGGAATGTTAAAAATGCCATTTTTGGTGAAAGTCAGCTCATCAGTGAATCAAATTTTGAGCACTAAATTTGGGTTCTTGATTACGTTTTCGCATTATCTACTCGCAAACTTCAGTACGAAATAACGCTTCTTTCGGTAATAAATCTTGTACTTATCACTTACATAATAGGGATATAACAGTTGTTCTCTCAAATTCTCCAAACACCATAGTGAGATACGCTAATTTGCATAGATATGCGTCGTGTATTTAGCGAAGAATTTTGTGCCAAATAATTCAAGACATTTTCTTCCTCTCCTGCAGTCTTGTTCCGTCCTCTGCCTCTTCGATTTGAATTTATCCCATTTTCTCGCATGCGACAATCAACAGACACAAAAAGTTCTTCGGTTTTGTAAAACTCTTCCGGGATACCTTTCCGCATGTCGCCTTAGCGCTAATTCAGAACCTCCAAAGCATTCCACTAACACAAGATGCGACGATCAACAGACACAAAAAGTTCTTCGGTTTTGTAAAACTCTTCTGGGATGTCTTTCCGCATATCAGTTTAGCCATAATTCAGAATCTCCAAAGCTTTCGACTAACACAAGATGCATATCTGTAAATTCCGCATTAGTGTAATCTGGCATGTTGCGAGTTGCATGCGATACACGTGTGTAAGGTAAACATCAACGATCACGAAAACAGTGCAGCTTTTGACAAAACCACAAGGGCGCTTTTTACTTTCCCATACTTTTACTGAAGTAAGGAACGTTTTGATTTAATGCAAAGTTTCGAATTTAAGATTTTAACGGAAATACGCCCAAGGAACCCAAAAAAGGTTTTTAAAAAATGTCTCTCTGTGGGTGGGTGCGTGCATGGATAGGAGGGTGCGTTCGTTCCCGGAACCCCTTAACCAATTTTAATAAGATTTGGTGCGGGGAAGTCTTAGTTGCAGGTAGTTCTTTGTAAGGTCGTTAAGCAGAACCAGAGCCGGAGACACAACTTAGACCGGTTGTTTTGGTATAAATTTTTTGCTAAACACTTTTTTGTACATTTTCAACAAATTATTTCTCGAAAACTGCCCACAACATTTTTTTTAAACTTTCTAAACCGATAGATTTTGCAATGAACTACAAATTTGTTTTACTAATTTCCCAAAATTTTACTCTGACCCTCCAGAAATTTTTAAATTTTTTTAATTTGACCCGTTTTTTGGAAGTTACGCGATTTTAACATCGCCTATCAATTAGCTCTAATAAAAAAATATTGTTCATTCATTGCATAGTTTTGATAACTCTATAAATAAAGTTTCTATAACCATTTTCATGAGCGTGTTAACTATCTCAGCACCTTTTACGTAGTCGGAGCGCGCGCCGCCCGTAAGTAACCACCGCCTTGAGTCTGGATCGGGCGGTAGTACCGGCTGGAGATGACTAGACGTAAATTTCAATCACTTCTTGACGCGAGAATACTTAAAACGTAAAAAGTATGGGAAAGTACCAGCCACCTGTTTTGTTCATTTTTTCTGTAAGTCAAATTCTAAAAATGTCAACATTTTTGAATTTAGTCAGTACCTTTACGTATTTTTTTTCAAAAAACAATGGGACCATCATCATCATCATCATTTATCCACATATACCCGAAGATGTCGAGGTTTTTCACTCCGGGTAGGTTTTGCGCTTGTGTAGTAGGAGGTGGTGGGGCTTTTTGGCCTTTAAACCACTACGTTCCTGAAGCTTATGCCACCCTTCATGCACATTCATTCAAAGCCAGTCACACATGTGTTTATTTGTATGTTATGCGACAAAAACTTGTACAATAATGGGAGATCACTCGGAGCATACGTCCAGAAAGCTGCAGAAATTGCGCTGGCGCCGTTTCTGAAATATTAAGTGAAAATCCGTTTTCAAAATATATTTCAACACTTTTTGTCTCAGTACAATGAAACTGCAGACAATAGTTTATTAAAATTTTGCAAGGAAGGTAAAGAATCTTAATTTTGTACTAAGAATAACTTATTAATAAATTATTTATTTTGTGGACAAGACTGGAAGTATTATTTTATTAAATAATCTCTTAGAGTTTCGGTGAGTGATAATTTGTTCTTACTTTTATTCCTTTGACATTTTTGTTGCGTATTGAACATGTGTCACTATTTGCCTTCAGTGTTGTGTCTGTTTCCTTTATATTTGTGTATATGATAATCACAGTTTCAACATTTGTAAGTCTTTGCTTTACAATCTTTCTCATGATGCTTCTCTGCACACTTAGAACATACTTTATTATTTAAGCTTTCTCTTGGTTTTAATTATATTGTAAGCAGTTAAAGCGTCTTAGTAGGTTGTAATCCCTTCTTACCTTGTGCGATTCCCATAGGATATTAAGAAACTTATCAACAATTTTGTCAAAAGTAGGGGCCGCAGGATGCAATATCCACTTTTTGAGTGTTTAATTTGTCTTAAGCAGACTAACTTAAATTCATCTTTTTCTTCAACTGCATGATGATTTAAAGCTTTTCGTTTTTTTTTCTACAGTTTTTGCGCCTTATATTTTTAATTGATTTAATACATATTTTAACCTGTCTGAAATTGATTTTTTTATATTTTTTTCTTTAAGACCTCACGATCTTGTTTATTTTACGGTTTTATAATAACACCGGATTAATTTATTGCAGTGGCGTAACTACCATGGGGCAGAGGGGGCAACGGCCTCCGGACCTACGGCCTTAGGGGGCTCTGCCACAAGCCACGAGCTTTTATTTTTTTCTCTTACGAAGTTTTTTTAATAAAAATTTTTGATTTTCGACAGTCTTTATTTTTGTATTTAACAGAAAACATTTCAAATTACATGTAAGCAAGTATGTACTTATACAATGAAAAATACTGAAGTGATATTAAATTTAGTAATAACACAACACCCACACTTTTTGGTACCGACCCATACACATCAACGTCAGAAAATTTAAGATTTGCCCAACTTAATTAGACACGGCTTTAATATATTTATTTTCATTTACTAGACTGCAAATAATTTTTTTCCTATTAAAGAAATTGTTTTTATTATAAATTACTTTATTATTGAAGTTTTTTTGATGATGGGGCCAGGGCCCTTCAGGTATTTAGCCCCTGGGCCCAAAATTTGAAGTTACGTCACTGGTTTATGGGTGTAGCAGTAGTTATATTGTTGTCTATTGTTGTCTTAGATTTGACATCAGTATTGTTAGTGTGTAATTTTTTGTTGTGTGCTTTTGTCGCTGTGTGAACTTTGTCCAAGGCATGATTTATTTCCTTAATGTTGGCAGCTATATCCTCCTATTATTTTTTATATGAAACTTGGACTTTTAGATCCCTAAAATTAATAAATAGGTTTTTTAAAAAAAAGTGGCAATTATTGTATGCTAGTGGAATGCCACTATCGTGTAACATTAATAATAGTGATATTAGAGGAAGATGCCATAAACCAAATTTTAAGAGAAAAATACTACATATTCTAAGCCATTACCCGCCCATCTTCTATTCCAATTTATCCATTAAACGGAAACAAATATTATGATGATTCCTCATTGAATACGGCCTTTTTGAACGATTCAATAATAACCAGAATCCGTTTCTAAATGTATTTCTGCTACGCTTGAACAGTTGTCGCAGTGAAACTTTCAGGCATCCCCATGAAACTTTGCACATTGTGTTCGTCAAGAGTCCATCTGTTGGTTGTACGTCTCGAACACTTCGAAATTAAATTGAAAGTTGAGTATCTACACACAAAATAAACATTGAAATAGTTTGTAAATCTAAGCAAAAACGTAAATGTTAGCAATGCTCGACAAAACGATTAAACTGGGCATTTCACGGAAATGTGATTAACAAAGTTCAAAAAAGCTTTAAGGATTAGAATCTTGGGTGTGATTCGGGTATAAAATAGCTGTCGTTTGGATCGAGAAGAAATCTGAAAAACATTTTAAGACAGCGCTAATAAAGAAAGAAGAAAAAGTAGTTAAATAAGAAGTTTTAAGTTGGCCTGGTATTACCTAGTACGCTAAGCGAACTGTTTCATTTAAGATTATATCCAGGGAAAAATCGAACAGCTTTGTCCCCCGCACCGTAACGGTATTAAACATTGAGGTTAGATTTGTTTTTCAAATTTTTACTCATCATTAAAACAAACTTAAATGAAAATTAATCTATTAACATTCTTATTTATTTTGCACCTATTATTATTGTAACACTGACAGTTCTTTTCTGAAATATCATAACTGTTTCAGAACTACTGCATGTTGGTATGGAAAACATTTTGTTTTTGTCTATGTATGGTTCTTTTCCTTTATATAAAGTTAAAAAGGATACAGTTATTTCATGCTTATAGAAGACAACCAGTTTCTTTATGGTTCCTGGCAACAGAAAATTAAACAAAGAAAATGTATGCTTGATGTGTTTTATAAGTTCATATTCTTTAAGCGGTTTTTTTTTAAAAATAGGCGAAGCACTTCATCTCTGTTTTCCCATACTTATACAAAATAATTATTTTTTTATATCTAATCACAACAACTTACAAAGAACTGTTTTGAATTGTAGAGTATTTAATATAAGCCCACAGGCTGTATCACTGCTACCACGAGACATACACCAAGACGGGGGCTGCTATTTCCCCGCGGGTTCGGGCATAGTCTTCGTGGTACCATTTAGTAAAGTCACTTGTTGGACTTTTTGGAACAGCCAAAGCTGCCCCTTTAGTTGGGCTATTCGCAGTAGCCAGTACTGGTCAACTCGCACCGTCCAAATCGGTCGGTAGCGGTCTGATCATAGTGACCGGTACCTGATAATTGTCGGGTGTGCCTACAAACGCACAAGTCTTTTGGGTCGATACTTTGGCAGTGAGCGTGAGCAGGCAAAATAAAACCTCACTCCTAGGGTCCAAGTCTCTATGACGGTACCACGCCACTTCTTCCTGGAGCTCACTTTCACCTGCCTAACCACCCAGTTTATTGCCTGAACAAATTTACAGCCTTTAGGGTTACCCACATATAGTAAACCCCCCTAAATATTGCTGCATCTAAAAAGTAAGTTCTGAATCCTATCGTACTATTACTCATGAGCAATTGAGCTTAAACCGTTTATTAAAGAGATGGGCAAAAATTTAAAATTATAAACATTCATAGCACAGCGTCACAGATAAATTGGCGGAATGGGACACGTACCAAATTTTAGGCCTTTCGTAGTTATATAAGCTTACAAATCTATTTACATAGTGGCAGTACCAAATTTAATCCCGATCTATCAACACGTTTTTCTCTCTAATCACTTTCAAGATGCAAGCTGCAATGTCTTGCGAAACGTTAGTTTGTACAAACAGGTAACAGGCATAAGCCGATTAAGTGTTCTTGTCCTGGCAAACAAAATACATTAAGATCAAATCCTTGTCCGCCCCAAGGTTTAAATAATCTAAACACACGGCTCTGTTTAGGCAAGCAAAGCCTACGAACAATTATAGTTCAAAAATTAATAGAGCAAATGCTTGAAAAGGGAGCTACCAAACATTATGACTGCGAACCATGGGTGTTGACAAAAAGACAGGAAAAAAAGAACAGACGAACGAATTGAGATTTATATATAGCTGGTAAAACGCAATATTACCAAATGCAATATGATAAGTTAAGAAAAATGTTCAAAGTACCATCTTTGAGTAAAAAAATAAATAAACAAAGATTAAGGTGGTAAGGACTATATGGCGGATAGATGAAAGTAGACTACCACGACAGGTGCGGGAAACAAAAATGGAGCATAAGAAAAGGAGTAGGCCGAAGAAGTCTTGTAGTGGTCAAATAAAGAAATTATTTGGTGAAAAAGAATGAATGAAAAAATCAAAGCAAAAATCATGTTTCAAGATCGTAAGATGGAAGAAGTTCGTAGGCAGAAAAAACCTTAATACTGCGTAAGTGATACAAACGAGGAAGCAAAAGAATTCAACATACACACACAACAATTTAGTAAAATGAGAGTGTTTAAGAGTAGTATCTTGAAAATATTAAGAATTATACTAGCTGGCTCTCTGCGAGTGTTTTTTAATCAATACAATCTCTTAGTTCTTCTAAATTACTTCATAATTTTGACAGAGCTTCAAAAAATTCCAAAGAAATATTTATAAGAGACTTAGGTTGGACGATCGAGAGGGTCATTCAATTTAATTTTCAAACGATCCAATCTAACACTTCAGTGTTATGGGTTTCCGGTTCAATACCAACCATAGTAAGAGACTTTTTCTGTGATTGCGAGTTTCGGTTTGGCCGAAAGCAACATCAACTTGGATTTTTTAAATAGGTTATTATTTTTTATATATTTCTTTCTTTCTAAATATGATGATTACATAGAAATTGTTTCAGTGTAAAATATCAAAAAGTTGTAAATTCAGTTATTGCACGAATTTACGTCAAATTAGCTGGCTGCGATAAACAATTGCCAATTTTTACTATCACTGTTAATTTGAGTTTTTCATTATTTGCGTTACAAAGAAATGTATAGTAGTTATACAAAGTTGGTATGCTACTAATTTGTAATAAATGCAGAATTGCAGATATAAACCTGTTCAGTGGCCATCACAGTCTTCTGACCTGACACCTTTCGATTATTATTTATAGAATTATCTGAAAAAAAGTTATCTACAATTTACAAATGACCACTTGCGAATGCTAAAAATTAAAAAAGAATCCATGATGTTTGCACCAGTATTCCTGAAAAGTCCCTACGACATAGAAGTACCCACTAAAACGTCTAATGCGTCCAAAGCAATGCATAGCAGGAGGTGGATTACATTTTGAACAGTATACTATAAATTTCAATTGTAGCCATATAGGATGACGTCATACATGAAAGCCATAATGGCACTTTCTAATATAATCTGTAATTCTAATCAAACACCGTGGCGGCTAATGAACATTTACTACAGGAGAGCGACACTAATTTAAAACAAACAAATCTTACTAATCAACAATTATATAACTGAAATCCATACGCCTTTCTTTCTGATTTACAAAATAGTCAATCACTGAGTCATTAAAATCATCAAAAAAATAAAGCACTTCGCACTGTAAATCCAAGCCGCAGATTTATACTGTACTAGTGTTGAAGTTACGCACAAATTCTTCCTTATTTTAGATTGATCAATTGTATGTTAGAACAGTCAACCCTATATTTCTTATTTAAAGCTTCATCTCGTCAGTAAATTGCCGAAGATTGTTTTTTAAGTTCAAACTATTGTTTACACATGTTTTAACCCGTGATCAGATTGCGATCTTCCTTTTCAGCGGGAACGTTTGTTTATACCACAATATAAATATTGTGATAAAAACATAGACAAAACAGACAAAACTGCAGAATGAAACAAACCGGTGTTAAATAAATAATAAAATATAATAACTTCTTTTGATTCTGATCCTCGCTGATATAACACTAATCCCCTGATGTTTTTTTTAATGTTTTATCTCGATTATTTACATAGCCGCGCTCTCGTTTTCAAAACAAAGTTACCCGTTTGCCAGCCTACATCTCTTTATGAAAACATCATTCTGCTGTAGTATTATTACACATTTTTAAAAAGTTAAGAATGTTATATGTCATATAATTGTTTGCTTTGCGTATTCGGTAGGGAGGGCGTCGCCCACGTTGCTTACCTTACGAGCCGCCACGTACTGCAAACAGAAGTAGAAGTTTCCATGCTTTTTCATAACTCTTTGTGTATATAACGGTTACTTGCAGACACTATTTTTTTATTAATAGCTGTGTTTGTTTATTGATAATTTCATGTTATACAATTATTCATTTTTTTACAGGTTCCAGAATTAAGACTGTTGTATCCTAACGGAACTCTGGTTTTTCCGCCTTTTCCCAACGAACTATATCGTCACGATATTCACGCGGCCTTGTATAGATGTAGATTACGCAGTACACTTGGCAGTGTTCTTAGCAGAGACGTCCACGTAAAAGCAGGTATGCCGTAAATTTGTTATTTCTTTTCTATCAAAGCAAAAGCAGCAGCATTTGCTTATCATAGGGTGCCGACGAAAGAAACCGAAAAGTCATACGAAAAAGAAAAACTTCGTCGCATAAATATTCTTTAATGTAGCTCGCGACATGACATACGTGTGCTTGAAGAAGTATGGAGCAAAAGAGAATGCTGAATATTTCTTTACACAAACGTGAGTTGTAAAAGTTCGTTCCGCATCTTGAACTTTTTAGCGTACTACACGAAGTTGTAACTCATGCTGAGTATAAAATGAAGATTGCGTCAAAATTACCATGTAAAATGTTGCTCTTGCAAAGGGGCGTTGACCTTAACATGTTTGCTCGAATTTTAGCACCAAAATTCATGATTCGTAAAAGCAGAACGCTGTGCTAAAAATAATAGTAAAAATGTGCAGGGAAAACAATCCCAAGAATCTCATCTCTTTAGTGTTTAGGGTAAACGTAAAAGCTATCGTAAAATGATGGTGAAATGGTAATAACCGCGATAACGCTTGGTTTTAGGATGAAACTATATTCCACTTTCTATAAAATATAACAACAGGTAATAAATGTCGTATATTTACGGCTACGGTAATCTTCAAGTAAATTAGAACATATTACAAAAGAAAATACCATGGGTTGAAAATAGCAAAAGGCCAAAATCCTTTTAGGATAGAAGAGAACCGGGATATGCGAAATTGGACAAATTCCGGAACTTTATTAGAAAAATTCTTATCAACCTTCACATATTGCTGCTTTAACAAAACGATGCCCTAATCCTAAACGTTGAAATTCTAATATGCCGGTGCTTTTATTTGTCAAGAATAATTGATTAGAGGTTAGATATCTACTGAAGCTACTTTTATTCCCTTTTCTTTTCACGGCAAATTAACCATTTTACTCCCTTAGCCGCGGCCGATTCCTTTGTATGTCTACAGCTAACTCGGCGTGAATTCATTGGTCTTTTGACCACAGATCTCGAATTGTTTCTACATGCTATTCAGTGGAGTAAATTGAGTAGAGCTTCATCAACCGCAAGTAGATTTGAGAGGCAGGCTTTCTTGAAAACAATCGCAGTTTTATTTCACGATACAACCCCTATAAAGCGATAAGAAAAAACAAATCAAAAGTGGAATGAAATCGTTCCGATACCTTATCATACCGTACAAATCGAGTTTCTATTGCGACTAGAATTGAAATATCGGATCCAATATCCAACTCAAAATTTGAGCAATAAAAGTGTAAAATTTATATCGCATTCAAAACAGATGGCTCTCCAGAGAACACATCTGGGAAATGTAAAACTTAGAAAATAATTATTAGTTTTCCTTCCGTGTAGCTAATAGCTATTCCATTGCGAAGCATATTTCACCTGCTAAAAGATGCGTTGTATGTGGAAAACGTAGGCTTTTACTGAAATGAAATTTTACATTTTATCTAAGTAGCTAATATTTCTTCAAAATGGTTTTGAATTAATTTTATTTTACCGAATCTCAATAATGTAATAATGTTAGTTTGTCTTGCATGTCTCATCTTGATTGACGTAAGTAAAACACCTAATTTAACTGTAATTCTTCTAGAACGTCCAGTGAATTTTGCAGTCGAATTTGTGATTCAGACATAAACTTCAGTGTATTTAATAAACAGAAAGCATACTCTTGTTATGAATAACTGTTTCACGTTAAAATTTGTACAACATTAAGTAAACAAATCGGATCACCGCGGTGAGTGTCGACCGCTGTAAAACCAAATCAAGTTTGATTAAAACTACTAGAGATCATGACAGTAAAATAATTAAACAAAAAAATAGAGGCGCAAGTAAGCATCCAAAAACATTTTAAAGATATACATTAATGAAGTAAGAAACATTAACCTTAAATTTTATACTGTAATAACTTCAGCAGATTGAAGCTGTGGTGCTACAGAACCGTCACTTTTTTTAGAAATTTTAATAAAACAAATTATCCTTTTTATGAATTAAAAAAGCTGGAATTGTTATAACCTGCTTGACAACGTTAGGCAAATACACGCGAGACGCCTTCATCTACTAAAAGATCTGTGCACGGATTTACTCTCACTTGCGTTCTAATTGACCAATCAAAGACTATTAGGTTGGTAAGTGCATTATAACAGAACCGAGGAAAAGTTTGAAAAATCGAGACCCGAAGGGCCGAGATTTTTTAATTTCCGAGATTCTGTTAGACACTTAACAACCGTGTAGAGTATACCGTTTTTCGCACAATCGTATTTACGAAATAAAGGGGTCAAGGGAGTTTGTAAATAAATGAGCCATCTGTTGGTGAAAACTATTACTGAATACTTACAGCATTAGTGCTGTTATGAAATAGAACAACACTGTTTTTTCTTTGTTTCTATAGAGACTAGCCACAGTGTTGTATATTCAATTTACAGCTTGTGTTAACAATGACAGTAAATACATATAACAACACGATTGTGCGAAATAGTATACTACAGAGCCTTCGTTAATTACTGATACCCACGTGACCTTTGGTCTGCAGTGACTTAGGGAGTTTTAGATTTAGATGATGAAGTCAGTTCAGGATTGGTACTCGTGGTAACTAAAAATTCCCTGTAAAAGTGTCACTGTCAACACTCAAAGTGAGGTTATGTATGTAAAGAAGCAAGCCTTGATAAGCTAACGAACGGCTTGGGAATTTTTGGAAAAAAGGCTACCAACAATGTAAGTTGGGTTGCCTATATTTTGTGGTCACGTGTGTATCAGCAATTAATGAAGGCTCTGTACTTACTTATTTCCCTATTTTACAATGCATTTGGTTCTGTAATTGTGCAGCACCAAATGATTGTTTTAGTTTTTAGTTTGCTAACGACCGTTTTTAATTAGGTTTATCTAGAAATTTATATAAATGTTTCTGTAATTTGCCTCCATAAAAGTGTAATTTCGATTTAGTTAATTAAATCAACAAATAATAACAAGCGTATTTAATAATTAATTATTGAATGCTATTAACCGGGCCGGAACGGCGCTTCTAACCTAGAAAAATGGATATCGTGAAGATGTTTTGTGACTTTTCTAAACGTTTCTACGAACTAAAGTTCCCAATTAAAACTAAACAGGAAGGTTACCGGAGAGCTGTATGTAAGGAAATTTACTCGCGGGAATAAATACTTTTCAACTTTTTTTGTGACAAAATTTAAATTTTTACAAAATCAATAAGAAACAATGGTTTTGGATTTAATATATTTCTTTTCCCAAACATAGTATATCGCCGTTACAGGTTTTAAACAGACCATGCTCCTTTTGCAAAACATTTTTGCAGTTTTACTCATCTTACTTTAATACTTCCATTTGCAGAACCACTTCCTTTGCAACCCACAAACCGCCTGCAGTAATACCTGAATACAGCTTCTCTAGTTTCTAGACCGTTACGAAAACTAAACTGCGTTTTACCAATAAGTTCTAATTTTGGGTAGATTCTTTCTTGTATCACTCGCAGAAAGATCTTGAAAACGCGGCTCATCAAACTGATCGTACGGAGGTCGCTGCACTCTTTTCTAAAGAAAACAATTTTTTTAAATATTATTTTCAAATGCGCTATTTCATTTTTAAAATATGTTAGTCTACTATTAATAAAATCGCACATGATCTAGTAGCCTATAATTAATAACCATATCAAGTTTCCTGTGTAATTAGTAATGCTAATTCAGTTGGCCAACCTTTTATTTTTTTAATGTGTAAAATGATACATCAAGCCTGATAACTTTTTCACAAACTGTACAATTTTAATGTTAATCAATACTTTAACAGAACCCTTTTATTGGCTATAACTTCTACCTCTCGAAAACTCTTCATGTCTATTTCTAGTATTTAAAAATCTACAATTCACTGACCTGAAGATTTCTAGCTAACTAGATGTAAATTATAGTTGCAAACATGTAACCAATACTATATTAACATTAAAAAGTAATTTTGAAAATATTTTTGCACTATTGTAACATTATAGTTCGTTTTTTATGACTTGAGAGGTTTTTATATGTGTATATAAAATTCTAGTCTTACTAAACTTGCTAACAATTTCACTGTAGATGCTAAAGTCATAAAAAGATACTGTTCTGACCAACCGTCCTGTCAAAATTAAGTTTATTACGTCTCATGGTAGCTAAAATTGTTCAGCTGGGTAAAATGACCTTATATAGCTTCGCTTTTATTAAATAAATTTTGTGTTTCATTTATAATTAAACACACGCTTCGCCTTAGTTTATGGTACTTAAATGCATGTTTTATAAAGTACTTACAATATACAGGGTGATTTAAAATAAGTTTTTCCACAGTTAATTTTAAATTATTTTATGGGTAAATAAATGACAGGTAGGTTTTGTTACTATTAGTCTTTCAATCATCAACATTTTAAGAGTAACATAAACATTTTAAAATATCAATCTGAATAACGAAGTTATGCGCTAGAATCGAAAATTTACTTCAACCAGATTTACGTTCCACTCAGAAATCTGAAGGGGTGGAACTGTTTGTTCGGCAAGATTCAACAAACTTAGATAGAAGATTATTTAGTAACAAGTAGTGTAAGGCGATAAAGCTATATATTCATCAAGAAGTGAACTTTTTAAACAATGAGACAACTCTCAAATGTTTGTTAAAGTAGCTTCATCCTATTACTTTTTCCATACTTCAAGATTCCAGCAGGAGTGTTAAAACCTGATATGAGCTCCGACGGCAACTAGCTGCCACGATAAGTTTCAGAGGTCTTTCAGAGAAAATAGCTTAGGAGACATTCCCTTACACCCCATAAACTAACAGCTACAAATTTTATAGCCGCGTGACGTTACACTTTACAGCACAAATAACAAATTCCGGCCCTAAATTAAACTTTAATCTAATATAAACAGGCTTCCATATTTTCTTCTCATAATTGAAGCGAGAATTTCAATACATTAAGATTAATGGGGAACAATTTAGCAAAGACAAAAGAATATCTAATGCGGGTAATTCTAACCTGGAATGTTAGATGTAAAATAATTGTATTACAAAACAACTTTCTTATTCACCGTCTCACTGTTATTACTTTCTTTGCTTGAAAGCTAAAATCAACACTGTTTTGCATAATTTAGCCCTGTATATGTTCACTGATAAAAATATCTCTCAGCGTAAATTTGGACGTTCGTTATGAGAGAACCACAGCTGATGAACAATTTAAGATAAGCAGATCAAAATTTATTTCCACGAATGTAAATTGAATAATTAAAAAGTCTCTCTTTTGAACGAAAATTCTTGTCGTTGCTGAAAATGCTCTCATTTTTTACTACTTTTTTTTCTAATTTTTATTCCTTTCCCTTAAATTACATAAAATGCTTAAACCTATTTAAAAATCCTACTTATTAATGTTTCTGTTTCTTCCAAAGCAGAGAAAAAAAATTTCTTGAAGGAACACGGAAATTAATTACTTACATTGTTTTATTAATATTATAATGAATTAATAAACAATTATAATATAATAAAATTTAAAAGTAGACATAATTTATTAGATAATAAATATTAAAAATATAAAAACATATTCTAACCACTAGCTGAACTCCTGGACTACGCCCCACCCATCTTCAGCTAGCGCAGTTTGGTGGTAATAACAAATGATGATAGAGCGGGTAAAGATCTGACTTCTAGTAGTAGGGGCCCGTTAGCGTCGTCGCGTAAAATTTGTTGAGACGAGTATAAACATCAACTCAGTATTTATGCTGTGCATCAACTACCTAAAGAGTAAGGCGTTGTGTCGCTAGATGTCGCTAGTGTAGCTCCTTTAATCTAATCATAATTGAAGCGAGAATTTCAATACATTAAGATTAATGGGGAACAATTTAGCAAAGACAAAAGAATATCTAATGCGGGTAATTCTAACCTGGAATGTTAGATGTAAAATAATTGTATTACAAAACAACTTTCTTATTCACCGTCTCACTGTTATTACTTTCTTTGCTTGAAAGCTAAAATCAACACTGTTTTGCATAATTTAGCCCTGTATATGTTCACTGATAAAAATATCTCTCAGCGTAAATTTGGACGTTCGTTATGAGAGAACCACAGCTGATGAACAATTTAAGATAAGCAGATCAAAATTTATTTCCACGAATGTAAATTGAATAATTAAAAAGTCTCTCTTTTGAACGAAAATTCTTGTCGTTGCTGAAAATGCTCTCATTTTTTACTACTTTTTTTTCTAATTTTTATTCCTTTCCCTTAAATTACATAAAATGCTTAAACCTATTTAAAAATCCTACTTATTAATGTTTCTGTTTCTTCCAAAGCAGAGAAAAAAAATTTCTTGAAGGAACACGGAAATTAATTACTTACATTGTTTTATTAATATTATAATGAATTAATAAACAATTATAATATAATAAAATTTAAAAGTAGACATAATTTATTAGATAATAAATATTAAAAATATAAAAACATATTCTAACCACTAGCTGAACTCCTGGACTACGCCCCACCCATCTTCAGCTAGCGCAGTTTGGTGGTAATAACAAATGATGATAGAGCGGGTAAAGATCTGACTTCTAGTAGTAGGGGCCCGTTAGCGTCGTCGCGTAAAATTTGTTGAGACGAGTATAAACATCAACTCAGTATTTATGCTGTGCATCAACTACCTAAAGAGTAAGGCGTTGTGTCGCTAGATGTCGCTAGTGTAGCTCCTTTAATCTAATCATAATTGAAGCGAGAATTTCAATACATTAAGATTAATGGGGAACAATTTAGCAAAGACAAAAGAATATCTAATGCGGGTAATTCTAACCTGGAATGTTAGATGTAAAATAATTGTATTACAAAACAACTTTCTTATTCACCGTCTCACTGTTATTACTTTCTTTGCTTGAAAGCTAAAATCAACACTGTTTTGCATAATTTAGCCCTGTATATGTTCACTGATAAAAATATCTCTCAGCGTAAATTTGGACGTTCGTTATGAGAGAACCACAGCTGATGAACAATTTAAGATAAGCAGATCAAAATTTATTTCCACGAATGTAAATTGAATAATTAAAAAGTCTCTCTTTTGAACGAAAATTCTTGTCCTTGCTGAAAATGCTCTCATTTTTACTACCTTATTTTCTAATTTTTATTCCTTTCCCTTAAATTACATAAAATGCTTATACCTATTTAAAAATCCTACTTATTAAAGTTTCTGTTTCTTCCCAAGCAGAGAAAAAAAAATTTCTTGAAGGAACACGGAAATTAATTACTTACATTGTTTTATTAATATTATAATGAATTAATAAACAATTATAACATTCAAAAGTAGACATAATTTATTAGATAATAAACATTAAAAATATAAAAAAATATTCTAACCACTAGCTGAACTCCTGGACTATGCCCCACGCATCTTCAGCTCGAGCAGTTTGGTTTGGTAATAACAAATGATGATAGAGCGATTAAAGATCTGACTTCTAGTAGTAGGGGCCCGTTAGCGTCGTCGCGTGAAATTTTTTTCGGCAAAATGTTGAGACGAGTATAAACATCAACTCAGTATTTATGCTGTGCATCAACTACCTAAAGAGTACGGCGTTGTGTCGCTAGATGTCGCTAGTGCAGCTCCTTTAATCTAACATTAAATTAGAACTGTTGGCATCAATACCTGCCTACTTTTATATCCCTCCAATTTTCTTAATAAAGGGCACATCTACGCAATTATGAATTACAGCTTTGATTTAAGACCTTTCCGAGCTTGATTTAACTATTCAAAGAGCAAGCGGCCAGAATTGAGTCAATATAAACAAAAACTTTGTTATTGCTTTGATATAAAATTTTTGTTTTGTGTTTAAAAACAAAGGTACCGTGCTTACAGTTTACAGTTGACTACTCGACACATATCGAAACACATCAAACAAAACATTTTTATGCTGTTTCCAACTTTTTAAATAAAAACAGTGAGAAGTTCTCGCAAGTCACATTACCGCCTCGCCTTTCAACTGAGTGTGCGGGTGAATACGCTGCCAAACTGTTTTACGCGTGATGCCGAATGATAATTATAGATGATGGTAATAAAGTTATAAAATAAAGTCAAATAAAAACAGATATAAATACATGTATATCATACTGCAAATTTTTAAGCAAGATTATACTAATATAAGTAATTGTTGTTGCTAAAAAATTGCCATAATTTATTTGTTTTGGCCGGACTTGCTAGAATGATTCTGATAATTTTTCTTCTGCAAATAAACTAAATTTTTTAGAACTTTCCATGCATCAAAAGAAAACATATAATAAATTTGGTTGGCCAAATGGGTGTTGTGGTATCTCTCAGCTGTGATAAAAATAAGAACTACAATCTTCTTAAGCCAGATACTGTAATATTAAAAAGGTTTCTAGAAATGAAAGGAAGCAGCATATCACAGAGTAGTAATCACGAACGAACGCTAAAAAAGTAGTATGTAAGGAAGGGGCAGGGAGAAGGAAAGATGTCAGTCAATCAACAGAAAAGTATGCTGAAAGAAATAAGAGAAATTTAGCGACGCAAAAACGCCCCACAAACGATGATGGGAGTGAAGGGTAATATTGGAAAAGGAAGCAATTGAAGAGGTACAATTTTTACAACTAGACAGGTGACTTCTTAATTTCAAACAATTTTACTTTATTTGCAGTTGATTTTAGCTATATGCAGGTTACATTTATGAATTTAAAATAATTGCAGATAGCTTCAAAGTAGTTTCAGATTGTTTATATAATTTATACGATATTTTTAAACCGTTTTAATCCGAGAATTTCAATAACTTCAAGAAGTAAATTAGAGAATTTTAATTGTTTTTCTTTGTTGCCGAATTGTCAAATAATAATTATAAATTCTCAAATTAGAAAATTTTCTTATCCTTATGATACGGTAAGTGTAAAAAGTTAGGAAAAACATCGATAAAATTTCCGGTAAATTAGAATTGCAAAATCGCTCGGACATGTCAAGGGATTTAGAATTTAAAGAAGTTATGACGTTATTGGCATTTTTTTTTCAATATAAACCCATAATTTTTATTGTGTAATTTGAATAAGTTCTCGTTCTAGAAGTTCTTGTAAGGAATATGAGAATACAGATGGAACTGCGTCATTTCTGAGACGTGGAACACCGGTTCCATGACGTAAATTGGATGAAAAATAATTGCTGAAAATAACCGTACAGTAGTGACTAGGTTTTAAATGTTGTCTGTTTACAGCTTCTATACACTTCTTAAAACGTCCTTCCTTTGACAAGGAAAATAAAGAGATTTTAATTAATGCCAACAGCAGTAATAGTAGTATTACATATTAAAAAAAAATATGCTATCATTGTGTAAAAATCACATAATTATCTCAATTTTAGACACTTACTGAAAAAAACTGCAAACCCTCTCCCGTTTGCCGGCGATTTTTACAACCCACCGCACAACAGACTTGCGGCAACTCCTCAAAAATTAAGTTTAGTGATTTATATTAACGTGGTAGAACCATCGTTCAGCATCACAGGATGTTATACAGAGCCTTCGTTAAATACTGATACCCACGTGACCTTTGGTCCGCAGTGACTTAGGGAGTCTTAGATTTAGATGTTGAAGTCAGTTCAGGATTGGTACTCGTGGTAACTAAAAACTCCCTGTAAGTGTAACTGTCAACACTCAAAGTGAGGTTATGTATGTAAACAAGCAAGCCTTGATAAGTTAACAAACGGCTTGGGAATTTTTGGATAAAAGGCTTACCAACAGTGTAAGTTGTAAGTATTTTGTGGTCACATGGGTATCAGTAATTAATGAAGGCTCTGTACTTATACGTATACTATGTCAGCTCTTCAGCGCTTTCTTTACAGTCAGTTGATGCTGAGAATAAAATAAAACGCATACTTTTTTAGGTATTTTTCTTATCCCAGAAATGTCAGATGCATTTTGAGGCGATTTGTTGACGTTTTCCATTATTTCCCAATGCTTTTCTAGTGCCAACCTTTGTGTGATTAATTGTGCTGCATTGAATTATAGTTAATGCATTTTATATTTATGACTGTCGCTTAATTGCTAAACACAGTGAAGTCTTAGAAAACTTTAAGAGTCGTATATTGAGTTTTTTCTCAGAATACCACTAGACGACAATTCCAGAAAAATTCCTAATAAGGTCGCAAAATTAGAAAAGAACTGACAATGCGGAAAATGGTTAGGTACCAATTTCGTACGTGCCACTTGCGTACAAGACAAAATTCGTGCCATTTGGGCAGGGCCGGATTAGCCATTAAGCAAAGTAAGCAGCTGCTTACAACGGTAAATTTGAAGGAGCGGCAAAAACAAGAAAATTAAAATAAAAGTCAAGTCATAGTTTTAGCGCCCAGCTCAGCAAACATAGCGCCTGCAAAAATGTCGCCGGTTTAAAATGTAGCCGCCTGTAATAGCAGCCATCAATAATTTCGCCGCAAAAAAAAGTCGGTCAAAAATAGCGCCGTCAATAATGTCGTCAGTACAAATACCGCCCGTGAAACATTTCGCCGGAATAACTGACGCCGTCAAACAGTCGCCGACCAAAATAGCGCCGATGAAAAATGTCGTCAGCCAGGTAGTACCTCAAAGTAAACGGCAAAAAAAACGCCGCACAAATACTTTGCATTTTGATGAAAGTTTGATTTAAATTTTACACAAATTAAATCAAACTTCCATCAAAATGCAAAGTATTTGTACCGCGGTGTTTCTTAGGGCGTGAATTTTGAGGCACTATTTTTGACACATTTGACCAGCGCTAGTTTGCCGGTGACATTGTTGACCGCTGCTATTTTTGCTGGCGACATTTTTGACGGCGCTGTTTTTCCGGCGATATTTTTGACCAGCGCTATATCTGAAAGCGATATTTTTGAGGCGCTATTGTTAGCGTATACCCTCCCGACCCCATAACCAGTAACACGTGCAACACTCGATACTAAATTTTGCAGAAGAAAGATCTTGCGGCAAATTTTTAAATTTAAAAACTAAACTGAACAAATTCATGTAAAATTTTGTTGAATTTTTTTCCAATTCGGGTATACAAAAAACACAAAAATATTGCTGCCGCGCAGCCTGCGATGCAGCTTTGTTGGGAGTAAATTAATTCTATACTAAATAATTATTTTACATAATTTTGATTTGAACTAAATCGGAGTTTATTTTATATTAATAATAAATATGAAACTGCTGCGTGATTTTCTTAACGTTAACGCATGTTCTATGTTATTGCTTATGTATAATACTTGATACCAAATTTTTAATTGTGGCAGTTGACAGCGGTACTGTTAAATGTGGTATTGTGTTTAGTTATCAGCAAATATTATGTTTATAGTGAGTTTATATACATATACAACAACAAAACGAGCTCTGAGATGTGCGTTAGGAAAAAAAAAGGTCACATGTCCAACAATCGTTTTGAACACCTGATAAAATAAACGCAAAACAACAGTTCCATATCATGTATTTCAAGTTCACGCTAATTTGTGTAATATATGAAACCCATAAATAAATATTTTATATATTTCCGAAAATAAAAATGACAATTAATAAGTAAATATATTTTTTTTAAGCAACCTTCTCGTAGACGCCTATACATCTCTCTTGGGACCCCTAAGAGACCCGTGGATCTCACTTTAAGAACAGCTAAGCTACAAAAACCTTAAGAGCTTTGAACTTTTGTAAAATATTCTTTTTTATAAAAAATAGTTTAGTTTTGAAACAGCATTTTATCGCAAGATTTAACCCTCCTAGCAATGCCATACGATGCCATATTTTATACCGATTCCTGAACCCATCTTTGATTAAAAAAGCGTTTACACTTTGTCAATTAAATACGCCCTGGGTATGTCATCTAACATTTATAATGCACGGCTGTAAAATAAATATTTAACATTAATGAAAATTAATAATTTACCTACAAATTGTAAAAAAATCCAATATTGACTAGTTCAGGAAAATAAAAGCGGCGTGTCTGCGTGTCTGAAAATTATACAGCCTTGCAAATTGCACGAACTAATCACAGACACAAGTTTTTTATTTTACAACCGACTGCGATTCAGTTTTTGTTATCGCGCTGTTCAATCATAAATAAGGCATTGAAATATAGTAAACACAACTAAAAACTAATTAATTATATTTAACAATTATTACTAGCAGAACGCATGGGCTAACCTCGTCGATTAATTTTATTTGAATGTTTCTTCCGCTGCGTCTGCGCCAAAACTGAGAGCCGTTGCCGAAAAAAATCCACGGAAAGAACCGAAGAAAACCGGAAAACGATTCGAAGTAGAAATCAAAAGTAAAGTCGGAAAGAATAGTCTCGTTTGAGACATAAAAATCTCCGTAAAATCTTCAGAAAAACATACTCCGAAAAGGATGCAATCAAAGACCCAGAAGAATTCCTGCCTAAACAGAGATTATCCAAATGTTTTTGTAGGTAATAAATACGCAAGAAAAAATCACGTTAGACATTTGCATTTAATTTCAAAACGAAATTCGCCCTTATTCATAAAAGTCGACACGCATAGGAAAAACACGTATCTTTTTAAGAGAAAGCTCTTTCCTAGTTATGCCAGGTATTTATGATCAATAACATCTTTCGTAATAATTTAAGCATAGTTGCTGGTAATTACTATGAACTGTATGAAACCATACGACTCAACAATAAAGAATGTAGCGTTTATGTATTAATAGTGTAAACTAAATGCCATCTGTAAGAACGACTCCACCAAAGCTGTTTGCAGGGCCAGATTATCTGGCCGCGGCTCTGCTGGCATGCCTCAAGTGGTTTGCGTCATGAAAGCTATCAGCAGTTTATGTTACAGTGATACCAATAAATGTTGTTTTATGAACGTGTCTGACAGAATTATTTTTTTTTAAACTTGCCACACCCGGCTTCATCTTTAGCAACAAAAAATGTGTTTCCAAAACCCGCCGGATAAACACAATTTATTGCCAAAACACGGCCGATAAACTGTGTCGTGCTGTAAAGGCCCGTCGTCTTGTTATAGTGAGATAGATTACTGAAATTAATTTCCAAATACCAGTACTTATAATTTATGTTTGTTGTAAATAATTTTTAAAACTAGGTACAGGAGCGGATAAAACTATTATTGTTACTGAATTCAATAATTGTAAAACATAAAACGTATTTACTGACTTTTAGTTCGTATTGAAACAAACGTCTTTGTAAACAATGAACCTCATTTTTTTTGTTCGCTTTAAGATCTTTTAAAAAATTTATTACACGCTGTTACTTTGAGTCTCATTCACATACAAAGCACCTGCTTGTAATATTGTGCATCAGGTGTGAAAGAAACGTTTGTATTATATCATGGTTGGTTGTATAGGGAGTATCAGTAGCTCGGTTACGGTTAATATCGGACTTATAAAGTTCTAAACGCGATCTTGTGGAGGTTGAATAGCCCAGCGCACTCAGCTTTCAAAGAAAAGCCGCGATCCCAGGTTGCCACTTTCCTCGCATGAAGTATTCAGCACTTTACCCAGACATCTGTAGCCGCTTGCTTCAGCTTCACCTGCTGCTTTACAAAATTCGTCAAGCTTTGTGAACTTACAAGCGAGCTTTTTGTTTCACAGTGCGTTCGATTGGTCGCTTATTGGAACCACAAAAGCTTCATTTATTATTAATTCGAAGGCTTGCGAATTATTTTGCCTTTTCGAACTTTTTGCCTCTTCAATTACGCCTGGCGGATACATAGAATGCTTTAAAATTTATGGTTGAGTTGTATTTTCAAAAACGGTAATACTGTGGAAATTCAGTTTTGTTAAAGCCTCGGCTCAAGAGGTTTTACATGTGGATGAAAATGGGATAATTCAAATCATTTCCAAATTACTTTGTTTGGTGCAGTAAGAACTAAAAAACAATGTTGTAAAATTTTTGCAATCTTATTTTATGTTTGTCTTTCATGTCGTTTGCAGTCATTTAGAATGTTTAATAATCATCCTAATGCTAATTATTTTCACTTGTCAATTTCTATAGAGCCTTCATTAATTACTGATACCCACGTGGTCACCAAATACAAGCAACCCAACTTACACTGTTGGTAAGCCTTTTATCCAAAAATTCCCAATCCGTTTGTTAACTTATCAAGGCTTGCTTCTTTACATACACAACCTCACTTTGAGTGTTGACAGTGACACTTACAGGGAATTTTTAGTTACCACGAGTACCAATCGTAAACTGACTTCAACATCTAAATCTAAAACTCCTAAGTCACTGCGGACCGAAGGTCACGTGGGTATAGTAATTAACAAAGGCTCTGTACTATTTCATCCCGAAACCGTCGGTCGTATACACCGACCGACGTTTTGTACAAAGCTGTTGATTTATTTCAGGACCGACGTCTCCTTGTAGTTTTCTTTACAGTAAAAATGTCTCTACAGAAAATTCTATACGTTGCTTGCTATTTTATGTTCTTTTCCTGTATAACTTCGATACGGATTACGTGGTATAAAACACTTCTTTTATGCAAAACTTTAACAGTGACATGACTATACTATAGTAACCTAAAAAGATATTTGTAAAACCGTACAGAGAAACGAATCTGCTTACAAATTATTTCTTTTTAGATCATTATAATATTAGTTTAATATAGTTTTTCATTATTATTATTTTTTATTTATTATTAAATTGACTACATACACATATAGTGTTATTAATTTAAAAGTGGCTCTAGGCAACCACTTTCTTTCACATTTACTAAGATTTGGATACGATTTTCCTAATTTTTTGTCTATTTTCTTATAATTCTAATAATGAAGTAGGAGCATTAAACATTGGTTTTTTGAAAACCCAATAAATAGAAAACTAATGGGGTGAGATTGGGCCACTTATGTGACTAGTCTACTGCTTCTCTCTATTGATCTAAAAGATTCACTGTAGTATAGACGCATTTTTAGTGAAAAGTGTGGTATGGTGGGGCTCCATCTTGTTGAAAATAAAACGTAATTCTTTGGCCAAATGGAAGTTCGTCTAAATAATTTTCAAAATGTTCTTGCTATAATTGCAAATACACAAAACTTGTTAAATTCTGTTTAATGCAAACAGGACTAATTATGCAGAGTCTATCTGTGTCCTAGATCGCCCACCTTTCTACTGCCGATTGAAGGTGAAAGTCGAACAAATACCGATAGCCTTTTTTATTTACCATGCAATTGCAATAAAAAGTTGCTTCGTCACTAAACAGATTATATTTTTTTCAAACCAATTGCAGAATTTTTCCGCCTATCATAATTATCACCGTGCACATTCTTATAAGCTTTTTATTTTATAAGTATAGTATTTTTTAAATACTCTTCAATCAGTAGTTTGAGAGCATTCCCCTTTTTAACAGATTTTTGTCGTAGACTTCTGGGGGTTGTTCACGGTTTTTATTAAAACATTTAATTAAATGTTTTCATTAGCGGTCCTCTGGCGAGTGTATCAAATAACACTCCCTGTCTCTTTCAATTAACTTAAAGTTTTAGGCAAACATTATTTATCTGGATGTCTGTTATGACACTCAATACACGCGTTTCTTGAATTCAATCCAATCCACCAACATGTAATACTTGTGATTCAATCTGTTGTTGATGTGTAAAAAGAAAAAATACTGTCTACAAATGTTACGCCTAATTCCTAAAGCGCCACAATAGCGCCACGTAATGATACGCCTAAGAAATTAACTCAATAATGTTAGTAATGGCACCTAGAAAGAGCGTTTTGTTTTGATCAAAGTGAAACCAGCGCGGTGTCCTTTACCTTTATCAGTCCTCAGCTTCTCAATGTTACACCTAATTCCCGAAGAACAATAGCGCCACGATATGATACGCTTAAAAAATATAGTGATAGAAGGAAGGTTCTACGTTTGAGCCGCTCTGATTTTATGAAAGTGGCCCTCGTATGGCTAAATTTTTAATAATATGTTTTTTTCAAATTTTAACTTCTAGGTTTGTAATAATTTATCACTTCAACGTCGTTTATTTTAACCCTATACGTATTTCGACATGTTTATAGGTTATTATCAAAAGTAAAATTCAAAGATTAGTTGGTGCTGCAATAGAAACAATGAAACTTGATGACTTGATCTTGGTTATCTATATCTGCAGATGATTGGATTTCTCATTCCAAAACTTGCAATAGCGATGCATTTAAAAGATCAATTTGCTCTTTCATTAAAGGTACAGCTTTTAATTAGATACTGGAGACATTTGCAATTCACACACAGTTAAAAACTGTACCTTTAATGAACATTAAAAAATTTCTTAAGGTCACCGTTATTGGAAATTTTGGAATAAGAAAACAAGTTATATGCAGATATAGATAACCACGATCGAGTCATCAAGTTCTGTTGTTCGTATAGCATCACCAACTAATAATTTTTAATCTTATTTTTGATAATTACATAAATTTGTGAAAATAAGCGATTAGCATAAATATCTGTTGAAGTGATTAATTATTATTTTATTTATATTAATAACGAACTTCAACGCAATAAAACTGGAACTTGTTATTGTTGTAATAATTTTACAGAATTCTTATTCAATAATGCTTTAAAACGACATCGAGATACCAGCTATCTAGATTATTTTTCAGAATCAAGAAGATTGATACCTTCCCTTAGGGAACACACTTCTTTATTAAAATTTATGTTCAGCCTCTAAAAGTCTAGAATTCGTTATTTTTCCAATGAAATTGCAGCCCTCTTTTATGTTTTGATTGGATATAAGTATCAATAAAATTTGGTCTCAAATGCTCAAGCAGGAATTACAGTATCCTTCCTTAAACACTTGTGCTAATTAAGAGTGTAAGGTCTCCTCAATTTATATTAATATGTAAAACATTAAATTCCAAATTGACACAAATAGGCGTTAAACACATCGTTACTCATACAACATATTTCTCAATCCCCTGAAACTACATGCTTAAGATTAAATTATTAAAACTAAATTATTGTACAACTTAACTTGAACTAAGTGATCATTAATAACAATTAAAGTTTTTGTTTGATGAAAAGAAACTATTGTTATAATTGCTGTAAGAAATCAAATAAATATTATATTTAGCGAAGCCAAGTCTGTAAAGAAATGAAAATTACCAAAGTTGTTAAATTAACAGCTTAATAGACTGCTCACTACACCAGAACAATATAAACATTAAAACAACACAAAAATTATTTATCCTCGAGAAGCGCACCTTTACAATATTAAATATGGCCGCCGAAGGCTGTAGCGTTACATTTCCACCTTTCTAACTAAGAGTCCATTCCGTGAAACGTTGGCAAGTTGCAGGACGAATTATGTAAATATATACCTAACAGCGCTTGTTGTTCCTAAATTTTTGACTTCGTCAGCTCATTTCAAGTAGAAGTGGATTATTTCAACCTGAAAATAGCATAATGATGGTTTTACCTTATACCTTCTCCTAGGCAAGTTAAGGTTGTTGTGTATGTTTTATGTTAGCTATTAAGTTATTGTCGACGTAACATAAATGTTACGAGTAAAGTTAACAAGACTTTTTGTGCGGAAAGCAAAACATTGTAACAGAAAGCAAAATTTAACGAACAAGCAGTGCTAATATTAAACATAACTTTGTACGTTTCTAACTACCATATTGTACATTAATGCTATAATTTTTAAAAGTATCTATTTTATGACAAACGTAAATTTAAACACTACAAAAATATATTCTTCTCGTTCCTCTTCATATGGTATGAAAACAGTATATGGGTTTTGACCTGTTCCCACGTTTATCCAGCAGTTTCTTAAGTCTATTGTTCGTTGATGGGGTTGCACACAATCTTGACATCTCTTTCCAGATTTTCTGTCTTCAACTCGGTCTTTTAGCTCTTTATTGTTATTCTGTTATTCTTCACACGGTCCTTTTGCTTTGCATCCTTCTGAGGTACCCTAACCATCTTATCTTTTACGGTTTAAAAAATTTCACTATGTATTTTTCATTGCTTAGGACTATTCATTCTTGTTCTCCATGTACTACCTTTTTTTTCATTGGACCAAAAATGTTTTTGAAGTGAAACTTCTTTAGGCCGGCAGGAGAAAACTTGTAAACCAATAGAACGGAAATGCGAGACGGAAACTAATCCCGCGCTTGCATTGCTTTCCTTCCACAGACCGCCACCGCAGCCCAGTATCTGCTCGCCTTCGATGAAAGTAGGTCAGGTTGGCGCGTTCGCGTTATCAGAAATACTTGTTTGGTAATACAATTTAACATTAAAATATACGGCGTATCAATTTATCTATCAATTAAAACGAAGACCCTCTCTATACAGTCTAATGTGGCGGAACAAATATACGTTACAATAATATTACACGTAACCGTAAGTTTTTGTATTACTGGCCTCTCAAGATTGAAAGCAACAATTCTTAGCTTGTTATTCTAGCGGTTGTGGTGACGCATTGTTGGGATGTTAATAAATTTGTTATTATTACGCGAGCTCGTATTTGTTGGTAAAAGATATTTTGTTATGGCTTTCTTTAGCTACATATTTTTAATTATTAATTTTTAGCACTTGTTGTGTCTGCATTATTTGAGTGTGCAATTTAATTATTTAATACTGTTAAATTCGATTGTTATGTAAACTGATATCTTAGGGAAGTTTTAATTTTGAAGCAATATTGTTAAATATATAACCACATTTTTGTAAGGGCGTATTGGATTTCACACGTTTTCTCGGCTTGTTAATTTACGAATTCTGCTGACCAATTACAGAAATATTCTTTAGGTACTATACTAAACACTAATTCACGTCACAGTGACGCCAGTGTTTCTTGGAATTATAACTATTTGAAGACATTTCGTGAAATTTGGGTTATGGGGCTGCGAATTACGTATTCGGGATCTAAATTATAACATTCAACATGGCGGATTTAATATGGCGGAAGTATTTCTTAACGTTATCCGATTATCGTAAAAATTGGTATTAGAGGTATTTTGGGGCTGCTAATTATTGGGATTTAATTTATTGAAGCTGCTAATTACCAGGATCTAAATCACAAAAGTCAAGATGGCGGCTTCAATATCACGGAATTATTTGATAAAGTTGTCCGAATGGCATGAAGATAGATATAAGAATAATAATTACATACCTTAAGTCTTAATGACTCACGCGCATCAACGTTTTTTTCTACAGCTAACTAGAACATGACATAACCGTTTTCGTGTTTTCTTAAATTGTGCATTTTAAAATTTACTTTCAATGAGAACGCTCTAAGAAGTTTTACTTAGAATTTGTATGCTTGGCACAAATGTTTTTTTATTATTCTTTCTTTCCATCAG
Organism: Ctenicera cuprea; assembly: GCA_958336395.1. NCBI lineage: Eukaryota > Metazoa > Arthropoda > Insecta > Coleoptera > Elateridae > Ctenicera > Ctenicera cuprea. Next base: position 68,839,721 of record OY284486.1, on the reverse strand, counting down.
TTGCAGTCTCTCTATATGCAATTATCTGTTAACTAAACTTTTATAAATTTTCACTTTGATGAATGTGTGTATGAGCTTGCTTATTAATAAACATTTTTATGCATAGTAACATTAATGTCCTGGTGTACCATAATCTGTATTTCTTTGCGTAATATATTTTAGCTATTTACTTGCGATCCTAGAATTTATTGATTTCTTCGACTCGGTACTCCTCTATTTATAATTCGTTATTTCTGTTTCTGTTGTGTTCTCCGGTACATCATGTAAGAAAATATATTATAAGATAACAGAAAACAAAGAAAAACATGAATATGTTACAAAAACAACAAAAACGTACGACACAATGCAGAAATTGTATAGTAATCTCATATTTATCATATTAAATCTACATGGGAAAAATATATTATCTAAACATTCTAAAACAATATTAAGCTAATATGTCAGTAATATATCAATATAATAAAAATGTAACATTTATTTCAAAGTATTATATAATATGGTGTACTGCTAGGGTAGAAACGAAGCTTAAAGTCTTATAAGTCTCATAAATTATGGATAATAAGCGGTTTCTAGCGTAGTCCACTCGTGACCTCTTGTTGGCCAAGGTTACTGAAAGGTTGTAAAAAACGATACCTCTTCTAGTATTTACTGTGAGTATACCTTCTCTTTTATTTAGAGCAAATCGAGCTCGTTTCTCATTTTTGTGAAAGTGCTTACTTCTAAAGCTAATATAATTTTACTGCATTGTACTGTTTTTGAAAACGTTTTAAATGTATAACTAAATGAAGAACAGACAGATAAACGGGAAAATAAAAATGTTTAAAACACGGTTATATAGACATTAAGATAAGCAGAAGTGTAATTAGTTTTTTCTGTTTTCTGTAGAAATCATTTTAACTCACATACGTGTTGGTGGTTTGGACTTTATCCATCAACAGACAAACACTATTTCGACCTTCCTTTAATCTCGAAGACCCTTAAACGTTAATGAAGTAGCTTAAGAAGCTGCTATTGCCTACAAGCATTTGTTTTTGTTCTCCAACATTTGTAGTAGAGATTGTTAATTTAAAGGTGAAACGACGGGTTGTAAAGAAAGGCACAATTCATTATTCAAATTAATACTTTTAAGATGAAAATAAAACAGACATCTACACCGCTTCACATTCAATTTTATGACTGGCCTCCTTTTATTATTTTGCTGAAAAACGCTTGAACCTTCTTCCTATCAGCAGTTTGGTTAAAATTTATTTAATATTTCTCTAGAATCACAAACAATTAAAAGAACAAAATGATAATGCTGTCAACAAAATAATAATTGCCATTAGCACGGCCATCTGAACTAATATCGACTGACGCGACATCTCTATACGGCCTGTCGCATCAGGCATTTTTCAACAAATTCCGCGTACTGCAGAGACTCTGCTAACCGGTCCATCAAAACTTTCGTGTCCGAGATACCAATTTTAGAATTAAATAGCGGCGTAATAAGTGTTGGGCCACCCTGTATTAACCAACATATCACGGCAAGCCTTACACTACAGTGTTTCCTCTGCTTCTACATTATTATATGCAACAAGGAAGTAGCGGTCGGGCAGCTGGCTACGAAGCAGGCAGCGTTCCCCATTTTCCGCTTAGCAACAACATTTCCTAACAATGTAATGGATAGGTTCAAAGCGCCATATTTTCTACCCGTACTAGTACCATTTAGTTGCATCTGTGTGTTTTCAAACCAAACCCGTGTTTGTCAATATATGGTATGATATTCGTTAAATAATTAATAGATACATATTTACTTTATTTGGGACATTGCCCCTGAAACAATAACTAACTTACCTGGCGTTCTTGTCCGAATCTTGATTTAAAATTTTACTGGTCCCTGAGTTTCAAACCGCTTGGTGGCACTGATTTCGTAAAGGCATGCAAAATTTGAGATCAATTCGACTTATCATTCAGACAAAATTTTGATCACTTCGCCTGAATTTTCCTATCATATTTTTAAAAGTTTCTTTTTGCGCAATGACTATACGGTACAGTGCCGCTACATGATTAGGTCGACTAATGGAGAACTGTGTACAGTAAGATTATGAATTAGTCAGCAGTCTTAAACCATGCGGTAAATAGGTTTATTCAAAAACGTGCTTTTGTACTAATAAAATGTTTAATTCTGTTTGATTGTTTTTTCATTATTTCAGAAAATGTAGCTATCATTGTTCTTCTTGCAGTAGGTAGATCTGCCATAAACAATTGGTAATATAGGGCCTATCACACTGCCCTGAGGGACCCCGGAATTTATCGGGGATAAAGATGTTTGATCATTCGCCGTATTTAACTAGGAAGGGTCTATTGATAAAGCATGTACGACTTGATGACTAATAGAATTTAGAAATTAGCTTACTCTTAATTGTATAAAGTAATTGCACATGTCAGACTTTATCAAACTAGAGGCGTAATGCAGTTATACTATTATAAAAATATACTGCATATACTAAAATAGTGTAAATACTATCGCTTTCATGTAATAATAATAGCATAGACTTTTTGAGAATATTTCACATTTGCTTCAACTGCTAACTCTAAACAGAGAAGTGCTGAAGCAGAAGCAGTGTCGTTTTAACACTAACTTGTGCTTGGCTCCACAGGCAAAACGTATGTTATGTAATTCACTCATGCACCGTGTGATTCTATACTTCCGTCTGGGTGTATCTTGCACAAGCTTTAGAAAGTGATGTAGAAGAAACTGGTTGTGCTGACCAGCATAATATGCTAAGACCTCACTGAGTATTGCGCATGGGAAATACCATAGTTAAAGAGTGAAACTTTGTTGTGATTAAATCTATTGATTTTTGATTTCTTCGAAAAGATTCCTTAGGAATATAAAACACCAGCACCAATAATTCCATTCTATTACTTATCACTTCTCGTGAGCACTTTAGTTTAAATATAAATATTTTATCGTTTTCCGTTTATTAAAATTAAATAAAGAATCACGATTTTCAAATATTCATAGAATATATCATTAAAAAACTAGCGGATTTGGACACCAACAAAATTGTAACTCATTGTTCTGGCTATTGGCTTTAGAATAAAGAAGCGTCAAAGTCAAAATTTTCAAGTAATCGTAGCAGCCGCCATTTTAAAGCGAGAGAGTTTGAGCAAAACACGTTGGTTCTCTTTCTTACAATAATTGTTCAATTAATTTTCAATTTAGCTAAAAAAAAACACTTTTCATATCCGACAAATTAGAGATCCTCCGGGTTTAAGTAATTTTTATAAAATTGTTTTTTAAACTTCTAATTTTATTTTACTAAACTAATTAAATTCCGTTGTGTGTTTAAATCTGCTTTTAACGATAATATTATTATAGACTTTAAATTAATTGTAAAAGCTTTTAGAGAGAATTTGCTACTGCCTAAATTGAAAATTAAATATTTACAGTCACGAACATAATTCTACATGTTCTAGTTAAATTTAAATAAACCAAACAAAATTTTTCGGTCTACATGAGACAAGTTATATTACAAATATTTAAAGTTTGTATTGTACAGAGTTTAGTTATTTGATGTTTTCAGTTTTTGAGTAGCCTGACACCACTTCAATTCAAACCAAAACACCTGTTAATATTTAAAATACAAACAAACTAATTTTACTACAAATACAAAATAAAAATCACAATTATTTATACATTTCTTTACAACTTTGCTGTTTTAACTTTTCCGTTGTTTCAATTATGAAATGACCATGACATATCTGAAGAACTGGAAAAACAACGATCTAGTATTTTTAAGTAATTTAGTGACAGTTAATATGTACCTTTACATTTAAACCACAAATTTACAAACCATGAAATTGTCTTTAGAGAGTTACCAAAGAAACACAAGAAAATGTAGATACTCGTGCAATACGACAAAGTAGAAAAATTACAAAGGAGAAAATTAATAATATTAAACGTAAACTAATTGTTGATGACTGTGTGGCAATTTAGTTTAGTACCAGCTATTTTTTACGCTACAGATGATCGTCTTAGAAATCACTAAACAATTAGTTTTCGTTTAATATTGTTCATTTTCTAGTGTTTAATTTTCCTGCTTTATCGTATTCTATATTTTTATTATATTATTCCTGCGAGATATTTCGGTAGATCAGCCAAAGAAACAGGAAGGAAATGTCAGGGTATTTCGGTAGAGCACCCGAACAAATCAGCGTTAATACTGCCAAGAAAGTTTGAAATATTCCGATAGAGCTGAAGAAGTGAACGCTAATACCAGACAGAGCGTCGGAGATATTTTGGTAAATCATCTGAAGAAGTAATTCTCAATATTGTAGGAACAGTCTGGAATAATCCGGTAAGGCAGCCGTAGAAATCAGGATTAATACCAAAGAAAGAGTTCGAAATATTCTGGTAGAACAGTTAATGAAGTCACAGTCAATACTCTAGAAAAAGTCCGGAATAATCCGATAGAGAACCGAAGCCGTCAGCACTAATATCGAAGAAAGGTTTCGGAATATTCCAGAAGAGCTCTTATAAAGTCCGCAGTGATGTCGCAAAGAAAATTCGGCATATTCCGGTAGAACGGCGGAAGAAATCAACGCTAATACCGGGGAGAAAGTCAGGAATATTTTATAAAGCAGCTGAAAAAATCAAAATCAATACATTAGGGGCAGTCCGGAATAATCCGCTACTACAACCAACGAAGTCCAGGTTAAGTACCTCTCAAATAACAGGAGCAATGAAAAGCTCACCCACGGTAGCCATGGAAATAATGCTTAACCTACCCCCCCCCCCACCCGCCTCGATATTTTTATCAGGGAGGAGGCCAGGATGGCAGCATACAGGCTGACATGTAACATGAACTGGAAAACCCAGAATAACCTTGGGCACACCAGAATCACAAATGACATCGCAAACCCTCTATTAAACATGAGTAGCGACACCATGATTCCAAAAATTTCATACGACAAACCGTTTGAAATCCAAATGGATTGGGATCAATGGCGTCGTAGGGATGAACCGAATCCGTCAAGAGGGCTGATCTGGTACACGGATGGGTCCAAGATGGATAACGGGTCAGGTGCTGGAATACACGGCGAAACCCCAAAGCACAACATGCATGTCTCACTAGGGCAACACACCACGGTATTCCAAGCGGAGATATTCGCTCTGGGAACCTGTGTCTGTGAGAATTTGAGAAGGAAAACCAAAGGCAAACCTATCCACATACTCACTGACAGTCAGGCAGCCCTAAAGGCATTAGCATCAAAGCAGATAAGATCCAAGCTAATCTGGGAATGCCTGCAAAACCTGAAAACCCTGGAAAAACACAACCAAGTAACACTGGTGTGGGTGCCAGGTCATAAGGGCATAGCAGGCAATGAAAAAGCAGACCAACTAGCGAGGAAAGGATCTGAGGCAACCTTTATTGGTCCTGAACCAGTACTATGTATCACAAAGGCGACAGCACGTGGAGTAATAATTGAGTGGATTAAACAACAACACCAGCAATATTGGAACCAGGTGCAAGGACAAAGACACAGTAAACGGATGATGGGAAGACCATCTCAGACTCTAACAACTGAAATACTGAAACTCAACAGAAAGGACCTGTTCACCTAAATCAAAACACAAATGCAGAGAAACACAATAGGCCTTATTAGCCGGGGTGTTCAGGAACTCACAAAACCGTGCTCTACAATTGTCATTACCAATAACCAATACCAACAACCTGTCAAAGACTTCGAAATATTCTGGTAGAACACTGGTGCAAATCAGCGTTAATACCGCAGGGAAAATGCGGCATATTCCGATAGCGCAGATAAAGAAGCAGCGCTAATACCGGAGGTAGAGTCTAGGATATTCCAGTAGAGCAACCAACGGATTAAGGGGTTATTTCGAATCAAAAGCCAATGATATTGTGGCAGAGCAGCCGAAAAGATCAGCGCTAATAGCAGAAAGGAAACCAGGGATAATAAAACTTATATGCTAGCAATCTTTAAAGTAAGACCAATTGACATTCTCCTGCTTTACTTGTATACCTGTAGTACGGCAGACAAAGCGATTTTTTCATAAAAATCATTTTGGAAAAAAGTATAAAACTTCCTGCGACACATGAAGGAATAATGTTTGAGGTAAGCCCAGAGATTATTGTCCTCATTTTCCAAATAACGGTCATTATGAGAAAAATTAATAAATCACCAGAAATGTTAAAAACATTAAGGAAATTTATTTTTCTACGACTATTTTAGATAGTGTTTCACGAACTTCTTGTTCCTGTCTTGCTTTTTCTTGTTCTTGTCTTGTTCTTGCTGCAAGAACAAAAACAAGAAGTAACAAGACAAGACTAGCTGGAGCAAGAACACGATTTCTTGTCAAGACGTTTGCAAGAAACAAGATTTCTTGTTTTATGTAGATACATGAAATAAAAGTTTCAAAACTGGGATGTGTGAAAACAAAATGATACTGTAGTGCAAAATAATTTATAAGTTTTGTTGCAATGTAATAAGAGCTATAAATGAGCTATTTTCATAATAGACTCATGATTAGGCAATAGGATAGCCCCTGTCAATTAAAAAATGAACAAGCACATTTTGTAGGTAGGTTCCAAGCTGGTCAATAAATTCAAAGCCAGTAAATTGTTCTACATTTAATATATATGACACTTAATAAGCAGTGCGTTTCAAACAAAATGCAAAAATCAGTAATATCAAGACCAAGTTTTTTCGCAAAACTGCTATTTTAGCTGTCATTTCTGTACAATAAAACCATGAAGAAACCGAAGTAGATGTAAAAGTCCAAAACCGACAGTTCAAAAAATAAATACATAACGTTTTTTTGCTATTTGTTTAATATGTGCTTTATTTGGAACGCACCGATAAAATACAAAAATTAAATTGTTAATGCAAAGAAATCAAATAAAATATATGCAAATATAGTATGTATGTTAGTCTACTAACTACCAAACGCGCTAACAAAATATAAAAGTTTCTTAGTCAGTACTACGCGGTACAAAGGCGTTTAACGAGTAGCTCGGTGAATCCCCCAACTAGCAAGAACAAGAAATAAGCAAGAGTCTTGCTAGCAAGACAAGAATTAATCTAACAAGAAATTTGCAAGACAAGAAGTTGTTTTCCTTCTTGTCTTGCTTTGCAAGACAAAACGAGCAGTTGCCGAGCAAGACAAGAAATCTTGCTTTGTTCATCACTAATTTTAGAATATAAGCACTCTGATACAGTTTTTAATTACGGAATAACTTACATTCTACACTTGTTATAGAATATTTTATTCTAACACTATTTATTTCATTCTAACACTGTTCTGAACAATAAAAGTTGCGTCTCTCGTCTATCAACTGTTTTTATGTTTTGTTGACAGTCACAAAGCGTATTTTAGAAACGAAACTTAATGTGTTGCCTATACACGATTTGCGACATTAATTCTGCACCTTACTGTACCTAGTACGTAGGTAAATCACAAACTATTTTTATAAAAAATTCTTCATTTAATAGCAATAATGAAAGCAGGTGCTGTAATTTTAAAAGGAATGTGAGTTTGGCAATTCAGAGAGATAAATAGTTTTATTTAGTAAGTCTAACGGTGTCATAAAATTGTTTCGTGTGTTTTACTTCCAAAACCCCCGATCATGCATATTTTACGCTAATCAACTCCGTTTTAAAATAGCTCGACATAATAAACCAGCTGGCTAGGTGTATATTACCTATCTAAACAAGCTCCTTAGGTCAAACAGGTGAGTGCGCTGCTATTTTAAGGCCCTACATAATTCGTTTAAAATTGAATATATGTGCCAACTATATATTTAAAAGAATTATGACAGAATTAATTATTAATAGTTTGCCCCATAAGTTAAATTCTGACTAAATACTAGATTAGAAATCCGAACACTACACATTATAATAACCTACTAGTGTTACCCCAGCGCACAATGCACTGACAGACTGAGCGTTGACTGAGCCGGCTAAATGCTAAGTCACGTGATGCGTTAGTTCCACAAGGAAGACGCGACGTTGGTGTAGATGTCTCCTCAAGTGAAGCGCGTTTAGCAGACTTTCATATATAAATTAAAATAATTACTATTGAAAAATCGATGTAGAATAAAAATATAAAAATGTTTCATGTTCCATCTGAGGATACAGACCTTTCATCGAAAATAAAAATTGTCCAAATTGGTGAAGCAGTAGCCGCTTGAGGAACCGGAGAAAAATACCTTTTGAGGTTTTATATATGTATGTTTAAAATCATAACTGGTATCGAGAAAAACAAGTTTCTCTCAGCTTTTGTAACCGGATGATTAGACCCGGTTGTCGTGACCGGTTGTGGGTTAATAGCTGTCATCGGTGATTTGCGCTCATAACTGTTGAACCGCTTAACTTGAGATATTAATAGTACTAGTGTTTCCCCGCCGAAATTCGACGGCAGACTCAGCGTTGACCGACCCGGCGAAATGCTAAGTCACGTGATGCATTAGTTCCAATAATTAGTGTAGATGTCGCCTCAAGTGAAGCCCGTCTAGCAGACTTTCATATATATTATAAATTAAAATAATTATTATTGAGAAAAATCGACGTAGAATAAAAATATAAAAATGTTTCATGTTCCATCTGAGGATAGAGACCTTTCTTATTTTCTAAATTTAATGACCTAAATAATTTATAGCCGTAGAAGAAGTATAGTCTGTACCACGTTTGGCTATTCCGCACTCGTAGACCGTCCCCCACGCCTTTCAGCTCGGGTGACAAACTATCCACTCGTGCAGAATATGTCATATTCCAAACTTGTTACAGAATATACTATTCTATATGTTTGAAAAAACAAAAAGAAATGAAACGTTTTACAATTTATTTATAAATATGTGAGAGGTAGTATATTTTCAAAGCACAAAGATAATGGCCGTCATATTCAATACGGCAAACAAAACATGTAAAGTAAAAAAAATGAGAAACCAAATCTTAGTTGGATATATAATCATTGCTCATAATAAACTAAGACAGCTCTTGAATGGTTCTTCGTTTCTTGGCAAAGAGCTTTCTTCTGCGCTCATTTATATTAAAACTTGATGAGGATTTGTCCTACGATAAGACAAAAAATGTTTCCAGATCTTCCATAAAGTTTTCAGTACCTGTAGATTGTTGGAACGCTTCCCATCAGCTTTAATATCATTAAAAATGATAATGATAACACCATAACGTCAGTATTTACTGTCTTAATAACAATTGGTTTTTGTCCAACTTGGCTGGCATCTTTTGCATGTATCAAAATTCTGGTATCTGCTTCTTCTTTGCCATATGGCTGTAGTTCCTGATGAATACACATAGATATGTCTATTGCATCTTATTTCTCTCTTTTCGTAGTTATAATCTCTTTGTCAAGGTGAGCTGCAAGTTTATCTCCAAGTAGATCGAATAACTGAATTTTATTGTCATCATTTGACAGAAACTTTTTACAGTTTTTTGGAATTACAAAGAACACGTCGTCTTATGCCAATACTTCTACACGTACGAGTCGCAGCCACTAGTAATCCCAGATAACATCAATTCGTTCAACACCATTCCATTCTTAAAGAATTGTACTCGCAAACTTCTCATAATAGCTACCAAATGTCTTAGCTTTGTCAAGTGGTACCATCAAGTATTGCACATGATGCTGGAAGTTTTTCATTTTGACCACCTACCAAATTATTGAAGCATTGCAGGAGATCTAATTTTTTAGTTTTGCTTACGTGTTATGTCTGAAGAAATAATCCAAGTAAACCTCTACGTCGTCAGCCTATATAATGCTTTGAAAATAGACACGCATCGTTTTCAACTGTAAATTGGCTTAGTTTTATACTGGCTTTTGGATCTTAAATAATTTCAACAAATTTCACTTTAATGGCGTTTCAATCGGTAAAGTTTGTTCTTCAAGTTCATGGACGTATTCCTTAAACTGATTCATTCCTTGTGCTCGAATTTCTGCTGGGTCTTTAGGCGCTGTTTGTAACCCTACTACCTTATTGTATATGTTTATGAAGTCTTGGCTGGTTTCCTCTTTCAAAATCGCGTATAAGCCGCCCTATAGGTCAGGTTCTGTCACCATCTTATTGAACATTTTGAAATAAGAAATCAAGTCATCTGCAGATAGAGATTAGCAAGAATAAATCACCAAGTTCTGTTGTTCCTATAGCGACACTAACTGTTTAATATAACCTTTGATAATGACATGTAAACATGTCGAAATACATATAAAGTTAAAGTAAATAAATATTGTTAAAGTAATAAAGTGTTTTATTCATTTTAAAAAAACTGATAAAACAAATCAGTCATGCAAAAATAATGGCTATACTGAGTGTAAATGACTCACTCTAATTTGTTTATTTATTAGGATAGAGAGAAATGAAATTCAAAATGATTTATGATATGTACATAATTCCGTATTATCTGAACTAAATTGCAATATTCCCGATTTACTGCAAATCATACCAGATTATTAAAACGTTAAATAATGAAATCTAAAACAAAAATCCGCTGTGAAGCAAATTCCTACACCGAATTAAGTAAATAAACATGAAGCGTTATGGGTATCATAATCGTTAAAAATATTTTTTTTTAAGAATTTAACTACGCAGTATCCCTCTGTTTAAAAAAATCGACTTCCTTCCCAGAAACTGTAGAAGACAGAGGTTCGGCTAAATTGCCGTGAAACCGGAAATGGAAAATGTAGTAGTTTGTATAAAATAACATTATGTATAGCGGGTGTTAATAAAACATGGCGCACTCTCTTTTTTCCTTTATTTATTAAGATAAACAAAAGAAATTTTAGTATATACCATAAAAACGCATTATATGGGCTAAAAATTCAATAACTTTCGTTTTTGCACCGGAAATTCCTTCCTACACAAGTCACGAAAATTTGTGCAATCAAAAATTGTATACAATAAATTCATATATTTAGGGCCTTCATAAATATAATGCCACTTCTAATTTGTAAAAAATAATGGTCTTTTTCCTCGTTAAAGGCAATTTAATTATATAAAAACGTATTACAAAATGTCCAGCTTAAATATCTTTCATCTCACAAGACCGTTCGAATAACAGCCACAGTTTTTCTTCTGACCGCTATATTTCTGCAATTTATGGGGTATCGGCTCGCCCCCTACGCCCAACACTGCCACGTCGATATTCAATGCATCCAGAGATATTGTGCGTTTCCTACACACCATCCTTTAGTAACTTTTTGTAAAAATTTAAATGATAGTTTGTGCTACTTGATGGTAATGTGCAAGAAGAATTTTATATTGTAAATAACCCTCATCCCGAAAAGTTGAACTACAGAATTTATATATTAAATCCAGATCCTTCCCACATTTTAGTAGTGTGGGGCCCCTACTACTACAACCCACATATTTACGCGGCCCTTGTATAAAGACCATTTTATTTGTACAATGCACCTTCATAATATTCCACAGAAATTGACTCCTATTGATATCGACTATTTCTTTGTATTATTGGAATATAATCTGCTAATGTCATTGCAAACACAGAAGATGAAGCATGCAGCTCTCGGCTGTTTATTTGAAAAGCTGGCGCAGCACTTGATTACAACGGCTTGCGCAGAGTTGTTGTTAGATAATATACGAAGCCGCTCGAGGTGGCTTTGGGATAATAGTAAATAACTAATAACAAGGACATTACGGACTTATTGCATTACACAATATTTCATAACACAGAAGAACGGTAAACGCCCTACGTCAGGACTATCGGGCAAGGTCCCGGGCTGTCGCAGACTGACATTTCACGTCGGCGGCGGAACGAGATAGCCAAAAATGACCGTCTCCGAAATGCGGTTACACTAATGATAAATAAGAGGCCATTTACGGTTTAAGTTCGCTTAGAAAAATATTGATGGAGAAAACACCCGCCGACAAACATAGTCTGAAACAAGGCTCCGGTAAAGATGTACTCCAGTGAAAACAACCCCAAAAAAAATGTCCCCTAAGGAAAAACACGTGTCTTTTCTTGCTGGTGAATCATGGCATAGTTAATAAAGAGATTTCCCTGAAAAATATACGAGTTTCGTTTTCTTGCTAATTTAGGTATATGAACAAGGGTAAATTTTATTCAAAAAATAAAAGCAAATGCCATACACGATTTCTTAAGTGCGTATTTATTAGTTCCAAAGTAGTTGGAAACTTTAAGTTAAGGTACTTCCTTGGAAATGAGGAACATATTGCTAAGTTTCACGGTTTAACTTGTTTCCCGCTTTGTTTAAGGTATTGTTTCTGAGGCTATGAAAGGAATTTTTACGGGGTGTGTTTTTCCTGGAGATTTAACAAGGTCTTTTATTTTTTTTTAATTTTTTCCGGGGTTGTTTTAACCAAGATTTAATTTGGTTTTTCGCGAGATTTTCTTTCTGGGAGCAGTCCCCATTCTCGAGATCGACTCATCGAAGGAAACATTGGAAGCGGCGAGCGCCGAGTATGAAGTTACCAAAAAAAATCGTGAGGCATAGTCCACGGGTTCTGCTAGTGTCTGTTAAAAGACATTGTCTATAATACCTCGCTTACATTACATGTTTTCGTTGTTGGCAACCAAAACTTTTCTACAGCAGTACTCAATGTTTGAATGTAACATTTCCTAGCGATAACCATTTCTTCTATTATTCCAGGGCTACTACTCAAAATCGGCCACTTTGATTTGCATATTGCAAGTTAAGTGCAATTTAAGTTGATTTGTAAAATGTAAAATTTAAAACAAAATTCAGAAATAACAGGTTTAATCTAAAATATGCAAATTTAAGTTCGTAGAATATGAAGTTGCGTATTTAAATATGCAAAAGGTTTTTGAAATACACTATGAGAACATTGATATAGATTTAAGATAGAAAAAGGTCAGCAAATCCAATAAACAAATCATCTAGCTGAAGGAAACTTTTTTGTGATATACACAATTTTTTGTAACTACGCAGCAATTGAACAATGTGAAACTTAGGAGAAGGTTTAATAATAAATAAATAATGTTGCACTGGTATCCTTAATGGACGTCGAGTGTTGTTTTTATGAACTGGTCATATATCACATTCGGTAATTAAAAATAGAATTTAATCTAAGGTTACGAATTTAAACAAAAAGGTTATTTTATCCAAAATTGAGGTAAGTTAATTTCTCCTGTAAAATTAATATCATAATTCTATTATTTCTCATTTTACGAGGTTTTAGGCTGATTTTTCGCTTAGTTATTTGCGTCTTCTTTTCTCCGTGTCCGCAGTTTCCTGGAGCCGCAGCTGCTTACATGAAAGCTTTTAAATGATATCAATTATTCAGGTACGGTTTTGCATATCACTGACATGAAATATTTGCAATATCTCTAGCGCATTTTTGTGTAATTGAAAATATCCGTCATCTACGTGTCCCCAATTTTAAGATGAAATTGCTTGCTTATTACTTATTCGGTTTTTTGAAACGTTCAAATATTTAAGCTAATTTGTTATTTATGTTGGAAAAGCAGATATTAAATAAGGTACTTAAAGCACATGCAATTATGAAACAATAACGTATACAATAAAATGTAAATTGCCAAAACAGGTAATCAAAACCTCTTATTTAGCTTTTATAAGATGACACAAGATGGTAGTAATAATTACGAGTAGAACTGAACCACTGAAATGCTCATTATGTCGTTGGCTGATATTGCAGTTACGTAGACGCGAATTCGTGGTTAATGATAGCAAGCATTGTTCCCAGTGTTCCTACTACCGTCTGAAAGGCTTTGCAACTCTGAAACCAAGACTAAAGAGCAAGTATGGCTTTCTCAATTTTGAGAATATTAATTAACTCGATTATAATTAGCCATAAGACCTAGTTAAAATGCATATAACGGCGTGCTTCACATGAACTTCATTAGTAAATTCCAATTAATTTTAGATTTTTTTTGTAACAGGTGCACAAATAAATTCTACACTATTTTTAATTTTATAATTTAAATACCTTTCTTTGCATTAATTTTTCTTACTGATGTATAATTAAACCAAAAATATTTTGTTTTTCCTATTGGAGCTTTACGCTTCATCCGAAAACACTCTCAGCGGCGTTCAATTGAAGCAGTGCCCGAAGCATCAAATATTAAAACCACTTTTACTGGCGTTGCAGATTTTAAGATTTAATGTAATGCGAGTTTCCAAAAGTCTAATTCTCTAATTCACCCCATTCCTCTTACAGGAAGCGGTAAATAACGGGAATTAAACAACGTTTTCTATAAACGTTTTAAGCTGCATTAAAAACTTTGTTGTGTATTGGTAAAATCTAAAAAATAAACTTTATTCTGCGAAAATTGTAACCTTTGAAACATTACGCCCCTGGCACCTATTACTGTCGATGTTTTACAGACTTTTTCGCTTTCTTTTCAGTTGTAAAACAAAAATACGACGTCCAAGTCTACGACGGATACGTGATTATTGGAAACACTGCTGTCCTAAAATGCAAAATTTCAAGCTACGTGGCAGAGTACGTTATGGTGACGTCTTGGGTACAAGATGGAGCGGTCAACATCTACCCTAACACGGACATCGGGGGCAAGTACGTCGTTTTGGCGAATGGAGATCTCTACATCAGCAACGTTGGACCTAGTGATTCCTACAAAAATTACACATGCAGAACTGTAAATCGCTTGACGGGTAAGTTCAAATATCATTTACAAGTGTCATGTAATTTAAAGTTTCCGAAAGCAATTTGAAATAGAATTTTAATAAGGGTGACTGTTTCGCAACTTGCAAATGTAGGCTTCAAAGTTTGAGTGTGTCTGGGCATGAGTAAAACGCTAAAAGCAAGTGCAAAACTAACATACATAAAATTAAATTCTGCTGCAAGATTACTTAGCTTCCAGCATGTTTACGTAGGTGATTAAATACTTATTCATTATAACAGAGCAATTTATCTTAAAAATGTCTGCAGTTTTATTCATATGTCATTAACTCATTTAATTTCGTAAGTGTTACATGGTTTATGTGAATATTCAAAAGCACTTCCTCTTCGGTATCAGTATTTAAATTTTGAAACAGACTTCCTTCTTTATTCTTATTTATTGTATTATAAAATTACATATATAAAATAACAGCTTATTTCATTCTCAACGAACTCAGTTTAACCACGAAACATATCATGACGATTCAGTACTGGAAATAATTAGTGGCGTAACTACCATGGGGCAGAAGGGGCAACGACCCCCGGGCCCGAGGCCTTAGGGGACCCTGCCACGAGCCACGAGTTATTATGTTTCTTAGTTCTCTATTAAGAAGTTTTTTCAATAAAAATTTTTGATTTTCGACAGTCTTTATTTTAATATTCAACAAAAAACGTTTTAAATTCCATGTAAGTAAGTATGTACTTATACAATGAAAAATACTGAAGTAATAACACAACACCCACACGTTTTGATTCCGACCCAGACAAATTAACTTCAGAAAGTTTAATATTTGTTTATCTTAATTAGACACGGCTTTAATATATTTATTTTCATTTACTAGACTGCAAATATTTTTTTCCTATTGAAGAAATTGTTCTTATTATCAAATACTTTATTATTGAAGTTTTTTGAAGATGGAGCCAGGACCCTTCAGGTATCTTGCCCCCGGGCCCAAAATCTGAAGTTACGCCACTGGAAATAATCTCCCTTCTTCCCTCGCGGAGTTGACGACATTGGTGCAGCTTTCCCAGCGTAAGATACTCTAACGCGCCTCTTGTATGCTTATGATTTTGAATTAATCTAATTATAGCTCAAAACACAATCAAACTAACTGAACATATGAACATAAAATGTATAGCGAAAGATTAAAGTGGGTGATACAAAAAAAATAAGAAGTCTTAAATATCTTAGCTAAATTTTGAATGAATAATTATAAACAAGTGCCATATACACATGCAAAACGATTTACGGCTAATATGCACATATAAAAAAAACAACTATAATAGTATTTTAAACTAATGTGTATGCCATAATAACAAAAAATGGAAAAATTCCCCAATTTTACCCACTAACGAGCATTTCCAAAACATTTCTGCATTTTGGGGAATTATCCACACATTGGCAACACTGCCGGTGTATGTCTGCAAGATATGCGAAGCTGCTCGGTTCGATGACTTGGATTCACACGGAGGGGATTCCCGTGTTTTATTCAGCTTCTAATTGTTTAACAATACAGACATAGCGTTAATAACGCTGATTTGGATCTAATTACCGCTCACAATAATTAAAGCAGGAGTCACTTTCAGCGCAGTGATGTCCTTAACTACTTGTCACCAAATATTAATTTTTGACCCGCTGCTATTCGGCTGTTGGTCGGTTTTTTATTGTCTCTGGCCTAGTTTATCAAAGACCCAACACCTAGCTATCCTTTGTTTTAAAGGATTTAATAATGTTTTATCACACAAAAATCGTTCGGTTTTAATTAACAGTTCTATATATTAAATTCATACGGTTTTCTTCCTAATTCTCGAAAAGATTCAGTCACTAAGTCAGTGTTTTTAATGATGTATTTACCTTTCCACTTCAGTACTTTAAGAATTTTCCTCTAAATCTGGAAGAGTGGTCGCAGGAAAAGACACGCACTACAATCCATTATTAGACAAATAAAACAAATTAAAGCTCTTATCACTTCGCACCCGCAAATGCAGTCCACAGAGTTATACATATTCTGTGATAAACTTTTGCACATATTATTTTGATTAATTTGTAAGTTAGGGCGAAGATGGGTCCATATTTTTTACTAGTAGTTTCACCTCGTAAGTAAACTGTTACGGATTCTTTTCTAGACCCAAAACATTATATAAGGAATTCAAATTGGTGGCAAAGTGCAGGGACTTTTAAGCATGAGCGCAAAACACAAAGGGCACGCAGGTATTAAGCACTATTCTAAAGAACGCCAACGAACTTATAACCGAAGTTTAGATCAGATGGTGTGCAGCCTTGGCTTCTTGCGATACGGTTTGTACAAAAACATAAACATGCTCATAAGAACCTAGACAAAACTGTAGAATTCCTGATACCCTGCTTGGGCAATAACCACGTAAATGCCGACTTAGCAGGGGGTGGGTTTATTTTTATCTTGTTTGGTTACATGTCGCCTATTGTTTAAAAACAACCAACGTCGCCAGTATTGGACACGCATTAAGATCTGCCGGCGTCGAAACCATTATAAAAAGAACGTTCGCCTGTAGTTAAACTTGAAGGTATTATAGATACGTTTCAAAAAAGTGAAGTATTCTTATATGTAATATAGTTTGCTTTTCGTGTTTGCTAGTGAGGGCATGTCCAGCGTCGTCTTCCTTACGAGCAGCTACTGAAAATTATATCTTTAGTTAATAACAATATGCTTGGAAAAACTATAATTCTTCTAGATGTGTAGATATAGTTTTAAAGTTATTTTGTTTAGAAGTTTTTAATGTTGAAGGATTGGAAAATGTTACACAAAATAGTATTTATATTATAACGGTTTAACATTCAAATCATGATTTCCATAATACGAGTACATTCAGTTAATGTTAAAACATGATCAAGATAAAAATAACAGAATCTGGTAGAAGTGCCTCATTGCAAGAGCATATTGCTATATTGAGCAAATGAGGAGTGATAATGATGATAATCTAGTCTAAACTAATCAATAGTAGTGACTAAATATTTCAAGATCCTCGCTGATCAACGAGAATTTCCATATTTACTGCAAACGACGACGTATGAAATAAATAAACACACAATAACTGCACGCTGCACCTAACTGCCGCTGACCAGCGCAAGTAAAAACTACAGAGGCCGTGCCTTTGCCGTGCTTATTCCGTTCTGATATCCTTACTATTTCTTTGCACCTGTCCATCTGATCATTGCATTATTTGTATCAATGTGCATGCAAACGTATTAAAAATAATAGATTGGTTGATTGTGTGGTGGAATCATTTGGCCCGATAAGGTCGGCCTTTGTATATGCGAAACTGTGTTTAAAGGCAACGGTCTATTTATTTATCTAATTTTTAATGTAACGCGGTGATGTTAAAAAGTACAACTTGTGTAAAAGTAACTTTTGTTATTGAAAATTAGAATTTCATTTTTTTTTCAAACTACATATACACGCAAACAAAAATATAATAAATATTCGTATCTTTCTGTTTTCTGCTTCAGGAAAAGTCGTAAAATTTATATAAAGCTGACACGTACTTTAACGTCGTATTTTCGAGTTTTCGTAGAACACAATAGTCTGGACGACATATTATTCCGACCACGAACTGATGTGGTCACAACTACTCTCTGTAAAATTGGTCATTGTCAATAACCAGTTAACTTACTTATTATTTGAATACTGTTTTAGAAAATTCATGTACATTGAAGGGTAAATTTGTGCATTCAACAAAATTTAATAATTAATCACAATACATTACTTAAGATTATCAAACGTTGTTAAATTTATTTTTGTGTAAATTGTAAACTGTTTTTGTAACCCATTTTTTCAAATCTTATTTAAAATTTTTGTTTGCGTTCACTTTGATTCAAATAAAGTGTTTGTATATTTTTAAAACTCTTATACAAGAGCAAATATTTACTGAAATATAAATAAATGATCCAGTTGAAAATATAAATTCTGTTAGTACGGGTAGAGTCGCGTTTTTGGAATATAGAACGGTAAATTAATTTAATAAAAAACATATCTTGTGAACCTTGTCAGAATTTTTTTCTGTACGTTTCCCAATTTCAAATTTTCTTTTTTATCTTAAAAATGTATTACTGTAACTAATTTTCAAATTCTACGAAGTATTTCATGCTTACTTCAGTTTCAAATACAGTTTCAAATTTGTTCTTACACAAATGTTTTCTATTACTGTTTAGGTGAAGTTCAAGTTAGTGCCTATCCTGGGCGAGTAATAATAACAGAGCCAAAGGGTAATGTGCAACCGAGAATAACCGTCGAGAAGTACAACGCGCGCCGCGTAGTCCTCGGGGAAGATGTAACACTTCCGTGTGTGGCGCAAGGACGCCCCGTACCTGGATATTATTGGAAGAAGGAACTTCAAGGACAGACTGTACCTGTTGCTTTAGGAGAAAGAATTTCTATGATATCAGCTGGGTTGCTCAAAATAGCTAAGGTAGACTAACTGATTGTTCAATATAGTTGACTAACTTTCCATTTCAACAGTTAATTTTGTTGATTGCTTTCAATTTTTAATTGCTTGTAAGTAATTAACTTTACAATTCTAACTTTGTATTAAAATTCTTAATGGTGTCTAATATCTTTATTCTAAAAATTCACGCTTGTAACGTTAAATGACTTAAAGGTCTCTCTGTTGTAGCAAAACCATAAAATAAGCACCTTGTCTTGTAATTAATCATTAATGTTAAATTTAGGTACGTTTGGAAGATCGGAGCGTATACATATGTTTTGCAAATAATTCAGCCGGAGAAGAAAGTGTTCGTGTAACTCTAGAAGTAACTGCACCACTGTCTGTTCACGTACAACCCCATGTTCAAATCGTAGACGTTGGAAAAGAAGCCAGTTTTCAATGCATTGTAGGAGGTTCTCCCATATCTCAGATTAATTGGTTGCACAACTCCAAACCCGTGGCACCTGATAATAGAGTTGAAATGATGGCAGATCCTCCAAGGCTTACCATCCGTCAACTTTCTAAAGAAGATAGAGGAATGTATCAGTGTGTTGTAAGTAATAACTGGGATCAAGCTCAAGCCACTTCTGAATTGGACATGGGAGATGCGGGTCCTGAATTAATTTATTGGTTTTCTGAACAAACTCTCCAACCAGGACCTACGGTTTCGCTAAAATGCGTCGCTTCCGGTAATCCTCCGCCCCAGTTTACTTGGTCGCTTGATGGTTTTCCAATTCCTGATTCGCCAAGATTTCTCGTAGGACAGTATGTCACCATTCAAGATGACGTTATTAGTCACGTAAATATAAGTAACATAAAATCTGAAGATGGCGGGGAATACACGTGTACGGCCCATAATACAATTGGTAAAATATCACACAGCGCAAGAGTGAATGTATACGGACTTCCTTTTATCCGTGAAATGCCAAAGATAACAGGTGTTGCTGGAATGAATCTTATTCTTAAATGTCCCGTTGCTGGGTATCCCATTGAAACAATTTCTTGGGAGAGAGATGGACAATTGCTACCAATAAACCGGAGACAACGAGTTTATCCCAATGGTACACTTCTGATAGAGCAAACTCAACGAACTGAAGACGCTGGTACATATACATGCCAGGCTCAAAACCGACAAAGACACTCTGCTAGGAGAGATCTAGAAATTCAAATCAATGGTAATGTATTTCAATTAAATATACTCCAAATTAATCTAAAATTATTTTGTGAAATAGTGCCGCCGAAAATCATACCAATAAACCCAATGACCGATATACTTAGAGAAGGAATGAGAGCTGCAATTACATGTCAGATTATGGAAGGCGATCTTCCGATAACTTTTCGTTGGGAGCGCAACGGCAAAACAATATCCAATAATGTAGTAGAAGGAACAGCAGTCAGGAGAATCGATGAATTCTCTTCTTCCTTAATTATAGATAAAGTGAGTTCAAGTCACAGTGGAAATTACACTTGTATTGCCAGTAACATTGCTGGTTCTGAAAAATATATTGTACCATTAACAGTAAATGGTAAGTATTCACAAGGGGTTTGTTAAACGGAGTGACCAATGATATTTTAGTGCCCCCGCGATGGACTGTCGAACCATCAGATTCAAATGTAGCCTCTGGACAAGAAGCAAGTCTTCACTGTCAAGCTGTTGGTTATCCAAAGCCTGCAATTACTTGGCGCAAAGCTGTCGGTATGATATAATTAGTTTTATTTGTATAAAATTTGCAAAAACATTACTGCCCAAGGCCAACAACCTGGGGAGTACAAGGATTTTCTTTTTGAACCCAACATTCATCAGTATCAAAACGGATCTTTAAGTTTTGTACACATATCTAAAAATGATGAGGGGCACTATTTATGCGAGGCTAAAAATAATATCGGCACAGGAGTGAGTAAAGTAATTTTTCTGAAAGTTAATGGTAAGTAACACGGCTTTCGAGCATACATACTTGTCATGATGATTAACGATGATTTTCTTAGCGCCAGCACATTTTCCCCAAAAAACCAAAGAACTACAAGTTGCAAAAGGGGAACAGGCTCATTTACAGTGTGCAGCAACTGGTGATACACCAATGGAGATTTCGTGGAAAATGGATGGCCAGCATATTTCCAATGAAGGCGATCAACGGTACACAATTAGAGAACAAGGATTGGCAGAAGGAATGGTATCCGAGTTAGGCATTGAAAGAACGATTAGACAAGATTCCGGTATATTTTCGTGTTACGCTACAAACGCATATGGCCATGATGAAATGAACATTCACCTTATTATACAAGAAATACCGGAGTCGCCAAAAAACGTGCGAGTTACAGAACAGCTGTCTAGATCTATAGGGTTATCATGGAGTCAACCTTATAATGGAAATAGTCCCATCAACAATTACATAATTCAGTACAAGCTTGGTTTGGGTAAATAGTAGATTTTTCAAGCAACTTATGTTTCACCTAATTTTAGTTTATTTAGATGCTTGGCCAAATCAACCTTCTAAACAAACAGTACCTGGTTCTCAGGAAGTTGCGAATCTTCCAAACCTACGTCCCGCTCAAGTATATCATATCAGAATTTTAGCTGAAAATCGTTTAGGTCTTAGTGAACCAAGTCAAACTATTCAAGTTAGCACACTTGAGGAAGGTAAGAATATAATAAATGTTGAAGCAGTTTCTTACAATCACCTGTACTAGTGCCAAGTGGAGCCCCTTTAGACATACGAGCAGAAGCTAAAAGCTCCACGGAACTTCTTGTAATTTGGGAACCGCCATCCAGAGATACTTGGAATGGACACCTTTTGGGTTACCATGTGGGTTACCAAGAGGTGATTTCTGACTCAATTAATCCAACACAAGGCTATACTTTCAAAAGTGTAGAAGTTCGCCAACATTTTGGAGGTGAAGCTACACTTCAAGGCTTATCTAAATATACTGTGTATAGCATCATAGTGCAGGTAGATGTTGACTGCTTTTGTACAGCTAACTGATAGTAAATAACTTGTTAGTTGCTGTTATGATTTAGGCATACAACAGTCGAGGATCTGGTCCAGCTAGCGAGCCAGTAACTATAAGAACACTGGAAGATGCTCCAACACTGCCTCCAGAAAATGTTAAGTGCTCTGTTTTAAGTGCACAAAGTTTAAGCATATCATGGGAGCCTCCTCTTCCAGAAGGACGCAATGGAATTATTCAGGGGTATAAAGTTACTTATCATTGCGTTAGTGAATGGCTTGGTACGTCCTTTAAAGAAATATAAACTGCAATATGTAATTCTTAAAATATTTATTCAGATAAAGATGACCAGCAAACTAAAGTAATACAGCCAATGCACACAACAATAACTGGTCTTAGAAAATACACGAATTATAGTATCACAGTTTTAGCTTACACATCTAGTGGAGATGGTGTTAGATCTGAACCTGTTTACTGCCATACCGAGGAAGATGGTAAGAGATTCTTAATTGGCTGCTCCTATTTTATAACTATTTTGTTTATTAGTGCCATCTGCGCCTGCAGACATAAAAGCCATGTTAAGTGCCGCTAATAAAATCTTAGTTTCATGGCTACCTCCTAAATATAGTAACGGACCACTAATTAGTTATACATTTTACATGAGTAGTTTAGAAGATGGCCGCGAAGCAGGGACACACAAAAAAGTGTTAAGTTCAAACTTTGAATCTCACGAAGTAAGTAGATCACAAGAATATGCTACTTACCAATTTTGGGTCACAGCATCTACAAGGGTAAGTGTTACCATTCACTATACTAATACGTAATTATGCACTGATATTTATCAGGTGGGAGA
This sequence comes from Ctenicera cuprea, assembly GCA_958336395.1. NCBI lineage: Eukaryota > Metazoa > Arthropoda > Insecta > Coleoptera > Elateridae > Ctenicera > Ctenicera cuprea. The sequence continues at coordinate 68,816,798 of OY284486.1, read as the reverse complement.
AGGTGAAAGTACTCGTGTAGTAACAGTAACACCTTCCAAAGTTATTCCTGCACGAATAGCTTCATTTGGCCGAGAAATTGTAAACGCGTGGAAGCAAACGGTATCTCTTCCTTGCAAAAGAGTAGGGGAACCATTGCCGATGCCTGGGTGGCATTTAAATGAATTATCTTTAGAAGTGGGAGGCAGACGTTCTATCTCCCCTGATGCAACATTGCAGATAAAAGATGTACAAAGTATAGATCAAGCTAACTATTCCTGTAGTGTTGAAAATCCACATGGCAAAGATGAAATAATATACAGTTTAAAGGTGCTAGTTCCTCCTGATCCCCCTACATTAACTGTTGAGGCTGAATTCACTGACAGTTTGCACCTAAGTTGGATTGATCAGAAAAATGGAGGTTCCCCAATTCTTGGATATGTAATTAATTATAAGAGGGATCACGGAGACTGGGAAGAACTTCAAATTTCTGCACGAACTGATGAACATATGTTAAGGAATTTATGGTGTGGAACACGATACCTTCTATACATTACAGCTTTTAACCGCATTGGAACTGGTCTTCCATGTGATATTGTAACAGCTCAAACTAAAGGCACAGGTAAACAATGGTTTTGTATTTTCTTGAATGTACTTAACGCAAAGAAAAAGAAACCAAAGAGCTTACAAAACAATTGCTAAAATTGTACACATTTTCGATTTATGCTACCTTACTATGCAGGATCGCTATTATATATGGAATTTTGAAATTTTGCAAGTATACACCGGAAATATATGGAAATACTGTAACATGCTTTTTAATTTTCTAACTGTCATCAACTTTAAAAAGCATGTCACAATATCTACATGTTTTTCCAGTGTATTCCTGCAAAATTTTAAGTGTCTACCTCCAAACCGTTTTAGCAGGAGATCGTGGTTCCATACATATTAACGACTCTACGCCTATATTGTGCAAGTGGTTCTAACTGCAGGCGACCCAAGTGATAGCCTGGTGCGCGTAAATTTTAAATGAGCTTCGATTAAATAAAGTTAAAACATACCTAAGATCGTCTATAAATTCAGTGTCAATTATTTCTATAAAAATGAGACACTAAAAAAAATAGATTTAGCTGAGGCCGTTAATAATTTTGCAGCCATAAAATCAAGAAAACAAATTTTTAATAAAATTTTGACATTCTTATAAATACTAAAAAACATTTTAAGGTTTTTAATTATATTGCATGTGTTATAGGTACTTTATATTTAAATTTTTTATATCTTAGTTATAATATACCTAGGTTTAGAAATTTTTGATTTCTTTGCTTTATTATATTTTGTGTTACTTTTAGTTTTTCTAGATACAGTATATATTCTAAAAATAAATATTATTCTTTCCTGTATGACATTTTTACTGCTTGCAAAATACATAAAGAAACCTCAGCGGCAGGGTTATTCTAAATTACGAAAAAATTGCACACATTATTTATGTACATGTTTTTAAGGTTTAGTATGCAATGTGCTTGCAACTTGCTGTCGAAAAATGTATGTTTTGCTTTTACACAAAAAAATAAAAATAAAATTTCCTATAATCATAGTTCCGAAAATACTTGCTAAAGGAGCTACAACCCCCAGAAAAGTGTCTCCAAAAGTTCGTTATTATTAAATATCTCAGAAACCCATTCAGATAAATTTATGAAAAGTAGTATGCGATTTTAATATTATTAAAAACTGTTATCTTCCATTAACACGTTCGCTGCCTACTTGGTGGGAGCCACATTTGCTCTGTGCCACCATTTTTTTTTTGGAAAATCTTTATGCTTGTGTTTTGAAAGTACTAAAGGTTATTCTATGGAGATGGTAAACTATTTTTTTTTACCTGGTGCGCCATTTCTTTTGGGCTCTTGCGAGAGCCGGTGCCGCTGAAAACATACTACAATAAAGTTATTTTTGAAATAAAAACTAAAATATAGCAACATTTATTAGAAATAACTAACAGAATTATTTGAAAAAAGTAAAATAATAAGAAATTTCAACTTGGTTATAAGGTATTTATTATTTCGTCGCTTTCTAAAGACATTCTCAAAGATACATATTTGTAAATTTTGAAAATTGACAATTAATTAATTAATTAGGAATTTCAACGAAGTAAAGCTTGTCAATAAAACAATAATTATTTACAATTAAACTAAATATGAACTATATTACAACAATTGAGGCAGTATCCAAGTCCGCCATTTTTAATTGGCTTATATACTGAACGTGTAGCAAAAAAACTGAAACCGCGGTCGCAGAAAATTCGAATAAAACCTTTACTCAGTGCCTACCCATTCAAGCTCCGCGTTAGACTGTGCCACAGCAAAATACATCACATAGAAATGCGAAGGACGCTTGGCTCTTATAAGAGCCGGTGGCACAGGCGAAAGTATCATACAGGCTCTTTGAAGAGCCGGTAGCAGCGAATGTGTTAAGACCTACAATTATTTCAACTATATGCGAAAGTTAGGGGTGCTGGCTATTTTCTTTCTTTTTCATTTAATTTTTAAGGCTTTTATTAATTAAATACTGGAACACGATTCTATGTAAAAAAACACATAAAAAGGTATTCTTAGTAATTTAATTTTGTGCCGATTGGTCAACGCAATTCCTAGTACAATCGACATTTTAAACATTTTCTTCAACTTCGTTTGTTTACGTTGTTTTCAGCTTAAACCTATAAGGAGAAATGCTTAGTACATTTTACTTATTTCTTAGCATTGAATTGTTGAAGAAGCTAAAGATTAAAAAAGCCAAGCCCCCTTTAGACACACCTATAGTTAAAATAATAACTGTAAAAATGTGAGTGTGTGTATTAATGTAGAATAACACCATTTTATAATACAAAACTGCATACCAAGTTTCATAAATTTATTATTATTAATAAATTAGTGAGTTCCTACGTTGTTTAATAATAAAACCTAACTTTCGTACATCCTCTTTAGGGGATTCTAACTCCTTTAGCAAGCATTTTCGAAACTATGAGTACAGAATTGTTTTTTTATTTTTACATATACAGCGCCAGTCAAAAGATACCAGTTTTAATATATCTAGTAATTGAGTAGATAGGTAAAAAAAGTTACTAATAAAAGTTGTGGTAACCGACACGTACTGTAAACTGACATAAAAATCTAATTCAAGGTGGCCCATAAAAAACATTCATAAAATAATACTTTTCTTAAATGGAACGCCCCATATTTTTGTATCCCAATTGTAAGTCCATTTAATTCCCAACAAAAAATCTCAATATTTTTTTGTAAATACTGTAATTTTCGATAAAAAAAATTAATTACATAGATCAGTCAAATAAGGGAATTGCGGCGCGCCATGGAAAACAAATGACGTTCACAGGTGTGTTATTCAGTTTTATTACACAAATACCATATTTTTTCTATTTCGGTTTTTTAAGGTTATTCTTAAAGCACTGTTTTAGCTACAAAACAGTGTTTTAAGAGAGTCTTTTAAAGCATTGTTTTTAGTAAAATTTCACCAACAAAGATTGGTATTCATGATATATTCATGATCAAATTTGGTAAATTTAGTATGTATGCCAACATACAGGGTGTTTCTTAATAACATGCTAATATTTAAGGAGGTTATTCTTGGGTCCATTTTGAGAAAAAAACTTCATATGAACATATGTCCTAAAGGTCTTAACTTTTGAACTACAGGGTGCTAAACTTTTAAGAAAAAATTCTTTTTCTTATAATAACTTTGATAAGACCCTAGATATTTTTGTGAAACGTATTACGCATCTTCTAAGCATCAAAAGGCATTTTCTGATGTACAACATAAGTTTTTATTCTTGCCAGTGGCGTTCGTGCGGGATTTGCACTGAATCATTTTAAAGAGAAAAGTGATACGCCACTGTTTTTTCTTAAAGTAAAAATTATTTTTGAAATCCTCATTCCTTTCTGAGCAAATCTGGTCTCTTGATTTTTTTTTCGTTTGACGTACGGTTTTCGCATAAAAAAAATAAAATTCATTCATTTGCATCTCGCTAGACCACTTACGACAAAAACCAATTTATGTAACTTTAAATAAAAATTTATTTAAGAGAATAATTTTTAAACGGTAAAATTATAAAACAAAACAAAATTGCTTCTTACCTACTAGATACGTTTTTAATCCTTGATAATACCCAATTTCATAACAACGTGCAAATGAATGAATTTTATTTTTTTTATGCGAAAACCGTACGTCAAACGAAAAAAAATCAAGAGACCAGATTTGCTCAGAAGGGAATGAGGATTTCAAAAATAATTTTTACTTTAAGAAAAAGCAGTGGCGTATCACTTTTCTCTTTAAAATGATTCAGTGCAAATACCGCACGAACGGCACTGGCAAGAATAAAAAATTATGTTGTACATCAGAAAATGCCTTTTGATGCGTAGAAGATGCGTACTACGTTTCACAAAAATATCTAGGGTCTTACCAAAGTTATCATAAGAAAAAGAATTTTTTCTTTAAACTCTAGCACCCTGTGGTTCAAAAGTTAAGACCTTTAGGACATATGTTCATATGAAGTTTTTTTCTCAAAATGGACCCAAGAATAACCTCCTTAAATATTAGCATGTTATTAAGAAACACCCTGTATACATACTAAATTTATCAAATTTGATCGCAGCAATTTGAAACTTGCTGCCAACATGTACATACTAAATTTACCAAATTTGATCGCAGCAATTTTTTATAACGTTTTTTAATTAATTCTCCTCAATAGAAAAAATAGTATAAAAAACTCGTTTCATAAGGCGTCTTGACGCACTCGTCCATTGAAAAACTTGGTCGCTACGCTCCCTCGTTTTTCAATCTTGGACTCGTACGTTAAGACAATGCCTTGTGCAACTTGTGTTTTAATATACTATTATATATTTTTTTTTATTGCTGTCCCATTTTACCTATTTAAAGCACGCCTCAGCGTGTTTAAATCGAACTTTCAAAAACGCGCGTTTTTTAAAGTTACCATGGCAACATCAACAACTCGAGAAACGTGAAGTCTAAATGACAATTTTTTGATTATTGATCTGACAGGAGTACCTTGTAACGTCAAATAAAATATTACTAACAAATTTCTGAAGGTAAGCAAGCACAACTCGTTCATTTATATCTGTTACCTTTTGCTTTTCCATCCATTTGATGAACTTGTCATATTCTTTTTTATACGCATCATCAGATTTTTGCGGTATTAACCGCGATTCTGCTTTACTATTTCAAAAATCGATATTAGAATTCATTTTTAAGCACCAACAAAGATTGGTATTCATGATATATTCATGATCAAATTTGGTAAATTTAGTATGTATGCCAACATATACATACTAAATTTATCAAATTTGATCGCAGCAATTTGAAACTTGCTGCCAACATGTACATACTAAATTTACCAAATTTGATCGCAGCAATTTTTTATAACGTTTTTTAATTAATTCTCCTCAATAGAAAAAATAGTATAAAAAACTCGTTTCATAAGGCGTCTTGACGCACTCGTCCATTGAAAAACTTGGTCGCTACGCTCCCTCGTTTTTCAATCTTGGACTCGTACGTTAAGACAATGCCTTGTGCAACTTGTGTTTTAATATACTATTATATATTTTTTTTTATTGCTGTCCCATTTTACCTATTTAAAGCACGCCTCAGCGTGTTTAAATCGAACTTTCAAAAACGCGCGTTTTTTAAAGTTACCATGGCAACATCAACAACTCGAGAAACGTGAAGTCTAAATGACAATTTTTTGATTATTGATCTGACAGGAGTACCTTGTAACGTCAAATAAAATATTACTAACAAATTTCTGAAGGTAAGCAAGCACAACTCGTTCATTTATATCTGTTACCTTTTGCTTTTCCATCCATTTGATGAACTTGTCATATTCTTTTTTATACGCATCATCAGATTTTTGCGGTATTAACCGCGATTCTGCTTTACTATTTCAAAAATCGATATTAGAATTCATTTTTAAGCAGTGCGGTGACAACAATTAATCTTTGATGACAAATTGCAAATTAATTTCTGGTTTTCTCATTTCCATGACAACGAAAGGTATACTGATGTCACATCACGAATTCAACCATTTTACATTATTAGTTCTTATTTCAATTTTTTGTAGTAATAATACCAGTATTTATGATTTCAAAGTGCACCAATAAAAAAAAATAGCGTAAAGTATTCGTGGATAACTGGTCTTTAAAACACTTGCTCTATTTCGAGCACTCCGGCTGCGCCGTCGTGCTCGTAAAATCGCGCGTGTTTTAAAGACCTTTTTATCCACTTATACTTTAATATACTATTTAGTATGGCATATGAATTACAGCGCGAGCTGTAGGACAATATCTATGAAATTATTTTTTTATCGAAAACTTTGACAATTATTTAGATTTTCTTTTGGTAATTAAATGGACTTACCATTAGCATAAAAAAATATAGAGCATTTCATTTAAGAAAGTATTAGTTTATGATATTTTTTTTATGGAACAAATGCATTAAAATTGGTCTAGTAATACCCAAGCTTTTTAGCATCATACACACAAACACATAAATGATTTACTTTTCCTTTTACCAAGTATAGGTATTAACACACATGTTAAAGCCATTTTACAAATGCTAAATTTAAAAATGTATCGAAAGTAAAAAATGTATGAAGAAACAAACAAAACAGTTCCTATTATAACAGTTTGCACTATATTTAATAGTTAATGCTATTATTTTGCTGACCAACTTGTAGCTCCAGTAAAACCAAAACAATCACAGATGTTAACAATGAATGCTACAGTTGTAACTGTATGGCTTGATTCATGGGGTGATGGGGGCTGTGGAATCTCATACTTTGCGATAGAGTACAAAAAACGATATCATTCATCATGGATAATGGCATCAAATCATGTAAAACCTACTGAACGGATATACAGTGTAACTGAACTGTGGCCAGCTACGGACTACCACCTTAAGGTCTCCGCACACAACAATGCAGGAGAGACTGTAGCTATGTATAATTTCACCACCTTAACAATTATGGGAGGTAAATAAATAAGAGTTCTATATAACAGCAGAACCTACTTTGTGCAATTATAAAAAAAAATATTTTTGTTGTTGTAGGAGTTCCAGAATTGGCGCCACCAGTTTCACATTCTGGTGATCAACCTTTCTATGCAAATGCAAGAGTTATAGTACCAATAGTGCTTTCTATATTAGTCTTACTTGGTCTTTTTGCAACGTTATTTTGGAGACGAAGTAAGTTATGTTACCTACTACAAAAACATGGAAAAGTTCTATCGAGTAAATTTACTTAGAAATACGTCAAGAAAGAGAAGGTCAACGACGTTCTATGGGAGAATCTCCATCAATAGCTCAAATCCAGAACAAGCAAAATCGAGATCAACAGTACTTAGCTGTCCGGGTGGGCAGACCACAACAACCCCTGGCAATGGAGCCAGATACATATAAGGCTGACTCAGCAGATTACATAGAAGATATATGTCCCTACGCTACATTTCAACTATCCAAGCCAGCTTACAGCGAGAGCTCCTATAGTGGGAACATCTACAGTGGCCCGTACCACTCGGTACGCGGGTCTTTTGTTTATCATGATGTTAAACCACCTCCTATTGATAAGTTTAAGTTAGGACATGTAAGTTTAATTTCTTTTATTTATTTTGCCTTACTGATTTCTTTTATTGTTTGAGTTTGTTATGCACTTTTGTGTTGGTTGGTATCTCTATTTCTCTACACACTTTTAACGTTTTAACTCTTCTCTAAAATAGTGTTTGAAGAATAGGGCTAACAGTAACTTCACTATCACATCTGATTGATATATAGAGTGTTTTACATCACAATAAGTCATTTTATTTGAAAATAGTCTCGATACTCTAACTACTTAGCAGAGCTTCTATTCAAAATTAAATCATAGACATGTACCTATATTATTTCTAAAAAAAATTAAAACACTTGTCGAAAGATTGAAATAATTGAAATTGAAAAGCACTCTGTATACAATCATAAATAAATTGTAAACAACTAAGCGTGTTTTCAATTGCAGAACAAGGAACCCGAGTACACCAAAGTTAGAAGAAAAGGTGGAAGGTTGCGTGATCCACATTCTGAAAGTCAAGGTATCTCTTAAGTTCTGCTAAACTCCTCAGCAGAATTAGTTTTATAATTGTCATTATTTAGAGAGAACCCACAGCAGGTAGTTTTATAAAAATAAACCAATTTTGAGCCATTGTTGCTCAAAATACTTAACAATGCAGACACCTTAAAACTAAATAAAATTTAAGCCTATTGTGAGATGTAGAAAAATCCATATTCATTTCAGAATCAGACAACCTGGGCAGCACTGACTCAGAGGTGAAGAAGATTTTAACGCTACATCTGCCTATTTCAGAGTATGACACATTGGGTAGTGATTCTGAAGGCGATGGAGCTGCTGTTAGCCAAGAATTAGTCTCATTTAGACATCGAATGCGTGGTTAGTAGCATTAGCACATCATAATGTATACAGTGGTGGCTCGTGAACATTTATCACGAGATATTGTTTGAGAAATTAATTCAAGTATTAAACTTAAAAAGGCTGACGAATTTTTTCACACCCGTTTGGTCCATATGACATGGGATATTGATTTCTTGCGAGAAGGTAGTTTATATGAAAACAAACATTGTGATAAGAACTCAACAAAACTGCAGAATAAAATAAACTGGCGTGAAATAAATATTAAAATGTAATAACTTCCTTTATTTTATCAGTCACACTGCTAGGCAAAATAGGCAAAAGCCCACATAGCAGGGGGTTTGTATGTTTTACCTCGTTCGAGCATACCCGCGGCCTTCTTTTAAAAACCATGTTGCTCATAATAGACGCGCATGCATAATATTTGCCAGCTTACAATCCCTTATAAAAAGATCATACTCCTGTAGTAAAACTTGAACAGTATTATACGTTTTAGAAAAGTGAAGTATGTTATATTATTTGCGTTGCATGTTTGTTAGAGAAACTGTCGCCCACGTTATCCCTGTTACACGGAATATACAGGGTGTAACAGAGAACCGGTTCAATCTCTTTTTTTTTTTCGTTATTAAGATGATACATTAGTAATTGTCAATTGACAATGTAACATGTCAATTTTTGTTACCTGATATTAAGTGTGAATACTAAAAATTTAGCCAACCACAATTCAAAGAAATATATCTAGTAGTCAGTTAATCAAGTTTAGTGTAGAGTAGAAGTGCTATCTAAGAAAGATCCAAAGTTTATCTGTGAAAAATAGTAGAATACAGGAAATTGAGGTTATGTCTTTTTGTTTGGTTTGCAATTCTGATAAACCTCCTGATGGGTCAAAGGACTTGAGACAGTTTAACTGTGATGGTTGTAACAGACAAATCCATATATCATGCTCCAAATTAAGTGCAACAGAAATAAAATGTATTGAACTTAAGGGAACGAGGTTACTTAAATTCTATTGCAAGGACTGCGAAGAAGGACTGCTTCAGGTTCCCACTTTAATAAAGTTAGTTAGTGAACTTCAGATTGAAGTTAAGAAAATTAAAGATGCAAGTAATGTGCCAATCTCAACAGATAATGAGACCATCTTTACTGAAATTGCCGATCGACAAATGAGGGCAAAAAATGTTATTATGTACAACCTACCTGAATCTCAGTCAGAAAATACAAATACTAGAATCAAAGAAGATAAACAGAAAATAGAAGTAATACTAAACACGCTTGGTTATGAAGGCGATTTCTCAGCTGTAAAAGTTTCACGTATTGGTGCCCCCTCATCAAAAGCGAGACCGGCAAAGATTGTTCTTGAAAACCCGGAAGAAGTTATTATGGTCTTGCGTAACAATAGTAAACGGAATAATGAGCGGTACCAAATCTCTGCTGATAGGACAGTAATGCAGAGAGAATATTATAAGAAAATAAAGAAGGAATATGAAGATAGGAAATCAAACGGTGAGACAGATATTATTATTAAATATGTGAAAGGCGTTCCTAAAATTCTTAAAGTACGAAAAAACTAATCAATGCACCATTTTCTTTTTACTATCAAAACGTACGTGGCCTAAGAACCAAGCTAAATACTTTATGTTCTGTTATTCCTATCTTTACTGAAAAATATGACGTAATTCTTCTATCTGAAACTTGGCTAACTGGTGACTTCTTTGATAGTGAACTTGGATTGACAGACTACAATATATATAGATGTGATCGCTCTGTACAAACTAGTGAACATGAAAGAGGTGGCGGTGTATTAATAGCGGTTAAAAAGTGCCTACATTCAAGTCAAATTATGATGAACACTATTAGAGCTGAAATGCTATTCATTAAACTTACCATAGGTAATACAATTTTTATTATCGGAAATATTTATATTTCCCCAAGCTCTCATCTATCGGTTTATGAGTCATACTGTGAGGAATTACTTAACATTCCAATAATACAAGACAAATCAACAAAATTAATTTTATTTGGTGATTATAACATACCAAATACTAAATTTATGAATGATGAATATGGAGTCTATGTGATAGGGCCCACATCTCAACAAGTAACAGCAGTAACTGATACTATGGGTTTTTTAAATCTGAGTCAAGTAAATGAAATAAAAAATGTAAATAATGTCTTACTTGACCTAATATTCTCTAATGTTGAAAATTTAAAAGTGAATATTTCGACAGAAATTTTGGTACCTATAGATGTGCATCACCCACCACTGGAAGTTGAAGTGAAACTAAATGAATCTCCAGTTCCAATGAATTATGATTATTACCATTATAATTTTAAGGCAGGTGATTATATCGGCATGAATATGTTTATCTCTACGTTTAATTGGAACGACATTATTAACGACGATATTAATTCAGCGATTAATAATTTTTATGATATTTTATATGAGGCTATGGAGAGATTTATTCCAAAAAGGAAGCTTAAACCACCAAAATACCCTGTTTGGTTTACTCATGAATTGAGAGCAAGCATAGTACAAAAAAAGATTGCCCATAAACAATTTAAATCCTCTGGCAATTGGTCTGATTATCTGGTATTTTCTGGTTTAAGAGAACATTGTAAGAAGATGTCCCAACAGTGTTACAAAAATTACCTATCAAATCTAGGGTCCGAATTAGAAAACGAACCGAAAAAATTCTGGAGTTATATAAGAACTAAGAAGAATCAACATCTCCTTCCCAACGTCATGACATTAGATGAGAATACAGGATCTTCCCCAACAGAAGTAGCTGATTTGTTTGCAGTCCACTTCGCACAGGTTTATTCAAATGAGTTCTATCCTGCCCCAAAGCTTTCTATAAATGGGTACCATAATATGGATAGTATGGAAATCACATCTGATGAAATACTCGAAAGTCTGAGCCGCCTAGACTGTCGGAAGAACCCTGGACCTGATGGAATCTCTCCCTACATGCTGACACAATGCAGATTTGTACTTTTATATCCCTTATTTTTGCTGTTTAACTTGTCTTTAAAGCAGGGAATTTATCCTGACTTGTGGAAAGCTTCCTTTGTAACACCAATATACAAGAATGGTAATAGATCAAACATAAAGAATTATCGACCTATATCAATTATGTCACAAATTCCTAAATTATTTGAAGCCCTAATTACAACGCAGTTAACTTCCATATTTAAAAATTATATAAACCCTATGCAACATGGATTTATGAGAGGAAGGTCTACAGTGACTAATTTAATTTTATATGAACAGTACATATTGAATGCTTTGGAGAAAGGTCAGCAGGTAGATTCGGTGTATACGGACTTCTCCAAAGCATTCGATATGGTGAATCACAATATATTAGCTTCAAAATTATATGCTATGGGTATTATCGGAACTCTGTTGTTATGGTTTAAAGATTACTTATATGAAAGGAAACAAATAGTCAAGGTACATAACTACCATTCACGAATAATTGTTGTTCCATCAGGTGTCCCACAGGGGTCACACCTTGCCCCATTTTTATTCAACTGCTTTGTAAATGATGTTGTAAATGAAATGCTGATTTGCAGATCATTACTATTTGCTGACGACTTAAAGTTATTTGCCTCAATTAACACTAGACTTGACTGTTTGCGTGTACAGAGAGATTTAGATAACTTATCTAAATGGTGTAATACAAATGGAATGATACTAAACACTTCCAAATGTAAATTTATTATATTCCATAGATCAGCTCACTATATTGAGTACAACTACAAAATTAACAATGATGAAATTCAATGTGTCATTACAATTATGGACTTAGGGATTATGTTTGATTCTAAACTAACGTTTAATCATCATATTAATTACACATGCGGGAAAGCGTTGAAAATATTAGGATTTATGTTAAGAAATGTTAATGAAATTAACAATCTAAAATGTAAAATTGTATTATACTGTTCCCTAGTTAGATCGATTTTAGAATATTGCTCCACGATTTGGTCTCCTTACTACAATATTTATAAGGATAAGATTGAAGGGGTTCAGCGTAGGTTCTTGAGACATGTAGCTTATATGTTAGGTGTACAGCATTATGTAGTAGGTTATGATTTTCTTTTATCTGCTTGCAATATGAATACAATGGAAGAGCGCAGAAATATAGCCGATCTTTGTATACTTTTTAAGATTATTAACAGCCAGTGCGATTGCAAGGACTTACTTGAGATGATATCATTTAATATACCTGGGAGGAATCTCAGAAGTAATAGACTCTTCTACAACTCCTTCCACAGCTCAAATTATGCTATAAATTCACCCATAAATAGAATGCTACGACTCGGAAATTCCTGCGAAATTGACTTTTTCGACAAGTCGTTAACTACATTTAAAAATGTTTTAAAAAGTCAAATTCATACTTTATCTTAGTGCTGTATACCTACTTATAAACTAAATTCACTGCATTACAATTACAATTATAAATTTATTGTCCAATTTTGTATCTATAAATCTAGTGATAGTTATATTGTCATGTGATATTTTTCATGTTTGTATTATGCGAAAATGGTGCTCGTAAATAAATACATTATCATTACATTCAAATTTAGTATTGTTAATATACGCATAGGATCCTATAGTTTGACGCAAATTACGACTTTCTAGAACTTCTGGTTTCGCCGGAAGTGACACCAACATTATTATTTCAAATGGGTGTTGTAATAGTTAAGAAAAACTTGCTCTGGAAATTGCCACTAGCCCAGTCGAAATTTTGCCGGACCCAACCGTAGATTAGAGCGGCGCAAATCCGGTTTTCACAGTCAACGGCGTTCAAAACATCATTCTGTCCCCTACCCTTAACCACCAGTACACAACAATAAGCCTAATAAAATAAGTAATTATTGACGAAAAACTTAGAAAACCACCTACACAACAGTACGCACTACTCAACAGTCAGCCAGCACTGAACTCCCACGTAACATTACGTGACGCCATGCACCGACCGACTGCCGTTATTCTAGTTGGTATACATACATCTGTGTACAAAAATTTTGTTAAACATTCAAAATTTAGAAATGTAATAATATATATAGTTACATTTAAAATAAGAAAGTTGATGTTACTTCCGGCAAAACCATAAGTTCTAGAAGTCGTAATCTCCAGCAAATAAGGGCCCTATGCAATATACTAACCATACCAAATTTGAATTTATCTAAATAAGTACCAAAAAAAAGCGAGAAATCGATGCTCTGTTACCCCTGGTATAACAAATTACTCAATCTTCGCTGTTTCTAGCAAAATGAATTTGGGTTCATATTTTTTATTTAAAACTTCACCTTATGTTCTTTCTGTATTAATAACTCAGCAGTGCAAAGGGTACTGTTTATTAAAGCTGACTGATATTGTAATGCGACCTTCCCAATTCGTAGAAAATTTTTTTATATGATAATATAAACATATAAAAAGTGCCTATAAACATGAGCGTGGAAACGCTTCCTTACGGTGTCTACTCCAGAAGAAGCAAACGCCAGCCAAAAATGCAGCATATTAGTATGCTCTTTTGTTTCTGACCTCACCCTATAATGACAAAAATCTCTTGTAGTAAAACTTAAATGGTATTATATGTTTTATAAAAGTGCAGTATGTTATATGTAATATTGTTTGCTAGGGAAGAGGTCGCCCACGGTGCCTCCCTTACGAGCCACCACTGTTTTAAACTTTATATAAACAAATTTACAAGAAACTGGCAAAAACATCAATATGTTAATATGCAGGAGGGGCAGAAGGTTCCAGTTCTTCCTCAGAGACCTCCCCTCCATCAGGGAGCATGGGACGAAAGCCGTATCCCTCTCGGAAAGGAAAGTCCAAGGCTGCACCTTTAAGTAAAAGACATGTGCGTAGCAGCAGTGGTTACTCCAGCCATAATGAAGAAACTACTTTCAGTATTTCGCACACACCCAGTTTCAGTGACCGGATCCATCCCCCTAGTAGATTTTCTGATCTAAATCCCAGAGACCTGAGTGAAGCTGAGTGTGAGAAAGGGCACAAACACAGAGGGCTGTCTAGACTCAGTCGGGAAGCTTTCCAGATTAACGTGTAGTTTCAGTGAGGTATTTTAAATTTTGCCTTCCTGATTTTTCATAACTTTTTATAGCAGAATTCATAGTTATTGCAATATTGCATGCAAGCAAGATATGGAAGGGGAATAACACAAAGACTGATTTCTTACGAAAATTATAACAGTAAAAGTAATTTACCTTTAGAAAAACGTAACAGAACTATGAATGCTGCTGGAAGAATATTTAAATTTTATTTTTACACCATTTATTTATTCATTAATTAATTTATTGATTCTTTAAAGGTTTTAACAGAAACTGTGCACTTTGTCTAACATAAAACCATTTGTGTGTTAATATGTTTGTGTAAAGATTGTTATTAGGAAAGCATAAATGGTGGCAGGTGCCTTTGAGTGGGAACCATTGTTGGTCAAAGCGACATGCTTCCCTATCTTCCGTAAATGGGATGTGCCAAAATGAGCTTGATAATAATCTGTATAAATCCAATGTATGTTATAGAGTTTATAGATTGTTACGTAAAAGTTATACAAGAACAATAAGTGAGCCTCACACTCTAGTTATACGTGTTAATAACACACCGTCTCTTGCATCACACTTTGAAGCAAAAACTTCATCTTCCCCACACAAAATTCAAAGGACTGTCATTTTTGGATACACCTTTTTATTGTACAATTGTCAAATGTAACGAAATATAATAAAATGTTGTGTTAACAAAAATATTTTTATTTTTATTTTTATTTATACAAATACAAAAAAAAATTGTAAAAAAAATTCCTCGCGAAGTAGACTAGTGAGTGCATGGTTTTATTAACGTTAACACACATGTCCTAGCTTATTACCTATGCTTTATACGAAATTTTCGTTGTGACAGATGAAGCTACTGTTAAATGTGGTTATTGTTTTATGAAAAGCAAATCTCATTTTTATAGTGAGGGTATGTGCAGGTCAATAAATAACATGAACTCTAATATGGCATTAGGAAATAAACCATAGGCGACTTCACCAGGAATTTTTTTGAATACCTGATATAATTAATGTATAGTTTTTCCAGTTCTCAATAGATATCTCACATTGAATACACAATTGAAGCAACAATAGATTCACAAAGTAAAATCGAAAGGTTCAAAAGAAATCCGAAGACGTTTCACAAGTGTTTCTTCAGATTGTTTGTCCAAACTACACTCTCTCCAGTCAATTCGCTCTGGTAGATTTAAAACTGGCCCAGCTGCCAAAACTTCGCGCCCAAAATTTATGGGAAAATTCATTTGTGAAAGAATTTTTGTATAAAGCATTTCTCCTGTAGGAAGTTCCACACAAAAATAGGGAGCTCCTGATGGTACAACCTGATCTAAACGATTATGAGCTTCCAATTCTTCTAGTTTGAATCCATGGCCTTCAGCTTCATCCTATAAACAAATAAAAAAGAGCAAATCACTTCGCCTGGACTAAACTATATTTTAGAAATAGTTACTTATCGTGCCTTGAGTATTTCAGTATTAACGTCTTACGAGCCAACAATAACAAAATAAAATGTTTGTAAAATTTTGAATATATATATGGTTTACTACAAGCGAACAAAACTAGCTATGCATTCTTCACGCACACTGGACAGAAACACTACTTCGCACCGATCACGAGCGGACCAATATACTAACACATTAAGCGTACAGCGTCAACTCACTTAAAATTTATGCTTTGCCCGAGAACATGTCTTATAGTATTTTAAAAAACCAAAACTATTCTAATGCTTTTTTAATTTACAGTTTATAATTCACTTAAACAGAAATTTTATATAATCCTCGGTTTATTACTAAACAAAAATGCATAAATATTCGATTTTCAAAAATTCATAACAGGCGTCACAGACAAGCTAGTGGACTGGGACTCGAACTAACTTATAACTCATCTCTATTAGCAAAAAAATCGTATGGCCAGTTTTAAGCAATACTTTTGTTTAAAAAATAATAGTTAGAAAATAATGGTAACACAGATTTACAGCAACTAAAACAAAATGACAGATGACAAATTTTACAAATATTTTCTTCTTATTTTAAGGCAATTGCTTGCGGTAATGGGAAAAATATAATAAGCAACAAGTAATGTAAGGATATAACATTCTCGGAAGGTAATATACACCTCGGTTCCGCCTCGGTTATTTATATTACCCTTCCTTGAATGTTAATACGTCCTTACATTCCTTGTAGCTTAATAGTTATTTAAGTATCAAGGAATGTAAGGACGTAATAACATCCGAGGTAGGCGAATACGAGCTGAGGCGGAGCCGAAGCTTGTCGCCTGCCGAGGATGTTATTAGTCGATACATTCCGTGTTACTTATTAAATTTTTCACGCTACCGGCAATGTAAGTAGGCCTACAGTTAGAAATTTAAAAGTTCGTTTTGACAGCTGTCATTGGAATTATTTTTTAAAAGCCCCATTATTCTAAGTTGTCTGTGCTTGTTACCATATCAACGAACAGTTAAAATCAACATTATTTTCCTAGGAATGTAAGTGACACTATTAAGTTCCGTCGTCAAGGGTAACTAGTACACGAATGTTATCAGCCACTTACGATCCCTGTAGCTATGGATGTAAGGCCTACTTACATTGCCGGTAGCGTGAAAATACTATTAAAGTACCAGTCGACTTCATAGGTACAATTTTATGCATGTCCATGGCACTCTTAATAGAAAATTGTAATTAAAAATGTTCAAGATGTCAGAAAAGCGGTTCAAGTACAAGCTATAAGCTTATAAAGTTTTAAAAAACCCTGTGGCTAGTTTATAAGCCATATTTTATTGAAAATTTCCAAAACTTTAAAAATATTTTTCACGTCATAGTTTTTAGCTTTTCGAAAAAGTTTGTGCACAGTAACATTGTGTCTCTCTCTATAGGGCTATTACTATGCAAAGTTTGATCTCGATCTGCCAACTGGTTTTTGAGTAGGAAGACATTAAAAGTCAAAATTTTCAAAATATCGTAGCTAGAAAGTTCAGAAAAATAGCGTTTGATTTAAAAAATTCCTTTTCCAGAAAAAAAGCTTATTTTTTCGGTGAATTTCTGATATACCCCCACATTCCAAAACACATCGTACCATCTATTCGGGAGTTATGATGCATTACACACATAGCCACCCACTCACAGACAGACATTTTTTAATAACCACTTTTTTGGGTACCTGGAGATCCAAAACATGTATTTTTGTCAAAATCTCGATTTCGAAAATTTGCATGAAATCAATACTTCTCGATATTGAAAGTATAGGAAAGTAGCTTTCATTGATAGCAGGTATAAGTTTAAATTTCTTTACAAATGAAATTCTTACACACATTTCTATGTACGTTTTTCTACACATGCAATTCTTATAAAACACATAAAATACTTGCATGAAATTTTAGTTAAGAATTTTAGTTACCTTAAATATTTCTTTTAACTCTTTAACTGCAGTTTTGGGTATAGGAATAACTTGGATCTGCATGTGTGAAGTCTTATAATTTCTTTCAAAAAAGATTGGCACTTTTTCATTCACTTCAAAATATTTTATTAGAGCTTCTTTAAATTGTTGAAGTTCCTGTAAGATGGCATCCGAAAGACCAGCGATACATTGGTGATGCTCTATTGGGCAAATTAGGAAATGCTCATCCACTAGCCCTCCTGTAATGATTTTGATTGTTAACAATGTGTATTTATGCAAGACATAACTGTAAGGTGACCATGCTGCTAACATCAGCAATCAGTATGTTTATACCATATTATTTTGAACTGAAAACAGGACCTAAAATTCGAGGCCTGAGGATATGAAATATAAAATAAGCAAAAAAAATAGCAAATTTAAAGGCAAATTTATAAAAAAAGACAGTGGATAATAAAAAAAACCATACTGAACTGAAAGTTTCTGCAGGTATGCGAGAACGTTTGCTTTTTAGTTCAACTTTAATCGGTGCAAATAACTACTATCCCAAAACATGCAGTACAAATGGTCACCTTACATAATTGAAGTATTACAATTCACTATTTAGTACCTTTAGCTAAAGCAAGATATACTAGACTTCCTACTGTAATCACCAAGTGCTTTTCCACAGAAGGACTAGCCAAGCAGAACCAACATTTGCTTTGATCAAATTCTACTTTATGACGTTTTCCTTTCTTGTCTCTGTTTCTCGTTTCTTCGTAAGAGTTCATATCGTAAAAGTATTGACTTGATCCCATGGTCTTTCTTTTATTTTTAAACACTACAAAAACATTTCAATTATGTAAAATATTTTATAAAATTGTAAAAAAAGACAAAGCACTTCGCCTATGCTGTCCCATACTTTAGATATTGTTATTTATCGTATTTTCAAAAGTATATCTGTATAACATTGTATCATAGTATAGTGAAAATGTAATTTATAGTAATTGTTTTTACTTTTTACCTAAACTTTCCTATACTTTAGATATGTTACTTATCATATTATCAAAAATATCTTATTATTAACGTTTTATGCCCCAACATCGACAAAATAACATCCCACAATTCTTACTACTGTACCGAGAGCATAGCTGCATAATAGTAATATTATAAGAACATACTACATGATACTAAAGTTTACATATAAAAATAATAGTAGGAACTTTTTGAGAATCTTTTCATATATTCAACTACTGTCTACAAAGAGAGAAAGTAGTAAGGCAAAAGTCGACCCGCTTTAACAGGTAGCTGTGTGGGTGTAGTTCGGTCATGTGCCAAACGGCTTGTATATCCTTTGGTCAACGCATAAGCCTCTCACAGACTTCATACAGAGAGAGAGAGAGAGAGAGAGAGAGCGTAAGTTTTAAAGTGAACTAATAGTACGCTATAATTCTTTGTTTTTTGTGAAGAAAAAATTGATTTTGGAAAAAGATTTCTCGAGAATAAAAAAACCAAAAACAGAAAGACAAATTGGTCCACCAAAAATTCGGTAGAAAGGGGAGATTAACCCCCCCCCCCCCCCAATATTTTCGACTTTCTAAAATTTGTAGAAGGTGTCACAGAGAAATAAGCGAACTAGGACACGAACCAAAATGTAGATATAATAGCATTAGTTGCCTATGAAATAAAAGAAAATCGTGTGGCCAGTTTTTAAGCAATATTTCTTTGTAAATTTCATAGTTTTTAAATTTTGACAATTTTTGGGCACATTTCTGTGTCTCTCTAGGACTATTACCATAAAAAATTAAACCCAATCTTTTAAAATTGAAATTACAAACGACGTTTTGTTTTAGATTAAATTGTGTGAAGATAGTAAAGACATGCCTTTTATAATCCATAGCCACCCAAGATTGAAACACTTTTTGAACACTCATTACTTCCCTATAATAAATTTTGTATAGGAAAGTAAAGTGCGAACGGGAAAATAAACCCTGCTAAATATTTTTGCACTTAAAAATTAAGTTGTGAATTTTATTCTACATACTATCTATAAATTGGGTGGCCAGTTATTGAGCAAAATCTTTTTTTTTAATGTATATAATTTTCACTTCAGTTTTCATTTGTACAAAAATTCGTTTACATAGTAACATTGTGTTCTTCTAGGGCTATTGTAATACCAATTCAATCCCCACTTGTCAACTCGATTTTGAGTAAATAAACTTTAAAGCAAAAATTTTTATAAAATCGTAGCGACCGCCATTTTAAAGTCAGAGTGCTCGGAAACACTCTTATCATTTGTCTTAACGCCCTCTATTATATTCTGTTCTTAAATGTTGGAAATAGGGTTTTCGATAAAAAATTACCAGAAATGTTATGGGGTCCGAAACATGTATTTCCCTCAAAATCTCAGCATAAAAAATTGCAATCACAATACATTCTCGTGCTGCAAGTGCCTAACAACTACTTAAAAAATTGTGAATTAACTTACATTTATTTTCTAATTCCATTAAACTAAACGGACAAGGAATTTCATCAATAGTTTTTTGTAAAAGCTCTTTCAGATTCATTTTGTCTAAAGGTGTTAAACTTAGAGCATAAAGCCATTTGTCCTTATTGGGATTACCAACTCTTGCTAAACCTAAGAATCGTGTTGCAAGTTCAATAGTTGTATCATGATCTGAAGTGTTTAATGACCGATATGGAGCTCGTTCATAATACAATCCTTCTAGTCCACTAATATGATAACGAGGTTTTAATTGTAAAGCTAACCAAGCTGCTAGCTCACTTTGCATATTTATCGTTGCTTTTAACTAAAATTAAATTACGTAATTGTTTAAAGTTCACATGTAAATTTGCATCATACTTTATAGTTTGGATCATATTTCATTATATCATGAGGCCATTCAGATGTTATGAGAATATCAACGCCTCTGAAACTAGGGTTCCCTCTTCTGCATGCGTCTCGCAAAGCAACGGCATCACTTACGTTATATGTGTAAGTACCACCAGAAGTATCGTTTGAGGTTATCCCGCTTATGTATGCAATTTTTAAACCATTACTATTCGTATATAAGCCACGTTTTCCTGCAAAAACAACTCCGTAATTTGTTTAGAATAGAGAGCATGATGTAAATATGTACCCAAATAATGCACATTCGGGCATAATTCTGAACCTTCTTCTGGGTAGATATCAACATGTTCTTCCTTATTGGGCCCCAAAACGTAGGTAGGCACGGGAACTGCAACAAATTAAAAGAATCCATTTTAAAATTCCTATAACGAAATAATGAAATATAAAATGTGCATAAATTTTAAAACATTTGAATTAAAATTGTTTTGGGCAACTAATGGTAAATCTATCAGGTGCATTTAAAAATTACTCTTGTCAGGGTGCAAAAAATAGTTGTTTTTTGTAAAAAAATTCAAAAAATTTGATTAATAATTTAAATCGATTTTTTTTTTTAATTAAAACTGATTTTTCATTTAAATAAAAATTAAATACTTTTAGTTACCTGCACTAACTAGTAACGTATTGTATGCAGAGTTAGTGAATTGTTATTATTATATGTTCAAATGTAATTCTCTATAAAATTCAATGCCTATAATGTACAATTGACAGTAACAGTTCAATTTTGAAATAAAATAAAAAATTATGTCTAACAAAATGGTTTTTTAATGTCCTAACATAATCTTTTACGTATTGTTATATGAGTAATTAATCTGTGCATTAGGACACGGCGAGTCCAGTTAATTTATTTGAAGTTTTACCTTGTACATAAACTGCTGCGGATTATTTTTTAAACTCAAAATACTACTTACTGCAACAGTACTATAGCTACTGACCATATTCCCACATGCGTTTAGGCTCGCAATGGTGATCATTATAACACTTTTTTTTTTCGCGGGAATGATTGTTTATATGATATCATAAGCATTGTGGTAAGAACGTAGATAGAACCTATGACAAAATTGCAACATTAAATAAATATTGTAACATAATAATTTCCTTATGTTTCAGACCCCTGCTGCTATGACTTACATTCCCCAGCTGATTTTTGTTTTTTAATGTTTTTAATCTTTTCTTTGCATAACCACCGTTCTGTCTACAGCAGTACCGCTCTGAGATACGTATATCTGAACTTATGCTGCAGGAAGCCTGAGAAGGTCCTGCAAGCCCAAAACTTTGGCACTATGCCGTAGATCTGGCAACTCTGATCACATACTTTGCTTAGTATTTTTAATACCTATACGTAAAAAACTACTAGCACGAAAGTAAATACAAACCACACTTACCTTTCTTTACGTTTGATTTGAATATTTCAAATTCCTTATTATTTACACCAAAAAAGTTTCCTACACAAATTAACATGTCAAATGGACCTGATTTTTTATTTATAGATTCCAACCTGTTAAAAAGGGATTTGAATTTTCCTTCCACATCTCCACAAAATAATCTGAAAATTAAATGAGCTTTTACATTTATTAAAGGGTTATAAATATTTTAAAAATCGCGGTGGCAAGAAAACAACCAGGGTTTGTAACTTAACTAAAACAAAATAGTTTTTATCTTCCTATTTCAGTTCGTTTAAACGGTTTTTGGTTTACAAAAATCACAGACAAGAGAAACAAGAATTAAAGGTAAGATTTCTTACATTTTCTGCTTGCCTTCCATTTTTGCCTAAAGAAAAGCTATTGCGTATTTGTATATCCGTATGATCAAAATGTTTCAATTCAAAATAAGAATCATACGCTTATTAACTTCTGCATCAACTGCTGGTTATTTGTGCATACAAACAATCTTCTTAAGATTAACAAATTCGATTTAAATATTTAAACTTGAATAAGAAAAGGTTATGTTTATAATTTGACATTTAGCATAGTTTTAAACCGACTTTCTATCAGGCAATTTTAGGCGGAACAACTTAGCCTATTTTTACCAACGGGTGTGACTTAGAAAAGGTAGCGGTTGGTTATATATAATGTTTGCATTCAGCAGACACAACTTTTTACTAAAATTAAATTATGCTGAATGCTTATAATACCAAACGATTACTCAACTGTGTCCCGTGGTTGCTACCATTTTTTGAGCATAAATAAACCACGCTACGGCTTACTGCTAAGAGCAACTGAGCACATTGCTTCAGGAGACAACGACGTTGCTACTTGGTATCGCTCACACCTGTTGAACGTAGTCATTTTCAGGTACTGCCGTATTTTTATGGAAAACACATTAATACAGCAGTTATCAATTGCCAAAGTTAAATGATCCTGGTTGTGCAAGTGTTGCGATGCTTTATGCGTTATAGCAACCAGTATGATATACGTTCATTGAATAATATACTGTAGAAGTGTACTTTTAAGATAGTAAAAATAAAATAATACAGAGAACGAAAATGATTGAATATGCGTTTCGTTAAAATTTTTTGTTATCCGGTAATGGCGGACACAAATCAAAAGTGTTGCCAGTTTTTAAATAATATTTTTTTGAAAATTTATAAAATTTTGAAATAATTTGTACTTTTCTTAGTTTAAAGATTCTTGTGCATATTAAAATTCTATCCCCTTACAGCTACTACAATACCAAATTTAATTCTGATCTAATGGGACAATTTCTAAAAAAAGTGCATAACATTACCCCCACTGACAGATGAAGTTTCTGGGTTCTCTGGTTTAAACATATTACCGTTGATTGAGGTATTGCTCAATCAACGATATTACATAATAGCTGCGTTATCCTCTTGGTACAGTGGCAGCTCGTTCATAGACACGACGGAAAGGTAACACAGATTTAAGAAAATCTTACCTTTGGCTTAACAGTTTTGAGTTCTGTTAGTGAAATCTATACGCCTTTCTTTGTTATTCATAAAATGGTCACTCACCAAGTCATTAAAACTGTCGGTGTTTTGAATGACTTTTTACGTTCCTACTTAAATGTTTTAAATCTTTAACACCGGTCACTATTTAGAGTAAATTAGATACACTACAATCCATTATTAAACAAACAAAACAAAATAAAGCACTTCTCACTTCTTACCCGCAAAGCCGGTCCGCAGATTTATACATATTTCTTCCTTATGAATTTATAAGTTAGGACAGGGTGGGCTCATAATTTTTGTATTGGAAGTTTCTCCTCGTAGGTAAACTGCTGCGGATTTTTTTGACACTCAAAATATTGTTTACCGAATACATTATGGTAGTAGACACTGCAAACTGCAAACAGGACTACCTTACTTAAGCTGCCAATATTCTCACAAGTCTTTGGGCTCAATGCTTTCCCACTGGAACGTTTGTTTATACGATAAATTGTAACTTGGCGTGCGGCGGAACCCAATCGCTACATTATATTCCATATTTTAGCGTTTTTCATGTTAAGTGTTCGGTAGCGCAGAAGAAAAATGCGTAAACAACATTTTGCTGAGTAGACGGCCGTAGGATCGACTTCCGGTGGGGCTCAATTTTTTATTTTAGTTATACTGCTTTTCTTAAGGAAGTTGTCTGTGTAGGCGTTTTACGCGAGGTTGCAGTCTTGAACTGGTAGGTTTTTAAAAGAAAAACACAAAAACAAAGCTGCATTCGCTCACTTACGTAATTTCAATGGCGATGAGGGCTTATGTACGTAACTTTTTTTACAGGTAATTGTAATGCTTGCGCTTTTAATCAAACTCCAATCAGTAGTAAGTTTATAATACTTTGTGCGGTTTAAATTAAGTCGCGGTTCAAAGAATGTTCCATTGCTACCAAATGGAATAAGAAAGCGAGCCTATGCGAGCACTGCATCTCGCGGAAGGCGTTTCATTAGAAACCCTTTTTCTGCTAAATTTGTACATCATCCAGCTCTTGACAGTTTTATGTCTACTTAGCTTTAATTGTGTCAAAGACTTCACATCCCCGGTTTATATTTTTGTTTTAATTGTAAATTGTAAAAATGTTGCCTAATTAAATCTGTAACACATTCTTTGAAAGTATTGTTTTACTAAAATAACACCCATATTCTTCTAGAATTTCAATAATTCTATTACAATATTTTTTATAATTTTTTATTTTTTCTTTGTATTTGCTGTTTGTGTTCACATTTATAATCTTAGAATAACCACAAAAAATGTAACACTTCGTGTATTTTTAAATTTAAAACTTTTTATTTTCCTCTTGAAATATTTTTCTTAAATTAGTTAATATCGTTAATATTGGTAATTTCGTCAAGTGAAACAGTGACTGCATTATCTTGTTTTTCCATTCATAGGTTCTTGCAGTCTTGAATAGGAAATTTGCTCATCTTTGTGCAAGTTCTGTTATTGGTTCCATCATCTTTATTGTATTCTGGTACGTTGTCTTATACTTAATCCTTCCCCCATGAGTGCAGTTGTAATCTGAAACATAGAAGGCTTTGTAACCACTTATATCAGAAGTGTGAAAAACAAAATTTATAGTTATAACAATGGTTAACTGCGCAATATGTGACTGAAAAACCGAATTATGACATGCTTGGTTTTTGTAGCTAATGTTTTAATTCTGACAACTAAGTAGATTGATTGTAACAAGTTGTATACTTCGATGCTACAAACATAGATGTGTAGGACAGTAAACTAGAGACGCTTCTTTTTGAATTTGTATTTACGATATCTGGCTAGACTCACCTATGGCGGTTGTTGAGATTGATGTATATCTATACTCGATTCTGTGGAAGCTGATGTTTCTGTTGATGGTGTTGCCGGCGGTAAACTTGTTACACTTACTTCGAAATCTCTGGTTGATGTAACTGGCATATGGTCGTCTGTTGTGGTTTTTAAGGTTGAAATAGATATACTCGATTCTGTAGAAAATGATAATTTTGATGATGGTGTTGAGGACGGTTTACTAGTGGCCATTGTTTCTAAACTTATAGTTGGTGATATTTGGCATAAATTTGCCTGTTGAGGTAGAACTAGGTTTACTTAAATTGGACGAGGCTGATGTTTGTGATGGTGGTGCTGCCGCTGGTAAACTGATGCCACATGATGTTGGTGTATTTGGGGCAAATTGGCCTGCAGCTGTTGTTGACGATGAAGTGCGTGTAATAGAATATGTAGAATTTGATGTTTATGATGGAGGTGCCGACGGCGGGACGATAGACGGATGCTACTTGTTTCAGACCTTGTAGTTGGTGTATTTGTCGCATATTCAATTATTGTGGTAGCTGTACTCGTCGTAGATTCACTCGAGTCTGTAGAAGTTGATGTTTCTGTTGGTTCTTCTGTTGAAGACGTTGAACTGGTGCCACTTGTTTCTGAATTTGTAGTTGGTGTATTTGTCGAAGATACATTGTTTATTGTGGTTGCTGTACTTGGCGTAGATTCAGTTGATTCTGTAGAAGTTGATGTTTCCGTTGGTGGTTCTGTTGAAGAAGTTGAACTGGTGCCACTTGTTTCTGAATTTGTACTTGGTGTATTTGTGGAAGATGCGTTTATTGTGGCTGCTGTAGTCGTCGTAGATTCACTCGAGTCTGTAAAAGTTGAAGTTTTTGTTGTTAATTTTGTTGAAGACGTTGAACGGATGCCACTTGTTTCTGAATTTGTAGTTGGTGTATTTGTCGAAAATACGTTTATTGTGGTTGCTGTACTTGGCGTAGATTCACTCGATTCTGTAGAAGTTGATGTTTCTGTTGGTGGTTCTGTTGAAGACGTTGAACTGGTGCCACTTGTTTCTGAATTTGTAGTTGGTGTATTTGTCGAAAATACATTTATTGTGGTTGCTGTACTTGGCGTAGATTCACTCGATTCTGTAGAAGTTGATCTTTCTGTTGGTGGTTCTGTTGAAGACGTTGAACTGGTGCCACTTGTTTCTGAATTTGTAGTTGGTGTATTTGTGGAAGATACGTTTATTGTGGTTGCTGTACTCGTCGTAGATTCACTCAAGTCTGTAAAAGTTGAAGTTTTTGTTGTTAATTTTGTTGAAGACGTTGAACGGATGCCACTTGTTTCTGAATTTGTAGTTGGTGTATTTGTCGAAAATACGTTTATTGTGGTTGCTGTACTTGGCGTAGATTCAGTCGATTTTGTAGAAGTTGATATTTCTGTTGGTAATTCTGTTGAAGACGTTGAACTAGTGCCACATGTTTCTGAATTTATAGTTGTTGTATTTGTCGAAAATACGTTTATTGTGGTTGCTGTACTTGGCGTAGATTCACTCGATTCTGTAGAAGTTGATGTTTCTGTTGGTGGTTCTGTTGAAGACGTTGAACTGGTGCCACTTGTTTCTGAATTTGTAGTTGGTGTATTTGTCGAAAATACGTTTATTGTGGTTGCTGTACTTGGCGTAGATTCACTCGATTCTGTAGAAGTTGATCTTTCTGTTGGTGGTTCTGTTGAAGACGTTGAACTGGTGCCACTTGTTTCTGAATTTGTAGTTGGTGTATTTGTGGAAGATGCGTTTATTGTGGCTGCTGTAGTCGTCGTAGATTCACTCGAGTCTGTAAAAGTTGAAGTTTTTGTTGTTAATTTTGTTGAAGACGTTGAACGGATGCCACTTGTTTCTGAATTTGTAGTTGGTGTATTTGTCGAAAATACGTTTATTGTGGTTGCTGTACTTGGCGTAGATTCAGTCGATTTTGTAGAAGTTGATATTTCTGTTGGTAATTCTGTTGAAGACGTTGAACTAGTGCCACATGTTTCTGAATTTATAGTTGTTGTATTTGTCGAAAATACGTTTATTGTGGTTGCTGTACTTGGCGTAGATTCACTCGATTCTGTAGAAGTTGATGTTTCTGTTGGTGGTTCTGTTGAAGACGTTGAACTGGTGCCACTTGTTTCTGAATTTGTAGTTGGTGTATTTGTCGAAAATACGTTTATTGTGGTTGCTGTACTTGGCGTAGATTCACTCGATTCTGTAGAAGTTGATCTTTCTGTTGGTGGTTCTGTTGACGACGTTGAACTGGTGCCACTTGTTTCTGAATTTGTAGTTGGTGTATTTGTCGAAAATACGTTTATTGTGGTTGCTGTACTTGGCGTAGATTCATTCGAGTCTGTATAAGTTGATGTTTCTGTTGGTAATTCTGTTGAAGACGTTGAACTAGTGCCACATGTTTCTGAATTTGTAGTTGGTGTATTTGTCGAAGATACGTATATTGTGGTTGCTGTACTTGGCGTAGATTCAGTCGATTCTGTAGAAGTTGATGTTTCTGTTGGAGGTTCTGTTGAAGACGTTGAACTGGTGCCACATGTTTCTGAATTTGTAGTTGGTGTATTTGTGGAAGATCTGTTTATTGTGGTTGCTGTACTCGTCGTAGATTCACTCGAGTCTGTAGAAGTTGATGTTTCTGTTGGTAATTCTGTTGAAGACGTTGAACTAGTGCCACATGTTTCTGAATTTATAGTTGGTGTATTTGTCGAAAATACGTTTATTGTGGTTGCTGTACTTGGCGTAGATTCATTCGAGTCTGTATAAGTTGATGTTTCTGTTGGTAATTCTGTTGAAGACGTTGAACTAGTGCCACATGTTTCTGAATTTGTAGTTGGTGTATTTGTCGAAGATACGTATATTGTGGTTGCTGTACTTGGCGTAGATTCAGTCGATTCTGTAGAAGTTGATGTTTCTGTTGGAGGTTCTGTTGAAGACGTTGAACTGGTGCCACATGTTTCTGAATTTGTAGTTGGTGTATTTGTGGAAGATCTGTTTATTGTGGTTGCTGTACTCGTCGTAGATTCACTCGAGTCTGTAGAAGTTGATGTTTCTGTTGGTAATTCTGTTGAAGACGTTGAACTAGTGCCACATGTTTCTGAATTTGTAGTTGGTGTATTTGTCGAAGATACGTATATTGTGGTTGCTGTACTTGGCGTAGATTCAGTCGATTCTGTAGAAGTTGATGTTTCTGTTGGAGGTTCTGTTAAAGACGTTGAACTGGTGCCACATGTTTCTGAATTTATAGTTGGTGTATTTGTCGAAAATACGTTTATTGTGGTTGCTGTACTTGGCGTAGATTCACTCGATTCTGTAGAAGTTGATGTTTCTGTTGGAGGTTCTGTTGAAGACGTTGAACTGGTGCCACATGTTTCTGAATTTGTAGTTGGTGTATTTGTGGAAGATCTGTTTATTGTGGTTGCTGTACTCGTCGTAGATTCACTCGAGTCTGTAGAAGTTGATGTTTCTGTTGGTAATTCTGTTGAAGACGTTGAACTAGTGCCACATGTTTCTGAATTTGTAGTTGGTGTATTTGTCGAAGATACGTATATTGTGGTTGCTGTACTTGGCGTAGATTCAGTCGATTCTGTAGAAGTTGATGTTTCTGTTGGTGGTTCTGTTGAAGACGTTGAACTGGTGCCACTTGTTTCTGAATTTGTAGTTGGTGGATTGGTCGTAGATTCGTTTATTGTGGTTGCTGTACTCGTCGTAGATTCACTCGAGTCTGTATAAATTGATGTTTCTGTTGGTAATTCTGTTGAAGACGTTGAACTAGTGCCACATGTTTCTGAATTTATAGTTGGTGTATTTGTCGAAAATACGTTTATTGTGGTTGCTGTACTTGGCGTAGATTCACTCGATTCTGTGTAGAAGTTGATGTTTCTGTTGGTTGTTCTGTTGAAGACGTTGAAATGGTGGCACTTGTTTCTGAATTTGTAGTTGGTGTATTTGTCGAAGATACGTTTATTGTGGTTGCTGTACTCGTCGGAGATTCGCTCGAGTCTGTAGAAGTTAATGTTTCTGTTGGTTGTTCTGTTGAAGACGTTGAACTGGTGGCAATTGTTTCTGAATTTGTAGTAGGTGTATTTGTCAAAGACACGTTTATTGTGGTTGCTGTACTCGTCGTAGATTCACTCGAGTCTGTAGAAGTTGATGTTTCTGTTGGAGGTTCTGTTGAAGACGTTGAACTGGTGCCACATGTTTCTGAATTTGTAGTTGGTGTATTTGTGGAAGATCTGTTTATTGTGGTTGCTGTACTCGTCGTAGATTCACTCGAGTCTGTAGAAGTTGATGTTTCTGTTGGCAATTCTGTTGAAGACGTTGAACTAGTGCCACATGTTTCTGAATTTGTAGTTGGTGTATTTGTCGAAGATACGTATATTGTGGTTGCTGTACTTGGCGTAGATTCAGTCGATTCTGTAGAAGTTGATGTTTCTGTTGGTGGTTCTGTTGAAGACGTTGAACTGGTGCCACTTGTTTCTGAATTTGTAATTGGTGGATTGGTCGTAGATTCGTTTATTGTGGTTGCTGTACTCGTCGTAGATTCACTCGAGTCTGTATAAATTGATGTTTCTGTTGGTAATTCTGTTGAAGACGTTGAACTAGTGCCACATGTTTCTGAATTTATAGTTGGTGTATTTGTCGAAAATACGTTTATTGTGGTTGCTGTACTTGGCGTAGATTCACTCGATTCTGTAGAAGTTGATGTTTCTGTTGGTTGTTCTGTTGAAGACGTTGAAATGGTGGCACTTGTTTCTGAATTTGTAGTTGGTGTATTTGTCGAAGATACGTTTATTGTGGTTGCTGTACTCGTCGGAGATTCGCTCGAGTCTGTAGAAGTTAATGTTTCTGTTGGTGGTTTTGTTGAAGACGTTGAACTGGTGGCAATTGTTTCTGAATTTGTAGTAGGTGTATTTGTCAAAGACACGTTTATTGTGGTTGCTGTACTCGTCGTAGATTCACTCGAGTCTGTAGAAGTTGATGTTTCTGTTGGTGGTTTTGTTGAAGACGTTGAACTGGTGTCACTTGTTACTGAA
Source organism: Ctenicera cuprea (assembly GCA_958336395.1). Classification (NCBI taxonomy): domain Eukaryota; kingdom Metazoa; phylum Arthropoda; class Insecta; order Coleoptera; family Elateridae; genus Ctenicera; species Ctenicera cuprea. The sequence continues at coordinate 68,786,209 of OY284486.1, read as the reverse complement.
TTTGTAGTTGGTGTTTTAGTTGTACATTTGTTTATTGTGGTTGCTGTATTTGGCGTAGATTCAGTCGATTCTGTAGAAGTTGATCTTTCTGTATGTGGTTCTGTTGGTGCCATTTGTTTCTGAATTTGTAGTTGGTATATTTGTTGAAGATACGTGTATTGTGGTTGATGTACTTGTCGTAGATTCACTCGAATTTCTGAATTTGTAGTTGGTGTGTTTGTCGAAGATACGTTTATTGTGATTGCTGTACTCGTCGTAGATTCACTCGAGTCTGTAGAAGTTGATGTTTCTGTTGGTGGTTCTGTTGAAGACGTTAAACTGGTGCCACTTGCGTCCGAATTTGTAGTTGGTGTATTTGTCAAAGATACGTTTATTGTGGTTGCTGTACTCGTCGTAGATTCACTCGAGTCTGTAGAAGTTGATGTTTCTGTTGGTTGTTCTGTTGAAGATGTTGAACTGGTGCCACTTGTTTCTGAATTTGTAGTTGGTGTATTTGTCGAAGATACGTTTATTGTGGTTGCTGTACTCGTCGTAGATTCACTCGATTCTGTAGAAGTTGATGTTTCTGTTGGTTGTTCTGTTGAAGATGTTGAACTGGTGCCACTTGTTTCTGAATTTGTAGTTGGTGTATTTGTCAAAGATACGTTTATTGTGGTTGCTGTACTCGTCGTAGATTCACTCGATTCTGTAGAAGTTGATATTTCTGTTGGTAATTCTGTTGATGACGTTGAGCTGGTCCCGCTTGATTCTGAATTTGTTGTTGGTGTATTTGTAGCAGATACGTTTATTGTGGTTGCTGTACTCGTCGTAGATTCACTCGAGTCTGTAGAAGTTGTTGTATCTGTTGGTTGTTCTGTTGAAGACGTTGAACTGGTGCCACTTGATTCTGAATTTGTAGTTGGTGTATTTGTAACAGATACGTTAAGTGTGGGTGCTGCACTGGTTGTAGATTCAATCGAGTCTGTAGAAGTTGATGTTTCTGTTGGTTGTTCTGTTGAAGATGTTGAGCTGGTGCCACTTGTTTCTGAATTTGTAGTTGGTGTATTTGTAACAGATACGTTAAGTGTGGGTGCTGCACTGGTTGTAGATTCAATCGAGTCTGTAGAAGTTGATGTTTCTGTTGGTTGTTCTGTTGAAGATGTTGAGCTGGTGCCACTTGTTTCTGAATTTGTAGTTGGTGTATTTGTAACAGATACGTTAAGTGTGGGTGCTGCACTGGTTGTAGATTCAATCGAGTCTGTAGAAGTTGATGTTTCTGTTGGTTGTTCTGTTGAAGACGTTGAACTGGTGCCACTTGTTTCTGAATTTGTAGTTGGTGTATTTGTCAAAGATACGTTTATTGTGGTTGCTGTACTGGTCGTAGATTCACTCGAGTCTGTAGAAGTTGATGTTTCGGTTGGTTGTTCTGTTGAAGATGTTGAACTGGTGCCACTTGTTTCTGAATTTGTAGTTGGTGTATTTATCAAAGATACGTTTATTGTTGTTGCTGTACTGGTCGTAGATTCACTCGAGTCTGTAGAAGTTGATGTTTCGGTTGGTTGTTCTGTTGAAGATGTTGAACTGGTGCCACTTGTTTCTGAATTTGTAGTTGGTGTATTTGTCAAAGATACGTTTATTGTGGTTGCTGTACTGGTCGTAGATTCACTCGAGTCTGTAGAAGTTGATGTTTCGGTTGGTTGTTCTGTTGAAGATGTTGAACTGGTGCCACTTGTTTCTGAATTTGTAGTTGGTGTATTTGTCAAAGATACGTTTATTGTGGTTGCTGTAGTCGTCGTAGATTCACTCGAGTCTGCAGAAGTTGATGTTACTGTTGGTTGTTCTGTTGAAGACGTTGAACTGGTGTCACTTGTTTCTGTATTTGTAGTTGGTGTATTTGTCAAAGATACGTTTATTGTGGTTGCTGTACTGGTCGTAGATTCACTCGAGTCTGCAGAAGTTGATGTTTCCGTTGGTTGTTCTGTTGAAGATGTTGAACTGGTGCCACTTGTTTCTGAATTTGTAGTTGGTGTATTTGTCAAAGATACGTTTATTGTGGTTGCTGTACTGGTCGTAGATTCACTCGAGTCTGTAGAAATTGATGTTTCGGTTGGTTGTTCTGTTGAAGATGTTGAACTGGTGCCACTTGTTTCTGAATTTGTAGTTGGTGTGTTTGTCGAAGATACGTTTATTGTGATTGCTGTACTCGTCGTAGATTCACTCGAGTCTGTAGAAGTTGATGTTTCTGTTGGTGGTTCTGTTGAAGACGTTAAACTGGTGCCACTTGCGTCCGAATTTGTAGTTGGTGTATTTGTCAAAGATACGTTTATTGTGGTTGCTGTACTCGTCGTAGATTCACTCGAGTCTGTAGAAGTTGATGTTTCTGTTGGTTGTTCTGTTGAAGATGTTGAACTGGTGCCACTTGTTTCTGAATTTGTAGTTGGTGTATTTGTCGAAGATACGTTTATTGTGGTTGCTGTACTCGTCGTAGATTCACTCGATTCTGTAGAAGTTGATGTTTCTGTTGGTTGTTCTGTTGAAGATGTTGAACTGGTGCCACTTGTTTCTGAATTTGTAGTTGGTGTATTTGTCAAAGATACGTTTATTGTGGTTGCTGTACTCGTCGTAGATTCACTCGATTCTGTAGAAGTTGATATTTCTGTTGGTAATTCTGTTGATGACGTTGAGCTGGTCCCGCTTGATTCTGAATTTGTTGTTGGTGTATTTGTAGCAGATACGTTTATTGTGGTTGCTGTACTCGTCGTAGATTCACTCGAGTCTGTAGAAGTTGTTGTATCTGTTGGTTGTTCTGTTGAAGACGTTGAACTGGTGCCACTTGATTCTGAATTTGTAGTTGGTGTATTTGTAACAGATACGTTAAGTGTGGGTGCTGCACTGGTTGTAGATTCAATCGAGTCTGTAGAAGTTGATGTTTCTGTTGGTTGTTCTGTTGAAGATGTTGAGCTGGTGCCACTTGTTTCTGAATTTGTAGTTGGTGTATTTGTAACAGATACGTTAAGTGTGGGTGCTGCACTGGTTGTAGATTCAATCGAGTCTGTAGAAGTTGATGTTTCTGTTGGTTGTTCTGTTGAAGATGTTGAGCTGGTGCCACTTGTTTCTGAATTTGTAGTTGGTGTATTTGTAACAGATACGTTAAGTGTGGGTGCTGCACTGGTTGTAGATTCAATCGAGTCTGTAGAAGTTGATGTTTCTGTTGGTTGTTCTGTTGAAGACGTTGAACTGGTGCCACTTGTTTCTGAATTTGTAGTTGGTGTATTTGTCAAAGATACGTTTATTGTGGTTGCTGTACTGGTCGTAGATTCACTCGAGTCTGTAGAAATTGATGTTTCGGTTGGTTGTTCTGTTGAAGATGTTGAACTGGTGCCACTTGTTTCTGAATTTGTAGTTGGTGTATTTGTCAAAGATACGTTTATTGTGGTTGCTGTACTGGTCGTAGATTCACTCGAGTCTGTAGAAGTTGATGTTTCGGTTGGTTGTTCTGTTGAAGATGTTGAACTGGTGCCACTTGTTTCTGAATTTGTAGTTGGTGTATTTGTCAAAGATACGTTTATTCTGGTTGCTGTACTGGTCGCAGATTCACTCGAGTCTGTAGAAGTTGATGTTTCGGTTGGTTGTTCTGTTGAAGATGTTGAACTGGTGCCACTTGTTTCTGAATTTGTAGTTGGTGTATTTGTCAAAGATACGTTTATTGTGGTTGCTGTACTGGTCGTAGATTCACTCGAGTCTGTACAAGTTGATGTTTCAGTTGGTTGTTCTGTTGAAGATGTTGAACTGGTGCCACTTGTTTCTGAATTTGTAGTTGGTGTATTTGTCAAAGATACGTTTATTGTGGTTGCTGTACTCGTCGTAGATTCACTCGAGTCTGCAGAAGTTGATGTTGCTGTTGGTTGTTCTGTTGAAGACGTTGAACTGGTGCCACTTGTTTCTGTATTTGTAGTTGGTGTATTTGTCAAAGATACGTTTATTGTGGTTGCTGTACTGGTCGTAGATTAACTCGAGTCTGTAGAAGTTGATGTTTCGGTTGGTTGTTCTGTTGAAGATGTTGAACTGGTGCCACTTGTTTCTGAATTTGTAGTTGGTGTATTTGTGAAAGATACGTTTATTGTGGTTGCTGTACTCGTCGTAGATTCACTCGAGTCTGCAGAAGTTGATGTTACTGTTGGTTGTTCTGTTGAAGACGTTGAACTGGTGCCACTTGTTTCTGTCTTTGTAGTTGGTGTATTTGTCAAAGATGCGTTTATTGTGGTTGCTGTACTGGTCGTAGATTCACTCGAGTCTGTAGAAGTTGATGTTTCGGTTGGTTGTTCTGTTGAAGATGTTGAACTGGTGCCACTTGTTTCTGAATTTGTAGTTGGTATATTTGTCAAAGATACGTTTATTGTGGTTGCTGTACTGGTCGTAGATTCACTCGAGTCTGTAGAAGTTGATGTTTCGGTTGGTTGTTCTGTTGAAGATGTTGAACTGGTGCCACTTGTTTCTGAATTTGTAGTTGGTGTATTTGTCAAAGATACGTTTATTGTGGTTGCTGTACTCGTCGTAGATTCACTCGAGTCTACAGAAGTTGATGTTACTGTTGGTTGTTCTGTTGAAGACGTTGAACTGGTGCCACTTGTTTCTGTATTTGTAGTTGGTGTATTTGTCAAAGATACCTTTATTGTGGTTGCTGTGCTGGTCGTAGATTCACTCGAGTCTGTAGAAGTTGATGTTTCGGTTGGTTGTTCTGTTGAAGATGTTGAACTGGTGCCACTTGTTTCTGAATTTGTAGTTGGTGTATTTGTCAAAGATACGTTTATTGTGGTTGCTGTACTCGTCGTAGATTCACTCGAGTCTGCAGAAGTTGATGTTACTGTTGGTTGTTCTGTTGAAGACGTTGAACTGGTGCCACTTGTTTCTGTATTTGTAGTTGGTGTATTTGTCAAAGATACGTTTATTGTGGTTGCTGTACTGGTCGTAGATTCACTCGAGTCTGTAGAAGTTGATGTTTCGGTTGGTTGTTCTGTTGAAGATGTTGAACTGGTGCCACTTGTTTCTGAATTTGTAGTTGGTGTATTTGTGGAAGATCTGTTTATTGTGGTTGCTGTACTCGTCGTAGATTCACTCGAGTCTGTAGAAGTTGATGTTTCTGTTGGCAATTCTGTTGAAGACGTTGAACTAGTGCCACATGTTTCTGAATTTGTAGTTGGTGTATTTGTCGAAGATACGTATATTGTGGTTGCTGTACTTGGCGTAGATTCAGTCGATTCTGTAGAAGTTGATGTTTCTGTTGGTGGTTCTGTTGAAGACGTTGAACTGGTGCCACTTGTTTCTGAATTTGTAATTGGTGGATTGGTCGTAGATTCGTTTATTGTGGTTGCTGTACTCGTCGTAGATTCACTCGAGTCTGTATAAATTGATGTTTCTGTTGGTAATTCTGTTGAAGACGTTGAACTAGTGCCACATGTTTCTGAATTTATAGTTGGTGTATTTGTCGAAAATACGTTTATTGTGGTTGCTGTACTTGGCGTAGATTCACTCGATTCTGTAGAAGTTGATGTTTCTGTTGGTTGTTCTGTTGAAGACGTTGAAATGGTGGCACTTGTTTCTGAATTTGTAGTTGGTGTATTTGTCGAAGATACGTTTATTGTGGTTGCTGTACTCGTCGGAGATTCGCTCGAGTCTGTAGAAGTTAATGTTTCTGTTGGTGGTTTTGTTGAAGACGTTGAACTGGTGGCAATTGTTTCTGAATTTGTAGTAGGTGTATTTGTCAAAGACACGTTTATTGTGGTTGCTGTACTCGTCGTAGATTCACTCGAGTCTGTAGAAGTTGATGTTTCTGTTGGTGGTTTTGTTGAAGACGTTGAACTGGTGTCACTTGTTACTGAATTTGTAGTTGGTGTTTTAGTTGTACATTTGTTTATTGTGGTTGCTGTATTTGGCGTAGATTCAGTCGATTCTGTAGAAGTTGATCTTTCTGTATGTGGTTCTGTTGGTGCCATTTGTTTCTGAATTTGTAGTTGGTATATTTGTTGAAGATACGTGTATTGTGGTTGATGTACTTGTCGTAGATTCACTCGAATTTCTGAATTTGTAGTTGGTGTGTTTGTCGAAGATACGTTTATTGTGATTGCTGTACTCGTCGTAGATTCACTCGAGTCTGTAGAAGTTGATGTTTCTGTTGGTGGTTCTGTTGAAGACGTTAAACTGGTGCCACTTGCGTCCGAATTTGTAGTTGGTGTATTTGTCAAAGATACGTTTATTGTGGTTGCTGTACTCGTCGTAGATTCACTCGAGTCTGTAGAAGTTGATGTTTCTGTTGGTTGTTCTGTTGAAGATGTTGAACTGGTGCCACTTGTTTCTGAATTTGTAGTTGGTGTATTTGTCGAAGATACGTTTATTGTGGTTGCTGTACTCGTCGTAGATTCACTCGATTCTGTAGAAGTTGATGTTTCTGTTGGTTGTTCTGTTGAAGATGTTGAACTGGTGCCACTTGTTTCTGAATTTGTAGTTGGTGTATTTGTCAAAGATACGTTTATTGTGGTTGCTGTACTCGTCGTAGATTCACTCGATTCTGTAGAAGTTGATATTTCTGTTGGTAATTCTGTTGATGACGTTGAGCTGGTCCCGCTTGATTCTGAATTTGTTGTTGGTGTATTTGTAGCAGATACGTTTATTGTGGTTGCTGTACTCGTCGTAGATTCACTCGAGTCTGTAGAAGTTGTTGTATCTGTTGGTTGTTCTGTTGAAGACGTTGAACTGGTGCCACTTGATTCTGAATTTGTAGTTGGTGTATTTGTAACAGATACGTTAAGTGTGGGTGCTGCACTGGTTGTAGATTCAATCGAGTCTGTAGAAGTTGATGTTTCTGTTGGTTGTTCTGTTGAAGATGTTGAGCTGGTGCCACTTGTTTCTGAATTTGTAGTTGGTGTATTTGTAACAGATACGTTAAGTGTGGGTGCTGCACTGGTTGTAGATTCAATCGAGTCTGTAGAAGTTGATGTTTCTGTTGGTTGTTCTGTTGAAGATGTTGAGCTGGTGCCACTTGTTTCTGAATTTGTAGTTGGTGTATTTGTAACAGATACGTTAAGTGTGGGTGCTGCACTGGTTGTAGATTCAATCGAGTCTGTAGAAGTTGATGTTTCTGTTGGTTGTTCTGTTGAAGACGTTGAACTGGTGCCACTTGTTTCTGAATTTGTAGTTGGTGTATTTGTCAAAGATACGTTTATTGTGGTTGCTGTACTGGTCGTAGATTCACTCGAGTCTGTAGAAGTTGATGTTTCGGTTGGTTGTTCTGTTGAAGATGTTGAACTGGTGCCACTTGTTTCTGAATTTGTAGTTGGTGTATTTATCAAAGATACGTTTATTGTTGTTGCTGTACTGGTCGTAGATTCACTCGAGTCTGTAGAAGTTGATGTTTCGGTTGGTTGTTCTGTTGAAGATGTTGAACTGGTGCCACTTGTTTCTGAATTTGTAGTTGGTGTATTTGTCAAAGATACGTTTATTGTGGTTGCTGTACTGGTCGTAGATTCACTCGAGTCTGTAGAAGTTGATGTTTCGGTTGGTTGTTCTGTTGAAGATGTTGAACTGGTGCCACTTGTTTCTGAATTTGTAGTTGGTGTATTTGTCAAAGATACGTTTATTGTGGTTGCTGTAGTCGTCGTAGATTCACTCGAGTCTGCAGAAGTTGATGTTACTGTTGGTTGTTCTGTTGAAGACGTTGAACTGGTGTCACTTGTTTCTGTATTTGTAGTTGGTGTATTTGTCAAAGATACGTTTATTGTGGTTGCTGTACTGGTCGTAGATTCACTCGAGTCTGCAGAAGTTGATGTTTCCGTTGGTTGTTCTGTTGAAGATGTTGAACTGGTGCCACTTGTTTCTGAATTTGTAGTTGGTGTATTTGTCAAAGATACGTTTATTGTGGTTGCTGTACTGGTCGTAGATTCACTCGAGTCTGTAGAAATTGATGTTTCGGTTGGTTGTTCTGTTGAAGATGTTGAACTGGTGCCACTTGTTTCTGAATTTGTAGTTGGTGTATTTGTCAAAGATACGTTTATTGTGGTTGCTGTACTGGTCGTAGATTCACTCGAGTCTGTAGAAGTTGATGTTTCGGTTGGTTGTTCTGTTGAAGATGTTGAACTGGTGCCACTTGTTTCTGAATTTGTAGTTGGTGTATTTGTCAAAGATACGTTTATTCTGGTTGCTGTACTGGTCGCAGATTCACTCGAGTCTGTAGAAGTTGATGTTTCGGTTGGTTGTTCTGTTGAAGATGTTGAACTGGTGCCACTTGTTTCTGAATTTGTAGTTGGTGTATTTGTCAAAGATACGTTTATTGTGGTTGCTGTACTGGTCGTAGATTCACTCGAGTCTGTACAAGTTGATGTTTCAGTTGGTTGTTCTGTTGAAGATGTTGAACTGGTGCCACTTGTTTCTGAATTTGTAGTTGGTGTATTTGTCAAAGATACGTTTATTGTGGTTGCTGTACTCGTCGTAGATTCACTCGAGTCTGCAGAAGTTGATGTTGCTGTTGGTTGTTCTGTTGAAGACGTTGAACTGGTGCCACTTGTTTCTGTATTTGTAGTTGGTGTATTTGTCAAAGATACGTTTATTGTGGTTGCTGTACTGGTCGTAGATTCACTCGAGTCTGTAGAAGTTGATGTTTCGGTTGGTTGTTCTGTTGAAGATGTTGAACTGGTGCCACTTGTTTCTGAATTTGTAGTTGGTGTATTTGTGAAAGATACGTTTATTGTGGTTGCTGTACTCGTCGTAGATTCACTCGAGTCTGCAGAAGTTGATGTTACTGTTGGTTGTTCTGTTGAAGACGTTGAACTGGTGCCACTTGTTTCTGTCTTTGTAGTTGGTGTATTTGTCAAAGATGCGTTTATTGTGGTTGCTGTACTGGTCGTAGATTCACTCGAGTCTGTAGAAGTTGATGTTTCGGTTGGTTGTTCTGTTGAAGATGTTGAACTGGTGCCACTTGTTTCTGAATTTGTAGTTGGTATATTTGTCAAAGATACGTTTATTGTGGTTGCTGTACTGGTCGTAGATTCACTCGAGTCTGTAGAAGTTGATGTTTCGGTTGGTTGTTCTGTTGAAGATGTTGAACTGGTGCCACTTGTTTCTGAATTTGTAGTTGGTGTATTTGTCAAAGATACGTTTATTGTGGTTGCTGTACTCGTCGTAGATTCACTCGAGTCTACAGAAGTTGATGTTACTGTTGGTTGTTCTGTTGAAGACGTTGAACTGGTGCCACTTGTTTCTGTATTTGTAGTTGGTGTATTTGTCAAAGATACATTTATTGTGGTTGCTGTGCTGGTCGTAGATTCACTCGAGTCTGTAGAAGTTGATGTTTCGGTTGGTTGTTCTGTTGAAGATGTTGAACTGGTGCCACTTGTTTCTGAATTTGTAGTTGGTGTATTTGTCAAAGATACGTTTATTGTGGTTGCTGTACTCGTCGTAGATTCACTCGAGTCTGCAGAAGTTGATGTTACTGTTGGTTGTTCTGTTGAAGACGTTGAACTGGTGCCACTTGTTTCTGTATTTGTAGTTGGTGTATTTGTCAAAGATACGTTTATTGTGGTTGCTGTACTGGTCGTAGATTCACTCGAGTCTGTAGAAGTTGATGTTTCGGTTGGTTGTTCTGTTGAAGATGTTGAACTGGTGCCACTTGTTTCTGAATTTGTAGTTGGTGTATTTGTCAAAGATACGTTTATTGTGGTTGCTGTACTGGTCGTAGATTCACTCGAGTCTGTAGAAGTTGATGTTTCGGTTGGTTGTTCTGTTGAAGATGTTGAACTGGTGCCACTTGTTTCTGAATTTGTAGTAGGTGTATTTGTCAAAGATACGTTTATTGTGGTTGTTGTACTGGTCGTAGATTCACTCGAGTCTGTAGAAGTTGATGTTTCAGTTGGTTGTTCTGTTGAAGATGTTGAACTGGTGCCACTTGTTTCTGAATTTGTAGTTGGTGTATTTGTCAAAGATACGTTTATTGTGGTTGCTGTACTCGTCGTAGATTCACTCGAGTCTGCAGAAGTTGATGTTACTGTTGGTTGTTCTGTTGAAGACGTTGAACTGGTGTCACTTGTTTCTGTATTTGTAGTTGGTGTATTTGTCAAAGATACGTTTATTGTGGTTGCTGTACTGGTCGTAGATTCACTCGAGTCTGTAGAAGTTGATGTTTCCGTTGGTTGTTCTGTTGAAGATGTTGAACTGGTGCCACTTGTTTCTGAATTTGTAGTTGGTGTATTTGTCAAAGATACGTTTATTGTGGTTGCTGTACTGGTCGTAGATTCACTCGAGTCTGTAGAAGTTGATGTTTCGGTTGGTTGTTCTGTTGAAGATGTTGAACTGGTGCCACTTGTTTCTGAATTTGTAGTTGGTGTATTTGTCAAAGATACGTTTATTGTGGTTGCTGTACTCGTCGTAGATTCTCTCGAGTCTGCAGAAGTTGATGTTACTGTTGGTTGTTCTGTTGAAGACGTTGAACTGGTGGCACTTGTTTCTGAATTTGTAGTTGGTGTATTTGTCAAAGATACGTTTATTGTGGTTGCTGTACTGGTCGTAGATTCACTTGAGTCTGTAGAAATTGATGTTTCGGTTGGTTGTTCTGTTGAAGATGTTGAACTGGTGCCACTTGTTTCTGAATTTGTAGTTGGTGTATTTGTCAAAGATACGTTTATTGTGGTTGCTGTACTCGTCGTAGATTCTCTCGAGTCTGCAGAAGTTGATGTTACTGTTGGTTGTTCTGTTGAAGACGTTGAACTGGTGCCACTTGTTTCTGTATTTGTAGTTGGTGTATTTGTCAAAGATACGTTTATTGTGGTTGCTGTACTGGTTGTAGATTCACTCGAGTCTGCAGAAGTTGATGTTACTGTTGGTTGTTCTGTTGAAGACGCTGAACTGGTGCCACTTGTTTCTGAATTTGTAGTTGGTGTATTTGTCAAAGATACGTTTATTGTGGTTGCTGTACTCGTCGTAGATTCACTCGAGTCTGCAGAAGTTGATGTTACTGTTGGTTGTTCTGTTGAAGACGTTGAACTGGTGCCACTTGTTTCTGTCTTTGTAGTTGGTGTATTTGTCAAAGATACGTTTATTGTGGTTGCTGTACTGGTCGTAGATTCACTCGAGTCTGTAGAAGTTGATGTTTCGGTTGGTTGTTCTGTTGAAGATGTTGAACTGGTGCCACTTGTTTCTGAATTTGTAGTTGGTGTATTTGTGAAAGATACGTTTATTGTGGTTGCTGTACTCGTCGTAGATTCACTCGAGTCTGCAGAAGTTGATGTTACTGTTGGTTGTTCTGTTGAAGACGTTGAACTGGTGCCACTTGTTTCTGTCTTTGTAGTTGGTGTATTTGTCAAAGATGCGTTTATTGTGGTTGCTGTACTGGTCGTAGATTCACTCGAGTCTGTAGAAGTTGATGTTTCGGTTGGTTGTTCTGTTGAAGATGTTGAACTGGTGCCACTTGTTTCTGAATTTGTAGTTGGTATATTTGTCAAAGATACGTTTATTGTGGTTGCTGTACTGGTCGTAGATTCACTCGAGTCTGTAGAAGTTGATGTTTCGGTTGGTTGTTCTGTTGAAGATGTTGAACTGGTGCCACTTGTTTCTGAATTTGTAGTTGGTGTATTTGTCAAAGATACGTTTATTGTGGTTGCTGTACTCGTCGTAGATTCACTCGAGTCTACAGAAGTTGATGTTACTGTTGGTTGTTCTGTTGAAGACGTTGAACTGGTGCCACTTGTTTCTGTATTTGTAGTTGGTGTATTTGTCAAAGATACATTTATTGTGGTTGCTGTGCTGGTCGTAGATTCACTCGAGTCTGTAGAAGTTGATGTTTCGGTTGGTTGTTCTGTTGAAGATGTTGAACTGGTGCCACTTGTTTCTGAATTTGTAGTTGGTGTATTTGTCAAAGATACGTTTATTGTGGTTGCTGTACTCGTCGTAGATTCACTCGAGTCTGCAGAAGTTGATGTTACTGTTGGTTGTTCTGTTGAAGACGTTGAACTGGTGCCACTTGTTTCTGTATTTGTAGTTGGTGTATTTGTCAAAGATACGTTTATTGTGGTTGCTGTACTGGTCGTAGATTCACTCGAGTCTGTAGAAGTTGATGTTTCGGTTGGTTGTTCTGTTGAAGATGTTGAACTGGTGCCACTTGTTTCTGAATTTGTAGTTGGTGTATTTGTCAAAGATACGTTTATTGTGGTTGCTGTACTGGTCGTAGATTCACTCGAGTCTGTAGAAGTTGATGTTTCGGTTGGTTGTTCTGTTGAAGATGTTGAACTGGTGCCACTTGTTTCTGAATTTGTAGTAGGTGTATTTGTCAAAGATACGTTTATTGTGGTTGTTGTACTGGTCGTAGATTCACTCGAGTCTGTAGAAGTTGATGTTTCAGTTGGTTGTTCTGTTGAAGATGTTGAACTGGTGCCACTTGTTTCTGAATTTGTAGTTGGTGTATTTGTCAAAGATACGTTTATTGTGGTTGCTGTACTCGTCGTAGATTCACTCGAGTCTGCAGAAGTTGATGTTACTGTTGGTTGTTCTGTTGAAGACGTTGAACTGGTGTCACTTGTTTCTGTATTTGTAGTTGGTGTATTTGTCAAAGATACGTTTATTGTGGTTGCTGTACTGGTCGTAGATTCACTCGAGTCTGTAGAAGTTGATGTTTCCGTTGGTTGTTCTGTTGAAGATGTTGAACTGGTGCCACTTGTTTCTGAATTTGTAGTTGGTGTATTTGTCAAAGATACGTTTATTGTGGTTGCTGTACTGGTCGTAGATTCACTCGAGTCTGTAGAAGTTGATGTTTCGGTTGGTTGTTCTGTTGAAGATGTTGAACTGGTGCCACTTGTTTCTGAATTTGTAGTTGGTGTATTTGTCAAAGATACGTTTATTGTGGTTGCTGTACTCGTCGTAGATTCTCTCGAGTCTGCAGAAGTTGATGTTACTGTTGGTTGTTCTGTTGAAGACGTTGAACTGGTGGCACTTGTTTCTGAATTTGTAGTTGGTGTATTTGTCAAAGATACGTTTATTGTGGTTGCTGTACTGGTCGTAGATTCACTTGAGTCTGTAGAAATTGATGTTTCGGTTGGTTGTTCTGTTGAAGATGTTGAACTGGTGCCACTTGTTTCTGAATTTGTAGTTGGTGTATTTGTCAAAGATACGTTTATTGTGGTTGCTGTACTCGTCGTAGATTCTCTCGAGTCTGCAGAAGTTGATGTTACTGTTGGTTGTTCTGTTGAAGACGTTGAACTGGTGCCACTTGTTTCTGTATTTGTAGTTGGTGTATTTGTCAAAGATACGTTTATTGTGGTTGCTGTACTGGTTGTAGATTCACTCGAGTCTGCAGAAGTTGATGTTACTGTTGGTTGTTCTGTTGAAGACGCTGAACTGGTGCCACTTGTTTCTGAATTTGTAGTTGGTGTATTTGTCAAAGATACGTTTATTGTGGTTGCTGTACTCGTCGTAGATTCACTCGAGTCTGCAGAAGTTGATGTTACTGTTGGTTGTTCTGTTGAAGACGTTGAACTGGTGCCACTTGTTTCTGTCTTTGTAGTTGGTGTATTTGTCAAAGATACGTTTATTGTGGTTGCTGTACTGGTCGTAGATTCACTCGAGTCTGTAGAAGTTGATGTTTCGGTTGGTTGTTCTGTTGAAGATGTTGAACTGGTGCCACTTGTTTCTGAATTTGTAGTTGGTGTATTTATCAAAGATACGTTTATTGTTGTTGCTGTACTGGTCGTAGATTCACTCGAGTCTGTAGAAGTTGATGTTTCGGTTGGTTGTTCTGTTGAAGATGTTGAACTGGTGCCACTTGTTTCTGAATTTGTAGTTGGTGTATTTGTCAAAGATACGTTTATTGTGGTTGCTGTACTGGTCGTAGATTCACTCGAGTCTGTAGAAGTTGATGTTTCGGTTGGTTGTTCTGTTGAAGATGTTGAACTGGTGCCACTTGTTTCTGAATTTGTAGTTGGTGTATTTGTCAAAGATACGTTTATTGTGGTTGCTCTAGTCGTCGTAGATTCACTCGAGTCTGCAGAAGTTGATGTTACTGTTGGTTGTTCTGTTGAAGACGTTGAACTGGTGTCACTTGTTTCTGTATTTGTAGTTGGTGTATTTGTCAAAGATACGTTTATTGTGGTTGCTGTACTGGTCGTAGATTCACTCGAGTCTGCAGAAGTTGATGTTTCCGTTGGTTGTTCTGTTGAAGATGTTGAACTGGTGCCACTTGTTTCTGAATTTGTAGTTGGTGTATTTGTCAAAGATACGTTTATTGTGGTTGCTGTACTGGTCGTAGATTCACTCGAGTCTGTAGAAATTGATGTTTCGGTTGGTTGTTCTGTTGAAGATGTTGAACTGGTGCCACTTGTTTCTGAATTTGTAGTTGGTGTATTTGTCAAAGATACGTTTATTGTGGTTGCTGTACTGGTCGTAGATTCACTCGAGTCTGTAGAAGTTGATGTTTCGGTTGGTTGTTCTGTTGAAGATGTTGAACTGGTGCCACTTGTTTCTGAATTTGTAGTTGGTGTATTTGTCAAAGATACGTTTATTGTGGTTGCTGTACTGGTCGTAGATTCACTCAAGTCTGTAGAAGTTGATGTTTCGGTTGGTTGTTCTGTTGAAGATGTTGAACTGGTGCCACTTGTTTCTGAATTTGTAGTTGGTGTATTTGTCAAAGATACGTTTATTCTGGTTGCTGTACTGGTCGTAGATTCACTCGAGTCTGTAGAAGTTGATGTTTCGGTTGGTTGTTCTGTTGAAGATGTTGAACTGGTGCCACTTGTTTCTGAATTTGTAGTTGGTGTATTTGTCAAAGATACGTTTATTGTGGTTGCTGTACTGGTCGTAGATTCACTCGAGTCTGTAGAAGTTGATGTTTCAGTTGGTTGTTCTGTTGAAGATGTTGAACTGGTGCCACTTGTTTCTGAATTTGTAGTTGGTGTAATTGTCAAAGATACGTTTATTGTGGTTGCTGTACTCGTCGTAGATTCACTCGAGTCTGCAGAAGTTGATGTTGCTGTTGGTTGTTCTGTTGAAGACGTTGAACTGGTGCCACTTGTTTCTGTATTTGTAGTTGGTGTATTTGTCAAAGATACGTTTATTGTGGTTGCTGTACTGGTCGTAGATTCACTCGAGTCTGTAGAAGTTGATGTTTCGGTTGGTTGTTCTGTTGAAGATGTTGAACTGGTGCCACTTGTTTCTGAATTTGTAGTTGGTGTATTTGTCAAAGATACGTTTATTGTGGTTGCTGTACTCGTCGTAGATTCACTCGAGTCTGCAGAAGTTGATGTTACTGTTGGTTGTTCTGTTGAAGACGTTGAACTGGTGCCACTTGTTTCTGTCTTTGTAGTTGGTGTATTTGTCAAAGATGCGTTTATTGTGGTTGCTGTACTGGTCGTAGATTCACTCGAGTCTGTAGAAGTTGATGTTTCGGTTGGTTGTTCTGTTGAAGATGTTGAACTGGTGCCACTTGTTTCTGAATTTGTAGTTGGTATATTTGTCAAAGATACGTTTATTGTGGTTGCTGTACTGGTCGTAGATTCACTCGAGTCTGTAGAAGTTGATGTTTCGGTTGGTTGTTCTGTTGAAGATGTTGAACTGGTGCCACTTGTTTCTGAATTTGTAGTTGGTGTATTTGTCAAAGATACGTTTATTGTGGTTGCTGTACTCGTCGTAGATTCACTCGAGTCTACAGAAGTTGATGTTACTGTTGGTTGTTCTGTTGAAGACGTTGAACTGGTGCCACTTGTTTCTGTATTTGTAGTTGGTGTATTTGTCAAAGATACGTTTATTGTGGTTGCTGTACTGGTCGTAGATTCACTCGAGTCTGTAGAAGTTGATGTTTCGGTTGGTTGTTCTGTTGAAGATGTTGAACTGGTGCCACTTGTTTCTGAATTTGTAGTTGGTGTATTTGTCAAAGATACGTTTATTGTGGTTGCTGTACTCGTCGTAGATTCACTCGAGTCTGCAGAAGTTGATGTTACTGTTGGTTGTTCTGTTGAAGACGTTGAACTGGTGCCACTTGTTTCTGTATTTGTAGTTGGTGTATTTGTCAAAGATACGTTTATTGTGGTTGCTGTACTGGTCGTAGATTCACTCGAGTCTGTAGAAGTTGATGTTTCGGTTGGTTGTTCTGTTGAAGATGTTGAACTGGTGCCACTTGTTTCTGAATTTGTAGTTGGTGTATTTGTCAAAGATACGTTTATTGTGGTTGCTGTACTCGTCGTAGATTCACTCGAGTCTGCAGAAGTTGATGTTGCTGTTGGTTGTTCTGTTGAAGACGTTGAACTGGTGCCACTTGTTTCTGTATTTGTAGTTGGTGTATTTGTCAAAGATACGTTTATTGTGGTTGCTGTACTGGTCGTAGATTCACTCGAGTCTGTAGAAGTTGATGTTTCGGTTGGTTGTTCTGTTGAAGATGTTGAACTGGTGCCACTTGTTTCTGAATTTGTAGTTGGTGTATTTGTCAAAGATACGTTTATTGTGGTTGCTGTACTCGTCGTAGATTCACTCGAGTCTGCAGAAGTTGATGTTACTGTTGGTTGTTCTGTTGAAGACGTTGAACTGGTGCCACTTGTTTCTGTCTTTGTAGTTGGTGTATTTGTCAAAGATGCGTTTATTGTGGTTGCTGTACTGGTCGTAGATTCACTCGAGTCTGTAGAAGTTGATGTTTCGGTTGGTTGTTCTGTTGAAGATGTTGAACTGGTGCCACTTGTTTCTGAATTTGTAGTTGGTATATTTGTCAAAGATACGTTTATTGTGGTTGCTGTACTGGTCGTAGATTCACTCGAGTCTGTAGAAGTTGATGTTTCGGTTGGTTGTTCTGTTGAAGATGTTGAACTGGTGCCACTTGTTTCTGAATTTGTAGTTGGTGTATTTGTCAAAGATACGTTTATTGTGGTTGCTGTACTCGTCGTAGATTCACTCGAGTCTGCAGAAGTTGATGTTACTGTTGGTTGTTCTGTTGAAGACGTTGAACTGGTGCCACTTGTTTCTGTATTTGTAGTTGGTGTATTTGTCAAAGATACGTTTATTGTGGTTGCTGTACTTGTCGTAGATTCACTCGAGTCTGTAGAAGTTGATGTTTCGGTTGGTTGTTCTGTTGAAGATGTTGAACTGGTGCCACTTGTTTCTGAATTTGTAGTTGGTGTATTTGTCAAAGATACGTTTATTGTGGTTGCTGTACTGGTCGTAGATTCACTCAAGTCTGTAGAAGTTGATGTTTCGGTTGGAGGTTCTGTTGAAGATGTTGAACTGGTGCCACTTGTTTCTGAATTTGTAGTTGGTGTATTTGTCAAAGATACGTTTATTGTGGTTGCTGTACTGGTCGTAGATTCACTCGAGTCTGTAGAAGTTGATGTTTCGGTTGGTTGTTCTGTTGAAGATGTTGAACTGGTGCCACTTGTTTCTGAATTTGTAGTTGGTGTATTTGTCAAAGATACGTTTATTGTGGTTGCTGTACTGGTCGTAGATTCACTCGAGTCTGTAGAAGTTGATGTTTCGGTTGGTTGTTCTGTTGAAGATGTTGAACTGGTGCCACTTGTTTCTGAATTTGTAGTTGGTGTATTTGTCAAAGATACGTTTATTGTGGTTGTTGTACTGGTCGTAGATTCACTCGAGTCTGTAGAAGTTGATGTTTCAGTTGGTTGTTCTGTTGAAGATGTTGAACTGGTGCCACTTGTTTCTGAATTTGTAGTTGGTGTATTTGTCAAAGATACGTTTATTGTGGTTGCTGTACACGTCATAGATTCACTCGAGTCTGCAGAAGTTGATGTTACTGTTGGTTGTTCTGTTGAAGACGTTGAACTGGTGTCACTTGTTTCTGTATTTGTAGTTGGTGTATTTGTCAAAGATACGTTTATTGTGGTTGCTGTACTGGTCGTAGATTCACTCGAGTCTGTAGAAGTTGATGTTTCCGTTGGTTGTTCTGTTGAAGATGTTGAACTGGTGCCACTTGTTTCTGAATTTGTAGTTGGTGTATTTGTCAAAGATACGTTTATTGTGGTTGCTGTACTGGTCGTAGATTCACTCAAGTCTGTAGAAGTTGATGTTTCGGTTGGTTGTTCTGTTGAAGATGTTGAACTGGTGCCACTTGTTTCTGAATTTGTAGTTGGTGTATTTGTCAAAGATACGTTTATTCTGGTTGCTGTACTGGTCGTAGATTCACTCGAGTCTGTAGAAGTTGATGTTTCGGTTGGTTGTTCTGTTGATGATGTTGAACTGGTGCCACTTGTTTCTGAATTTGTAGTTGGTGTATTTGTCAAAGATACGTTTATTGTGGTTGCTGTACTGGTCGTAGATTCACTCGAGTCTGTAGAAGTTGATGTTTCAGTTGGTTGTTCTGTTGAAGATGTTGAACTGGTGCCACTTGTTTCTGAATTTGTAGTTGGTGTAATTGTCAAAGATACGTTTATTGTGGTTGCTGTACTCGTCGTAGATTCACTCGAGTCTGCAGAAGTTGATGTTGCTGTTGGTTGTTCTGTTGAAGACGTTGAACTGGTGCCACTTGTTTCTGTATTTGTAGTTGGTGTATTTGTCAAAGATACGTTTATTGTGGTTGCTGTACTGGTCGTAGATTCACTCGAGTCTGTAGAAGTTGATGTTTCGGTTGGTTGTTCTGTTGAAGATGTTGAACTGGTGCCACTTGTTTCTGAATTTGTAGTTGGTGTATTTGTCAAAGATACGTTTATTGTGGTTGCTGTACTCGTCGTAGATTCACTCGAGTCTGCAGAAGTTGATGTTACTGTTGGTTGTTCTGTTGAAGACGTTGAACTGGTGCCACTTGTTTCTGTCTTTGTAGTTGGTGTATTTGTCAAAGATGCGTTTATTGTGGTTGCTGTACTGGTCGTAGATTCACTCGAGTCTGTAGAAGTTGATGTTTCGGTTGGTTGTTCTGTTGAAGATGTTGAACTGGTGCCACTTGTTTCTGAATTTGTAGTTGGTATATTTGTCAAAGATACGTTTATTGTGGTTGCTGTACTGGTCGTAGATTCACTCGAGTCTGTAGAAGTTGATGTTTCGGTTGGTTGTTCTGTTGAAGATGTTGAACTGGTGCCACTTGTTTCTGAATTTGTAGTTGGTGTATTTGTCAAAGATACGTTTATTGTGGTTGCTGTACTCGTCGTAGATTCACTCGAGTCTACAGAAGTTGATGTTACTGTTGGTTGTTCTGTTGAAGACGTTGAACTGGTGCCACTTGTTTCTGTATTTGTAGTTGGTGTATTTGTCAAAGATACGTTTATTGTGGTTGCTGTACTGGTCGTAGATTCACTCGAGTCTGTAGAAGTTGATGTTTCGGTTGGTTGTTCTGTTGAAGATGTTGAACTGGTGCCACTTGTTTCTGAATTTGTAGTTGGTGTATTTGTCAAAGATACGTTTATTGTGGTTGCTGTACTCGTCGTAGATTCACTCGAGTCTGCAGAAGTTGATGTTACTGTTGGTTGTTCTGTTGAAGACGTTGAACTGGTGCCACTTGTTTCTGTATTTGTAGTTGGTGTATTTGTCAAAGATACGTTTATTGTGGTTGTTGTACTGGTCGTAGATTCACTCGAGTCTGTAGAAGTTGATGTTTCGGTTGGTTGTTCTGTTGAAGATGTTGAACTGGTGCCACTTGTTTCTGAATTTGTAGTTGGTGTATTTGTCAAAGATACGTTTATTGTGGTTGCTGTACTCGTCGTAGATTCACTCGAGTCTGCAGAAGTTGATGTTGCTGTTGGTTGTTCTGTTGAAGACGTTGAACTGGTGCCACTTGTTTCTGTATTTGTAGTTGGTGTATTTGTCAAAGATACGTTTATTGTGGTTGCTGTACTGGTCGTAGATTCACTCGAGTCTGTAGAAGTTGATGTTTCGGTTGGTTGTTCTGTTGAAGATGTTGAACTGGTGCCACTTGTTTCTGAATTTGTAGTTGGTGTATTTGTCAAAGATACGTTTATTGTGGTTGCTGTACTCGTCGTAGATTCACTCGAGTCTGCAGAAGTTGATGTTACTGTTGGTTGTTCTGTTGAAGACGTTGAACTGGTGCCACTTGTTTCTGTCTTTGTAGTTGGTGTATTTGTCAAAGATGCGTTTATTGTGGTTGCTGTACTGGTCGTAGATTCACTCGAGTCTGTAGAAGTTGATGTTTCGGTTGGTTGTTCTGTTGAAGATGTTGAACTGGTGCCACTTGTTTCTGAATTTGTAGTTGGTATATTTGTCAAAGATACGTTTATTGTGGTTGCTGTACTGGTCGTAGATTCACTCGAGTCTGTAGAAGTTGATGTTTCGGTTGGTTGTTCTGTTGAAGATGTTGAACTGGTGCCACTTGTTTCTGAATTTGTAGTTGGTGTATTTGTCAAAGATACGTTTATTGTGGTTGCTGTACTCGTCGTAGATTCACTCGAGTCTGCAGAAGTTGATGTTACTGTTGGTTGTTCTGTTGAAGACGTTGAACTGGTGCCACTTGTTTCTGTATTTGTAGTTGGTGTATTTGTCAAAGATACGTTTATTGTGGTTGCTGTACTTGTCGTAGATTCACTCGAGTCTGTAGAAGTTGATGTTTCGGTTGGTTGTTCTGTTGAAGATGTTGAACTGGTGCCACTTGTTTCTGAATTTGTAGTTGGTGTATTTGTCAAAGATACGTTTATTGTGGTTGCTGTACTGGTCGTAGATTCACTCAAGTCTGTAGAAGTTGATGTTTCGGTTGGTTGTTCTGTTGAAGATGTTGAACTGGTGCCACTTGTTTCTGAATTTGTAGTTGGTGTATTTGTCAAAGATACGTTTATTGTGGTTGCTGTACTGGTCGTAGATTCACTCGAGTCTGTAGAAGTTGATGTTTCGGTTGGTTGTTCTGTTGAAGATGTTGAACTGGTGCCACTTGTTTCTGAATTTGTAGTTGGTGTATTTGTCAAAGATACGTTTATTGTGGTTGCTGTACTGGTCGTAGATTCACTCAAGTCTGTAGAAGTTGATGTTTCGGTTGGTTGTTCTGTTGAAGATGTTGAACTGGTGCCACTTGTTTCTGAATTTGTAGTTGGTGTATTTGTCAAAGATACGTTTATTGTGGTTGCTGTACTGGTCGTAGATTCACTCGAGTCTGTAGAAGTTGATGTTTCGGTTGGTTGTTCTGTTGAAGATGTTGAACTGGTGGCACTTGTTTCTGAATTTGTAGTTGGTGTATTTGTCAAAGATACGTTTATTGTGGTTGCTGTACTGGTCGTAGATTCACTCGAGTCTGTAGAAGTTGATGTTTCGGTTGGTTGTTCTGTTGAAGATGTTGAACTGGTGCCACTTGTTTCTGAATTTGTAGTTGGTGTATTTGTCAAAGATACGTTTATTGTGGTTGCTGTACTCGTCATAGATTCACTCGAGTCTGCAGAAGTTGATGTTACTGTTGGTTGTTCTGTTGAAGACGTTGAACTGGTGTCACTTGTTTCTGTATTTGTAGTTGGTGTATTTGTCAAAGATACGTTTATTGTGGTTGCTGTACTGGTCGTAGATTCACTCGAGTCTGTAGAAGTTGATGTTTCCGTTGGTTGTTCTGTTGAAGATGTTGAACTGGTGCCACTTGTTTCTGAATTTGTAGTTGGTGTATTTGTCAAAGATACGTTTATTGTGGTTGCTGTACTGGTCGTAGATTCACTCGAGTCTGTAGAAGTTGATGTTTCGGTTGGTTGTTCTGTTGAAGATGTTGAACTGGTGCCACTTGTTTCTGAATTTGTAGTTGGTGTATTTGTCAAAGATACGTTTATTGTGGTTGCTGTACTCGTCGTAGATTCTCTCGAGTCTGCAGAAGTTGATGTTACTGTTGGTTGTTCTGTTGAAGACGTTGAACTGGTGGCACTTGTTTCTGAATTTGTAGTTGGTGTATTTGTCAAAGATACGTTTATTGTGGTTGCTGTTCTGGTCGTAGATTCACTCGAGTCTGTAGAAATTGATGTTTCGGTTGGTTGTTCTGTTGAAGATGTTGAACTGGTGCCACTTGTTTCTGAATTTGTAGTTGGTGTATTTGTCAAAGATACGTTTATTGTGGTTGCTGTACTCGTCGTAGATTCTCTCGAGTCTGCAGAAGTTGATGTTACTGTTGGTTGTTCTGTTGAAGACGTTGAACTGGTGCCACTTGTTTCTGTATTTGTAGTTGGTGTATTTGTCAAAGATACGTTTATTGTGGTTGCTGTACTGGTTGTAGATTCACTCGAGTCTGCAGAAGTTGATGTTACTGTTGGTTGTTCTGTTGAAGACGCTGAACTGGTGCCACTTGTTTCTGAATTTGTAGTTGGTGTATTTGTCAAAGATACGTTTATTGTGGTTGCTGTACTCGTCGTAGATTCACTCGAGTCTGCAGAAGTTGATGTTACTGTTGGTTGTTCTGTTGAAGACGTTGAACTGGTGCCACTTGTTTCTGTCTTTGTAGTTGGTGTATTTGTCAAAGATACGTTTATTGTGGTTGCTGTAATGGTCGTAGATTCACTCGAGTCTGTAGAAGTTGATGTTTCGGTTGGTTGTTCTGTTGAAGATGTTGAACTGGTGCCACTTGTTTCTGAATTTGTAGTTGGTGTATTTATCAAAGATACGTTTATTGTTGTTGCTGTACTGGTCGTAGATTCACTCGAGTCTGTAGAAGTTGATGTTTCGGTTGGTTGTTCTGTTGAAGATGTTGAACTGGTGCCACTTGTTTCTGAATTTGTAGTTGGTGTATTTGTCAAAGATACGTTTATTGTGGTTGCTGTACTCGTCGTAGATTCACTCGAGTCTGTAGAAGTTGATGTTTCGGTTGGTTGTTCTGTTGAAGATGTTGAACTGGTGCCACTTGTTTCTGAATTTGTAGTTGGTGTATTTGTCAAAGATACGTTTATTGTGGTTGCTGTAGTCGTCGTAGATTCACTCGAGTCTGCAGAAGTTGATGTTACTGTTGGTTGTTCTGTTGAAGACGTTGAACTGGTGTCACTTGTTTCTGTATTTGTAGTTGGTGTATTTGTCAAAGATACGTTTATTGTGGTTGCTGTACTGGTCGTAGATTCACTCGAGTCTGTAGAAGTTGATGTTTCCGTTGGTTGTGCTGTTGAAGATGTTGAACTGGTGCCACTTGTTTCTGAATTTGTAGTTGGTGTATTGGTCAAAGATACGTTTATTGTGGTTGCTGTACTGGTCGTAGATTCACTCGAGTCTGTAGAAATTGATGTTTCGGTTGGTTGTTCTGTTGAAGATGTTGAACTGGTGCCACTTGTTTCTGAATTTGTAGTTGGTGTATTTGTCAAAGATACGTTTATTGTGGTTGCTGTACTGGTCGTAGATTCACTCGAGTCTGTAGAAGTTGATGTTTCCGTTGGTTGTTCTGTTGAAGATGTTGAACTGGTGCCACTTGTTTCTGAATTTGTAGTTGGTGTATTTGTCAAAGATACGTTTATTGTGGTTGCTGTACTGGTCGTAGATTCACTCGAGTCTGTAGAAGTTGATGTTTCCGTTGGTTGTTCTGTTGAAGATGTTGAACTGGTGCTACTTGTTTCTGAATTTGTAGTTGGTGTATTTGTCAAAGATACGTTTATTGTGGTTGCTGTACCTTTTCGTAGATTCACTCGCGTCTGTAGAAGTTGATGTTTCGGTTGGTTGTTCTGTTGAAGATGTTGAACTGGTTCCACTTGTTTCTGAATTTGTAGTTGGTGTATTTGTCAAAGATACGTTTATTGTGGTTGCTGTACTCGTCGTAGATTCACCCGAGTCTGCAGAAGTTGATGTTACTGTTGGTTGTTCTGTTGAAGACGTTGAACTGGTGCCACTTGTTTCTGTATTTGTAGTTGGTGTATTTGTCAAAGATACTTTTATTGTGGTTGCTGTACTGGTCGTAGATTCACTCGAGTCTGTAGAAGTTGATGTTTCCGTTGGTTGTTCTGTTGAAGATGTTGAACTGGTGCTACTTGTTTCTGAATTTGTAGTTGGTGTATTTGTCAAAGATACGTTTATTGTGGTTGCTGTACTGGTCGTAGATTCACTCGCGTCTGTAGAAGTTGATGTTTCGGTTGGTTGTTCTGTTGAAGATGTTGTACTGGTTCCACTTGTTTCTGAATTTGTAGTTGGTGTATTTGTCAAAGATACGTTTATTGTGGTTGCTGTACTCGTCGTAGATTCACCCGAGTCTGCAGAAGTTGATGTTACTGTTGGTTGTTCTGTTGAAGACGTTGAACTGGCGCCACTTGTTTCTGAATTTGTAGTTGGTGTATTTGTCAAAGATACGTTTATTGTGGTTGCTGTACTGGTCGTAGATTCACTCGAGTCTGTAGAAGTTGATGTTTCGGTTGGTTGTTCTGTTGAAGATGTTGAACTGGTTCCACTTGTTTCTGAATTTGTAGTTGGTGTATTTGTCAAAGATACGTTTATTGTGGTTGCTGTACTCGTCGTAGATTCACTCGAGTCTGCAGAAGTTGATGTTACTGTTGGTTGTTCTGTTGAAGACGTTGAACTGGTGCCACTTGTTTCTGTATTTGTAGTTGGTGTATTTGTCAAAGATACGTTTATTGTGGTTGCTGTACTCGTCGTAGATTCACTCGAGTCTGCAGAAGTTGATGTTACTGTTGGTTGTTCTGTTGAAGACGTTGAACTGGTGCCACTTGTTTCTGTATTTGTAGTTGGTGTATTAGTCAAAGATACGTTTATTGTGGTTGCTGTACTGGTCGTAGATTCACTCGAGTCTGTAGAAGTTGATGTTTCGGTTGGTTGTTCTGTTGAAGATGTTGAACTGGTGCCACTTGTTTCTGAATTTGTAGTTGGTGTATTTGTCAAAGATACGTTTATTGTGGTTGCTGTACTCGTCGTAGATTCACTCGAGTCTGCAGAAGTTGATGTTACTGTTGGTTGTTCTGTTGAAGACGTTGAACTGGTGCCACTTGTTTCTGTATTTGTAGTTGGTGTATTAGTCAAAGATACGTTTATTGTGGTTGCTGTACTGGTCGTAGATTCACTCGAGTCTGTAGAAGTTGATGTTTCGGTTGGTTGTTCTGTTGAAGATGTTGAACTGGTGCCACTTGTTTCTGAATTTGTAGTTGGTGTATTTGTCAAAGATACGTTTATTGTGGTTGCTGTACTCGTCGTAGATTCACTCGAGTCTGCAGAAGTTGATGTTACTGTTGGTTGTTCTGTTGAAGACGTTGAACTGGTGCCACTTGTTTCTGTATTTGTAGTTGGTGTATTAGTCAAAGATACGTTTATTGTGGTTGCTGTACTGGTCGTAGATTCACTCGAGTCTGTAGAAGTTGATGTTTCGGTTGGTTGTTCTGTTGAAGATGTTGAACTGGTGCCACTTGTTTCTGAATTTGTAGTTGGTGTATTTGTCAAAGATACGTTTATTGTGGTTGCTGTACTCGTCGTAGATTCACTCGAGTCTGCAGAAGTTGATGTTACTGTTGGTTGTTCTGTTGAAGACGTTGAACTGGTGCCACTTGTTTCTGTATTTGTAGTTGGTGTATTAGTCAAAGATACGTTTATTGTGGTTGCTGTACTGGTCGTAGATTCACTCGAGTCTGTAGAAGTTGATGTTTCGGTTGGTTGTTCTGTTGAAGATGTTGAACTGGTTCCACTTGTTTCTGAATTTGTAGTTGGTGTATTTGTCAAAGATACGTTTATTGTGGTTGCTGTACTCGTCGTAGATTCACTCGAGTCTGCAGAAGTTGATGTTGCTGTTGGTTGTTCTGTTGAAGACGTTGAACTGGTGCCACTTGTTTCTGTATTTGTAGTTGGTGTATTAGTCAAAGATACGTTTATTGTGGTTGCTGTACTGGTCGTAGATTCACTCGAGTCTGTAGAAGTTGATGTTTCGGTTGGTTGTTCTGTTGAAGATGTTGAACTGGTGCCACTTGTTTCTGAATTTGTAGTTGGTGTATTTGTCAAAGATACGTTTATTGTGGTTGCTGTACTCGTCGTAGATTCACTCGAGTCTGCAGAAGTTGATGTTACTGTTGGTTGTTCTGTTGAAGACGTTGAACTGGTGCCACTTGTTTCTGTATTTGTAGTTGGTGTATTAGTCAAAGATACGTTTATTGTGGTTGCTGTACTCGTCGTAGATTCACTCGAGTCTGCAGAAGTTGATGTTACTGTTGGTTGTTCTGTTGAAGACGTTGAACTGGTGCCACTTGTTTCTGTATTTGTAGTTGGTGTATTAGTCAAAGATACGTTTATTGTGGTTGCTGTACTGGTCGTAGATTCACTCGAGTCTGTAGAAGTTGATGTTACTGTTGGTTGTTCTGTTGAAGACGTTGAACTGGTGCCACTTGTTTCTGTATTTGTAGTTGGTGTATTAGTCAAAGATACGTTTATTGTGGTTGCTGTACTGGTCGTAGATTCACTCGAGTCTGTAGAAGTTGATGTTTCGGTTGGTTGTTCTGTTGAAGATGTTGAACTGGTGCCACTTGTTTCTGAATTTGTAGTTGGTGTATTTGTCAAAGATACGTTTATTGTGGTTGCTGTACTGGTCGTAGATTCACTCGAATCTGTAGAAGTTGATGTTACTGTTGGTTGTTCTGTTGAAGACGTTGAACTGGTGCCACTTGTTTCTGTATTTGTAGTTGGTGTATTAGTCAAAGATACGTTTATTGTGGTTGCTGTACTGGTCGTAGATTCACTCGAGTCTGCAGAAGTTGATGTTACTGTTGGTTGTTCTGTTGAAGACGTTGAACTGGTGCCACTTGTTTCTGTATTTGTAGTTGGTGTATTAGTCAAAGATACGTTTATTGTGGTTGCTGTACTGGTCGTAGATTCACTCGAGTCTGTAGAAGTTGATGTTACTGTTGGTTGTTCTGTTGAAGACGTTGAACTGGTGCCACTTGTTTCTGTATTTGTAGTTGGTGTATTAGTCAAAGATACGTTTATTGTGGTTGCTGTACTGGTCGTAGATTCACTCGAGTCTGCAGAAGTTGATGTTACTGTTGGTTGTTCTGTTGAAGACGTTGAACTGGTGCCACTTGTTTCTGTATTTGTAGTTGGTGTATTAGTCAAAGATACGTTTATTGTGGTTGCTGTACTGGTCGTAGATTCACTCGAGTCTGTAGAAGTTGATGTTACTGTTGGTTGTTCTGTTGAAGACGTTGAACTGGTGCCACTTGTTTCTGAATTTGTAGTTGGTGTATTTGTCAAAGATACGTTTATTGTGGTTGCTGTACTCGTCGTAGATTCACTCGAGTCTGCAGAAGTTGATGTTACTGTTGGTTGTTCTGTTGAAGACGTTGAACTGGTGCCACTTGTTTCTGAATTTGTAGTTGGTGTATTTGTCAAAGATACGTTTATTGTGGTTGCTGTACTCGTCGTAGATTCACTCGAGTCTGCAGAAGTTGATGTTACTGTTGGTTGTTCTGTTGAAGACGTTGAACTGGTGCCACTTGTTTCTGTATTTGTAGTTGGTGTATTAGTCAAAGATACGTTTATTGTGGTTGCTGTACTGGTCGTAGATTCACTCGAGTCTGTAGAAGTTGATGTTTCGGTTGGTTGTTCTGTTGAAGATGTTGAACTGGTGCCACTTGTTTCTGAATTTGTAGTTGGTGTATTTGTCAAAGATACGTTTATTGTGGTTGCTGTACTCGTCGTAGATTCACTCGAGTCTGCAGAAGTTGATGTTACTGTTGGTTGTTCTGTTGAAGACGTTGAACTGGTGCCACTTGTTTCTGTATTTGTAGTTGGTGTATTAGTCAAAGATACGTTTATTGTGGTTGCTGTACTGGTCGTAGATTCACTCGAGTCTGTAGAAGTTGATGTTTCGGTTGGTTGTTCTGTTGAAGATGTTGAACTGGTGCCACTTGTTTCTGAATTTGTAGTTGGTGTATTTGTCAAAGATACGTTTATTGTGGTTGCTGTACTCGTCGTAGATTCACTCGAGTCTGCAGAAGTTGATGTTACTGTTGGTTGTTCTGTTGAAGACGTTGAACTGGTGCCACTTGTTTCTGTATTTGTAGTTGGTGTATTAGTCAAAGATACGTTTATTGTGGTTGCTGTACTGGTCGTAGATTCACTCGAGTCTGTAGAAGTTGATGTTTCGGTTGGTTGTTCTGTTGAAGATGTTGAACTGGTTCCACTTGTTTCTGAATTTGTAGTTGGTGTATTTGTCAAAGATACGTTTATTGTGGTTGCTGTACTCGTCGTAGATTCACTCGAGTCTGCAGAAGTTGATGTTGCTGTTGGTTGTTCTGTTGAAGACGTTGAACTGGTGCCACTTGTTTCTGTATTTGTAGTTGGTGTATTAGTCAAAGATACGTTTATTGTGGTTGCTGTACTGGTCGTAGATTCACTCGAGTCTGTAGAAGTTGATGTTTCGGTTGGTTGTTCTGTTGAAGATGTTGAACTGGTGCCACTTGTTTCTGAATTTGTAGTTGGTGTATTTGTCAAAGATACGTTTATTGTGGTTGCTGTACTCGTCGTAGATTCACTCGAGTCTGCAGAAGTTGATGTTACTGTTGGTTGTTCTGTTGAAGACGTTGAACTGGTGCCACTTGTTTCTGTATTTGTAGTTGGTGTATTAGTCAAAGATACGTTTATTGTGGTTGCTGTACTCGTCGTAGATTCACTCGAGTCTGCAGAAGTTGATGTTACTGTTGGTTGTTCTGTTGAAGACGTTGAACTGGTGCCACTTGTTTCTGTATTTGTAGTTGGTGTATTAGTCAAAGATACGTTTATTGTGGTTGCTGTACTGGTCGTAGATTCACTCGAGTCTGTAGAAGTTGATGTTACTGTTGGTTGTTCTGTTGAAGACGTTGAACTGGTGCCACTTGTTTCTGTATTTGTAGTTGGTGTATTAGTCAAAGATACGTTTATTGTGGTTGCTGTACTGGTCGTAGATTCACTCGAGTCTGTAGAAGTTGATGTTTCGGTTGGTTGTTCTGTTGAAGATGTTGAACTGGTGCCACTTGTTTCTGAATTTGTAGTTGGTGTATTTGTCAAAGATACGTTTATTGTGGTTGCTGTACTGGTCGTAGATTCACTCGAGTCTGTAGAAGTTGATGTTACTGTTGGTTGTTCTGTTGAAGACGTTGAACTGGTGCCACTTGTTTCTGTATTTGTAGTTGGTGTATTAGTCAAAGATACGTTTATTGTGGTTGCTGTACTGGTCGTAGATTCACTCGAGTCTGCAGAAGTTGATGTTACTGTTGGTTGTTCTGTTGAAGACGTTGAACTGGTGCCACTTGTTTCTGTATTTGTAGTTGGTGTATTTGTCAAAGATACGTTTATTGTGGTTGCTGTACTGGTCGTAGATTCACTCGAGTCTGTAGAAGTTGATGTTACTGTTGGTTGTTCTGTTGAAGACGTTGAACTGGTGCCACTTGTTTCTGTATTTGTAGTTGGTGTATTTGTCAAAGATACGTTTATTGTGGTTGCTGTACTGGTCGTAGATTCACTCGAGTCTGCAGAAGTTGATGTTACTGTTGGTTGTTCTGTTGAAGACGTTGAACTGGTGCCACTTGTTTCTGTATTTGTAGTTGGTGTATTAGTCAAAGATACGTTTATTGTGGTTGCTGTACTGGTCGTAGATTCACTCGAGTCTGTAGAAGTTGATGTTACTGTTGGTTGTTCTGTTGAAGACGTTGAACTGGTGCCACTTGTTTCTGTATTTGTAGTTGGTGTATTAGTCAAAGATACGTTTATTGTGGTTGCTGTACTGGTCGTAGATTCACTCGAGTCTGTAGAAGTTGATGTTACTGTTGGTTGTTCTGTTGAAGACGTTGAACTGGTGCCACTTGTTTCTGTATTTGTAGTTGGTGTATTTGTCAAAGATACGTTTATTGTGGTTGCTGTACTGGTCGTAGATTCACTCGAGTCTGTAGAAGTTGATGTTACTGTTGGTTGTTCTGTTGAAGACGTTGAACTGGTGCCACTTGTTTCTGTATTTGTAGTTGGTGTATTAGTCAAAGATACGTTTATTGTGGTTGCTGTACTCGTCGTAGATTCACTCGAGTCTGCAGAAGTTGATGTTACTGTTGGTTGTTCTGTTGAAGACGTTGAACTGGTGCCACTTGTTTCTGTATTTGTAGTTGGTGTATTAGTCAAAGATACGTTTATTGTGGTTGCTGTACTGGTCGTAGATTCACTCGAGTCTGTAGAAGTTGATGTTACTGTTGGTTGTTCTGTTGAAGACGTTGAACTGGTGCCACTTGTTTCTGTATTTGTAGTTGGTGTATTAGTCAAAGATACGTTTATTGTGGTTGCTGTACTGGTCGTAGATTCACTCGAGTCTGTAGAAGTTGATGTTACTGTTGGTTGTTCTGTTGAAGACGTTGAACTGGTGCCACTTGTTTCTGTATTTGTAGTTGGTGTATTTGTCAAAGATACGTTTATTGTGGTTGCTGTACTGGTCGTAGATTCACTCGAGTCTGTAGAAGTTGATGTTACTGTTGGTTGTTCTGTTGAAGACGTTGAACTGGTGCCACTTGTTTCTGTATTTGTAGTTGGTGTATTAGTCAAAGATACGTTTATTGTGGTTGCTGTACTCGTCGTAGATTCACTCGAGTCTGCAGAAGTTGATGTTACTGTTGGTTGTTCTGTTGAAGACGTTGAACTGGTGCCACTTGTTTCTGTATTTGTAGTTGGTGTATTAGTCAAAGATACGTTTATTGTGGTTGCTGTACTGGTCGTAGATTCACTCGAGTCTGTAGAAGTTGATGTTACTGTTGGTTGTTCTGTTGAAGACGTTGAACTGGTGCCACTTGTTTCTGTATTTGTAGTTGGTGTATTAGTCAAAGATACGTTTATTGTGGTTGCTGTACTGGTCGTAGATTCACTCGAGTCTGTAGAAGTTGATGTTTCGGTTGGTTGTTCTGTTGAAGATGTTGAACTGGTTCCACTTGTTTCTGAATTTGTAGTTGGTGTATTTGTCAAAGATACGTTTATTGTGGTTGCTGTACTCGTCGTAGATTCACTCGAGTCTGCAGAAGTTGATGTTACTGTTGGTTGTTCTGTTGAAGACGTTGAACTGGTGCCACTTGTTTCTGTATTTGTAGTTGGTGTATTAGTCAAAGATACGTTTATTGTGGTTGCTGTACTGGTCGTAGATTCACTCGAGTCTGTAGAAGTTGATGTTTCGGTTGGTTGTTCTGTTGAAGATGTTGAACTGGTGCCACTTGTTTCTGAATTTGTAGTTGGTGTATTTGTCAAAGATACGTTTATTGTGGTTGCTGTACTCGTCGTAGATTCACTCGAGTCTGCAGAAGTTGATGTTACTGTTGGTTGTTCTGTTGAAGACGTTGAACTGGTGCCACTTGTTTCTGTATTTGTAGTTGGTGTATTAGTCAAAGATACGTTTATTGTGGTTGCTGTACTGGTCGTAGATTCACTCGAGTCTGTAGAAGTTGATGTTTCGGTTGGTTGTTCTGTTGAAGATGTTGAACTGGTGCCACTTGTTTCTGAATTTGTAGTTGGTGTATTTGTCAAAGATACGTTTATTGTGGTTGCTGTACTCGTCGTAGATTCACTCGAGGCTGCAGAAGTTGATGTTACTGTTGGTTGTTCTGTTGAAGACGTTGAACTGGTACCACTTGTTTCTGAATTTGTAGTTGGTGTATTTGTCAAAGATACGTTTATTGTGGTTGCTGTACTCGTCGTAGATTCACTCGAGTCTGCAGAAGTTGATGTTACTGTTGGTTGTTCTGTTGAAGACGTTGAACTGGTACCACTTGTTTCTGAATTTGTAGTTGGTGTATTTGTCAAAGATACGTTTATTGTGGTTGCTGTACTCGTCGTAGATTCACTCGAGGCTGCAGAAGTTGATGTTACTGTTGGTTGTTCTGTTGAAGACGTTGAACTGGTACCACTTGTTTCTGAATTTGTAGTTGGTGTATTTGTCAAAGATACGTTTATTGTGGTTGCTGTACTCGTCGTAGATTCACTCGAGTCTGCAGAAGTTGATGTTACTGTTGGTTGTTCTGTTGAAGACGTTGAACTGGTGCCACTTGTTTCTGTATTTGTAGTTGGTGTATTAGTCAAAGATACGTTTATTGTGGTTGCTGTACTGGTCGTAGATTCACTCGAGTCTGTAGAAGTTGATGTTACTGTTGGTTGTTCTGTTGAAGACGTTGAACTGGTGCCACTTGTTTCTGTATTTGTAGTTGGTGTATTTGTCAAAGATACGTTTATTGTGGTTGCTGTACTGGTCGTAGATTCACTCGAGTCTGTAGAAGTTGATGTTACTGTTGGTTGTTCTGTTGAAGACGTTGAACTGGTGCCACTTGTTTCTGTATTTGTAGTTGGTGTATTAGTCAAAGATACGTTTATTGTGGTTGCTGTACTCGTCGTAGATTCACTCGAGTCTGCAGAAGTTGAAGTTACTGTTGGTTGTTCTGTTGAAGACGTTGAACTGGTGCCACTTGTTTCTGTATTTGTAGTTGGTGTATTAGTCAAAGATACGTTTATTGTGGTTGCTGTACTGGTCGTAGATTCACTCGAGTCTGTAGAAGTTGATGTTACTGTTGGTTGTTCTGTTGAAGACGTTGAACTGGTGCCACTTGTTTCTGTATTTGTAGTTGGTGTATTAGTCAAAGATACGTTTATTGTGGTTGCTGTACTGGTCGTAGATTCACTCGAGTCTGTAGAAGTTGATGTTTCGGTTGGTTGTTCTGTTGAAGATGTTGAACTGGTTCCACTTGTTTCTGAATTTGTAGTTGGTGTATTTGTCAAAGATACGTTTATTGTGGTTGCTGTACTCGTCGTAGATTCACTCGAGTCTGCAGAAGTTGATGTTACTGTTGGTTGTTCTGTTGAAGACGTTGAACTGGTGCCACTTGTTTCTGTATTTGTAGTTGGTGTATTAGTCAAAGATACGTTTATTGTGGTTGCTGTACTGGTCGTAGATTCACTCGAGTCTGTAGAAGTTGATGTTTCGGTTGGTTGTTCTGTTGAAGATGTTGAACTGGTGCCACTTGTTTCTGAATTTGTAGTTGGTGTATTTGTCAAAGATACGTTTATTGTGGTTGCTGTACTCGTCGTAGATTCACTCGAGTCTGCAGAAGTTGATGTTACTGTTGGTTGTTCTGTTGAAGACGTTGAACTGGTGCCACTTGTTTCTGTATTTGTAGTTGGTGTATTAGTCAAAGATACGTTTATTGTGGTTGCTGTACTGGTCGTAGATTCACTCGAGTCTGTAGAAGTTGATGTTTCGGTTGGTTGTTCTGTTGAAGATGTTGAACTGGTGCCACTTGTTTCTGAATTTGTAGTTGGTGTATTTGTCAAAGATACGTTTATTGTGGTTGCTGTACTCGTCGTAGATTCACTCGAGGCTGCAGAAGTTGATGTTACTGTTGGTTGTTCTGTTGAAGACGTTGAACTGGTACCACTTGTTTCTGAATTTGTAGTTGGTGTATTTGTCAAAGATACGTTTATTGTGGTTGCTGTACTCGTCGTAGATTCACTCGAGTCTGCAGATGTTGATGTTACTGTTGGTTGTTCTGTTGAAGACGTTGAACTGGTGCCACTTGTTTCTGACTTTGTAGTTGGTGTATTTGTCAAAGATACGTTTATTGTGGTTGCTGTACTCGTCGTAGATTCACTCGAGTCTGCAGAAGTTGATGTTACTGTTGGTTGTTCTGTTGAAGACGTTGAACTGGTACCACTTGTTTCTGAATTTGTAGGTGGTGTATTTGTCATAGATACGTTTATTGTGGTTGCTGTACTCGTCGTAGATTCACTCGAGTCTGCAGAAGTTGATATTACTGTTGGTTGTTCTGTTGAAGACGTTGAACTGGTGCCACTTGTTTCTGTATTTGTAGTTGGTGTATTTGTCAAAGATACGTTTATTGTGGTTTCTGTACTCGTCGTAGATTCACTCGAGTCTGCAGAAGTTGATGTTACTGTTGGTTGTTCTGTTGAAGACGTTGAACTGGTGCCACTTGTTTCTGAATTTGTAGTTGGTGTATTTGTCAAAGATACGTTTATTGTGGTTGCTGTACTGGTCGTAGATTCACTCGAGTCTGTAGAAGTTGATGTTTCCGTTGGTTGTTCTGTTGAAGATGTTGAACTGGTGCCACTTGTTTCTGAATTTGTAGTTGATGTATTTGTCAAAGATACGTTTATTGTGGTTGCTGTACTGGTCGTAGATTCACTTGAGTCTGTAGAAATTGATGTTTCGGTTGGTTGTTCTGTTGAAGATGTTGAACTGGTGCCACTTGTTTCTGAATTTGTAGTTGGTGTATTTGTCAAAGATACGTTTATTGTGGTTGCTGTACTGGTCGTAGATTCACTCGAGTCTGTAGAAGTTGATGTTTCGGTTGGTTGTTCTGTTGAAGATGTTGAACTGGTTCCACTTGTTTCTGAATTTGTAGTTGGTGTATTTGTCAAAGATACGTTTATTGTGGTTGCTGTACTGGTCGTAGATTCACCCGAGTCTGCAGAAGTTGATGTTACTGTTGGTTGTTCTGTTGAAGACGTTGAACTGGTGCCACTTGTTTCTGTATTTGTAGTTGGTGTATTTGTCAAAGATACGTTTATTGTGGTTGCTGTACTGGTCGTAGATTCACTCGAGTCTGTAGAAGTTGATGTTTCGGTTGGTTGTTCTGTTGAAGATGTTGAACTGGTGCCACTTGTTTCTGAATTTGTAGTTGGTGTATTTGTCAAAGATACGTTTATTGTGGTTGCTGTACTCGTCGTAGATTCACTCGAGTCTGCAGAAGTTGATGTTACTGTTGGTTGTTCTGTTGAAGACGTTGAACTGGTGCCACTTGTTTCTGTATTTGTAGTTGGTGTATTTGTCAAAGATACGTTTATTGTGGTTGCTGTACTGGTCGCAGATTCACTCGAGTCTGTAGAAGTTGATGTTTCGGTTGGTTGTTCTGTTGAAGATGTTGAACTGGTGCCACTTGTTTCTGAATTTGTAGTTGGTGTATTTATCAAAGATACGTTTATTGTTGTTGCTGTACTGGTCGTAGATTCACTCGAGTCTGTAGAAGTTGATGTTTCGGTTGGTTGTTCTGTTGAAGATGTTGAACTGGTGCCACTTGTTTCTGAATTTGTAGTTGGTGTATTTGTCAAAGATACGTTTATTGTGGTTGCTGTACTCGTCGTAGATTCACTCGAGGCTGCAGAAGTTGATGTTACTGTTGGTTGTTCTGTTGAAGACGTTGACCTGGTACCACTTGTTTCTGAATTTGTAGTTGGTGTATTTGTCAAAGATACGTTTATTGTGGTTGCTGTACTCGTCGTAGATTCACTCGAGTCTGCAGAAGTTGATGTTACTGTTGGTTGTTCTGTTGAAGACGTTGAACTGGTGCCACTTGTTTCTGAATTTGTAGTTGGTGTATTTGTCAAAGATACGTTTATTGTGGTTGCTGTACTCGTCGTAGATTCACTCGAGTCTGCAGAAGTTGATGTTACTGTTGGTTGTTCTGTTGAAGACGTTGAACTGGTACCACTTGTTTCTGAATTTGTAGTTGGTGTATTTGTCAAAGATACGTTTATTGTGGTTGCTGTACTCGTCGTAGATTCACTCGAGTCTGCAGAAGTTGATGTTACTGTTGGTTGTTCTGTTGAAGATGTTGAACTGGTGCCACTTGTTTCTGAATTTGTAGTTGGTGTATTTGTCAAAGATACGTTTATTGTGGTTGCTGTACTGGTCGTAGATTCACTTGAGTCTGTAGAAATTGATGTTTCGGTTGGTTGTTCTGTTGAAGATGTTGAACTGGTGCCACTTGTTTCTGAATTTGTAGTTGGTGTATTTGTCAAAGATACGTTTATTGTGGTTGCTGTACTGGTCGTAGATTTACTCGAGTCTGTAGAAGTTGATGTTTCCGTTGGTTGTTCTGTTGAAGATGTTGAACTGGTGCTACTTGTTTCTGAATTTGTAGTTGGTGTATTTGTCAAAGATACGTTTATTGTGGTTGCTGTACTGGTCGTAGATTCACTCGCATCTGTAGAAGTTGATGTTTCGGTTGGTTGTTCTGTTGAAGATGTTGAACTGGTGCCACTTGTTTCTGAATTTGTAGTTGGTGTATTTGTCAAAGATACGTTTATTGTGGTTGCTGTACTGGTCGTAGATTCACTCGAGTCTGTAGAAGTTGATGTTTCGGTTGGTTGTTCTGTTGAAGATGTTGAACTGGTTCCACTTGTTTCTGAATTTGTAGTTGGTGTATTTGTCAAAGATACGTTTATTGTGGTTGCTGTACTGGTCGTAGATTCACCCGAGTCTGCAGAAGTTGATGTTACTGTTGGTTGTTCTGTTGAAGACGTTGAACTGGTTCCACTTGTTTCTGAATTTGTAGTTGGTGTATTTGTCAAAGATACGTTTATTGTGGTTGCTGTACTCGTCGTAGATTCACTCGAGTCTGCAGAAGTTGATGTTACTGTTGGTTGTTCTGTTGAAGACGTTGAACTGGTGCCACTTGTTTCTGTATTTGTAGTTGGTCTATTTGTCAAAGATACGTTTATTGTGGTTGCTGTACTGGTCGCAGATTCACTCGAGTCTGTAGAAGTTGATGTTTCGGTTGGTTGTTCTGTTGAAGATGTTGAACTGGTGCCACTTGTTTCTGAATTTGTAGTTGGTGTATTTATCAAAGATACGTTTATTGTTGTTGCTGTACTGGTCGTAGATTCACTCGAGTCTGTAGAAGTTGATGTTTCGGTTGGTTGTTCTGTTGAAGATGTTGAACTGGTGCCACTTGTTTCTGAATTTGTAGTTGGTGTATTTGTCAAAGATACGTTTATTGTGGTTGCTGTACTCGTCGTAGATTCACTCGAGGCTGCAGAAGTTGATGTTACTGTTGGTTGTTCTGTTGAAGACGTTGACCTGGTACCACTTGTTTCTGAATTTGTAGTTGGTGTATTTGTCAAAGATACGTTTATTGTGGTTGCTGTACTCGTCGTAGATTCACTCGAGTCTGCAGAAGTTGATGTTACTGTTGGTTGTTCTGTTGAAGACGTTGAACTGGTGCCACTTGTTTCTGAATTTGTAGTTGGTGTATTTGTCAAAGATACGTTTATTGTGGTTGCTGTACTCGTCGTAGATTCACTCGAGTCTGCAGAAGTTGATGTTACTGTTGGTTGTTCTGTTGAAGACGTTGAACTGGTACCACTTGTTTCTGAATTTGTAGTTGGTGTATTTGTCAAAGATACGTTTATTGTGGTTGCTGTACTCGTCGTAGATTCACTCGAGTCTGCAGAAGTTGATGTTACTGTTGGTTGTTCTGTTGATGACGTTGAACTGGTGCCACTTGTTTCTGTATTTGTAGTTGGTGTATTTGTCAAAGATACGTTTATTGTGGTTGCTGTACTGGTCGTAGATTCACTCGAGTCTGTAGAAGTTGATGTTTCGGTTGGTTGTTCTGTTGAAGATGTTGAACTGGTGCCACTTGTTTCTGAATTTGTAGTTGGTGTATTTGTCAAAGATACGTTTATTGTGGTTGCTGTACTCGTCGTAGATTCACTCGAGTCTGCAGAAGTTGATGTTACTGTTGGTTGTTCTGTTGAAGACGTTGAACTGGTGCCACTTGTTTCTGAATTTGTAGTTGGTGTATTTGTCAAAGATACGTTTATTGTGGTTGCTGTACTCGTCGTAGATTCACTCGAGTCTGCAGAAGTTGATGTTACTGTTGGTTGTTCTGTTGAAGACGTTGAACTGGTACCACTTGTTTCTGAATTTGTAGGTGGTGTATTTGTCATAGATACGTTTATTGTGGTTGCTGTACTCGTCGTAGATTCACTCGAGTCTGCAGAAGTTGATGTTACTGTTGGTTGTTCTGTTGAAGACGTTGAACTGGTGCCACTTGTTTCTGTATTTGTAGTTGGTGTATTTGTCAAAGATACGTTTATTGTGGTTGCTGTACTGGTCGTAGATTCACTCGAGTCTGTAGAAATTGATGTTTCGGTTGGTTGTTCTGTTGAAGATGTTGAACTGGTGCCACTTGTTTCTGAATTTGTAGTTGGTGTATTTGTCAAAGATACGTTTATTGTGGTTGCTGTACTCGTCGTAGATTCACTCGAGTCTGCAGAAGTTGATGTTACTGTTGGTTGTTCTGTTGAAGACGTTGAACTGGTGCCACTTGTTTCTGTATTTGTAGTTGGTGTATTTGTCAAAGATACGTTTATTGTGGTTGCTGTACTGGTCGTAGATTCACTCGAGTCTGTAGAAGTTGATGTTTCGGTTGGTTGTTCTGTTGAAGATGTTGAACTGGTGCCACTTGTTTCTGAATTTGTAGTTGGTGTATTTGTCAAAGATACGTTTATTGTGGTTGCTGTACTCGTCGTAGATTCACTCGAGTCTGCAGAAGTTGATGTTACTGTTGGTTGTTCTGTTGAAGACGTTGAACTGGTGCCACTTGTTTCTGTATTTGTAGTTGGTGTATTAGTCAAAGATACGTTTATTGTGGTTGCTGTACTGGTCGTAGATTCACTCGAGTCTGTAGAAGTTGATGTTTCGGTTGGTTGTTCTGTTGAAGATGTTGAACTGGTGCCACTTGTTTCTGAATTTGTAGTTGGTGTATTTGTCAAAGATACGTTTATTGTGGTTGCTGTACTCGTCGTAGATTCACTCGAGGCTGCAGAAGTTGATGTTACTGTTGGTTGTTCTGTTGAAGACGTTGAACTGGTACCACTTGTTTCTGAATTTGTAGTTGGTGTATTTGTCAAAGATACGTTTATTGTGGTTGCTGTACTCGTCGTAGATTCACTCGAGTCTGCAGAAGTTGATGTTACTGTTGGTTGTTCTGTTGAAGACGTTGAACTGGTGCCACTTGTTTCTGACTTTGTAGTTGGTGTATTTGTCAAAGATACGTTTATTGTGGTTGCTGTACTCGTCGTAGATTCACTCGAGTCTGCAGAAGTTGATGTTACTGTTGGTTGTTCTGTTGAAGACGTTGAACTGGTACCACTTGTTTCTGAATTTGTAGGTGGTGTATTTGTCATAGATACGTTTATTGTGGTTGCTGTACTCGTCGTAGATTCACTCGAGTCTGCAGAAGTTGATATTACTGTTGGTTGTTCTGTTGAAGACGTTGAACTGGTGCCACTTGTTTCTGTATTTGTAGTTGGTGTATTTGTCAAAGATACGTTTATTGTGGTTTCTGTACTCGTCGTAGATTCACTCGAGTCTGCAGAAGTTGATGTTACTGTTGGTTGTTCTGTTGAAGACGTTGAACTGGTGCCACTTGTTTCTGAATTTGTAGTTGGTGTATTTGTCAAAGATACGTTTATTGTGGTTTCTGTACTCGTCGTAGATTCACTCGAGTCTGCAGAAGTTGATGTTACTGTTGGTTGTTCTGTTGAAGACGTTGAACTGGTGCCACTTGTTTCTGTATTTGTAGTTGGTGTATTTGTCAAAGATACGTTTATTGTGGTTGCTGTACTGGTCGTAGATTCACTCGAGTCTGTAGAAGTTGATGTTTCCGTTGGTTGTTCTGTTGAAGATGTTGAACTGGTGCCACTTGTTTCTGAATTTGTAGTTGGTGTATTTGTCAAAGATACGTTTATTGTGGTTGCTGTACTGGTCGTAGATTCACTTGAGTCTGTAGAAATTGATGTTTCGGTTGGTTGTTCTGTTGAAGATGTTGAACTGGTGCCACTTGTTTCTGAATTTGTAGTTGGTGTATTTGTCAAAGATACGTTTATTGTGGTTTCTGTACTCGTCGTAGATTCACTCGAGTCTGCAGAAGTTGATGTTACTGTTGGTTGTTCTGTTGAAGACGTTGAACTGGTGCCACTTGTTTCTGTATTTGTAGTTGGTGTATTTGTCAAAGATACGTTTATTGTGGTTGCTGTACTGGTCGTAGATTCACTCGAGTCTGTAGAAGTTGATGTTTCCGTTGGTTGTTCTGTTGAAGATGTTGAACTGGTGCCACTTGTTTCTGAATTTGTAGTTGGTGTATTTGTCAAAGATACGTTTATTGTGGTTGCTGTACTGGTCGTAGATTCACTTGAGTCTGTAGAAATTGATGTTTCGGTTGGTTGTTCTGTTGAAGATGTTGAACTGGTGCCACTTGTTTCTGAATTTGTAGTTGGTGTATTTGTCAAAGATACGTTTATTGTGGTTGCTGTACTGGTCGTAGATTCACTCGAGTCTGTAGAAGTTGATGTTTCGGTTGGTTGTTCTGTTGAAGATGTTGAACTGGTTCCACTTGTTTCTGAATTTGTAGTTGGTGTATTTGTCAAAGATACGTTTATTGTGGTTGCTGTACTGGTCGTAGATTCACCCGAGTCTGCAGAAGTTGATGTTACTGTTGGTTGTTCTGTTGAAGACGTTGAACTGGTGCCACTTGTTTCTGTATTTGTAGTTGGTGTATTTGTCAAAGATACGTTTATTGTGGTTGCTGTACTGGTCGTAGATTCACTCGAGTCTGTAGAAGTTGATGTTTCGGTTGGTTGTTCTGTTGAAGATGTTGAACTGGTGCCACTTGTTTCTGAATTTGTAGTTGGTGTATTTGTCAAAGATACGTTTATTGTGGTTGCTGTACTCGTCGTAGATTCACTCGAGTCTGCAGAAGTTGATGTTACTGTTGGTTGTTCTGTTGAAGACGTTGAACTGGTGCCACTTGTTTCTGTATTTGTAGTTGGTGTATTTGTCAAAGATACGTTTATTGTGGTTGCTGTACTGGTCGCAGATTCACTCGAGTCTGTAGAAGTTGATGTTTCGGTTGGTTGTTCTGTTGAAGATGTTGAACTGGTGCCACTTGTTTCTGAATTTGTAGTTGGTGTATTTATCAAAGATACGTTTATTGTTGTTGCTGTACTGGTCGTAGATTCACTCGAGTCTGTAGAAGTTGATGTTTCGGTTGGTTGTTCTGTTGAAGATGTTGAACTGGTGCCACTTGTTTCTGAATTTGTAGTTGGTGTATTTGTCAAAGATACGTTTATTGTGGTTGCTGTACTCGTCGTAGATTCACTCGAGGCTGCAGAAGTTGATGTTACTGTTGGTTGTTCTGTTGAAGACGTTGACCTGGTACCACTTGTTTCTGAATTTGTAGTTGGTGTATTTGTCAAAGATACGTTTATTGTGGTTGCTGTACTCGTCGTAGATTCACTCGAGTCTGCAGAAGTTGATGTTACTGTTGGTTGTTCTGTTGAAGACGTTGAACTGGTGCCACTTGTTTCTGAATTTGTAGTTGGTGTATTTGTCAAAGATACGTTTATTGTGGTTGCTGTACTCGTCGTAGATTCACTCGAGTCTGCAGAAGTTGATGTTACTGTTGGTTGTTCTGTTGAAGACGTTGAACTGGTACCACTTGTTTCTGAATTTGTAGTTGGTGTATTTGTCAAAGATACGTTTATTGTGGTTGCTGTACTCGTCGTAGATTCACTCGAGTCTGCAGAAGTTGATGTTACTGTTGGTTGTTCTGTTGAAGATGTTGAACTGGTGCCACTTGTTTCTGAATTTGTAGTTGGTGTATTTGTCAAAGATACGTTTATTGTGGTTGCTGTACTGGTCGTAGATTCACTTGAGTCTGTAGAAATTGATGTTTCGGTTGGTTGTTCTGTTGAAGATGTTGAACTGGTGCCACTTGTTTCTGAATTTGTAGTTGGTGTATTTGTCAAAGATACGTTTATTGTGGTTGCTGTACTGGTCGTAGATTCACTCGAGTCTGTAGAAGTTGATGTTTCCGTTGGTTGTTCTGTTGAAGATGTTGAACTGGTGCTACTTGTTTCTGAATTTGTAGTTGGTGTATTTGTCAAAGATACGTTTATTGTGGTTGCTGTACTGGTCGTAGATTCACTCGCGTCTGTAGAAGTTGATGTTTCGGTTGGTTGTTCTGTTGAAGATGTTGAACTGGTGCCACTTGTTTCTGAATTTGTAGTTGGTGTATTTGTCAAAGATACGTTTATTGTGGTTGCTGTACTGGTCGTAGATTCACTCGAGTCTGTAGAAGTTGATGTTTCGGTTGGTTGTTCTGTTGAAGATGTTGAACTGGTTCCACTTGTTTCTGAATTTGTAGTTGGTGTATTTGTCAAAGATACGTTTATTGTGGTTGCTGTACTGGTCGTAGATTCACCCGAGTCTGCAGAAGTTGATGTTACTGTTGGTTGTTCTGTTGAAGACGTTGAACTGGTTCCACTTGTTTCTGAATTTGTAGTTGGTGTATTTGTCAAAGATACGTTTATTGTGGTTGCTGTACTCGTCGTAGATTCACTCGAGTCTGCAGAAGTTGATGTTACTGTTGGTTGTTCTGTTGAAGACGTTGAACTGGTGCCACTTGTTTCTGTATTTGTAGTTGGTCTATTTGTCAAAGATACGTTTATTGTGGTTGCTGTACTCGTCGTAGATTCACTCGAGTCTGCAGAAGTTGATGTTACTGTTGGTTGTTCTGTTGAAGACGTTGAACTGGTACCACTTGTTTCTGAATTTGTAGTTGGTGTATTTGTCAAAGATACGTTTATTGTGGTTGCTGTACTCGTCGTAGATTCACTCGAGTCTGCAGAAGTTGATGTTACTGTTGGTTGTTCTGTTGATGACGTTGAACTGGTGCCACTTGTTTCTGTATTTGTAGTTGGTGTATTTGTCAAAGATACGTTTATTGTGGTTGCTGTACTGGTCGTAGATTCACTCGAGTCTGTAGAAGTTGATGTTTCGGTTGGTTGTTCTGTTGAAGATGTTGAACTGGTGCCACTTGTTTCTGAATTTGTAGTTGGTGTATTTGTCAAAGATACGTTTATTGTGGTTGCTGTACTCGTCGTAGATTCACTCGAGTCTGCAGAAGTTGATGTTACTGTTGGTTGTTCTGTTGAAGACGTTGAACTGGTGCCACTTGTTTCTGAATTTGTAGTTGGTGTATTTGTCAAAGATACGTTTATTGTGGTTGCTGTACTCGTCGTAGATTCACTCGAGTCTGCAGAAGTTGATGTTACTGTTGGTTGTTCTGTTGAAGACGTTGAACTGGTACCACTTGTTTCTGAATTTGTAGGTGGTGTATTTGTCATAGATACGTTTATTGTGGTTGCTGTACTCGTCGTAGATTCACTCGAGTCTGCAGAAGTTGATGTTACTGTTGGTTGTTCTGTTGAAGACGTTGAACTGGTGCCACTTGTTTCTGTATTTGTAGTTGGTGTATTTGTCAAAGATACGTTTATTGTGGTTGCTGTACTGGTCGTAGATTCACTCGAGTCTGTAGAAATTGATGTTTCGGTTGGTTGTTCTGTTGAAGATGTTGAACTGGTGCCACTTGTTTCTGAATTTGTAGTTGGTGTATTTGTCAAAGATACGTTTATTGTGGTTGCTGTACTCGTCGTAGATTCACTCGAGTCTGCAGAAGTTGATGTTACTGTTGGTTGTTCTGTTGAAGACGTTGAACTGGTGCCACTTGTTTCTGTATTTGTAGTTGGTGTATTTGTCAAAGATACGTTTATTGTGGTTGCTGTACTGGTCGTAGATTCACTCGAGTCTGTAGAAGTTGATGTTTCGGTTGGTTGTTCTGTTGAAGATGTTGAACTGGTGCCACTTGTTTCTGAATTTGTAGTTGGTGTATTTGTCAAAGATACGTTTATTGTGGTTGCTGTACTCGTCGTAGATTCACTCGAGTCTGCAGAAGTTGATGTTACTGTTGGTTGTTCTGTTGAAGACGTTGAACTGGTGCCACTTGTTTCTGTATTTGTAGTTGGTGTATTAGTCAAAGATACGTTTATTGTGGTTGCTGTACTGGTCGTAGATTCACTCGAGTCTGTAGAAGTTGATGTTTCGGTTGGTTGTTCTGTTGAAGATGTTGAACTGGTGCCACTTGTTTCTGAATTTGTAGTTGGTGTATTTGTCAAAGATACGTTTATTGTGGTTGCTGTACTCGTCGTAGATTCACTCGAGGCTGCAGAAGTTGATGTTACTGTTGGTTGTTCTGTTGAAGACGTTGAACTGGTACCACTTGTTTCTGAATTTGTAGTTGGTGTATTTGTCAAAGATACGTTTATTGTGGTTGCTGTACTCGTCGTAGATTCACTCGAGTCTGCAGAAGTTGATGTTACTGTTGGTTGTTCTGTTGAAGACGTTGAACTGGTGCCACTTGTTTCTGACTTTGTAGTTGGTGTATTTGTCAAAGATACGTTTATTGTGGTTGCTGTACTCGTCGTAGATTCACTCGAGTCTGCAGAAGTTGATGTTACTGTTGGTTGTTCTGTTGAAGACGTTGAACTGGTGCCACTTGTTTCTGTATTTGTAGTTGGTGTATTTGTCAAAGATACGTTTATTGTGGTTGCTGTACTGGTCGCAGATTCACTCGAGTCTGTAGAAGTTGATGTTTCGGTTGGTTGTTCTGTTGAAGATGTTGAACTGGTGCCACTTGTTTCTGAATTTGTAGTTGGTGTATTTATCAAAGATACGTTTATTGTTGTTGCTGTACTGGTCGTAGATTCACTCGAGTCTGTAGAAGTTGATGTTTCGGTTGGTTGTTCTGTTGAAGATGTTGAACTGGTGCCACTTGTTTCTGAATTTGTAGTTGGTGTATTTGTCAAAGATACGTTTATTGTGGTTGCTGTACTCGTCGTAGATTCACTCGAGGCTGCAGAAGTTGATGTTACTGTTGGTTGTTCTGTTGAAGACGTTGACCTGGTACCACTTGTTTCTGAATTTGTAGTTGGTGTATTTGTCAAAGATACGTTTATTGTGGTTGCTGTACTCGTCGTAGATTCACTCGAGTCTGCAGAAGTTGATGTTACTGTTGGTTGTTCTGTTGAAGACGTTGAACTGGTGCCACTTGTTTCTGAATTTGTAGTTGGTGTATTTGTCAAAGATACGTTTATTGTGGTTGCTGTACTCGTCGTAGATTCACTCGAGTCTGCAGAAGTTGATGTTACTGTTGGTTGTTCTGTTGAAGACGTTGAACTGGTACCACTTGTTTCTGAATTTGTAGT
Source organism: Ctenicera cuprea (assembly GCA_958336395.1). Classification (NCBI taxonomy): domain Eukaryota; kingdom Metazoa; phylum Arthropoda; class Insecta; order Coleoptera; family Elateridae; genus Ctenicera; species Ctenicera cuprea. Next base: position 68,741,500 of record OY284486.1, on the reverse strand, counting down.
TGGTGTATTTGTCAAAGATACGTTTATTGTGGTTGCTGTACTCGTCGTAGATTCACTCGAGTCTGCAGAAGTTGATGTTACTGTTGGTTGTTCTGTTGAAGATGTTGAACTGGTGCCACTTGTTTCTGAATTTGTAGTTGGTGTATTTGTCAAAGATACGTTTATTGTGGTTGCTGTACTGGTCGTAGATTCACTTGAGTCTGTAGAAATTGATGTTTCGGTTGGTTGTTCTGTTGAAGATGTTGAACTGGTGCCACTTGTTTCTGAATTTGTAGTTGGTGTATTTGTCAAAGATACGTTTATTGTGGTTGCTGTACTGGTCGTAGATTCACTCGAGTCTGTAGAAGTTGATGTTTCCGTTGGTTGTTCTGTTGAAGATGTTGAACTGGTGCTACTTGTTTCTGAATTTGTAGTTGGTGTATTTGTCAAAGATACGTTTATTGTGGTTGCTGTACTGGTCGTAGATTCACTCGCGTCTGTAGAAGTTGATGTTTCGGTTGGTTGTTCTGTTGAAGATGTTGAACTGGTGCCACTTGTTTCTGAATTTGTAGTTGGTGTATTTGTCAAAGATACGTTTATTGTGGTTGCTGTACTGGTCGTAGATTCACTCGAGTCTGTAGAAGTTGATGTTTCGGTTGGTTGTTCTGTTGAAGATGTTGAACTGGTTCCACTTGTTTCTGAATTTGTAGTTGGTGTATTTGTCAAAGATACGTTTATTGTGGTTGCTGTACTGGTCGTAGATTCACCCGAGTCTGCAGAAGTTGATGTTACTGTTGGTTGTTCTGTTGAAGACGTTGAACTGGTTCCACTTGTTTCTGAATTTGTAGTTGGTGTATTTGTCAAAGATACGTTTATTGTGGTTGCTGTACTCGTCGTAGATTCACTCGAGTCTGCAGAAGTTGATGTTACTGTTGGTTGTTCTGTTGAAGACGTTGAACTGGTGCCACTTGTTTCTGTATTTGTAGTTGGTCTATTTGTCAAAGATACGTTTATTGTGGTTGCTGTACTCGTCGTAGATTCACTCGAGTCTGCAGAAGTTGATGTTACTGTTGGTTGTTCTGTTGAAGACGTTGAACTGGTACCACTTGTTTCTGAATTTGTAGTTGGTGTATTTGTCAAAGATACGTTTATTGTGGTTGCTGTACTCGTCGTAGATTCACTCGAGTCTGCAGAAGTTGATGTTACTGTTGGTTGTTCTGTTGATGACGTTGAACTGGTGCCACTTGTTTCTGTATTTGTAGTTGGTGTATTTGTCAAAGATACGTTTATTGTGGTTGCTGTACTGGTCGTAGATTCACTCGAGTCTGTAGAAGTTGATGTTTCGGTTGGTTGTTCTGTTGAAGATGTTGAACTGGTGCCACTTGTTTCTGAATTTGTAGTTGGTGTATTTGTCAAAGATACGTTTATTGTGGTTGCTGTACTCGTCGTAGATTCACTCGAGTCTGCAGAAGTTGATGTTACTGTTGGTTGTTCTGTTGATGACGTTGAACTGGTGCCACTTGTTTCTGTATTTGTAGTTGGTGTATTTGTCAAAGATACGTTTATTGTGGTTGCTGTACTCGTCGTAGATTCACTCGAGTCTGCAGAAGTTGATGTTACTGTTGGTTGTTCTGTTGAAGACGTTGAACTGGTACCACTTGTTTCTGAATTTGTAGTTGGTGTATTTGTCAAAGATACGTTTATTGTGGTTGCTGTACTCGTCGTAGATTCACTCGAGTCTGCAGAAGTTGATGTTACTGTTGGTTGTTCTGTTGAAGATGTTGAACTGGTGCCACTTGTTTCTGAATTTGTAGTTGGTGTATTTGTCAAAGATACGTTTATTGTGGTTGCTGTACTGGTCGTAGATTCACTTGAGTCTGTAGAAATTGATGTTTCGGTTGGTTGTTCTGTTGAAGATGTTGAACTGGTGCCACTTGTTTCTGAATTTGTAGTTGGTGTATTTGTCAAAGATACGTTTATTGTGGTTGCTGTACTGGTCGTAGATTCACTCGAGTCTGTAGAAGTTGATGTTTCCGTTGGTTGTTCTGTTGAAGATGTTGAACTGGTGCTACTTGTTTCTGAATTTGTAGTTGGTGTATTTGTCAAAGATACGTTTATTGTGGTTGCTGTACTGGTCGTAGATTCACTCGCGTCTGTAGAAGTTGATGTTTCGGTTGGTTGTTCTGTTGAAGATGTTGAACTGGTGCCACTTGTTTCTGAATTTGTAGTTGGTGTATTTGTCAAAGATACGTTTATTGTGGTTGCTGTACTGGTCGTAGATTCACTCGAGTCTGTAGAAGTTGATGTTTCGGTTGGTTGTTCTGTTGAAGATGTTGAACTGGTTCCACTTGTTTCTGAATTTGTAGTTGGTGTATTTGTCAAAGATACGTTTATTGTGGTTGCTGTACTGGTCGTAGATTCACCCGAGTCTGCAGAAGTTGATGTTACTGTTGGTTGTTCTGTTGAAGACGTTGAACTGGTTCCACTTGTTTCTGAATTTGTAGTTGGTGTATTTGTCAAAGATACGTTTATTGTGGTTGCTGTACTCGTCGTAGATTCACTCGAGTCTGCAGAAGTTGATGTTACTGTTGGTTGTTCTGTTGAAGACGTTGAACTGGTGCCACTTGTTTCTGTATTTGTAGTTGGTCTATTTGTCAAAGATACGTTTATTGTGGTTGCTGTACTCGTCGTAGATTCACTCGAGTCTGCAGAAGTTGATGTTACTGTTGGTTGTTCTGTTGAAGACGTTGAACTGGTACCACTTGTTTCTGAATTTGTAGTTGGTGTATTTGTCAAAGATACGTTTATTGTGGTTGCTGTACTCGTCGTAGATTCACTCGAGTCTGCAGAAGTTGATGTTACTGTTGGTTGTTCTGTTGATGACGTTGAACTGGTGCCACTTGTTTCTGTATTTGTAGTTGGTGTATTTGTCAAAGATACGTTTATTGTGGTTGCTGTACTGGTCGTAGATTCACTCGAGTCTGTAGAAGTTGATGTTTCGGTTGGTTGTTCTGTTGAAGATGTTGAACTGGTGCCACTTGTTTCTGAATTTGTAGTTGGTGTATTTGTCAAAGATACGTTTATTGTGGTTGCTGTACTCGTCGTAGATTCACTCGAGTCTGCAGAAGTTGATGTTACTGTTGGTTGTTCTGTTGATGACGTTGAACTGGTGCCACTTGTTTCTGTATTTGTAGTTGGTGTATTTGTCAAAGATACGTTTATTGTGGTTGCTGTACTCGTCGTAGATTCACTCGAGTCTGCAGAAGTTGATGTTACTGTTGGTTGTTCTGTTGAAGACGTTGAACTGGTGCCACTTGTTTCTGAATTTGTAGTTGGTGTATTTGTCAAAGATACGTTTATTGTGGTTGCTGTACTCGTCGTAGATTCACTCGAGTCTGCAGAAGTTGATGTTACTGTTGGTTGTTCTGTTGAAGACGTTGAACTGGTACCACTTGTTTCTGTATTTGTAGTTGGTGTATTTGTCAAAGATACGTTTATTGTGGTTGCTGTACTCGTCGTAGATTCACTCGAGTCTGCAGAAGTTGATGTTACTGTTGGTTGTTCTGTTGAAGACGTTGAACTGGTGCCACTTGTTTCTGTATTTGTAGTTGGTGTATTTGTCAAAGATACGTTTATTGTGGTTGCTGTACTGGTCGCAGATTCACTCGAGTCTGTAGAAGTTGATGTTTCGGTTGGTTGTTCTGTTGAAGATGTTGAACTGGTGCCACTTGTTTCTGAATTTGTAGTTGGTGTATTTATCAAAGATACGTTTATTGTTGTTGCTGTACTGGTCGTAGATTCACTCGAGTCTGTAGAAGTTGATGTTTCGGTTGGTTGTTCTGTTGAAGATGTTGAACTGGTGCCACTTGTTTCTGAATTTGTAGTTGGTGTATTTGTCAAAGATACGTTTATTGTGGTTGCTGTACTCGTCGTAGATTCACTCGAGGCTGCAGAAGTTGATGTTACTGTTGGTTGTTCTGTTGAAGACGTTGACCTGGTACCACTTGTTTCTGAATTTGTAGTTGGTGTATTTGTCAAAGATACGTTTATTGTGGTTGCTGTACTCGTCGTAGATTCACTCGAGTCTGCAGAAGTTGATGTTACTGTTGGTTGTTCTGTTGAAGACGTTGAACTGGTGCCACTTGTTTCTGAATTTGTAGTTGGTGTATTTGTCAAAGATACGTTTATTGTGGTTGCTGTACTCGTCGTAGATTCACTCGAGTCTGCAGAAGTTGATGTTACTGTTGGTTGTTCTGTTGAAGACGTTGAACTGGTACCACTTGTTTCTGAATTTGTAGTTGGTGTATTTGTCAAAGATACGTTTATTGTGGTTGCTGTACTCGTCGTAGATTCACTCGAGTCTGCAGAAGTTGATGTTACTGTTGGTTGTTCTGTTGAAGATGTTGAACTGGTGCCACTTGTTTCTGAATTTGTAGTTGGTGTATTTGTCAAAGATACGTTTATTGTGGTTGCTGTACTGGTCGTAGATTCACTTGAGTCTGTAGAAATTGATGTTTCGGTTGGTTGTTCTGTTGAAGATGTTGAACTGGTGCCACTTGTTTCTGAATTTGTAGTTGGTGTATTTGTCAAAGATACGTTTATTGTGGTTGCTGTACTGGTCGTAGATTCACTCGAGTCTGTAGAAGTTGATGTTTCCGTTGGTTGTTCTGTTGAAGATGTTGAACTGGTGCTACTTGTTTCTGAATTTGTAGTTGGTGTATTTGTCAAAGATACGTTTATTGTGGTTGCTGTACTGGTCGTAGATTCACTCGCGTCTGTAGAAGTTGATGTTTCGGTTGGTTGTTCTGTTGAAGATGTTGAACTGGTGCCACTTGTTTCTGAATTTGTAGTTGGTGTATTTGTCAAAGATACGTTTATTGTGGTTGCTGTACTGGTCGTAGATTCACTCGAGTCTGTAGAAGTTGATGTTTCGGTTGGTTGTTCTGTTGAAGATGTTGAACTGGTTCCACTTGTTTCTGAATTTGTAGTTGGTGTATTTGTCAAAGATACGTTTATTGTGGTTGCTGTACTGGTCGTAGATTCACCCGAGTCTGCAGAAGTTGATGTTACTGTTGGTTGTTCTGTTGAAGACGTTGAACTGGTTCCACTTGTTTCTGAATTTGTAGTTGGTGTATTTGTCAAAGATACGTTTATTGTGGTTGCTGTACTCGTCGTAGATTCACTCGAGTCTGCAGAAGTTGATGTTACTGTTGGTTGTTCTGTTGAAGACGTTGAACTGGTGCCACTTGTTTCTGTATTTGTAGTTGGTCTATTTGTCAAAGATACGTTTATTGTGGTTGCTGTACTCGTCGTAGATTCACTCGAGTCTGCAGAAGTTGATGTTACTGTTGGTTGTTCTGTTGAAGACGTTGAACTGGTACCACTTGTTTCTGAATTTGTAGTTGGTGTATTTGTCAAAGATACGTTTATTGTGGTTGCTGTACTCGTCGTAGATTCACTCGAGTCTGCAGAAGTTGATGTTACTGTTGGTTGTTCTGTTGATGACGTTGAACTGGTGCCACTTGTTTCTGTATTTGTAGTTGGTGTATTTGTCAAAGATACGTTTATTGTGGTTGCTGTACTGGTCGTAGATTCACTCGAGTCTGTAGAAGTTGATGTTTCGGTTGGTTGTTCTGTTGAAGATGTTGAACTGGTGCCACTTGTTTCTGAATTTGTAGTTGGTGTATTTGTCAAAGATACGTTTATTGTGGTTGCTGTACTCGTCGTAGATTCACTCGAGTCTGCAGAAGTTGATGTTACTGTTGGTTGTTCTGTTGATGACGTTGAACTGGTGCCACTTGTTTCTGTATTTGTAGTTGGTGTATTTGTCAAAGATACGTTTATTGTGGTTGCTGTACTCGTCGTAGATTCACTCGAGTCTGCAGAAGTTGATGTTACTGTTGGTTGTTCTGTTGAAGACGTTGAACTGGTACCACTTGTTTCTGAATTTGTAGTTGGTGTATTTGTCAAAGATACGTTTATTGTGGTTGCTGTACTCGTCGTAGATTCACTCGAGTCTGCAGAAGTTGATGTTACTGTTGGTTGTTCTGTTGAAGATGTTGAACTGGTGCCACTTGTTTCTGAATTTGTAGTTGGTGTATTTGTCAAAGATACGTTTATTGTGGTTGCTGTACTGGTCGTAGATTCACTTGAGTCTGTAGAAATTGATGTTTCGGTTGGTTGTTCTGTTGAAGATGTTGAACTGGTGCCACTTGTTTCTGAATTTGTAGTTGGTGTATTTGTCAAAGATACGTTTATTGTGGTTGCTGTACTGGTCGTAGATTCACTCGAGTCTGTAGAAGTTGATGTTTCCGTTGGTTGTTCTGTTGAAGATGTTGAACTGGTGCTACTTGTTTCTGAATTTGTAGTTGGTGTATTTGTCAAAGATACGTTTATTGTGGTTGCTGTACTGGTCGTAGATTCACTCGCGTCTGTAGAAGTTGATGTTTCGGTTGGTTGTTCTGTTGAAGATGTTGAACTGGTGCCACTTGTTTCTGAATTTGTAGTTGGTGTATTTGTCAAAGATACGTTTATTGTGGTTGCTGTACTGGTCGTAGATTCACTCGAGTCTGTAGAAGTTGATGTTTCGGTTGGTTGTTCTGTTGAAGATGTTGAACTGGTTCCACTTGTTTCTGAATTTGTAGTTGGTGTATTTGTCAAAGATACGTTTATTGTGGTTGCTGTACTGGTCGTAGATTCACCCGAGTCTGCAGAAGTTGATGTTACTGTTGGTTGTTCTGTTGAAGACGTTGAACTGGTTCCACTTGTTTCTGAATTTGTAGTTGGTGTATTTGTCAAAGATACGTTTATTGTGGTTGCTGTACTCGTCGTAGATTCACTCGAGTCTGCAGAAGTTGATGTTACTGTTGGTTGTTCTGTTGAAGACGTTGAACTGGTGCCACTTGTTTCTGTATTTGTAGTTGGTCTATTTGTCAAAGATACGTTTATTGTGGTTGCTGTACTCGTCGTAGATTCACTCGAGTCTGCAGAAGTTGATGTTACTGTTGGTTGTTCTGTTGAAGACGTTGAACTGGTACCACTTGTTTCTGAATTTGTAGTTGGTGTATTTGTCAAAGATACGTTTATTGTGGTTGCTGTACTCGTCGTAGATTCACTCGAGTCTGCAGAAGTTGATGTTACTGTTGGTTGTTCTGTTGATGACGTTGAACTGGTGCCACTTGTTTCTGTATTTGTAGTTGGTGTATTTGTCAAAGATACGTTTATTGTGGTTGCTGTACTGGTCGTAGATTCACTCGAGTCTGTAGAAGTTGATGTTTCGGTTGGTTGTTCTGTTGAAGATGTTGAACTGGTGCCACTTGTTTCTGAATTTGTAGTTGGTGTATTTGTCAAAGATACGTTTATTGTGGTTGCTGTACTCGTCGTAGATTCACTCGAGTCTGCAGAAGTTGATGTTACTGTTGGTTGTTCTGTTGATGACGTTGAACTGGTGCCACTTGTTTCTGTATTTGTAGTTGGTGTATTTGTCAAAGATACGTTTATTGTGGTTGCTGTACTCGTCGTAGATTCACTCGAGTCTGCAGAAGTTGATGTTACTGTTGGTTGTTCTGTTGAAGACGTTGAACTGGTGCCACTTGTTTCTGAATTTGTAGTTGGTGTATTTGTCAAAGATACGTTTATTGTGGTTGCTGTACTCGTCGTAGATTCACTCGAGTCTGCAGAAGTTGATGTTACTGTTGGTTGTTCTGTTGAAGACGTTGAACTGGTACCACTTGTTTCTGTATTTGTAGTTGGTGTATTTGTCAAAGATACGTTTATTGTGGTTGCTGTACTCGTCGTAGATTCACTCGAGTCTGCAGAAGTTGATGTTACTGTTGGTTGTTCTGTTGAAGACGTTGAACTGGTGCCACTTGTTTCTGAATTTGTAGTTGGTGTATTTGTCAAAGATACGTTTATTGTGGTTGCTGTACTCGTCGTAGATTCACTCGAGTCTGCAGAAGTTGATGTTACTGTTGGTTGTTCTGTTGAAGACGTTGAACTGGTGCCACTTGTTTCTGTATTTGTAGTTGGTCTATTTGTCAAAGATACGTTTATTGTGGTTGCTGTACTCGTCGTAGATTCACTCGAGTCTGCAGAAGTTGATGTTACTGTTGGTTGTTCTGTTGAAGACGTTGAACTGGTACCACTTGTTTCTGAATTTGTAGTTGGTGTATTTGTCAAAGATACGTTTATTGTGGTTGCTGTACTCGTCGTAGATTCACTCGAGTCTGCAGAAGTTGATGTTACTGTTGGTTGTTCTGTTGATGACGTTGAACTGGTGCCACTTGTTTCTGTATTTGTAGTTGGTGTATTTGTCAAAGATACGTTTATTGTGGTTGCTGTACTGGTCGTAGATTCACTCGAGTCTGTAGAAGTTGATGTTTCGGTTGGTTGTTCTGTTGAAGATGTTGAACTGGTGCCACTTGTTTCTGAATTTGTAGTTGGTGTATTTGTCAAAGATACGTTTATTGTGGTTGCTGTACTCGTCGTAGATTCACTCGAGTCTGCAGAAGTTGATGTTACTGTTGGTTGTTCTGTTGATGACGTTGAACTGGTGCCACTTGTTTCTGTATTTGTAGTTGGTGTATTTGTCAAAGATACGTTTATTGTGGTTGCTGTACTCGTCGTAGATTCACTCGAGTCTGCAGAAGTTGATGTTACTGTTGGTTGTTCTGTTGAAGACGTTGAACTGGTGCCACTTGTTTCTGAATTTGTAGTTGGTGTATTTGTCAAAGATACGTTTATTGTGGTTGCTGTACTCGTCGTAGATTCACTCGAGTCTGCAGAAGTTGATGTTACTGTTGGTTGTTCTGTTGAAGACGTTGAACTGGTACCACTTGTTTCTGAATTTGTAGGTGGTGTATTTGTCATAGATACGTTTATTGTGGTTGCTGTACTCGTCGTAGATTCACTCGAGTCTGCAGAAGTTGATGTTACTGTTGGTTGTTCTGTTGAAGACGTTGAACTGGTGCCACTTGTTTCTGTATTTGTAGTTGGTGTATTTGTCAAAGATACGTTTATTGTGGTTGCTGTACTGGTCGTAGATTCACTCGAGTCTGTAGAAATTGATGTTTCGGTTGGTTGTTCTGTTGAAGATGTTGAACTGGTGCCACTTGTTTCTGAATTTGTAGTTGGTGTATTTGTCAAAGATACGTTTATTGTGGTTGCTGTACTCGTCGTAGATTCACTCGAGTCTGCAGAAGTTGATGTTACTGTTGGTTGTTCTGTTGAAGACGTTGAACTGGTGCCACTTGTTTCTGTATTTGTAGTTGGTGTATTTGTCAAAGATACGTTTATTGTGGTTGCTGTACTGGTCGTAGATTCACTCGAGTCTGTAGAAGTTGATGTTTCGGTTGGTTGTTCTGTTGAAGATGTTGAACTGGTGCCACTTGTTTCTGAATTTGTAGTTGGTGTATTTGTCAAAGATACGTTTATTGTGGTTGCTGTACTCGTCGTAGATTCACTCGAGTCTGCAGAAGTTGATGTTACTGTTGGTTGTTCTGTTGAAGACGTTGAACTGGTGCCACTTGTTTCTGTATTTGTAGTTGGTGTATTAGTCAAAGATACGTTTATTGTGGTTGCTGTACTGGTCGTAGATTCACTCGAGTCTGTAGAAGTTGATGTTTCGGTTGGTTGTTCTGTTGAAGATGTTGAACTGGTGCCACTTGTTTCTGAATTTGTAGTTGGTGTATTTGTCAAAGATACGTTTATTGTGGTTGCTGTACTCGTCGTAGATTCACTCGAGGCTGCAGAAGTTGATGTTACTGTTGGTTGTTCTGTTGAAGACGTTGAACTGGTACCACTTGTTTCTGAATTTGTAGTTGGTGTATTTGTCAAAGATACGTTTATTGTGGTTGCTGTACTCGTCGTAGATTCACTCGAGTCTGCAGAAGTTGATGTTACTGTTGGTTGTTCTGTTGAAGACGTTGAACTGGTGCCACTTGTTTCTGACTTTGTAGTTGGTGTATTTGTCAAAGATACGTTTATTGTGGTTGCTGTACTCGTCGTAGATTCACTCGAGTCTGCAGAAGTTGATGTTACTGTTGGTTGTTCTGTTGAAGACGTTGAACTGGTACCACTTGTTTCTGAATTTGTAGGTGGTGTATTTGTCATAGATACGTTTATTGTGGTTGCTGTACTCGTCGTAGATTCACTCGAGTCTGCAGAAGTTGATATTACTGTTGGTTGTTCTGTTGAAGACGTTGAACTGGTGCCACTTGTTTCTGTATTTGTAGTTGGTGTATTTGTCAAAGATACGTTTATTGTGGTTTCTGTACTCGTCGTAGATTCACTCGAGTCTGCAGAAGTTGATGTTACTGTTGGTTGTTCTGTTGAAGACGTTGAACTGGTGCCACTTGTTTCTGAATTTGTAGTTGGTGTATTTGTCAAAGATACGTTTATTGTGGTTTCTGTACTCGTCGTAGATTCACTCGAGTCTGCAGAAGTTGATGTTACTGTTGGTTGTTCTGTTGAAGACGTTGAACTGGTGCCACTTGTTTCTGTATTTGTAGTTGGTGTATTTGTCAAAGATACGTTTATTGTGGTTGCTGTACTGGTCGTAGATTCACTCGAGTCTGTAGAAGTTGATGTTTCCGTTGGTTGTTCTGTTGAAGATGTTGAACTGGTGCCACTTGTTTCTGAATTTGTAGTTGGTGTATTTGTCAAAGATACGTTTATTGTGGTTGCTGTACTGGTCGTAGATTCACTTGAGTCTGTAGAAATTGATGTTTCGGTTGGTTGTTCTGTTGAAGATGTTGAACTGGTGCCACTTGTTTCTGAATTTGTAGTTGGTGTATTTGTCAAAGATACGTTTATTGTGGTTTCTGTACTCGTCGTAGATTCACTCGAGTCTGCAGAAGTTGATGTTACTGTTGGTTGTTCTGTTGAAGACGTTGAACTGGTGCCACTTGTTTCTGTATTTGTAGTTGGTGTATTTGTCAAAGATACGTTTATTGTGGTTGCTGTACTGGTCGTAGATTCACTCGAGTCTGTAGAAGTTGATGTTTCCGTTGGTTGTTCTGTTGAAGATGTTGAACTGGTGCCACTTGTTTCTGAATTTGTAGTTGGTGTATTTGTCAAAGATACGTTTATTGTGGTTGCTGTACTGGTCGTAGATTCACTTGAGTCTGTAGAAATTGATGTTTCGGTTGGTTGTTCTGTTGAAGATGTTGAACTGGTGCCACTTGTTTCTGAATTTGTAGTTGGTGTATTTGTCAAAGATACGTTTATTGTGGTTGCTGTACTGGTCGTAGATTCACTCGAGTCTGTAGAAGTTGATGTTTCGGTTGGTTGTTCTGTTGAAGATGTTGAACTGGTTCCACTTGTTTCTGAATTTGTAGTTGGTGTATTTGTCAAAGATACGTTTATTGTGGTTGCTGTACTGGTCGTAGATTCACCCGAGTCTGCAGAAGTTGATGTTACTGTTGGTTGTTCTGTTGAAGACGTTGAACTGGTGCCACTTGTTTCTGTATTTGTAGTTGGTGTATTTGTCAAAGATACGTTTATTGTGGTTGCTGTACTGGTCGTAGATTCACTCGAGTCTGTAGAAGTTGATGTTTCGGTTGGTTGTTCTGTTGAAGATGTTGAACTGGTGCCACTTGTTTCTGAATTTGTAGTTGGTGTATTTGTCAAAGATACGTTTATTGTGGTTGCTGTACTCGTCGTAGATTCACTCGAGTCTGCAGAAGTTGATGTTACTGTTGGTTGTTCTGTTGAAGACGTTGAACTGGTGCCACTTGTTTCTGTATTTGTAGTTGGTGTATTTGTCAAAGATACGTTTATTGTGGTTGCTGTACTGGTCGCAGATTCACTCGAGTCTGTAGAAGTTGATGTTTCGGTTGGTTGTTCTGTTGAAGATGTTGAACTGGTGCCACTTGTTTCTGAATTTGTAGTTGGTGTATTTATCAAAGATACGTTTATTGTTGTTGCTGTACTGGTCGTAGATTCACTCGAGTCTGTAGAAGTTGATGTTTCGGTTGGTTGTTCTGTTGAAGATGTTGAACTGGTGCCACTTGTTTCTGAATTTGTAGTTGGTGTATTTGTCAAAGATACGTTTATTGTGGTTGCTGTACTCGTCGTAGATTCACTCGAGGCTGCAGAAGTTGATGTTACTGTTGGTTGTTCTGTTGAAGACGTTGACCTGGTACCACTTGTTTCTGAATTTGTAGTTGGTGTATTTGTCAAAGATACGTTTATTGTGGTTGCTGTACTCGTCGTAGATTCACTCGAGTCTGCAGAAGTTGATGTTACTGTTGGTTGTTCTGTTGAAGACGTTGAACTGGTGCCACTTGTTTCTGAATTTGTAGTTGGTGTATTTGTCAAAGATACGTTTATTGTGGTTGCTGTACTCGTCGTAGATTCACTCGAGTCTGCAGAAGTTGATGTTACTGTTGGTTGTTCTGTTGAAGACGTTGAACTGGTACCACTTGTTTCTGAATTTGTAGTTGGTGTATTTGTCAAAGATACGTTTATTGTGGTTGCTGTACTCGTCGTAGATTCACTCGAGTCTGCAGAAGTTGATGTTACTGTTGGTTGTTCTGTTGAAGATGTTGAACTGGTGCCACTTGTTTCTGAATTTGTAGTTGGTGTATTTGTCAAAGATACGTTTATTGTGGTTGCTGTACTGGTCGTAGATTCACTTGAGTCTGTAGAAATTGATGTTTCGGTTGGTTGTTCTGTTGAAGATGTTGAACTGGTGCCACTTGTTTCTGAATTTGTAGTTGGTGTATTTGTCAAAGATACGTTTATTGTGGTTGCTGTACTGGTCGTAGATTCACTCGAGTCTGTAGAAGTTGATGTTTCCGTTGGTTGTTCTGTTGAAGATGTTGAACTGGTGCTACTTGTTTCTGAATTTGTAGTTGGTGTATTTGTCAAAGATACGTTTATTGTGGTTGCTGTACTGGTCGTAGATTCACTCGCGTCTGTAGAAGTTGATGTTTCGGTTGGTTGTTCTGTTGAAGATGTTGAACTGGTGCCACTTGTTTCTGAATTTGTAGTTGGTGTATTTGTCAAAGATACGTTTATTGTGGTTGCTGTACTGGTCGTAGATTCACTCGAGTCTGTAGAAGTTGATGTTTCGGTTGGTTGTTCTGTTGAAGATGTTGAACTGGTTCCACTTGTTTCTGAATTTGTAGTTGGTGTATTTGTCAAAGATACGTTTATTGTGGTTGCTGTACTGGTCGTAGATTCACCCGAGTCTGCAGAAGTTGATGTTACTGTTGGTTGTTCTGTTGAAGACGTTGAACTGGTTCCACTTGTTTCTGAATTTGTAGTTGGTGTATTTGTCAAAGATACGTTTATTGTGGTTGCTGTACTCGTCGTAGATTCACTCGAGTCTGCAGAAGTTGATGTTACTGTTGGTTGTTCTGTTGAAGACGTTGAACTGGTGCCACTTGTTTCTGTATTTGTAGTTGGTCTATTTGTCAAAGATACGTTTATTGTGGTTGCTGTACTGGTCGCAGATTCACTCGAGTCTGTAGAAGTTGATGTTTCGGTTGGTTGTTCTGTTGAAGATGTTGAACTGGTGCCACTTGTTTCTGAATTTGTAGTTGGTGTATTTATCAAAGATACGTTTATTGTTGTTGCTGTACTGGTCGTAGATTCACTCGAGTCTGTAGAAGTTGATGTTTCGGTTGGTTGTTCTGTTGAAGATGTTGAACTGGTGCCACTTGTTTCTGAATTTGTAGTTGGTGTATTTGTCAAAGATACGTTTATTGTGGTTGCTGTACTCGTCGTAGATTCACTCGAGGCTGCAGAAGTTGATGTTACTGTTGGTTGTTCTGTTGAAGACGTTGACCTGGTACCACTTGTTTCTGAATTTGTAGTTGGTGTATTTGTCAAAGATACGTTTATTGTGGTTGCTGTACTCGTCGTAGATTCACTCGAGTCTGCAGAAGTTGATGTTACTGTTGGTTGTTCTGTTGAAGACGTTGAACTGGTGCCACTTGTTTCTGAATTTGTAGTTGGTGTATTTGTCAAAGATACGTTTATTGTGGTTGCTGTACTCGTCGTAGATTCACTCGAGTCTGCAGAAGTTGATGTTACTGTTGGTTGTTCTGTTGAAGACGTTGAACTGGTACCACTTGTTTCTGAATTTGTAGTTGGTGTATTTGTCAAAGATACGTTTATTGTGGTTGCTGTACTCGTCGTAGATTCACTCGAGTCTGCAGAAGTTGATGTTACTGTTGGTTGTTCTGTTGATGACGTTGAACTGGTGCCACTTGTTTCTGTATTTGTAGTTGGTGTATTTGTCAAAGATACGTTTATTGTGGTTGCTGTACTGGTCGTAGATTCACTCGAGTCTGTAGAAGTTGATGTTTCGGTTGGTTGTTCTGTTGAAGATGTTGAACTGGTGCCACTTGTTTCTGAATTTGTAGTTGGTGTATTTGTCAAAGATACGTTTATTGTGGTTGCTGTACTCGTCGTAGATTCACTCGAGTCTGCAGAAGTTGATGTTACTGTTGGTTGTTCTGTTGAAGACGTTGAACTGGTGCCACTGGTTTCTGAATTTGTAGTTGGTGTATTTGTCAAAGATACGTTTATTGTGGTTGCTGTACTCGTCGTAGATTCACTCGAGTCTGCAGAAGTTGATGTTACTGTTGGTTGTTCTGTTGAAGACGTTGAACTGGTACCACTTGTTTCTGAATTTGTAGGTGGTGTATTTGTCATAGATACGTTTATTGTGGTTGCTGTACTCGTCGTAGATTCACTCGAGTCTGCAGAAGTTGATGTTACTGTTGGTTGTTCTGTTGAAGACGTTGAACTGGTGCCACTTGTTTCTGTATTTGTAGTTGGTGTATTTGTCAAAGATACGTTTATTGTGGTTGCTGTACTGGTCGTAGATTCACTCGAGTCTGTAGAAATTGATGTTTCGGTTGGTTGTTCTGTTGAAGATGTTGAACTGGTGCCACTTGTTTCTGAATTTGTAGTTGGTGTATTTGTCAAAGATACGTTTATTGTGGTTGCTGTACTCGTCGTAGATTCACTCGAGTCTGCAGAAGTTGATGTTACTGTTGGTTGTTCTGTTGAAGACGTTGAACTGGTGCCACTTGTTTCTGTATTTGTAGTTGGTGTATTTGTCAAAGATACGTTTATTGTGGTTGCTGTACTGGTCGTAGATTCACTCGAGTCTGTAGAAGTTGATGTTTCGGTTGGTTGTTCTGTTGAAGATGTTGAACTGGTGCCACTTGTTTCTGTATTTGTTGTTGGTGTATTTGTCATAGATGCGTTTATTGTGGTTGCTGTACTCGTCGTAGATTCACTCGAGTCTGCAGAAGTTGATGTTACTGTTGGTTGTTCTGTTGAAGACGTTGAACTGGTGCCACTTGTTTCTGAATTTGTAGTTGGTGTATTTGTCAAAGATACGTTTATTGTGGTTGCTGTACTGGTCGTAGATTCACTCAAGTCTGTAGAAGTTGATGTTTCGGTTGGTTGTTCTGTTGAAGATGTTGAACTGGTGCCACTTGTTTCTGAATTTGTTGTTGGTGTATTTGTCAAAGATACGTTTATTGTGGTTGCTGTACTGGTCGTAGATTCACTCGAGTCTGTAGAAGTTGATGTTTCGGTTGGTTGTTCTGTTGAAGATGTTGAACTGGTGCCACTTGTTTCTGAATTTGTAGTTGGTGTATTTGTCAAAGATACGTTTATTGTGGTTGCTGTACTGGTCGTAGATTCACTCGAGTCTGTAGAAGTTGATGTTTCGGTTGGTTGTTCTGTTGAAGATGTTGAACTGGTGCCACTTGTTTCTGAATTTGTAGTTGGTGTATTTGTCAAAGATACGTTTATTGTGGTTGCTGTACTGGTCGTAGATTCACTCAAGTCTGCAGAAGTTGATGTTACTGTTGGTTGTTCTGTTGAAGATGTTGAACTGGTGCCACTTGTTTCTGAATTTGTAGTTGGTGTATTTGTCAAAGATACGTTTATTGTGGTTGCTGTACTCGTCGTAGATTCACTCGAGTCTGTAGAAGTTAATGTTTCGGTTGATTGTTCTGTTGAAGATGTTGAACTGGTGCCACTTGTTTCTGAATTTGTAGTTGGTGTATTTGTCAAAGATACGTTTATTGTGGTTGCTGTACTGGTCGTAGATTCACTCGAGTCTGTAGAAGTTGATGTTTCAGTTGGTTGTTCTGTTGAAGATGTTGAACTGGTGCCACTTGTTTCTGAATTTGTAGTTGGTGTATTTGTCAAAGATACGTTTATTGTGGTTGCTGTACTCGTCGTAGATTCACTCGAGTCTGCAGAAGTTGATGTTACTGTTGGTTGTTCTGTTGAAGACGTTGAACTGGTACCACTTGTTTCTGAATTTGTAGTTGGTGTATTTGTCAAAGATACGTTTATTGTGGTTGCTGTACTCGTCGTAGATTTACTCGAGTCTGCAGAAGTTGATGTTACTGTTGGTTGTTCTGTTGAAGACGTTGAACTGGTACCACTTGTTTCTGAATTTGTAGTTGGTGTATTTGTCAAAGATACGTTTATTGTGGTTGCTGTACTCGTCGTAGATTTACTCGAGTCTGCAGAAGTTGATGTTACTGTTGGTTGTTCTGTTGAAGACGTTGAACTGGTACCACTTGTTTCTGAATTTGTAGTTGGTGTATTTGTCAAAGATACGTTTATTGTGGTTGCTGTACTCGTCGTAGATTCACTCGAGTCTGCAGAAGTTGATGTTACTGTTGGTTGTTCTGTTGAAGATGTTGAACTGGTGCCACTTGTTTCTGAATTTGTAGTTGGTGTATTTGTCAAAGATACGTTTATTGTGGTTGCTGTACTCGTCGTAGATTCACTCGAGTCTGCAGAAGTTGATGTTACTGTTGGTTGTTCTGTTGAAGACGTTGAACTGGTACCACTTGTTTCTGAATTTGTAGTTGGTGTATTTGTCAAAGATACGTTTATTGTGGTTGCTGTACTCGTCGTAGATTCACTCGAGTCTGCAGAAGTTGATGTTACTGTTGGTTGTTCTGTTGAAGATGTTGAACTGGTGCCACTTGTTTCTGAATTTGTAGTTGGTGTATTTGTCAAAGATACGTTTATTGTGGTTGCTGTACTCGTCGTAGATTCACTCGAGTCTGCAGAAGTTGATGTTACTGTTGGTTGTTCTGTTGAAGACGTTGAACTGGTACCACTTGTTTCTGAATTTGTAGTTGGTGTATTTGTCAAAGATACGTTTATTGTGGTTGCTGTACTCGTCGTAGATTCACTCGAGTCTGCAGAAGTTGATGTTACTGTTGGTTGTTCTGTTGAAGATGTTGAACTGGTGCCACTTGTTTCTGAATTTGTAGTTGGTGTATTTGTCAAAGATACGTTTATTGTGGTTGCTGTACTCGTCGTAGATTCACTCGAGTCTGCAGAAGTTGATGTTACTGTTGGTTGTTCTGTTGAAGACGTTGAACTGGTACCACTTGTTTCTGAATTTGTAGTTGGTGTATTTGTCAAAGATACGTTTATTGTGGTTGCTGTACTCGTCGTAGATTCACTCGAGTCTGCAGAAGTTGATGTTACTGTTGGTTGTTCTGTTGAAGATGTTGAACTGGTGCCACTTGTTTCTGAATTTGTAGTTGGTGTATTTGTCAAAGATACGTTTATTGTGGTTGCTGTACTCGTCGTAGATTCACTCGAGTCTGTAGAAGTTAATGTTTCGGTTGATTGTTCTGTTGAAGATGTTGAACTGGTGCCACTTGTTTCTGAATTTGTAGTTGGTGTATTTGTCAAAGATACGTTTATTGTGGTTGCTGTACTGGTCGTAGATTCACTCGAGTCTGTAGAAGTTGATGTTTCAGTTGGTTGTTCTGTTGAAGATGTTGAACTGGTGCCACTTGTTTCTGAATTTGTAGTTGGTGTATTTGTCAAAGATACGTTTATTGTGGTTGCTGTACTCGTCGTAGATTCACTCGAGTCTGCAGAAGTTGATGTTACTGTTGGTTGTTCTGTTGAAGACGTTGAACTGGTACCACTTGTTTCTGAATTTGTAGTTGGTGTATTTGTCAAAGATACGTTTATTGTGGTTGCTGTACTCGTCGTAGATTTACTCGAGTCTGCAGAAGTTGATGTTACTGTTGGTTGTTCTGTTGAAGACGTTGAACTGGTACCACTTGTTTCTGTATTTGTAGTTGGTGTATTTGTCAAAGATACGTTTATTGTGGTTGCTGTACTCGTCGTAGATTTACTCGAGTCTGCAGAAGTTGATGTTACTGTTGGTTGTTCTGTTGAAGACGTTGAACTGGTGTCACTTGTTTCTGTATTTGTAGTTGGTGTATTTGTCAAAGATACGTTTATTGTGGTTGCTGTACTGGTCGTAGATTCACTCGAGTCTGTAGAAATTGATGTTTCGGTTGGTTGTTCTGTTGAAGATGTTGAACTGGTGCCACTTGTTTCTGAATTTGTAGTTGGTGTATTTGTCAAAGATACGTTTATTGTGGTTGCTGTACTGGTCGTAGATTCACTCGAGTCTGCAGAAGTTGATGTTACTGTTGGTTGTTCTGTTGAAGACGTTGAACTGGTGCCACTTGTTTCTGAATTTGTAGTTGGTGTATTTGTCAAAGATACGTTTATTGTGGTTGCTGTACTGGTCGTAGATTCACTCGAGTCTGTAGAAATTGATGTTTCGGTTGGTTGTTCTGTTGAAGATGTTGAACTGGTGCCACTTGTTTCTGAATTTGTAGTTGGTGTATTTGTCAAAGATACGTTTATTGTGGTTGCTGTACTGGTCGTAGATTCACTCGAGTCTGCAGAAGTTGATGTTTCAGTTGGTTGTTCTGTTGAAGATGTTGAACTGGTGCCACTTGTTTCTGAATTTGTAGTTGGTGTATTTGTCAAAGATACGTTTATTGTGGTTGCTGTACTCGTCGTAGATTCACTCGAGTCTGCAGAAGTTGATGTTACTGTTGGTTGTTCTGTTGAAGACGTTGAACTGGTGCCACTTGTTTCTGTATTTGTAGTTGGTGTATTTGTCAAAGATACGTTTATTGTGGTTGCTGTACTCGTCGTAGATTTACTCGAGTCTGCAGAAGTTGATGTTACTGTTGGTTGTTCTGTTGAAGACGTTGAACTGGTACCACTTGTTTCTGAATTTGTAGTTGGTGTATTTGTCAAAGATACGTTTATTGTGGTTGCTGTACTCGTCGTAGATTCACTCGAGTCTGCAGAAGTTGATGTTACTGTTGGTTGTTCTGTTGAAGACGTTGAACTGGTGTCACTTGTTTCTGTATTTGTAGTTGGTGTATTTGTCAAAGATACGTTTATTGTGGTTGCTGTACTCGTCGTAGATTCACTCGAGTCTGTAGAAGTTGATGTTTCGGTTGGTTGTTCTGTTGAAGATGTTGAACTGGTGCCACTTGTTTCTGAATTTGCAGTTGGTGTATTTGTCAAAGATACGTTTATTGTGGTTGCTGTACTGGTCGTAGATTCACTCGAGTCTGTAGAAATTGATGTTTCGGTTGGTTGTTCTGTTGAAGATGTTGAACTGGTACCACTTGTTTCTGAATTTGTAGTTGGTGTATTTGTCAAAGATACGTTTATTGTGGTTGCTGTACTCGTCGTAGATTCTCTCGAGTCTGCAGAAGTTGATGTTACTGTTGGTTGTTCTGTTGAAGACGTTGAACTGGTGTCACTTGTTTCTGAGTTTGTAGTTGGTGTATTTGTCAAAGATACGTTTATTGTGGTTGCTGTACTCGTCGTAGATTCATTCGAGTCTGCAGAAGTTGATGTTACTGTTGGTTGTTCTGTTGAAGACGTTGAACTGGTGCCACTTGTTTCTGTATTTGTGGTTGGTGTAATAGTCAAAGATACGTTTATTGTGGTTGCTGTACTGGTTGTAGATTCACTCGAGTCTGTAGAAGTTGATGTTTCGGTTGGTTGTTCTGTTAAAGATGTTGAACTGGTGCCACTTGTTTCTGTATTTGTAGTTGGTGTATTTGTCAAAGATACGTTTATTGTGGTTGCTGTACTCGTCGAAGATTCACTCGAGTCTGCAGAAGTTGATGTTACTGTTGGTTGTTCTGTTGAAGACGTTGAACTGGTGTCACTTGTTTCTGTATTTGTAGTTGGTGTATTTGTCAAAGATACGTTTATTGTGGTTGCTGTACTGGTCGTAGATTCACTCGAGTCTGTAGAAGTTGATGTTACTGTTGGTTGTTCTGTTGAAGACGTTGAACTGGTACCACTTGTTTCTGAATTTGTAGTTGGTGTATTTGTCAAAGATACGTTTATTGTGGTTGCTGTACTCGTCGTAGATTCTCTCGAGTCTGCAGAAGTTAATGTTACTGTTGGTTGTTCTGTTGAAGACGTTGAACTGGTGCCACTTGTTTCTGTATTTGTAGTTGGTGTATTTGTCAAAGATACGTTTATTGTGGTTGCTGTACTCGTCGTAGATTCACTCGAGTCTGCAGAAGTTGATGTTACTGTTGGTAGTTCTGTTGAAGACGTTGAACTGGTGTCACTTGTTTCTGTATTTGTAGTTGGTGTATTTGTCAAAGATCCGTTTATTGTGGTTGCTGTACTGGTCGTAGATTCACTCGAGTCTGTAGAAGTTGATGTTTCGGTTGGTTGTTCTGTTGAAGATGTTGAACTGGTGCCACTTGTTTCTGAATTTGTAGTTGGTGTATTTGTCAAAGATACGTTTATTGTGGTTGCTGTACTCGTCGTAGATTCACTCGAGTCTGCAGAAGTTGATGTTACTGTTGGTTGTTCTGTTGAAGACGTTGAACTGGTGCCACTTGTTTCTGAATTTGTAGTTGGTGTATTTGAAAAGATACGTTTATTGTGGTTGCTGTACTCGTCGAAGATTCACTCGAGTCTGCAGAAGTTGATGTTACTGTTGGTTGTTCTGTTGAAGACGTTGAACTGGTGTCACTTGTTTCTGTATTTGTAGTTGGTGTATTTGTCAAAGATACGTTTATTGTGGTTGCTGTACTGGTCGTAGATTCACTCGAGTCTGTAGAAGTTGATGTTTCGGTTGGTTGTTCTGTTGAAGATGTTGAACTGGTGCCACTTGTTTCTGAATTTGTAGTTGGTGTATTTGTCAAAGATACGTTTATTGTGGTTGCTGTACTCGTCGAAGATTCACTCGAGTCTGCAGAAGTTGATGTTACTGTTGGTTGTTCTGTTGAAGACGTTGAACTGGTGTCACTTGTGTCTGTATTTGTAGTTGGTGTATTTGTCAAAGATACGTTTATTGTGGTTGCTGTACTCGTCGTAGATTCACTCGAGTCTGCAGAAGTTGATGTTACTGTTGGTTGTTCTGTTGAAGATGTTGAACTGGTGCCACTTGTTTCTGAATTTGTAGTTGGTGTATTTGTCAAAGATACGTTTATTGTGGTTGCTGTACTCGTCGAAGATTCACTCGAGTCTGCAGAAGTTGATGTTACTGTTGGTTGTTCTGTTGAAGACGTTGAACTGGTGTCACTTGTTTCTGTATTTGTAGTTGGTGTATTTGTCAAAGATACGTTTATTGTGGTTGCTGTACTCGTCGTAGATTCACTCGAGTCTGCAGAAGTTGATGTTACTGTTGGTTGTTCTGTTGAAGACGTTGAACTGGTGCCACTTGTTTCTGTATTTGTAGTTCGTGTATTTGTCGAAGATACGTTTGTTGTGGTTGCTGTACTGGTCGTAGATTCACTCGAGTCTGCAGAAGTTGATGTTACTGTTGGTTGTTCTGTTGAAGATGTTGAACTGGTGCCACTTGTTTCTGTATTTGTAGTTGGTGTATTTGTCAAAGATACGTTTATTGTGGTTGCTGTACTCGTCGTAGATTCTCTCGAGTCTGCAGAAGTTGATGTTACTGTTGGTTGTTCTGTTGAAGACGTTGAACTGGTGCCACTTGTTTCTGAATTTGTAGTTGGTGTATTTGTCAAAGATACGTTTATTGTGGTTGCTGTACTCGTCGTAGATTCACTCGAGTCTGCAGAAGTTGATGTTACTGTTGGTTGTTCTGTTGAAGACGTTGAACTGGTGCCACTTGTTTCTGTATTTGTAGTTGGTGTATTTGTCAAAGATACGTTTATTGTGGTTGCTGTACTGGTCGTAGATTCACTCGAGTCTGTAGAAGTTGATGTTTCGGTTAGTTGTTCTGTTGAAGATGTTGAACTGGTGCCACTTGTTTCTGAATTTGTAGTTAGTGTATTTGTCGAAGATACGTTTATTGTAGCTGCTGTACTGGTCGTAGATTCACTCGAGTCTGCAGAAGTTGATGTTACTGTTGGTTGTTCTGTTGAAGACGTTGAACTGGTGCCACTTGTTTCTGTATTTGTAGTTGGTGTATTTGTCAAAGTTACGTTTATTGTGGTTGCTGTACTGGTCGTAGATTCACTCGAGTCTGTAGAAGTTGATGTTTCGGTTGGTTGTTCTGTTGAAGATGTTGAACTGGTGCCACTTGTTTCTGAATTTGTAGTTGGTGTATTTGTCAAAGATACGTTTATTGTGGTTGCTGTACTTGTCGTAGATTCACTCGAGTCTGCAGAAGTTGATGTTACTGTTGGTTGTTCTGTTGAAGACGTTGAACTGGTGCCACTTGTTTCTGAATTTCTAGTTAGTGTATTTGTCGAAGATACGTTTATTGTAGCTGCTGTACTGGTCGTAGATTCACTCGAGTCTGTAGAAGTTAATGTTTCTCTTGGTTGTTCTGTTGAAGACGTTGAACTGGTGCCACTTGTTTCTGAATTTGTAGTTGGTGTATTTGTCAAAGATACGTTTATTGTGGTTGCTGTACTCGTCGTAGATTCACTCGATTCTATAGAAGTTGATATTTCTGTTGGTAATTCTGTTGAAGGCGTTGAGCTGGTGCCGCTTGATTCTGAATTTGTAGTTGGTGTATTTGTCAAAGATACGTTTATTGTGGTTTCTGTACTCGTCGTAGAGTCACTCGATTCTATAGAAGTTGATATTTCTGTTGGTAATTCTGTTGAAGACGTTGAGCTGGTGCCGCTTGATTCTGAATTTGTAGTTGGTGTATTTGTCAAAGATACGTTTATTGTGGTTGCTGTACTCGTCGTAGATTCACTCGAGTCTGCAGAAGTTGATGTTACTGTTGGTTGTTCTGTTGAAGACGTTGAACTGGTGCCACTTGTTTCTGAATTTGTAGTTGGTGTATTTGTCAAAGATACGTTTATTGTGGTTGCTGTACTGGTCGTAGATTCACTCGAGTCTGTAGAAGTTGATGTTTCGGTTGGTTGTTCTGTTGAAGATGTTGAACTGGTGCCACTTGTTTCTGAATTTGTAGTTGGTGTATTTGTCAAAGATACGTTTATTGTGGTTGCTGTACTCGTCGTAGATTCACTCGAGTCTCCAGAAGTTGATGTGACTGTTGGTTGTTCTGTTGAAGACGTTGAACTGGTACCACTTGTTTCTGAATTTGTAGTTGGTGTATTTGTCAAAGATACGTTTATTGTGGTTGCTGTACTCGTCGTAGATTCACTCGAGTCTGCAGAAGTTGATGTTACTGTTGGTTGTTCTGTTGAAGACGTTGAACTGGTGCCACTTGTTTCTGTATTTGTAGTTGGTGTATTTGTCAAAGATACGTTTATTGTGGTTGCTGTACTGGTCGTAGATTCACTCGAGTCTGTAGAAGTTGATGTTTCGGTTGGTTGTTCTGTTGAAGATGTTGAACTGGTGCCACTTGTTTCTGAATTTGTAGTTGGTGTATTTGTCAAAGATACGTTTATTGTGGTTGCTGTACTCGTCGTAGATTCACTCGAGTCTGCAGAAGTTGATGTTACTGTTGGTTGTTCTGTTGAAGACGTTGAACTGGTACCACTTGTTTCTGAATTTGTAGTTGGTGTATTTGTCAAAGATACGTTTATTGTGGTTGCTGTACTGGTCGTAGATTCACTCGAGTCTGTAGAAGTTGATGTTTCGGTTGGTTGTTCTGTTGAAGATGTTGAACTGGTGCCACTTGTTTCTGAATTTGTAGTTGGTGTATTTGTCAAAGATACGTTTATTGTGGTTGCTGTACTGGTCGTAGATTCACTCGAGTCTGTAGAAGTTGATGTTTCGGTTGGTTGTTCTGTTGAAGATGTTGAACTGGTGCCACTTGTTTCTGAATTTGTAGTTGGTGTATTTGTCAAAGATACGTTTATTGTGGTTGCTGTACTGGTCGTAGATTCACTCGAGTCTGTAGAAGTTGATGTTTCGGTTGGTTGTTCTGTTGAAGATGTTGAACTGGTGCCACTTGTTTCTGAATTTGTAGTTGGTATATTTGTCAAAGATACGTTTATTGTGGTTGCTGTACTCGTCGTAGATTCACTCGAGTCTGCAGAAGTTGATGTTACTGTTGGTTGTTCTGTTGAAGACGTTGAACTGGTGCCACTTGTTTCTGAATTTGTAGTTGGTGTATTTGTCAAAGATACGTTTATTGTGGTTGCTGTACTCGTCGTAGATTCACTCGAGTCTGCAGAAGTTGATGTTACTGTTGGTTGTTCTGTTGAAGACGTTGAATTGGTACCACTTGTTTCTGAATTTGTAGTTGGTGTATTTGTCAAAGATACGTTTATTGTGGTTGCTGTACTCGTCGTAGATTCACTCGAGTCTGCAGAAGTTGATGTTACTGTTGGTTGTTCTGTTGAAGACGTTGAACTGGTACCACTTGTTTCTGAATTTGTGGTTGGTGTATTTGTCAAAGATACGTTTATTGTGGTTGCTGTACTCGTCGTAGATTCACTCGAGTCTGCAGAAGTTGATGTTACTGTTGGTTGTTCTGTTGAAGTCGTTGAACTGGTACCACTGGTTTCTGAATTTGTAGTTGGTGTATTTGTCAAAGATACGTTTATTGTGGTTGCTGTACTCGTCGTAGATTCACTCGAGTCTGCAGAAGTTGATGTTACTGTTGGTTGTTCTGTTGAAGACGTTGAACTGGTACCACTTGTTTCTGAATTTGTAGTTGGTGTAGTTGTCAAAGATACGTTTATTGTGGTTGCTGTACTCGTCGTAGATTCACTCGAGTCTGCAGAAGTTGATGTTACTGTTGGTTGTTCTGTTGAAGACGTTGAACTGGTGCCACTTGTTTCTGAATTTGTAGTTGGTGTATTTGTCAAAGATACGTTTATTGTGGTTGCTGTACTCGTCGTAGATTCACTCGAGTCTGCAGAAGTTGATGTTACTGTTGGTTGGTCTGTTGAAGTCGTTGAACTGGTACCACTTGTTTCTGAATTTGTAGTTGGTGTATTTGTCAAAGATACGTTTATTGTGGTTGCTGTACTCGTCGTAGATTCACTCGAGTCTGTAGAAGTTAATGTTTCGGTTGATTGTTCTGTTGAAGATGTTGAACTGGTGCCACTTGTTTCTGAATTTGTAGTTGGTGTATTTGTCAAAGATACGTTTATTGTGGTTGCTGTACTGGTCGTAGATTCACTCGAGTCTGTAGAAGTTGATGTTTCAGTTGGTTGTTCTGTTGAAGATGTTGAACTGGTGCCACTTGTTTCTGAATTTGTAGTTGGTGTATTTGTCAAAGATACGTTTATTGTGGTTGCTGTACTCGTCGTAGATTCACTCGAGTCTGCAGAAGTTGATGTTACTGTTGGTTGTTCTGTTGAAGACGTTGAACTGGTACCACTTGTTTCTGAATTTGTAGTTGGTGTATTTGTCAAAGATACGTTTATTGTGGTTGCTGTACTCGTCGTAGATTTACTCGAGTCTGCAGAAGTTGATGTTACTGTTGGTTGTTCTGTTGAAGACGTTGAACTGGTACCACTTGTTTCTGTATTTGTAGTTGGTGTATTTGTCAAAGATACGTTTATTGTGGTTGCTGTACTCGTCGTAGATTTACTCGAGTCTGCAGAAGTTGATGTTACTGTTGGTTGTTCTGTTGAAGACGTTGAACTGGTGTCACTTGTTTCTGTATTTGTAGTTGGTGTATTTGTCAAAGATACGTTTATTGTGGTTGCTGTACTGGTCGTAGATTCACTCGAGTCTGTAGAAATTGATGTTTCGGTTGGTTGTTCTGTTGAAGATGTTGAACTGGTGCCACTTGTTTCTGAATTTGTAGTTGGTGTATTTGTCAAAGATACGTTTATTGTGGTTGCTGTACTGGTCGTAGATTCACTCGAGTCTGTAGAAGTTGATGTTTCAGTTGGTTGTTCTGTTGAAGATGTTGAACTGGTGCCACTTGTTTCTGAATTTGTAGTTGGTGTATTTGTCAAAGATACGTTTATTGTGGTTGCTGTACTCGTCGTAGATTCACTCGAGTCTGCAGAAGTTGATGTTACTGTTGGTTGTTCTGTTGAAGACGTTGAACTGGTGCCACTTGTTTCTGTATTTGTAGTTGGTGTATTTGTCAAAGATACGTTTATTGTGGTTGCTGTACTCGTCGTAGATTTACTCGAGTCTGCAGAAGTTGATGTTACTGTTGGTTGTTCTGTTGAAGACGTTGAACTGGTACCACTTGTTTCTGAATTTGTAGTTGGTGTATTTGTCAAAGATACGTTTATTGTGGTTGCTGTACTCGTCGTAGATTCACTCGAGTCTGCAGAAGTTGATGTTACTGTTGGTTGTTCTGTTGAAGACGTTGAACTGGTACCACTTGTTTCTGAATTTGTAGTTGGTGTATTTGTCAAAGATACGTTTATTGTGGTTGCTGTACTCGTCGTAGATTCACTCGAGTCTGTAGAAGTTAATGTTTCGGTTGATTGTTCTGTTGAAGATGTTGAACTGGTGCCACTTGTTTCTGAATTTGTAGTTGGTGTATTTGTCAAAGATACGTTTATTGTGGTTGCTGTACTGGTCGTAGATTCACTCGAGTCTGTAGAAGTTGATGTTTCAGTTGGTTGTTCTGTTGAAGATGTTGAACTGGTGCCACTTGTTTCTGAATTTGTAGTTGGTGTATTTGTCAAAGATACGTTTATTGTGGTTGCTGTACTCGTCGTAGATTCACTCGAGTCTGCAGAAGTTGATGTTACTGTTGGTTGTTCTGTTGAAGACGTTGAACTGGTACCACTTGTTTCTGAATTTGTAGTTGGTGTATTTGTCAAAGATACGTTTATTGTGGTTGCTGTACTCGTCGTAGATTTACTCGAGTCTGCAGAAGTTGATGTTACTGTTGGTTGTTCTGTTGAAGACGTTGAACTGGTACCACTTGTTTCTGTATTTGTAGTTGGTGTATTTGTCAAAGATACGTTTATTGTGGTTGCTGTACTCGTCGTAGATTTACTCGAGTCTGCAGAAGTTGATGTTACTGTTGGTTGTTCTGTTGAAGACGTTGAACTGGTGTCACTTGTTTCTGTATTTGTAGTTGGTGTATTTGTCAAAGATACGTTTATTGTGGTTGCTGTACTGGTCGTAGATTCACTCGAGTCTGTAGAAATTGATGTTTCGGTTGGTTGTTCTGTTGAAGATGTTGAACTGGTGCCACTTGTTTCTGAATTTGTAGTTGGTGTATTTGTCAAAGATACGTTTATTGTGGTTGCTGTACTGGTCGTAGATTCACTCGAGTCTGTAGAAGTTGATGTTTCAGTTGGTTGTTCTGTTGAAGATGTTGAACTGGTGCCACTTGTTTCTGAATTTGTAGTTGGTGTATTTGTCAAAGATACGTTTATTGTGGTTGCTGTACTCGTCGTAGATTCACTCGAGTCTGCAGAAGTTGATGTTACTGTTGGTTGTTCTGTTGAAGACGTTGAACTGGTGCCACTTGTTTCTGTATTTGTAGTTGGTGTATTTGTCAAAGATACGTTTATTGTGGTTGCTGTACTCGTCGTAGATTTACTCGAGTCTGCAGAAGTTGATGTTACTGTTGGTTGTTCTGTTGAAGACGTTGAACTGGTGTCACTTGTTTCTGTATTTGTAGTTGGTGTATTTGTCAAAGATACGTTTATTGTGGTTGCTGTACTCGTCGTAGATTCACTCGAGTCTGTAGAAGTTGATGTTTCGGTTGGTTGTTCTGTTGAAGATGTTGAACTGGTACCACTTGTTTCTGAATTTGTAGTTGGTGTATTTGTCAAAGATACGTTTATTGTGGTTGCTGTACTCGTCGTAGATTCACTCGAGTCTGCAGAAGTTGATGTTACTGTTGGTTGTTCTGTTGAAGACGTTGAACTGGTGTCACTTGTTTCTGTATTTGTAGTTGGTGTATTTGTCAAAGATACGTTTATTGTGGTTGCTGTACTCGTCGTAGATTCACTCGAGTCTGTAGAAGTTGATGTTTCGGTTGGTTGTTCTGTTGAAGATGTTGAACTGGTACCACTTGTTTCTGAATTTGTAGTTGGTGTATTTGTCAAAGATACGTTTATTGTGGTTGCTGTACTCGTCGTAGATTCTCTCGAGTCTGCAGAAGTTGATGTTACTGTTGGTTGTTCTGTTGAAGACGTTGAACTGGTGTCACTTGTTTCTGAGTTTGTAGTTGGTGTATTTGTCAAAGATACGTTTATTGTGGTTGCTGTACTCGTCGTAGATTCACTCGAGTCTGCAGAAGTTGATGTTACTGTTGGTTGTTCTGTTGAAGACGTTGAACTGGTGCCACTTGTTTCTGTATTTGTGGTTGGTGTAATAGTCAAAGATACGTTTATTGTGGTTGCTGTACTGGTTGTAGATTCACTCGAGTCTGTAGGAGTTGATGTTTCGGTTGGTTGTTCTGTTAAAGATGTTGAACTGGTGCCACTTGTTTCTGTATTTGTAGTTGGTGTATTTGTCAAAGATACGTTTATTGTGGTTGCTGTACTCGTCGAAGATTCACTCGAGTCTGCAGAAGTTGATGTTACTGTTGGTTGTTCTGTTGAAGACGTTGAACTGGTGTCACTTGTTTCTGAGTTTGTAGTTGGTGTATTTGTCAAAGATACGTTTATTGTGGTTGCTGTACTGGTCGTAGATTCACTCGAGTCTGTAGAAATTGATGTTTCGGTTGGTTGTTCTGTTGAAGATGTTGAACTGGTACCACTTGTTTCTGAATTTGTAGTTGGTGTATTTGTCAAAGATACGTTTATTGTGGTTGCTGTACTCGTCGTAGATTCTCTCGAGTCTGCAGAAGTTGATGTTACTGTTGGTTGTTCTGTTGAAGACGTTGAACTGGTGTCACTTGTTTCTGAGTTTGTAGTTGGTGTATTTGTCAAAGATACGTTTATTGTGGTTGCTGTACTCGTCGTAGATTCACTCGAGTCTGCAGAAGTTGATGTTACTGTTGGTTGTTCTGTTGAAGACGTTGAACTGGTGCCACTTGTTTCTGTATTTGTAGTTGGTGTATTTGTCAAAGTTACGTTTATTGTGGTTGCTGTACTGGTCGTAGATTCACTCGAGTCTGTAGAAGTTGATGTTTCGGTTGGTTGTTCTGTTGAAGATGTTGAACTGGTGCCACTTGTTTCTGAATTTGTAGTTGGTGTATTTGTCAAAGATACGTTTATTGTGGTTGCTGTACTTGTCGTAGATTCACTCGAGTCTGCAGAAGTTGATGTTACTGTTGGTTGTTCTGTTGAAGACGTTGAACTGGTGCCACTTGATTCTGAATTTGTAGTTGGTGTGTTTGTCTCAGATACGTTTATTGTGGTTGCTGTACTCGTCGTAGATTCACTCGATTCTATAGAAGTTGATATTTCTGTTGGTAATTCTGTTGAAGGCGTTGAGCTGGTGCCGCTTGATTCTGAATTTGTAGTTGGTGTATTTGTCAAAGATACGTTTATTGTGGTTTCTGTACTCGTCGTAGAGTCACTCGATTCTATAGAAGTTGATATTTCTGTTGGTAATTCTGTTGAAGACGTTGAGCTGGTGCCGCTTGATTCTGAATTTGTAGTTGGTGTATTTGTCAAAGATACGTTTATTGTGGTTGCTGTACTCGTCGTAGATTCACTCGAGTCTGCAGAAGTTGATGTTACTGTTGGTTGTTCTGTTGAAGACGTTGAACTGGTGCCACTTGTTTCTGAATTTGTAGTTGGTGTATTTGTCAAAGATACGTTTATTGTGGTTGCTGTACTCGTCGTAGATTCACTCGAGTCTCCAGAAGTTGATGTGACTGTTGGTTGTTCTGTTGAAGACGTTGAACTGGTACCACTTGTTTCTGAATTTGTAGTTGGTGTATTTGTCAAAGATACGTTTATTGTGGTTGCTGTACTCGTCGTAGATTCACTCGAGTCTGCAGAAGTTGATGTTACTGTTGGTTGTTCTGTTGAAGACGTTGAGCTGGTGCCGCTTGATTCTGAATTTGTAGTTGGTGTATTTGTCAAAGATACGTTTATTGTGGTTGCTGTACTGGTCGTAGATTCACTCGAGTCTGTAGAAGTTGATGTTTCGGTTGGTTGTTCTGTTGAAGATGTTGAACTGGTGCCACTTGTTTCTGAATTTGTAGTTGGTGTATTTGTCAAAGATACGTTTATTGTGGTTGCTGTACTCGTCGTAGATTCACTCGAGTCTCCAGAAGTTGATGTGACTGTTGGTTGTTCTGTTGAAGACGTTGAACTGGTACCACTTGTTTCTGAATTTGTAGTTGGTGTATTTGTCAAAGATACGTTTATTGTGGTTGCTGTACTCGTCGTAGATTCACTCGAGTCTGCAGAAGTTGATGTTACTGTTGGTTGTTCTGTTGAAGACGTTGAACTGGTGCCACTTGTTTCTGTATTTGTAGTTGGTGTATTTGTCAAAGATACGTTTATTGTGGTTGCTGTACTGGTCGTAGATTCACTCGAGTCTGTAGAAGTTGATGTTTCGGTTGGTTGTTCTGTTGAAGATGTTGAACTGGTGCCACTTGTTTCTGAATTTGTAGTTGGTGTATTTGTCAAAGATACGTTTATTGTGGTTGCTGTACTCGTCGTAGATTCACTCGAGTCTGCAGAAGTTGATGTTACTGTTGGTTGTTCTGTTGAAGACGTTGAACTGGTACCACTTGTTTCTGAATTTGTAGTTGGTGTATTTGTCAAAGATACGTTTATTGTGGTTGCTGTACTGGTCGTAGATTCACTCGAGTCTGTAGAAGTTGATGTTTCGGTTGGTTGTTCTGTTGAAGATGTTGAACTGGTGCCACTTGTTTCTGAATTTGTAGTTGGTGTATTTGTCAAAGATACGTTTATTGTGGTTGCTGTACTGGTCGTAGATTCACTCGAGTCTGTAGAAGTTGATGTTTCGGTTGGTTGTTCTGTTGAAGATGTTGAACTGGTGCCACTTGTTTCTGAATTTGTAGTTGGTGTATTTGTCAAAGATACGTTTATTGTGGTTGCTGTACTGGTCGTAGATTCACTCGAGTCTGTAGAAGTTGATGTTTCGGTTGGTTGTTCTGTTGAAGATGTTGAACTGGTGCCACTTGTTTCTGAATTTGTAGTTGGTATATTTGTCAAAGATACGTTTATTGTGGTTGCTGTACTCGTCGTAGATTCACTCGAGTCTGCAGAAGTTGATGTTACTGTTGGTTGTTCTGTTGAAGACGTTGAACTGGTGCCACTTGTTTCTGAATTTGTAGTTGGTGTATTTGTCAAAGATACGTTTATTGTGGTTGCTGTACTCGTCGTAGATTCACTCGAGTCTGCAGAAGTTGATGTTACTGTTGGTTGTTCTGTTGAAGACGTTGAATTGGTACCACTTGTTTCTGAATTTGTAGTTGGTGTATTTGTCAAAGATACGTTTATTGTGGTTGCTGTACTCGTCGTAGATTCACTCGAGTCTGCAGAAGTTGATGTTACTGTTGGTTGTTCTGTTGAAGACGTTGAACTGGTACCACTTGTTTCTGAATTTGTGGTTGGTGTATTTGTCAAAGATACGTTTATTGTGGTTGCTGTACTCGTCGTAGATTCACTCGAGTCTGCAGAAGTTGATGTTACTGTTGGTTGTTCTGTTGAAGACGTTGAACTGGTACCACTGGTTTCTGAATTTGTAGTTGGTGTATTTGTCAAAGATACGTTTATTGTGGTTGCTGTACTCGTCGTAGATTCACTCGAGTCTGCAGAAGTTGATGTTACTGTTGGTTGTTCTGTTGAAGACGTTGAACTGGTACCACTTGTTTCTGAATTTGTAGTTGGTGTAGTTGTCAAAGATACGTTTATTGTGGTTGCTGTACTCGTCGTAGATTCACTCGAGTCTGCAGAAGTTGATGTTACTGTTGGTTGTTCTGTTGAAGACGTTGAACTGGTGCCACTTGTTTCTGAATTTGTAGTTGGTGTATTTGTCAAAGATACGTTTATTGTGGTTGCTGTACTCGTCGTAGATTCACTCGAGTCTGCAGAAGTTGATGTTACTGTTGGTTGTTCTGTTGAAGTCGTTGAACTGGTACCACTTGTTTCTGAATTTGTAGTTGGTGTATTTGTCAAAGATACGTTTATTGTGGTTGCTGTACTCGTCGTAGATTCACTCGAGTCTGTAGAAGTTAATGTTTCGGTTGATTGTTCTGTTGAAGATGTTGAACTGGTGCCACTTGTTTCTGAATTTGTAGTTGGTGTATTTGTCAAAGATACGTTTATTGTGGTTGCTGTACTGGTCGTAGATTCACTCGAGTCTGTAGAAGTTGATGTTTCAGTTGGTTGTTCTGTTGAAGATGTTGAACTGGTGCCACTTGTTTCTGAATTTGTAGTTGGTGTATTTGTCAAAGATACGTTTATTGTGGTTGCTGTACTCGTCGTAGATTCACTCGAGTCTGCAGAAGTTGATGTTACTGTTGGTTGTTCTGTTGAAGACGTTGAACTGGTACCACTTGTTTCTGAATTTGTAGTTGGTGTATTTGTCAAAGATACGTTTATTGTGGTTGCTGTACTCGTCGTAGATTTACTCGAGTCTGCAGAAGTTGATGTTACTGTTGGTTGTTCTGTTGAAGACGTTGAACTGGTACCACTTGTTTCTGTATTTGTAGTTGGTGTATTTGTCAAAGATACGTTTATTGTGGTTGCTGTACTCGTCGTAGATTTACTCGAGTCTGCAGAAGTTGATGTTACTGTTGGTTGTTCTGTTGAAGAAGTTGAACTGGTGTCACTTGTTTCTGTATTTGTAGTTGGTGTATTTGTCAAAGATACGTTTATTGTGGTTGCTGTACTGGTCGTAGATTCACTCGAGTCTGTAGAAATTGATGTTTCGGTTGGTTGTTCTGTTGAAGATGTTGAACTGGTGCCACTTGTTTCTGAATTTGTAGTTGGTGTATTTGTCAAAGATACGTTTATTGTGGTTGCTGTACTGGTCGTAGATTCACTCGAGTCTGTAGAAGTTGATGTTTCAGTTGGTTGTTCTGTTGAAGATGTTGAACTGGTGCCACTTGTTTCTGAATTTGTAGTTGGTGTATTTGTCAAAGATACGTTTATTGTGGTTGCTGTACTCGTCGTAGATTCACTCGAGTCTGCAGAAGTTGATGTTACTGTTGGTTGTTCTGTTGAAGACGTTGAACTGGTGCCACTTGTTTCTGTATTTGTAGTTGGTGTATTTGTCAAAGATACGTTTATTGTGGTTGCTGTACTCGTCGTAGATTTACTCGAGTCTGCAGAAGTTGATGTTACTGTTGGTTGTTCTGTTGAAGACGTTGAACTGGTACCACTTGTTTCTGAATTTGTAGTTGGTGTATTTGTCAAAGATACGTTTATTGTGGTTGCTGTACTCGTCGTAGATTCACTCGAGTCTGCAGAAGTTGATGTTACTGTTGGTTGTTCTGTTGAAGACGTTGAACTGGTACCACTTGTTTCTGAATTTGTAGTTGGTGTATTTGTCAAAGATACGTTTATTGTGGTTGCTGTACTCGTCGTAGATTCACTCGAGTCTGTAGAAGTTAATGTTTCGGTTGATTGTTCTGTTGAAGATGTTGAACTGGTGCCACTTGTTTCTGAATTTGTAGTTGGTGTATTTGTCAAAGATACGTTTATTGTGGTTGCTGTACTGGTCGTAGATTCACTCGAGTCTGTAGAAGTTGATGTTTCAGTTGGTTGTTCTGTTGAAGATGTTGAACTGGTGCCACTTGTTTCTGAATTTGTAGTTGGTGTATTTGTCAAAGATACGTTTATTGTGGTTGCTGTACTCGTCGTAGATTCACTCGAGTCTGCAGAAGTTGATGTTACTGTTGGTTGTTCTGTTGAAGACGTTGAACTGGTACCACTTGTTTCTGAATTTGTAGTTGGTGTATTTGTCAAAGATACGTTTATTGTGGTTGCTGTACTCGTCGTAGATTTACTCGAGTCTGCAGAAGTTGATGTTACTGTTGGTTGTTCTGTTGAAGACGTTGAACTGGTACCACTTGTTTCTGTATTTGTAGTTGGTGTATTTGTCAAAGATACGTTTATTGTGGTTGCTGTACTCGTCGTAGATTTACTCGAGTCTGCAGAAGTTGATGTTACTGTTGGTTGTTCTGTTGAAGACGTTGAACTGGTGTCACTTGTTTCTGTATTTGTAGTTGGTGTATTTGTCAAAGATACGTTTATTGTGGTTGCTGTACTGGTCGTAGATTCACTCGAGTCTGTAGAAATTGATGTTTCGGTTGGTTGTTCTGTTGAAGATGTTGAACTGGTGCCACTTGTTTCTGAATTTGTAGTTGGTGTATTTGTCAAAGATACGTTTATTGTGGTTGCTGTACTGGTCGTAGATTCACTCGAGTCTGTAGAAGTTGATGTTTCAGTTGGTTGTTCTGTTGAAGATGTTGAACTGGTGCCACTTGTTTCTGAATTTGTAGTTGGTGTATTTGTCAAAGATACGTTTATTGTGGTTGCTGTACTCGTCGTAGATTCACTCGAGTCTGCAGAAGTTGATGTTACTGTTGGTTGTTCTGTTGAAGACGTTGAACTGGTGCCACTTGTTTCTGTATTTGTAGTTGGTGTATTTGTCAAAGATACGTTTATTGTGGTTGCTGTACTCGTCGTAGATTTACTCGAGTCTGCAGAAGTTGATGTTACTGTTGGTTGTTCTGTTGAAGACGTTGAACTGGTACCACTTGTTTCTGAATTTGTAGTTGGTGTATTTGTCAAAGATACGTTTATTGTGGTTGCTGTACTCGTCGTAGATTCACTCGAGTCTGCAGAAGTTGATGTTACTGTTGGTTGTTCTGTTGAAGACGTTGAACTGGTGTCACTTGTTTCTGTATTTGTAGTTGGTGTATTTGTCAAAGATACGTTTATTGTGGTTGCTGTACTCGTCGTAGATTCACTCGAGTCTGTAGAAGTTGATGTTTCGGTTGGTTGTTCTGTTGAAGATGTTGAACTGGTACCACTTGTTTCTGAATTTGTAGTTGGTGTATTTGTCAAAGATACGTTTATTGTGGTTGCTGTACTCGTCGTAGATTCTCTCGAGTCTGCAGAAGTTGATGTTACTGTTGGTTGTTCTGTTGAAGACGTTGAACTGGTGTCACTTGTTTCTGTATTTGTAGTTGGTGTATTTGTCAAAGATACGTTTATTGTGGTTGCTGTACTCGTCGTAGATTCACTCGAGTCTGTAGAAGTTGATGTTTCGGTTGGTTGTTCTGTTGAAGATGTTGAACTGGTACCACTTGTTTCTGAATTTGTAGTTGGTGTATTTGTCAAAGA
The DNA here is from genome assembly GCA_958336395.1 of Ctenicera cuprea. NCBI lineage: Eukaryota > Metazoa > Arthropoda > Insecta > Coleoptera > Elateridae > Ctenicera > Ctenicera cuprea. Next base: position 68,706,155 of record OY284486.1, on the reverse strand, counting down.
TACGTTTATTGTGGTTGCTGTACTCGTCGTAGATTCACTCGAGTCTGTAGAAGTTGATGTTTCGGTTGGTTGTTCTGTTGAAGATGTTGAACTGGTACCACTTGTTTCTGAATTTGTAGTTGGTGTATTTGTCAAAGATACGTTTATTGTGGTTGCTGTACTCGTCGTAGATTCACTCGAGTCTGCAGAAGTTGATGTTACTGTTGGTTGTTCTGTTGAAGACGTTGAACTGGTGCCACTTGTTTCTGTATTTGTGGTTGGTGTAATAGTCAAAGATACGTTTATTGTGGTTGCTGTACTGGTTGTAGATTCACTCGAGTCTGTAGGAGTTGATGTTTCGGTTGGTTGTTCTGTTAAAGATGTTGAACTGGTGCCACTTGTTTCTGTATTTGTAGTTGGTGTATTTGTCAAAGATACGTTTATTGTGGTTGCTGTACTCGTCGAAGATTCACTCGAGTCTGCAGAAGTTGATGTTACTGTTGGTTGTTCTGTTGAAGACGTTGAACTGGTGTCACTTGTTTCTGAGTTTGTAGTTGGTGTATTTGTCAAAGATACGTTTATTGTGGTTGCTGTACTGGTCGTAGATTCACTCGAGTCTGTAGAAATTGATGTTTCGGTTGGTTGTTCTGTTGAAGATGTTGAACTGGTACCACTTGTTTCTGAATTTGTAGTTGGTGTATTTGTCAAAGATACGTTTATTGTGGTTGCTGTACTCGTCGTAGATTCTCTCGAGTCTGCAGAAGTTGATGTTACTGTTGGTTGTTCTGTTGAAGACGTTGAACTGGTGTCACTTGTTTCTGAGTTTGTAGTTGGTGTATTTGTCAAAGATACGTTTATTGTGGTTGCTGTACTCGTCGTAGATTCACTCGAGTCTGCAGAAGTTGATGTTACTGTTGGTTGTTCTGTTGAAGACGTTGAACTGGTGCCACTTGTTTCTGTATTTGTGGTTGGTGTAATAGTCAAAGATACGTTTATTGTGGTTGCTGTACTGGTTGTAGATTCACTCGAGTCTGTAGGAGTTGATGTTTCGGTTGGTTGTTCTGTTAAAGATGTTGAACTGGTGCCACTTGTTTCTGTATTTGTAGTTGGTGTATTTGTCAAAGATACGTTTATTGTGGTTGCTGTACTCGTCGAAGATTCACTCGAGTCTGCAGAAGTTGATGTTACTGTTGGTTGTTCTGTTGAAGACGTTGAACTGGTGTCACTTGTTTCTGTATTTGTAGTTGGTGTATTTGTCAAAGATACGTTTATTGTGGTTGCTGTACTGGTCGTAGATTCACTCGAGTCTGTAGAAGTTGATGTTACTGTTGGTTGTTCTGTTGAAGACGTTGAACTGGTACCACTTGTTTCTGAATTTGTAGTTGGTGTATTTGTCAAAGATACGTTTATTGTGGTTGCTGTACTCGTCGTAGATTCTCTCGAGTCTGCAGAAGTTGATGTTACTGTTGGTTGTTCTGTTGAAGACGTTGAACTGGTGCCACTTGTTTCTGTATTTGTAGTTGGTGTATTTGTCAAAGATACGTTTATTGTGGTTGCTGTACTCGTCGTAGATTCACTCGAGTCTGCAGAAGTTGATGTTACTGTTGGTTGTTCTGTTGAAGACGTTGAACTGGTGTCACTTGTTTCTGTATTTGTAGTTGGTGTATTTGTCAAAGATCCGTTTATTGTGGTTGCTGTACTGGTCGTAGATTCACTCGAGTCTGTAGAAGTTGATGTTTCGGTTGGTTGTTCTGTTGAAGATGTTGAACTGGTGCCACTTGTTTCTGAATTTGTAGTTGGTGTATTTGTCAAAGATACGTTTATTGTGGTTGCTGTACTCGTCGTAGATTCACTCGAGTCTGCAGAAGTTGATGTTACTGTTGGTTGTTCTGTTGAAGACGTTGAACTGGTGCCACTTGTTTCTGAATTTGTAGTTGGTGTATTTGTCAAAGATACGTTTATTGTGGTTGCTGTACTCGTCGAAGATTCACTCGAGTCTGCAGAAGTTGATGTTACTGTTGGTTGTTCTGTTGAAGACGTTGAACTGGTGTCACTTGTTTCTGTATTTGTAGTTGGTGTATTTGTCAAAGATACGTTTATTGTGGTTGCTGTACTGGTCGTAGATTCACTCGAGTCTGTAGAAGTTGATGTTTCGGTTGGTTGTTCTGTTGAAGATGTTGAACTGGTGCCACTTGTTTCTGAATTTGTAGTTGGTGTATTTGTCAAAGATACGTTTATTGTGGTTGCTGTACTCGTCGTAGATTCACTCGAGTCTGCAGAAGTTGATGTTACTGTTGGTTGTTCTGTTGAAGATGTTGAACTGGTGCCACTTGTTTCTGAATTTGTAGTTGGTGTATTTGTCAAAGATACGTTTATTGTGGTTGCTGTACTCGTCGAAGATTCACTCGAGTCTGCAGAAGTTGATGTTACTGTTGGTTGTTCTGTTGAAGACGTTGAACTGGTGTCACTTGTTTCTGTATTTGTAGTTGGTGTATTTGTCAAAGATACGTTTATTGTGGTTGCTGTACTCGTCGTAGATTCACTCGAGTCTGCAGAAGTTGATGTTTCGGTTGGTTGTTCTGTTGAAGATGTTGAACTGGTGCCACTTGTTTCTGAATTTGTAGTTGGTGTATTTGTCAAAGATACGTTTATTGTGGTTGCTGTACTCGTCGTAGATTCACTCGAGTCTGTAGAAGTTAATGTTTCTCTTGGTTGTTCTGTTGAAGACGTTGAACTGGTGCCACTTGATTCTGAATTTGTAGTTGGTGTATTTGTCGCAGATACGTTTATTGTGGTTTCTGTACTCGTCGTAGATTCACTCGAGTCTGCAGAAGTTGATGTTACTGTTGGTTGTTCTGTTGAAGACGTTGAACTGGTACCACTTGTTTCTGAATTTGTAGTTGGTGTATTTGTCAAAGATACGTTTATTGTGGTTGCTGTACTCGTCGTAGATTCACTCGAGTCTGCAGAAGTTGATGTTACTGTTGGTTGTTCTGTTGAAGACGTTGAACTGGTGCCACTTGTTTCTGTATTTGTAGTTCGTGTATTTGTCGAAGATACGTTTGTTGTGGTTGCTGTACTGGTCGTAGATTCACTCGAGTCTGCAGAAGTTGATGTTACTGTTGGTTGTTCTGTTGAAGACGTTGAACTGGTGCCACTTGTTTCTGTATTTGTAGTTGGTGTATTTGTCAAAGATACGTTTATTGTGGTTGCTGTACTCGTCGTAGATTCTCTCGAGTCTGCAGAAGTTGATGTTACTGTTGGTTGTTCTGTTGAAGACGTTGAACTGGTGCCACTTGTTTCTGAATTTGTAGTTGGTGTATTTGTCAAAGATACGTTTATTGTGGTTGCTGTACTCGTCGTAGATTCACTCGAGTCTGCAGAAGTTGATGTTACTGTTGGTTGTTCTGTTGAAGACGTTGAACTGGTGCCACTTGTTTCTGTATTTGTAGTTGGTGTATTTGTCAAAGATACGTTTATTGTGGTTGCTGTACTGGTCGTAGATTCACTCGAGTCTGTAGAAGTTGATGTTTCGGTTAGTTGTTCTGTTGAAGATGTTGAACTGGTGCCACTTGTTTCTGAATTTGTAGTTAGTGTATTTGTCGAAGATACGTTTATTGTAGCTGCTGTACTGGTCGTAGATTCACTCGAGTCTGCAGAAGTTGATGTTACTGTTGGTTGTTCTGTTGAAGACGTTGAACTGGTGCCACTTGTTTCTGTATTTGTAGTTGGTGTATTTGTCAAAGTTACGTTTATTGTGGTTGCTGTACTGGTCGTAGATTCACTCGAGTCTGTAGAAGTTGATGTTTCGGTTGGTTGTTCTGTTGAAGATGTTGAACTGGTGCCACTTGTTTCTGAATTTGTAGTTGGTGTATTTGTCAAAGATACGTTTATTGTGGTTGCTGTACTTGTCGTAGATTCACTCGAGTCTGCAGAAGTTGATGTTACTGTTGGTTGTTCTGTTGAAGACGTTGAACTGGTGCCACTTGTTTCTGAATTTCTAGTTAGTGTATTTGTCGAAGATACGTTTATTGTAGCTGCTGTACTGGTCGTAGATTCACTCGAGTCTGTAGAAGTTAATGTTTCTCTTGGTTGTTCTGTTGAAGACGTTGAACTGGTGCCACTTGATTCTGAATTTGTAGTTGGTGTATTTGTCTCAGATACGTTTATTGTGGTTGCTGTACTCGTCGTAGATTCACTCGATTCTATAGAAGTTGATATTTCTGTTGGTAATTCTGTTGAAGGCGTTGAGCTGGTGCCGCTTGATTCTGAATTTGTAGTTGGTGTATTTGTCAAAGATACGTTTATTGTGGTTTCTGTACTCGTCGTAGAGTCACTCGATTCTATAGAAGTTGATATTTCTGTTGGTAATTCTGTTGAAGACGTTGTGCTGGTGCCGCTTGATTCTGAATTTGTAGTTGGTGTATTTGTCAAAGATACGTTTATTGTGGTTGCTGTACTCGTCGTAGATTCACTCGAGTCTGCAGAAGTTGATGTTACTGTTGGTTGTTCTGTTGAAGACGTTGAACTGGTGCCACTTGTTTCTGAATTTGTAGTTGGTGTATTTGTCAAAGATACGTTTATTGTGGTTGCTGTACTGGTCGTAGATTCACTCGAGTCTGTAGAAGTTGATGTTTCGGTTGGTTGTTCTGTTGAAGATGTTGAACTGGTGCCACTTGTTTCTGAATTTGTAGTTGGTGTATTTGTCAAAGATACGTTTATTGTGGTTGCTGTACTCGTCGTAGATTCACTCGAGTCTGCAGAAGTTGATGTGACTGTTGGTTGTTCTGTTGAAGACGTTGAACTGGTACCACTTGTTTCTGAATTTGTAGTTGGTGTATTTGTCAAAGATACGTTTATTGTGGTTGCTGTACTCGTCGTAGATTCACTCGAGTCTGCAGAAGTTGATGTTACTGTTGGTTGTTCTGTTGAAGACGTTGAACTGGTACCACTTGTTTCTGAATTTGTAGTTGGTGTATTTGTCAAAGATACGTTTATTGTGGTTGCTGTACTCGTCGTAGATTCACTCGAGTCTGCAGAAGTTGATGTTACTGTTGGTTGTTCTGTTGAAGACGTTGAACTGGTACCACTTGTTTCTGAATTTGTAGTTGGTGTAGTTGTCAAAGATACGTTTATTGTGGTTGCTGTACTCGTCGTAGATTCACTCGAGTCTGCAGAAGTTGATGTTACTGTTGGTTGTTCTGTTGAAGACGTTGAACTGGTGCCACTTGTTTCTGAATTTGTAGTTGGTGTATTTGTCAAAGATACGTTTATTGTGGTTGCTGTACTCGTCGTAGATTCACTCGAGTCTGCAGAAGTTGATGTTACTGTTGGTTGTTCTGTTGAAGACGTTGAATTGGTACCACTTGTTTCTGAATTTGTAGTTGGTGTATTTGTCAAAGATACGTTTATTGTGGTTGCTGTACTCGTCGTAGATTCACTCGAGTCTGCAGAAGTTGATGTTACTGTTGGTTGTTCTGTTGAAGACGTTGAACTGGTACCACTTGTTTCTGAATTTGTGGTTGGTGTATTTGTCAAAGATACGTTTATTGTGGTTGCTGTACTCGTCGTAGATTCACTCGAGTCTGCAGAAGTTGATGTTACTGTTGGTTGTTCTGTTGAAGACGTTGAACTGGTACCACTTGTTTCTGAATTTGTAGTTGGTGTATTTGTCAAAGATACGTTTATTGTGGTTGCTGTACTCGTCCTAGATTCACTCGAGTCTGCAGAAGTTGATGTTACTGTTGGTTGTTCTGTTGAAGACGTTGAACTGGTACCACTTGTTTCTGAATTTGTAGTTGGTGTATTTGTCGCAGATACGTTTATTGTGGTTGCTGTACTCGTCGTAGATTCACTCGATTCTATAGAAGTTGATATTTCTGTTGGTAATTCTGTTGAAGGCGTTGAGCTGGTGCCGCTTGATTCTGAATTTGTAGTTGGTGTATTTGTCAAAGATACGTTTATTGTGGTTTCTGTACTCGTCGTAGAGTCACTCGATTCTGTAGAAGTTGATATTTCTGTTGGTAATTCTGTTGAAGACGTTGAGCTGGTGCCGCTTGATTCTGAATTTGTAGTTGGTGTATTTGTCAAAGATACGTTTATTGTGGTTGCTGTACTCGTCGTAGATTCACTCGAGTCTGCAGAAGTTGATGTTACTGTTGGTTGTTCTGTTGAAGACGTTGAACTGGTGCCACTTGTTTCTGAATTTGTAGTTGGTGTATTTGTCAAAGATACGTTTATTGTGGTTGCTATACTGATCGTAGATTCACTCGAGTCTGTAGATGTTGATGTTTCGGTTGGTTGTTCTGTTGAAGATGTTGAACTGGTGCCACTTGTTTCTGAATTTGTAGTTGGTGTATTTGTCAAAGATACGTTTATTGTGGTTGCTGTACTCGTCGTAGATTCACTCGAGTCTGCAGAAGTTGATGTGACTGTTGGTTGTTCTGTTGAAGACGTTGAACTGGTGCCACTTGTTTCTGATTTTGTAGTTGGTGGATTTGTCAAAGATACGTTTATTGTGGTTGCTGTACTCGTCGTAGATTCACTCGAGTCTGCAGAAGTTGATGTGACTGTTGGTTGTTCTGTTGAAGACGTTGAACTGGTACCACTTGTTTCTGAATTTGTAGTTGGTGTATTTGTCAAAGATACGTTTATTGTGGTTGCTGTACTCGTCGTAGATTCACTCGAGTCTGCAGAAGTTGATGTTACTGTTGGTTGTTCTGTTGAAGACGTTGAATTGGTACCACTTGTTTCTGAATTTGTAGTTGGTGTATTTGTCAAATATACGTTTATTGTGGTTGCTGTACTCGTCGTAGATTCACTCGAGTCTGCAGAAGTTGATGTTACTGTTGGTTGTTCTGTTGAAGACGTTGAACTGGTACCACTTGTTTCTGAATTTGTAGTTGGTGTATTTGTCAAAGATACGTTTATTGTGGTTGATGTACTCGTCGTAGATTCACTCGAGTCTGCAGAAGTTGATGTTACTGTTGGTTGTTCTGTTGAAGACGTTGAACTGGTGCCACTTGTTTCTGTATTTGTAGTTGGTGTATTTGTCAAAGATACGTTTATTGTGGTTGCTGTACTGGTCGTAGATTCACTCGAGTCTGTAGAAGTTGATGTTTCGGTTGGTTGTTCTGTTGAAGATGTTGAACTGCTGCCACTTGTTTCTGAATTTGTAGTTGGTGTATTTGTCAAAGATACGTTTATTGTGGTTGCTGTACTCGTCGTAGATTCACTCGAGTCTGCAGAAGTTGATGTTACTGCTGGTTGTTCTGTTGAAGACGTTGAACTGGTGCCACTTGTTTCTGAATTTGTAGTTGGTGTATTTGTCAAAGATACGTTTATTGTGGTTGCTGTACTCGTCGTAGATTCACTCGAGTCTGCAGAAGTTGATGTTACTGTTGGTTGTTCTGTTGAAGACGTTGAACTGGTGCCACTTGTTTCTGTATTTGTAGTTGGTGTATTTGTCAAAGATACGTTTATTGTGGTTGCTGTACTGGTCGTAGATTCACTCGAGTCTGTAGAAGTTGATGTTTCGGTTGGTTGTTCTGTTGAAGATGTTGAACTGGTGCCACTTGTTTCTGTCTTTGTAGTTGGTGTATTTTTCAAAGATACGTTTATTGTGGTTGCTGTACTGGTCGTAGATTCACTCGAGTCTGTAGAAGTTGATGTTTCGGTTGGTTGTTCTGTTGAAGATGTTGAACTGGTGCCACTTGTTTCTGAATTTGTAGTTGGTGTATTTGTCAAAGATACGTTTATTGTGGTTGCTGTACTGGTCGTAGATTCACTCGACTCTGTAGAAGTTGATGTTTCGGTTGGTTGTTCTGTTGAAGATGTTGAACTGGTGCCACTTGTTTCTGAATTTGTAGTTGGTGTATTTGTCAAAGATACGTTTATTGTGGCTGCTGTACTCGTCGTAGATTCACTCGAGTCTGTAGAAGTTGATGTTACTGTTGGTTGTTCTGTTGAAGACGTTGAACTGGTGCCACTTGTTTCTGTATTTGTAGTTGGTGTATTTGTCAAAGATACGTTTATTGTGGTTGCTGTACTGGTCGTAGATTCACTCGAGTCTGTAGAAGTTGATGTTTCGGTTGGTTGTTCTGTTGAAGATGTTGAACTGGTGCCACTTGTTTCTGTATTTGTAGTTGGTGTATTTGTCAAAGATACGTTTATTGTGGTTCGTGTACTGGTCGTAGATTCACTCGAGTCTGTAGAAGTTGATGTTACTGTTGGTTGTTCTGTTGAAGACGTTGAACTGGTAGCACTTGTTTCTGAATTTGTAGTTGGTGTATTTGTCAAAGATACGTTTATTGTGGTTGCTGTACTCGTCGTAGATTCACTCGAGTCTGTAGAAGTTGATGTTACTGTTGGTTGTTCTGTTGAAGACGTTGAACTGGTGCCACTTGTTTCTGTATTTGTAGTTGGTGTATTTGTCAAAGATACGTTTATTGTGGTTGCTGTACTGGTCGTAGATTCACTCGAGTCTGTAGAAGTTAATGTTTCGGTTGGTTGTTCTGTTGAAGATGTTGAACTGGTGCCACTTGTTTCTGAATTTGTAGTTGGTGTATTTGTCAAAGATACGTTTATTGTGGTTGCTGTACTCGTCGTAGATTCACTCGAGTCTGTAGAAGTTGATGTTACTGTTGGTTGTTCTGTTGAAGACGTTGAACTGGTGCCACTTGTTTCTGTATTTGTAGTTGGTGTATTTGTCAAAGATACGTTTATTGTGGTTGCTGTACTGGTCGTAGATTCACTCGAGTCTGTAGAAGTTGATGTTTCGGTTGGTTGTTCTGTTGAAGATGTTGAACTGGTGCCACTTGTTTCTGTATTTGTAGTTGGTGTATTTGTCAAAGATACGTTTATTGTGGTTGCTGTACTGGTCGTAGATTCACTCGAGTCTGTAGAAGTTGATGTTACTGTTGGTTGTTCTGTTGAAGACGTTGAACTGGTATCACTTGTTTCTGAATTTGTAGTTGGTGTATTTGTCAAAGATACGTTTATTGTGGTTGCTGTACTCGTCGTAGATTCACTCGAGTCTGCAGAAGTTGATGTTACTGTTGGTTGTTCTGTTGAAGACGTTGAACTGGTGCCACTTGTTTCTGTATTTGTAGTTGGTGTATTTGTCAAAGATACGTTTATTGTGGTTGCTGTACTGGTCGTAGATTCACTCGAGTCTGTAGAAGTTGATGTTTCGGTTGGTTGTTCTGTTGAAGATGTTGAACTGGTGCCACTTGTTTCTGAATTTGTAGTTAGTGTATTTGTCGAAGATACGTTTATTGTAGCTGCTGTACTGGTCGTAGATTCACTCGAGTCTGCAGAAGTTGATGTTACTGTTGGTTGTTCTGTTGAAGACGTTGAACTGGTGCCACTTGTTTCTGTATTTGTAGTTGGTGTATTTGTCAAAGATACGTTTATTGTGGTTGCTGTACTGGTCGTAGATTCACTCGAGTCTGTAGAAGTTGATGTTTCGGTTGGTTGTTCTGTTGAAGATGTTGAACTGGTGCCACTTGTTTCTGAATTTGTAGTTGGTGTATTTGTCAAAGATACGTTTATTGTGGTTGCTGTACTGGTCGTAGATTCACTCGAGTCTGTAGAAGTTGATGTTTCGGTTGGTTGTTCTGTTGAAGATGTTGAATTGGTGCCACTTGTTTCTGAATTTGTAGTTGGTGTATTTGTCAAAGATACGTTTATTGTGGTTGCTGTACTGGTCGTAGATTCACTCGAGTCTGTAGAAGTTGATGTTTCGGTTGGTTGTTCTGTTGAAGATGTTGAACTGGTGCCACTTGTTTCTGAATTTGTAGTTGGTGTATTTGTCAAAGATACGTTTATTGTGGTTGCTGTACTGGTCGTAGATTCACTCGAGTCTGTAGAAGTTGATGTTTCGGTTGGTTGTTCTGTTGAAGATGTTGAACTGGTGCCACTTGTTTCTGAATTTGTAGTTGGTGTATTTGTCAAAGATACGTTTATTGTGGTTGCTGTACTGGTCGTAGATTCACTCGAGTCTGTAGAAGTTGATGTTTCGGTTGGTTGTTCTGTTGAAGATGTTGAACTGGTGCCACTTGTTTCTGAATTTGTAGTTGGTGTATTTGTCAAAGATACGTTTATTGTGGTTGCTGTACTCGTCGTAGATTCACTCGAGTCTGTAGAAGTTGATGTTACTGTTGGTTGTTCTGTTGAAGACGTTGAACTGGTGCCACTTGTTTCTGTATTTGTAGTTGGTGTATTTGTCAAAGATACGTTTATTGTGGTTGCTGTACTGGTCGTAGATTCACTCGAGTCTGCAGAAGTTGATGTTACTGTTGGTTGTTCTGTTGAAGACGTTGAACTGGTACCACTTGTTTCTGAATTTGTAGTTGGTGTATTTGTCAAAGATACGTTTATTGTGGTTGCTGTACTCGTCCTAGATTCACTCGAGTCTGCAGAAGTTGATGTTACTGTTGGTTGTTCTGTTGAAGACGTTGAACTGGTACCACTTGTTTCTGAATTTGTAGTTGGTGTATTTGTCAAAGATACGTTTATTGTGGTTGCTGTACTCGTCCTAGATTCACTCGAGTCTGCAGAAGTTGATGTTACTGTTGGTTGTTCTGTTGAAGACGTTGAATTGGTACCACTTGTTTCTGAATTTGTAGTTGGTGTATTTGTCAAAGATACGTTTATTGTGGTTGCTGTACTCGTCGTAGATTCACTCGAGTCTGCAGAAGTTGATGTTACTGTTGGTTGTTCTGTTGAAGACGTTGAACTGGTGCCACTTGTTTCTGTATTTGTAGTTGGTGTATTTGTCAAAGATACGTTTATTGTGGTTGCTGTACTGGTCGTAGATTCACTCGAGTCTGTAGAAGTTGATGTTTCGGTTGGTTGTTCTGTTGAAGATGTTGAACTGGTGCCACTTATTTCTGAATTTGTAGTTGGTGTATTTGTCAAAGATACGTTTATTGTGGTTGCTGTACTCGTCGTAGATTCACTCGAGTCTGCAGAAGTTGATGTTACTGTTGGTTGTTCTGTTGAAGACGTTGAACTGGTGCCACTTGTTTCTGTATTTGTAGTTGGTGTATTTGTCAAAGATACGTTTATTGTGGTTGCTGTACTGGTCGTAGATTCACTCGAGTCTGTAGAAGTTGATGTTTCGGTTGGTTGTTCTGTTGAAGATGTTGAACTGGTGCCACTTGTTTCTGAATTTGTAGTTGGTGTATTTGTCAAAGATACGTTTATTGTGGTTGCTGTACTGGTCGTAGATTCACTCGAGTCTGTAGAAGTTGATGTTTCGGTTGGTTGTTCTGTTGAAGATGTTGAACTGGTGCCACTTGTTTCTGAATTTGTAGTTGGTGTATTTGTCAAAGATACGTTTATTGTGGTTGCTGTACTGGTCGTAGATTCACTCGAGTCTGTAGAAGTTGATGTTTCGGTTGGTTGTTCTGTTGAAGATGTTGAACTGGTGCCACTTGTTTCTGAATTTGTAGTTGGTGTATTTGTCAAAGATACGTTTATTGTGGTTGCTGTACTCGTCGTAGATTCACTCGAGTCTGTAGAAGTTGATGTTACTGTTGGTTGTTCTGTTGAAGACGTTGAACTGGTGCCACTTGTTTCTGTATTTGTAGTTGGTGTATTTGTCAAAGATACGTTTATTGTGGTTGCTGTACTGGTCGTAGATTCACTCGAGTCTGCAGAAGTTGATGTTACTGTTGGTTGTTCTGTTGAAGACGTTGAACTGGTACCACTTGTTTCTGAATTTGTAGTTGGTGTATTTGTCAAAGATACGTTTATTGTGGTTGCTGTACTCGTCCTAGATTCACTCGAGTCTGCAGAAGTTGATGTTACTGTTGGTTGTTCTGTTGAAGACGTTGAACTGGTACCACTTGTTTCTGAATTTGTAGTTGGTGTATTTGTCAAAGATACGTTTATTGTGGTTGCTGTACTCGTCCTAGATTCACTCGAGTCTGCAGAAGTTGATGTTACTGTTGGTTGTTCTGTTGAAGACGTTGAATTGGTACCACTTGTTTCTGAATTTGTAGTTGGTGTATTTGTCAAAGATACGTTTATTGTGGTTGCTGTACTCGTCGTAGATTCACTCGAGTCTGCAGAAGTTGATGTTACTGTTGGTTGTTCTGTTGAAGACGTTGAACTGGTGCCACTTGTTTCTGTATTTGTAGTTGGTGTATTTGTCAAAGATACGTTTATTGTGGTTGCTGTACTGGTCGTAGATTCACTCGAGTCTGTAGAAGTTGATGTTTCGGTTGGTTGTTCTGTTGAAGATGTTGAACTGGTGCCACTTATTTCTGAATTTGTAGTTGGTGTATTTGTCAAAGATACGTTTATTGTGGTTGCTGTACTCGTCGTAGATTCACTCGAGTCTGCAGAAGTTGATGTTACTGTTGGTTGTTCTGTTGAAGACGTTGAACTGGTGCCACTTGTTTCTGTATTTGTAGTTGGTGTATTTGTCAAAGATACGTTTATTGTGGTTGCTGTACTGGTCGTAGATTCACTCGAGTCTGTAGAAGTTGATGTTTCGGTTGGTTGTTCTGTTGAAGATGTTGAACTGCTGCCACTTGTTTCTGAATTTGTAGTTGGTGTATTTGTCAAAGATACGTTTATTGTGGTTGCTGTACTCGTCGTAGATTCACTCGAGTCTGCAGAAGTTGATGTTACTGCTGGTTGTTCTGTTGAAGACGTTGAACTGGTGCCACTTGTTTCTGAATTTGTAGTTGGTGTATTTGTCAAAGATACGTTTATTGTGGTTGCTGTACTCGTCGTAGATTCACTCGAGTCTGCAGAAGTTGATGTTACTGTTGGTTGTTCTGTTGAAGACGTTGAACTGGTGCCACTTGTTTCTGTATTTGTAGTTGGTGTATTTGTCAAAGATACGTTTATTGTGGTTGCTGTACTGGTCGTAGATTCACTCGAGTCTGTAGAAGTTGATGTTTCGGTTGGTTGTTCTGTTGAAGATGTTGAACTGGTGCCACTTGTTTCTGTCTTTGTAGTTGGTGTATTTTTCAAAGATACGTTTATTGTGGTTGCTGTACTGGTCGTAGATTCACTCGAGTCTGTAGAAGTTGATGTTTCGGTTGGTTGTTCTGTTGAAGATGTTGAACTGGTGCCACTTGTTTCTGAATTTGTAGTTGGTGTATTTGTCAAAGATACGTTTATTGTGGTTGCTGTACTGGTCGTAGATTCACTCGAGTCTGTAGAAGTTGATGTTTCGGTTGGTTGTTCTGTTGAAGATGTTGAACTGGTGCCACTTGTTTCTGAATTTGTAGTTGGTGTATTTGTCAAAGATACGTTTATTGTGGCTGCTGTACTCGTCGTAGATTCACTCGAGTCTGTAGAAGTTGATGTTACTGTTGGTTGTTCTGTTGAAGACGTTGAACTGGTGCCACTTGTTTCTGTATTTGTAGTTGGTGTATTTGTCAAAGATACGTTTATTGTGGTTGCTGTACTGGTCGTAGATTCACTCGAGTCTGTAGAAGTTGATGTTTCGGTTGGTTGTTCTGTTGAAGATGTTGAACTGGTGCCACTTGTTTCTGTATTTGTAGTTGGTGTATTTGTCAAAGATACGTTTATTGTGGTTCGTGTACTGGTCGTAGATTCACTCGAGTCTGTAGAAGTTGATGTTACTGTTGGTTGTTCTGTTGAAGACGTTGAACTGGTAGCACTTGTTTCTGAATTTGTAGTTGGTGTATTTGTCAAAGATACGTTTATTGTGGTTGCTGTACTCGTCGTAGATTCACTCGAGTCTGTAGAAGTTGATGTTACTGTTGGTTGTTCTGTTGAAGACGTTGAACTGGTGCCACTTGTTTCTGTATTTGTAGTTGGTGTATTTGTCAAAGATACGTTTATTGTGGTTGCTGTACTGGTCGTAGATTCACTCGAGTCTGTAGAAGTTAATGTTTCGGTTGGTTGTTCTGTTGAAGATGTTGAACTGGTGCCACTTGTTTCTGAATTTGTAGTTGGTGTATTTGTCAAAGATACGTTTATTGTGGTTGCTGTACTCGTCGTAGATTCACTCGAGTCTGTAGAAGTTGATGTTACTGTTGGTTGTTCTGTTGAAGACGTTGAACTGGTGCCACTTGTTTCTGTATTTGTAGTTGGTGTATTTGTCAAAGATACGTTTATTGTGGTTGCTGTACTGGTCGTAGATTCACTCGAGTCTGTAGAAGTTGATGTTTCGGTTGGTTGTTCTGTTGAAGATGTTGAACTGGTGCCACTTGTTTCTGTATTTGTAGTTGGTGTATTTGTCAAAGATACGTTTATTGTGGTTGCTGTACTGGTCGTAGATTCACTCGAGTCTGTAGAAGTTGATGTTACTGTTGGTTGTTCTGTTGAAGACGTTGAACTGGTATCACTTGTTTCTGAATTTGTAGTTGGTGTATTTGTCAAAGATACGTTTATTGTGGTTGCTGTACTCGTCGTAGATTCACTCGAGTCTGCAGAAGTTGATGTTACTGTTGGTTGTTCTGTTGAAGACGTTGAACTGGTGCCACTTGTTTCTGTATTTGTAGTTGGTGTATTTGTCAAAGATACGTTTATTGTGGTTGCTGTACTGGTCGTAGATTCACTCGAGTCTGTAGAAGTTGATGTTTCGGTTGGTTGTTCTGTTGAAGATGTTGAACTGGTGCCACTTGTTTCTGAATTTGTAGTTAGTGTATTTGTCGAAGATACGTTTATTGTAGCTGCTGTACTGGTCGTAGATTCACTCGAGTCTGCAGAAGTTGATGTTACTGTTGGTTGTTCTGTTGAAGACGTTGAACTGGTGCCACTTGTTTCTGTATTTGTAGTTGGTGTATTTGTCAAAGATACGTTTATTGTGGTTGCTGTACTGGTCGTAGATTCACTCGAGTCTGTAGAAGTTGATGTTTCGGTTGGTTGTTCTGTTGAAGATGTTGAACTGGTGCCACTTGTTTCTGAATTTGTAGTTGGTGTATTTGTCAAAGATACGTTTATTGTGGTTGCTGTACTGGTCGTAGATTCACTCGAGTCTGTAGAAGTTGATGTTTCGGTTGGTTGTTCTGTTGAAGATGTTGAATTGGTGCCACTTGTTTCTGAATTTGTAGTTGGTGTATTTGTCAAAGATACGTTTATTGTGGTTGCTGTACTGGTCGTAGATTCACTCGAGTCTGTAGAAGTTGATGTTTCGGTTGGTTGTTCTGTTGAAGATGTTGAACTGGTGCCACTTGTTTCTGAATTTGTAGTTGGTGTATTTGTCAAAGATACGTTTATTGTGGTTGCTGTACTGGTCGTAGATTCACTCGAGTCTGTAGAAGTTGATGTTTCGGTTGGTTGTTCTGTTGAAGATGTTGAACTGGTGCCACTTGTTTCTGAATTTGTAGTTGGTGTATTTGTCAAAGATACGTTTATTGTGGTTGCTGTACTGGTCGTAGATTCACTCGAGTCTGTAGAAGTTGATGTTTCGGTTGGTTGTTCTGTTGAAGATGTTGAACTGGTGCCACTTGTTTCTGAATTTGTAGTTGGTGTATTTGTCAAAGATACGTTTATTGTGGTTGCTGTACTCGTCGTAGATTCACTCGAGTCTGTAGAAGTTGATGTTACTGTTGGTTGTTCTGTTGAAGACGTTGAACTGGTGCCACTTGTTTCTGTATTTGTAGTTGGTGTATTTGTCAAAGATACGTTTATTGTGGTTGCTGTACTGGTCGTAGATTCACTCGAGTCTGTAGAAGTTGATGTTTCGGTTGGTTGTTCTGTTGAAGATGTTGAACTGGTGCCACTTGTTTCTGAATTTGTAGTTGGTGTATTTGTCAAAGATACGTTTATTGTGGTTGCTGTACTCGTCGTAGATTCACTCGAGTCTGTAGAAGTTGATGTTACTGTTGGTTGTTCTGTTGAAGACGTTGAACTGGTGCCACTTGTTTCTGTATTTGTAGTTGGTGTATTTGTCAAAGATACGTTTATTGTGGTTGCTGTACTCGTCGTAGATTCACTCGAGTCTGTAGAAGTTGATGTTACTGTTGGTTGTTCTGTTGAAGACGTTGAACTGGTGCCACTTGTTTCTGTATTTGTAGTTGGTGTATTTGTCAAAGATACGTTTATTGTGGTTGCTGTACTGGTCGTAGATTCACTCGAGTCTGTAGAAGTTGATGTTTCGGTTGGTTGTTCTGTTGAAGATGTTGAATTGGTGCCACTTGTTTCTGAATTTGTAGTTGGTGTATTTGTCAAAGATACGTTTATTGTGGTTGCTGTACTGGTCGTAGATTCACTCGAGTCTGTAGAAGTTGATGTTTCGGTTGGTTGTTCTGTTGAAGATGTTGAACTGGTGCCACTTGTTTCTGAATTTGTAGTTGGTGTATTTGTCAAAGATACGTTTATTGTGGTTGCTGTACTGGTCGTAGATTCACTCGAGTCTGTAGAAGTTGATGTTTCGGTTGGTTGTTCTGTTGAAGATGTTGAACTGGTGCCACTTGTTTCTGAATTTGTAGTTGGTGTATTTGTCAAAGATACGTTTATTGTGGTTGCTGTACTGGTCGTAGATTCACTCGAGTCTGTAGAAGTTGATGTTTCGGTTGGTTGTTCTGTTGAAGATGTTGAACTGGTGCCACTTGTTTCTGAATTTGTAGTTGGTGTATTTGTCAAAGATACGTTTATTGTGGTTGCTGTACTCGTCGTAGATTCACTCGAGTCTGTAGAAGTTGATGTTACTGTTGGTTGTTCTGTTGAAGACGTTGAACTGGTGCCACTTGTTTCTGTATTTGTAGTTGGTGTATTTGTCAAAGATACGTTTATTGTGGTTGCTGTACTGGTCGTAGATTCACTCGAGTCTGTAGAAGTTGATGTTACTGTTGGTTGTTCTGTTGAAGACGTTGAACTGGTATCACTTGTTTCTGAATTGGTAGTTGGTGTATTTGTCAAAGATACGTTTATTGTGGTTGCTGTACTCGTCGTAGATTCACTCGAGTCTGTAGAAGTTGATGTTACTGTTGGTTGTTCTGTTGAAGACGTTGAACTGGTGCCACTTGTTTCTGTATTTGTAGTTGGTGTATTTGTCAAAGATACGTTTATTGTGGTTGCTGTACTGGTCGTAGATTCACTCGAGTCTGTAGAAGTTGATGTTTCGGTTGGTTGTTCTGTTGAAGATGTTGAACTGGTGCCACTTGTTTCTGAATTTGTAGTTGGTGTATTTGTCAAAGATACGTTTATTGTGGTTGCTGTACTCGTCGTAGATTCACTCGAGTCTGTAGAAGTTGATGTTACTGTTGGTTGTTCTGTTGAAGACGTTGAACTGGTGCCACTTGTTTCTGTATTTGTAGTTGGTGTATTTGTCAAAGATACGTTTATTGTGGTTGCTGTACTGGTCGTAGATTCACTCGAGTCTGTAGAAGTTGATGTTTCGGTTGGTTGTTCTGTTGAAGATGTTGAACTGGTGCCACTTGTTTCTGTATTTGTAGTTGGTGTATTTGTCAAAGATACGTTTATTGTGGTTGCTGTACTGGTCGTAGATTCACTCGAGTCTGTAGAAGTTGATGTTACTGTTGGTTGTTCTGTTGAAGACGTTGAACTGGTATCACTTGTTTCTGAATTTGTAGTTGGTGTATTTGTCAAAGATACGTTTATTGTGGTTGCTGTACTCGTCGTAGATTCACTCGAGTCTGCAGAAGTTGATGTTACTGTTGGTTGTTCTGTTGAAGACGTTGAACTGGTATCACTTGTTTCTGAATTTGTAGTTGGTGTATTTGTCAAAGATACGTTTATTGTGGTTACTGTACTGGTCGTAGATTCACTCGAGTCTGTAGAAGTTGATGTTTCGGTTAGTTGTTCTGTTGAAGATGTTGAACTGGTGCCACTTGTTTCTGAATTTGTAGTTAGTGTATTTGTCGAAGATACATTTATTGTAGCTGCTGTACTGGTCGTAGATTCACTCGAGTCTGCAGAAGTTGATGTTACTGTTGGTTGTTCTGTTGAAGACGTTGAACTGGTGCCACTTGTTTCTGTATTTGTAGTTGGTGTATTTGTCAAAGATACGTTTATTGTGGTTGCTGTACTGGTCGTAGATTCACTCGAGTCTGTAGAAGTTGATGTTTCGGTTGGTTGTTCTGTTGAAGATGTTGAACTGGTGCCACTTGTTTCTGAATTTGTAGTTGGTGTATTTGTCAAAGATACGTTTATTGTGGTTGCTGTACTCGTCGTAGATTCACTCGAGTCTGCAGAAGTTGATGTGACTGTTGGTTGTTCTGTTGAAGACGTTGAACTGGTACCACTTGTTTCTGAATTTGTAGTTGGTGTATTTGTCAAAGATACGTTTATTGTGGTTGCTGTACTCGTCGTAGATTCACTCGAGTCTGCAGAAGTTGATGTTACTGTTGGTTGTTCTGTTGAAGACGTTGAATTGGTACCACTTGTTTCTGAATTTGTAGTTGGTGTATTTGTCAAAGATACGTTTATTGTGGTTGCTGTACTCGTCGTAGATTCACTCGAGTCTGCAGAAGTTGATGTTACTGTTGGTTGTTCTGTTGAAGACGTTGAACTGGTACCACTTGTTTCTGAATTTGTAGTTGGTGTATTTGTCAAAGATACGTTTATTGTGGTTGCTGTACTCGTCGTAGATTCACTCGAGTCTGCAGAAGTTGATGTTACTGTTGGTTGTTCTGTTGAAGACGTTGAACTGGTACCACTTGTTTCTGAATTTGTAGTTGGTGTATTTGTCAAAGATACGTTTATTGTGGTTGCTGTACT
This sequence comes from Ctenicera cuprea, assembly GCA_958336395.1. Classification (NCBI taxonomy): domain Eukaryota; kingdom Metazoa; phylum Arthropoda; class Insecta; order Coleoptera; family Elateridae; genus Ctenicera; species Ctenicera cuprea. Next base: position 68,687,501 of record OY284486.1, on the reverse strand, counting down.
CGTCCTAGATTCACTCGAGTCTGCAGAAGTTGATGTTACTGTTGGTTGTTCTGTTGAAGACGTTGAACTGGTACCACTTGTTTCTGAATTTGTAGTTGGTGTATTTGTCAAAGATACGTTTATTGTGGTTGCTGTACTCGTCGTAGATTCACTCGAGTCTGCAGAAGTTGATGTTACTGTTGGTTGTTCTGTTGAAGACGTTGAACTGGTGCCACTTGTTTCTGTATTTGTAGTTGGTGTATTTGTCAAAGATACGTTTATTGTGGTTGCTGTACTGGTCGTAGATTCACTCGAGTCTGTAGAAGTTGATGTTTCGGTTGGTTGTTCTGTTGAAGATGTTGAACTGGTGCCACTTATTTCTGAATTTGTAGTTGGTGTATTTGTCAAAGATACGTTTATTGTGGTTGCTGTACTCGTCGTAGATTCACTCGAGTCTGCAGAAGTTGATGTTACAGTTGGTTGTTCTGTTGAAGACGTTGAACTGGTGCCACTTGTTTCTGTATTTGTAGTTGGTGTATTTGTCAAAGATACGTTTATTGTGGTTGCTGTACTGGTCGTAGATTCACTCGAGTCTGTAGAAGTTGATGTTTCGGTTGGTTGTTCTGTTGAAGATGTTGAACTGGTGCCACTTGTTTCTGAATTTGTAGTTGGTGTATTTGTCAAAGATACGTTTATTGTGGTTGCTGTACTCGTCGAAGATTCACTCGAGTCTGCAGAAGTTGATGTTACTCTTGGTTGTTCTGTTGAAGACGTTGAACTGGTGCCACTTGTTTCTGAATTTGTAGTTGGTGTATTTGTCAAAGATACGTTTATTGTGGTTGCTGTACTCGTCGTAGATTCACTCGAGTCTGCAGAAGTTGATGTTACTGTTGGTTGTTCTGTTGAAGACGTTGAACTGGTGCCACTTGTTTCTGTATTTGTAGTTGGTGTATTTGTCAAAGATACGTTTATTGTGGTTGCTGTACTGGTCGTAGATTCACTCGAGTCTGTAGAAGTTGATGTTTCGGTTGGTTGTTCTGTTGAAGATGTTGAACTGGTGCCACTTGTTTCTGTCTTTGTAGTTGGTGTATTTTTCAAAGATACGTTTATTGTGGTTGCTGTACTGGTCGTAGATTCACTCGAGTCTGTAGAAGTTGATGTTTCGGTTGGTTGTTCTGTTGAAGATGTTGAACTGGTGCCACTTGTTTCTGAATTTGTAGTTGGTGTATTTGTCAAAGATACGTTTATTGTGGTTGCTGTACTGGTCGTAGATTCACTCGAGTCTGTAGAAGTTGATGTTTCGGTTGGTTGTTCTGTTGAAGATGTTGAACTGGTGCCACTTGTTTCTGAATTTGTAGTTGGTGTATTTGTCAAAGATACGTTTATTGTGGTTGCTGTACTCGTCGTAGATTCACTCGAGTCTGTAGAAGTTGATGTTACTGTTGGTTGTTCTGTTGAAGACGTTGAACTGGTGCCACTTGTTTCTGTATTTGTAGTTGGTGTATTTGTCAAAGATACGTTTATTGTGGTTGCTGTACTGGTCGTAGATTCACTCGAGTCTGTAGAAGTTGATGTTACTGTTGGTTGTTCTGTTGAAGACGTTGAACTGGTATCACTTGTTTCTGAATTTGTAGTTGGTGTATTTGTCAAAGATACGTTTATTGTGGTTGCTGTACTCGTCGTAGATTCACTCGAGTCTGCAGAAGTTGATGTTACTGTTGGTTGTTCTGTTGAAGACGTTGAACTGGTGCCACTTGTTTCTGTATTTGTAGTTGGTGTATTTGTCAAAGATACGTTTATTGTGGTTGCTGTACTGGTCGTAGATTCACTCGAGTCTGTAGAAGTTGATGTTTCGGTTCGTTGTTCTGTTGAAGGTGTTGAACTGGTGCCACTTGTTTCTGAATTTGTAGTTAGTGTATTTGTCGAAGATACGTTTATTGTAGCTGCTGTACTGGTCGTAGATTCACTCGAGTCTGCAGAAGTTGATGTTTCGGTTGGTTGTTCTGTTGAAGATGTTGAACTGGTGCCACTTGTTTCTGAATTTGTAGTTGGTGTATTTGTCAAAGATACGTTTATTGTGGTTGCTGTACTGGTCGTAGATTCACTCGAGTCTGTAGAAGTTGATGTTTCGGTTGGTTGTTCTGTTGAAGATGTTGAACTGGTGCCACTTGTTTCTGAATTTGTAGTTGGTGTATTTGTCAAAGATACGTTTATTGTGGTTGCTGTACTGGTCGTAGATTCACTCGAGTCTGTAGAAGTTGATGTTTCGGTTGGTTGTTCTGTTGAAGATGTTGAACTGGTGCCACTTGTTTCTGAATTTGTAGTTGGTGTATTTGTCAAAGATACGTTTATTGTGGTTGCTGTACTCGTCGTAGATTCACTCGAGTCTGTAGAAGTTGATGTTACTGTTGGTTGTTCTGTTGAAGACGTTGAACTGGTGCCACTTGTTTCTGTATTTGTAGTTGGTGTATTTGTCAAAGATACGTTTATTGTGGTTGCTGTACTGGTCGTAGATTCACTCGAGTCTGTAGAAGTTGATGTTTCGGTTGGTTGTTCTGTTGAAGATGTTGAACTGGTGCCACTTGTTTCTGTATTTGTAGTTGGTGTATTTGTCAAAGATACGTTTATTGTGGTTGCTGTACTGGTCGTAGATTCACTCGAGTCTGTAGAAGTTGATGTTACTGTTGGTTGTTCTGTTGAAGACGTTGAACTGGTATCACTTGTTTCTGAATTTGTAGTTGGTGTATTTGTCAAAGATACGTTTATTGTGGTTGCTGTACTCGTCGTAGATTCACTCGAGTCTGCAGAAGTTGATGTTACTGTTGGTTGTTCTGTTGAAGACGTTGAACTGGTGCCACTTGTTTCTGTATTTGTAGTTGGTGTATTTGTCAAAGATACGTTTATTGTGGTTGCTGTACTGGTCGTAGATTCACTCGAGTCTGTAGAAGTTGATGTTTCGGTTCGTTGTTCTGTTGAAGATGTTGAACTGGTGCCACTTGTTTCTGAATTTGTAGTTAGTGTATTTGTCGAAGATACGTTTATTGTAGCTGCTGTACTGGTCGTAGATTCACTCGAGTCTGCAGAAGTTGATGTTACTGTTGGTTGTTCTGTTGAAGACGTTGAACTGGTGCCACTTGTTTCTGTATTTGTAGTTGGTGTATTTGTCAAAGATACGTTTATTGTGGTTGCTGTACTGGTCGTAGATTCACTCGAGTCTGTAGAAGTTGATGTTTCGGTTGGTTGTTCTGTTGAAGATGTTGAACTGGTGCCACTTGTTTCTGAATTTGTAGTTGGTGTATTTGTCAAAGATACGTTTATTGTGGTTGCTGTACTTGTCGTAGATTCACTCGAGTCTGCAGAAGTTGATGTTACTGTTGGTTGTTCTGTTGAAGACGTTGAACTGGTGCCACTTGTTTCTGAATTTGTAGTTAGTGTATTTGTCGAAGATACGTTTATTGTAGCTGCTGTACTGGTCGTAGATTCACTCGAGTCTGTAGAAGTTGATGTTTCGGTTGGTTGTTCTGTTGAAGATGTTGAACTGGTGCCACTTGTTTCTGAATTTGTAGTTGCTGTATTTGTCAAAGATACGTTTATTGTGGTTGCCGTACTCGTCGTAGATTCACTCGAGTCTGCAGAAGTTGATGTTACTGTTGGTTGTTCTGTTGAAGACGTTGAACTGGTGCCACTTGTTTCTGTATTTGTAGTTGGTATATTTGTCGAAGATACGTTTGTTGTGGTTGCTGTACTGGTCGTAGATTCAGTCGAATCTGCAGAAGTTGATGTTTTTGTTGGTTGTTCTGTTGAAGATGTTGAACTGGTGCCACTTGTTTCTGAATTTGTAGTTGGTGTATTTGTCGAAGATACGATTGTTGTGGTTGCTGTACTCGTCGTAGATTCACTCGAATCTGTAAAAGTTGATGTTTCTGTTGGTAATTTTGTTGAAGACGTTGAACTGGTGCCACTTGTTTCTGAATTTGTAGTTGGTGTATTAGTCGAAGATACGTTTATTGTGGTTGCTGTACTCGTCGTAGATTCACTCGAGTCTGCAGAAGTTGATGTTACTGTTGGTTGTTCTGTTGAAGACGTTGAACTGGTACCACTTGTTTCTGAATTTGTAGTTGGTGTATTTGTCAAAGATACGTTTATTGTGGTTGCTGTACTCGTCGTAGATTCACTCGAGTCTGCAGAAGTTGATGTTACTGTTGGTTGTTCTGTTGAAGACGTTGAACTGGTGCCACTTGTTTCTGTATTTGTAGTTGGTGTATTTGTCGAAGATACGTTTGTTGTGGTTGCTGTACTGGTCGTAGATTCAGTCGAATCTGCAGAAGTTGATGTTTTTGTTGGTTGTTCTGTTGAAGATGTTGAACTGGTGCCACTTGTTTCTGAATTTGTAGTTGGTGTATTTGTCGAAGATACGATTGTTGTGGTTGCTGTACTCGTCGTAGATTCACTCGAATCTGTAAAAGTTGATGTTTCTGCTGGTAATTTTGTTGAAGACGTTGAACTGGTGCCACTTGTTTCTGAATTTGTAGTTGGTGTATTAGTCGAAGATACGTTTATTGTGGTTGCTGTACTTGGCGTAGATTCAATCGAATCTGCAGGAGTTGATGTTTTTGTTGGTTGTTCTGTTGAAGATGTTGAACTGGTGCCACTTGTTTCTGAATTTGTAGTTGGTGTATTTGTCGAAGATACGTTTATTGTGGTAGCTGCACTCGCCGTAGATTCACCCGAATCTGTAAAAGTTGATCTTTCTGTTGGTGGTTCCGTTGAAGACGTTGAATTAGTGCTACTTGTTTCTGAATTTGTAGTTGATGTATTTGTCGTAGATTCGTTTATTGTAGTTGCTGTACTTGGCGTAGATTCAGTCGATTCTGTAGAAGTTGATGTTTCTGTTGGTGGTTCTGTTGAAAACGTTGAACTGGTGTCAATTGTTTCTAAATTTGTCGTTGGTGTATGTGTCGACGATACGTTTATTGTGGTAGCTGCACTCGCCGTAGATTCACCCGAATCTGTAAAAGTTGATCTTTCTGTTGGTGGTTCCGTTGAAGACGTTGAATTAGTGCTACTTGTTTCTGAATTTGTAGTTGATGTATTTGTCGTAGATTCGTTTATTGTGGCTGCTGTACTTGGCGTAGATTCAGTCGATTCTGTAGAAGTCGATGTTTCTGTTGGTGGTTCTGTTGAAGACGTTGAACTGGTGTCAATTGTTTCTGAATTTGTAGTTGGTGTATTTGTCGTAGATTCAGTCGATTCTGTAGAAGTTGATGTTTCTGTTGGTGGTTCTGTTGAAGACGTTGAACTGGTGCCACTTGTTTTTGAATTTGTAGTTGGTTTATTTGTCGTAGATGCACTTATTGCGGTTGTTCTAGTTGACATAGATTTACTCGATTTTATAGAAACTGATGTTTCTGGAACGGATTGTGTTGAGGACGTTAAATTTTTGCATATTATATCTAAAATAAAGTAATATATATTTCTCTGTTTTCTTGTATATTTAGGTGTACACTTTAATTCGCATATTTTTTTTGGTTCAGTATATATAAGTACTATAGAATGTAAACCATTTCTTTTGCAAATTATTGGACTTATTAAACTAAGAGAATCATCTCTTCCAACTAGTGTTGGATGTTTTAATTCTGTGCATTCCTTAATTATGTTATTGTATATCTTGTCTTCAGGGCATTTACAAATATGTATTTCATTTAATAAGCATACCAAATAATGTTGTGATTCAGATGTATTCGGATAAGGTATGGCTCCTATGGTATTACTTTTACATACTTTTCCCGGTATAACACACAATACCGTACCTCCTCCTATAGTTCGGGAGCATTTTTCATTTGAATTATAAAACGTGTGGTTATTTTTGCACCTTATGTGTACAATATACAAACTATTACCTATTTGACGACATTCGAAATAGTCCCTTACACTAAAACCTGGAGTAATTTTGCCTTTCTCTGCACATGTTGTGTTTGTTATCTATAACAAATATGTCATGGTAATGTTATGTTGTAGTTTAAATTCAATTATAATTTTGAGAACAAAGTAGGGTATAAAGACTTACCTGGCTACTAGCTATTGATACCTCATCTTGTAATTCTGTCGATGCATATTTATTACTTTTAAATGTATCAGACTGGACAATAATTTTTGTTGAAAATATGATTACACCACAAAGTAAAACGCCTAACATAATTTTACTACGAATATTTCATTTCGGTGTTTCCATATATTTTTTTTTCTTCATTAGTATCAGTAAGTTGTTAGCTTTCAGCACGTATAATGTATGTACTTTTAACACGCATTTACCTACATACTTTTAGATTTTATGTGAAAATACCTACGTGTGACTTTATGACGAAATATTTAGTTATCGCATTTAAATGAAGCAAAACATATTATGAATTATCTTTATTAGAGTTTTTTATTACTTACACAGAAAATTAGAATCAACAATGTAAAAAAATGAAGAAATATCTTTTCTAAGTAGAAATAGGTAGTGCATTGATAAATACATACAAGCTGAAAACAAAACTAAGATACTACATATTAAGACTAACATAATATTTTTATAGGATAGTATTTTTTTATAAAAGGACACAATATACTGCTGTCAAAGATGGCGTCATTTCGAATATATTATTTATTATTTACTCATTCACGTAACACTCCTACTAGCCTAAAATCACAAAAACACTTATGAGCTGCAATACAAGGCAGTGTAGTTTATTGCAGATTATCAGTATGTACCGATAAAAAAATATTGCATTAAAGACTTTCTTGTTGTAACAGTAAATAAGAGATGTGTGCATTTAGACAGAATAGACATTTTTATTGGCAGTGCAAATAAATATTAAACTCATTCCTGTCACTCTTAGATCTCTTACATAAATTGCCAGTAATGTTTAAAACGTTACAGTTACATCTGCTGGGGGCAAGGTGAAAGTTTTCGTTTTTGCGATACTGCTATGCTTCTCAAACTACGCGATCTTTCAAAAAGGGAAGGGTCCGTATATATTGGTTCGCTAGGGTCTTCAAAAGGTCCTCCTGGTCCAGAAGTAGGAATATCCAAGTCATCTTTATTCAGATCTGGAAATGCGCGAGCTCTGCCAAATCCGGAGAAGGGCTTTTGTAATCCCGAACCGAATATCGATATGCTAGATAAGCCGCTACTCCTTGTTGCCGGATATGAACTTGTAGAACGAGACGATTGTCTATCTACGACAATGTTTTTCCGTATCACAGTCCAGTATCGACGATACACTAATCCTGCCGTTACTGATATTATTACGAGGAAAATCGTCAAAGACAAAACAGCTCCTATCAACCCCTTGTATTCTCCTGCTGTTAAACAAACCGATTCTTGAAGCGGTACACCTAAACGAGCTTCATGTTGCAGCTCTTCACGAGATTCAAATACCTTATCAAACAAAGAAATTAATTAATCAATCAGAGCACTTTCCGTTAAACAAGACATTTTATATACCTCTATCATTTCGCGTACAAATTCCAATTCCGTATCTTCTTCAGTTTTAGTGTCTGGAAAAGAAACTGCGCTGTTGTTTCCCATGACATCGTCATCGTCAGTTAATGTATTGTTAGCTTCTACTAGAACTGTTCCGTTAATTTCTCTTTTACGTCTTCCAAATGAGGGTTCTTCTCTTCCACGACCGGTTTCACAGAATGCCGGTTTGCAACCGTCTCTACATGTGTGAACTGTTGCTTCAAAAACTAAGAAATTTGATTCTGGAATTTTAAATGCGTTAAACCTTGCTTCAAGGCTATCTCCGCTACGGCCTCGGTCCAATTCCGGGAATACATAGGGATCCACCGGACATCTAGATATTGAATGCAAAGCTGAACAGTTAATAGGTTACAGAATAATGAAGCTGACATACCCTCGGCGATCAATAAGTTGCACCGATCTTCCAGAATAAGGATCTCGTGCCATGACATTAGTAGCAAAAATATCTGTAACGTAATTGTAACCGTCCTGGGCTTCAAGTCTAAATGTTAGTGGATCACCAACTGCTATGGTTGTAGTGGGTCTTCCTTGGTACAGAATTAGAAGTCTCACCTTAGAACTAAGAGTGTTTTCGGCCGGAAGGTATTCGATAGGTATTGGACTACCAGACCTAAACAACAAACATTTATGCAACCATAAGATCTATATCTGATTATGTTTGATTACCCGGCTCCTATATAGTCAGAATACACTACTGCTTCTCCGGGTCCACGGAAGAGACATGTCAGATTGAACCTTTTATCACCGCCGGTTTGTACGTTGTCGCTAAACTGTACTACTACTATATTTGTCATTGTGTCACCGTATCTTTGAGTACCACATTCCGGATAACCTTGAGCACCGCTAATTCTTAAGATATGTTTGACCCCTCCATTACCTCGGATAAAGCAACGATCATAGAATCCATAACTGTAAATTCTTCCATAAAAACCTTCTGGTGTAATCAAGGTAAATTCCATCCCGTCTTCGTTACACACTTGCCGCACTGAGATGAAACAATTATTGAATATTACAGTAGGTAATGCAAGGGCAATAAGTAATTTATGTAGAATTTATTTAGATGACATCATACAAAATAATCGGAAAACTTATTACATATTATGTTTCTGTTACATTTACCATCTAAGCAATCTCCATCGCCAGATTGTCGACTGAGTGTCCTTTCGTAATAATCGAAATTTCCAACGTTTTCAAAGAATTGGGGATTTTCAAGTTCCAAGTCTCTTGTATCTCTATCACTTAATTCACAATTCTCCCTTTCGCCATCATACGCAGCAGGAGTCTCTCTAAAAGTTTATTAATTAATAAAGAAAGCTTCACACTTTATCTTGTAAAATACCTGTAGTTGAAAGATTTGCAGATAAAGTCTCTGCTTTCAGTACATTCTTTTTCGCAATCACTTAACGTTCGAGCTGCTATGATTCTTCTTACGAATTGTTTTCGCAAGCGTTGTCTGCTACCAGCTTGTTTAAAAGAATCTCCTTCTTCACACCGGTATCCTAATGGTCTAGTACCAGGTACAACATCTCCATCGTAAATAGGACCATCAGGGCCTGGTGAAAATGGTCTTCTGAAGTCATAAGGTGGCCGATCTATAAAAGGACGACGATCACCGCCAAGTGGTCGACGATCATCAAAAGGACGTCGATTGTCATTTGGACGTCTGTCATCATATGGACGTTGTCCTTCATATGGACGTAGTCCGTCATAAGGGCGTTGTCCATCATAAGGACGTTGTCCATCGTAAGGACGCTGTCCATCATAAGGACGTTGTCCGTCATAGGGACGTTGGCCGTCATAGGGACGTAGTCCGTCGTAAGGACGTCGTCCATCGTTAGGACGTCGCTCATCATAAGGACGGCGATCATCATAGGGTCTTCGATCATTATATGGCCGCCTACCATCGTAAGGTCGATCGTCATTAGGTCGAGTTGGGCGCTTTTCTGGTCTTATAAAGAATTTACCATCCCAATAAAACTTTCGATCATGATCTCCATAATGCTCTTCAGAACCTCCATAACGCCCACCATAATCACCTCCATAACGATGATCGTATCTATCGTCGTATCCTCCTGGTGGATATTTATCTGGGTACCTATTGGGGTAACCTCCTCCAGATGGGGGATAATAGGGATATCTGTCTCCCGGTGGATACCTGTCATCTGGGGGATACCTTCCATCTGAGGGATATCGGCCGCCCCCACTACTGGGATATCTACTAGGAGGATATCTACCGCCTTCGCTGCTTGGGGGATATCTATCATAGGGAGGATATCTGCCACCTCCACTACTTGGTGGATATTTATCCAATGGTGGTCCTATAGGATAAATTCCACCACCATCGTCAGGCCGCAGCGGTCGTAAAGGACGTGGTGGATACCTGTCGTCATCAGGATACCTGTTATAGATGTCATCGGGATATCTATCCGGGTACCCTGGGTAAGGCCTAGCAGGCGGACGTCTTCCTCCACCAGGATGGTAATCTCCTCCTGGACTACTGGGTGGATAACGCCCGCCCGTGTCTCCTGGTCTGTATGGTCCTTGGGGATACCTATCGCCTGGTCGTCCCCCAACACTTTCTCCAGGTCTCTGACCACCTTCTCCATCTCCACCAACTGCATAATCTGTAAATGTTTTGATTCATTCCAGAAGACACAAGTTACTATGCCATGAATTTTACAATACTTACGCATTAGGTTTTCATAGTAATCATAGTCGGCATCATATATAATTCTCATTCCATCTCGCTGATTGTACCTGCTTAACCTGCAAGTTCTATAACGTTCACTGTAAACTGCGGATCTGCATTGGAAACTTGGCTGACGTAAACATTCATCCAAGCATTCACTAAGAGACCTTCCAGATATTTCTGAATGATGGTCTCCGCCTAATCTGCTATTTCTGTATCGTTGAAAAGCGGTATCGGGACGTTTTCCGGTAAAAAGGTGCGATGTAACTGAATTATCTGGGTATTCTGATCCACGAGCTAAACATAGAAACAATATTTAAATTTAGATATTTACGCATTTTTGTTAAAAGGTAAACTTACGGCTATCCAAGCAGGCAAAATCATAAAAATGGTGTGTTGGACTGCTGCTAACACCAAGGTCTTCTTTTTGCGATATTGAATCTTCTTCCGAAAGAATACATTGTTTTGTCATTTCATCATATTCTAATGAGCGACAAAAATATTTCTCTGCTCTTACGCACATAGCTTGACAATCTTCTAGCGTTATGTTGGTAAATAAATCTACTTCAAAGGGACCCCCTAGCCTTTTGTTTTCTTCCTTAATAAACACCCCTAAACCGTCGCATCTCCGTTCAGCTGCAGATAAGAAACGTACATTTTACGGAAATGTATCAATCAAAATTCATAATTACCATTTAAACATGTATTCTCCAAATAATCTGAACTAGGGTCGTCTTCTAAGAGTTCTGGATGGGTCCTTCTGGTAAACCTACTTAAAACACAAGTCCGCCTAGACGAATCAAACGTAGCAGATCGACATACGAAGCTAAATTCGTTTAAACATTTATCTTCGCATTCACTTCTATTAGAAGCCATCATTTCTTTTATATCAGCTGCAGGTAGTTTTAACTTTTTTCTTGGATGTCGTTCAAATACATACCTTCGATTAGGGCATTCACGCTCAGGCCGATTTGCTGCAAAGATGTAAATAAATGTATTCAGTTAGTTTGTTTTAATAACAAAGAAATATCGTACATGTTACGCAAACTTCTGTAAAGTGTACGCTATTAGGAACCGCCATGAGGTTTCCTAAACCCTCCGGTGCAGCTTGCTCGCTGGTTAAGTAACACGTCGATTCCTCATACTCCGGGCCACCATTATAAGTGGCTATTCGACTCCCTGGCTGAAAATCGAATGAAGTGCAGGCCCTCACAATATTGTTAGATGCTCGATCCCTCAAGCAAAGGTCTTGACATTTCTCTAAAACCATAAATGGGGGCGCGCTATCTCTTACGATGTCGTCATCAAACCCTTGCAGTTGGATATTTGGCAGCCTTTCATACATTACTTTTCCATTCATAGAACCCGAACCACAAGAAGTTTGGGCTAAAAATTATTTTTTTTTTAATCACTGAATTATTTAAAACTAAGAAATAAATATTTAAGAAACATAGCACCCTTCCACACAAATAACTAAATATCAGATACGTAAAGTTACTGGTGTGGAAAGGTGTTGTGTCTGTGTTGTTATTCTACAGTTAGAGTGTTTTTAGTTTAAGAAATAAATACCTTTTGTCATCATCTTCAAAACCGTAAGAACCGTAATTGCTTGGACCATGTTGGGTATATAGGGATAGTTTTTCATTTTGGATTCTGTCATACGCGAAACTGTAGCGGTCACTATCTGGACATGCTTTTGCCCACCTGAATAGAAACAATCTGATCAGTGGACAATATTTTTCACGAACAAGTACCGTGGAATGTAACGGAATTCCCACGAAAATCTGTCAATGGATTTTTCGATACCGGTACTATAAATTAACAGTCAATAATTTTACACGCATAATTAACGAGCGTGCACTGGAGTTTTGTTCCCACGCGTAAATCTGGAGCACGAATCAATGTTGATGCGATTAGAAATTGTTAGTAGGGGCATATTAACCTCATCCATGACTAAAATTGTTTGGTAGGTTTAAAAAACATGCAAAACTAGCAAACATAAAATTTGGGAATTTTGTAGAGTTCGCAGAACTATTTCTATCATGCATAGAAAAAGGACACCAATTACATGTGCGTATGTGTTTGCGAGATGCAAACTGTCACAAAAACCCGGAAACAGGCATCCTGGTCGGCAATAAGCTCATGGTGCACGCTCTATCTCTCCATCGAACATGGGAAACCATGCGTATCATTCAATGACACATTCCGTGCGACAAAATGTTTCGGAGGGTCAATTTGTATAATATGTTTATGTGGAGAGCTTTCATATTTCAACATCTTTTGCTTTAAGCATTAATAACTTTTTTTTACTATTGCATTATTCAGCATCATTATCTATACTAATTGCTGTTTTTTATAACCATTAATTAATATCAATTGCTTATATGCCTAAATATACTTCTATCGCTTATATCATCTCTATTCTTTAATTTCAGATGTCTATCATACGATCAGTAGCTACTCGAGCCATTCAACAAGCAGCGAAAATTATGCTTCCTCAACGTCGATCCATTTACCATCTTACGGTTCTTCATGAACCTATCGAGGATCTTGTTCATAGGTTAGTTGAACTGGTGAATTTTCTGTGTATTAAGTTACTTATGAAGTTGACTTTCTATCCACAAGCTTTAACATAGTGTGATCGTAAATTAATAATGGAGATAGAATTTTTAATAAAAGTTAAAATAGTTGATAAATTTATACTACAAGGACAAAATACGATAGAGCGTACACTACACATATAAACGTTCAATTATATTGTTTCTTCTAATACTAATTGTCTCAACTATGTTGTTTATCTTTGATTCGTTTAAAATAAGGTAACAACTGGAATAATACGGGGGGGTTTCCTAATTTGTTTGCACAGTATGCACTTTTTCCAAGGAATACGCCCTTCACGGAAATGACGCAAATTATGAGACACCCTATACAAGGTGTGGCAGCCCGCTGTAATTGGTCGCTTGCAGGTTAAGTATTAGAGATAAAGAAAACTTTTTTAAATAAAAGTTATTCAGGGTCGTGTGTACTATTACATAAAAATATTTTCCATTATACAGAGTGTTCAATATCAGAGTGGCATATCAAACTCATATTTTTTTTTAAATAAACACCCTGTATATTTTTGCAAATTATTATTCGCCTTTTAATTTGCTTTCAGACCATTTTTTGTTTTTTCAATTCCGTTACGGTTGCCAAGTTATTCAACTTTCTTCTGTAAATTTGACATTTGCAGACCTTACTAGTAAAATCTGTACAAGCCGTATTTTTACAGATTAAACAATTTTTTTCTGGTACATCATATGCTATTTTTCAAAAATTTTAAAGTTAAATTTGGTTATACAGGATGTTTGTTGCCGCGGTCCAAAGTTTTCGAACTTTAATGTGTCATAACTTGATTTTTTTCAAATGAAACTCCTAAATTTTTATTTAATTTTTGAATTCTACTGTAAATTTCCCATCAAACGTCTATTACATTCTGTATACCTATCTCTACTAGTTTTCCTTGTTTTTTAGATTTTAATTTTATTTAGACATTCTATTCAAGTTTACCGCGCAGTATTACTTTAAAACAAATGAAAACAAATGAAAAGTGATTGGAGAAAGAAGATTTTAATATTATTTAAACAATTACATTACATTACAGCTTGTGATTATTCACGATAGCTGTTCAAAATGTTATGCAATCACAAACGGGCAAATTTCTGTCAGCTTGTCAACCGTCATAATTATCATTATTACTCTGATAGCAGTCCGCACGTTGTTGTTGAAACCCATCGCCAAGACTATGTGGTCTGTAAACGTTTGAGGTGGCATTATCGAACACGCAGATGATTGGTCCATATTTTATTAATCGCCCAAACCTCTTACAACTTTTTGAACAATGATTTTATTGAATTTTTAGAAGATATACCACTAATAACTAGAAGAAATATGTGGCTACAACATGATGGTGCTCCTGCACATTATAGCGCCGCAGTACGGGAGTGGTTAAATCACAGATTCGAAAGAAGATGGATAGGAAAGGGAGCACCGATGGCTTGGCCAGCCCGATCTCCAGACCTAACCTCGTTAGATTTCTTCTTATGGAGTTACATAAAAAATCTGGTGTAGCAGGAACTACCAACTACCTATGAAAATATGCAGCAACGTGTAATACGGGCTTTTAACAAATTACAGTGGAGATGTTAACTAGAGTACAAGCATCATTTCGCGGCCAAATTGGTTTGTTTGCATAACGAAGGTACACATTTTGAACAGTTATCGTGAATAATCACAAACTGTAATGTAATGTAATAGTTTAAATAACATTAAAATCTTTCTCAAATCACTTTTCATTTGTTTTAAAGTAATACTGCGCGGTAACCTTGAATAGATTGACTAAATAAAATTAAAATCTAAAAAACAAGAAAAACTAGTAGCGATAAGTATAGGGAATAAAAATTAAATAAAAATCTGGGAGTTTCATTTGAAAAAATCAAGTTATGACACATTAAAGTTCGAAAACTTTGGACCGCGGCAACAAACATCCTGTACAGCCAAATTCAACTTTAAAATATTTGAAAAATAGCACATGGTCTTAAGTAATATTTCCCATAAAAAAATTGTTTAATCTGTAAATATACGGCTTGTACAGATTTTACTAGTAAAGCCTGCAAATGTCAAATTTACAAAAAAAAAGTTGAATAACTTGGCAACACCGCAACAAAATTAAAAAAACAAAAAACAGTCGGAAATAAAATTAAAAGGTGAATAATAATTTGCAAAAATATACAGGGTGTTTAATTTAAATAAAATGTAAGTTCGCTATGCCACTCTGATATGGAACACTCTGTATAATGGAAAATATTTTTATGTGGTAGTACACACGACCCCGAACAACTTGTATTTTGTTTTATCTATCTCTAATACTTAACCTGCAATCGACCAATTACAGCAGGCTGCCACACCCTGTATAATAAACATATTTAAATTATTTAAAGCGGGCTAAAGACTTGGCTGGACTTTTCTAGGATTGGTTTTTTTTTTAATATTTTTAAAATATATTATCAATGTTTCTAATGCTTTGTGCCTCGTACTGCTATCGCAAATTATGACTCTCCACTCGCACACCAATGCCTACTCGAATAAAAGGGTAGCCGGACATTCTACAAAATTCACGAAGTAAAGGCAAAAAACGATTTTTTACGAAAAATAAATAGCTTGCGGTAAAAGAACATCAGAGACCAGATAATAAAATTTGTCATCTCAAAAAGGGGGAAAGAGCGAGGATTAGCCCCCCTCACTGAATTACTGTTTCTAAAAATTAAGTTTAAAATCCTGTTCTAATATTAGTGGTGAGCATTTCAGCTTTATGGCGTACTTTTTGTTGTTTCCGATTTGCTTGATTTAATAATTCATAAAATGCGTCGCAGAGCAATTTTGGCATTGCGAAAACACCCAACCTTGCTTTATCAGCTTCCAAAATTGTAAAGAATTTACGCTAGCTTTTGGAGGAAGTCTTAAGTCTGAATAACACCAGTATGCAGTAAATTCAAAGTTAGAGTGCTTGGCAAAATAGCATTCAAATTGATTTGATTTCCTCTATCAGATTATACTTCTAAATTTACAAAATTACTCTTTCAACAAGATGATGCCGAAAAGATATCTTACCCTCCACTGCCGTTTTCTGAGTTTTTAAATTATGATGTAATGACATTTAATACGATCTGATAATTATTTACTGTGCGTTGTAGCAACCTTACATTATCGAACCCTTTAGTCGTTTCCACAAATTAAATTGTAAACAAGCATAATCTCCTCGTCACTATAGCTTCAAAATTTTCAAATCTAGGAAACAAGTAATAACAAGCTGAATTTTTGATAAGACCTTTAGTTCAGCACCGCAAAACAATCACCGTTGATCGCTAATTGATTAAGACTTAAAAAAGCTTCTTGACATGTTTACTTTCCCATACTTCTACTGAAGTAAGGAATGTTATGATTTTATGGAAATTTTCGAATTTCAGATTTTAACGTAAATACGCGTTCAGGGGTTCAGGGGTTCAAGGACCCCATAAAAGTAGTTTTTAAAAAATGTCTGTCTGGGGGTGAGTGGATGCGTTCGTTCCCCTATATCTCCGGAAGCCCTTGAGCAATTTTTACAAGATATGGTGTGTAGCAGTTTTTTGGTTGCAGGTAGTTTTTTGTAAAGTCGTTAATCGAAACCCAAGCCGGAAACGGAAATTAAATCTGTTTCTTTACTATAGATTATTTTCTAAACACTGTTTTAAAATTTTGAATACATGGCGTTGTAGTGCATCTAAAGACAAATCAAGCGTTTCTTTTTAAATGCTGTATCTTCAAAATGAAGTCCGCTACGAATTTTTACAAATTTTATCTTTAAGGCCCGGTTACTCAAAAACTAAATATCCAATCAAGACAAATTTTCATCAAAATTTTGGACATTTTCAATGAAATGTTCCTAAAAACTGCCCACGCCATTTATTTTAAACTTTCTGAGCCGATAGAGCTACAAATTTATTTTTCACTAATCTCCCAAATTATACTCTGACGTCCTCCAGGAATTTTTGAAAATTTTGAAATTGATTATTTTTTTATTCAAAACCGTAATCGCCGATCGCTATAAATTTTTATCGATTCGATAGACTATTTGAAGTACTTCATAAGGATTAGCAAGAATTTAAATACAATACTTTTGAATATCAACAACGCGTTTTCCGGCATAGTTACGTGATTTTAACTATGCCTGTCAATTAGCTCTAATGAAAAAAAAAATTTTTCATTCTTTTGCATAATTTTGATAACTCTATAAATAAAGTTGTTATAACTATTATTGACCCGAGGTCGTGAGCGCATTTTCACATATCTAGCGCTCATACGTAGTGGGCACGCCCGCCGCGCCGTATGTAACCAACGCCTTGTGTCTGGAGCGGGCGGGGCGGGGCGGCTTGTACCGGCTGGAGATGAGTAGATGTAAATTTCAATCACTTCTTGACGCTAAAATATTTATAACGTAAAAAGTATGGGAAAGTACCAGCGACCTGTTTCGCCCATTTTTCGTAAATGCGACTGTTTTCGAGAAAACGCGTGATCAACGGATACTGCCAATGAACCATTGTATAAATATTGTAGGGAAGTATCTGGAGGAATAGAGGGGGGAAGCTAAATTAAAATCATACGGGTTTCGGTAGTTTTAAGAGAGAAGCAACCGTTGCTACATCCAATAATTAAAATTTTAACAAAGAGAACGCGTCGATTACATCGTTGTAGCAAGCGCAATCCGCAATAATCTTATGCACACAGGACAACAGCAGTAATCCTTCTACTAAAAAAATCAACATTAATGTCAAAATGATGGGGATTAGCGCTACCGGGGATACCACTCCAAAAACCTTTTTACTGTGCCTCTTGCAGTTGGGTATACGTTTTCCACGCATTTTATTGAAAACGGTTGCATTTACGAATGTAATAGAACTTTTCTTATGGAGAATTTAGTGCTGTTCAACTTTTGTCAAAAACATTTTTTCTTAGATGCAACCGTTCTCAGGTTATTCGAGAAACACCGTTTGTTACGACCTTTGCCACAAAATGGCGGCTTATGCAACCATTTGTTTGTGGTTATGCCATATGCCGAACTACAGATCTCCTGAAAAATTCAGCGTGTGTTATTACTTTAACGAAGAAAAATTATAATTTTTTTTAGACTATAGACGAATCCAAAATCGCACTCAATCAATCGATTTAAGATGGGCGAAGCACTTAGCCTTAACTTTTCCACACTTTAAAACCGTTGCTTTTCATATGTTTAAAAGTATTTTTGTGCAACGTTCTAGCCTTAACGGGCGTTTAGGCATTAGGCGCACACTTGGAGGTCTGCAATTTTAGGGGCCACAAACAGTTTTTCCCAATTTTTTTTGTGTATTTTGCAATGAAATTGGCTTGAGATTAAACAGCACCAGAAATCGTAAAAGAAATTTCTCAATCAAAACTTCGAGAAATGGGAAAAATGTAATCGCTCTAAATTTTTTCAAAGATTCATAGAAGGCGTCACAGAGAGAGTAGTGCATTGAGACACCAAC